>JAWHQI010000150.1:1215000-2503176 GCA_033032865.1 Dactylorhiza incarnata
AAAATCCATGAATTTTTTTAGGTGAGGTTGGGCGTTCATGAACTTCATGACCACCGTGACGGCCACCACCCCGCCAAACGAAGCCTTAGTATCTATGCATCAGAATGTATGAGATAGAAGTCGGCTTTATTGGTGTGTACAGCTCTCCATCTCTACGAATGCCACATGGAAAAGGCAAGACGGTGGTGGATAGACGGTGGTGGAGCATGGTGGAAACTGTGGTTCTTAGGGATTAGGGCTTCGTTTGGCGCGGTGGCGGTGGTCGTGAACGTGGTGGTCATGAACTGTTGTTCGTGAACGCCCGACCTCACCTAAAAAAATTCATGCATTTTATGCTCAAAAGTAGTTTATTTTATTGGTAGCGGTCATAACCTTTGTCTTGCCAAAGGTACATTCTACGATAACGGCGTTTTTGGCCAAACTCACCGGAGAAAATAAGCCGAGCCAAACAAAGCCGAAGTCTTCATATCACCACTTAGCCGAAGTATTATACAGTTAAACTCATAGTATTATTATGATTTTAAACTAAAATAAAAATTTTTGAAAAAACTATTTTCGAAGAAGCCACTTAGCCAGGCGAGTGTTCGTCGGCCATTGTGGCAACATAGTCGCCTTCCCGGTCGGCTCACACATCTCAATTCCACTGTCCCACACACCATGGACGACGGCGCGAGATGTTAACAGATTTACCAAAGAGACCATCCCTTTAACGAACTTTCTCAACAGCAGTATGAATCATAAGTAGCAACCCCGCTATAAATTATAATACACAACCACAATATATACATGCGCGCGTGCACACATAAACACATATATATAGAGAGATATAAAGCCTTCCTTACGAGAAGTTCAGCAGCAAGGGCTAGACACGCATCAAGCATCAAGCATCAGCAGCACAATCTTCACAGGCGAGGAACAAAGACGAATATATCGTCCAGCCGATCATTCGTCGGCGAATTTCCTCCGTAGACAAACAAGCATTTCTCTCCACCGAACTCCGCCGCGGAAAATGCGCACCAACCTCGAGGTCCCGGATGAGGGGTGGAACCATCATCATCAACTCTACTCCAGCTATAAGACTCGGTGTCGAGCGCATAAACCTCCCCGCCAAACTGCCCGGCGCCGAGATGCCCCAAATCACTCGGATCAATCTCCCCACCATATATCAAAACATGCTTTCCAATCCCGGCAACCGAAAACACGCTCCTCGGGCTCGGCTTTTCGCCGGAAGCATCGACGGCGGACCACTCCTCGTGGGCAAGATCGAATGTGTGCACGTCGTCAAGCTCTGCGCCCGAGAATCCGTACACGACCCATACCTTCCCCGAAGACACGGCTAGACCTGGCCCGCCTCGAGGCAGGCATTCATCTCCCGGGGGCGGGAATCGCCTCCACTCACGAAGATGAGTATCATAAGCCCATAAATCTTTAAGCCGCCCGGCATTTCCACACCCGCCGAAGATGTATATGCGGCGGTCGTCGGATGTCATGGAATGGTAGCTGCGGTGGGGCGGGCCGGTCTCCCCGGAGGAGAGCAAGGACCACTCGTTCGTGACGGTGTCGAAGGAGAAGAGCTCGTTGAGCTCATTGTGATCGACGTCGCGGCCGCCGAAGACATAGATGGCGGCTCCGACGGAAGCCATGGTGACGCCTACTCGAGGAGGCGGGATGTCGCCCGTCACCTCGGGGGAAGACCAGTGGTGGTGCTTGAGGTCAAAGACGTGGAGCTTGTTGTCGAACGGGACGCGGGGCGTGAACTCCCCGCCGAAGACGTAGGCTTTTTTCTCTACCACAGCGACGGCATGGGAGCTTCTTGCACCGGGTACGGTTCCTTTCTGATCCAGCTGGTGTAGAGATTTGAGGATATCATGCATAATAGGTCAGGCTTGCAGATCACGTGTGTTTAACAAGTTAATAATATAGCCGTAGGGAGATTCAAAAAGGTAAGTTAAATTAAAATTTAAATTAAAAAAAACTCATTTTTGGGATCTCTCTCAGGACTTCAGCATAATTACAGAGACCTCCTTTTCAAAAAGTTCTCTCAACTCTAAGACAAACGGCATTTTTGGTCCGGTGAGTTTGAACAAAAATGCCGCCGTCATAGAACGTATGCTTGGCATGACAACGGTTATGAACGCCACCCAGAAAAAAAAAACTAATTTTGAACATAAAAGTGAACGAAGTTCTTTAGGTGAGACCGGGTTGTTCACGAACCAAAGTTCATAACCACCGCGGTCACGACGGTCACCGCTGCGCCGAACGGAGCCTAAGATTATGTGGCTGCTAAGTTTGGAGCAACTTCTCCCCGCGGCCATCATGAATCTGTTCCATGAAATATGGATATATTATAGGGGCAGTTTAGAGAATTCCTTTAAGAGAAGGATCTCAAATGAGTTCTTAGCCCATGTTGACGAATGTGTTTGTTACGCGAGGTCTCGAGTAATATCGGAAGAGCTACACAACATATATACATTGTCTCCCCCGGGACCTTCTATGTGATGGCGCCGTGATTGCCCAAGTCTCCCTGCTCAATGTTATCAACTAATCCTGGAGGCATTAAAATATTTGAACGGATCCCTTACCCGGTCTTGTTTTCTTTTCACTTTCTCCTACGAGTTTGGCAGGATTTCGAGACGAATCCGAATCATAATCCAAATTTAAATATTTGAACGAATCCGAATCCAAATCTCTGCATTCTATGACAAATTTGATTTCGATTGAAGAGATGTTCGATTCAATTCGTGAACACCCCTACCTATAAGTGAAGGCACGGAGTATACTTCAAAGTTGATCCCCGCATATTCCGTATCCTGGCAACAACATCGGTCAACAATAGTCTGCGATAAATAGGGGTGCAAGTTGAGTTGAGACGGCTTGTAAGATTGATGAGCCTGCTCGAAAAAAGCTTGACTCGAGCTCAATGTGGACATTGTGGAGCTCGAGCTCAAATATTATTGTTTATCGGCTCGCGAGCCGACTCGTGAGCTTTTAATTTGAGCGCTTTTAAAAAAAATGAAGAAAATAAGACTTATGAAGTGAAAAGATTGTGAGCAGCTCGAACTCAATAAGTAGGCCTTGAGTTCGAGCTCGAGCCGAGCAAAATGAGCTCATCGAGCTCACGCTCAGAATTTTGCAAAAGCTCAACTCGTTTGCACCCCTAGCAACAATGATGAATGATAGGAGAGGAGGGAGAAGGTTTAATTTAGAGGTCCAAAACCCTTGATAAGAGACCTTTGAGGTGAGATATAGAGAGATGAAGAGAGAATTTAGAAGTTGAAATGGTTTTTTTTCATTAGGCTCAAATAAATAGCTTACAACGGGGGTGGAGTTATAAATACTAGAGGAGATTCTCCACAAGGAGCGTTGATCGGGAAAAAAATTTAGGTGCGTTTCTTCCACCTAGTTTTAGGTGGGAGAAACAATACAGCCGTACGATCTGGTATCTTATGGCAGAGTTGTTTTCCCGGAACACTGCAGCATTCGCGGAACACTATGACAGTATTTCGATCAATCATGTTGTTTTTGCATAAACCAAAGGTTTGATGCGCGCGAGCACCGTGATCTCAGGTGGGAGAACGCACCTAAAAATATCCCGGTTGATCGGACGGTCGTAACTTCCATGATCTCGATCTCGACAGCCTCGTGTCTGATTTCTGCGGAATTTTTAGGCCCGGGACCAATGCCAAACCGCCACATAAGCCAGCCCGGGCCCACGGCCAAAGATGTATGTCAGGTATTTTACTGTTTACAGACCCCCAAATATCCCCGCCATAGTGCAAAAGGGCATCTGAGATGTCCCGGACCCAAAAAACCTGGGTCCAGGACCCGGACCCCGATTATATGATTTCTTCTATGGCTCATGATCATCTCCCCTTCAATCTCAGCAATCACAATCAAAAAATCCTAAACATCGACAGCATGTGTGTTCATGCATATAAATCCCCGATCTCATTCCCGGATAAGTATTTATCTCCCTGATTTTTTTAACAAATTAGGAAGATAACCCGAAGAAGAAATTCTAATTCCTCCAAACATCTGGAAAGAGAGATCAAGGAAAATCGGGACGAGATTGAAACTGGAAAGAGAGATCAAGGAGAAATGGTAAGATCCTGCTGATAAATCTACTAATCACTAAATTCAGATTCCTAAACCCTAATTGCATCGAAAGAGACCCTCCAATCCTCCATCACAACATTTTCTCCAAAAAAAAACTCGCATCGTCGTGAGCAGAAAGAATCCCAAAAACAATTACTCAACAAATTAGGAAGATAGCCTGATTTCCTAAACCCTACTTGCATCGAAACAATCCCTCCCTCATATTTTTCCGCCAAACATCCGTATTAGAAAAAAAAACACAAGATCAAAAGAAAAAGCGGAGCGGAGATCAAGCTGTAATGGTAAGATCCTGCAGATAAATCGACTGATTACTATACCCAGATTACCACATTTCTAAGCCCTAATTGCATCGAAAGAGACACTCCATCACAACATTTTCACCGAAAAACTAGCATCGTCGTGAGCAGAAATAATACCAAAAAACAATTATAGTTAACAAATTAGAACAGAAACAGAGAAGATGGGAGGAAGCGATTTCGCAGACCTTGATCCATTTCCCTTCCATCGCCACTCGCAGCTTCCGCTTTCTTCTCTACTCCCTCTACTCCATCGCACACTTTATAGCTCTGAAGAGCATGTAATTTATATTAATAAATAGTATTTTTATATAATTAATAAAAGAAAGCCATTAGTGAGAGTCCCATGAATGGTAGAGTCGTAATATTTGATATTTTTTTAATTAAGCTTTAAGTAGTATTATATCACCACTTGGGGGAATGTAACCGGGCTGAATATAAACAAAGTATAAGATTTAATAATTACGAAGGGGAGCTTGGCACACTGATTGAGGTCACGAGTTTGAGTCCTGGATACAGCCTCTTGTAAAATTGGAGTTTGAGTCCTGGATACAGCCTCTTGTAAAATTGCAGGATAAGATTTGCATACATTTCACCTTTACGGTGGGACCCATCCACGAGCCCTCGCTGCCCGGGATGCTTTGTGCATCGGGCTGCCCGTAAGATGTAATAATAACATTAAAAGCTTAAGTTGATGTGTGATGGCCCAATCACAAATTAAATTTTGTTTCTTTACTTGAGGCATAAGGGCTCTCCATATTAAATTTAAATGAAAATTTATCAATATCAACTAGCATCATGTATTAAGACCATACTCAATCACATGAAATTGTTACCAAGGTTAATTTGTACTTAAAACATTGCCCAATCATAGTGAAAGATGTTATATATATATATGCAGCGATATTCAGAAAATGTATGTTTGACATGACAATGGTGACCGCTAGAAAGAAAAGAAAACTAGCTTTGAACAAAAAGTAATGAAATTCCTTAGGCATTCATAAACACCGAGTTCACGGTCGCCGCCGCCGTGCCAAACGGGCTTCCTTAGGCATTCATAAACACCGAGTTCACGGCCGCCGCCGCCGTGCCAAACGGAGCCTTAAAACCAAACTTGTTACAAACTACAAAGCAACCACCAACGTAAAATCAAAGCTTGACGAGATACACGAGCGGTCAAACTCATATTCAACCCACAAGCTTGAGCCAACATGATATATGCACATGTACATGTACATATGTATAACCAGATGTCCCGCGCCACTTCCACTAATATTTAATAATGAGAAGAGAAGAAAAACACAAGCTACAAACTCTATTAGGATTTAGGACTGTAGTTGCAAATATTCAGCTCCGTTTTTTTTCTCCGCTGTGTTTATAAAAAAACACAAATGCTATATTTTTCATGTCCATTTGGAACCATCGAATCCCTAAAAATGTCGTTTTATATCTGATTCCAACCGCACGAATGAAGCTCAATTCAAAAATATTGTTTTATATTCATCTCCAACTGCAACCACACACCTTAAGCAGGCCCCGAGTTTATGGATGAGAGCAAACTAATATTTCCATACCATCATATGTTTTTCTTCCTAAACTAAATCAATATTTTTTACATGACTTAACAAGGCAATTGTTATAAGCACACCAGTTTTAGCTATTCGCACACCAATTTCTATGAGTTATTACGCGCCTTTTGAAAATACGTACATGCATTTTTAGGAAAAGTGTTCAACACGAAAATTGTAGATCTCGTCGAGATATACAACTTTCGTGTTGAAAACTTTTCCTAAAAATGCACGTACAAGACGTATTTTCTAAAATTCGCTATAGTTACGATCAATTTTGAAAATACGCCTTGTGCGTGCATTTTTAGGAAAAGTGTTCAACATGAAAGTTGTAGATCTCGACGAGATCTACAATTTTCGTGTTGAACACTTTTCCTAAAAATGCACGTACGTATTTTCAAAAGGCGCGTAATAACTCATAGAAATTGGTGTGCGAATAGCCAAAACTGGTGTGCTAGGCAGTTGCTATGATGAACACATTACACAGTCGATGCCGACCAAATCATTGGCTCTGATACCATGCTTGTTACAGAGCGACCACCAAAGGAAAACCAAAGTTTGACGAGAAATGCGAGCGAACAAACTCATATTCAACCCGCAAGCTTAAGCCAACTGCTGAGAGAAATCGACTTCGCATAAAAAGTGAAGGAAAGAAAAATAGCATTATCTCTTTCAAAAATAAAACATAACTTACATGCAGGCTTAGAAATGGAAATTAAAAATCCAAGAGAACTTAGCTGTTTCAATACCTTCAGCCTTGCGAATTACAGCTATTCTAGTCCGAGCGGGCGCCACGCAACCATATTCTGAAAAACAAATGTGCAGGGTGAGCTTTAGCAGACATCGATCTTTTAGAGAATACACGCTCGTGAAACTGGGGCATGCGGGTTGTACGTTGAAAAAACCTTCAATTATATCTTCACTACAAATAACAGACGACGACGGTCGGGAAAATCTGTCGGTAGCATTTCGATTCGACGGACGGTCGAAGTAGCTCAGACGACGAACAAGCTAATTAGCAAATACGTTGAGCCTAATTTCCGCGGTGACTTCCGGGTGGAGTTTAAGTTCGGCGACGTACTCTCCGGTTTCTCGAATCTCCGGAAGAGAGACGGTTCTTTTGTCGACATCCCTGGAAGGTCGACAGATAGCGAATATTTGTCTGGTCCCGAACATCGAAAAAAAATGTTTTAACAATAATTAACAGCGGCGAAAAATGTACAATACCTGTTTAGCTGGGCCTTGATTATGTCAACCAGATCTTGTGCAGTAACACTAGCAACACCAGGGGAGTCAGGAGAGACATTTGCTAATGGAAAAGACTAGTTTCAGAAACATACCTTCCAAATATTTGTTTTCCTTTTCCACCTTTGCGTTTTACTTTGAAAGCGCCAACGGTCTGGAATACTAGGGCAAGTTGCTCTGCTTCTTCTTTAACCTATGCATGTAAGGGAATGGTTAGGGTTTTTCCATATCAGAGTGGAGTTTTAACATTCTTAAGTTCAAATTTCATTGTAAGGAAGCTCCAAAATAGTAAATATTGTACATACTACATATAGAAGAAATAGTTGTATACGAAGCTGAAGAATGGGTCATTAGAAGCGCTATTTATCTTGAATAGATTAGTCCCACATTGTGAATAATTGTGGTGTCACTCCTCATAACTATAAGTATTTCTACATGTGCTTGTATCTATGTGTAAAAGTAATAAGAAAATGGTTACGTTGTTACGGCGTTCTTTATGGTGCATAGAGAGGGAAATTCTGAAACCTAAGTATGAACGGGCGAGAAATAGGAGTTAAAGCAATCGTTCAAGGAGAACTAATGAATTAACGCGCGACATGGAATTTGGACTGCCGTGATGTAAAAATGGGCGGAAACATTAACATTCAATTCTGCGCACGGGCCGACCCTAGAGCTGTGTGCAGATTCATTGCAGCGGACGCACCTTTGCATCCACATATGTTAGCAATAATTTCTCAAGAAACGTTCATCTAACTACAAACAAACCTTTCAAATGAACCGATTTTGATAGCGATAATAGAAACGGCGGAAAGGCTATAAAATAGAAATTAGATTGAAAAGCAAAACAAAAGTATAATTCATGAAAGAATCTTTCAGGTCTGTCTCAATGGCTCATTAGAATTTATGAAAAAGTAAAAGAAACAGCACATAGAAACACATATTATCATATTCTCAATCTCGAACTACCAAGTTTTTGCTGGGCATGCATCAGAATTTATGAAAAACTAAAAGTTTTTGTTGGGACATCGCAGTGCGTGCCAAGCCAAAACTAGACCTAGTTATCCTGAAAATAAGGTCTGAGCAAGGATATTTCATGCAAGCATGCACTAAAAGTTTAAATTATGGTGGAATTTTGGGTAATTCGAATATAAAAAAATCACAAAATAGAAGAACAAAAGCATTAATTAATATTGAGTTGCAAGATTTATGAGCTTCATGGATAGAAATTGTATTCTTTATGATGGGCAGTACTGAGAACAAAAGCATTCTTTATGATATGATAGGCGCTTGAGCATCCTTCTTAGATGATGCATAAGCTATGTTACTGTGGAGAAAATACTAGAATTAGAGAGGAGAGAATACTAGAGAACAAGATTTCACTAAAATAAGAACTATTAATTACTCAAACCTCCCATGGGAGTTAGCATAATACAGGTTGCACCCATCTATCTTTTGAAATTACAAAAACCTCCCTTGTAAGTTTACTTTTCATAACATGCATGCACAAAAATAAAGTTACTTAACATACAACGACGATCATCTTGGAGGAGCGGTTTTAATTCTTCTCCCAATGTAAGGCGAATTGTCCTAGTGTGCTTATAATCAAGCTTGTAGATTGCGGGCCGACATGTCCGACGTGTCATTTTTTAGGGGGAATCGACACGTTTTCGTCACACTTGACAATTATGGCGTTTTCCAGTATTGTGGCCGACATGTCGGACATGTCCATTTTTTTTTAATTTGTTCAATTTTTTTTATAAAATGAATTCATCTGAAGGTTCTAGCATGATTCTTAGCACTTCTTCTATACTAGGTCGAGATCCATGTTGGGCATTTGGTGAGAAAGTGACTCAAAATAACACCAATTAGATACGATTAAACACTTGTTAGTATTTTAATTTTCTCATATGAATTTTAGTTTACACTTAATTAGATAAAATAATTACCATCTAATTAATAAATGAAAATATTATGAAATATATATATATAATATTACAATCCGACATTTTGAAATGTCTCCGATCTCCGATATATCCCCTGCAATCCGACATCCGACATAAAAAACTCAAACCGACATGAGTCCGACATCTGCAAGCTTGCTTATAATACGCATTTTTTGCACATCTCAAAAAAGTATGCGTACCAATACCTACCGCTTAAAATTTTGCCTTGTCCTTAAGGCAGTGGAAAGAAGACGATAATGCCCAGTAATTTGGAATCATCTTGAACCATAGTCAGTAGAGACATATGCCATGTGTATTTCTGAGGAAGTCCTCTTGAGTAGGGTCTTGAGGCTAATATCTTCGTATTACTGCCCATCAGTTGAAGAACTTCCTTTCCCCTAAGGCGAGTGAGGTGAAAAAAGTTGGGAGTGCAAGGCCAGATATTGATTGTGATTTAGGCTGTAGGCTAGTTTTCCTGGATCTATGTTGATGTCGTCTATGAAAGAAGTTGAGCACTCAATTGTGGTTGTTGATGGGGTGGCCACGATGGGGTGGTGTCGTCAAGTAGCTAGGAGGAGGAATTACCGCAGTTCACCGATAGAGCAAATTTTTGGATGGATGTGTTGTAGGGGGTCTGCATTTTTTAGCAAAGGATGTTGTTACATGAAGTGCTGGAAGAGAGCTGGATGGAACTTCATGTAGCATGGGATGACAGTGAAAATAGGTGGCATTTAGAGTATGCAGGGAGGAAGAAGAAGTGGCAGGGAGGGCGAGGGTAGTGAGGTGGGGACATGGAAGTCGATATGTTAATGGAAAGTGTGGGGAAAAGGGAAGTGAAGCGTCAGTAAAAAAAAATTGTGAGTGGAGAAGTTGGGGATTGGGTGAAGGGGCCCGCTGGGAAAGGCAGAAGGGTGCGTGGGAGATGAGAAAACGAGCAGAGGATGAGCTTTTAGTAGGGTACAATGCGCAGACAGGTGGCTGGTTTAAGGAAGCGGTCCTGGTAGATTGAAAATAGGAAGGTGTTACAGGACCCACTGGTGGGAAGAGAAAAGACCTACGGTTTCAGAAGGTTGCGTGAGGAGGAGGTCGAGCCTTTTGTTGTAGAGTGCTGTGGAGGGATAGAGGCTGAGGAGTTGTTGTCAATCGCAACCAGAGGTATGGAAAAAGCAAACAGAGGAAGATGGGGAGTTGGGGGCTGTGTTGATCCTGGGATGCTGCCGCAGTAGGCGGGCAGGAATGGCGAAGACACGGAAGTGGTTGTGGCGGCGATGGGCGGATCCATGAGGGGAAGGTCGGGGTCTGGAAGAGATTGTGCCACAGCCCCACAGGTGGGAGATGACACAGCAGAAGTCTCAGGCAGAGATGAGAAGGGAAACGCTGATGTGCGAGGGTCAGGCGGTCGTTAAGACATCACCGATGCGATGGGTTTTTGGACTACAAGGGCCAGGGTTGTAATATGCTCAATCATTGCGGGGTGTTCCAACCTGGGTGGTTCAGCTGCGAGAAGCGGCACGAAGCTGTCCCCAGTAACCGACGGCACGGGTCCAGGGATGAGTAGGTTGTCCTGAGGCTTGGATTGAGAGGAGGGTTGTGCTCTTATCCAGGTGGCTATCTGAGCAGAGGGCTCAATAGCAAAGTCTTGGGGGACGGGAGGGTCGGGCGTGATTGAAACTGCTGAGGCGGGGAGCAACGAGCTGATGTGAGGCACTTCCGCAGCCCTTTGGGCGAGCTCGTCGAGTCGATCAAGCTTGGCCTCGAGACATTGTGCCATAGCGAGGATGTGTGTGAGCATAGCGTTGTGCCAATCTAGGCTCTTGTGGACCGAGGCTGTGGTGGAGGAAATGGACAGAGAGGAAGATGTCCTACAAGCGGCCGGAGGAAACGCTGGTGGAAATCCAGCGACGGAAACCGCGGACGGAAAACGACAAGTCGGACCAATAGTTATGAACAAGAATCTTCGATGAGTGACCTACTCAATGTGATGCGCGCGAGATAGAGAATGAGCGACTAAAAACGACGAACATTACATTACACATTCATAAAAGCATACATGCGTGAGAGGTAGAGAGGAGAGTTCTAAGAGGAGAGGGAGAGGGGGGAGAGGAAGAGAGAACCCATACAACAATGATCCTCCCGGATGCCTAAACACTTATGTCTCTCCTTCTTATATAGATGAGGGAGGGCATATCAATACATACATAATGCTCTGACTAAATTAATATTAATCATCCTCATTAATTAATAATATTATATTCCACCATGAATGTACCATGGTGGCTTCCATATGAGTGCTCCATGAATTCCAACAAGGGGGCCGCTTGGGCGAATGTGTGAGCGTAACAGTTTGTGAACTTCATAGTTAAGCATGTTTGAGTGACAGTGTTACCGATATTAGAGCAGAGGACCCACCATGGCAGGTGTACACGCGAAGGTGACGCGGCACGCAGGAGGCGGACGGGTCGGCGGAGAATGGAGGAACCGGACCAACGGTTTAAGTTGCAGCGGTGTACGGTTATCAAGTTCTGTTTTATTTTATTTAGGGTTTGTTTGGGCCCTCACTATATGAGGAGAACTCTTGTATGTTTTTGATCATCTTTGGATCAATCATCTTAGGAGGGGCTGCTCCCCTTGTCTCTCTCCTTCTCTCTACTTCTCTCCTTCTCTCTTCTTTCCCCGTCCGTGCCCCCTCTACCGCCGCCGCTGTCGTCCGGCGCCAACCCAGGCGTCATCCCTCCCGCTATCGCCGATCCTATCGGCGAGCCGATACCCTAAGCGGTATCAATTTGGTCCGACCTCGCCGTCCCGCCCGCCCTCGCGCCGCCGGTAGACCGTGCCCTCTGTTGCCATGGCTCCCAACACCCGCCTGCAGGCCCAGGACAACCTCGACGACACCGACGCCACCCGCAGTCGCCTCGACCGCCAAGACGCTCGCCTTGACGCCTTCAAGTCCTCCCTCGACGCTCAGAAATCCTCCATCGACGCCATTGCCGCCGGCCAGGCCCTCCTGCTCAGTCGTCTCGATGCCCTGACAGCGCTACCGCACCTCTCGGGTCCATCGGGCTCGGCGACATCCCACGACGCCGCCTCCATCCTCGGGATGCCGCCGCCGCTCTACACTCCCGCCCCGGCTATCGCTGAGACCCACGCAGGCCGCCCACCCCTCGCCCTCGATATCCCCTCTTTCTCGGGGGTGGATCCGTTGGGCTGGGTTGCAAGGGCGGAGCAATTTTTCGACCTCAACAACACACCGTTGGTGGACAAGGTGAGCACCGCCATAGTCGGTCTAGACGGATCCGCGCTTCATTGGGCGCGTTGGCTCCGCCAAGTTCAGCCCCTCATTTCCTGGAACGAGTTCAAGCAAGAAATGATCAGCCGCTACGACTCCCGTTACACCGGCTCCGCGGTGGAGCGCCTTTGCACAACCCGCCAAACGTCTTCTGTCGACAGCTACATTGATGAATTCATCGCCCTCGTCACACAGGTCCCGGGCCTGCCGTCCGACCACTACCTGAGGTTCTTTCTTCAAGGCCTCCTGCCCAATATTCGCTCCCGGATTCGGACACATCACCCTCGGACGGTCTCCGACGCCTTAGAATTGGCTCGTGCGGTCGAAGCTGACTTGGGCACCCGCCCGTGGCCTGTCGGCGGCCACCCTCCTACTCGCCCTCCTGCTCATCGGGACGTGCATCCTCGGCCACCGCCGGCGGGCGGCCACCGTCCGCCACGGCCGGACAACCCTCACCGCCTCTCCAACAATGACTACAATGACCTCCGTAGAAAGGGCCTGTGTTTCCGCTGCCGCCAGCCGTACTCTCCTCAACACGTATGCACCGTCAAGGAATTCCACTCGATTATTGGGGATGGCGACCTCGATAGCCCCGAGATGGGGGGCGACGACTTCGACATGACGGCGGATACGCCTCCGGTGGAGGCGGAGGGGGACCCCCTCAATGTTCTGGATCTTCCATTCTACTCCGTGGGTGGCCTCACCGGCCCTCAGACGATGAAACTTGCGGGGGACATTCGGGGCCGCCCCGTCATCGTCATGATTGATAGTGGAGCAAGTCATAACTTTATCTCGGCCACGGTGGCACGTGACCTCGGCCTCCTCATCACGTCCTCGCCGCCGGCCTACGCTGGGTCAATGTCCGGACGTCTCTCTTTCGGTGGGTTCGGGTACTTTCACGGCGGATTTCTATATGTTCGAACTTGGCGGCATTGACGCGATCTTGGGCGTTGCGTGGCTCCAGACGCTGGGGGATGTCCGTGTGAATTGGGCCAGCCGCACGATGGTATTTCAACATCAGGTCCGCCCCTGTCGCCTAGTGGGCGACTTGACTCTCCTCCGCTCACCGATTTCTTGTCGAGCCCTCAACCGCGTCACGGACGTGGACTTCTCCGCGTGCTTATGGGTTGTGGAGGCAACCCAACCGGACAACTCTCCTGTGGCGCTCACGGTTCAGCTTCTCCTGAACGAATTCGCGGACATCTTCGCACCACCCCAGGGTCTGCCACCAGCGCGACCGACCGACCACGCGATCGTGCTTCAGCCGGGAACGGTCGCGGTCTCGGTGCGTCCCTACCGTTACGGCCACGCGCATAAAGATGTGATGGAGCGCTTGGTACGGGAGATGTTGTTAGGCGGCCTCATCCGCCCAAGTGCCAGCCCTTTTTCCAGCCCGGTCCTCCTGGTTCGCAAAAAGGACGGGAGTTGGCGGTTCTGCGTGGATTACCGAGACCTCAACAAAGTCACCATTCCGGATAAATATCCCATTCCCGTCATCCAAGAACTCCTCGATGAGCTCCACGGCACCGTGTACTTCACCAAACTGGATCTCAGGGCCGGCTACCACAAAATCCGGGTTCGTCCCGAGGACGTTCCGAAGACGGTGTTTCGAACACACGACGGGCACTTCGAGTTCCTTGTCATGCCGTTCGGCCTCACCAATGCGCCGGCCACATTTCAAGCCACCATGAATGATATTTTCCGACCGGCCCTCCGTAAGCATGTTCTCGTTTTTTTTGATGATATTTTGGTATTCAGTCGCTTTTGGCAGGATCATCTACAGCACCTCCGCGAGGCGTTCCTGAACCTCCGTCGGCACAGCCTCGTGGTCAACCGAAAAAATGCTCTTTCGGCGCCACCAAAGTCAGCTACCTCGGCCACACAATTTCGGCCGACGGCGTAGCCATGGAGGAAGATAAAGTCCAGGCGGTCCTCAACTGGCCCACGCCCTCCTCCCTACGAGACGTCCGGGCATTTCTGGGGCTGACCGGCTACTACCGGAGGTTCATCCAGAACTATGGGGGCTTGGCGCGCCCTCTCACCCAATTGTTGAAGCTCTCGGAGGAGGGCCCGTTCTCGTGGCCGCCGGCGGCCATGGCCGCGTTCGCCGCTCTCCAGGCGGCCCTCGTGCAAGGGCCGGTATTGGCGATGCCGGATTTCCAGAAACCGTTTGTGGTGGAATGCGACGCCTCGGGGACGGGCGTGGGGGCAGTTCTGATGCAGATGGGATGGCCGGTTGCCTACTATAGCCGCGCCTTCTCGACCTCCGTGCGGAGCCGCTCGGCCTACGAGAACGAACTTATGGCACTGGTCCTCGCAGTCCAACACTGACGGCCGTACCTTTTGGGGCGGCACTTTGTGGTTCGAACGGACCATCACAGCCTTCGCTATTTACTGCAGCAAAAAATAGCGACACCGGCGCAACAACTTTGGGTGGCCAAGCTACTGGGGTATGACTTCACTATCGAATTCCGTCCCGGCAAGACGAACCGCGCGGCAGACGCCCTATCCCGCCACCCCCAGGCGACCGAACTCACGGCCCTGTCACGACCCGTGTGAGATGACGCCGCCACCCTTCAGCGGGAGGTGGAACAGGACCCGCACCTGGCGGCCATACGGACGGCCCTTCTCGCCAACCCGACCGCCCAGCCACCGTACTCCATTATCGGCGGTCGTTTGTTTCATCGGGGACGCTTGGTGATTTCGGCCACCTCCACTTGCATACCGCGCCTCTTGGACGAGTTCCATTCTACCCCCTCCGGGGGCCATGCGGGTGCGTTCCGCACGTACAGGCGCCTGGCGGCCTCTCTATATTGGCCGCATATGCTACAACAGGTAAAAGCTTACGTGGCGGCCTGTTTGCCCTGCCAAAAAGCTAAATACGAGGCTATGTTTCCGAGCGGCCTGCTGCAACCCCTGCCGATTCCGGAGCGGATCTGGGAGGACATTGCCATGGATTTCGTCACGCGGCTTCCCCGTTCGAATGGGTTTGACTGCGTATTGGTGGTCGTGGACCGCCTCACGAAGTACGCACACTTCGTCCCTCTCCGCCACCCGTATACGGCGGCGACCGTCGCCGACAGCTTCATCTCCGACATCGTCCGTTTGCATGGCTTTCCCCGTTCCATTGTCAGTGACCGCGACCCCCTCTTCCTCAGCAGCTTTTGTACCTCTCTATTTCGGTTGCAAGGGACGCGCCTCCGTATGAGTACGACTTATCATCCCCAGTCGGACGGACAATCGGAAGTACTGAACCGATGTCTCGAGACATACTTACGTTGTTTCATCGGCGAACGGCCGGGCACTTGAGCCAAATGGCTCTGTTGGGCAGAATACTCCTACAACACGGCCTATCATTATGCGGCAAACACATCCCCGTTCGAAACGGTGTACGGCCGACCTCCTCCATCCGTGCTCCGACATCTCCCGGGCGAGTGCCCCGTGGCGAGTTTGGCCGACCATCTCCACGACCGGGACATCATTCTCGACAGCTTGAAGCATCATCTCCGCCGCGCCCAGGCCAAAATGTTATCCTTTGCAAATCGGAAACGCCGGGACTTGTCGTTCCAAGTGGGCGAAAAGGTTTTCCTCAAACTCCACCCCTACCGCCAGTTGACCGTGGCACGCAGGCCATGTCCGAAGTTAGCGCCCCGTTTTTACGGGCCGTTAGAGATTATCAGACGCATTGGGGCCGTGGCGTACCGGCTCCGTCTGCCTTTCAACAGCCGCATTCACTCGGTGTTTCACGTTTCAAAGCTCCGACGGGTCGTTGGCGACCACCCCGTCGTGGACCACATTCCGGCCGACCTCGACTACTCCGGGTCCGAGCCGCTATATCCAGAAGCTATTCTCGGCCGACGACACCACTGCCCGGGCGACACCACTCAAGAGGAGATTCAAGTAGCTTGGCGCAACCGGCCACCGCCACCACGTGGCTCCTGCGGGATGACTTTCGTCGACAGTTTCCCGATTATTACCTTGAGGACAAGGCCAATTTTCCAGATGGCGGTATTGTTACCGATATTAGAGCAGAGGACCCACCATGGTAGGTGTACACGCGAAGGGGACGCGGCACGCAGGAGGCGGACGGGTCGGCGGAGAATGGAGGAACCAGACCAACGGTTTAAGTTGCAGCGGTGTGCGGTTATCAAGTTCTGTTTTATTTTATTTAGGGTTTGTTTGGGCCCTCACTATATGAGGAGAACTCTTGTATGTTTTTGATCATCTTTGGATCAATCATCTTAGGAGGGGCTGCTCCCCTTGTCTTTCTCCTTCTCTCTACTTCTCTCCTTCTCTCTTCTCTCTTCTTTCCCCGTCCGTGCCCCCTCTACTGCCGCCGCTGTCGTCCGACGCTAACCCAGGCGTCATCCCTCCCGCTATCGCCGATCCTATCGGCGAGCCGATACCCTAAGAGGTATCAGACAGTAGTTCCGAAATAGGCGACCTCCTGAGAAATACTCGTAAACCACACCTCAAGAAAAAGGTAAACCGTAAATTTCAACTTAGTACACGATCGGCTGAATCAAAGTAGATAATGCCTCAAATATTGGTGTTAGGTCATTACAGTTTGGTCTTAGGCGAACAAGATCCACTATGGGGCCTATGTTTATGGTAAGTTGATTAATGGAAGTGTATAAACTATAGAATAAAAATAGATTCATATGGATATTATTGTTACCGGTATGAATGAGAATCACAAAATTTGATTTTATGCTCACTAAAAATAAAATGTGTCAAGAGAAATCTTCAAGTGTTAAAGATATGTACTAGGTGCAGGACTAACATCATAAGCAATTATAAGTGAAAAAGAGCTCGCAACTCATTAAGATAGTTGAAATAAATAAAGCTTTCCTCTTTAATTTATAATCATAATTACAACGTTACATTGCTCCCCTATATATACACATCAGATGGGAACCAAATACATGATCTGAGATGTGGGACTAAATACAAAAGGAGGAGTCGGCTATACGCACACCAATTGGTGCTAAACGCACACCAATTACCAACACTCCCCCTCAAGGTGGGCGAAAGATATCCACTAAGCTCATCTTGTCACACAACCTCGATAAATCCAGTGAGTTAAGTCTTTTAGTTAGACAATCGGCCACTTGGTCTTTTGTAACAACATGTCCAAGCTTCAGTACCCCACTATCCAACTTCTCCTTGACGAAGAATCTGTTGATTTCTATATGCTTAGTTTTGTCATGTTGGACGGGATTATTTGCAATGCTAATAGCTGATGTCACACCACAATGCCATTTTTCCTCCTTGATCTGTCTTGAGTTCAACCAGCAAGGCTTTCAGCCAAAAAAATTTCCCCCACATCTAAGGCCATGGCCCTGTACTCTGCCTCGGCTGTAGATCTCGCAACTACAGTCTGCTTCTCCAGGAGACTAGATTGCCCCCAACAAACATGCAATATCCTGACGTGGACTTCCTGTCATCAGTGCAACTAGCCCAGTCAAAATCACAATAGCCCTCGAAGTTTAAATGTCCATTTTTCCAAAATATCAGCCCCTTTCCTGGTGCACTCTTCAAGTACCTAAGGATCTGATACACGACATCCATGTGACCTTCCTAGGATTGTGCATATAGTGGGCCACCACACTTACGGCGAAAGCTATGTCGGGACGTGTGTGGCTCAGATATATCAAGCGGCCTACCAACCTTTGGTACCTCTCTCTATCAATTGGCTCTCCTGCCTCAACACTGAGCTTGTTCTTTTGATCAATAGGGGCAACTGCCGGCCTGCACCCGAACATCCCTGTCTCTTTGAGCAGATCTAGCACATACTTCCGTTGGGATAAAATGATCCCTTCTGCACTATGAGCTACCTCAATCCCCAGGAAGTATCTTAGTTGCCCCAAGTCCTTTACCTCAAATTCTTTGCCCAACTTCGCCTTCAGCTGATCAATTTCACTCTCATCATCACCTGCAATAATCATGTCATCCACATACACATCGAGCATTGTAGTGTGACCTCCATGTCGTCTAAAGAACATTGTATGGTCAGCATTAGTTTGTTGATATCCCATGCTAACCATAGCTCTCCTAAACTTGTCAAACCAGGCTCGAGGAGACTGCTTTAGCCCATATAGAGATTTCTTGAGTCTGCACACCTTTCCTGCAGTTTGGTCCGTTCTAAAGCCCGGTGGTACCTCCATTTACACCTCTTCCAGTAAATCGCCATGAAGAAAAATATTATTCACGGCGAGCTGATGTAATTTCCACCCCTTATTTGCTGCCAAGGATATCAGTGTCCGTACTGTGCTCATCTTTGCGACGGGTGCAAAGGTCTCATCGTAATCAATGTCATAAGTCTGGCAGTATCCTTTTGCTACTAATCAAGCCTTGTAGCGCTCAACCAGACTCTTTGGGTTTTTTTTTACAGTGAAAACCCACTTGCACCCAACTGCCCTTTTGCCTGGTGGTAGCGACACGAGATCCCATATTTTATTCTTTTCCAATGCTCCAAGTTCTTCTAGCATTGCAGCTTTCCACTGTGGATCTTTCTTAGCAACCTGCCAACACTTGGGAATAGAGACAATGTCCAAAGATGCAATGAATGCTCCATGTATAAGCGATATATGAGAGTAGGAAACAAATAGGGCAATATCACGAGGAAACCCATATCGATCAGGTGAGACTCCCGCATTTCTGCGGGAACTCCTCCTTACCGGTGTAGGAGTGGGAATAGTGGAATGGGGAACTATATCACCTGTAAATTCGAAGATTGAGGTGGATGGAGTAGGTGCCTCAGGAGTCAGTGTAGGTAGAGAGACAAGGGACTTGGCATAAGTGGTATTGTAGACATTGTAGGTACTATAGACTCGTTCTGCTGCCTCCTTCTTGTATACACTCTTAGTTCCCCCTGAACTTGAGGTCTTCTATCCGCAGAGTCATGCTCTTCATGTTCCGACGTTACATCTGACTTTATGCCCTTTTGCATAAGTGGATAAGGGATACTCAATATTCGTTTCTCACCACCATTGTTATCCTCCCCTTCTCACATCATATTGCTTGTAACGAGTGGGTCCTCTAGTGGCGAGTCAACTGGAGAAGAATAATATGACTCACATTCTCTAAATGTGACATCCATACTGACGAATAATTTTCTTTCCAATGGACTCCAACACACGTACCCCTTTTGGATAGTCGAATACCCAACAAAAACACACTTTAGAGCCCTTGGGTCCAGCTTTCCCACATTGGGTCTATTATCATGCACAAAACATACGCAACCAAAGGTCTTGAGAGGTAAAATGTCTTCCTTCTTCCCTCGCAACACCTCAATTGGAGACTTCCAATCCAGTACTCGTTAGGGCATTCGATTGATCAAATAAGCTGCTGTTAGGACAGCATGCCCCCACAAGTACTTTGGTACCTTCATTGATATCATCATGCTCCAGGTTACTTCTAGAAGGTGTCTGTTCTTCCGTTCGGCTACTCCATTCTGCTCTGGTGTATATGGACAAGTGGTTTGATGTTGGATTCCTTGTGAGGACAAGTACTCTCCAAACGCTATGTTAGTATACTCTGTCCCATTGTCAGACCGCAACACCCTCACCACTGCACCGTATTGAGTTTGAACCCCTTTGTGGAAATTCTTGAAGCAGGCGAATACATCACTTTTGTTTTTCATTGGATAAAGCCAGGTGACACGAGAGAAACAGTCAATGAAAGACAAAATACCGAAATCCATTCACAGTAGGTGTGAGACATGGTCCCCAAATATCAGAATGCATAAGATTAAAAGAATGAGAACTCCTACTACCAGAACTGGAATAAGAGTTTCTGGTATGTTTTCCTAACTCACAAGCATCACATACAAGTTTGTCATGATTTGCTTTATTAAACAAGATGGGATACATTTGACTTAAAACAACAAAAGAAGGGTGACCCAGATGCCGATGATGAAGTAGTAACAAGTCCTCCACGCTACTCCTGTCTCATGCAGTACTTTTTATAACAGTTGAAAGAGCTGAGTCTATACTTTCCCTATCCAGGTACCACAAGTCACTATGTCATGTGTCAGTCCCAAGTCTCCTGCCTGTCCCTTTCTCCTGGAAGATCACCTTCGGGATATCAAACAAGACAACACATTTTAGTTGAGATACAATGACACTAATAGATAAGAGATTCATAGGAAAAGAAGGAGCATACAAAACATTGGGCAGAGTCAACGTGTTGGTGCATTGCACAGTGCCCTTACCAACCACAGACTGAGCAGTGTCATCAGCAGTTTGAATGCGTTGTGGGACTGCTAGGGGAGTATACGAACGTAATTCCCTAGCATTCCCAGTGACATGTCGAGAAGCACCAGAATCGATTATCCAATCTGATGATTTAGTGGTGGATATGGATGTGAGGGCAAGTGTATCACCAGTACCTATGGTGGAGTGAGCAAAAGAGACAATATTACCCATAGACGTAGTGGGTGTGCCATCCATCACACCTTTCTGCTTCCTTTGCATTAGCTGGTGGTATGCATCCAAAATCTTATGCTCATTTGGGTGACCCATAACAGCAATACCTTCTTCTGCCACTTCCTCGCTTATCGTGAGATTCGCCCGATAGCCTCCTCGTCCACCACCTCTACGACCTCCACGACCTCCAAACTTTCCCCTTCCACCTGCATCTCGCTCTTTTGGTGACTTGGGACAAGTTATCGGGAGATGACCTATTTCGCCACAATTGTAACATTGTCGCGTCTCACTCTTGTATCCCTCGTGCCCTTGCTTGGTGACCGCTAGGGCCGATTTCTCTCCAGGAAGAGTGGTTCCACCAGACTGGAGCCTAATCCTGCTCTCCTCCTGCATCATGGCTGAGATTGTCTCATCCAAGGAGGGAATCTTTGGCTGAGCGAGCAACATCGCACTCTTTTGCTCAAATGTCGGGTTCAATCCCCTCATAAAGTGCATAGTCCTCCACTGAGCATCTCGCTCCCCCTTTGTGCATTCAGGGTCTTTGCAGCATGCGGTTGGAGAGAAATAATCAAAGTCTGCCCATAGTCGCTCTAGATCTATCGCATACTCCTGGATCGAGCGATCTCCCTGAGTTACAGTCTCTATCTCCCGCTCGATCTGGAACACGTGCATGTTGTTGTCGACTCCCGCGTAGAGCCTCTGTAACTTCCCCCAAACATCGCTTACAGTCTCTATGCCATCCACCGTGATAGCGATAGATGCGATCATTGAATTTAGGAGTCAAGTGTGTAACAGACTGTGCGTAGTTTTTCACTCATTGTCTCTATCTGAGTCTTTCTCTGGCTCCCCCTTCTCCCCAGTCAGATAGTCCTCCAGGTTCCTTCCGGAGAGAGCCTTCTTTACCCGTCGCGACCAGCTCAAGTATGTGGCTGGTCCGTCGAGTTTCAGCCCCACAGGAGGGAGATCGAGCTTCACCGGAGGCGGTTGCGACTGAGCAGATCCTTCGCTTTTGGACATCCGTAAGAAGTCGAAGAACACCTTGAGGTCTGCCTCCTCTAGTTTGACCACTAATTTCTCCATGAGTAGCGTAACTATTGATTTATTGAATTATTTATTTATTATAATTTCCCCACTAATTTCTCCTTGAGGTCTACCTCCTCTAGTGTTCCTGCCGAACCTCCTGCGCAAGTGCTCCGGCACGCGCTCCTGCCGCGACTCCTGCGCCTTCGCCGTACCTCACGTGCAAGCACCGCACCTCCCGCAAGAAGAAGCTACTCCTCCGCACGCCCACGCGCTACTCCATCCACCTCAAGCTGATGACAGAACCGCGCCTCCTGCCGCAGAGGATGTTATGCCGATGACAGAAGATCTACATCTGAAGAAGAAGCTGCTCCTCCTGTCACGCCCCTGCGCAAGTACCGCGTCTCCTGATTCAGCCGCACCTCCTGCGCACTTCCTCCCAATTCTGCCGCACTTCCTCCTGATTCTGACACACTTCCTGCGGCGCTGACGCCGCACAGGGCTCGCGATCTGCCGCGCTACTGCCACACGCTCTGCCGCGCGCGTTCCTCTGTGCGTTCTACGCGCTCCGCTGCACGCTCCGCCGTGCATTCCGCCGTGCTCAAGTGCTCGCGGCACTGCTGCGCACCGTGCGCAACCGCTGCGCTCAAGTGCTGCCGCGACTGCGCAACTGCCGCGCTACGCAACTGCCGCGTGTTGAGGTGGTTGTGCTCCTGCCGCGGTACCTCTCTACCGCGGTTCTGTCTCCCCGCCGAGCACCGCGCGTGCCTTGCTGCGTATTATTTGCCTCCAATCCTCCCACAATCCAATCCGCGGATCGAACTTTTGCTCTGATACCAAGTTGAAATAAATAAAGCTTTTCTCTTTAATTTCTAATCATAATTACAACGTTACATTGCTCCCCTATATATACACATCATCTGATATGTTGGACTAAATACAAAAGGAGGAGCCGGCTATACGCACACCAATTGGTGCTAAACGCACACCAATTGATGCTAAACGCATACCAATTACCAACAAATATTATTATATTAAGGATCATTAATGATCTATATTTCTTGAAGTAGCAATGGAGATGATTATATATTAAATGTGAATTATGTTAGTACATGGCATAGTTCTGTTATATTAACAAAATGTTTAAGATATGGATCAAATCACAGTGGCTGGAAGTGATAATTATAATTTAATATCCTATAAGAATAAGTGATACATAGGTGTAATAAATCTAAGTATAAGGCTTCTGTCGTATAAAAAATGGTTGGCAGAATATGGAAGTCGAGAATATAAACTGGCAGAACTAATGTTTGGCAGGCTGATAGTTAAAATGGTACTGTGCTAAATAATACCAAGAGGGCTAAAAGTAAACTTTATAAAATTATGATTCAATCACCTATGCTATACAGAATAAACACATGAGTGAAAGTTAATGATAGCCAAGTTGCATTTTATAGAAACATTAAAAAGAAAAGATGAAAAGTCAAAGACAGGATCATAACTGAATAATTTGGGGAGATGGTGAGAACAGAACCTGTTGAAAACAATGCAATAGAAAAAAATATCATTTGGGTATGTTCTATGGAGATTAAAAGATACACCAACAAGACAGATTAAATATGTGGAATGATTAAGAAAACTTAAAGGTATACCAAAAGTATTATTGCTAGACATTGCGGACAAGATTTCAAATAAAATAAAATTAACATCTTATGCCTTTAATAGGAATGTAGGGAGAACTGAGAATCAAAAGACTGGCCACAAAAATTGGGACAAAGCAAATTATGATGTTGAAGATTAGTCCCGGGGAATATACGCAGTGCATTTATCGAGAATAAGATTTCTTTGATAGATATATAATACAGGGCTTCTCAATTTCAACTTTGTTTATGTGAGATGTGCAAGATTCATTCAGGAATCCTTACCCGCCTCTTCTCAGCCTCAATCCTTTCTTCTTCAATCCTCATCTCCCTGGATCATAGAATGTGTCATAGATGCAGTTATAGAGAACATAGTGATGCTTGCAAGCACAGAATGAATGAACTAATAAGACTTCAAAATGTTAGAAAGATATAAATCAGGAATAATGAAGCTGCAACAGTATCCAACAATAGAACTCTTACAAATTTGAATTCAACAATCCATTGGCCAGTTTAATTACCCCCATTGCATGCTGTATTATTAATATTTCTTGTCCTACGTAGAGTAAACTTGCAATATTTTAGAAGCAGTCGGGCGAGCTGCTAGGAGTGGCGGGAAAGTGCACACCGCAGAGTGCTGAACCGGCCCTCTGCCTGTAGTCCAAAATGACAGGAGAGCGGTCATTCTCTTCACTCTAGAGAGCTCCACGGGAAATCAAAAAATCAACGCCTCTCCATTTAGGGCACTCCATTAGTCAGTCAACAAAAATCACACCAGTATGGGAACGACATCCCAGACACATCTTTTGAAACAACCCTATAATATTAACTTTGATAGTGTTACATGTAATTTCTTTCAACAAGCAGACACCTATAATAAAAAGACTCCACCTCATGATGTCAAACTATTTAGTTCTTATGAAAATACAATGTTGTTTGAAACTGTCATTCTTTTATGCATACTGTTGGAATAGCCCATATAGAGGGCCCGTATTTGGGCCCATGTATTCTTCCCCTCTTTAGTCCCACATCTTGTATAAGAATATCTCTCTCCTCCTCTCTCCTATATATATGTACTCACTCTCTATATTTTGTGAATAAGATAAGATATATAAGCTTTTGCTCTCTTCTACATGGTATCAGAGCTAGGTTCCGATCAGAGAGGGCTTAATTCTACTTGGCTAGCTGCAGCTGCTCATTAACTCTGGTTTAATCAAACTCCCGAGTTCCAAGCTCGAACTTCTACCCGCATTTCAGACCTCTACCCGCAGTTGCTCCCCCAATCCGCCAATTCAGACCGCGCTTCTGCGGTCTCCCCTCCCTGCCCGCCTCCTTCTCGTGGCTTCCACATCGCCTCCTTCTCCTCTGCCCTCTTATAGGCATCACCAGTCTAACCCGTGGGGCCCGCCTGCGCTCAAGCGGCCTTCTGCCCTCATCCGGTCTCCTCTTCCGGTCTCCCCTGCCGATCTCTGCGGTCTCCTTCGGCATTCTCAGCGGTCCGCATCTTCCCTGCTCAGCGATCTGCCGTGCGACTTCTTCAGTGCGACCTTCTCAGAGGTCTGCCGTGAGACCTTCTCAGCGGTCTGTCTCTCAAGCCGAGCTCTCCAGCGGCCGGTCTCCTGCTCGCTGCTCCCTGTTCGCCGGTCTCCTGCACCAGCGGCCTCCTCCTGCGATCTCACGCGAGCTCCCTTTAGCGGCCTCCTTCCGCGTTCTCGTGCGAATTCTCAAGCGGCTTTCTCGCAGCTTCCTCTGATCGCGCTTCCAGTGGCCTCAAACGGCGTTCTCGTGCGAGCTCTCAAGCGGCGTTCTCGTGCGAGCTCTCAAGCAGCTTTCTCGCAGCCGACAGATCCTGCGGCCTCTCCCTGCCGGTCTCCTCTTGCTCCCTCTGCAGTCTGCGCTCTCTGCCGCGCTATCTTCATCCGGTCTCCCCTCTATCAAGCGAGTTCTCCTGCTCGCCGCTCCCTTTGCGGTCTACTCCTGCACGCAGATCGTGCGGCCTCCAGCGGTCTGCCAGTGGCCTCCCAGCGGCTCTCTGCCGAGTTCCTATCCAGCGGCCTCCCAGCGGCTCTCTGCCGAGTTCCTATCCAGCGGCCTCCCAGCGGCTTCCTCTCCAGCGACCTGTCTTCTGCAGCAGTCCGCATGACTCCTGCTCGTGGAGAACATTCAGGGCCTCCGGGAATGGGTCGCGGTGGCCGGCCACGTCCTAAATGTTCCTTCTGTCGTAGGGATGGACACCTTGCGACGACTTGCTATCGCAAACATGGTCTGCCTTCCCGTCCGCTTGATTCTATTGATGTCGACAGTCCTCCTGCCACTCATGCTGATCTTGAAGAAATCCGCCTCCAGCTCCAACAACTCTACGACACGCTCAACCACCCACATGCCTCCGTTGCCTCCGCTGCCTCCATCTCCAATGAAGATATTGTATGTCTCTCCACTAGTCCACGCTGGATAGTGGATTCAGGTGCTACTCACCATATCACCTCGCTAAAACCACATCAATACTTGGATTCTCCGCATCCTAAGTATATCACAGTAGCCAATGGAGACACCGTTCCTGTCTCCGGTTCTGCTGATATCCTCCTCAATTCCTCTCTCCCTCTCCGCCCGGCTCTTCATGTCCGGAGCTCCCCGTTTAATTTACTTTTCGTTAGTCGCCTCACTGGCGATTTAGACTGCTCAATAACATTCACCCCTTCTTCTTTTCTGATACAGGATCGACAGACGCAGAGTATAATTGGTAAAGGACGACTGCAAAACGGGCTCTACCTTCTTGATGTTTCTCCCACTATCCTGTCTTCAGTCTCCTCCGTTGAATGACATCAACGTCTTGGGCATGCGCCTCTTCCTGTCCTTCAGAAGGCTCTTCCAGATATCTCTCTTCCTGCTTTTAAGTGTGACTCTTGTATTTTGGGCAAACAGCCGCCTTCTTCGTTTCCCGCACATTGTACTCGGAGCTCTGCTCCTTTTGATCTATTACATTCTGATATATGAGGACCCTATAAAATTACTAGTATTTCTGGGTTTCGATATTTTCTTACGTTTATTGATGACTATTCATGAGTTACTTGGTTATACTTACTTCGCGATCGCTCGGAGCTCCCTCGCGTCTTTCGGGCATTTATCCTTGAAACTCGCACACAATTCTCCACCACCATCAAAACACTACGAACCGATAATGCTCGTGAATACACAGGCAACGAGTTTGCAAATTTATGCTCTGAATTCGGAATTATCCATCAGACTTCATGTCCCTACACCCCACAGCAAAATGGTGTGGCTGAACGAAAGAACCGACACGTACTTGATGTTGCCCGCTCTCTCATGCTTCACATGAACGTTCCCAAAGCCTATTGGAACTTTGCGGTCTCCACAGCCTGCTTTCTTATTAACAGTCTTCCATCCTCTGTCCTCAACAATGCCACTCTTTTCAGTCTCCTCTTTCCTTCTACTCCAGCCTTTCCCCTCACACCTCGAATCTTCGGGTGTACGTGCTACGTTCATATTCTGGGACCGTCTAAGGACAAGCTGGATCCCAGGGCGGCCAAGCAAATTTTCGTTGGCTACTCACGTACACAGAAGGGCTACGTCTGTTATTCTCCTAATACTCGCAAAGTCTCTGTGTCGTCGGATGTTACCTTCCGGGAGGATCAGCCATTCTTCTCTGCTCCAGTACCCACACCTACGCCAATACCTACCCCACTGCCTGTCCTCCGACCTATCATTCCCGTTCACACACCGGCTCCTCCTTCCCCGAGTTCTGCTCCTGCCCCCACCAAGCCACCTCTCATCCATGTCTACTCTCGTCGCACTCGAACTCCCGTTGCCCCTACGCAGTCGGCCTCAACCTCGGGTACTCAGCGTCTGCCTGATCCGGTAACAGAATCAACCGCTCATCCGATGACGAACTATGTTTCCCTCCATCGTCTCTCTCCTCAACTCCAGACACTTGCTACCTCTTTGTCCACAATTGCTATTCCTAACTCTGTGCAGGAGACTCTTCAACATCCTGGGTGGCGCGGCGCGCTGCCATGGAGGAAGAAATGACTGCTCTTTGGGCTAACAAGACATGGACTCTGGTACCCCGTCCTCCAGGACAGAAACCCGTTGGGTGTAAATGGGTTTTTGTTATCAAGAATGCTCCTGATGGCACCATTGACCAGCTGAAAGCTCGCTTGGTTGCTCGCGGGTACACTCAACAACAGGGTATCGACTATGAAGAAACCTTCTCTCCGGTGGCTAAACTCAACACTGTTCGTGTGCTTATCTCCGTAGTACTATCTAACGATTTGCTAACATGTTTGACCGGGTAATCATTAATGTGCAAACATGAGGATGCTGACATGCGTGCCATAGCTTAGTTTAGGTAGTTACATGCTTTTATTGATTAAATTAGTGTGTTATTATTAGCACCGCATTCTTGGCTATCCACACTTTTGGTTATCTACACTTTTGGCTATCCACAAGCATGTATTTCATAAATAGCTATCCGCAAGCACAAATGCTATCCACACTCACAATTTGAAAAAAAAAAACTAAAACATAGTAAATAAAGCGTTACAATTTCCCGGATCCGGCGATTGGCCGGCGAAGCGGATAGGCGAGTGCCAGTAAGTATAAATACGTAACGAAATAAAGTAGAAAATCCCTATAGAAACTCAGAAGCTGGAAAGCAAAATCAGTATTATAGAATAACGATTGTTAGATATAAATGTTTGTCGTATATAAAGTTGGTTCAATAATTAAAGCTGAGGCAACTCCAAGAAGACGAAAATTTTCAGTCTGATTTAATCAGTTTTAAATCAGGATCCGGGACTTTGCAAGCATGAAATTACTTTTATATTTTAACCTAGTGAAAAGTAAAGAAGACGGAGTTTCTTCTCTACAATCCTCCTGGAAAGATTAGTAATATTTCATTTCACCGCGAACTACCATTGATGTCACGCCTCCGATGATAGACAAATGACGTCAATGAAAGCTGGAAGGTTGTGATCCGGCGACTGACCGACAAATGAGGTCGAGGATCTAGCGACTGATCGACGAAGCGGATGAGGTAGATGATACGATCATGAAGTAGATGTGTGGGCGGGAAAGTTGGTTGGAGGGTAGTTTGGTCTTTTAAGAATAAAACGTGTAAGCCTAGCTATTTTTTCTAAAAATAGCCGGTGGGCGTGAGTTGTTAGGGTAGGCAAGCTTTGAGTGTTATGTTCCTTCGTTTTGGCTGAGTCGAGGATTCTATCCTCCGTATTTGGGTTTCTTGTTTAGAGCTCTGCACTTAGAGGAACTGGTTATCTTGCAGCTTTACTTCTGTTAAATGGTGTTTTGTTCTTAATATAAGTTTTGCTGTATTTTTGGGTGTTGTCAAGCTGTTCAGAGACGATCGATCCATTGGGATCATATCAGTAGAGGATCCGGAGATATACCAGCGAAAATGGAGGGGAGCACCACCGAGCGGGAGAGTCGTTCGGTCGCCTGAACTGCGAAGTCGCGGAAGAGGCGTCGGTTGGTTGAGAGTGAGTGCGGATAGGTTTTTTAAAAAGCCCTAATTTGTTTATTTTTTGAGTGCTAATAGTCAAATTACAAGCGCTAATAACAATTTCCTTAAATTATGATCAACCCATAAATCTCAACAATGATGAACACGAGTAAATGAACCTAATTAACTATCTTTTATACTAAAATTAATGAAGTCAAAGTGTTTTTAACGAATATAATACATATAATGAAACAACCCACGTCTTAAAATGGCATAATATAACAATACAATATCTACACTTTCAAAAAAAATACAATATCTAAATCTCAAAATTATATTCTAATTCAAAGAAGAAGAAAACTACACAAATCATAGCTCAACAGAAGATCTAGAATTACAATGTCTGTAACGAAACAACCATAAAGTGTTTCTAAACATTTTGTAATCAGTGTTCACTTGGGTTGCGGTTGAATTACAATCATCGAAGCAGTTGATTTGACGAAAAATAAGAATCCGCATAAGAAGCGTACTTGAGGAACAAAGGAGTTACAATCTGCGCCCTTCCCGACGGCAAGAGATAGTTCCGATAAAACCCTGCCCTGACCTCAAGCAGCTCCCCCTTCTTCCCCAACTCGGCGACATCCTCTTTCAAAATAATCTAGCAACAACGGGCGAAGGGGTACAAATCAATATCGACCAGAATGAAACAGCCTATGGGGATGAACGGCGGGAGAATCCGGCTTCTCACCTTCCGAGTCTTCTTCGCCTTCTTCTGCGCCAGAATGGTTAAAACCATTCCATTGCCGGCGGGATAGGCGCCGTCGGCCCGCACAGTTCTGCCGATTTTGAGCGGAGATGAACATGAAAAACTCCAGGAGAGCGGAGTAGTCGCCGCCATGGCCACCAGCAGCTCCGATAAGATTTGGTTTAACCTTGCCGCAACGCTCGATTTCTTATCTAAATATGCCTACACGTTGTTCTATGTCTTGGGACCAAAATCTGGGACTCAGCTTATTGGCAGACCAATTTTAGCTATGAACAGACCATTGTTAATGACAGACCAAAATAAAAAATCAAAGAGACCTGGGAATCCGTAAAGGTGGTCTGCTGATAGCTATTTTTCTAATAGCACGGGCTGCCAATAGCCATATGTGATCTGTCATTCATTTTTTCCTAAGATTTTGGGTCCGGCCCGACTCAAAATTTGAAGGCTGGGTTGTTGCGATGCTGCCACGTGGATTTTTTGCGATCAAAGTTGGACTTCCTATGATAGTTTTGTAACCTTGCGATCAGATTATGCAAACCTTGCGATCAGATTATGTAAACATTGTGATCATATTATAAACTACATGTGATCAAAATTGGACTTCCTACGATCAATTTTGTAACCTTGCGATCAGATTATAAACTTCATGCGATCAAATTATGTAAACATTGCGATCATACTATAAACTTCATTCGATCAAAGTTGGGCTTCATGCGATCAGCTTTGTAGCATTGCGATCAGATTATGTAAACCTTGCGATCATATTATAAACTTTACGCCACGTGGCATCATCGCAACGACACCGTCTCCAAATCTGGAGACGGAGGGACCAATTTTTGCGTACGGGACCCGGACGTCAGCAATGTATGCTCAGGTGCAATGTATTTTAGGCCTGCCACACACAGTCAAAAGCTGCGTAGCTGAGCCCAGCAACGACGGAATTTTATTGGCCAGTCTCTTTACGGGAAGCGGACAGAGAAATTACGTCTTGACCGAACATGAGATTGGTAGGACTTTTCATGTTAACACATCCAACTTTTCCAGTCTACCCTCCGTATTAATTTTGGGCAATGTTATAAGCATTCCTATAACAGCTAAACGCAATTCATTTATATTCGCAGCCAATGAATTTAAGTGTTTTTAAGGTCGTGAACAGCCGTTTTAGCTATTTTTAGAACTATGAATAGCCGTCGTAATTTTTAGCAATAGCTTCTTCATAACATTAGGGCTAAGGCGTGTGCAATGATCAACGAGAAAAAGAACTTCCAATGAGCCATGGCGGCACTTCGATTATTCGCTAATGTTTTTCGTGTTTGAGAGTGTTGGTCTCTTTGTAAGGCAAAATTTTTCTGTCCACGATCCGGTTAACCTTATTTTGACACGCGATTCCAAGCTCTCTAAAGTTTCAAACCAGAAATCATTTGTGAAGCCACAATATTCTTCCCACGAGAAGCGGATCTCAAATCTCCTTCGTTAATTTACGAGTTTCTGAGATGAAAGTGCAATGAAGAATCAAAGGAAAACTTAATATTAGATCTTAAGCTGCAAAAAATAAAAGAAGGGTGCTGTTATAAGCAAACCTTTTTTGGTTGCTAGCAAATTAATTTTTATGTTCAACACTAAAGTTGTAGATCTCGACGAGATCTACAATTTTCGTGTTGAACACTTTTCCTAAAAATGCATGTACAATGCGTATTTTTAAAAGGCGCGTAATAACTCAGAAATTGGTTTGCTAGCAACAAAAAAGGGTTTGCTTATAACAGCACCCTAAACGAAACATGAGTTAAAATGAAGGGAATAAAATGATAACTAGGAGATCATTTTGATCTTTGAGAGATCATTTTGATATCTGAGAGATCAAAATTTAATCACTGGGGATCACATGTTGATCAATGAGAGATCACTTTGATTTCTAGTCAACTTCACTTGCATCGCAGACCCAAACATAGCCCCTTGGGAACAGTCTCCTCTCAATCAAATTTATGTATATATTATTTATTTATTTATAGTTATTTGTCTAATATTTATTATTCCATTATTATTTTTTAATAAAGCCTCCAAAATATTTTATCACCATGCAAATTGTTATTTATTTATTGATCCCCCCATTCTCCATTTTTTACAATCTTTATAATTTTGTTTTTATAATTTGGTAAAATGGGGTGCAGGATGATGAATTTGGTAAGCCCAAAAGTTGACATAAATTTCGCTCAATTGAGTTTCCTCGTAATATTTTAACAGTCGTGCACGGGGCTCTGCCCGTACGTGAATGGGCTCCCGCCATGCAAAAGAGTAATGTTTATGTTTTCTTCCTTTTTGCAGGAGAAAACTGCCAAAAGTCACTTTGAAGCAATGGTGATTTTGTTCATTTTCAAAAAAACCAGTTTCAAAAATAAGTGTAGTAGTTTCCTTTGTTGTTTTATTTATGAATGTATGATCTTTGATCATACATATGATCGCTTTCACTCTATAGACGATCACCCTTGCGCAATTTGAATTTAAGGTCGACGCATCCATTGCTATCCGCCAAGAATCATTCCTGGTCGACTATCTTCGCTTCCTCGACCCTCATTCCTGCGTGAGGCTGCCAGCGCATTCTCCACACAAATAGATACAAGTGGCTGCTTGCTATACCATAAAAAGGCCGACCGACCCAACACTTAGGCAAGAGCGCCGCCTGGGCTCAAGAGCATTTCATCTATGCAGTCGAGTGGATTTGCTTCGCTCTTCTCGGGCTCAAAAAATGTATGAGCTATTTTTTTAGTTGATGTGCAAATATATATAAATAAATTATTTTTGGTGTGTCATTAGCATGTCGGTGTCCAAATATACAAATTTAAGCTGTAAATATCCATGAACTATAACACCACTTTTTTTAATATGACAGATGATCAACTACAAAGATAAAGTTTTTTAACATTTTTTATGTGATGAATCTTTCTTAGAATTTAAATTAAATAAAAAATTATTGAGATTCCATATTAATGGGAGTTAATTGGACTTGGAATTATAAGCTCTAGCCTATTCGCCATCCGGCCGTGCCTACTCGCAGGCGAACACCGAGTTAAACGCAGAACAATATGCGCCCAGCCGCACGCAGAACAATATGCGCCCAGCCGCGATCTCAAAATATCATATAACCACCACAATTTCGGAAGATAGAAACACCCAATCTCCCTCCATGCGAGCAATAACTTATAGACGAAGCTCCTCCCCTGTCGATAAACCACTAATTGCACGTAGCACGAACCCCGCGATAATTATCCCCGATTAACTCGGGCCGAGGGTTAATCCCCAGCAAAATAACTGGTATTAAAAAATGAAGCACCAGATACAAGTTTTCTCATTATGAACAAATGAATTATAAGAGAATGAACAAGAATCATCTATAAAAAATAATGCAGAGAGTTTCTAAAACCCAGCCCAGCTCTCCTTTCCCTTCCTGCCCCAATCTGGGTTATATGACGGTATCAGTATTCTATAGAGATTAATCCTTCTATGTACATTTCAGATTTTGTATTATACACACACGCGCGCGAATAATTACCAAAACTTCCCCTGGAAGATAGCATAATTACAGATTGCACCCCTCTTATTATTGAAATTACAAAAACCTTCCCTAAATGTTATAAAACATAACATTTATCTCCCCTGAAGTTCATATTTCATAACATCCATGCACAAAATACCCCACCTGAAAATGTACTCCGAAGGAGTTATTTTGTGTGCGAATTTTACGAAATGTGAACTTCAGGGGAGGTAAATGTTATGTTTTGTAACATTGAGGGGAGGTTTTTGTAATTTCAATAATAAGAGGGGTGCAATTTATAATTTTGCAAACTTAGAGGGTAGGTCCGGGTAAATGCCCTTATATATGCAAAATTACAGGTTGCACCCCTCCATCTTTTGAAATTACAAAGACCTCTCTTGTAAGTTTATATTTCATGGCCCCCATAAAGAAATCTCTAGGGGGTATTTCTGTAAATGCATGCTTGTAATTTCAAAAGCTAGAGAGGTGCAACATGTAATTATGCTAACTCTCAAGGAAGGTTTGATGATTAATAGTGTGTGTATAAAGAAGGATTACTTCAAAAAGCTGCGCACGAGTGTTAGCGAGAGGACTCGGCGATATGGTTATTCGTTGTCAACCAGCAACGGACGCACCGACCAGCTTGTGCAGCATCGACGTTCCCTGGAAGATGATGGGCGGTGCATTTTTGGCATGCTCGAGCAACTGCGAACGGAAATGCACGAAATTATTACGACATTTATGATAACAATGCTCTGGTATTCATGTGGAATGAATTGGAAATATTACCTCGGTTCGCATTAATTTGGCAAATCCGAACTTATTTATCCACATGGACTCGGTATCATCGGCGGCGGGGAGCACAAAATGCTTCACTTTCAAGGATTTCAACAATCTCTCGATGCACGAGAAAAGAGATTGGAAGTAACCCTGAAAAATATTACACGAGAAGAACGGGTTATGCGATCGGAGTATTAGAAAGCTGGAAACGGAGAATAAAGGCTAATAACAGAAAGTCAGAATTTTATGCATCTTATCTTTATATCGTCAGTGATATGCTTGATAGCTCAAATAATAGCTAAAGAAACGTAGAGAGCAGAAGAACACACTTGTCTACTTCTGCCTATTTGGAATCAGTTCAAAAACCCGGACTCAATTGTTCTTCAATTAAGAGATGCATTTGGTCTCCTTTTACTGTAAATCTTGCATAGGCAAAAGAGGATTTTGAGCAAGGATCAATGGCTGTCTCGACTTATTTTTCTGAGTTCGAAAGACTGTACCAGGATCTGGATGGATTATTTTTGAAGACTTCAATCCAGATTGTACTATTAATGCCCTTAAACTGCGGAAAAAAGAGGATCGTCTTCGGGTGCACGTTTTCTCGTGGGGCTAAATATGAAGTTCGATATAATGTGCACCCATATCTCGAACCGTCATCCCCCCCCCCCCCCCCCCCCCCCCCCCCTTCTCCCCGGGAGCGTTCATCATGGTCTTGGATGATGAAGAACGTCGTCAAGCACTTAGCTATTCTGTGATGACTGATTGCTCTGTTCTTGTGGGATTTGACTGCGGGCTCCCCACCTGTGGTGTACCTCCTCCCAATGCATGTGATCATTGTGGGAAGAAAGCATGCTCGGGAGTCATGTTATTAGCTGCACCTTGCCCTACAAAGTAGAGGCACTAGCGGTCGAGGTCGTAGCAGTAGTCGTGGTGGCGACAAACAGTCTGGTCATCGCACACAGCATGCCTATACCAGCAAGTTTCATGAGGATGTTATTAGGAACATGAACCCCATAGAAGGTTTTTCTGCTGACGAGTTGAAGGCCCCCCTATTACACCCTTAGAGTGATTCTGCGGTTGTTGACTCCGTTGTCTTTGCTGCATCAGGAATCCATTGTGAAAACAATGCATCCACATACAACTATGACTGGATCATTGACTTTGGTGCAACCGATCATATGATCGGGTCATCCTCAGATTTTACTGCATACACCCTATTTCTGGTCGTGATAAAGTTACTGTGGCTAATGACTCTATCTCCCATTGCTGGCAAGGGAACAATTGCGTGTTCCCTACTATCTCTCACTCACTTTTGTGTTACATGTCCACTATTTTCCCTACAATTTACTATCTATCAGCCATTTAATCGGATCTTTGAACTATGGGGTGACTAGTTTCCCTAATGTTTGAGTTTTTTAGGATCTAGCTGCGAAGTAACACATTGACAGTGGTAGGATCTATTGGGACCAGTCCAAGCGCACTCGTCACCTCCTGTGTTCCCTCTATTGTAGATGTTTGAAGATGGCATTAACATCCCGTACAACCCTCACCATCATATCTTCAACAGTGTTTCCTGTTTTTAATTCTTTGCTTAAACATTCTACTTACGGTGTTTGTGAATTGTCGAAACATGTTCGTCATATCCAAGCAATGTATCTCTACCTGGTACTTCTCCATTTGATGTCATTAATACTGATGTGTGGGCTCCATAATCAGTATTACATTTATCTGGTCATCGTTGGTTTGTCACGTTCATTGACTGTTTTTTTCACCATCTAGGTGTATATCTTAAAAAAGAAAATTAAAATTTTATGTGTTTTAAAAATTTCCATCATATAGTTGTGACTCAATTTAGGGGGCTTACTGGGATTCTTCGTAGTGATAATGGAGGTGAGTATGATGATCGAGGGGTGTTTGGGACCTACCTTGTTGACAATGGTATCATCCACAAAACTACTTGCTCTAGTGACACTTCTGCACTGACCGCCACTCTCCAACCCATCGATGGCACTAATCTCTCGCACTGTCGACACCTTAATATCCAAGTGTTCAATAGAATTGAACCCCTCTGGTGGATTGCTCATGTCGAGCAATTTTTTGAATTCCAGAGCACCCTAGAACTTTCAAAGATCCCCTTTTAACCATATACATGGAAGGCTCAGCTCTCCATTAGCTTCGCTAGGCTTGCCAAGCCAACCAGACCTCGCATGCCAAGGAGAAGCTTATTCGTTGATATGATAGCCTCCAAGCTAGCAACGCCTACGAGGGACTTTGGATGGTTGATAAGCAGAGTTCTTCACCTCCAACATCGATAACTTCATTGAGGTCTCCCCACACGTACCGAGCCTCTCAACAAAAGACTACTTGGGTTATTTCCTCAATAGGATCCAACCCCAATAACGACATTTGTGGATCCCTCAATACCGAACATTTCCTTATGCCATGGAGTAACCACATTTTGTTAAAGAAGAGTTATATCATCAATGCGCTATCGAGCACCACCTCGTCCCACTGACAACCCCCATTGATACTCCACCCTCCACATATCTCCGCCAAGCTCCTACATTCTTCGGCATGACATCCCCCCACCCATAGATACTATCGACACCAAGGTTGCAGATGTCGGAGACACGTCGGTTTGGGATTTTTTGTTGATTTTTTATGTCAGAGATATTTCATATATCGAATTTTAATATTTTATTAATTATAAATATAATTATATGTTGTTTTTATATATGCAATTAATACCGCAAAGGCCGACAAATATGATAATTGATAGCAGTGCAGCAGTTAAACAACAAACAAAAAAAACCACAAATACAGTGAAGCAGTACAAAGGCGCAGAGAAGAGAGAGGGCTGAAAAAAGTATCAGTACAGAAAAGTAGAGAAGAGAGGAGAGTGTCGAAAAGGGCACCGGTACAAAGAAGTAGAGAAGAGATGAGAGTACCGAAAAGAGCACCAACATGGAGAAGTAGAGAAGAGAGGAGAGGGCCGAGAAGAGAAACACAGTGCAGCAGTTAACCAAAAACCCTTAATCTACACCTCCATCTTTTTGAATTATCGATCCCAGATATTTAAAGCACTCACTGCGGGAAATATTTTGGTCACCCAATTTAATGACGGAGTCATCCGACCTTCTTCAACTACTAAATTTATGCTCTATATACTCCGTCTTTGTCCTGCTCAACCTAAAACCCTTATTTTCTAAAGTGTCTCGCTAAGATTCAAGTTTCGCGTGTACACCCTCGCGCGTCTCATCGACCAAAACAACATCATTTGCAAATAATAAGCACCAAGGTATTGCTTGTTGAATATGTCTGGTGAGCTCATCTAAGATAAGAGTAAAGAGATAAAGGCTTAAAGCTCACCGTTGATGTAAGCCAACAGCGATATTCCTGTGTTAATCCTCCAGATGTCCTCACCCTAAGTTAACCCAAAACCCTAAAAATACCACAAATTCAGAGCACCGGTACAGCGAAGTAGAGAAGAGAGGAGAGGGCCGAGAAGAGAGGCGGCACAGAGAAGTAGAGAAGAGAGGAGAGGGATGAGAAGAACATCATTATAGAGAAGTAGAGAGGAGAAACGCTTTTCTCCTAGAGCACTAGCTTCTTTTAGACTTCTTCTGAGAATCCGATCGAAGTTCAGATTCACGTCAGTGAAAAGTAAATAGGCCAATTCGGCAGCTTTTTGTTCAATTTCTCGTGTAGTCAAATTCTCATCAGTACAAGTCAAGGGAATGGCTCCCTGTCCCCTGATTTCCATATAAAGGACACGACGAGGAAGAAGACCCTCTCTCGCCTCCATTCTGATTGATTGGATATCTTTCAGAAAGAAACGAAGAAAGATGCGACAATTTATTCCAGGAAATCCCCAAGTGACTTTCTGGGATCCCCACTAAGTGATGTGCGCGGAACAAAGTTTATCGTACAAAAATTTTTTGAGTCATCCTATTGTTTTTGCTCATATAAAATGTATATGATATCTTCCCGGTGGAGGAATAGCAATGAAAGCCTCTTTTTCATTTTTATTTTAGCCCATTCACAAGACGAATTAAAGTTCAGTGACTTTGTTTCATCTAGGAAGTAATGTCAAAATGTTCTTTGATTTAAATGAAATCTCGAGTTCATATTCAACTCCTGTCGCGGCTGCTACAGCTGTTTTCTGGAGACCGATGAATCTGATGTCATGGTTACTGCTAATATGCAAATTGATGTCCCTGAAGAGGGCCGAGAAGAGCAACATTACAGAGAACAAGAGAAGAGAGGAGAGAGACGAGAACTTACAGTGTCATCGACAGAAAGGGAGACAAAGACACTGACGGCGAAGAAGCAAAGAAACCCTAGAAACCAAGGAGAGAGCCGTCAAATCAAGGAGAAGCAACAGAGATACCTAGAACCAGAGAGATGATCGCCAGAGAGAGTAAGGGAGAAGCACGCACGCAGAGAGAGTCGAGGAATAGGGCACGAGACGAATGCAGAGAACAGCGCCGAATGTAATCGGAGCGGTGCCTAAATAAAAATATAACGTTGCGAAACATTTAAGAGCCGCGCAAAACGGCTGTTATATCGGCCGGTTCGTGTGCCGATATAACGGGAATCGGCTGATATATCGACCGTTTTTTTCAAAACGTTTTATGCCCAAAATAAAACGGTAATATGTCATTTGGTCCACCACCTCAACCCAAACCGGCCCCCTCCCCCCAACACTAATTACCGCACCAAGAATACCTCGATTCTCGTTGTCAAGCCCTCGATTTCCACTACAAGCAGTCTTACTCACCCAAACACAAACGTGCAAATAAAGAATTGTGTCTGCCACTCGACGCCGAAGATGAAACATGACCATTGTTGATATTGAGCATCTGGAGCTCGGTGATACCCCCAGCGGGACTTGACCATGAGGACAAAGTAGATTTTGAAGAGAAGAGTATTAGTACGATTGCGAGGTCCCAAACCCAGTCGTCTCACCAAACGCTCTTAACTTTAACATCACACTTGTAATTTATTTGCATTTGAATCCCTAGTAGCATTTTTATAATATTATATAGGAGGCCACTCTCGCCTCATATATAAGAGTGGATAGTCTTATAGAGAGATGTTGAGTCTTAGGAAGTAACTCCCATTTTGGGAGGGGTCCTTAACTCCTTAAGAGGAACCTGCCCTCAAGTGACAGACGCGAGTATACCTCACGAAGCTGTATCTAAATTTTGATTTAACATGTAATATATTACTCATATTTGCTATCAGCCCTCTCCAGAAGCCTCAACAATGCTTGCTGCACCTCCATGGCTATGAGATCAACATTTCAACGACGAGCTACATGTGTATGATGAGTTTGTGAGAACTTGCTTTCGTGTGAATGGACAATTCTCCAGGATGTATCATGCTTGGGAGAATTACTCACTCAATTTTTGGATCTTAAATCCATGGGCTTCAAAATTAGGAGGAAAATAAACTTTCTCCTCTTACGAGGAGAAATATCTTATATATATATAGAGAGAGAAAGATAAAGGAAGGGGGAGAGAGAAAGAATGAGGAAGATAGTATTATGAGCTTCCGATTGTGAGCAAGTGCACGATTGTAAGAGGAATCTCGGAGAGGATCCTCGCGGCCCTTCCTTGATCACTTGACAACTTAAATTAAAATAGTGGCAAAGTCGATGTCAGCACACATGATATCAACCGACCTTCAAACCAAATATATATTTATATTTTATAATGTATTTTATTTTGAGCATACTTATGAGCTCACTTGCATTTTAAGCCTTATGTATTTTGGGATATTGTTTATGTAAATTTGAGCTTTATGTATTGTAGGATATATTATAGATCTTGAGCAAGCCAAACCCAACATAACTTAGCCCACATGTGAAACCACCCTTTTTCGCACATAAATCATTACATTTCTTCATATTATGAAGGACCACCATAAACCACCATCTTTTCACACATAAACCATTTCATTTCTTCATATCATGAATGACCACCATAAATCACCCCTTTTCACACATAAACCACTTAATTTTCTTCATGTCATGAATGACCACCATAAATCATTCCTTATTTTAGACATAAACCACTTAATTTTCTTCATGTCATGAATGACCACCAGAAATCACCTCATTTTCACATGTAAACCACTTCATGAATGACCACCATAAACTTCTCTTTCCACACATAAACCACATTATTTTCTTCATGTCATTAATGACCACCATAAGCCACCCACTTTTCACATGTAAACCACCTCATTTTCTTCCTCATTCAAACATGTGACTAAAGACCACCATAATGATGGTCCAACCTCCAACCACATTCATGGACTCCAAAACCATCCCCTCCTCACCTTTTATGGCTCTCAAGATCTATAAATAGGCATGAATGTGCATGTTGCAATTATCCTTTGAATGAATAAAAATTGCAAGTGTTAACTTTTGCTGCATTGTTCTTCCCTTGTGCTCTTTTCCCTCCAAGTGAAGGACTACTGAGAGTGAGAGTGTGCGACCCTTGAAGGACTTTCAAGGAATGAGTAGGCAACGACCCGACGAAGGACTGTCCGATCGGTACTAGCTCGAATTATCCCTTCAACCAAGAAAATACAAAATTAGATCAGCTACGGTATTACTCTTTCAAAGCTTTAGTATTTTCTGCATGCTTGTTAAGAGTAGACACTAGCGGTTAGCAACTCCTCGCATGCCACGAAATTGTTGATGATTGCATTTTCGGTTTACTAGTTGTCTTTAAGCTAATTTTCGCATATCTTAAGTGTTTAACGTAAACGAACTTCAAATCTCCCAAATAACTCATATTTCATCTTAAATCGTCTCATCATCATCTTAGCCTACATCACCTAGCCTTCTCAATTGTGGGGATACGATGGCGGACGAGGTCGACCGAGAGAGAGGAGAGAGAAGTGGTGAGTCTCTCTCAACCTTAACTCTAACTTGAGAAGGAGAGAGAGAGAGAGATAAAAGACTAAGATAAGAAATTAAGATTCAATTCATGCATGTCATTCCAAGACCTCCCAGCTCACTTATATAATGAGACAGAAAAATTCCACAATATTACAATTATGTCTCTCGTGCTACATGATATGTGAGCAAAATAGAGTGCACAGAAAATGTCGTGCGTTAGAAGTCACGATGTCGGTAAAGTGAGCAGGGAATTGAGCGTCGTCGAGTGTTGGGGAGTGATCGGGTGCTGGCAGGTCGTGCGGCTTAGTGCGCTGAACGTTGGGAGTCTTGTCGTCAACAATGTGAGCGGTGGACTGAGAAACTTCATGTGCAGGTCAGGCGATCAACGTCGGAAATCGAGCTACGTTGGAGTTTTGTCGCGCAACTGTGTCATCCAGCGGGTTGTCGGCAGAATCGACGGAGCCCTCCGGAATATGGAAGGAGTTGACACGAGGAGGAGACGAGGTTAGTGTTAGTGGGAGGAACTAGCTCTCATGCTAAGTTGTTATGGGCTTCCAATTGTGAAAAAGAGCTCGAATGTGAAAGGGATACAATGGGAACCGAGCTTAGTCAAGAGAAAGCGGAAGGTGAAGAGGGGAGCATTGCTCAACCTGAACCCTAATTTGAGGAGAGGAGAGGAGAGAGAAGACTAAGAGGAGAAATTAAGGTTTAATTCATGCATGTCAATACAAGACCTCCCTTTGCTCACCACTGCAGTGAGGGAGAAAAGTTCCATAATATTACAGTCCTGCCCCTCACTTGGGCAAACATGATATGTGAGTGAAATAGAGTGCGTGAAAAGAACATCTTGTGCGAAAAATAAAGATCCGTGCTATTATGACCACACATAATCGTCCCCGTCGTGGACCCGTACCAGTTATATTCTTATCCTTTAGAAGGATAGACTCACTTTTTTCTTACACATTCTCATCCTCGTACAAAATATTGATGTGGCCAGATATAAAGTAACTGAAGTCACCAGAAATACAAAAGTAGCTAAATTCAATTTTTAATATTAAAACTTGTTGACGAGTGAAAGATTTAAGGTTTAGTCGTTCTATACTTCTAAAAGTGTAGTAGTCTAAATCGATATATACAAGAATATACCAACTTACCAGCCCTTGCCTTTCCCTTTTTGTAGCAACTAATGGAAGTTCAGCAATTTCACAACCCAAAACACGAAGAAGTGCAGCTGATATAACCGATGATCTGCAATTGCAAAACCAGCTTTAAACCTTGAGTCATAAAAAACAGTGAAATAAAATCTACAAGTTCAGAAAACCATTACTTCAGAGTCAAAACCATGCAATAGACTCCACCATAATCTTGGCGTCTCATATTCTTTCTGTTAGATATAGCAAGAAAATATGAAAATGGTAATGGCTAATTTTCCGTGCTTGGTGCAAAAGATGCTTAAATGCACACACTAGGAATATAAAGGGTGATACCGCCATACCCATAAACCATGAAAGGCATAAGGTCCCGACCAGAAATAGGATCAATAATGGGATCAAATGACTCCTGTAATAGAAGGATGAAGTAGATATTACAAGTTACCAAAAAACACAGTATATTGGGTAATTTAAAATTGAAATAAATAAAAATAATGAAGAATATGAAAGACAACGAAGTTAAACAAGCCTTGACATAGTAATCTGAATTTAGATAGGTATGAGAAATTGGAGTCCAATTAAGATCACCAGTTCATAATGTCAGCAACTGTATATTAAGGGTCCGTTTGGCACGGTGGTGATGATCGTGAACGCAGTGGTTACGAACCGTCGTTTGTGAATGCCCAGCCTCACCTAAGGAACTCCATCCATTTTTATGTTCAAAGTTGATTTTTTTCTTGGTGGCGGTTGTTACGCCCCCGCTACGTTTCACGGGGCGTCATTATGTTCGGCGGTGCAAGGGAGCGTCGACCAACGGGGCTGAACCAATCGGTTCAGCCCCCAACCAGTGAACCGGCCGGTCGGGGCTGAACCAAACGGGTTCAGCCCCAACTGGAGGGGTCGGCCGGCCCCTCTATGGCTCGGGTATAATTACCCGGGCTGTTCTCATGGGAGGGCATGCAATTAATCTCAAGGTATTCTTCTCCCTTCCTCTTCAAACCCTAATTCTCTCTAGTTTTCTCCCATAGATCTCTCTCTCCTTCCTATCATTTGGTATCAGAGGCGTCGTTCTCCGACGATGGTCACCGCTCGCACGCAAGAGGAGACCCCCCGCTTGGAAACCTTGGAGGAGAACTACGGTGGATTGGTAGATTCCGTAGCCGCAATCGAACAAGAGATGTGCACGTCGACGCAGCGGTTGGAGGAGCGTCTAGACGTGCGTATGGAGGAGCTCAAGGCACTGTTGAAAGGGAAGACGACGAACGACAGCGAACCGATCGACGGAAGGCCCGATAGGTCCGCCAAGGCTTCCGGGACGCCCGATCCAGGCCGTTTGGCTGCGGGGACATCGGGAGGGGGCGGGAACGCTGGCGTCGGCCTCTCCCGACCATGGGGGTCCACCGGCGAGGGGTTGGGGGCGGCGGCGTGGTCGGCGGCTGCACTGGGAGCCGTCGGCTTTGCTTGGGCGGTTGATTGCGGGCCGGCCAGAGCCTCTGGTGGCCTTCTGGGCTCAGCGGGAACAGCGGAAGGCGGGCGGCAGCCCTGGCTGCAGGTCGATGGAGGGCAAGGGCCTGCTGTGCGGGCTCCAGGAGGTGCGGCGGGCCTTCTTCCTCACCCGCGAGGCGGCATTCCTCCCGGCGGGTATGGAGGTCATGTTCCGTGGGCCGGACAACACATTCCTCCTCAGTTTGGTCAGCCACCTCAAGGCTACCCGGCGGCACACGATGATCATAGGGGCCCGGGACGTCAGGCGTGGAACGGGCAGGGACAGAATGGGCATGGACAGGGCTGGCAAGGCCAGGCGGGGCCTCGAGCGTACATGCCACCCAAGCTGACACGAATGAACTTCCCCAAGTTCAAAGGGGGGATGCACTAGAATGGGTTCAGAAGGTGGAGCTGTTCTTCAGTTACCAGGAGGTCCCGGAGGCGCAATGGGTGCAATTAACATCATTCCATCTGGAGGACGACGCATTTCAGTGGACTCAGTGGTTCCTAAGAGGTAGAGATTATGTGTCATGGACTGATTTCGTGGAAGGGTTCACCGCCCGATTTGGGCCCCCGGAGTACGAAGATTTTGAGGCGCTACTGCAGAAACTGCGACAGAAGGGGACCGTGACGGAGTATCGGACAGAGTTCGAGAGGTTGGCAAACCGGGTACACTGGGAGGAGAAGACACTGCTGAGTTGTTTTGTGTCGGGGTTGAAGGAGCACTCGCAGGATGAGGTGCATGCTTATACCAAGGAGTTTGAACCACGCCATCAGTTTAGCCCGCATTCAGGAGGAGCGGTTCAACAGGCAGAGAACCCGTACCACGAGTAGGCCACCTGCGGCCACAGCGGCAGCAGCACGGCGGGATCCGCCAACTGGTAGCAAACCAACAGTGACACAGCTTTCTTGGAGTGAGTTGGCCGCCCGAAAGGAAAAGGGGTTATGTTTTAACTGCGATGAGAAGTTCGTGCCGGGCCACAAGTGGCAAAAGATACAAGTTTTTATGCTGCATGAGGACGTGCTAGACGAGCCGGCTCCGGACGAGGAGTTGGAGGTGGACTTGGACTTGACCGAGTTCGGTGTTTCCATACACGCTCTCGAGGGGTGCGCTCCTCCTCCGCTTACTATGCGTCTTGCGGGACGGATTGCCAGCGAGAGGGTGACTGTTTTGGTGGACAGTGGGAGCACCCACAATTTCATTCATCCAGAGGTGGCAAACGAGTGGGGCATAGGATCGATAAGGGGGCTGCTTTCCATGTTATGGTGGCGGATGGCAGCAAGCTACAATGTGAGGGGGTGCTGAAGGGTGTGGAGCTACGAATGCAGGGCTATAGCGGGTGCACCGACGTCTACCTGTTACCCATTCGGGGCTCGAATATGGTATTGGGAGTGCAGTGGCTACGTCAGTTACGGAGGGTAACGTTCGACTGGGAGCACATGACTATAGAGTTCCTCCACGGGGGAAAGCAGTTCTGTTTGAAGGGTATCATCTCTTCGCCGGTGAAGGAGATTTCTCTTCGGAGCATGCATCGGTTGGGCGAGGAAGGAAAGATGATGGCCGTCCTGAGGGAAGTCCAAACGGCCGATACCGCAAATTCTGAGGTACCAATTCAGTTACAGTCTCTTCTGATGGAATATTCTGATGTTTTCCAGGAACCACGCACATTACCACCACCTCGATTCAGGGATCATCATATTCAGCTTAAGGCGGGCGCCGAGGCCCCAAATATCCGACCAAATCGCTACCCGCATATTCAGAAGGCCGAGATTGAGCGTAGCGTCCGCGAGATGTTGGAGGCGGGCATCATTCGGCCGAGTGCAAGTTCATTTTCAGCTCCTGTCATCTTGGTAAAGAAGAAAGATGGTTCATGGAGATTTTGCGTGGATTACCGGGCCCTGAACAGCACCACGATAAAGGACAACTTCCCGATTCCCTTGGTTGAAGAGTTACTAGACGAGCTACATGGCGCACGACGGTTCACCAAGCTCGATCTACGTTCAGGCTATTACCAGATTCTGATGGCACAGGAGGACATCCATAAGACGGCCTTCCGGGCACATGATGGCCATTACGAGTTCTTAGTCACGGCCAATGGGCTGACTGGCGGTCCCTCCACCTTTCAGGCGAACATGAATGAGACCTTCCGCGAGCTCCTGCGGAAATTTGTGCTGATCTTCTTTGATGACATTCTTATCTACAGAGCCAATTGGGAGGACCATGTGGGCCATGTTGAGCAGGTTTTGGCCATACTTCGTCGTCACCGGCTTTATGCCAACCGTTCCAAATGCTCCTTCGGTCAGGAGGAGGTGGAGTACTTGGGACACTTGGTTTCCGGCCAAGGCGTCAGGGCCGATCCAAGGAAGATTCAGAGTATGCAGTCATGGCCGCGGCCGTCACAGTCCGTGCCTTGCGGGGATTTTTGGGGCTTACAAGGTACTACAGGCGATTCGTACGTGATTATGGGAAGATAGCTCGCCCCTTGACTCAGCTGCTGCAGAAGGATTCCTTTTCTTGGGATGAGGGAGCGGAGGCAGCATTTCAGGCTCTTAAGCAGGCCATGACCACCACTCCAGTTCTTGCCTTACCGGATTTCACAAAGGAGTTTGTGTTGGAGACGGATGCCTCTGGTGTTGGCATAGGGGCAGTTCTGATGCAGGAGGGGCGGCCGTTGGCTTTCTACAGCAAGGCTCTGGCCCCCCGTACCTTGGGACTCTCCACTTATGAGAAGAAGATGTTGACTATCATTCATGTTGTGGCTATGTGGCGGCCATATTTGTTGGGTCGGCATTTTAAAATCCGCACCGACCACCAAAGCTTGAAACATTTCCTGGACCAAAGGGTCTCTTCTCCTCTACAGCAGAAGTGGGTTACTAAGCTTCTTGGCTATGATTACGAGATTGTGTATCGAAGGGGTAAGGATAACGTGGTAGCAGACGCTCTCTCTCGCCTACCGGAGGGTAATATCACTCACATTTCCGGACCATTGGTGGATTCATTAGATGATATTCAGGAGGAGGTCATGCGTACAACTACTTTACGTTCCTTGGTGGATAAACTATCCAAGTACGGGCATTTCCTTGCTCTCAGTCATCCGTACACGGGTGAGTCAGTTGTCGCACTATTTGCTAAGGAGATTGTCCGATTACATGGCCTTCCGCGTGCCATTATTTCTGACCGGGACCCTACTATTGTGGGCAGCTTCTGGCGGGAACTTTTCCGGTTACAGTGTACGCGTTTACAGTTCAGCACGACACATCACCCTCAGTCAGATGGTCAGACGGAGGTTCTCAATAGGGGTGTCGGGACATATTTACACTGTTTTGTTATGGATGAGCCTCGGACTTGGCCGGAGTGGTTACATTGGGCCGAATATTGCTACAACACTTCATATCACTCTGCCAGCCGGATGACGCCGTTTGAGATTGTTTACGGGCGCCCTCCACCGACCTTGGGTAGCTATGAGCCAGGCAGCACCGCCCTACCGGCGGTTGATCGAGCTCTTCGTGATCGAGATAGCATGTTAGCTACCCTCCGGGAGAACCTCCGCCTAGCCCAGGACCGTATGAAACTGCAGACAGACAAACACCGCAAGGAACGGGAGTTCACTGTGGGCGATGAAGTTTTCCTCAAGCTCCAGCCTTACCGGCAGTTATCTGTAGCTCGTCGGAGCAATCATAAGCTTTCTCCTCGATATTACGGCCCCTTTCGTATACTCAGCAGGGTGGGGCCGGTGGCTTACAAGTTAGCTTTGCCGGAGGGATCCCGCATTCACCCAACCTTTCATGTCTCCTTACACAAGCGGAAGGTGGGTGCCAATGTCCAACCGAGTACTCTTCTACCTGAGGTTACTGCTGCGGGCGAGCTTCGCCCCCTACCAGAGGATGTGTTAATGCTTAAATGGAAGAACCGGGGCGCAGAGTATCGGCCGGAGCTCTTGGTCAAGTGGAGGAATTTGTCGACGGCGCACAATTCTTGGGTGGATTTACTGGACTTCAAGGAGCTCTACCCCGACTTCCACCTTGAGGACAAGCTGGTCCTTGATGGGGAGGGGAATGTTACGCCCCCGCTACGTTTCACGAGGCGTCATTATGTTCGGCGGTGCAAGGGAGCGTCGACCTACGGGGCTGAACCAATCGGTTCAGCCCCCAACCAGTGAACCGGCCGGCCGGGGCTGAACCAAACGGGTTCAGCCCCAACTGGAGGGGCCGGCCGGCCCCTCTATGGCTCGGGTATACTTACCCGGGCTGCTCTCATGGGAGGGCATGCAATTAATCTCAAGGTATTCTTCTCCCTTCCTCTTCAAACCCTAATTCTCTCTAGTTTTCTCCCATAGATCTCTCTCTCCTTCCTCCTTCCTATCAGCGGTCAAGTGAGACTCGACTAAGACCAAGTAATGATGCAACACACAAGAACAAATTCTGACGTAGGATTGCAAGTAATAAGAAATTAATAAACCATCACAGATTCACAATACAACCGATATTGAAAACAGTAACTTTGAAACATAACTTGCAAGTGAACAATTTGTGCACGAAAAAAGCGCTTAAATTAAATGTGTGGAGATCTAAACTCGGCAAGTCATCAAATTCAAAGAAACGCACAACTCTGAACAAATTTCACTAAATATGGAATCAATTCATACAATTTAAAGAAATACAGTACTCCAAATGTAAAATTCACATATACAGAAGGAACACAGCGAGAGTACAGGTGGAGTGATGGAGATACGATGGTGATCAATAGTGGAGGAAGTGGTTGGTGAATGGGGAAGCCAGGGGCAGGGTAGGGAGGTCGGGTCGATGTGTGGTTGTTGAAAGATGATGGCTGGCAATGGAAGTTTTGTGATATGTGGTTGGAGCAGGATCCCAGTGGACAATGATCAGCACCAAAACTGTGATCCCCGTCATATATACTTTTCTAGCATTCAAGTGTCATCATACATAATTCACGTTGTGGTCATTGGCATGTTAGCCACCGTGCATATAGATTCAAGGTGTCCATATTTTGTATGGTTGCAAGAGGAAACGTGTGATGCTAGATAAGAAGGCAAGGGAGAAGACACCAGAGATGAAGAAGACACCAAAGCTGAAGAAGAGAAAGAGAAGGAATATGAGAGAGATAAGTAGGAATATAAATGCGGAAGAACGGAAAAATAAACCAAGTGAAAGCATTTAGTAAAATTTGAGTATCAATCATAAAATTCTTAAAGAAAAACAAAAAAAAAAACTTGTTACGGAAAATCACAGCAAGCCTTGTTAACCAGAAGAGTTCAATGTTATCTCTAAAGCAGTTATGATGGTGTAATAATATTTGCTTTTAAAAGTAGCACACTAATTAAGATAAAGTATAATCACAATAGAACATTTCATGGAAAAACTAGATTGCACTTACACGGAATATAGATACTGCTTGAGATAGTAATAGTTTACTGTCAGCATAATCACTTCTGCCACTAAGAAGTCTCCATCTTACATCAGCAGTAGCATCCTTGTTCAACCCTATTTCCCCAACTTTTGTCCTTATTATGTTGGCATCCAGTTCTTGAAGTGCCTCAGGTCCTTGACGAAGCAACTCGTGCAAAGTACAATGAATACTTCTGCAATCTGGGCGACAGAACCATTCCCCTTCAGGTAATTCCTGAGGCAAAGGAGAAGTTTTGCCTTCCATCAATATTTTGTGCATAAGTTAAACAAGTCAGGCTCATTAGCCTCTACCTATGATCCTGTCGGGAAAAAATGAACCCACAAATAGAAGATATGTACAGTACAAAATAGCATAGCAAAATGAAAAGCGGTCACCAAATTGTTTGGTATTGTAGCCGAAATAAAACTTCACTTACCACATGATTACAATTTACAAGCCACTAAATTCAAAAGACATAGAACAATATGAAGTAAAGTGATGGTGGTTACCTTCAGATCTGCCATGCCATGATCCTTCAAACACCCAACATGATACTCTATCTCACACTGCAGGAAAAAAAATCCATTAAAGGAAGATGCCAATAACAAGGATACCATCAGATAAAAGTAAGAAACTAAGAAATTAAGTTAGCAAAAGCAAAAACAAAAATAGTGCAAGCACGGAAAAGACATACCTGATCACAGATAATTACAGTACGTCTATCAAATCCAGATCTTCTAAAATCATGCTGTCTGGAACAGTGAAAATCAAAAGTATAAAAGTCATTATAACTTCTAGCAGCAGAAAAGCACAAGATACGTTTGGCTAAGAGAAGACAATCAAACTCATACTATCTCACAAGTTAATGCAAACATATCACTGGAAGAACCAACGTAATAAATAAAGCTAAGCCGTACAAGAGTTCAAAATCAGTTCACAAAAAGGTCTAAGTGCTAAGCCGTACAAGAGTCGAAAACTATAAAATACTCTTGTTGGGTGGTATAATTCATCGTTAAACTACTAAGATACCTTCTAAGAAAACATTGGCATAACATACAAAGTCCTACCTTGACGTAGGGAAGGTTCTATTGAGGTTATGGATGGTTTCTAAATGCATACTCAAATCCGACGATTTAACTTGCAATAAAAAAATATAAATCAAAATACGAGTAGACCACGGTAGTTAAAGCTTACAAGCAAGGAAACAAGTGAAGTTGTATAAGTGTAAGAGAGCTCGAAATCAAATAACCAAGTAAATGGGAACGTATAATATTTCAAAACTCGTAAACAAAGATTACAAACAAATATTCCTCAAGTAGAGAACTAAAACAAGATTCAACACAAAATAAATGACTTCCAACCTAGAAAGCTTACACAATTCAGAAGTAGGGGGCTGGATGACTATCCGGAGGATTTTGGGAGGCTGGAAATGTTGCCTGGGATTGGATCTAGGCCTCCGGTAGTAGTTCAAACTGTTGGACAACACAGGATAAAACTGGATTTGATCTCCCTGAAGGCTGGAAGAGGACGGCTGCTGCTGGTATGGATGGAGGCTGGTTGAGGACTGGTGAGGGGGTATGCAGGGGACTGGGGGGTTCTGGACTGCAAAAAATCGAAGGGGTTGTGCTAGGAGAGAAACTGGCAGGCGGCTGTAGCTCTTGGCAGCAGCTGGGTGGAATCCAGTAAGGAGTCTTGTGGCCCAAGCGGAGAAGAGGGATAGGGAAGAATGTAGGGAAGGTTGGAGGAACTATGTTGGAGATCAAAGAGGGTTGTGGAGCGGGAAATGGCTGGCTGGGAAGTATTCCAGTAACAACCGCAGCTTGGAACTTCCTGTCCAGGGGACAGATGATTGGAGAGGAACATGTGGAAGTGTGGGAGGATGCGGCCGGCTGTAGAGTGGAGTGGGGGGCTCGATTGGAGGTGTGTGGAGTGGTTCCACGTGAGGGTTGTAGGGGGGTTAATGGGGAAGTGGAGAATGGAGGGTGTGGAGAGAATTTAGGAGTAGTGATCCAAAATTTAAGGGAATGGAGATAATGGGATAGTGGGGATAGAGGGGAGGTGGTATGGTAGTTATGTTTGTGGTGGGGGGTGGCCGGAGGTGGGGGGTGGCCGGAGGTGGTGGTGGTGGTCGGAGGTTATTTCCGGCGATCGCCAGAAAAATTAAAAAATGAAGGGGCTTGAGAACTATTGGTGGTGGCTTGACGGAGGTTTCCGGTGATCATTGGAAAACTGAAAGTGGAGGGAAAAAAAGATGGAAGTGGTGGTGAATTTTAAGGAGATGATGGAGGCTTGATGTTGATGGCCGTAAGAGGAGATTGAGGGGAAGAGGGCTGGCTGGCTTTATGGTAGAGGGAGTGGGGTAGGCCGTCTGGTTTTGGGGAAGGGGCTCACGGCTGGGGGTGGGGGGCGGATAGAGCGGGAAATGGGGAGTAGTATCCAAGCTTCACAATTGGAGATCTGGCTTCGACATCAGGTGATCAAAAGGAGGCTTATTTGTTCTAACTTTCAATAGCCATCCATGGATCCCTCTACCGTTATTTATAGACTAGAGAGGGACAAGGATTGTCAATGATTCTCCATTCATTGTAACTCCCAAAACACAAATAAAATGACAATGAAAAAAAAGAACAAAAAAATGTTCCGCTCGGCGATCCGCTCATGATGAGCGGTCCCGATCGTCACTGGGTTGGTGGTCGGTGGTTGGCGGGAGTAGAACATAATGGGCTGTGTGGCATGATCCCCATCAACCCCCTCCATCTCAAAAGCATTCTTCTCCGAAGAATGAAGATGATCATATTGTCGTCGTAGGGCCGGGGCGAGTCTCCCGAGCTTTGTTGCGGAGATCCATGCGACGTCGATAAAAGTGCAGCTCAACCAATGAACCAAGTATCAGACTCTGTTTGGTGCTAGTACGAAGTCATGGGCCACGATCTCAGTGACGACGTCGAACGGTCCAGTGTTTGTGGATGAAGAAAGTCGTGTCGAAAAATGTGTTACTTCTGTTTGTGGATTATCAATCGGTGTCGAAGGCTAGGGCCGCGGTAAAGTAGTAGGCGAAGGTCGGGACTATATAGAAGTACTAGCGAAAATTGGGGTTGTAACGAAGTAGTAGTCGATGGATGGGGTTGTAATGAAGTAGTAGGCGAAAGCTAAGCTGAGGAGCTGAGGTGGCAGGTGGCAGGTGGCGAAGGGTACATATATTCATGTAGCTCGAAGAATGGAGTCAAATCTTCTATGTTGAATACATGTGAAATTCTTATACACTAAAGAATATCTAGTTCGTAAGCATTTACTCTAATCCTTTGACAACCGTGTAAGGACTTATTTACTTGGCATTTAAGTTTCGAGCAGTTCCCTTGGGGAACCTCTCAGTACGTATACGGACCATCACATATTCTCCTTCTTTGAAGCTTTGCAATCTCTTGTGACAATCAGCATAAGATTTAAAAATATCATTATTGCAAGTAATCCTACGTCGGATGGACTCATGCATACAATGGAGGTGTCTAGCAAGTAATCCTACGTCGGATAGACTCATGCATACAATGGAGGTGTCTAGCAAAGGACTGGGTAGACTCGCTAGGATGGGACTCTATGGGTAGAGAAATAAGACTACGAGCTTCCTAGGATCATAAACTAAGACTACTTAGAAAGAACTCAGCCTTGTCGTCCTATTTATAGAGCTATTAAACACGAACTATGCTACGGGTAACACTGAATTCCAAGAGGAGGTGTGGTTACCAACGAGGCATCGTAATAGATTTCATAGACTCTAATTTACTACTTCTGTTTGACCATCTGTCTGTGGGTGGTAAGAGAATGAAAATTGTAGCATAGTGTCTGTCATCTTCGAAAGTGTTTTCCAGAAATAGCTCATGAATAGAACATTGCAATCAGATAGAAGTCGAAAGATGTCCCGAACGAAAAAGGATACGACGTGTGACGCATCGACAATCTTGTTGCATGCAATGAAAAGGTCATTTTGGAAAATCGATCGACAATGACAAGGATAGAATCGTGCTTGCGCAGGGTGCGAGGCAGTCCGAGCACAGTCTACACTAATGTCCAACCATGGCTGGTGTGGTACTGGAAGTGGAGTATATAGAGTTGTATTCTTTCGCAACCATTTGGCCGTCTGGCAGATGTAGCAATGTCAGATGACTCGAGTGACGTTTCTCTTGAGTTTAGGCCAATAGAAATGGCCTTCTATAAGTGTGATGGATTATCTATCCCAATATGACCAGCTGCGCCGTCGTCATGCGGCTCCGAGATTAGGTGGTCTCGGATGAATGTCTGGGGATGCATAAGAGGGTGCCACAGAATAAATAACCATCAGTGATCGAGAAGTCAGAGATGACCTCAGGTGGGTCCTGAGACTGTGCAGAGTATATGGTCGCAAAGTTTAGACAAGTCAATACTCCATGATCAAATGCTCGAATCCCGTGGTTTGAGTGGTAAGGGTGTGGAGTAGGCTTGCTCAGCGGCTAAGTGCGTTAGCAGGTTTGTTTTCAACACCAACTCGATGTTTGAGAACATAATGGAAGCCTTGTACTCAACCCACTTGGCATGGCGATGACTCAATTTCTTCTGGAAGTCCAAATAGCGTAAGATCTGGTGATCTGAATATAACACGAATTCGTGAGGGAGGAGCTGGTGTCTCCAATATCGTGGAGACCGAACAATCGCGTAAAACTCCAAGTCGTAGTTGGAATATCTTTGTCAGGCGTCGTTTAGTTTCTCACTGAAGTAAGAGACTGGATGACCTTCTTGACTAAGTACTCCCCTTATACCTACGGTGGAAGTGTCGCAAGCTACCTCAAATGCTCGGCTGAAATTGGGTAATCAGAGAACTGGAGTCGAGGTCAATTTAGCTTTAATGTCCTCAGATGCTTAGGTGGTGGCGGGTGTCCACAAAAAATCTCCCTTTCGAAGGCAATTTGTGTATGGAGCCATAATTATGCTAAAACATCTGACAAATTGTCTGTAGAAGGTAGCCAATCCATGAAAACTACAATCTTCATGTATATTTGTGGGGGTTGGTCATTCTAGACTGGACTTAACTTTGTCAGGATCTACGGGCTAAGATAGCAAGGTTCCCTTTTTCAGGTGGATATAAAAAAGTGCTCCTTACGAAGGGTGACGAAGAGAAACCGCAAATGTGTGAGGTGTTCCTCGTGAGTCTAACTATAGACTAGGATATCATCAGAATAGATTACGAGGAACTTGCCCATATACGGGCGTAGAACTGAATTATCACGCGCATAAATGTACTGGGGTGTTGGATAGCCCAAAGGGCATGACCAACCACTCGTGTAGACCGTCTTTTGTTTTAAAAGCGGTCTTTCACTCATCACCTTTTTTGGCCCTGATTTGGTGGTACTCGCTCCGAAGTTCGAGCTTGTTAAAAATTTGGGCACCTGACATAGTGTCTAGGAGGTCATCGAGTCGGGGAATGGGAAACAGACATTTGATTATCATTTTGTTGATAGTTTAGCTATCTAGGCACATTCGCCAACTACAATCATTCTTAGGGGTAAGGAGGGCAGGTATAGCGCAAAAGCTCAAGCTTTCTCTAATAAATTGCTTATGTAGGAGGTTGGCGATCTGAGATCTGAGTTCTTCATGTTCATCGAGATTCATCTATAGTGTGGAAGATTAGGCAAAGATGATCCCGACACTACATTGATCGGGTGCTGGATGTCCCATAGTGGGGGTAGCTCATCCGGGAGCTTGTCTGGCATAATATCATTGAACTCGTCTAGGAGGCGTCGAACATCGGGGCGAGGGGACTCTACGTTCATAATGTTATCTGTGGTCTGTGAGGAAGCAACTACATAAATGATGTTCGTATCGTGGCTCTCTAGAGTGAACTCACTACGCCATAGGATATGGATGGGCCTCGGGTCACCTACAATAACTGAAGGCACGACCTTACCCTTAGAGGAATCCTTGGCTTGGGTCGGGGACAATGTGATCTTGCGGCTCTTATCGAAGAATACACATGCGTTGGACCATCCGTAACAATTCACACCCCAATCATATAGCCAGGGTATGTCTAATAGTGCATCTGCTACGTCCATGGAAATGACGTCACATCATACTTTGTCCTTGAAGGAAGTTAGTCGAATGGGTACCAGCACCTCTGAGTGACCTGGATTGTCATCTTATCTACCCAGACGACTCGGTATGGGTGTGAATGGGTTTCTGCTTAAATTTTAATTCGTTTGAGCCACTTTGGGGCTATAATATTTACGCAACTGCCACTATCGATGGCGAGTTTGCAAGCTCCGCTTGCGCTCGGGAAGTATAGAAGATAATGGTCCACCTCCAACCCTTATCAATGTGGGGGGTATGTAGTAGTGGGGGGTATGTAGTAGGCGGCGGATAATGCCCATCTCAAGTGCACGATCAACTTCTTCTCAACCTTCTTCTATGGTCACAACAATCTCTTCTTCGAGCGGCTCTATAGAATCCGTACTAGGATTTGGGTACTCAATAAGTAGATTATGTGTAGGGCATTGCGCCACCACATGGCCTCTACCCTGACATCAATAGCACTGGATTCCTTCGGGCTTTTGGGGCCCAGTGGAAGTGGATGTGCCTTTTGTGTCTACGGGAGCACTAGTATGCATGGATGGACTGGGTCCCTGCTCGGGAGGCCTCCTAGTACGGAAATATCAGGTTGTGGATTAGGTCGCCTAAGACCTGAAGTACGTAAATATTGTTTGTATTCTAATGCGAGATGAAAGATCTGCTCGACTGACTCCAGGTAATGGGGAATGAGTTCCCTACGAATGTTCACCCGTAACCCAACCCAAAATCGGGAGGCTGTCACAATGTGCTCCTCAAAAATATCGCTCCTAACAATAAGCTCATCAAAGCGAGTCATATACTCTGCTACAGAAAGGGTCCGTTGTCGTAGGCTTGGAGCTGATCTAGAGGCTGACTCCAATATGAAGCGGGGAGATACTTTTCTTTGAGTTTTGTCTTCATTTTATCACATCGAGTGCTGGGATAATAATTCATTCTATCTAAGGAGCGCTCAAAATTCGTTCAATATATCTTAGCTTGCCCATACAATTTCATCTTGGCAAACCACACTCATCTTTCACCAGACGTCTCGTACAAGTCAAAATTGTTGTACATGTCCAAAAGCCAATCACTAAAAGTCTTGGGATCTAACTGTCCATCGTAGGATGGGGCATCGACACGAGTACTACGCGTAATGTCATCCTCACCTACATTGCCTCTCTGGGACTCATGATAATCCATATAATCATCATTTCTACCTTGGTCGAATCGTGTGTGGGGAACAGGACGATCTGTATGAAAAGGATATCGGGGTTGAGGTCGTTCTTCTTTAGGAAGGTGGTGTCGACCAACAGTGGGATCTCTATAATATTCATAAGCTAGATCTGGGCCCCATTGGAAGGGTGGAGAAGTCTGGGCAATAGGATTGATGAACATAGAGTCTGGAAGTCCCTCAATATCACAATGACCCTCACGGTGGGTAGTTTGTGGCCTAATGGTTTCTCGTGGACGAGGGTTACTAAAATTAATGGTGTTAAAACTGGCGGTTGCTTGGTTATCTGAAGGAAGAGACTCTGTCATGGTATGCTTAAACACCTTGCCGCTATGAAGCATGCAAATGGCTCTAACCTGGCTCTAATATCAAAACTGATGTAGAGTAAGGTCCTGTTGAGGCTATGGTTGGTTTCTAAATGCAGACTCAAATCAAACTATTTAACTTGCAATAATAATAAAAATTTATAACCAACATACAAGATAGACTGAAGTAGTTAAAGCCTACAAGCAAGGAGCAAGTGAATTTGTGTAAGTGTAAGAAAGCTCGAAATCAAATAACCAAGTAAATGAGAACGTACAATATTTCAAAACTCGAAAACAAAGATTGTAAATGAATATTCCTCGTGTAGAGAACTAAAACAAGATTCAACGCAAAATAAATGACTTCCAATCTAAAAAACTTGCACAATTCGGAAGTAGGGGCTAGATGACTATCCGAAGGACTTTAGGAAGCCGGAAATGTGGCTCGGGATTGGATCTAGGCCTCCAGTGGTAGTTCAAATGGTTGGACAACACAATATAAAGCTGGATTTGAACTCCCTGGTGGCTAGAAGAGGGCGGTTGTTGCTACTGGTATGCATGGAGGTTGGTTGAGGACTGGTGGGGGGGCAAAGGACTGCACAAAATTGATGGCGTTGTGCTAGGAGAGAAACTGTCAAACTGGCAGGCGACTGTAGCTCCTGACAGCAGCTGGGTGGAATCCAGTTTGGAGTCTTGCGGCCCAAGCGGAGAAGAGGAATAGGGAATAATATAGGGAACGCTGGAGGAACTCTGTTGGAGATCGGAGAGGGTTGTGGAGCGGGAAATGGCTGGCTGGGAAGTATTCCAATAACATACGCGGCTTGGAACTTCCTGTCCAGGGGTCGAATGAATGGAAAGGAACCTATGGAAGTGTGGGAAGATGTGGTCGGTTTGTAAGGTGGGTCAGTGGGGAAGTGGAGAATCGAGGGTGTGGAGAGAATTTAGGAGTAGTGGTCCTAAATTTAAGGGAATTGGAATAATGGGATATTGGGGGTAATGAGGAGGTGGTATGGTAGTTATGTTGGTGGGGGTTGGCCGGAGGGGATCATCGGAGGTGGTGGCCAGAGGTGGTTTCTGACAGGCTTGAGGAGTGGTGGTGGCTTGCCAGAGGTGGTTGGAGGAGGTTTCCAGTAATCGTCGAAAAACCGAAAGTGGAGAGAAAATTAGACGGAGGTGGTGAACTTTAAGGAGGAGATGGTGGAGGATTGATGGTGATGGCCATAAGTGGGGATTAAGTGGAAGAGGGCTGGTCGTTTTATGGTGGAGGAGAGAGCGGGGTAGGCCGGCCAAAGAGACAGGGCTGAGAGGGTGGACGACTGGTTTTCGGGAAGGGGCTCACGACTAGGAGGGGGGAGTAGTGTTCAAGCTTCGCATTTGGATATCCGGCTTCAGCACCGGGTGATCAAAGGGAGGCTTATTTTCTCTAACTTTCAATATCTATCCATGGAGCCCTCTACCCTTATTTATAGACTGGAGAGGGACAACGAATAGTCATGATTCTTCGTTCGTTGTAACCCACAAAACAAAAACAAAAACAAATAAATGAAAATGAAAAATACAAAGAACAAAAAATGTTTTGATCAGCGATTCGCTCATGATGAGGGATGTCGATCATCACTGATCCTGTGGTCGGCGCAAGTAGACACTAACGGGCCGTGTGGCATGATCCCCAACATACACTACATAAAATTAACTATAGAACTTGATGGGGATCGACGAGAAATTGGAGCACAAGATTCGAAGCATGTTCGGGGTCGATTGGTCACATGCCATATTTACCATCGCCGATGGATGATCTGAGTCCGCCATCGCGTTCAGAGCAACGTTTCAATATTTTCCATGTATTTGTTTTATTTTTTTAATGTTTTATTTAATGAGATCGGACAACCATCATATACGGTCAATCATAGTCGTCCAAGATGGTTGCTATCAGCATATTTCATTAGAAGTAGGGAGGAGGGGCAGATTGGGCGGCAATTACAAATTTTAGAGACATTCTTGCCTAGAATCCGACGATGTCTCGTGGTGCCGACTCCATGAAACTCTAAGGTGACAACTCATAAGGGGATTGTATCTTTGTTTTCTTGCATTCTCATTGTTAGTTGTCTCACTCCCCTCATCCTGCAGCACCAGTCAAGCAACCTCCACACAGCCGGCCCACCAAATCACCTCCATTCAACTGCCTCTCCATCGATCTCTGCATTCCATAGCCCTCGCACCCTTCCTCTTGCATAGATTTGATCGCATATATTCTTATGGATGCTTTTTTTATTAGCGCATTTATTCTTTTACACTAATCGTGACTAGCACGACCTTTATCGCTTGCGCATATTAGCTTTTAGCCCTCTATCGAAGGAAATTCTAGCTTGCCTTTTTACTAAAATCATTCGAGTACTACTTGGGTTGTTATGTGTTTAATTTGTATGCATTAATTACGTTGTCGGATCACTCTTTGCCAGCATCCGTCATCTTTGGGTAAGATAGGAATTATTTCATCGACATTGCACCTAAAGTTGTATCTGTTTAGATACCACTTACACATCCTCTACCCTGCATCAAATTTGGTACTATACCCCAGGTTTTGGCCCATGTTTTTGCTTTGTAGTGATATGGTATTTAGATGACTCATGTTTAGTTTGGTCTTCATTTGTGATACACAGTAGTAGAATCTATATGTTATCCATGGCTAGTCATCAAGCTTGCAGATGTCGGATGTCGGACTCATGTCGGTTTGAGTTTTTTATGTCGGATGTCGGATTGCGGGGATATATCGGGGACATTTCAAAATGTCGGATTGTAATATTATATGTATATATATTATATAACATAATATTTTTTTAATTAGATGATAATTATTTTATTTAATGAAGTATACACTAAAATTCATATTAGAAAATGAAACTACTAACAAGTGTTTAATCAATTTGTAATAAATAAGAAATGTTGCATACTTTCAAAATGTCGAAGTGTAACCAAAGGAGAGTTGCGAAGAAGACGAGAGCCAGAAGCGGAGATTAGGGCAAGCGAAGAAGATGAGAGCCCAGAGCGTCGTGAGGAGGACGCGAGGGAGATGAGGAGTCGTCGTGAGGGGCAAACATAGTATAACTATATAAGTATATAATAAAAACTGATTTAATTATAAAATTTAATAAAATAACTTATTAATTTCTACTGGCCGCCATAACCCGCCATAACCCGCCATAACCCGGCATAACCCGCCATAACGGGCCGACATGTCCGACATGTCGGCCGCCATACTGGAAAACGCCATTTTTCTCATTTGTGTCGCTAACGTTGCGATTTCCCCTCAAAAATGACATGTCGGCCGACATGTCGGACATGTCGGCCGACATCTACAAGCTTGCTAGTCATAGTGATCGTTCTACGCGATTTAATGATAATAGGGACGAGTATTGTTTAGGCCGTCGTCGTTATGCTCCTTCATTTTAGGATCAGGAGCCCATTATACTCCACCTCATAAAGCACCTCTTGAGAGATCTTCATACTATCGTGATGATCATCTTCCTTCTCAGCCCTCCATTCATAGAGATCGTTGTGACCCTCTGTCGCGGTTCGATTACTACTATGACAATTATCATAGACCTCATAGAGAGTATTTTTACAAGGATAACATCACGCATAGATGCGCCATTGTTTTACGGTAAACTAAACCCAAAGGGATTTAGGGGTTTATGGATTGGATCTTAGACATTGATTATTAGTTTGATTGTTGTGAGATATTTGAAGAGCATCGAGTTAAACTAGCTAAGACGAAGCTTCATGCTCGAGCTAATGATTATTGGATTGGCTTGGACCATAGGATAGAGCGTGAAGTTCTTCAACACATATCCCAATGAGCAGACATGAAACTATAGTTAAAGAAGAAATATATTTATGCATCCTATAGATGCCAGGGCCGTTGATATAGAGTTATCTCACTCCAGTGAGGTTCATTGTCTGGTGAGTGATCTGTCACTTGACCATGGGATTGAGCCTGAAGCAGATCATATGGAACTGACATAGAGCGATCATGAGCGACCTAGCGAGCCCGGAGTAATGGGATGCCCTCTCCTTAACCATAGACCCTTCCCTCGGCATGCTGCATATAAGCCCTGCCTTGAATATAAGTTCTTTCCACTCTTCCCCTGTCATTGTCATGAGTCTCATTATGACCGAAACTTGGGAGACTAGTGTTGGCCTCGTAATGGCTGCCTCACCTATTTATGAGGACACTACCTCTGTTAATGATACTCATCTGGAGGAATGGGATGCCCTCTCCTTAACCATAGACCGTTCCCTCGGCACTATGCATATAAACCAAGCTTTGAGTATAAGTTCTTTCCACTCTTACCCCGTCATTGTCCTGAATCTCATTACGACCGAAGGTTGGGAGACTAGTGTTGGCCTCGTGGTGGCTGCCTCACCTATTTATGAGGACACTACCACTGTCAATGATACTCATCTGAACGATCATCTCGCCATTGATCAATTCTTTGATGAACCTCCTGATGAGCCATTGCTTACTTGTGAAGATGAGATTCAGGTGAGCAACGCGTTAATGAGTAATGGATCACTAACGTATCTTCAAATTGTATCCCCACTTATGCCAACGTAAGATGCATCGCCCACGACCTCAAATGCCCAACTGAAATCAGGGAGTCTCAAAACATGGGCGGTCGTCAATTTCTCTTTAATCTCCTCAAATGCCTGAGTGGCTGCTGCAGTCCCTTGAAAATCATCCTTGCGGAGGCAACTCGTGAAAGGGGTCATAATCGTGTTAAACCCCTTGACAAACCTCCTATAAAAGGTAGCAACTCCATGAAAGTTATGGGACTCATGAATATTCTAGGGTATATGTCACTCGTGAATGGATTTGACTTTTTCAGAGTCAACAGATACTCTAGTGGTGGAGACAATAAATCCTAAGAAGTTGACCGACTCAGCCAGGAATGAACACTCCTTCAAATTCACAAATAATTTCTCCTTGTGGAGGATATCAAACAAGAGTCTCAAGTGATTAAGATGGTCAGTGTGAGTCCGACAGTAGATCAGAATGTCGTCAAAATATACAACTAAAAACTTGTCCATGTAAGGCCACTACACCTGCGCCCTTACTCTCATAAAGTTATTAGGGGAATTTGATAGCCAAAATGGCATGACTAACGACTTATACAGACCCTCCTTGATCTTAAAGTTGGTCTTCCACTCGTCCCCCTCCCAAACTCAGATATTGGGGTACCCACTACGAAGGTCGATCTTCGAGAAGAAATGGGCATTTGTCATCGTGTCTAATAAGTCGTAGAGCCAAGAGATAGGTGTTGGAACCAGGAAATCGGTTCACAAGAGTTCGGACCTAAGGGGTAGCCCGAGGTTACTTATCTTGCAGTCTAACACCACAGATATGATGGCAAGAAGAGAGAGAAACTGGATTTCCTATAAACAAGACTCGCGTGTTGTAACAAAGAGGTCCTGCCGCATACCCGAAAGTTTATAGGAACTTCCCCTCCCAAAGCCAAGAGTTGAGCAAGGCACAAGGAATGCACAGACGTTGTAAAAGAGAAGGTTTGGGGAGGGAGGTCAACGTGCTTTTCTTGGTACCCCTGGGATCCTATTTATAAACAATTTAGACGGGGGGTGGCCTACGAATAGCCGTCCCCGCAAAATATCAAATTGGTTTAGTACGCTGAAGGACCTCGGCGAGACAAATGGGATACTAGGAAGGACCTCGCCAGTCCGGGCCCGGTCCTATGAGCTCTTTGACAAACTGTGACAGACCTCGTCTGCGGGCGAGGTCAAGAGGGATCTCGCCCCCCAGACTTTGCTTTATGATCTTCTTTATTGTGGCTATTCTAAACCTCCTCTGAGCTCATTGGTCGACTGTTTCCTGATGTGGGACTATGACTAGACTGGGCTTACCCTCGACGAATATGGGTTGTACACAATCACCGCTCTTTGAAACCCTTATTCGGCGAGCTACAACGTTTGGGCACACTTAGTGAGTAACATATCGCGAGGCTTCTGCTTCTTATAAATAGGGGAAGGGGTCCCTCCGTAGATGCGTTCTTGACTGCTGGTTAGCGAGATGGCAACCGCCTCGTCAAAAGTAGTTGTGAAGTCTGCCCTTCTGATAGGCGCCCTTAAGCGACGCCCTCCTGGACATTCTAAGCGTCGCGAGGGAGGCGGGAAAAGGGTCTCCAAGAAAAGAAGAACTTCCCTTCCGTCAGCAGAGAAGAAGATTTTGGACGAGGGGGCCCTCGGAGGGATGTGACCCGAACTTTTCGGAGACGATTAGCGAGGTAACCAAAGATAATGTTTTTTGATTTCCAAAGGATCTTATTTATCGTCCTTACCGACGTCACCGTTCCTTTTAGGCTTTAGACCTATCTGGCTTTGGATCCTTCGGTGACGTCACCACAGATGACCACAACATATCTGCCCCGCTAGGTAGGGACTCTGTGCCGACTCCACCTAGCAACTCTGGGGCTCCAATTAAAGTTGAGCTCGCCTCGCCAGGTCGGCTCGCCTTATTTCTGCCAGTATTTGATCGCAATCCGCATTGTACGTTAATGTTTTAATTTCATGAAGCTCTGGGTTCCGGCGAGACGACTATGGTTCCTTCCTATGGAGGGGCTACCCTCGCCGAGACGAACGCCCCTCCGCCTTCTGGCGAGTCTCTGGCGGAACATGACCTATCGCCAAGGGAGGCACAAGAGGAGATTTCGCTCTCGATGGGATCTTTTCCCCAGCTCTTCTTCGCTCAGCGCCTCCCTTGGCACGCCATCTGTGTCGATGGCGACCTCATCGGATGATCGGTCGGCCAGGGAGGTTCCTCCTTGATGCATCTGTTGACGCATCCATTTGAGTTATTTCGTCATTTTGCCATTTTGTTTTGTTTCATGGTCATTTTTGTTTAACTTTATTTTTGTGTCAGTGTTATTTTCTTATGTCGTCATTGTCAGTTTTCAGTTTCAGTGTGTTGGTTGACCGACCAGCATGACCTTGAATAAAAGGTTCGGTAACGTAGAGTGGTAAGCAAGCACGCACGACATTGATCTTTTATTATTGCATGAGTTATTTCCGAATATATATTAAAACGTATTAAAAATTAAATTCAGAATTATGTTATTTGGGGAGTTTTCAAATCTGTTACTTTTCCGGAATCGATTCTTTGGGAAGTTTCTCATACCTCTTGATTTCCTTGACGTTTTGGAATCCTAAAAGCCTTTTATTTTCCCCCATCAAATACAATAAATGCTTGCTATTTTCTGGCCCTATTAACCCCCCCCCCCCCCCTCCATTTCCCATACAGTTAGCATGGAAAAGAATCGAACGAGACCTTTAGTCTTCATTCGGTTCTGTCCAGGGCACGTCCTCTCTTCCCGAATCCCCTCTCCGGTTTTCTCGTACAACATCGGCGAGCTTCCTCCTTGACAGAGCGACGTTCGGCGAGCTTCTAAATTGCAGCACCGGCGGACTAAGGGCTTCGAGGTTCTGCTGGTTTCTTCCCGCCCGTCTTCAGGCCGCAAAAGTTTCGACTACCATCGACGCATCTCCCTGGAAGTTGGACGTCCACCGGCTATTTCTTCCCAGCTTCCCTTGGCGACGGTGACGTGCTCACTGGTGGCATTGGCGAAATCTAAGCCATGCTCTGCTCCTCCATCTCCGAGCCTTCTCCTATCGATTATGTTTCCCGTCCCTACCAGTCTACCACTACGTACTCCCAATCTCTCTGCTCGCTGCCCTTGTCAGATTTCCATCCCTCCCGTTGAACCCCTTCACCCCGAGCCACCATCAACTTCCCCGACAGGTATACAACTCGCTCCCCTCTGTTAACTTTAAGCTCATGCAATTACATTTACGTGATCAATATCGTTATTTTTCTTTGGAGCTATTTGTTTTGCAAACCGCTTGTGGCACGTTACAAATCCCGCCTAGTTTCCACCGCTACTTATTTAATCGAGTCTTTTTAGGCTTAGATTTATTTAACAAGGTCCCCACTCTCTCGAGATTAAGCGCGGCTAACTAATAGAATGGTTTGAAAATTTATCTCCAGCGTTCGTTTTTCAAAAGAAACACAAAGTCGAGTTCTCGAATTACATCACTCCTGCTGTGGTGACATTTTCGCCACCTCCGCCCGGTCGCTCATATACAAGTGTTTCTCAGGTCGCTGCTCCCATGCCCTCACAGGTTCCTCTGCGACCTTCCGAAGCGATGACAACTATCGGCGGAACCCTCGAAAGTCACCTTCCTGAGGGCAAGACCCCATGGTCCCGACTGCTGACCTTGGAACGGTGAGACCTGATGGCCAAGAGTGGTGGCAGCAGGGGATGGAGAAGAGGAATGACGTCTCGAGAACGAAGAATCGCAGAGGCTCTCCCTCAACTTCGTCGAAGAACTTTGTTATCTTGCATCAACTCGGCAGGAGGAGATCAAGCGAAGGATGGTCAGACAGTTTGATAAGCACATTCGAATCAAGTAGTTCCAGGTGGGAGATCTCGTGTTGAAGAAAGTGGACGTGAAAGGTTGAACCGGCGCCATCGGCAAGCTCAACCGGGGGGCTGTCGGTGGTTCTCGTGGATGGTAGCGGGCTGTTTTTCCTGGGAGGGAAAACTGAGGGGTTTTCGGTGAAGGTGAGGGGGAGATTGTTACGCCCCCGCTGCGCTTTACGGGGCGTCGTTACGTACGGAGGAGCAAAGGCGCGCTAAACAACGGGGCTGAACCTTCCGGTTCAGCCCCCACGCAGTGAACCGGCCGGCCGAGGGCTGAACCAGGCGGGTTCAGCCCTCTTTGGAGGGGCCGGCCGGCCCCCTCCTTGCCCGGGTATTTATATACCCGGGCAGCCCCCCTTTTGGGGTTATGCAAGAGTTATTTGGTTAGTTCTTCTCCCTCTTTTAACCTAATTTTCCCTCTCTTCCTCTAGATCTCTTCTCTCTTAGTCTCTCTAGTAGTTTTGCCCTAACATTTGGTATCAGAGGCGTTCATCTATCTGGCATGGTGACCACTCGCAATCAAGAAGAGTCCTCACGGATTGAAGCCCTAGAGGAGAACGTGGTTGACCTCACCGACTCTATGGCGGCCATGGAAGGACGGATCGACGCTCGTATGGAAGAGTTTAAGGCCTTGTTGAAAGGGAAGGTCACAGCAAGCGAAGACTCGGCTGGATCGGGGGCCGACGGGGCGCTGCGGACGTGCGACTAGCGGAAGGAGTCGGCGGCCTCCGGTTGTCGGAGGAGGAGCGGTTGCGGGGCTACGGGGGTCCGCCAGTCTCGGCGGCATACGGGCAAGGCCCCGCAGTGGCGGCGTGCGGGCAGGGCTCGGCAGCGGGCTACGCGGGTCCAGCGGGGCTGTTTCCGCCTGGATCTGCTATTGGGGGCGTTGGCGAGGCCGGTTTTGGACGGGGGCAGTACCATCGGGGTTGGGAGGACTTGGAAGGTGGCCGGCGGCCACCGGAGCCTGCGGGACAGCAAAGGGGAGGGCTTCTCCCTCCTCCTCGTGGGTTCGGGCCTCCAGGGGTGGGCGGTTTTGGCCAAGGATGGGGCGGCCAGCCGCAACCCCCTCCTTGGGGAGCGGGTCAACATCAAGGCTACGGCGGATTCGAGCAAGGTGAGCCTGCAAGACGAGAAGGAGGTCATGGGGTACAACGCTTGACTCCCGGATTAACTCGCATGTACTTTCCGGATTTCGAGGGCGGCGACGCATTGGAATGGATTCAAAAGGCTGAACTTTTTTTCCAGTACCAGGAGGTGTCTGAAGGTCAGTGGGTGCGGCTAGCGTCCTTCCACTTGAAGGAGGACGCTTTCCAGTGGACGCAGTGGTTCCTACGGGGACGGGAGTACGTGCCATGGGGCGAATTTGTGGATGGATTTACGGCCAGATTTGGTCCACTAGAGTACGAGAACTTTGAGGCCCTCCTTCAGAAGCTTCGTCAGAAAGGCTCAGTGCTGGAGTACCGCACTGAGTTTGAAAAGTTAGCAAATCGGGTTCAGTGGCCGGAGCGGACACTCTACAGTTGTTTCATATCTGGCCTCAAGGAGCACATTCGTGACGAGGTACAGGCACTCATGCCTCGGTCATTGAACCACGCCATTACTTTGGCGCGCATCCAGGAGGACCGGTTCAACAGGCAGCGAGCACGCATCACGAGTAGACCGCCTTCGGCCCCTACCACAGCAGCACGAAGGGAGCAGCCCACGGGTAACAAACCGACGGTGACTCGGTTATCGTGGAGTGAGTTGGCCGCTCGGAAGGAGAAGGGGTTGTGCTTTAATTGCGACGAGAAGTTTGTACCTGGCCATAAATGCCAGAAGATACAGGTCTTCATGTTGCATCAGGATGTGGACGACGAGCTGGCTCCAGATGAGGAGTTGGAGGTGGACTTGGACGAGACAGAGTTCGGAGTTTTTCTTCATGCTCTTGAGGGTTGCCCCCCCCCCCCCGCTTACTATGCGGCTGGCGGGCCGGATCGCCCAAGAGAAGGTTACTATTCTGGTGGACAGTGGGAGCACCCCACAACTTCATACATCCCGACGTGGCACGGCGAGTTGGGCACGTGGTTGACAAGGGGGTTGCCTTTCATGTTATGGTGGCGGATGGCAGCAAGCTGCGATGCGAAGGCGTGCTGAAGGGAGTGGAGCTGCGGCTACACGGCTATGTAGGACGGACTGACGTCTACCTGTTGTCAATTCGGGGCTCAGACATGGTGCTGGGAGTTCAGTGGTTGCGCCAGTTGCAGCGGGTGACTTTCGACTGGGAGCACATGACGATGGAGTTTGTGCATGGGGACAGGCAGTTTTGCTTGCAGGGTCTCATGTCATCTCCTATTAAGGAGGTTTCTCTTCGCAGCATGCAGCGGTTGAGCGGGGATGGACAGATGATGGTCGTCCTTCGGGAGGTCCCGACCGGCGACCCCACGCTTTCGGAGGTACCGGTTCAGTTACAATTACTTCTGACCGATTATGCTGATGTTTTTCAGGAACCACGCACTCTGCCTCCGCCGAGGTTCCGCGATCACCGTATTCCGCTCAAGGCGGGTGCTGAGCCTACGAATGTTCGTCCATACCGCTACCCACACGTCCAGAAGGCGGAGATCGAGCGCAGTGTCCGCGAGATGCTGGAGGCCGGCATCATTCGGCCAAGTACGAGTTCCTTCTCGGCTCCCATTATTCTGGTCAAGAAGAAGGACGGGTCCTGGCGATTCTGTGTGGACTACCGTGCCTTGAACGACGTTACGGTCAAGGATAACTTCCCGATTCCCCATATCGAAGAGCTGCTGGATGAGTTGCATGGGGCCCAGCGGTTCACCAAGCTGGATCTTCGCTCCGGCTATTACCAGATCTTGATGGCACAGGAGGACATCCACAAGACGGCTTTCCGGACTCATGACGGCCACTACGAGTTCTTGGTTATGGCCAATGGGCTGACTGGAGGGCCCTCTACATTCCAGGCCAACATGAACGAGATGTTCAGAGATTTCCTGCGGGTCTTTGTGTTGATCTTCTTCGATGATATACTCATCTACAGCGCAAACTGGGAGGACCACGTGGGCCACGTGGAGCAGGTCCTTGCCAGACTACGTCAGCACCACCTTTATGCCAACCGTTCCAAGTGCTCCTTCGGTCAGGAGGAGGTGGAGTATTTGGGCCACTTGGTTTCCGGTCAGGGCGTCAAGGCCGACCCGCGGAAGATTCAGAGTATGCAGTCTTGGCCGCGGCCGGTTACAGTCCGCGCCCTGCGGGGTTTTTTGGGGCTCACAGGGTATTACCGGCGGTTTGTACAGGACTATGGCAAGATAGCCCGGCCACTGACCCAGCTACTGCAGAAGGACTCCTTCTCTTGGAGTGAGGAGGCGGAGGAGGCATTTCAGGCCCTCAAACGGGCCATGACCACCACGCCAGACTTACCATTACCGGATTTCACCCAGGAGTTCGTTCTGGAGACGGATGCCTCAGGTATCGGCATCGGGGCGGTTTTGATGCAGGCAGGGCGGCCGATAGCCTTTTACAGCAAGGCCTTGGCCCCTCGTACTTTGGGCCTCTCGGTCTACGAGAAGGAGATGTTGGCGATTATTCATGCAGTGGCTGTTTGGCGGCCATATCTGTTGGGCCGACACTTTAAGATCCGGACGGATCACCAGAGCTTGAAGCATTTCCTAGACCAACGGGTCTCCTCGCCGCTACAGCAGAAGTGGGTGACTAAGCTTCTCGGTTACGACTACGAGATTGTGTATCGCCGTGGCAAAGAGAATGTGGTCGCCGATGCTCTCTCTCGTCTACCAGAGGCTGCTCTCGCTCATATTTCGGGGCCGTTGGTCGATTCAATGGAGGATATTCAGGACGAGGTCCGGCGATCAGACACGTTGCGTCCGTTGGTGGAGCCTTTACAGCGGGGAGAGACCGTCGCAGCTGGTTATTACTTGTGTAATAGCCGGCTTTACTATCGGGGCCGGGTGGTCGTGCCCGCCGATTCAGCTTGGAAGACCGTGCTGATGCATGAGTTCCATTCTTCGCCTACAGGAGGGCATGCGGGGGTGCTCCGGACACTTCAGAGGGCACGAGCAAACGTTTTTTGGACAGGCATGCGCCGGGACATTCAGCAGTTCGTTCGCCACTGTGAGATCTGCCAGCGGCAGAAATATGAGACCTCTTCTCCGGCAGGGCTGCTTGTACCGTTGGAAATTCCGCAGCAGATTTGGGACACGGTGTCCATGGACTCCATTGATGGGCTGCCCAAGTCTAAAGGGAAGTCTGTCATTCTAGTGGTGGTGGACAAGCTGTCCAAGTATGGCCATTTTCTGGCGCTCAGCCATCCGTACACCGGGGAGTCTGTGGCCGCACTCTTTGCTCGAGAGATCGTTCGCCTGCATGGCCTCCCCCGCGCCATTATTTCTGATCGGGACCCTACCTTCGTCAGTGGGTTCTGGAAGGAGCTGTTCCGACTGCAGGGCACTCGTTTACACTTCAGCACGGCCAACCACCCGCAGTCGGATGGTCAGACGGAGGTGCTTAATCGTGGGTGGGGTAGAGACTTATCTGCGTTGCTTTGTGATGGATGAGCCGCGGAGCTGGCCGGACTGGTTGCATTGGGCCGAGTACTGTTACAACACGGCATACCACTCCGCCAGCAGGATGACACCATTTGAGGTGGTTTACGGACGGCCTCCTCCTACTTTAGGCAGCTATGAGCCCGGGAGCACCGCTCTTCCGGCGGTGGATCGCGCTCTGCTGGATCGGGATCGCATGTTGGTCACACTTCGGGAGAATCTCCGTCTAGCCCAGGATCGCATGAAGGCCCAAGCGGACAAGCACCACACTGAGCGGGAGTTCGCTGTTGGTGACGAGGTGTTCCTCAAGCTCCAGCCGTACCGGCAGTTGTCCGTTGCTCGTCGTGGCAACCAGAAACTGTCCCCACGCTACTACGGTCCCTTTCAGATTGTCAACAGGGTGGGACCGGCAGCTTATAGTCTGGCATTACCGGAGGGTTCGCGCATCCATCCTACATTCCATGTCTCTTTGCTCAAGCGGAAGGTAGGGCCGCATGTCCAACCGAGCACTTTGTTACCTGAGGTCACTTCGGCAGGTGAGCTGCGGCCGCTTCCTGAAGATATTTTGATGCTCAAGTGGAAGAAACGGGGCGCGGAATACCGGCCCGAGCTCTTGGTCAAATGGAAGAACCTGTCGCCGGCACACAATTCTTGGGTGGACTTCTTCGACTTCAAGGGGCTCTACCCCGACTACCACCTTGGGGACAAGTTGGTTCTTGATGGGGAGGGGAATGTTACGCCCCCGCTGCGCTTTACGGGGCGTCATTACGTACGGAGGAGCAAAGGCGCGCTAAACAACGGGGCTGAACCTTCCGGTTCAGCCCCCACGCAGTGAACCGGCCGGCCGAGGGCTGAACCAGGCGGGTTCATCCCTCTTTGGAGGGGCCGGCCGGCCCCTTCCTTGCCCGGGTATTTATATACCCGGGCAGCCCCCCTTTTGGGGTTATGCAAGAGTTATTTGGTTAGTTCTTACTAGGGGATACAAGAACAAATCTAGCAGTCGTCACGTAGGGCCTCATTGAGTCGTCACGTAGGGCCTCACAGAGTCGTCGCGTAGGGCCTCACGGAGTCGTCACGTAGGGCCTCACGGAATCGTCACATTGAGAGGATCGTCGGATTCCGGAGATTCTTCTTCTCCAAAACCTGCAGTGAGAATGTGGTTGTCCCCTACTCCTATTTATAATAAACTACCACAGGGCATCCCTTAAATCAACGGCTATGATTGACCGTAAATATAATGGACCCGATTACAATAAATAAAAACTAAAAAATATAATGTAATATATGAAAATGCAAGTAAACAAAAATCCTGACGTATTCGTTGAGTCGGATTGTTGATCCGGTCAAGTCCTCCTGCGCGAATATACGATCGTGGGTCCTGCCTTGCGGCGAGGTGGGAGATCCCCATCACCCTGATGGTCCAATACCACTAATTTAGTTTTTTTTTCCCTTAGGCTTACTTTCTTTTACTGGCCGAGTCAATCGTTTGTAATAATTTCATAGTTTAATTAATTGGGCATTACTACAGAAAAAGTAAAATCATGTAACCTGCACAATGCACAAACGCCGGCATCATTCTCTGGTGCACTGACAATGCGAATACATCTCTTAATGATTTGCTCAATGGAATCAACTCCGGTAATTCTTCCAGCAGCGATGGCATTGTCACTGTTTGCCAAGCATTTATCTTTTTGATGTAAATTTTGACAATATGGGCAGAACCAATCTCCAATTGGAATACTTGACAGCCCTACACATTCTGCAAAAAAGATTATTAAAATGAGAAATCGACTAAATAAGGCAGTAAGTTGTAATTAAATTCAATTAGGTGCACGCGATTAATTAGCTTCTTTGCTACAGGAGAAAGATTAGCTCTGCATGAAATTTTTTGTAAATATTTCATTCAGATAAACAATATTGGATAAAATGTTTTAGTTTAGATTTTTCATATGCTAGGAAATATGAATTAAACTTGAGTAGCCTAGCACTATACCCAGTTAAATCATGAATCTAATTAGCATTTGTGGTCCCATATTCAGCATATACGTACTTATTTATCTCAATTAAGAACACAAACTGAATTCACTATTTAAAGGTATTTGTGAATGCAATGTGTACGGAAGATGCCAGAGTGCAATAGAGGAACATACAATGCATTAGCATAAATATATTTGCATCAAGCAACATACATACCTTTATGGAAAGCCCTGGGGCAGAGATCACAAAGTAGTAGGTCCCCACCATCTGCACAAATGCGGCATAAATCATCATTTTCAGTAGATGATAATCTACGGCCTTTTGACAAGGAAACAGATAGCTCATGAAGCGACACTCCATTGGAGGTATAGATATTATTGTAACTGCAAAAACAGGGAAAAATTGGTATGAATTTCGTAAATTGATTCATAATTTACATAGCAGCCATATCAAGCAAATGAACATTTTCAAATATCATCTTACGGCTTGCGTCGTGATGCTTGACCAGCATGAGCTTCAAACTGCGAAGGACTAAGCTATTCATAGAAGTAACAAACAAAATAAAATTAGCATAATAGTCGACAAAAAGAGAATGAGTAATCACCATGTGGAGCAGGATTTGGAGATTCTGACAGCATTTATTGAGAAAGTCAAAACACAATACTAAAATATTTGAATATTACAGAAATCGTTGGAACCACCAATAGTCATTAAAGAAGTAAAACAAAGAATTAAAATTTTCAATATTATAGAAAATAGTCCTCTTTGATAAGAATGAATTTGGGTGAGCTCGGCTCAAATAAACTTAAGTGAATGAGCTGCCTACCACATTACTGCAACAGCGACAGAATATTCCTGAATCTTTTATATAACCCTCAAGCAACCTCTGTCAAAACAAAGTGAGCATTTTCACAAATGACATCCAATATAAAATGCCATTAAACTAAAACTTAAATCATGTCGAAGGGACAACCTTGCCACGAAGATAGTACCCTATTTCAGTTCCCTGGGGTAAGATGCCATCCATGAAGACTAACTTGTGCAGTCCCAAGTCCCTTGTAAAAGAAGAAATTAGGGATAATTAGTATAAAAAACAAAGTCTAGTCAGCTGTGACTGGCAGATCACAAAGATTTCTAAACTAAAAGGTAATAAAAATACTAACTTTTTGGTTAGTTTTCCATAGCTAAACTTTTTTTGTGACGATGAGTTCATAGGAGTGCCATCAGAAACAAAAGGTACCGGAATTCTCCCAAGTAATCTTCAACGGCAAATCAGTAAAAAGCATGTAAGTTGTTTAAGGAAAACTCAAAAATAACAAGAGGCATGTAAGTAACTTGTTTTGTGAGAGCTGAAGAGTAACATTCATAACAAAAATTTCAGACTATTGAAGATATTAGTATTTTAGTATTATTAAGTATTTTAGTATTTATGGGTTTAGTACCACACCTTGTGTAGGTGTTTGTGAGTTTTGTTGTAATCTTATAAAATGCCCCTTTGTGGATATTTGCACCTTTTATTTCTATTTCATTTCTTTCTACATGGTATAAGAGGGGGAATCGACTCTGGGAAATTTTTCGTCGCCTTAATTTGTTGGTGACCTAAAATTCTCGATAGCCTTCCTCTCGGATTTCCTCCTCTCCCTCTCGATCTTGTAGTCTGCACTGCTAAAACTCTCGCTCTGCAGCTCCACTCCCGCTCAAGTCAACGGAATCGACATTTGATTCCATCGACGGGAGCGGCTCTTTTCCCTACCTCGCATCCGCGCTCTGCGCTTCTTTGCGCCTTGTCATCCCGTCAAACTCCGATGTTGCGCCGGTTTCTCAGCTTCTCATCCCGTCGAGCCCGTCTCTTCTCCACGACGAGGAAGGAGATCTTCCTTTTAGCCTTCTGCTCTCGTCACCAGCCGACGATATTTCTCCTTTGTTGATCCCGTCAACTGGTGCGTCTGCTGCTGCTTCCCGTCGATGATCCTGATGGAGCTTCTTCTCCTTGACTTCGATATCGTCAACGATCTTCTCGCCTTCCTTTGGATGTCGCTGCTCCCAACCTGGCCCTCTCTTCTTCCTGCTGGTGATAATGGTTCTTCTCGTGTCGAGCTCCTCTCTTTCTTGTCGGGCTCCCTCATCTGCTCATCGTTGCTTCAGCCTTCTGCTCGCCGTTGCTTGAGCCTTCTGCTCGCCGTTGGCTTGTGTCCGTGCTCTGCTCGCTTCATCTTGTGCCCATTCTCGATGGCAGCCTTTATCCTCTGCTATTTTTCTGTCTTTTTTTTGTCATTTATTTCTTATGTTTGTGTGTTCTATGTCTTCATGCACGTGTTCCACATGAGGGGGAGTGTTCGTGATGAGGGCGACTCAGATGACTTTTTCTCGACTCTCGCCCTAGTCACACACGGCCTCCAGACATATTTCGTAGGATGTTTGTGTCTCTCCATGGTTTCTGAGTTGTTAGGTAAGTGTGATAAGGCCTTTGTTGAGTGACCTGATTTCAGCTTCGGGAGCATCCAGCGTGATCATGGTCGGTTTGTGGAACCAACGTCTTGTGGCATGTGCCCGGTTGGATTATCCCTGGTGACATGCGGTTGAGCCCCGGTGGCTGTTGTTTTGTCACACATTGCCTACCACCATTATCTTTCTTTTTAATGATGGTTTCAAGTTGGAGGTTTCCCCTCCAGCTTGAGGGGAAGTGTTAAAGATATTAGTATTTTAGTATTATTTAAGTATTTTAGTATTTATGGGTTTAATCCCACACCTTGTGTCGGTGTTTATGAGTCTTGTTGTATAAAATGCCCCTTTGTGGATGAATATATTAGCACCTTTTATATCCATTTCATTTCTTTCTGCACATACTATGGAAAAAAATATGTTTTGTGCTATTCAAGTAATAAAAATTGTTAGTCCATAGTAACCAAAGAAAATAAAAGAAGTATTATATATTAAAGGTGATTGACCAGGGAATCCCTTATTAAATCCCTCTAGCCTTAAGTCATGCATGTAACTCATGAGCTCTGGCTAATCATCTTTCATGGTGAATGAAAACCTTATTTACTAAACCTTATATTTCAACTCCAGGAAGAAAACATACTTAGGTGAGCTACTCAGCCCATTGGATGCGGTTGGAATTCCTTGTTGATGATTCCGTTCCACACATAAATTGCATAACAAGGAAAATTTTCCGGTGCCTGCAATATGGAACTCAGAAAATATTAAATGTTATGATCAGAAAATTAATAGTCTTAATATGCATACGTATGTGGTCATACCCACCTTTGCACTTCTCACAGGCAGAAAGTTTCTTTGGAGACAAAGGACCAATGGCATTCTGAATCACAGCTTCGAGCATATTGAGAGAAACACCAATGCATGACCTCAACACTTCACGAAGATTCTTGCCATTTTGAAAGAAGATGAAATTTGAAGGATGTTTATTGGTGCTGCCAGCATGAATCTCAAATTGATATATTGAAACTACCTAAACAAGAATGTTTAGAAATAAATTGGCCTCATAATTCCAAAACATGAAAAGCAACTAATGTACAAGTTCAATTAACATGGCACTCACCGTTGCTCCTCGGCACGAGGTGCACGAGCACAATATGCCAGTTCCCCTTATTACCCCTTGAAGCCCAACCTTCTGCACAATACCTCAACATACAAAAACCCGAATAAAGCAAACTATAATGATGCACAATACCTGAAAGTAAAAATGTAGAAATCGTACGACATGACATTCTGGAGGGAGAACGATATGATGTAAAAAAAAATTTCAAAATATCATTTTGTGATATATCGGGTATTGCTAGATATTGGCCAATATATCAAGCCTAATATATCGGGCCAGCATTTTTTTGTTCTCTGATCGTCGAGCATTGTTCTCTGATCGTCGAGCATTGTTCTCTGATCGTCGAGCGTTGTTGTTTGCTCTTCATTTGTCGAGTGTTGTTGTTCATTTGTCGAGTGTTGTTGTTCATTCGTCGAGTGTTGTTCTTCATTCGTCGAGTGTTGTTCTTCATTCGTCGAGTGTTGTTCTTCATTCGTCGAGTGTTCTTCTTCATTCGTCGAGAATTGTTCTTCATTCGTCGAGCATTGTTCTTCATTCGTCGAGCGTTGTTCTTTCATATCGAGTGTTGTTCTTCATTATTTCTCTAACTCTACTTGTTTGCTCTCTATCTTTGAACCTCTCCGTCGTTCAACGAACTGTGAGTTTTGTATTTTAGTTTTATCATTGTTTGTTTTTGGCCCAAATGACATTAAAGGTCTTCTCTAGTCTCTACTTTTTTGTGATAGAGTTAATGAATGATGCCCAATCGGTTGGTCATTCTGTTAAATCATTTTGTTAGTCATTTTTCCTCTTCTGTGGCGTCCATGATCTTCTTACTCTATTAGTAAGTTGAGGCATGTCCTAGCTGTTCTGTCTGAGTGAATCTTGTTACTTCTGCTACTACAAAAATATATGACTATATATATGCGTGTGCAGGCGCGGGTGGGCGGATGGGCGTGTGTGATACCCCATTAAACCTTTTTCAAATTAAATTAAAATTTTATATGTAAGTATTGTTTCCGAACAGGGAAGCATTGTCATAGACTACTCATGTTATTCTTTCTGAAGTAATATCTATATAATGGGTGAAAACATACCCTTGGTCAAAAATTGAAAGTAATGGGGAGTTAGGATGGAAAAATAAACTGCACCTAGGTCTTGTCCAAGTGAGTGGGGAGAGCAAATGGTTCCAAGGGGGATTCATAGCCCTTCTCATTTGGAAGAGAATTGACCTTGGATTCTCTCCCCAAAAGCGCCCGCCTCTGAGATCCTCGATGTCAGGAAGCCCTCACAGGCGACGGCGGAAATAAGAGTGTAAAGAGTTTCAACCACCCTGGACTCGGAAAAACTGATGCCACCCTACATGCCACCACGGCAATGAGTGAGGCAACGAATCACCCCTCGAGATTAGGTTTGCGTGATTCTTCTTTTTATAAACAGATTTTGTATGAGAAATTATAATGAGTGGTGAAGCTGATTGGCTAGCTTGTTAAGGCCAGGTAGCAATTGTAAACCTGTAGCTTACATGTTCCATGTGATGGTAAGTTAAAGAGTTAGGTTAATAACTATTATCTCCTCATCTCCATGAGTTTAGATTGTTCCTTGACACTAAATAATACATTTCCTTATGGCCAAATCTGTACTTAAATCTCTTGAGACAATAATGTTTTGAAGTTGAATCTTGTTAGATCTATGATCTTCCATAAATCCGTACTTAAAAGCAGGGTAAGGTTTGCCTACATTTAACCCTTGTGGTGGGACCCTTCCCCGGACCCTCGCTGCACGTGCTTTGTGCACCGGGCTGCCCTTGATCCTGTACGAAAATCTATGAAAGCAACTTAACCTGTGGACATTCATTATGTTGTTGTATAGAACTAAATACAAACCTTGAAACCAATTGGATTTGCTGCCAAGTTAGTCATGTGAAATACTTGCTAACAGATTTTATACGAGGTAAATGTAGATGATGGAGTTAACAGACTTCTATTGTTTCCTTCAATATTAGGTATTGAATCCACACTTGAAATATTTCAAAAGCAGAAGGCCAATGTTAGACTAATTAAAGGTAAGATTCGCCTGTATGTAATCAAGATGCATGTACCAGTGGGACTGTTGAATCCCTAGACATGACTAGAAATCTCTTTCTATGGTTAAATTATTGTGTTTGCCACCTGACTATACATGCCACCTGACTATACATGTCAGCTGTTCAGTAAGATGCATGTGTAGCGTAATATAAGTCTCTAGAGAAGGTTTTTTGCTCACATGAAATTAATTAGAAATTGGTTGGTGCCCGAATAGTGCCCCATAATTGATACTTAGAGCCCATGTTAATGCACTCGTAGTCGCACCTGATGAGATGAATGCAATGCAAACTAATTCTAGATGTAATTTAAATTAAAGAAGCGATATTAGATTCAACAAAGCAAATTTGGAGACCATCATGTGGCAAATTAGAAATTTAATTTCATTTAGCGACGCAAAGCATTTGACGACCGGCAATCCTGCAATAATTTATATGAGCCAAAATAGCAAACTAGTTGTGCGAGATAAAATCAATTTTGTAGGAAAAGAAAAAAAAAACTAAATTTCCCTCGGAAACAAAGTTGCATAATCTAGCTAGACAAAGACAAATCAAAAGATTAGGAAAGATCTCACCGGGTATCAAAGGTAAGGTGCGATGGTCGGTGGAAGACGAGAGACTCCTTACACAAACGGTGTAAAGGCGGCGGCGGCTTGCAAGGAGGACGGTGCAGTGACGAAGTAGAAAAGGTATGATGGCTTCAAAATCCGTGGAAAGATGTTACAACGCAGAAATTACTTGTAATTAAAATCAAATAAACTGGATACAGTGACGAAGTAGAAAGGGAGACTCATGCCTAACCTCAGGAGCCTGGTTCCTCCTTGAAGTTCCTCTCACGAAGAGAGTTCTCAAACCCTAATCTCCAAAAGCATGCCTACAACTCCCAAGCCACCTCCTTATATAGGAAGGGGGTCTCACATACATTTTACTCTAATGTCCAACAAATTAAAGATACAAAATACAAATAAGAAGTTACACGAGCATGTGTAACAATATATCCCGTCAGAAAATCGACTTTGACCTCAAGGTTAAGGTGCCGCCCGCCTTCTAGTAGTGATACACCTGCGGGTTGGCTATTGCAAAGGTGCTCGGGGCTCCGTCCGGCGGTGCCTCTGTGAAGGGCATCAAAGTCAGTTGTGGCGATCTCCTCGAAGTCATCATCGATGAGGGATCGGAACACTTTGATAGGACAATCATGGTGGGTGAGTAGGGTTGCTTACAACGAAAGCACAGGACCTTACTCCGCAAGTCATGATACTCTTGGTTGGAAAGGCGGTGAGTAGGGATACGGCAGTTGTTTCGTGGAGGCATAATGGGTGGGCGAGGTAGACGAGGTGGCGGTGGTGGAGAAGAAAGGCGTGGATGAGGCATTACCGGTGGGAAAAACGACCGACGGAAGTAAGAGTAGTCCAGGGCGCGAGAAGGACGCAGTAGTGGGAGAAGCCAACTGCCGCTGGAAGGGCGAGCGCGGAATTGATGCGCGCCTGGGGAGGAGGCTGGACGCACAAGTATGCGCGGCTGGACACGCAGGAACTGCTCTGGACACGCATGTAAGCGTGGTTGGTCACTGTACTGGATGTGTCATGCCGAACGAACAGGGAAGATCGTCGTGCCAAGTAGAATATGTCGAGCGGAAAAGGTCGGGGAAGATGCGGTCGAGACTCACGCATTGGGAGGTGTTCACGTGATGGATCCGTGCGCTGGTCGCGTAGCAGACGAGGTTACGAAATCCGCGTGCTAGGTCGGCGAAAGTAGCTCGCGAGACGCAACAGGCAGGTATGGGTTGTTGTCAAGAGACGCAAGAGGCAGGCGTATGCGAGAGACGCACGAAGTGCAGGAGACCGTTTTCCTTTGAGGCGGAAGGCGTGTGTGAGGCGTGATTGGCGGACGACAGGAGGAGAGCGACTGGCGGACGACGGGAGGAGAGAGACTGGCGGACGACGGGAAGAGAGCGACTGGCGGACAACGGGAAGAGAACGACTGGCGGACGATGCGAGAAGAGCGGCTGGCGGACGACGCGAGGAGCGCGGAAGCGAAAATCCCGATGTGCGGAAGAGAAAGCCGGCGGCACACGATGAGCGGGCGGGGAGGCTAGGTCGTACCAATGTTACCACGCAGAAATTACTTGCAATTAAACTCAAATAAATTGGCTACACTCATGAGGATATACGTGCCTAACCCCAGGAGGTTGGTTCCTCCTTTAAGTACCTCATACAAAGAGAGTTCTCAAACTCTAATCTCCAAAAGCATGCCTACAACTCCAAAGCCACCTCCTTATATAGGGAGGGGGAGGCGGGCTCATTTACCCTAATGTCCAACAAATTACAAATAAGAAGTTACACGTGCATGTGTAACAAAAGATAGAAGAAGAAGGTTACTTAGAAGAACTAGGGAAAGGAGAGAGGAAACCCACAGGGTTTTAACACAGGCGGCTGTTTCAAGAAAAAATCCAATAGAATCCCCTCCTTTTCTATTTATTTCTTCTATATACTGAATGCTCCTCATCCATCGGCAGTCAGGGAATGCACACATAATATATGGAATCAAATAATTAGAAACTGGGTAAGATATTTAATTGGTCATGTTTAGTGAAACCCAGTCAATTGAAATCAAAGGAATCACTCGGCTTTTGGGCTTTGTTAAGGAAACAAACTTTCTTTTTTTCTTACACTTATTAAATTTTGTTTTTTGTTTTTAACAGGAACTTCATATATATTTTTTATAACAATACTTATAACTTCTCTTTGAAATAAAATTGGCGTAGGCTCAAAATTAAGGTTGAGGCTCAGCATGAGAGTAAGAGAGAAAACAAGGTTTGACCTAACCAAATCAAAGCATTATGCCTCCAAGTCTCCAACTAATTTAGAGCAGCAAAACGTACGACCTAGTTAATCACAGCATAGAGAATACATAACTACAACTTCTCCAATACATAAAAATATGCAGGAAAATAAAAACATGAAACAAGTGCGCGGCATAAAAAAAATGTTCGACATAACTAACAAAAATTAAAATGCATGTGTAAGGCAAACTTAGACGCTGCAAGCATCTATCTACATCGCATGTTCAGGTAGCACCTCTCCAACATATGTCGACATCAATAGCCAGGTCTTATAAATCTTTTAACTTGATATTCTCATGCGAACCTCATTTGCTCTACTTCATCCTTGTTTCACTCGTAACCTTATATATGATTACCCTAAAATACTAATTTGCAGCTTGAAGGTTTTAGTAATCATTTAGAAGGCTTTTAGAGTGCTTGAGAGGATGGAGTTACTAAGTCAAGTTTGACTGACCCTCATTTATTGACTTATCTGCATGAAAAAGGAACTTAGTGGGTGTCCGCCCAAGGATTTATTTTAAATATTGTTGGTTGACCTGCTTCCAAAGGGTCCACTGCATAGTGTGGTACCACTATGTTGGGCTATCCCCGGGTGGCCCAATTTGTTGTATTATTCCAGAATTGAATATCCCCATTCACTCATCTATGCTGATAGATCCCATGCCCCTTCTCACACCTCAGGATTTTAGGATGGAAGCTGCGAGTTTTTTATATGGTATTGGAGCGAGATTTTGACCCGCTGCAGGAGTGTGTTGGTTGACGTGGTTCTAGTAGGTCCACTGCGTCGTGGGACTATATTGGATTATCCCGCCCCCCGGCATGGACCGTCTGAAGTTATTAATCTCTCATTAGTCATTGCCTACAATGCATCACTCGTTTGTGGTTATTAGTCTCAAACCCCTTCCTCCTTTCACCTGGAAGTTTTCGGATGGAAACTGCGGGTTTCTACATGGTATCAGAGTACTGATTTAACCACTATGAGTGCGCATTGGTTAACCTGGTTCCAGTAAGTTCACTGCGTCGTGTGGGGCCACTTTGTTGGGCCTGTATTTATGCACGTATGTGTGTTACCAATAGAACCTTAAATTGATTATGCGTGAATAGTGTCTCTTATATAAGAGGTTACAATAAAGGCTAATATAAAGCTAATAATAAAGATAACACTCCCCCTCAAGTTGGACATGTTATATTCGATTATTCGTCATGCCCAACTTGTCGATGAAGACACAGAAAACATTCACTCTCAGACTCTTAGTATGAATATCAGTTAATTGTCCCTCTGAAGGAACGAACGGAATACAGATGATCTTTTTCTCAATGTTCTCCTTGATGAAGTGTCTGTCCACTTCAATATGTTTGGTGCGGTCATGCTGAGCAGGGTTGTTGGCGATACTGATTGCAGCTTTGTTGTCACAGTACAGACGGATAGGACTGCCCCCATGAAGTCCTAAATCACGCAATAGAGAACGTAACCACAATCCCTCACATATGTCATGTGTCATCGCTCTAAATTCGGCCTGTGCAATAGATTTTGAGACGACTGATTGTTTTTTACTTCTCCAAGTAACCAGGTTACCACCAACGAAAGAACAATACCCAGATGTAGAGCGTTTGTCTTCTATAAACCCTGCTCAATCTGCGTCAGTATACACCTCGATTTTCAATTCAGTATTAGGAATGAAAAGGATTCCTCTGCCTGGCGATGTCTTCAAGTATCTCAAGATCCTATGAGCCGCATCGAGATGTCTCGCCTTTGGGGAATGCATATATTGGCTAACAACCCCCACAGCATAAGCTATGTCAGGACGAGTATGGGATAGATATATTAATCGTCCGACAAAATGTTGGTAACCAGTGACATCTTCAATGGGGTTTCTGGCATCCCTTCCAAGACTGTGGTTGACCTCCATAGGAGTATCAGCAGGTCTACACCCACTCATACCGGATTGTTCTAGCATATCGAGGACATATTTTCTCTGAGAGATGAAAATACCTCGTTTGGATCTAACAACTTCAATTCTCAAGAAATACTTCAGTTTGCCTAGATCTTTTACTTCAAACTCTTTAGCCAAATTCTTCTTCAAGGCTTTCACTTCTTTAACATCATCTCCTATTATGACAATGTCATCAACATAGATAATGAGGGCGATTAACATATTATCCCTCAGTTTTATAAACAATGTATGGTCGGCATGACTTTGTCGGTATCCCAGAGAGATCATGACTTTGTGAAAGCGACCAAACCAAGCCCTCGGTGATTGCTTCAAGCCGTAGAGGGCCTTTTTTAATTTGCGCACTTTGCCTTCAGAACCAGAAGGAGAGAAACCAGGGGGAAGAGACATATTTCTTCTAAATTTCTATGAAGAAAAGCATTCTTTACATCCAATTGAGTGATCACAACCCTTGCACATAGCACACGATAGAAGAACTCGTATAAAATTCATTTTTGTCATAGGGGCAAAAGTTTCTTGATAGTCGATACCTAGGGTTTGAGTATATCCCCTTGCCACCAACCTTGCTTTGAAACGTTCAACCAAACCTTCAGTGTTCTGCTTCACGGTAAACATCCATTTACATCCAACAGTTTTCTTACCGTATGGGAGGTGTGTTAAATCTCATGTATAATTTTTTTCTAAAGTCGTCATTTCTTCAATCATTGCCTCCTTCGACTTGGATGCCCAAGAGCCTCCTGCCATGTGGAGGGAATAGAAACAGAAGCAAGAGAAGAAACAAAGACTTTATGTGAAGGAGTTAGAGAGTCGTAAGAAACATAATGGGATAAGGGATGTTGTGCGCAAGATCTGGTACCTTTACGAAGAGCAATGGGGAGTTCAGAGGAGTCTGCCGACGGAGTTGGCACTGAAACTGGTAGTGTGGGATTAGCATGTATGTTATGACCTTTACTATGTCTGGTGTATACCTGTAATTCTTGCGCTTTATGGGGAGACTCCCCCTGATTGGAAGTCTCAGAATGAGGTGACGGACATGGAGGAATGAAATATGGAGGAGGAATCGGTAAGGAGATGGTAGAAGAGCACAGTTCTTCCGTAGGTGCAGGATCCCCATGAAGTGAGGTCATATAATAGGATTCAGAATCACAAAAGATAACATCCGTCGTGACAATTATTCGTTGAGTCGGGGGATGATAACACTTATATCCCTTCTTTGTAGGCGAATATCCAAGGAATACACAGCAGAGAGCACGAGGGTCAAGCTTAGACCGACTCGGAGAATGGATGTGAGCAAAACAAACAAAACCAAAAAAAATCGGTTGGAGAGAAGTCGGTTTAACCCCTAAGGTGAGAAGAGGGGTTTGATATGTCAAAACTTGAGACGGCAAGCGGTTGATAAAGTATGCAGCTGTGAGAACAGCATCACCCCAATAGAATTTAGGGAGGTTCATAGAGAAAAGTAAACACCGAACAACCTCCAAGAGGTGGCGGTTTTTTCGTTCAGCGACCCCATTTTGAGGAGAGTAAACACAGGATGTTTGGTGGAGAATGCCATGATCGGCAAGGTAGTGAGCAAAGGGAGAGTTAACATAATCCCAGCCATTATCACTGCGAAGAATTTTGATAGTGGCAGAGAATTGAGTAGAGACCATTTTGTAAAAGTTTTGAAAATTTGAAAAAACTTCATTTTTATTTTTCATCAAATACACTCACGTCACGTCGTGCGAGAGAAGCAATCAATAAAAGTAATAAACTAATGACATATATAAATTGAAGCAACCGGGCAAGGCCCCCAAACATCAGTATGAACGATATGAAACGGGGTAGTACTTGGTAAAGAAACATGATGAACAAGATTACGGTGATGTTTAGCAACAACACATAAATAACAAACAAAGTTTTTAAAACACAGAAGGAAAAAACATGAAATAAACGTTGCATTGTAGCAATAAAGGGATGGCCAAGACGACGATGCCAGGTGAGCAGGTCGGAAGTCTGTGACGCATGGAGAGCTTGCGGAGGAGGGCACCCAGTGGAGGAGTCAAACACATACAGACCATCATGCATGCTACCAGAGCCAATCACCTGCCCAGTCTTCAGACCCTGAAAAACACAATGAGAAGGAAAGAAGGTAATTGAGCATTGGTGAGAATTAGTCAAGTGACTAACAGAAGCAAACTGCGGGAGAAATTTGGAAAATGAAGCACAGAAGATAAAGTGAGAGAAGAACAAGGGATGAATCTTTTTCCAACAATGGAGAGTCATCAGCAATGCTCACTTTATCTCGTACAGAAAGAGGAGAATATGAGACAAAACCTGAAGCTGATCCAGTCATGTGATCAGTGGCGCCGGAATCGATAATCCAATGAGTAGAAGAATGAGCAGTAGCAGAATGAGCACCTGGAGTACCAGTGAGGGAAAGAGCAGTGGAGGAAGTGGCAGGCACTTTAGTAAGACTAAGCATCATGCGTCGTAGGGCCAACAACTCTTCAGCAGAGAAGGAGGATGACTGAGAAGTAGGAGTAGGGCAAAGAACTCCAGAAAAACTGCTCTCAGGAACCTCGGACAGATGAGCAGAATGATAGGTTCTCCCAGGATTTCTACCACGGCCGCGACCAACACGCGATGACAAGCCTCCCTTGGGAGGAGGAAATCCATGTAGACTGAAGCAGGTATCACGGGTATGACGAGGTTTGTCACAATAATCACAAGTGAAATGATCTCGATCTGTAGGTTTAGGTTTGAAATCACGAGAACCACGGCCGCCAGAAAAAGGTTGATGAGCAACCAACGTTGATCCCTCGGTAATGGGCGTTCCAGGATTATCGGCTGTCAAACTCCTGCTGAACAATGTTGTAAACCTCTGGAAGCGAAGGAATAGGAACACGTCCAAGGATCTGGACAGTAATCTGATCAAAACCTCGGTGTAGCCCATGCAAAAATTCGAATACCCGATTACGTTCCACGTGAGCCCGCAGTAAGAGTTCATCCACATTACAGACCATGACGAGAGAATCAAAGTGGTCGTACTCCTGATAGAGTTGAGTAAACTCAAGATAATAAGCCGAAGGGGGGCGATCGCCCTGGCGAAGAAGAAAGATCTTGCGACGCAGTTGGTAGATCTGGGTTGCATTCCCCTTCCTGGAATAGGTAGCCGCAACGCGTTTCCAAATATCAGCATCAGTGTCTAAAAAAAGGTAGTTGCGGGCAATGAATTCCTGCATGGAATTTATGAGCCAAGACATAACAAGGGAGTTTTCCAACTCCCATTGAGACCAAGTTGTAGAGTCCTTGGTCGGAGCACTGGTGGCGCCGCTGATATAGCCAAAGAGACGACGACTCTTTAAGACTAAAGTGATGGAGCGAGACCATGATAGGTAATTAGTATCGTCTAGTCTGATCGTAGTAATCAGAGAGAAATTGTGATACAAGCCAGCCCGGGTAGATCCAGCGGGGGTCATGGAGACACCCGAATCCGTCACTTCCGACATAAGAGAGGAACGCCTCCAAAAACATGATGGAGGGGAACGGAGAACACTTATTCAAAGAACGGAGTGGAAGGAGGGCTTCATTTGAGAGCTAGAAGCATTTCTCCTCTTAGGACAAAAATACTAGATCTGAGTCTGGGGAACATCCAACCGTTAGAATCTCTCAAGAAATCAGTAGAGCGATAAGCAAGCGAAAGCAAAACTTTTTCCAAAGTTTCAGGTCAAACGGACCAGAGGAGCTCCGGTGAGGGAAGCATCCCGTCGGCCAGTGCCGACTGGCCGACACAGAGACCGCGCGGGGCCGCTGGAAGAAAAGAGAGGGAAGGAGGGTAGCGGCGAGCAACGGCTGGGAGAGAAGAAGCGGCGGCGAGCGGCAACGAGCGAAAGGCCATGGTAGGTTACGGCGAGGACTCCTTCTGATACCATGTTACGAATAGAACCGTAAATTGATTATGCGTGAATACTGCCTCTTATATAAGAGGTTACAATAAAGGCTAATATAAAGCTAACAATATATGTGTGTGTGTGTATTAATATCTAATATTTGAAATGTTCCTGATGTTTGGTGTAATGTGTCCCAAGTGCGGGATCCAACGATAGCATGTTGCGTGTAACACATCAGGTCCTTCAAGACGACGGGAGATCGCGACACCTGTCCCTAGCTTGGTCTTCCCCCAGAAGGGGTGGACCTCACAAACGGAACGTAATCCTCGCCGATTTGTACACTTAACGCATCTTCTTCCACGAGTTGTTATAATTGTCGTCAAGGTCTAGGCTCAAATTTTAGCCTATGGAGTGCCATCCTCACACCAAACATCGTCGATGCTATGTAATACCGAGTTCATCAGCGGAGGCGGTCATCGCGTAAAGGATGCTTTGCATCATAGCATGGAGGATGGATGTGGTTTCCATTCGAGGTTCATGTTTTGGTGGGATCAAGCTCGTCGAAGCTCCGTCCATGGAAGTTGGTGGTCCTCCATCTTTGATAAGGGTAGCAGGAGGCGGTCCTCCATCTTTGATAAGGGTAGCAGGAGTCTTCGCCTGAACGGAATAAGGGGTTGGATTTCATGACTTGAATGAGGATGGAGATCCTCATTCAAGTCATGTGCTAGCTTCCGCACAGAGATTGTGGGTGGAACGAGTAGTTGTATCTCAGTAACATTCTCATCCCTAGGAAATATGTCTATGAAACTACTTTCTATAATAAAACATACCGTTATCATGACCCTTAGTAGATCCCAACCACGTGTTAACAACATCTTCTGCATGCTTTGCACGTGGCGATCACCTTCTTCAACTGGCTGGCTATATATGCGCTCTCTAAAGAAGATGCAAGTATTGGAAAACATTCAGGAGAAAATGAGCACTACAAAGAGGAGGTTGTGAGAATGACCTCTAGGATTTCTGGGTTAGTGGTGGGTTCTTTATAGCCTCTCTATCTGCGGTTTGAAGTAAAATTATGCTCAAACACCTCCAAAGGCAATTCGGGGTTCAAGAATTGATATATCCCTCACATATGAAATCCGACATATAAAACTTAAACCGACATGTTCCCGACATCTGCAGCCTTTCCTAGAAGTGGAATCTTTCTCTGTGACTGTGAATGGAGAAATTACATAAGATACCAGCATACCTTACCAGGGCATGAATTGTAGTTCACAGGCAATCCTTCGAGCAATCCAGTACCTAGCAGTTCTTTGATATTAGAAGGAAGTTTTGTCAAAGTTATCTTCTTTGACATCTTCAATTCCATCTTCTTCTTTAGCATCATGCTTAGTCTCCTGTTACGAGCAGCATTATCACCTTTTGATTCATCCAATTGAACAGAGTTGACAATAGTCACTGCAGAAGCATCTGCTGCTGCCGATTCTTCAATTGCGGCCTTAAGTAAAGATCTTGTGCACCTCTTCTTAGTTATAGGTGTGGTTGTAGGATTCTCCAATAGAATAGCATAATCCATCTCATTGCCCTTATCGAATTCTGTAGCTAAAGTTACTGATACTAAACCCTCATATGCAGCTTTTATTGACTCATCCAGCTGACCATTTTCAACATCAAGTCCACCGCAATTGTCAACAGAGATTGGAATTTCCACCAAGTTCTCCACCTGAACACTATGAAGAGTTGAAGCTACTTCCCTTTGGTCATCAGCAAGCGTTGGTGCCTTCAAGGATGACCGAGTGAGCGTCCTCGTTGTCTTTTCTTCCCCTGGGTTCTCTTCCTCTTTCATCTTAGAAGGATTTGCAATGGCAGGAATAAGATTCGAAGCTGATCGAGTGAACCTCCATGACGGCTTCACTGCTAACCTGTTACCAATCGTGGAGTGACTGTCTCCGTGCACCAATATTGATTGCTTAGCTGCTGATCCATTCTCCAATTGACTGTCGCTCAACTCTGACATCAACCCTTTGCAATTTGTGATTGACTTATCCACCGGGATTACATCCTTCTTCAATCCCTCGTTGCAATCAGAAGAAACTCGAGAATCCAAACTGATGCCCCTCTTCTGATATCCCTTATTTCGTTTATCAGAAGTTTGGGCATCAACCGTAACTCTACCCGATGGGAAATAGACGACTTCCTTGGGGATCACGGCCGGAAGAGCAATAATATATGCATAGGGGGAAACCGACGGCTGCTCCTCCCGGTCAAAGGAAACTTTAGGTCTCTTGGAGCCGCAATAGCGGGGTGCAGTAGGTGATACCACGGAAGCCTTGCAGGAGCGTGTCCGCCCAAGAGAGTTAGGTAGATTTTCCTGCGACTTCACGGAGAAGACAAACTCGCGCTTGACACCAGAGCGCCCGCCGCAGTGGCGCGCGTTTTCTTGCGGAGCTGAGGGGTTTTCGTTAGCCATGAAAGTTGATAAGCCGGGATATCGCTCGGTGGCAGGGATAGTTGCCGTCGCCGGTGTCGGCGGAGGTAGATCAGATCCTGTCGATGAGAAATGATGCCTGCTATGTAAATGCCGATGGCGAGGCGGAGGAGTGAGAGGGCACGGGGCATGCCATGGCAAATTGGCAATACTCTGTATAAATTAAATATTTAGAAATTTTATATTTAAAGATAATATTTAAAAATTAAATTAATAATTTCTTAAATAAATTATCATTCAAAATATAACATTCATAAAGTCAAATAAATACATTTCTGCAATCTATTTGACCCACAAAAAATATGTTTGTGGTCACCCTTTTCAAGACTTCAATCAATAAAAGACGTGTAAAATAAAAAAAACTGGGTTTATTTATGCACAAAACACTATCCTTTAATTAAATTCAGATGCATAACACGATTTACAGCATTTTGGATAAATTGAGCATTTTCGAAAATAGATAAATAAGTTATAGAGGAAGAGAGAGGAGCTCGTCGGTCGGAGAAGGGAAAGAGGTGGTCGGTCGGAGAAGATCACCAGTCGAAGTGCAGGAGGAGGGAGAGGAGATCAGAGAGGAAGCTCGATCTCATCCGGCAGTTGCACGGGTCGTGGGCGATGACGGTGCATATAAGTCTAGTTCTATGGCATGTAGGTTGAAAATGAAAAATGATACCTTTTTTTAAAAAACTGTGGTCTGCATATAGCCAAAACCGACCTGCGTTTAACATCGTTCTTTTTAAAAAATTGTGGCATGCATGTAGGCAAAACTGGCCTGCGTTTAACACCGCTCAATATTTATACCTTCACTATAATCAAAGATGATTGTTACCCACAAATTTATTTTGGATAGCCGTAAATCAATTTTTTAAATAAAAACTATTAAATAATTTTTAAATATTAAACAGTAAAAAAGATATGTGCAAACCATTAATTCTCCCCACCATGCCTCCGGAAACTCACGATTGACACTAAGATCGCTCGACGCTCATCACGCTGCAACAGCGCAAAGGGCATCCTAGGCCTCGACATTTATGGGATCAGGGGCGGACCTAAATGGAGGCGCACCCGGGCACGTGCCCGGGTCAGTTTTTTGAAATTTTTAAATAGTGTATACCACTTTCTGTTGTAGCTAAACTAGCAATCTAGGTTGCACTGGTCCCAAAAATTAATTAACTTTTAGTCTTCGAAACTCTGATCGAACCAATGCTTTTGTCTTTTTCATAGCTTCACCTCCACTACTTTTTGTTGTAGTATGTAGCTTGAGAATAGCTGCACTATTCCAGACATTTAATTTACTTTTAGCCATTCGAAACAATGCTCATCATCTGGTCTCGGACTGCTACTGTCTGTCAGCCATTCAGGCCGCTCTTCTGCGTTGGGGATACAGTATGCCCTCCTACTCCAGTTGGGAGACTGCGCGGGAGCATCTCTCCTCTGCCTCTGCCGGCGCGCTCGGTACAGCGAGGGTCTTTTGCTGTGCGGTGTACCAAGTCTGGCGTGGCCGCAACGCCAAGGTCCACGGTGGCGAGGTGGCGTCCTTTACTGTCATGGCGGCGACCATTGTTGAGAACCTCTCCATTATGCAAACTCTACCACTCCAGGGGCACTGGGGTACCACCCAGCCTCACAGGTTGTCGACACCACTCTTTTGGTGCCCCCCGCCCCCTGGATGGATAAAGTTCAATGTGGATGGTTCTCTCTCCTCGTCCGGGCTTGCTGGGCTTGGGATGGTGGCCCGCGATGACCGGGGTGCTCTCATCTTTGCTGCTGGGTCCTCGTTTTTGCATTGGGATCCTGGGGGAGTGGAGCTGGCGGCCGTCTTGGCTCTCAAGAATCTTATCCCGCCATCTTTATATAGGGTGCGCGGGGCTATTGTGGAGGGCGACTGTTTGACCCTTATGGACAGTTGTGCTGCTGGGTTGCGACGAGGCAACTGGAGCGTGACTGTGGATGGTGAGGCGGACTTCTCTTTTCTGAGCGGCTTCCCGCAGCTCCGATTCCGACATATTGGTCGTGAGGCCAACAGAGTTGCTGATTTCTGTGCTCGTTTTGCCCTACGGGGAAACTTTGTATGGCTAGATGTTGATAGCACTCAGACCGAGTTTGCCGTGCTTGTTCGTGCAGACTTGGATGACATGTTGTAGCTTTGTTTTCTTTTTTTGTTTTTAATTTCCTTCTATATGCACTTTTCCAAAAAAATATGTAGTCTTTTCTCCTTCCATGGTTTCACCTGTCACTAAACTTCTAATTTCGGCCTCTTGGCTCCGCCTTTCATTTCCGAGCAGTCTTTGATGTTGTCTTTCTTCCTTCCTAAGCTGGTCATCTCTTTTCCAAGCGGACTTTTTGATCGTTGCGGTCAGGGGCGGACCAACTTACTGCGTTTTCCAGTCCCAAACTCCACTTGGCCGAGCAAGCTTCTCTAGGCTCCATCCAAAGTTTTCAAATCCATTCTAGATTTCAGTTTTCTGTCCAGCTTGGTATTTGATTCATGTCGTTTTTTGTTTTATTTACTCTAGTTTCGTATGATTTGACCGTTTTTGATTCATGTCCAACTTAGTTCTCTGTCGGTGACGCAAGGGGCGTATAAATGATCGCTAAATTCCAAATTATCACTACTATGCACTCATCGACCTCTATCATCCAAATGTTACATCTTTAATATCTATTATTTGTTATTAAATTGTTTTTTTTTTGGTAAAGCATTTATAGTTTTACATCAAGAGTGTAGATGTTTGACATCTAATACAACATAAAAGTTGTTGTTGTTTTTTGTTAAGTAGAGTTTGCTCCGATATTATGTTAGAGCCTAAGCATTCAACCTAAGATTATCGATTCTCAGTTAATAGATTCACGAACAATAATGACTACACAAGACTACATAATTAGTTTCTCAATGTGGGGCTAATTAATAAGCCGGTGATATTTACGGGGTCTTTAACTTCTAACACGCGAATGTTTTTAATGTTTTTAATTGTTTAACATAAAAGCATGTCACTAGGCCTAACCTACTAGATATCATAATATAATATATTCAGTATACCTAAAATCAATGAATTATGGTTGGAGGGGTCCATGATATGTAATAAGTGAACAATATTGCATGAAGTTTATTGAACTTGGACTTTAAATCCTTGATAAAAATGTGGTGTTTTGCCATATTTTTCACCATATTTTTTGTTTTAGATTGCTAAGAACTTTTCTTTTTATAACCGAGACTCGACAGTTGTGTTGGGAACCCCTAAGATTTCAAAGTGGTTGGATCGAACTCATGAAATCTCGAAGCCGTGGGTGCCCGTCCCCTCCTTCCCTCCTTTCTCTCCAAATGCCAAAAACACCATTAATAGAGTTCAAGATCTGAACATTTTGGAGGCTCATATCTCCTCATCCGTTTGACGAAACTTGAATATGAAAGCAACGTTGGAATTCACTTGAAAAAACTCACAAGATGGAACCCTAGGTTGAAGGTTTTTGTAGAGTTTTGGCAGGGCGATCATTCCCCTAATATGAATTTCCACTATTGATTGTCGGATTCCAATAATCCGATCGAGAAACTAACACCACTAGAGGACTCATGCCAACAAAAAGAATCTTCCTTGAATTTTTCATCCACTTTTGAGAACTTTCATTTTTCCGACAAAGAAGCCACACCACCGCCACTCGCCCCAACTTCAGAGGACGTGTTTGAGCTACCAAGATTCACCCGGGATAAATTTGTCTGATCATCAAAGTTAACGATCCAAGAAATCTAAACCGGTGCTTATATTTATCAACAAAATTATTAGAACTTCAAATTTTTCTATGCTCCATCTCAAAAGTCTATAAAAGGTGGCTCAATCCTCCATTTGAAAGGATAAGATTTTGGAGTAGAGGAGCTAAAATATCACTCAATTAAATCATGTTCGTGTTCAATTAAAAATAGAACTTTTTGACCCATTCCTGGATGATGATGAAATATAGTCAGTGTTGTAATGTCGTTGCGACATATTCAAAAAATTTACAATATTTTTATGACGAATATTTTTATAACGAGGTTTTATAACGAAACAATTTTTACATCGATTTCCCCTTGGATTGTTGGTGTACAACCCTTATTCTCCGAGGGTAGGACCCACTCAAGGCCACGTAGGCAGGTCAAAGTCAAAGAGGCAAGGCAAATCAGCCAGCAGGAGCAAAAGAAGGTTGGCGAGTATTGGCTAAATACTCGCCAGAAGGGCGACTATGGTCGAAGATACGTACCGAGTATCCCGTATGTCGCCCCAAAGTGTCCGGCAACCACAGAAGACCTGAGCGAGCAGCAGCAGATACTCGCCAGATGGGCGACTATGGTCGAAGATGCTCGCCGAGTATCCCATATGTCGCAAGGTCAGGGCTGGGCTATAAAAACCCCCCCTACCCCTTGGTTGCCTATAAATAGGACCCCAGGGGTACTTGGATTGGCACCTGTGCTTGAGCTTCTGGAACCCCATTTCCGAATTCTTGAGCCCGTCACCCCTGCTTGCTAGCCAAGTCGGTGCCTTCCTCGTACCTTGCTCGGCCATTCTTTGGTCTTGGAGGGGAAGTCTCTTCGGAGCTTCTGGGTACGTGGTGGGACCTCCCTGCCGCAGCACCTGGGGTCCTGTTTGTTGCTCTTCTAGCTTCTTCGTCGTTGCCAGCCAAGCCATCTCGTTGGGTCGCTGGGCGAGTAGCCTCCGGCTGCATCGGTCCGAATCTTGAGGTCAGGATTTTCCTGGCGTCAACACTTTGGTGCGGTGAGCGTGGACCGTAGTCGTTGGAAGAAAGTTCGGCAAGAAGGCGAGATGGTCGTAGGTGGCGACCATGAAGGGGTAGTCGGCAACTCGGCCGCGAGTGGCGAGTTCATGACGCTAGCGGTTCTGGAAGCCTTCGCGCAGCGTATGGAGGGAGCCTTCGCGCAGCGCATGGAGGGGATCTTGCAAACAGCGCTTCAGCCGCGCGCCGAGGTCACTGCGACCTCGCCGCATCGCCCAGTTCCATCCGAGGGAGGGAGTCCCCCCCGGCGAGCAGGAAAAGAGCACGTGGAAGATGAAACCGAGCGACCAAGGAGGTCACAATTCTACCAGCCAACCTCGCAAGGTATTCGCTTCCGCGAGCCGTGCGAGCAGGGGAGATACCCGGATACTCACCCATATGGCGAGTATGGTGGTGATACTCGCCAAGTGGAGGATCGTCGCCGGGCAGGAGGGAGGAGCCCCTTCTGCGAGGAGATTCTCGCCGCGCCAGTACCAGAGGGGTTCAGGGACCCTGCCTTGAACTACTATTCAGGGAAGGAGGACCCCGTCAGGCACATCCAATGGTTCGAGGATATAGTCTCTATCCGAACCATGTCGGACGCCTTCAAGTGCAGGTTGTTTGCCATTACCTTCCGCGCAAAGGCCTGGGACTGGTTCCATCAGTTGCCCGCAGGCTCAATCTACTGCTTCGAAGACCTGTGTCGTGGGCTGACGACCCGGTTCGACACGGCACGAAAGCTAAAGAAGGAGGCCACGGCCCTGTTCTACCTCGTGCAAGGGCCGGATGAGGCATTGGGCCCTTACATCGAGCGCTTCCAGGAGGAGGTTCTGCAAATCCAGGAGGTGGATAGCAACATCCTGTTGCTGGCCCTGACATTTGGCATCAGTCAAGGCCTCTTCAAGTTGGAACTCAGTGAGAACCCCCCTACTCCTACGACAACCTCATTCAGAGGGCCAATAAATTTGTCCGGGGAGAAGCCTCCAACCCCGACTTCTTGGCAAGGTTGGCGCGGGTGACCAGAGGCGATCGTGGAGAGAGGGATGTGATCCCTGGAAAAAGGAAGAGGGAGGAGCCCCGAAGGGAGGAAAGGAAGTGGCCAGAGCGACAAGAGGAGAAGAAGAAGGAGGAGCTCAGAAAGAAAGAAACCGGGAGGATCGCGGAGAGAAGACCCATCGAGTCCCCTGAGCGTCAGGAGGAGGGAAGACGCTACCAGGTCCCCGTCAATCGGCCACCTTGGAGGCCGGCTGGACGGCACCAGCGTCAGGACCCAAGGGGGAGATCCCCAGGGAGAAGGCCCTTTCGCCAACCGGAGAGGCGTCAGGAAAGGAGGAGGGATGAAGCAATGGCGGTAGCCGGGCGAGGCCGCCGTCAAGGAAGGAAGAAGCCGAAGCCTAGGAGGCGTCAAGCAGAAGAAGTTCCTCTCTACTGCGACTTCCACCAGGTAGGGGGACATGCCATGGCTGCCTGCCCAGACTTTTGGGAAGCCCGGAGAAGGTTGGCAGCAGGAGAAGCTGGAGGAGAGCAGAGGAGGATGGAGGCCCCTGCCGAGCTTCAGGCAGGGCAGGCTGCCGTCGTTCGAAGGAGGAACGAGGATCGGGTCGACCAGGGAGGTCGGGGAGACCTGGGCCAGGGAGGTCGAGTTGGAGTAATCCATGGGGGAGCAGGGCTGGAAGCTTCCCGCAAGGGAAGCCTCCATCAGATCTACCGCAGGAGTGTCGCCTCGACCTCACAAGCACCGCCCCCGATAGAGGAGATTACCTTTTCCGAGGAGGACATGCTAGGGAACGCGAATCCCTTCCATGATGCCCTCGTGATTCAAGCCGCGGTGGAGGACTTCACCGTTGATCGAATTCTGATCGACAACGGTAGCTCTGTAAACGTCATCTTCAAGGGGACGTTTGACGGACTGGGAGTCGAAGCTGCCAGAGTTCGAGCATCAGATGGTCCCCTCTTCGGCTTCTCCGGAGAGAAGAAGGAAGTGGAGGGAGGAGCTGACCTCCTGGTAACACTCGGTGGCACCTCCATCGGCTGTCGATTTGTTATCGTCGACGCCCCGAGCTGCTACAGGGCTATCTTTGGGAGGCCGCTTCTCAACGCCTTCAAAGCCGTCCCATCCTCCTACCATCAGTGCTTGAAGTACTGTAAAGGAGACGTCCAGGTGAGGATCAGGAGCGATCCAAGAGCCGCTAGGGAGTGCTATCTTAGCGCCGTCAGTACCATCAGCTGGATGGCTGACGCGGAAGAGTTCGGAAGAATGCTGGAGAGCCCGGCCAGGCTGGAAGTGGCCGAAGAGGTCGAGGAGATCGAGGTACTCTCTGCAGCGGGAGTGCCGGGGCTGCTGAAGATTGGCGGGTCGCTGAAGACCGAAGAGAAGATCGAGATGGCAGCGTGTCTGCAAAAGAACGTCGACATCTTTGCTTGGAGCGCAGCCGAGATGCCAGGAGTCGACCCTGAGGTTGCGTGTCATCGCCTCAACCTGGATCCCACTGTCCAGCCCGTCCGCCAGAAGAAAAGGAGAACCGCCACCATCCTCGCCAAGCCAATTAGGGAGGAGGTTAAAAAACTGCTCGATGCAGGGTTTGTGTCAGAGATCCAGTATCCAGGCTGGGTCTCCAATGTTGTAATGGTGGCAAAGGCGAGGGGAAGCTGGAGAATGTGTGTGGATTTTTCCTTAATGAATAAAAGCTGCCCGAAGGATTGTTATCCCTTGCCTCGAATCGACGCGATGGTTGATTCGGCCGTCGGTTTTTCTGTGATGAGTTTCCTTGATGCGTTTTCAGGATATCACCAGATCCGGATGCATCCCCCCGATTGCCGCGATGTCTCCTTCATCACCGACGATGGCTGCTATAGCTTCAAGATGATGCCCTTCGGTTTGAAGAATGCAGGAGCTACCTATCAACGGATGATGGACCATGTTTTCAAAGAGCAAAAGGGGAGGAACCTGGAAGTGTATGTGGACGATCTCTTGATCAAAAGCGAGAGTGTCCGAGAACACATAGCCGATCTGGTAGAGACCTTCGCGACGCTAAGAAGATTCAAAATGAGGCTCAATCCGACGAAGTGCGTCTTCGGAGCAGGCAGGGGAAAGTTCCTGGGACATCTCCTTACCTCGGAGGGAGTAGAGCCTAACCCCGACAAGGTTAAAGCGATCCTAGAGATGACATCCCCAAAGACGGTGAAGGAAGTCCAAAGGTTGACAGGAAGGCTGGCGGGTCTTAGCCGCTTCCTCTCTAAAGCCGGAGAGAAATGCTCTCCATTCTTCAAGACGCTCCGCAAAACAGAAAGCTTCGAGTGGTCCGAAGGATGTGAGATGGCGTTCGGAAAGCTGAAGGAGCAGTTGACTCAGACACCTCTCCTCCAGAGCCCGAAGGAAGGCGAAGACCTGCTCGTCTACCTAGGAGTAGGAGCAGAGGCGGTGAGCTCCGTTTTGGTCCGAGAAGAGGGGAAGAGGCAGCTACCTGTCTACTACGTCAGCCGGGTGCTAAAAAAGGCGGAGCTGAAGTACCCAATCCTGGAGAAGCTTGCCTTCGCCTTGGTGGTGTCGGCACGAAAGCTCCGGCCTTATTTTCAGGCTCACTCCATCAGAGTGGTGACTGATCATCCTCTCCGCGGTGTCTTAGAGGGAGTGGAGCATTCAGGGAGGTTGGCGAAGTGGTCGGTAGAACTCAGCGAGTTCGACATTTCCTTCTCTCCCCGAGTAGCGATCAAGGCCCAGGCAGTAGCAGACTTCTTGGCTGACTTCTCGGTGGAAGCAGAGCCAGGAGAAGAGGTGCTCAATCCCATTCCTTGGAAGTTGTTTGTTGATGGAGCTTCGGGCAAAAGCTCTGTGGGGGTGGGCATCGTGCTCGTCAGCCCACAGGGAACAAGGATCGAGCAAGCCGTCGAGATCCTCTTCCCCGTCACAAACAACCAGGCAGAATATGAGGCCATAGTGGCAGGCTTACGCCTTGCCAAGGAGCTGGGGATCCGTGATGTCCGGGCTTTCACAGACTCAATGGTGGTCGCGTCGCAGATTCGAGGCGAGTTCGAGGTGCGCGACACCATCCTGCAGAAGTACCTAGTAAAAGTAAAATGACTGATTGGAGGCTTCCAGTCTTTCTTCGTCGAACATGTGCCAAGAGAGGAGAACTCGGCAGCAGATCGCCTCGCCAAGTACGGGCCAAGGGCTGGAGGAACTATCACAGAGCTTTTCCACCCATCCATTGAAGAGGGAGAGATAATGGAGATCGAGCAACGCCCCTCGTGGATGGATCCCTTTGTAACCTTCCTGACCAGCGGCCAGCTTCCGGCAAACGGAGGGGATCAGCGAGGATTTCGGTACAAAGCGGCATTCTACCTCCTGCAAGATGGGGAGCTGTACCGCAAGACCCTCTCGGGCCCCCTGGCCAGATGTGTTTCCGAAGACCAAGTACCCCGAGTGTTGGAAGAGATCCACTCGGGAGAGTGTGGAAGTCATTCTGGGACTCGCACTTTGGAGCAGAGGATATTGCGGCATGGTTACTTCTGGCCTACTATCCGAAGGGATGCTGAGATCTTCTCGAAGAAGTGCCAGAACTGCCAGCTCTTCGCCCCCCTTCAGTTGCAGCCGGCCCAGCAGCTCCGATCGATCATCTCCCCATGGCCGTTCGCCATCTGGGGGATGGACTTGATCGGCCCTTTCCCTCAAGCCAGTGGACAGCGAAAGTTCGTTCTCGTCATGATCGACTACTTCTCCAAGTGGATCGAGGCCAAAGCCCTGGCCAAGACCACCTCTCAAGTCGTGAAGAACTTCATTTGGGGAGAGATCGTCTGCAGATTCGGGATCCCTCTCGCCATCATCACCGACAATGGACCCCAGTTCGCCAGCTTAGAACTGGAAGACTTTTGTAGGCAGCTAGGAACCGACCTTCGGTTCGCCTCCGTGCATCACCCAAGGAGCAATGGCCAAGTGGAGGCCGCCAACAAACTGATCATCAACCTACTGAAGAAGAAGGTGGAGAACCTAAGAGGTAACTGGGCGGACCAGCTCCCCTCGGTCCTGTGGGCTCTGAGGACCACTCCCAGCTCAGCCACAGGGGAAACGCCATTCAAACTCTCTCACGGGTCGGAAGCTCTCATTCCAGTAGAGTTCGAAGTCAGAAGCCCACGGGTGATAGCTGCGGAGGACGGAAGCGAAGAATGGCGACTAGAGAATGAAGGGGTTCAAAAGTTATCTCTCGACTACATCGAGGAACTCCGAGATTTAGCTTCAGCCAGGCAAGAGGAGATCAAGCGCCGGATGGCAAAACATTTTGACAAAAATGTTCGCCTCAAACAATTCCAAGCAGGTGATCTGGTCCTGAAAAAGGTGGACGCAGCAGGAAGGTCTGCGGCCGTCGGGAAGCTCAACCCGAACTGGGAAGGACCTTTCATCGTCCAGGAAGCACTCCTAACAGGAGGATACCACTTGCAGAACCAAGAAGGCGAGCTGCTAGGGAGCACCTGGAGCGGCGATGACCTGAAAAGGTTTTATCCCTGAGAGGGAACATGTATACCCCATCCTTGTAAATTCATTTCTTTGAATAAAATCTACACCTCCCTGAAACATGGGAGAAGGCAGCTTCTTTCGCATCAACAAAGTTTTCATAATGAAGAAGTCAGGTGAAGTCAATCTCCACGCTAGGTTGGAAAATGAGCCTCCGACTTAACCCCCGTAAAAACTCAGAACGGATGATGGGACAGTGCCTCGGGTGTGCGTTCTCCTAAGTCCAAGCCTCTGCAATGACGGCCGAGATCAGCTCCCCCCTTGCATGTTGGCCGCGGTTCCCACCGACTGCATTTCTCGTCCGACTGTAGAGATTACCGGGAAGAAGTCTGGACGCCGACCTTCCGATTCGGCGAATGAATGATCGATTTCACTAGCTCAGGGGACCCTTAAAATAAAAAAAGGGGCGTCGTGTACCCTTGAAAGCTGAAAAGCTCGCAGCAAAGCATTTCCTTTTCTAAATTACTGTGTTAGATCATATGAGTTGTTATGCCTAAAGTGTGCTTAACTCCCTGCCAAACTCGTTGAGCAACAGGAAGCAGGTCCGATCCACATCCAGCATCCAAGTAGGAGGGAGGCCTCGGGATGGTGTGTCCCCTCGGATCTCCCCGACTGCCACTCCCTGCTTGACGTCGTCCTACATCGACATTCGCCGCCGCAGGTTGGAAGACGAGCCTCCGACTTAACCCCCGTAAAAACTCAGAACGGATGATGGGACAGTGCCTCGGGTGTGCGTTCCCTTAAGACCAAGCCTCTGCAATGACGGCCGAGATCAGCTCCCCCCTTGCATGTTGGCCGCGGTTCCCACCGACTGCATTTCTCGTCCGGCTGAAGAAATTACTAGGGTAAAAGTCTGGAAGCCGATACTCCAACTTGAGACGAGGAGGAGACCAACTCGACCGACCAAAAAGCAAAGGCATCCAAGCATCCAAGTGATAGGATGAAGGCTCCTGGGTGTTGTGCCCCTGTGGGATCGACCCGGCGGCCTTTCCTTACTTGACGTCGGCCTTTGAAGGCAGCAAGCATCCGAGTTATAGGATGAAGGCCCTGGGAGTTGTGTCCCCATGAGACCTGCCCGGCTGCCACTCCTTACTTGGCGTCATTCTCCGTCGACATCAGGTTTTAGAGTAGGAGGGAGGCCTCGGGATGATATTCCCCCAGGGCTCCCCGACTGCTAAACCTTACTCCTTCCTTCCCTTGAAGAGCTCCTTAGATTCTTGCTTAAAAAACCTAACGAAGCTCTTCAACTAGGTGCAAATCAAGGCCTCAAGCTGAAGTCTGCGGGTGCGAGTATGGTGGTGCGAGCATGCTTGGCGAGTATGCGGGTGCGAGTATACATACTCGCCGAAATCCTAGGAGCCTAGCGAGCACTCAAACTCACCTCGAACCTAGGAGCCTAAAACAACATATAAGCAAGGAAGTAAAAGCACAGAAGGATGGAATAGGCGAGTAAGAAACTTGTCAAAATCCCTTTTCATTTTTACAAAAAAATCTGTACATGCTGCAGGTGTACAAAAAGGTCGTCGGGCGAGCAAAAAAGGAGCCCGGGCGACTAGACGACATCCTCGCCATCAAATATCTACATCTGACTCGTCGCCGTCATCATCATCGTCATCATCATCATCATCAACCTCATCATCGTCGTCCTCGGCATCGCTAAGTCGCGGCGATGATGCTCGCAGGGGGGAGGTGGACTCCTCGGCGAGTATGGCCGGGATAAGGTCTCCCACCGTCAATCCCATAGCCTCCGGCTTCAAGAGATCATCTGCCTTCAGCTGATTTAGGATGACCTCTCCGGTTGCTCGCGCGATCTCCCGGCGAATATGGGGCATGTCGTCGCCATGCATCCTGACCTGCTTGACGAACCGATGAGGGCCCGACCCCGCCGGCTGTTGCTCGGCAGGCCGAGTTTCTAGCTCGGCGATGCGGATTTGGGCGGCTTCCAAGGCCGAGCGAGTATCCTCCAGCTCCTTCTCGGCCTGGGACAGTCTCTTCGCCGATTCCAGCTCGGCAGCCTATAGAAGACAAAAAGAAAGAAGGTAAAGCTTGACATCGTATAAAGAGGCGAGTATTCCAGAAAGCGCGAAAAGTCGCAAAGACGAAGTACCTCGAACCCCTTGATCCTCTCCGCCATGGCGATCATTTTCGGCCCCTGCACCCTGATCGCCTCCTCGTACATCAGCAGCCGCTTCGCTGTTGAATGTGCGAGCTCGGCAGTTCGCAAGATTGAGCGCGAGGTTTGATGAGCAAGATGCTCGGCAGAGGCCTCCTGCAGCAGCTCGGCGTCAGTACGACTGTAGATCGCATGAAGCACATCGAAGGCCTCCCCCTTGTCCTCCCAGTCCTCGGACCAAACGGGGAGGTTCGAGCTCAGAGTCACCTCGTGAGCGCGATCAGACCAGGTCACCAATGGGCGACCAAAGTCGTCCTCGCCACGGGTGCCCTCGTTGAAGAAAGGATGGTTGCTCGGCTCGCCAGCCTCCGAGGGATCCGCCTTCTTGCCCAGATCCCTGTGGGCGACCTCCTTCTTCTGTCTCTTGGGCTCAGAGGCCTTAGCCTTGCCCGTTCGCTTCTTCGAGGTCCCGGCCCCACCACCGGCGACATCCAGATCATCGCCTCCTGGCGACAAGTCGATTGGGGAGGAGTCCCCAACCTCGCGCGCCGAGGTTCTCGCACCCCCTTGGGCGACAGCGGTCGCCTTCGCCGCGAGGGGAAGAGCATCACGCGGAAGAGCCTGCACGCCTGTAAGAAGATCGAAGATTAGTCGCCAGAACGAAGCCCTAGGGCGAGTATGTCTGATGGTCGCGCGAAAGATACCTTCCCCTGGGCGAACTTCCGTGAGCTCGTCTACTCGCCTCCTCCAAAGTATCACGTCGAAGCGACGATTCCTGAAGCAGGCGAGTAGCTTCATCTGGTCCTCGGTGAGCCAGGGAACCGTGAAGACGTTCTCTGAAGGTTGAATGGGCGAGCTGGAGATGCCCGCGAAGTCGCCCTCAATGGCGACTATCCGCTCGACCCAGCGATGGTTCTTATTTAAAGTCCCCGCCAGTGTACAGACGTGACTGCACAAGAAGATGACGCCCTCGCCGGTCGCCATGATGGTGAATATTCGCCTAAAGACCGAAAGGTCGAAGACGATGTTCTGCTCCCGAAGGTAGCACAGGAACCCCATGATCATCGCCACTCCGTTGGGATTGATCTGGGCGGGCACTATCCCACAGAACACGAGTATCTTCCGAAACTCGGGCCATATGGGAAGTCGCAGGCCGACCTCGAAGTGTCGGATTGGGAAGATCATCGCCATCTGCGAGGAGGTGTTTAGTCGCTCAGACGGGCGAGGAAGCCTGGCGACATATCCTGGAGTCGCGAACTTGGAGTTGAACTCGTCCAAATCTTTCTGATTCGTGATCGGCTTCTTGAACGAGCTCTCATCGAAGTTCTTCGCATGGTTAGCTCGCCTGATGGCCGCCTCGTCGATCATCTTGGGAAGACAGGGAAGAGAGCGAGTATCGTAGAAGGACGAGGATTAGGGAGCCTGGAAGATACTCGCTCAAGGAAGCTAGAGATCGCTAAAGGCGTATTTAAGACTCACCCACCCCCCCTATTTATACTAGTCGGTTAGTCTGGCTTGTCGAACACGACGCCGCGAGCACGACTAGGGGTGGCGAGTATCTAAGAAAAGTCGCCCAAAGTTCAGAGCGCGCCAACCGCCGACCTTCATCTAGCGAATACCTACATCACAGAAACACGAAGAAGCTCGCCAAAATATAGGCGACATTCAAACAGATATTCGGCAAAAAGGAGATAGAAGAAAAAGCAAAACAAAAGAAGATCAAGTAAAACAAAGACAAGATTGAAGGGCGAGTATTCGATTACTCGGCAAATCTACACTGCTTCAAATAAATCGTTCAAAAGATTCAAATAATGCTCGCGAGGAGCTACAAAGCTACATGGAAGATAAAGATGAAGAAGAGCAGCAGCTAGGGTTGCGCCTGGATGTTCTCTGTCGGTGACGCAAGGGGCGTATAAATGATCGCTAAATTCCAAATTATCACTACTATGCACTCATCGACCTCTATCATCCAAATGTTACATCTTTAATATCTATTATTTGTTATTAAATTGTTTTTTTTTTGGTAAAGCATTTATAGTTTTACATCAAGAGTGTAGATGTTTGACATCTAATACAACATAAAAGTTGTTGTTGTTTTTTGTTAAGTAGAGTTTGCTCCGATATTATGTTAGAGCCTAAGCATTCAACCTAAGATTATCGATTCTCAGTTAATAGATTCACGAACAATAATGACTACACAAGACTACATAATTAGTTTCTCAATGTGGGGCTAATTAATAAGCCGGTGATATTTACGGGGTCTTTAACTTCTAACACGCGAATGTTTTTAATGTTTTTAATTGTTTAACATAAAAGCATGTCACTAGGCCTAACCTACTAGATATCATAATATAATATATTCAGTATACCTAAAATCAATGAATTATGGTTGGAGGGGTCCATGATATGTAATAAGTGAACAATATTGCATGAAGTTTATTGAACTTGGACTTTAAATCCTTGATAAAAATGTGGTGTTTTGCCATATTTTTCACCATATTTTTTGTTTTAGATTGCTAAGAACTTTTCTTTTTATAACCGAGACTCGACAGTTGTGTTGGGAACCCCTAAGATTTCAAAGTGGTTGGATCGAACTCATGAAATCTCGAAGCCGTGGGTGCCCGTCCCCTCCTTCCCTCCTTTCTCTCCAAATGCCAAAAACACCATTAATAGAGTTCAAGATCTGAACATTTTGGAGGCTCATATCTCCTCATCCGTTTGACGAAACTTGAATATGAAAGCAACGTTGGAATTCACTTGAAAAAACTCACAAGATGGAACCCTAGGTTGAAGGTTTTTGTAGAGTTTTGGCAGGGCGATCATTCCCCTAATATGAATTTCCACTATTGATTGTCGGATTCCAATAATCCGATCGAGAAACTAACACCACTAGAGGACTCATGCCAACAAAAAGAATCTTCCTTGAATTTTTCATCCACTTTTGAGAACTTTCATTTTTCCGACAAAGAAGCCACACCACCGCCACTCGCCCCAACTTCAGAGGACGTGTTTGAGCTACCAAGATTCACCCGGGATAAATTTGTCTGATCATCAAAGTTAACGATCCAAGAAATCTAAACCGGTGCTTATATTTATCAACAAAATTATTAGAACTTCAAATTTTTCTATGCTCCATCTCAAAAGTCTATAAAAGGTGGCTCAATCCTCCATTTGAAAGGATAAGATTTTGGAGTAGAGGAGCTAAAATATCACTCAATTAAATCATGTTCGTGTTCAATTAAAAATAGAACTTTTTGACCCATTCCTGGATGATGATGAAATATAGTCAGTGTTGTAATGTCGTTGCGACATATTCAAAAAATTTACAATATTTTTATGACGAATATTTTTATAACGAGGTTTTATAACGAAACAATTTTTACATCGATTTCCCCTTGGATTGTTGGGCTTGTCATATGAAGGTTTAAGGTGTCTATCTTGCCTTTGTGTGTGCCTTTTTGTGTGCCTTTGTGTGCCTTTGTGTGTGCCTTTGTGTGTGCCTTTGTGTGCCTGTGTGTGTGCCTTTATGTGTGTGCCTTTGTGTGTGTGTGCCTTTGTGTGCCTTTGTGTGCCTTTGTGTGTGCATTTGTGTGTTTGTGCCTTTGTGTCTGTCTATATGTTTGTCTATGTGCCCGTGTCTATGTGTCTGTATGTCCGTGTCTGTGTCTGTCTGCTTGTGTATGTGTGCATGTGTCTGTGTGCTTGTGTTTGTGCATGTATCTGTGTGTTTGTGATTGTGCATGTGAATGTGTCTGTGTGCATGTGCCTGTGTTGGCATGTTGGCAGAAATAGTAAATGTGTTCGGGTTATGATGGCTGGCTTCTCATATATTGTCGGATATAAATGTAATGTGGCAGGGCTTGTGGTTGATTACTTATGTGGCTGGGCAAGCTTGATCTTAATGCTGAATTATATCATATTATTAAGTTGGCTTTAGTATTAAGATGGTTCTGGATATTTTCAATCATTAGGCTATTTCGAGAGGATTCCTGCCCCTTTCTTTACACTGAACAACTCAACTTTTGTCTCCCTCTCATCTAAGCTAGTGCATCAGTCTTGACAGGAATTAGGGCTTCGAATTTCTCTCATTTCTCTCCTTGAGCAGGACATTTCCTTCTTCCTCGTCGACGATCCTTGCCCTAATTTTGTCGTCGATTGGGTTTGGTTGCTCTGGTTCTATGCGGTTTTGGGATTTGCAGGGATTGCTAAGCTTTCGAATATTCTTCTCTTTCTCCTTTCACTGTATTTAAGCATCTCTTCCTTCTTATTTCCACAACTGATGTTTATTGTTTGCTGCTTATTGTTTACTATAAAATATTATTTGCATATTGCTACTAATCTTTCGTGTTGGCATGTACAACGGTTAAAAAGGAAACAAAATTCACTTAGTCTTTTATAACTAACCATTTATATTCTAATTTTTAGAATCCAAGTACAAAGTCAGACACAAGTAAGAAACTTTCAGAAGAAGAGAAAGAAGAAAAGAGAAGAACAGTACAAGTTGTGAGCAAAACTGTTAGTAGGAATCACGAAGGTGGTCAAAGAGAATGGGAAGTGGTGCAGGAACCGCAATGTCCTACTTGCCGAAGGACAGAATAGATTGGCTTAGATAATAGTGTTTATGAAATTAGATGTAGCAGAGTTATATATATACACACCCATATGTATTTGTACTCTTACATAGATGTATATGTGGAACATGATTATAAATTGTGGTGTTCTGCGGTTCGTCACATTCTGATCCAGAGGAGTGGAGCTTCGGCGCTACAACTCATCAGACAAACAAAGCCTGCAGAAGATCGCCTTATTGTGCTTTTTTCCATTACAAACCGCACCAAACTGCGCACAGTGAGAGCATAAAATAAGCGGAAGAGGATATTCTTACACTTCTCCACACTCTAGAACGTGACCCCGCACTACGCCTTCTAGGACACGCCCCAACGCACACAATAAAGAAAAGCGCTCAACTATCTCCCTACAATCATTGTAATATGAGTGGTAGTTTGTCACCCTCGCCAAAACTACAACTATGTACTTAGAAGGTTACTAGTGGATTATTTTGAGCTAGGCCAGGCTCTATGATTTTTCTAATGTTTTGAATTTTTCACGTAAAAACTCAGTCGCCGACCGATTTTAAGACGAACCTATCTAAGTCCAAAGAACATTAATCGATATGCGACAAGTAGAATATTTATTGCTATTATATATAATTTGTTAATCAAATATTTTTGCTAGATATCATTTATTTTTAAAGGAAAACACCATTTTGAACAATGGCTTCTTTTTTGGAATGTAAAAAAAACAGCTTGTAAACCTTAGTTGATTCATGTTTTTTTTCAAAAGTATTGTTCATTAAAAACTTTAGATTTGAATTCTATTAAATTAACATGCACATAAGATTCAGATAAGGGATAGCATATGCAGAACAACGAGGTCACTGAATCACTTAGGCTCAATTTGACTCAGCTACAGCGACTGAAGAAGCAGTGATAAGAAAATCAACTATTTTACAGAGTGGTGGGAAAATCAGTGAAACAATTTGAAAGAACAACATTTGCAGTGTTGTTTTAAACGGAGTTATTAAGTCGTTTGCCAAAATAGCTGTGCGGTGTACAATTTTTTTTTAATTAGAGCAAAAAAATATGCCAATTCACAGATCCGTGAGTGGTGGCTACTCCCATTGTTTCACCCATTTTCCTATTTGGAGCAGTGATTTTAAAAATAGCGGCACACCGCAAGAAAATTGCTCTGCGAAACAGAGCCTTAGGTTTCATTTGATTGAGCAAAATTGAAGCTCCAAAATTGAAATTGAACGTTAAATTAATTTAAAAATGACCACAAATTCTAACTTCGGTTCTTCAATTCTATCCAAACTTAAGGATCCTTAAAAGTTTTATCATTGATTTATGGCAAAATACCCAAATTAGTCTCTCACCTTTGGGCCTAGTTTCAAATACGTCATTTAATTTACATTTGATTCAAATAGGTCCTTTAACTTGTGATCTGGTTTCAAATAGGTCATTTAATTTTCATTTGCTTCAAATTAGTCCTTTAATTTTGGACATAGTTTCAAATAGGTCATTTAATTTTTATTTGCTTCAAATTAGTTCTTTAACTTTATACTTTATTTCAAATAAGTTCACAAACCACCGTTATTCGGATTACTAAGCTTTATTACTTTTGGAGGATTGTGGATTCATTTTGACAGTCATCATACTTTCAAGGGCATAAGAAAAAAATGAACCCTAGCAAAAAATAATCATATATGAAATTTAAATTTTTTTTTTTTTTTTTTTGAAAATATAATTTAAAACAACATTTTTAATAAGGGTTAAAAATGCCCTAGAAAATCATGTTGAGAGCCCAAGTTTTGCCTGGAGAGGGAACCCTATAATTTCTCATTTCTTCAAATAAAATTCATATTAAATCCCAACTTAGGGTCTCTTTGGCACGGCTGTGGCGGTCACGAACACGGTGATTATAAACCGTCGTCGTGAACGCCAGACCTCACCCAAGAAACTTCATCTATTTTTATGTTCAAAACTAGCTTTTTTTATGGCGGTCACAACTGTTGTCATGCCAAACATATATTCTATAACGGTGGCGTTTTTGTTCACACTCACCAGAGCAAAAAAAAACACGCCAAACAGAGCTTACTCCATACATTCTCAGTAAATTCTGAAATCTAACAATTTACTACACTTCAGCAAATCCAACAGTTGCCAAATGTTCAGGAAGATTTAGTCCCACCCACAAGGTCCGCCAGAGTAAGGTTTAGGGTGTCTACAGATCCTTTCCTCACTTTTTCGCCGCGGGCAAGCAGCAGATCCTCGATGCATCCGGGTTCGCCAAACCAACCCAGGTGATCGGCGATGAGATGGAGATTGTCGCAGCCCCCGCACCTGGCGACGACAACGCCCTTCTCGTAAGATTCGCGGCACACGGTCTTAACAGAGCGGGTCTCGCACACCCCGCACGTGAAGACCATGGCGAGGTCGTGCCTCGCGGACGTCTTCAGACCGGATATTGCATTGTGCTTCGCATTGGACTCTCTGCGCATATCGCCGCCCGCATTTTCTTCTTCTGCTGTTGTGATAGAAGTGTGTGAATCATTCATAGCAGGCTTAGGGTCCTGCTGTTCATGGTGTTCTGCTTCAGTTTTCCCTTGGATGCTTCTGGCGCCTTTAGCAGAAGGGACTGAAAAGCATGACAATTTGAATATAAGCATCAGTTTAAGAAATCTAATATGTGATTTTTTTATAAAGAAATTCAGTTATTTTCTGCCTAATTTTTGATAGGTTAACAGCATGTGTGAATGATGTGAAAAAAGATGGATGAAGAAGAGGAACAATAACATTAATATTCCAGAGACAAGCTCTCCCCAAAATATAATTAAGGGCTTGTTCTTTCGCCCAGTGTTGGGTCCAGCATTCCTTCACTTGACCCGTGGCGCTTTGCTATTTCCTTAAGGGAAAAAATAGTGCCCTTTCCATAAGTTCGGGTTTTTGGAACAGTTGGGTAAGCGCTCAATCCTACAAGTGGTATCAGAGGAGGTCACGGGTTGGACGGTAATAAATCCCAAAATTGCTCTCTACCTGTGTGGGTCCGGAGGCCGCAGCCATGTGACAACCCTACCTCTAAGCCATGTAGTGTGCCACCTCTGAGCTAGCGGGTCGTGCTAGACGCGGCCGGGGGGGGGGGATTGTTGGGTCCAGTGTTCCTTCACTTGACCCGTGACGCTATGCTCTACTTCCTTAAGGGGAAAAAGTAACGTCCTTTCCATAAGTCCGGGCTTTTGGAACAGTTGAGTAAGCGCTCTATCATACACTCAGGCAGAGCACAAATCCTAAACCATGGAAGCCAAGACGAAGAAACACTCACACAACCCTCATTACAGGGACGGAGATCCTCTCCATTTGGGACCAAAAGGAGAGGTCCATTTCACTATTCGAGCCGACGTTCCCCTTTCTACCGCCGGCTTGACTTCCTCCTCCTATGATCGACACCCAAAATGCTCTATCCTCCAATTCCGACCAACTCCGACCAAGTCCGAATCACCTTCTATCAATCCCAACGCCCTACAGCCACCAGCAACCCTATATCAGTGTTCACAGTCCCAACTATCATGATATTCATTCCCGCAATGGAACAGCATGGCGGGATCGATGTTGTGCTTGAGCCTATGGTATACCTCTTCCTCTTTCATGTTCCAATTTTATTAGGTCTAATTTAATGCTTATGTTTTAATGAACCTAATTGAGAGCTTGTTTGCCCTAATTTACATATTACCTAATTTGATGGATCTTTTATTCAAGGTCTTACTGGACAATCACTTCAACAAGCCGTAACAACGAGCGCGAGCAATATGCGCGATACAAAATAAATGAGTGCATGACTGCATGCATGATACAAAATAAGTGTGCGCTAAAACATGCGCGATACATATGTGAATAAAATAAAATAAAAATGCGACGCAAGTTGCATCAGGACCTCATGTTATATAGATGATGTGCATCTGTTAGAATTTTGCTGGATAATTAGAATGACAAAAATATTGTGCCCTGTTCTGAACTCATATTAAAAAGGTCATTATCCTGCACCATTTATCCCTGCTTTCATGAATTCGAGCTTTCTGGGCCGAATGTTATACCTAAGATATCCTGCATTGCAGAAATATTGTGAAGCATTTTAGGGAGGATGTTTCACACCACAAATAGGTGCACATGTTAATTTATCACATTAGGTGGAGCACCAGTCTCATGGAAAACAAATAAGCAGACTGTGGTTGCGAGATCTTCGGCAGAGGTCGAATATAGATCCATGGTCATCATGGTTAATATGGGGGTTAATATGGGAGTTAATAGAGCCATGATGGATTATAAAATACTTGCATGCAACGCAATTAGGAGTCTAGTTATTAAAGGCGCAAGGCGCACCAAGACGCAAAGGGGTCTTGGAGCCTAGGCGCGCGCCTGGCGAATGCAAGGCGTAACCACATCAATTTTAAATAATAAGCATCAAACATCATTTCATCTTCTCGATCAGATTCTTCGTCTATTCTACTAATTAATCATTCATTACTAATATTTATATATCTTAAAAAATAGAATCAATGTGGTCATTTGCATCATATCTAAGTCCAAGTGCACAATTATCTTTCACAAACACTAAATGAATAAAAAATATTGAGTTTTTACAATATTTCTTTCTTTATTTTTGAAAAGAGATTTAACAACAGAAATCTCACTCATGCATGTCTTTTTATGTTCCAAAGGCGCAAATAAGACGCACAAAGGCGCAAACCTCTGAGTCTGGTGAGCCTTGAGTCTTAGGCGCGCCTTTAACAACACTACGATTTTGTAACGCGACACCCATTTGCTTTACATATTACAACAAATATAGTATTTAGAACCAAATGCATTGAAATAGATTGTCATTTCATTAGAGAAAAAGTCCAATCGAATGAGATTGCAGAAGCAAAATTTGGACATAAGGGCTTCATAAATGTGTTCACTAATGCATTCAGGACGCGCAAGTTCATAACACTGGTTTCCAAGTTAGGTATACGCCAACTTGAGAGGTGGTGACGAACGTTGAACTGATCATCAACCAGAGTCCTGCTAATGGATCGGAACACTTGTAAAATTATTTCGATCTCAGGCTCCATGTCTCTGTATTAAACATGAGACATCAATGAAGAGACACAGACACTCTTCAATGCATATTGGTTCACGAACAGTCACATCCAATCTTCAATGCATATTGGTTCACGAAGAGTCACAACCAATCTTCAATGCATATTGGTTCACGAAGTGACAGCCATTATTATGTAATTATTATGTAATTCTAGAGCATTCTTCCTTCTCTATATATATTGTTGTAATGGTCTTTCAAAAGGAAAGTTGATGGGTCTCTTGAACGCTACAAAGCTCGCCTGATTGCTAAGAGATTTCACCAACAATATGACACTGATTATACTGAAACATTCAGCCCCGTCATCAAGCCTACAACCATCAGAACTGTCCTCTCTATTGCAGTCTCCAAAGGATGGCCGATTCATCAACTGGGCGTTCACAACGCATTTCTTCACGGGCACCTTAAGGAAGAGGTATACATGTCCCAACCTCCGGGCTTTGAAGATCGTAACTATCCACACTATGTTTGCAAATTAAGCAGATCACTCTATGGCCTCAAGCAAGCCCCCCGGACATGATTTCATCGGCTCTCTCACTTCCTTACTCAGCAAGGTTACAAATCGTCCAAATCAGACTCATCTCTATTTGTTCAACACTATGAAACGACCACGACTTATATTCTGATTTACGTGGATGACATCCTCATAACCGGCAGCCACGACACTCAAGTTACCAACATCATAAATGCACTCTCTACCACATTCCATCTAAAGGATCTTGGCCCCTTGCGATTCTTCCTCGGGGTAGAGGCTATTCCACAGCCACAAGGCCTGCTCTTGACCCAAAATCGGTACATTGGGGACATCTTACACAAGGCTGGAATGGATGATTGCAAACCAGCAAACACTCCAATTGCTACTCTAAAGAATGCAAAAAAATCTGAACCACACCCCAATATCACTCAATATCGGTCTGTAGTTGGTGCCCTCCAATATCTAACCCTCACTAGACCGGACATTTCATTTGCCGTCAACAAAGCCTGCCAATTTATGCATGCTCCAACCTGTGATGATTGAACCCTTGTCAAAAGAATTCTTCGCTACATTAAACACACAAAGAATCATGGACTCTTCATTCATCGTTCATCCAACTTCCAACTACAGGCTTTTTCGGATGCTGATTGGGCGGGTGACCCAGGTGACAGAAAATCAACAGGTGGATATGCAATCTTTTTAGGCAAGAACCTCATTAGTTGGTCATCTCGGAAACAAAAAATAGTGGCTCGCTCCTCCACAGAGGCCGAGTAAAAATCTCTTGCTGATACCGCGGCAGAAGTCACGTGGCTACAATCATTATTTCATGAGCTTGGCATCTCACAAACAACACCACCGCTTCTGTGGTGTGACAACATCGGTGTCCTATATCTATCTGTCAACCCTGTATTTCATGCTCGCACCAAACACGTCAAAATTGACTTTCACTTTGTTCGTGACAAAGTGGCCAACGACAATCTTGCAGTCCGCTACATATCCACTCAAGATCAAATTGCCGACCTTTTCACCAAAGGCCTTTCTACAAAACGATTTAACTTCCTAAGAGACAAGTTGCAAATTCGCCACATCGAATCCTCAACTTGCGGGGGCGTATTAAACATGAGACAACAATGAAGAGACACAACCACTCTTCAATGCATATTGGTTCACGAAGAGTCACAGCCAATCTTCAATGCATATTGGTTCACGAAGAGTCACGGCCAATCTTCAATGCATATTGGTTCACGAAGTGACAGCCATTATTATGTAATTATTATGTAATTCTAGAGCATTCTTCCTTCTCTATATATATTGTTGTAATGGTCTTTCAAAGAGAATAATAAGAAGAAGAATATTTCTCTCATCTATCACTCCTCCCATACGTTAATACTCTGGATTATTTCGAAGTTTCGGTGGAAGAATCAGCATCCTGATTATTTCCATGCGGCAGCAGACATTTTGGGATTATGGCTGCAACTAACATTTACTTAATAATTTATGATCATCAGACAATCTCAAGCTGTGCTTAAATATACCACAAATGATCAGAGTGTCGTTACAAACTCAGAAATTCATGATTTGACGGGTTTAAGGAATCAAATCTTCTATATAGGAATTGAGGGAAAACGATTTAAAATTTCACTATGGGAATGATTCGGAACGGATTCTAACACGAATTAGATCATACAGATTCAAATAACGGAACGACAAAATAAAATATCAAATACTCGTTCAAAGAGAAACATTGATGAGAAATCAATGGAGACTGAGGGATTTAATATGACCGAAATCGGATCGAAAATGAATCGAAGAGGAAAACGAGGATGTCTTTGAAAATTACAGGGCATACACACCTGATCTACTGAGAAGATGGCATCGGTTTTCGGAGAAGATGGAGGCTAAACGCCTCTGAAACACTCGAACTGAAGCCATGGCCAGAAATGCCGGCTTTGGTCGGAGAAGCGTCTTCAAAACCCTAACCAGAAGCTCGGGCTCGAGGGTCTAGACGTTTATGTCCTGGAAATGGATTATTTTCATATACCCGCCAAAATTTATCATCTACTTTATTGTAGGCTATTTATATTCATACACCCATAATGGCTAAATGTACCCCCACAAAAATGTACGTTTTCAAGAGCTTCCCGGCATCACCATTGTTAAAATTGTCAGCCGGTCTTCAGAGGAGTTTGGACTCACAGGGGGTTTTAGCATACATCTACTTCTCTCTCACTGGCTCATCTGACTAACAATGAAGAAGAATGAATAGACTCAAAGCTGCAGCGAGGAGATCCCGTCATATTCTCGAAAGATCTTAGAGAACTTCCCCTCCTAAACAAATGCTCAAGTGGGCACCATGGAGGGCACTATGTGCCAACCAAAATTAACCAGAGGAGGAGAGAGCCCGAAGATCGGATCTCCTTCAAGGTGCCCTTAAGGGTCTATTTATAGTTTTTCTAGTTTGGTCTGCAAATAGCGTAACTCCGTCTTTTGGTTTTGCTAAACGCACCCTAAACTGGTCTGCTAACAGTCAAACTCCGTTATTCTGAAGGGCTATTGGCAGCCCTTCAGATAATTACAAAAAACTATTTATTACCACATAAGAGATTCATTAACGCTGCATAAATGTCTCGTCAGTGTCTAGTACTCTGAATTATGGTGGTTTAGAAACTTATTTAAAATGAAGTATAAAGTTAAGGGACTAATTTGAAACAATTGAAAAATTAAAGGACCTATTTGAAATTAAACTCAAAGTTAAGTGACTAATTTGAAGCAAATGGAAATTAAAGGACCTATTTGAAACCAAGCCAAAAGTAAAAGGACCTATTTGAATCAAATGAAAATTAAATGACCTATTTGAAATTAGGTCCAAAGTTAAGGGACCATTTTGAGTATTTTGCCTAAGAATATCAATCGTCTTATTTTATTATAGTACGTGTTGCCCTTTCGTAGACATAACTGGCGTAATATGCTCGGGGCTGCGAGCGGCAGGAGTATCATTGTGCAAAATCCATGCTTCCCAAATCGGGTGAGCACGGGCAGAGATCACGGTCGCGCGGGGGTCCCTATGCACTATTACTCGTATTCAAAAAAATTTACTTTTCTGTTACCCAGTGAGTCAACCGAAGTGATAAAATTATATGTTCTTAGAAAGACCTCGTATCTATATAGTACAACAACGAAAAATTCGGGCAACAACCCAAGTACTGCGCTCGAGGGGGTAAGAGCGGCGGGAGTATCGTCGTGCCGGGATATTTTTCATGGCCAAGTACTGGGGGTGCAACTCGGGTCGATTCGAATCGGTTCCACTCAAAATCAAGTACCGATTCATTTAGGTTCGGTTTCGACTTTTGGGAACCAGAATTGACTCATATACCCAAGATGTTGAATCGGATCCGAACCGAAAAGCTCGGTTCGGTTCTGATTCAATTCTTAGGTCCTGTTTGGGACAACGTTTGCGGATGGATAATCTCTGATCCAAACGCAAACGCAATAAAAGTCTTGTTTGTGTTGTTTTTATAACGACTTATGCTGAAATCTGCTTATAAATTATAACTGATCCATGTCTGTCTCTAGCTTTTGCTCCTCCATACGCGCTTATCGCTATAACCCTACTCGATTTTTCTCGTATTTCTCTTGACGACTTTTCTTCCCCTCCCCGATATTTCTCTCGACGGATTTCCTTCCCCTCCCGGTATTTCTCTCGACAGCTTTTCTTCCCCTCCCTGATATTTCTCTCAACGTCGCCGATCCAGCACTCGAACTGAAGAGAAGACGCCTCCGATCAACCTATAGCCGCCGATCCAAGCCCTAGATTTGATAAACGTCGTCGATCCAAGACCTCAACCAGTTGTCGCCGATCCAAGCCCTCGTTTTGAGAAGAAGGCCCTGATCCAAGCCCTAGATCTGGGAAGATTTCTGCTGCGGGTAACAATTTTCTGTGCTAGATGTTTGTTGCGATTGTTGTTGTTCGATCTGTGTTAGATGTTTGCCTTTCCTTTGTTTTGTGCTTGTTGTTTCACTGCATTTTCTTTGTTCTGTGCTTGATGTTTCACTGCATTTCCTTTGTTCTGTGCTTAATGTTTCACTGCATTTCCTTTGTTCTGTGCTTGATGTTTCACTGCATTTCCTTTGTTATGTGCTTGATGTTTCACTGCATTTCCTTTGTTCTGTGTTTGATGTTTCATTGCATTTCATTTGTTCTGTGCTTGATGTTTCACTGTCTTTGATCGATTGTTGCTCAACTCCACTGTTGTGCAATCAATCCCCTTTTCTTAATACCTTTTCTTATAAAAAAAATATGCTGCTCATTATTGTGATTTCATTGGCTTTTTAAAGATGGATAAGCACATCCGATTATAGGCATGCAATGTGACTATAGGCAACAATTTGTGTTGCAGTCCACAAATTGTGTATATTTCAGTTGTATTGTTGGAGTCAAGATGGATAAAGCAAGCAATTATATTTGTGTTGAGATTTTTTTTCCTATGAGATTGATGTATTGTCAACAATTTGTGTATATGTCCTTGTAAAAAGTGTCCATGTAAAAAGTGTGTCTATGTCCTTGTAAAAAGTGTGTAAATCTAAAGAAGTGGTATAGAGATGAGGTAGAAGGGCATCTTTTGTGGAATGGTATTATGGAGAACTACACAAATTGGATTTACCACGATGGACGTCTAGCTAACAGTGGGGGCTTACAAAGTAATAATTTTCCTTTTATTACGGACCCTCTGATTCATAATTACAACTCTAGTGATTTGATGAATGAACTTCTACATGCCGCTATTAATCCTAATTTAACAGACAATGAGAGCTTGCATGGACAAGAATTACTCTATGATGATATCGGTGTAAACACACATTTTGAGAATTCTCAAGCTCCAATTAATGCAGATGCGAATAATCTATACACGACACTCTTAGAGAAAAACAAGTCATTGTGGGAAGGATGTCAAGAGTACACAAATTATCTTTCTTATTGAATCTCCTTCATATCAAGACACTTGGAAATTTCTTAGATATATATATATATACTTTATTATTTCTTATTTTATTACATAAAGCTAATCAATTTATTTTTTATAAGGAAATTGAATTGGGCAGAGAGCCAACTCGCATTGACTTATTCTTAGATAGTCGCTCAAGCAAGAAAAATGGCAAAACTTTGGTGAATGATGAGGTGATATCAAAAAAAATAAGTGTTTCATTCATTAGCTAAATTATTTAAACATTTAAATAATATCCAAATTGTTTACTGAATATTTCATTTATGTATTTCTTACTAGTTTGCATTGTACAAGGTTATAAAGGAACAAATATTGCAGCATCCTCATGACACACCGATAAATGAAAATCATGAAGCTGCTTTTAGATAAAAAATGTTTTAAAACACTTTATTTCAATTTAGAGTATTGTATAATATATTTTATTTATTTTTTAGATCTACATTTGGACCGGAATACTATGGACGATGTTGTGGTATGAGAATGGGTGTCACTGCGATTCTGATATACCCTGATTTATCACGTCGCTCAAGAACAACTGGCTTGAGGCATACAAATGCAGAAGGGTTGCGGGAGATTGAACAATTGAAATTACAAATGTCTATTATGCAAAAAACCATAGATCGTCTTGTGGTGGGCAGGCCGCAACAAGATTCTAGGGAAGATTCATCCAGAACATCGGTGGGACAAGGGATACATATATCACCAGACCAAATAATAATTTTGTGTTTATATCTAGTTCATATTGCTTAATTTAATTACAACAGTTTTATAAATATTGATTATGTGTGCAGTTCTTGAGAATGATGACTTCTATTCAAAAATCAAATCAAAACGAGTCTACCCCTGATAACACCCCAATGTTGAAGCCAGGAAAATCCTAGGCTCCAAAATTCGAATCAATGCAGCCGGAGGCTACTCGCTCAGCAGTCCAGCAAGAAGGTTAGACTGGCAACGACGGAGAGGGCTCGGAAAAAGAACAACAGGACCCCAGGCGCTGCGGCAGGGAGGTCCCACCACGTACCCAGAAGCTCAGAAGAGACTTCGCCTCCAAAACCAAGAATGGTCGAGCAGGGTACGAGGAAAGCACCGACTTGGCTAGTACCGGGAGTGACTACCAAGGATGACGAGTCCGAGAATTTGAACGAGGGGGTTTCCAAAAGCTCAAGTTCAGGTGCCAATCCAAGTACCCATGAGGTCTTATTTATAGGAAAACCAATGGGTGGGGGGGTCTATTTATACCCCACCCAACTCGGCGACTAGGCGACATTGAGGCGACCTCGCTTGAAGAGGGGCGAGTATCACCTATAGTCGCCCACCTTTTGGCGAGTATCAGGGCTACTCGCGCGAGTCCGCCCATGCCTTCTTCTGCTCCTGCTGGCTGAGCTGTCTTGTGCCTTGGACCGCTGACCTCCGTGTTGACCTTGACTTTGACTTCTGCCTTCGTGGCTTTGAGCGGGCCTACCCTCGGAGAATTAGAGTTGTACACCCAACACCATCTCCTACTACAAATTTCTGTTGAAAAACTTAAGGTCCGGAGGTGAAGTAAAATACGGAAAACACTTTACAAACTTTTCACAAGTGTAGCACAACAATGACAATGGGAAGAACGAATAATGTTATGATATTAACTATCTCTTCACAATTTCGAGGTATATATATTGCGAGACATGATTCATAAGAATCACGGAGGAGAAAAGCACAAACACAAAATACAAGTTGTTGCGACCTGACAACTTGAGATCGCCAGACCGCGCGAACAGACAAGCCAGACGGAAGCCCCTGAGACCGCACGAACAGAGTACAAGCCGCACCTGCCAGACCGCAACCACAGACCGTCGACCTGCTGCTTTATTCCACTGCTGAAAAAAAACAGTTCGCACTTCTTGATCGCCCAGACCGCACGGTCTTGATCAAAGAAGAACCCGCGAACACTGAACAGAGAAACTGCTACCTGCCGCAGACCGCAACTCAAGATCACCTGGCCACTTAAGACCGCCTAATCAACTGAGTCCGCTGCACAGACCGCGAACACCTAAACACAGTCCGCTCGGACTGGTTTATTCAAAGCTGGAAGAAGGGAGACAAGCTGACTGCGAGCTGCTAGCCGCTAACCTGCGAACACACAAAACGGTCAGACAAAATTTCAGACCGCGCAACCTCAAAGTCAGACCGACACAATCAAGCCAACTTTGGTTCTTACAGTTCTCGTTGTTAATGACGTGCTCTGCACCCCTATTTATAGGCGAACAGGCGGATGTCGTCACCGCACAAACTGGGATACAATAATCGCCCATCAGATCACGAGCGGTCTTACAAAACAGACCGCCCGAGCTCAGCACCGCTGAACAGCTTCCTTATTAACCATATGGTTATGTATAAACCGCACGGTTACTGCGGTCTTCCTAAAACAGATCGCCCGGTCTTTATTGCAAAGGCAAAGAACTCCTTCAGTAAACTAGACCGCTAGAACAGTCGTCAGACCGCCCGGTCACTACAAGAAGGCAGGCCTATTTGAACATCTGACTGACTTGAATAAGTCGCCAGATCAACCCGCACAAGCTGCCCGGACAAAAGAGGCGGTCTCCCAGATCAGACTGCTCAGAACTGTTGGAGTTTCTGAGGTGATCTCAAAGCAATCAACAGTTAGTCTTACTGCCAACGCAATATGAGCCTATAGGGTCGCACATAAAAGCGTTTGGAGAAGTTGGAGAAAGGATTGTGTTGGCCTTACTCATATTGGATATGAGTGGAGGACCAATCCTGTGACTGCTTGGCATTAACTTGAGAATGTCTCAAAGGGAAATCGGTTAAAGGGTTTAAACGAATGGATTTATGCTAGACAAATTTGGGTAAAGGGATTAACCGAACTGTGTCAAATTCGGCTAAAGGGTTTAACCGAATTATGTTGATTCGACTAATGAAATTCGGCTATATCGATTCAGCTAATGTGATTAACCGAATTGTAACAGATTCGACTAAAGGGTTTAGCCGAAATATGTCAGTTCGACGAAGGTTTCGACGAAATGATATAACCGAATTTATATAGTCGAATCGGCTATAGCATGTAGACGAATTCGTCGAAATGGTTTCGCCGAATTTGAGTCGAATTCGGTTATAGTCATTAGTCGAATTCGGCGAATGTAAATCTGGACAGAAATGTTCTGGTCTGCGGATAGCCTGATTTATGCATTTAAGTATAAAAGGGCTTGCAACTCTAGGTTTATGATAACTTAATCTTCTTCGCGATTTAGACGAGAACGGCCGACCGGAACAGTTCCGCGCGAGGGCATCTCGTTCTTCCCGTCCGCCGATCGTCTTCCGCCGCCGCTAGTCGCCGTCGTGGTCGTCGCCTCCCCTGGATCGGATCTAGCAGCCCGTGGGGACGTTGAGAGCTTCCTTCTCCGACCTAGTTCTTGTACGACAAGAAGCTAGGGTTCTCCTTCGCTTGTGTGGACTTTTGTAGAGGGATCGAACCATTTTGATTCTTGAAGAACTCAAAGGCAGATTTTTGGATCACTCTTTGGAGCACCTTGGTTGAGTGTTGACTCAATCCCGCAAAGGTACTTTGTATTTCGATTTGTTTATTCTCTTGAATCATGAAAACCGCAAGATCCGTTAGCTTCTTTTGGGTTGTTCTTGTTATTTCTGCTGCGCATATTTGATATGTCATCCCGTTCGAGGGGTATAGAAAACCCAACAGTGGTATCAGAGCGAGGTTGCGGTCAAGTGCGTGTAAATTGGGACATTTAGAAGCGTTCTAAATGCCCTAATTTCTTCTTGGAATATCATATTTGATGTGATTTTGTGTGGTTTCTGGTGGTGGGATTTCAAAATTTTGGTTGGGGCTCTGCCCCGCACCCCGCACGGGCTCTGCCCCTTGACCCCGCTCGCTGATCGGTCAGCGAGACCACCGCCAGGGGCGCTGCCCCTTGGACCCCGGGGGGCTCTGCCCCTAAGACCCCGGCAGGGGCGCGACCCCTTGGAACCCCGCCAGGAACGCATGTGATTGCGTTGCGATTTTCATGTTTCAGAGGTTGTTTCTCCTCTGCAGTAACCGTCCCTCAAAATGGTTTGTGAAACCGAATGTTTAGATTATTGAATCTGACATGAGAGACGAGCTTGTCTACTGCACATGTGGAGTTGTTGTTCATATGTCCAATGTATGTAAATCTGGAGATTTAGAAGTGTTCTAAATGCTCAGATTTAGCCATGTTTTGTCAAAGTGTTGATAGACTGTTTTTGTGCACATCTGGGATGTATCTGGAATGTGAATGTTATAATTTTATTTTCTGATTGTGCACTGTGATTAAATGTTAATCATGATTAAAATGTTAATCACTTGAAATAAAAATCCATTATCTAATATTAAGTATTCAGATGCCTTCCGATGGATGACACTCTTCCTGCCTCGATCGATGAAGTGTGGGTTAGCCAAAGCATGCAAGGTGCATTAATCTATCTTGGTAAGGGTGCGAGCGGATAATTGTGATATCCCACTGTCGACATCGGGTCTAACTTAACTAGGTGACCTCAAAAGTTGAGTGCGTAGAGGCATATGGTTGGCATGCTCCATATGATGGATGCGAATAAAGAGTTATTCACCAACCATACAAGAGTTGCATAGTGATGCAATTGACAAATGTTGTCTACCTAAATAACCGCATCGTGAGAGAAACGCCAAAGCGGACTCATTGTGTTGGTGAAATACGGATCTTGTCCACTAAGAGAGTAACTCGCATAAACTCTCCGAATTGAATTAAAGGGTTGTCGATTTGATTAAAATAGTGAGAGTTTTTAATAAAAATCCTTATTAAAGTAAAATATATTTTGAAATATAGTACTGAAAAATCTTTTGCAAATTGATTGTAGAATTTCCATGGCAAATACATCTCACTCCACCCTATCCCTGAGAGCTATTCTTGAGAAGGACAAGCTCAACGGGATGAACTTCCTCGACTGGTACAGAAACCTGAGAATTGTTCTCAGGCAAGAGTGCAAGTTCTATGTCTTGGAAGGTGAAGCCCCCACAGAGCTGACCGGAAATGCTTCGAGAGCAGATAGAGATGCTTACAAGAAGTATAGGATGATACCTTGGATGTGGAATGCCTCATGCTTGCTACCATGTCCTCTGAGCTTCAGAAGCAACACGAGAGCATGTGTGGTTATGAGATAATCGGGCACCTCAAGAAAATGTTCGAGGGGCAAGCCCGGCAAGAGAGGTTTGACATATCCAAGGCATTGTTTCAGTGCAAAATGGGAGCTCGAGACTCAGTAGGGACTCACGTACTCAAGATGATTGGGTATATAGAGAACCTTGAAAAACTGGGTTTTCCCATGGGCCAAGAGTTGGCCACGGATCTGATCCTGAATCGTTGTCGGACAGTTATGAGCAGTTCGTCTTAAACTATAACATAAATGAAATAGAAAAGACACTGCCCGAGCTCCTTGGCATGTTGAGAACTGCCGAGAATAACATGAAGAAGGTCAAGCCTGCCAGCCCCATATTGATGGTGCATAAGAGCAAGGGCAAGGCCAAGGGATCTAAGAAGATGAAGATTGGATCTAAGTCTCCTCTTGATCCCAAGTCTTCTGCACTGAAAAGGAAAGGTCTGGCGAAAGAAGGAAAGTGCCACCACTGCGGTAAGGCAGGGCATTGGAGGCGGAACTGTCCCCTCTATATTGAGGATCTGCAAAAGAAGAAGGGAAGTGTGACTTCCACTTCAGGTATTTATGTTATAGAGATAAACCTTTCTGCTCCTTCATCTTGGGTATTGGATACCGGATGCGGTTCTCATATTTGTACAAATGTGCAGGAACTGAGAAGGAGAAGAATGCTGGGTAAAGGGGAGGTAGACCTGCGTGTCGGGAATGGAGCAAGAGTTGCTGTCGTCGCCGTTGGTGTCTATTGTCTTTCTTTGCCCACTGGGCTTGTAATAGAATTAGATAACTGTTATTTTGTTCCAGCCATAACTAGAAACATTATATCCATTTCATGTCTTGACATGAAAGGCTTTTCGTTTATAATTAAGAATAATTGTTGTTCGATTTTTATGAATGATGTTTGTTATGGTGTAGCCCAATTATTTAATGATTTATATGTTTTGAACTTAGACCATCCGATCTATAATATAGAAAATACTAAAAGACTAAAAACAAATGACTCGAATCCTACGTACCTTTGGCATTGTCGTTTAGGTCATATAAATGAAAAACGCATATCCAAGCTCCATAAAGATGGACTATTGGACTCATTTGATTATGAATCATTTGAGAGATGCGAGTCATGTTTGTTGGGCAAGATGACGAAAGCTCCTTTCACTAGTTGTAATGAGAGGGCTAATGTTTTCTTGGGTATAATACATAGTGATGTATGCGGACCCATGAGTTCTATGTCTAGAGGTGGGTTCTACTACTTCGTTATATTTACTGATGATTTTAGTAGATTCGGATACGTGTTTCTTATGAAGAACAAATTCGAGACCTTTGAAAAGTTCAAAGTGTTTAAGAATGAAGTAGAAAACCAACTGGGAAAAAGGATAAAAGCACTCTGATCTGATCGAGGTGGCGAATATCTGAGTCATGAGTTTCGTGATCATCTGAAAGAGTGTGGTATTGTATCACAACTCACTCCGCCCGGAACACCTCAACGTAATGGTGTTTCTGAGAGGAGGAATCGTACCTTGTTAGACATGGTGCGATCGATGATGAGTCATGCAGATTTGCCCGTTTCCTTTTGGGGTTTTGCTTTAGAGACTGCTGCTTTCACACTAAATTGAGTTCCAACGAAAACGGTTCTAAAGACACCATATGAGATATGGACTGGGAAGCATCCTAGTATGTCGTTCATCAAGATTTGGGGCTGTGAGGCATACGTGCGACGTCAAATGCCTGACAAGCTGGAACCTAAATCGAATAAATGTTATTTCGTGGGGTATCCTAGGGAAACCAAAGGATACTACTTCTACTTACCGTCTGAGGGCAAAGTGTTTGTCGCAAGGACTGGTGTCTTTTTGGAGAAAGAGTTCTTATCCAGAAAGACTGCAAAGGTAGAACTTGAAGAAGTTCAAGAGCCACAAACAATGAACGAACCAGAATTGGAACCTGGGCAAGGACTACAAGAAGTTGTAGCTGGAGAGCCTGCTCAAGAAACACAAGTCCTACGTAGATCTGGTAGACCAAGATTTGAGCCTGAGAGATATGGATTTCTCATGACTCAAATGTGTAATGTGTTGCTTATGGATCATGATGATGAGCCTGCAACCTACCAAGAGGCTATGAATGGACCAGACTCCGAGAAGTGGCTTGAGGCCGTGAAATCTGAAATGGACTCCATGTACACAAACCAAGTTTGGACCTTGGTGGAACCACCTGAAGGGGTACGACCCATAGGGTGCAAATGGGTCTTCAAGAAGAAGACCGACATGGATGGGAATGTACAGACATTCAAAGGCCGGCTGGTGGCTAAAGGTTTCAGGCAAATTAATGGTGTTGACTATGATGAAACCTTTTCCCCTGTAGCAATGGTCAAGTCCATCAGAATTCTACTTGCTATTGCTGCGTATTATGACTACGAGATCTGGCAAATGGACGTCAAAACGGCTTTCCTTAATGGAAACCTCCTTGAGGAAGTGTATATGACATAACCTGAAGGTTTTGTATCTCCAAGTGAAGCCACTAAAATATGCAAGTTAAATCGATCCATTTATGGATTGAAACAGGCTTCTCGAAGTTGGAATCTACCTTTTGATGAGAAAATCAAAGTGTTTGGTTTCATCAAGAACAAAGATGAACCTTGTGTTTACAAGAAGATTAGTGGGAGCATTGTTGTCTTCCTGATATTGTATGTAGATGACATACTGTTGATCGGGAATGACATTGCGACCCTGCAAGTTGTTAAGAACAACCTAGGGAAGTGCTTTTCTATGAAAGACTTGGGTGAAGCGACTTACATACTTGGTATTAAGATCTATAGAGATAGATCGAAGAAGTTGCTGGGTTTGACCCAGAGTACATACATTGACAAGGTGTTGAAACGGTTCAACATGCTTGAGTCCAAGAAAGGATTCTTACCCATGTCACATGGTATGAGTCTCTCTAAGGACCAGTGTCCTAAATCTTTGGAAGATAAGGACCGTATGAAGATGATTTCATATGCTTCGGTAATTGGATCAATCATGTATGCAATGATATGTACTCGACCCGATGTCTCATATGCTTTAAGCATGACTAGCAGGTATTAGTCTGATCCTGGTGATGGTCATTGGATAGCAGTCAAGAATATCCTAAAGTACTTGAGAAGGACTAAGGATACATTCTTGGTGTTTGGTGGAGAGGAAGAGCTCATTGTAAAGGGTTACACGGATGCAAGCTTCCAGACTGACAGAGATGACTCAAAGTCACAGTCAGGTTTTGTGTTTTGCCTTAATGGAGGAGCTGTAAGTTGGAAGTGTTCCAAGCAAGAGACAGTTGCTGATTCTACGACTGAGGCCGAGTATATCGCTGCAGTGAATGCGGCGAAGGAGGCTGTATGGATTAGGAAATTCATCAGCGAGCTTGATGTAGTTCCTAGCATTGTTGATCCCGTAGTTCTCTACTGTGACAACAACGGTGCAATTGCACAAGCTAAGGAACCTAGATCTCATCAGCGCTCCAAGAACATACTTCGGCGCTTCCATCTTATTCGAGAGATTGTCGATCGAGGAGATGTGAGCATATGCAGAGTACCGACTGAAGAAAATATAGCGGATCCACTGACAAAGCCTCTTGCGCAAAAGAAGCATGATGGTCATGTTAGATCAATGGGTATTAGATACCTGAATGATTATCTTTAGTGGGAGCCTTGTGGATTGCATATTTGTTGGTTGTTTGTTCATTGGATGAATTGTAAAATGTACGATGTATTTCATTTTATATTTATGGCAAGTTCTTTTATTATGTCATTTATATCTGTCTGATAAGATTAATTAGCATAATAAATGCCCTTAGAGTGTTTGCTTCCATAGGAATTCAAGTACGTGACTTGAATGTGAGGATCTATGCTTATATGAAGCTTCATTCTTAAATAGTCCCTGGTTAAGGTATCATCCTAGAAATTAAGGGCGAGGATGAGACCATAAGACCAACATGTGCGTTGACTGATGACCGGTTCTCACAGGTCATGATATTGTGATATCAAGTCATCACATGGGTACTTGTTGAGAACAAGTTGTACTGGACAGACCCCGCCCCCCCCCCCCCCCATGAGACTACTTTGTGGATAGTTATATGTGTAAGACCCCCTTTTTTTTTGCAAAAACCACCGGGTCTTAGGCCCAGAACCGCCGCTTTGCGGTGACGCCTTCACTCGGGAAGGTCGCCACTACAAAACGCCGATCCTGCCGGCCAAATCGATCACAAAGAAAAGTACATTAAAGAGAAGACAAGTCCACAGGATCACATGAATTATAAACCATAAAGGTAAATGTCCACAGATAATAACTGAATAAAAGATAACAAGGGATACAATAATAAAGAGGGCTCATGCCCTGTACATCATATCCTCACTACAAGATCACTCGCGGAAGCTAACTACTAATCACTCACAGATCCTGAATCCTGTGCTCCTGTACTAGACTGGCCCGCCTCCGTCTGCTCCGGCCTCTGGTGTTGCTGCGTCTCCTCGAACCCCTAAAATGATATGGTCCACCGACCGTTAGTCAAAAAGACTAAGCCTTATGTTCCCCACCCCACCCCCAATGGCTCCTAGGCACCGTGTGGGAGGATGAAGCGGAGGACAGCAAGGGGTGTAATCAAAGAGCAGGTGGCAATGGTACATGAAATGATTCTACTATACACATGTGTACGTATATAACTGAAGCAGTAATTAAAAGCGTGGTAAAAGTATATAAAGAGCAGTAAGCAGTAAGTATAATAGCAAGTAAAGTAATATAAAAGTAACCATTGATTTATAGGAATGCCCATACAAACCTATAGACCAAGGGGTCGTTTAGCAGGGCCTACCGTATAAGAAGTCCCATAACCGACTTATACGTTAGGGGTAGGTTGAATGCAATGTTTATGCTATGACATGCAAGTATGTTGTTATGTTATGTTCATACAAGTGCAACTCACTCACTACGACTCTATGCGAATAGACCTTTAGTTCCCCCTTTTTGGAGCGAGCTAAACTCCCAGGATACTCCCGTAGTGGCAAACGGAAGCGGTGGGTTGGGCCTCGCCCACCTCTAGGTTGGTATTCACACTACCTAACCTAGACTTATCGTACGCCTCCATAAAACCCGCAGAGCGTCTGCGTACTCTTGCTGACTGGACCGCCAGACTTTCAAGGCTAAGTGTAAAACCACACTTGCCGAGTCAACGTATTGACGTCGGTGTGAATGATCGTACAATACCGAAGACCCACCACCTTCATTGCACATGCAACATGTTCCACTTCCTACTTCCGAGCCATAAGCTACCCGGGCTAACCTGCCCGCCATCAAACACTACTGAGCCACAAGCTCACCAGACTAACTAGTCTGCTGCTACAACCACCGAGCCCACTGCTCGTACAACCAAACCAACTAAACTCCCGAAACCACGGGGTGTGTTATTAGTTAATGTCTTATTCCTATAAATTAGGGTTAGTCTTGAACTTCCCGAGGGTTACCCTGTGAGGGGCTCGCCACGGTACTAGGAACTACCATGGGATGACACCCCAAAGTTCTCATTCCCAAGACACTTAATAATGTTGGTATCTACCCATAAGAAAACCCCCTTAATACTACTACCTGAATTAAACCTAAGGGCTTTGAGACACTAAAGGGAAAAGACGATCTTTTGTCAATCCCAAGGCGACCTATCCCAAGGGTGGCACCCCACCATCCTAGGCCTCACCAAACCCTAAATACCTCCAGGGATACTCACATAGTCATATGATCACCATTAAACTCTCACATCTCCAATCAATATACCCCAATTTGACCTATAACTCCAAAATTGCCAAATTGCTAAACGCAGACCACTCTTAACGTTTTGATGCTCATAAAGGGAGGTACATTAAATAATCAACTCTATGACACAATATCTTTATTGGGGGTCCATGCTACTTATTTAAGGTCAATTCCAGAGTCTCACAACTTTCCCAACATTATTAATATTTAAAATAATTTTCCAAAAATACAACTTTCTAAGGTTTGAACTCTAAGTGCACTCTTCTGACTTCCAATGCCTACCCAACTTTTTACATAAATCAAGGGTACCTAATAATCAGTAGATATGAAATTTTAGGAAATTCCAGCAAGATTTACTATTATTAAAAAATTCCAAAACCCATTTATTTCCAATAAATTCCAAAGAAGGTACCCTCATATGAACTCCAAACCTTATGCAAATTTATACAGAGGTGACTCATACTAAAATATTCAGTCCTACCAAGTTTGACCATGTACCATAAAGGCTACAATTGTAATTTCTGCCAATAATATATTTGCAAATAATTCCACATTGAACTAGAGGTACCAAAAATATTAATCCATAAATTATGAGAAAAATACTGTGGGTTCATAATGGTATTAAAAGTTATCCAGCAAGGTTTCATGCAATTACAGAGAACTAACACTCCTAAATTATTCATCCCAAAAATTGTCAACAATATGAATAATTACAATTTGGACCTCCAAAAGTCTTCCAATGGCTCTAACAAAATCTCCAGGGATTAAAAACATCAAAACTAAGTTGGTGACAGAAGATGGTTAATCATTAAGTATTATTTCTTCCTAAATCCCAAAACCCTAAATATTTACAAATCTACCCAAGGATTTATTACTTAGGTTTGGCAACTCCAAACCCCACCAATTTCTAACAGTAACATTCTCTGGTCACCATGATCATCTCCCCAAAATTTCAAGTCAAACCATTAAGGTTTGACCCCTCTTCCTTCATTGGCCTCTAATTGCACCCCCTTAGGGTTTAACCTAGGGTTAGGGTCAAAACCTCTCCAAATCCACCCAAACTTCTTGTAAGGGTGTCACAACACTTTTAGAACTCAGGGGGTCCAATACACCCCTCTCCAAGGACAAACTCTCCTATGTCCTTTACAACCCCAAATTCCACTCCATAGGGATCAACCCTATGGCCTTGAGCAAATCAACTCTAATGCTCACAAAACTTCCTCATGGGGGTCTCAAATTGATCCCACTGACCTTTCCAAGAAGGCTCAAGCCTCTATGGACCTATTTGGCCATTGGATCTCTACTTGGCTAAATGCACCCCAAGGTGCTCCAAACCCATGACCTAGGGCAATCCAACTCCCCATGGTCCCATAACTCTCTTGGAGGTGATTTGGGTGATATTAGGGTAGTGGCCAAAACCCCACTCCAATAGGAGGTGGTTTGACCATGAAAAATCACAAATAGCCCTTATTCACAAATTTCCCCTAAATGGACAAATCTTTGGCCTAATGATTACCTAATCAAATGAACTCCAAAAGAGTTGAGATTTTAACCAGGGGTTTATCATGACCCTAATAACACCCTACCAAAATTTGGTGGTGATTGGAGGTCATTTGACCCTCCAAATAATTTATGCAAGGATTATTAAATTTCTACAAAAACTTTAGGGAAATGTTCTCCAAAAATTCTCATTTTTGGATATGTTATAACCCTAGGTATGACTCACTACCAGTCCAAATTTCAAGACATTTGGACTAGTGGTTTGGTGTGGGAACCCATTCAAATTTCAGTCAAACTTTGCACTAAAATGGGTGCTGAGGTCAAACCAGGACTCCAAATTGGGTGAAGTCAATTTTGTATGATCCTAGGGGTCAAGGCCCACAACTTTCATGTTGGGAACTTTTTCTGTAGAGGGCATCTAGTATTTTTAATATTTATTTCCAAGTACAGCACAATATGTGTCAATAACACACATAATAATAAATCAAATTAAATGATCCTGAGCACGAATATTGGCGCACATCAGACCGCGCCTGGTCGTCTTCTTCCTCTGGCCAACGGCCAGGATCGCCCGCGCCTGGGCCACCTTGATCCTTGTTTTCCCGGCCACCTAGGCGCCGCCCCGGCCGGCCAATGCCACCACCTTCGTTGAGGTGGTGGCCGGCGAGTAGCGGTGGTTGGCCGGCCGGAAGTGGCCGGAACAGGGCATTTAGGTTGGAAATAAAAGCTCGGTTTTGAGCCTCTTGGTCAGCCCGATCCAGAGTCGATAGGGCTCGAACCTTGCCGCCGATTGAGGGGATCTATCCACTGAAGAGAGGGGAAGAGAACCAGACCTGCACTTGGGGGTTTTGGTGCTCCGGCCGTCGACCACCATTGCTCCTCCTTGGAAAATTCGGCACCTCCCAACTCCTTGCACAGACGGCTCATTTCTCTCGGGGAAGGGGGGTTTCAACTCCTTGAACCCTTCTAAAGCTAATGGAGGCCTCAATTTAAAGGGAGGAGGGCTCCATTAAGAGGTCACCAAGTGACCCCTCCTCTCCCCCATGGCCGGCCACCCTTATGCTTCCCCCCTGCCTTCAATTCCTCCAGAAAACTCCTGGAATTCCCTCCACATTCATCAGGGGAGATGAAAGGGGACATCAATGGGGATTCCAAGGGGTGTATCCTCTTAATGGCCATGAACACCACCTTCTCTCTCCTCCAAAATTGGGTTTTTCTCTCTCCTACTCATCATGGCCGATTTTTCTCTCTCTCCTGGGTTAATTATCAGTCTACTAGGCTGGTCAAGTGGTCAATTTGGTCTTAGCCCAAAGGGATTGGGCTAGATTCAAGAGATTTGACCTAATTTGGGCAAATTTGACTTTTGGTCAAATTGACCAATTGGGTGACCCTAGGATGGGGCTTTTGGGTCCATTGAATTCCAAATTAGGTTTAGAAACTATTGGTGGGTCAATTTGGTCACATGAGCCTTTGTTGACCCAATTTGAGTTGATTTGACCAAAACAGGCTAAGTTGACTTTGATCAAATTGAGCCCTAGGGTTGGCCCAGTCATGGGGCTTTTTGGTCCATTGGGTCCCCTATGACATGATAACACTATGGATAGGGTCAATTTAATATGGTGGTGGTCAATTAGGGTACTTAGTGAATAATTGCCATTTTGACCTAAAAAGGGCATTTTGGTCAATTTGCACCACTGGGGGTCCCATGATAGGGCTTTTAGGTCTACTAGGTCTCTTATGGTATTCTAGACCTAGATGAGTGGTCAATTTGGCATGGTGAGGGTTAATTGACTCTAATTAGGCTACTTTGACCAATTTTAGGGTTAGGGTTGACTTTGGTCAATTTGGCCTCTTTGGTTGACCTCAATGGGTCCTTGGTGCCCTAAGGGGACCCCTAAATGGTTAGGGATACTATGGTGGGGTCAATTGATCAAGTTGAGGCCCTAAAGTCCAACCCTAAGCTTGGTAATTGGAAATTGCTATTTGCAGTCCAAGGCACTTTCAACCCTAATCTTGCCTAAGTTAAAGGGATTTCTACACTACCAAGGCCTTGCCATGACTTTGGCAAAACAGAGTCACCTGGGGGGTCTAGCTGTCTGGGGGATGTTACAAATCCCAATAAACAAAAACAATAATTTCGTCCTCGAAATTCAGGTTAGGCTTGCGGGGTTTTCACCGAGAGCGACTGAACGTAACATCCCCTAAGAATTAAGGTTATTCCTGGCTCGAAGAGTACCGACTATCTCTGCCACACCAGCTCTAGTGGCTCCAAGTTGTGCTCCTCCTGACCCCAATTTTATCACATGTCTTAACCTCTGGAATCTTCTTGCGCTGCAAGACTCGCATCGTCGTATCATCTATCCTGACCGGGGTGACCTAGCTACCTTGGTCAATCTATCCTCGAATTTCCACTCTAACCTGGGCAGACTCTTATGCCTCTAACGTTTCTTTCACCCGTTCAATTTCTTACTCCTTCACATACATCCGAGTAATCAAACAACTCTAATCTACACTTTATCTAGTTCTTACTATTGATGGAACTAATCAAATCGTCTAGCGTCCCAATCATCCTTAACTTTTAATGGGGGTGCACTTGTGAACCTTTATGAGTATATGCTAACCAATCACAATGACAAGATGACTCCCGATTATTTTCTACGTGGAGTTTGAGTCATAAAGAGCAAAATTTTGACACCTTAGGGTTTTCCACAAGTCAATTTTTATCAAGGAAGAATCATCATGTTTATTTCTCCAAAATCCTGTCACTTCCACTTATGCTAGTCTTGATCCCTCTCAAATGGTCTTAAGCAAGATAATCTTAGATCGTTCTTACCATAGTGAAATCAAACACTATATTCCAAATCTAACAAGTCATCGACTAAGATTTCTGGTTATTTATCATCAAAGCTTACAAGGTATAAAGCTATTATTGAAGATAAAATTTCAACCATGATAACAAATCATACGTTGATCACTTCCGAACGCCCGAAGTCACAAGAACTTCAAATTTAACTACAACTTGTAAGACCTAATTTCTGTCCTAAGTGATTAATCCCGACGTCTTTACATTTCCAACGATTTAACTAAGATCAAGTTGTTGTTTGATCAACGATGTTTATCCATTGCCCTAGTAATACTAAGGATCATTATTCCCAACATATTGTTACACCATCTCATCTTCTTCCAAGTAACATCGAGTAAGATCGACTTCAAAATCATAGTGTTCATGACACAAAAATTTCTAACTTAAGTCTAAGGGAAATCCAAGTCCGTCGATAATTTGCCCAATAAACAAAAGGTACGCCCCAATAAACAAAGGACAAGCCCCCAATAAACAAAAAATAAGCCACTATCTATTTTGGGCTGAGTATCTTCAATATCACCAAGGTATATTCGTCCCAAGTATGTAAACAATTCTTAGGGCATACAACCTTTGACTTGGGGTTCTATCTTGGGGCTCACTGGTGTACTCCACACTTTAGACTCTTCTAGGTACCTTCTATGACAACCTTATCAGGGTCACTATTTGACCTAATCTCAAACGGGTCTCTTCTGAACTTGAATTCTTATCCAACCCTCGGTGTTTGTCGTGGTGGTTGTCTTAATATAATCACGTCACAGATACGAGGATTAAGTCTACAAGTCTCACACCATTCTGCTTATGTGTCAATCTCTCTTTCTCTAGCCTCTTTTGGGTATCCTCGTACCTTCACCAAAAGTTATACTTACGATCTATTTCAGACTAGGTCATGGTATGAATTGTCAAAGTAAGTCACGTGTCCTATTGGGGTTGAGTCTAACTCATTGACTAAAAGACTATCTAAAGAGATTTTTGTAGCCGGAGGTATTCCCTGCTGGGATCAGGGTTCGCCGCAGGCTACAAAAGAAAACTTGACGCTCGTAGGGAAAATAACTAAGAAGATTCAGTTAAAAGTGGACTTTTTCATGTGATTTCCCCATATGGGCACACCACTGCTTCCGCTGCTTAGTTTGTCCTCAAACTAAACTCGCGCGGGGTGGCCCAGGGTTTGCGGACTTCTTTTCTTCGGATCGAAGTTTGCTCTGATACCACTTGTAAGACCCCTTTTTTTTTGCAAAAACCACCGGGTCTTAGGCCCAGAACCGCCGCTTTGCGGTGACGCCTTCACTCGGGAAGGTCGCCACTACAAAACGCCGATCCTGCCGGCCAAATCGATCACAAAGAAAAGTACATTAAAGAGAAGACAAGTCCACAGGATCACATGAATTATAAACCATAAAGGTAAATGTCCACAGATAATAACTGAATAAAAGATAACAAGGGATACAATAATAAAGAGGGCTCATGCGATGTACATTATATCCTCACTACAAGATCACTCGCGGAAGCTAACTACTAATCACTCATAGATCCTGAATCCTGTGCTCCTGTACTAGACTGTCCCGCCTCCGTCTGCTCCGGCCTCTGGTGTTGCTGCGTCTCCTCGAACCCCTAAAATGATATGGTCCACCGACCGTTAGTCAAAAAGACTAAGCCTTATGTTCCCCACCCAACCCCCAATGGCTCCTAGGCACCGTGCGGGAGGATGAAGCGGACGACAGCAAGGGGTGTAATCAAAGAGCAGGTGGCAGTGGTACATGAAATGATTCTACTCTACACATGTGTACGTATATAACTGAAGCAGTAATTAAAAGCGTGGTAAAAGTATATAAAGAGCAGTAAGCAGTAAGTATAATAGCAAGTAAAGTAATATAAAAGTAACCATTGATTTATAGGAATGCCCATACAAACCTATAGACCAAGGTGTCGTTTAGCAGGGCCTACCGTATAAGAAGTCCCATAGCCGACTTATACGTTAGGGGTAGGTTGAATGCAATGTTTATGCTATGACATGCAAGTATGTTGTTATGTTATGTTCATACAAGTGCAACTCACTCACTACGACTCTATGCGCATAGACCTTTAGTTCCCCCTTTTTGGAGCGAGCTAGACTCACAGGATACTCCCGTAGTGGCAAACGAAAGCGGTGGGTTGGGCCTCGCCCACCTCTAGGTTGGTATTCACACTACCTAACCTAGACCAATCGTACGCCTCCACAAAACCCGCAGAGCGTCTGCGTACTCTTGCTGACTGGACCACCAGACTTTCAAGGCTAAGTGTAAAACCACACTTGCCGAGTCAACGTATTGACGTCAGTGTGAACGATCGTCCAATACCGAAGACCCACCACCTTCATTGCACATGCAACATGTTCTACTTCCTACTCCTGAGCCATAAGCTCCCCGGGCTAACCTGCCCGCCATCAAACACTACTGAGCCACAAGCTCACCAGACTAACTAGTGATGGGATTCCATCGGATCGTGCACACGAAGGAGCGGGACCCACGTTCATTTATTCCCGCAGGAAGACTTGATCGGATCGCTGATCCGACTCCGCGGTTGCGTCCGGCACGTCGCCGCGAGTCAAAATCATATATTTATGTATTTGTTTTGGACATGTATTTATTTATTTAAGGGCTAAACCCACCGGCCAATCATAGCCGTTGATGGGGATGCCCTAATGCTTGTTTTTCTTATAAATAGGACTAGTGGGCTGGTTTAGAACTCATTGCTGATTTTGGAGAATACTATTCCCGGAATCCGGTGATCAAGACACGGTGCCGAAGCCGTGGAGCCCTAGGTGGTGACTCCTAGTGGTGGAAACTCCTCCCCAAGGTAACCCTAACCTTCCCCCATCTTCTCCCCCTCCCAAATCTCCCCCTAGCTGCCGCCAGCCCCCTTCTTCAGCCACTGCCTTCCAGCAATCCAGCCGCACCCCCCCCTGTCCAACCCTAGCCCAGCCGCCAGCCCCTCCGCCCTCTTCCAACCCAGCAGCCACCCGCCGGCCAGCTACAGGCCGCCCCCCCCCCCTTCCCTGCAGCCGCCGGCCTCCTTGTGGCCGGCCGACCCCTTGCCTCCCTCCCTCCTTCCAAACCCCAACTCCTCTCATTCTCCCCTCTCCCCACCACAGCCCTACCTTCCTATTTCGTGGATCCACCTCCCCAAACTCCCCAAAATTTCAGATTCACTCAGATCTGAAATTTCTCCTCCCCGATCCATTATTTTCCCCACCGTCTATCCCGTCGTTGCCCGGATCCGATCCCTAACGCCGGATCTACCACTCTCGTGCCCGGATCCATCCGTATTTGTCCGGATCTATCCGTTTTCAGCCCTCCCATCCCGTTTTCCACCGTGGACAGCCACCAACCACATCTCCGGTCCGGATCTATTCCTCCAAACCCGCTGTTTCCATTGCTCCAAACCAGCCCCTAGTTGTGAGTTGTCATATCGTGATTTAGTTGTATTTTTCCTTGATATTATTATTGGATATTCTAGTATTATGCTTGGATTTGGCTTGTGGAATTTTGTGTCGATTGAATACTAACTTGCAGGAGGAACTATTCGCCGCGCGCTTTGCTTTGGCCCTCCGAGCGGAGGAAAGCCAACTAAATTCGCTCAATACTAAAATTGTTCTCTTGCTGCGATTATTCGTTTGTGGTGTTATATTTTCATTGCTCAATTAATTGTTGTCGTCATCGACGGTTGTGTCGCATGTAGAGTCTAGAAAGTGCACCCCCATAGCCTACCCTACATCAACTAGTCTGCTGCTACAACCACCGAGCCCACCGCTCGTACAACCAAACCAACTAAACTCCTGAAACCACGGGGTGTGCTATTAGTTAATGTCTTATTCCTATAAATTAGGGTTAGTCTTGAATTTCCCGAGGGTTACCCTGTGAGGGGCTCGCTACGGTACTAGGAACTACCATGGGATGACACCCCAAAGTTCCCATTCCCAAGACACTTAATAATGTTGGTATCTACCCATAAGAAAACCCCCTTAATACTACTACCTGAATTAAACCTAAGGGCTTTGAGACACTAAAGGGAAAAGACGATCTTTCGTCAATCCCAAGGCGACCTATCCCAAGGGTGGCACCCCACCATCCTAGGCCTCACCAAACCCTAAATACCTCCAGGGATACTCACATAGTCATATGATCACCATTAAACTCTCACATCTCCAATCAATATACCCCAATTTGACCTATAACTCCAAAATTGCCAAATTGCTAAACGCAGACCACCCTTAACGTTTTGATGCTCATAAAGGGAGGTACATTAAATAATCAACTCTATGACACAATATCTTTATTGGGGGTCCATGCTACTTATTTAAGGTCAATTCCAGAGTCTCACAACTTTCCCAACATTATTAATATTTAAAATAATTTTCCAAAAATACAACTTTCTAAGGTTTGAACTCCAAGTGCACTCTTCTGACTTCCAATGCCTACCCAACTTTTTACATAAATCAAGGGTACCTAATAATCAGTAGATATGAAATTTTAGGAAATTCCAGCAAGATTTACTATTATTAAAAATTTCAAAACCCATTTATTTCCAATAAATTCCAAAGGAGGTACCCTCATATGAACTCCAAACCTTATGCAAATTTATACAGAGGTGACTCATACTAAAATATTCAGTCCTACCAAGTTTGGCCATGTACCATAAAGGCTACAATTGTAATTTCTGCTAATGATATATTTGCAAATAATTCCACATTGAACTAGAGGTACCAAAAATATTAATCCATAAATTATGAGAAAAATACTGTGGGTTCATAATGGTATTAAAAGTCATCCAGCAAGGTTTCATGCAATTACAGAGAACTAACACCCCTAAATTATTCATCCCAAAAATTGTCAACAATATGAATAATTACAATTTGGACCTCCAAAAGTCTTCCAATGGCTCTAACAAAATCTCCAGGGATTAAAAACATCAAAACTAAGTTGGTGACAGAAGATGGTTAAAATCTCGCCGAAGATGAACTCCAACCTCCAGTGGAGTAGAGCTGCTCTTCCCCCCTTCCATGCCGAACCTCTTCACGATTTGATCTGCATAGCCTTTTTGGGAAACGAGCATACCGCTCTCTTCCCTCTCCACTTCGAGCCCAAGGAAATGGTGGAGCTCACCTAAATCCTTCATCTCGAATCTGATAGCTAGCTTAGCACGAAGACTAGCTACCTCCACTTCAGAATTCCCCGTGACGTTCATATCGTCCACATACAGCAGCACCAAGACCTGAAGCTCCCCCATCTTCTTTACGAATAAGCTTGAATCTGAATCAGAAGCAAAATATCCGCATAACTAGAGATATTCTGCGATCTTCCCGTACCACGCCCGAGGCGCTTGCTTCAAGCCATAAAGAGCCTTCTTGTGCTTACAAACATATCTTGGGTGCTCTTCGGATACGTAACTAGGTGGCTGATCCATGAAGATATCCTTGTCAATCTCTGTGAAATTAAAACCGCACATCTCTTATTAACTATGTATTGGGACTATAACAGCCGCTTATTATTAAGTCTAAATCCCCACCTAATTATCTTTATTGCTGTGCACTTATTATTCCCTCTAGAATGTACCGTAGGCTTATATATATAGCCATGTATGCTTTGTTATTTGATATATATAAAATCAAAAACCTTTCTTATTTTCTCTTCCGTGTGTTACTTCCCTCCTACAAAACCTAAAACTTTGATTAGAAATATAACAGTGGTATCAGAGCCATTGTAGTATCTGCTCTCCTACGCCGATGGCTTCATCATCTACCCACAGTGCTCCTCTCTATACCCATTCCACCATCCCAATCTTTACAGGAGAACTTTATGATTTTTGGAGCGACAAAATGGAGACTCTTATACGATCCCAGGACCTATGGGATATAGTAAGAGACGGGCCAACACCAAGTGAAAAAAGTAAAGACAATGAACCACCAAAGTTCACAAAGGAAGAGATGAAGAAAGATGCCTGCCCTGCACCTGATTCAGCAAGGCATTGCACCATCAATCTACCCCAGGATCATGGGATCAAAGACTGCACAAGAAGCTTGGCTGCGGCTGGAAACTGAATACAAAGGATCTCGAAAGGTAATCAAAATAAAACTCTATACCCATCGACGAAACTTTGATTCAATCACCATGAGTGAGAATGAGTCTGCACAAGACTTCTTTGCAAAAATCATCAGCCTTGTAAATCAGATCAGAAGCCTTAGAGGAACAATAGATGAACAACAAATTGTTGAAAAAATCCTGAGATCACTACCAAAAACACACAAACACATAGTATCTGCCATACTTGAAGCCCACGATCTAGAAAAGTTAAATGTTGTTGATCTCATGGCCTCACTACAAACCCATGAAGACCTACTAAACCATGAAGAACCACAACTTGAAAAAGCTTTCCAAACAAAAATTGTTTTTCAAAAGGGGAAGAATGCAGACAAGAAAAAAGGGGAAGATTCCAGAAATACTCACAAATCTTTTTCACAAAAGCCAAACAAACCATCACAGAGTAAAAACTCCTCCATTCAGTGCATAATCTGCAAGAAACAAAACCACGAATCCAAGGATTGTTTCTTCAGATGCAGGAATTGCAAAATCCCAAACCACTATGCAGAAAGGTGCTGGCACAAACCCAAAGAAGAAGCCAACACCACAGAAACTGGTGATGACCAATTTCTATTCACTTGCAACACATCTAAAAACCCAGAACACTCATACACATGGTATGTTGATAGTGGATGTTCCAATCACATGGTCAATAGTAGGGACTACTTCACCCAACTTGATGAAACCTGGAAATCAGAAGTGACTCTAGGTGATGGAAAAAGGGAAAAGATAGAGGGGAGAGGAACCATAGTCGTCATTACACCTGAAGGAGCCACTAAACTCATAGCAAATGTCCAATTTATTCCCACCCTATCTCAGAACCTTCTGAGTGTAGGACAACTTATAAGAAAGGGATACAAGGTACTCTTCAAGCATAAGACATGTGATATTGTAGAACCCAAAGCCAACACCACAATTGTCTCAACACAAATAAATAACAGCAATGTTTTCACCCTATATCTGAAGCCAGCAGGTTTTCTAGCTCTAACCTGCACTCAAGAAAACCCCCAAACCAAAGCTCCCATTTGGCATCACAGGCTAGGTCACATCAGCTTCCCGACACTACAACACATACAAAAGGAACAACTAGTTGAAGGATTGCCCCCAAGCATGTGAATCATGTGCTCAAGACAAATCACATAGACAACCCTTTCCAAAAGCTGCTCACAGGAGGGCTGAATCTCCCCTTGATCTCCTCCACATAGACCTGTGGGGACCAGCCAATACTCCCTTTATTGGAGGAAAGAGATATTACCTACTTATTGTAGACGATTTTAGCCGCTACATATGGATTTATCATCTTGCTAAAAAATCTGAGGCTGGGAGCCTTTTTCTCACCTACAAAAGGCTTGTAGAAAACCAGTTTGATAAAAAGATAAAAGGAGTAAGAAGTGATAGGGGGTGGGGGAATTCATGTCAAAACAATTCTCTACTATGTGCCAAGAGGCTGGGATTGCCAGAGAACTAACAACTCCTTTCTTCCCCCAACAAAATGGAGTAGTAGAGAGACGTAATCGAACAGTTGTAGAAATGGCAAGAACTCTGATAACTTACTCCTGCTGCCCAAAAAATCTCTGGGGAGAGGCCACAACCACTGCAGTATACATACTGAATAGGGTACCCACTAAAGCCCTATCAAACTCAACTCCCTATGAAGCAATTTATAAGCAAAAACCTACAATCTCTCACCTGAGAGTATTTGGGTGTGTTGCTTATGCACACTCAAACAAAGATGGAAGAGACAAATTGATAGGAAGTGGAGAGAAATGTGTACTGCTGGGATACAGCCTTGAAAGCAAAGCCTACAGACTGCTAGAACCACTCACCAACAAAATAATTATTTCAAGAGATGTTGTTTTTCATGAAAATAAAAAATGGGATTGGGCATCAGTCTCGTCACAGTCTTACTCACCTCCATCACTGCCGGTTGAGCTGGAAGTTGTCCCAAGCCCCATCCCTTGCAGTGAGGTTTCAGCTGAAGCTCTTTAAGAAGAGAGGACATTGATTCATCATCGCCCATTAAGATGAAATCACTCCATGATATTTATCAAGCCTCTGAATCTGCCATGATTGTCACAACACCTGTCAAGTACAAAGAAGCTGCCAGAGAAGAAGGGTGGAGAAAAGCAATGGAAGATGAGCTGAGTGCAATAGAGAAGAATGGAACATGGTCCCTTGTAATCAAGCCTTCAAATAAAACTATAATTGGGCTCAAATGGGTATTTAAAACTAAACAGAATGAAGATGACACTCTCCATAAGAGGAAAGCTAGATTGGTAGCAAAGGGGTTTACTCAGAAGCCCGGTGCCGATTATGATGAAACGTTTGCTCCAGTCGCGCGGCTAACAACAATACGACTTCTTGCCATTGCCACTCAGAAAAACTTTCCAATCTTCCATCTCGACGTAAAATCAACATTTCTCAACGACGAACTAACTGAAGAAGTATATGTTTGTCAGCTACCTGGCTTTGAAATAAAGGGAGAAGAAGACAAAGTTTATGAGCTTCACAAAGCCCTCTATGGCTTGAAACAAGCCCCCCATGCGTGGAACCATAATATTGATTCCTTCTTCCTCTCAGAAGGATTCTTACGAAGCCCAGTTGAACCAACCCTCTACATTAAAGAAGGAGAAACTGGAAACATTTTGGTAAGCATGTATGTAGATGATCTCATCGCTACAGGATCCAGCATGGAACTCATCACAAATTTCAGAGAAAGGATGAAAGGGCACTACGAGATGACTGATTTAGGAGCTTTAAAATTCTTCCTAGGGCTCCAGATCAAATATCTTTCCTGCGGGCTCTTTATCTCACAGGAACTCTATTCCACCTCACTCCTAAAGAAATTTCAAATGAATGAATGTAACCCTGCTATAACACCAATGTCAACTGCTGAAAAATTCTCTGGGAAGAAGGAAGAAGAAGAGGAAGCTGACAATGAAGAATATAGGAGTCTTATCGGCTCACTTATTTACCTCACAAACACCAGGCCCGACATCGAGAATGTCGTGAACATCCTCGCTAGGTTTGTCAGTAATCCCTCTAAAACTCATCTTAGTGCAGGAAAAAGGGTACTTCGTTACTTACAGGGAACGAAAGCTTATGGGATTTTGCTCAAACAAGAAGATGACACCAAGCTTGTTGGCTACAAGGACTCTGACTGGGCTGGAAGCCTAGACGATCGGAAGAGTACAGGCGGGTATGTTTTCTTCCTGGGTTCAAGCCCTATATCTTGGAGTTCCAGGAAGCAACATACCGTGACACTCTCAACGACCGAAGCCGAGTTTATGGCTCTCAACACCGCAGCCTGTGAAGAAATCTGGTTGCAGAGACTGAAAAAGGAACTATGCAAGATCGAGGAAGAAGGAGAAGAAACAGGAGTAAAAATCCTCTGCGACAACACTTCAGTCATTGCCCTAGCAAAAAACCTTATGTTTCATGCCAGAAGCAAGCACATCGACATACGCTTCCACTTCATCAGAGAAGTCGTGGAGAAGAAGAAGATTGAGCTGGAGTATTGTCCCACCGCAGATCAGCTCGTTGATATCATGACCAAACCCTTACCAAGAGGTCGATTCGTCGATCTCAGAGATAAGATCGGAGTAAAGAAAGGTCCAGAAGCCAATTCGTCGAACTCAGGGAAGATCGTCGAGCTCAAAGTAAAGAAAGGTCCAGGGGCAACTTCGTCGAACCCGGAGGGCAATTCGTCGAACTCAGGGAAATTCGTCGAACTCAGAACAAAGAAAGGTCCAGTTCCAACTTCGTCGAACCCAGAGGGCAATTCGTCGAACTCAGGGAAATTCGTCGAACTCAGAACAAAGAAAGGTCCAGTTCCAACTTCGTCGAACCCAGAGGGCGATTCGTCGAACTCAGAAAATTCGCCGAACTAAGAAATTTCGCCGATCTCAGTGAAAAGCTCAGAGTAAGGAGCGGCGCGGATTTAGAGGGGGTGTGAAATTAAAACCGCACCTCTTATTAACTATGTATTGGGACTATAACAGCTGCTTATTATTAAGTCTAAATCCCCACCTAATTATCTTTATTGTTGTGCACTTATTATTCCCTCTAGAATGTATTGTAGGCTTTTATATATAGCCATGTATGCTTTGTTATTTGATATATATAAAATCAAAAACCTTTCTTATCTTCTCTTCCGTGTGTTACTTCCCTCCTGCAAAACCTGAAACTTTGATTAGAAATATAACAATCTCGCCATATAAGAAAGCGTTCTTCACGTCGAGTTGCCAAATCTTCCACCCTTGGCAAGCTGCCAATGCAATCACCACCCGGACCGAAGTCATCTTGGCAACGGGGCTAAACATTTCTTCATAATCCTCCCCATACTTCTGAGGGAAACCTCGAGCTACAAGGCGAGTCTTGTACCGCTCAATACTTCCGCCAGCCTTCTTCTTCAGTTTGAAAACCCACTTGCAAGTCACCGGAGTAACTCCCTCAACCTTAGGAACAAAGTCCCAAGTCTCATTCTTCCCGAGGGCAGCCATTTCTTCATCCATGGCTCCTTCCCACTCCTTGACTCCAACGACATTTTTATAACAAGATGGCTCTCTCTCATCCAGGGGACCTGCGAAGAAATATGAGACAAAGCTCACCAAGTTCCCACCCGTATACCGATCAGGTGGAATAATGGTCCTCTTGGACCTTCTCAGAGCTTGACTCTGAACCACCTCTTCCACTGCAGCTTCTAGACTAGCTCTACTTTCAGGTAAACATGGAGCGTCGCTCCCCCTACTTGCAGAACCTGAAGCACCTGAACCAGAGCTAGAAATACCAGGAGCACTGGAGAAACAGGTAACTCCACCAGAACTTCCCATGCAGCTTCCTCTGGTCCACCATCTACCCTGCTTCCTTGTAACTCAACAGAAGAGCTACCTTGGTATGACGTCAGCTCGTCAAATACCACATCCCTAGAGACCACATATCTCTGTGTCTCGGGATCCATGCATCTCCACCCTTTCTTCCGGTCATCATAACCGACGAAGACTAGCTTCCTTGCCTTAGCATCTAGCTTCGTTCGAAGGGCATCCAGAACATGCACATAGCAGGTAGAACTAAACACTCGAAAGTGTTCCACGCTTGGCTTCTCCTTGAACATCAACTCATGAGGGGTCTTCATGTTGATGGGACTGAGAGGCATCCGGTTGATAACATAGGCCGCACAAGACATTCCCTCTGCCCAGAAGGACTTCGGGATACTCTTGGCACGAAGCCAACATTTGCAGGTCTCCGTCAGGTGACGGATCTTCCACTCTGCAACTCTGTTCTGTTGTGGAGTGTGAGCACAAGAAAGCTCCCTTTGGATGCCATGCTTCCTGCAGAAGTTAAAGAACGCCTTGGAGGTGAACTCCCCTCCATTGTCAGTTATGAACCTCTTCACCTGCAGGTTTAACCGACCTTCCACCAGCTCCTTGAACTCCACAAACCTCTCGAACGCCTCCGACTTCTCCTTCAGAAAATATACCCAAGTATATCTTGTGAAGTCATCAACCAAAATCAGCATACACTACAACAAACTGCACTTATAGTAAGGACCTAATTCGTTACAATAAGTGCCAAAATTCGTTACAAAAACTCTTTGGTAACGAAAAAAACTTTAAGTAACGGTCCTCCTCTAAAGCTCGAAGCTAAAGGTTCTTGTAACGAATGTATGCATATCGTTACAAATAAAGTAATTGTAACAAACGATACTTTCTCACCAAAAAGAGATTCTTCCTTACAATAAATTGGTCACAATAAATATTATTTCGTTACAAATATTTTTTTTTTCCTCACAAAAAAACAGTTATGATTAAAACTATTTCGTTACAAATGTTTTATTTTTTCCTCACTAAAAATAAACTAACTTCGTTACAATAAAGTATAATAAACATTATTTCGTTACAATAGATTAAACAATAGTAACGAAAAAATCGTTAAATTTGTTTTCCATTCTTCTTATTACAGCCAATTCATTTATATATCAAAAATATTCCATTTCTATTTTTTGTGTACCTGAGATTTTATTACAAATAATAATCTTAAAAATACACATATATTTAATATTTCGTAACAAGATCAACATGTATTTATTCACCAAAAAGTATTACATAGAGTACAAGTTATTATCATCTCTTCTAAAATAATACAATATTACATTACAAGATCAACATGTTTCTAATAAATCTTCCGTCATTTTTCGAAAAATGAATCGTCCATCACTTTCTGACTAATGAATCTTTAGTCACTTGCCGGTCAATTCTCGAGCACCCTACAAATAAAAGAGAGCAATTAAGATCACCCTACAAATAAATGAGAGCAGAAACATCCATACAAACTCACATCCATAGTCTAATATTGCAGTACAATAGTCTTGTTAGTCCTGAAGCGAGTTTTTGAGGTAAAACCGTGAAACAACTAACCATAGTCAATTATAATTTAATGTGCCACCTTTCTTTTAGTGAGAATAAACTTTTATTGCAACAAAAAATCAGATCAGGAATGTTAATTTATCACTTCAAATAAACTTGCTACATCTTATGCATTCGTGTGAATATTTTTGTAGAAAACTCTCTTTCATTCCAAGCACAAAAAAAAAACTTTTCAAAAGTCACAGGAAGAGTGAACTATGAGATATATCTATGACTGGGTTTGTTTAAGCATTATAAACATTCTTCAAATTTAACGGCATATATATTTTAAATTAAATGAGAAAATTGTGCTGAAATTTCCAAATCAAGGAAGCAGATCAAGCCATGGGAAATTATATTGCAACCCAAAATTAAGCAGCACTTAAGAAGATAGTAGAATAGCATTTTAATCATTTAAGCAGATGCATCAATAATAAATAGAAAGCCAAAATTCAAGCAACCTAAAAAAACACCTTCTTGTTCAATGGTTTTAGAATTTTAATAATGCAAGCATACATTTAATAATTTCCTACAGCTATATATTTATACTACATGTTAAAACTATCACTAAACTTGAATCAAACAAAAACCATAAGAGAAACCCTTCTTTAGAGAACTGCACATGAAAAAAGTTCCATGCTTTTTATATGCTATTGTTTTCATTATCAAAACCAGTCAATTACTGTTATAGAACAACGGGACAGTTTTGTTGTAGGACTTGTTGATTAACTACTTCTAAAATTTAGCCAACCGGACTCATCTACATCAATATATATCAAATTTTTCATTAGCCAGCTTCTATTGATGCAAATACCCAAAAAATGAGCATACCTTTATTATGACCAAAGGGCCGCAAAAGATGATGAGTGCTAACGCAACTGCTGCCAATACAATGCATAGGAAATCCACCTTCAACCACCATAGCCATGATAGAACTCTCAAAAAGAAGTCCTACAGAGCAATAATAAATTATTACAACCTATAATATGGAAAGTATTTGAAGCTTAACGATTAAAAGCCTTTGATATTAACTCGATTACTTGACATATCCTCTCAGGATACCTGATGATCATCACCAATGTAGTATAAAGTTTTTTTAAAAATCAAATAGACATACAGAAATCTAAGTCGATGAGTCACTGAAAATAGATTGAGAAGAGAACACATTGTGTATAAACATCTTACCAATGAAAAGTTCTTTTTTTGCATTCAAGTTAGACCATTGGCCTGCCTGATGCCAGCAAGCATGTAGCTTCTCTAACATCTTATAGCTAGGGAAGGAAAAAAAGCACCGACTGTTACAATTTTACAAATTTACTCCAAATTTCTCCCAATGAATCTTAGATAGGTAATGTTTTAATTTCCATGTAAAACTAGTGTAACCTAGTACCATAAAAATAGAACTTTAGTGAAGATTGACAACACACCTGGAAAGTATAGTTATCAGCAGTTTTATAACTAGCATTCAACGGAATATTGCCTGTCCAAGAAGAGACCAATATATGTGCCAGCAACATGAACAATTGAATAAAAAATAGTTCATAATGTTAAATAAAATAAGGCAAAAAAAGCATGGTGCAACCAACTTCACCAAAAGCTACAAAAATTATGTAACATGGACATAGGCCTGCAAAGAGTCTGAGGGTCCTTGATCCCTCTATTTGGAGGAATTTAGTATTGAAAGTTGTAAATAACTATTCAATAGTTTGGGTACCATAAGCTGGAAACGACATTTTCTAATATCCGTTGTTTATAGGTATTCGCTGAACCACGACTTTTTTCTCCAGTTTGACTGCGTCGTTGTCATCGCGAAGCCTTCCGCCCTCGCTATCCCGATTCCAGCGGGTGAATGTAATCACGTGCATAGTCAGATGTAGATACTCTCTCCGAATTGCGACTTACTCTCTCTGAATTTGATGTCTAGCTTCTCCAGAATTAATTCTTCTTGCTGATAAATAATTTCTAATGCTTATCTAAGATTTAGGAAATCTAGGTTAATGTATTTACCTAATTGTCTAATGAGTAATATTGCTATTTTGGTAAATAGCAATAACCACAATCTAAAAGAGATTAATAATGGGTAACCAAATTTTTTAATAACATGTTTGTCTTAAGAATTATATCGAACAACATCTATGCACTACCAATGCGCATTCAAATAAGAGAACAACACGAAAATGCATTCCGAAAAGCACAAAAATAAATAAATGAGATCACAATTTTCATTAATTCTAAAATCTAACATTCTGCTTTTAAAGAAAAGTACTAAATAATATGATATTTATTTCTAATGACATGAAAAGGAAATCAAATGTATACTGAACATTATAGTTTAGAGAATCACCTTGAGTTTTTGGGTGATGTTGCCAGGAGGTATGCGTTGAGAGTGGTTGAAGTTGAAGCAGCCTTAGGCGGGCTCCAGCTTTGTCTTCACCTTTCAGTATATTTCATGATATCTTTAAATAACTATTCTACATACAATATCAATATCATATTTATACCAGGCAATTCATCTAACACATGATGTGCAATAGTAAGTAGATAGATAAGGAGAGAGATGTACATACACATTTGAACCTTCAGAAAAGAACCGGAAGATAACATGTCCAAATCATCTTCAAGTATTAATACTTCGGGGAAGATAAGTAAAATCTGGGAAGATTTTTGTTTTAATAGGATCACTAACATAATGATCACCACAATGAGATTTTAAAAGGATCACTAACAATTGTTAATCATTGTTATTTACATGCTTCAAAATTATCAATACATGCATTGGTTTAAAAGGATCACTAAGAACTGGAAAGAAGACTTGAGAGAGAAATAGGAAAGTACCTGGAAGAAAACTTTGAGAGGGAAGATGGTGATTCGACAGGAACCTAGAAGGAAGCAATGGTGGGGGAGGAGCTCTTGAGGAGGGCTTCGACAAAACTTGGAAGTTTTTAACATGTCCAAATCAGTAGAACAAAGTAAATTTATAAAAAACTACAAAAGTTTAGAGCACTTAAAAACTAAATTCTTATTTATTGCTAGCTTAAAGCACCTGCAGCCAAAAGGTAATTTTAGTATCAGGCAATGGTTCACCAATCCGCTCGAGACCGGCTGGTTATTTATAACAGCTGCGCCTAATCAAAGAGTCACGCTGCGGCCTCTAATCTCTGCTTGGCTCAGCATTGCCATTAAGGCTCTGATGGATAGAAGCACAAGCAGCATTAACAACAATATGTGGTTTATCTCGATGAACTACCAGCTCTACAAAAAATACCGTCGCTACCAACTGCCTTAGCAGAAAGCCGAAAATATGGCGGCTGCTTTCATAGGTAACATTCTTCGAACAGTAGATACAGATTATTATGGGGTAGAATATTAGCTATTACTCACTTCAATACTATGCCAGAACAGGATGTAGTAAAGTTTCAGCAGCAAAGCTTAATGAAAACAGGTAAATGGTTTGAAGATGATGTTGCGAAAGAATTAATAAAAAACAAAATTAGGTACAATAATAAATGGAGAGGTTAATTGAATCTTTAAAATATTTAATCAGTAGTTATAAGTGGCACTACTATTATTTAAGGGAAATATTGATCTAGGGGCGAATAAATTAGTATTGCAAGACTCAAATAACAATACATCTAGTGAGCCTAATACTTATAAATCACTATGGGGCTCTAATACTTCTATTACCACTACTTTAAATATACAAAAAGAGCTTGGATCTATTGATATTAAAACTCCTATAGCACTTGAAGGCACTAGATAAAATGTCCATTGGTCTTCTTGCTAATGATTCTTTAAGTAAATTAATAGTATTATCAAGATTTAATTGGTGGCAAGTTAAGTTAGTGAAAGCCTTAACTCGGTATTTACATCAAACAGGGTTTACTTATGGTAAAGGTTATGTTCAATTAACTTTAATAAAACATTTCTTAGATACTAAAATGCTGGTAGATTTAGGAAATGCTCAAGGTTATTCTGAGGTTAGTGTTAAAGAAGAGCAAGATAAGTTATTAGGTACACCAGTGCAATATGACATGCAATTGTCAGGTGCCGATCATGAGTCAATATAGGTGAGATATAGCGTAACCGTGCAAGGGTTTATAATGTGTAAAAATCAAAAACTCTATCTCTGGTTCTTTCTATTCAAAATTGGAATGCAGCTATGGCTCACTTTTTAATCGGTGGAAATGATTATTCCTGGTAAATATAAATTAAATAATACTCAATATATTGAAGCTTATGAAAAAATGTTATTAATCAGAAGGTTTGAAGAAAAATGTGGACAACTTTATGGTATGGGTCTAATAGGGGGGTTTTGCCATCTATATATTGGTCAAGAAGCAGTAATTACAGCCATAGACCTAGCAAAACAGCATAAAGATAGCACTATTACTAGCTATAGAGATCATGCTTAGGTTTTCTCATGATTTTCCATCCCTTAATTAATTACTATTTTTACTGTTTCCTTATCCACTTATTTATAAAAACTTCTAATAGTTAATTTTTTATCTTTTTATTAAACTATTTGTGGTGATAATATTATAAATTTTTTAATTTAGGAAGTCAAAAATTGTGCAATGAAGTATAGTTAAGTGATTTGAGATTGAAATAATATCGTTTCTAAGTTAATGTCCTTAAATATTCTAGGAAAAGATGGAAAGTAGAATTCCCGACGCTTTTTATCCTCAGCAGCATTTTTTTTCACCATCATTAACCATTTCTTCAATTTCTGCATCACTTAAGCCACCAGAAGCTTGTATAGTTACCTTCTGTTCTTTACCTGTAGCTTTATTTTTTGCAGAGACATGGGTTATACCGTTTGCATCTATATCAAAAGTTACTTCAATTTGAGGTACTCCTCTAGCTGCTGGCGCTATTCCTTCAAGGTTAAATTGGCCTAATAATTTATTATTTGTAGCCATTTCGCGTTCTCCTTGAAATACTCTAATAGTTACAGCACTCTGATTATCATCAGCAGTTGAGAAAGCATTGATTTAAAGGGTAATAAAGATAAAATCTTTTTAGGTAAGAAGCAGGATATTGTTATCACCTTATACAGCAAAGACCAATTAATCTTATCAAAGAATGTAGCATCTGGTAAAAGACAGAAGGCTGGCAAAAAAGATGCAAAGCAAGATACTACTGTATTTATGAATTTCATTACACATTTATTTTCATTAAATTAAAGCGCGTGTCATCCATCAATAATCAAAAAGGCAATTGTTAACCGCACCCCAGTTTTGGCTATCCGCAACTCATGATTTATATGAATTATTATGCGTTTTTTGGATATACGCCTTGTACAAGCATTTTTAGGAAAATTGTTCAACAGGAAAGTTGTAGATATCGTCGAGATCTACAACTTTTGTGTTGCACATTTTTCCTAAAAATGCATGCACAATGCGTATTTCTAAAAAATCGTTATATATATATAGTTACACCCATGTTTCAATTCGGGCGGCAATACGTCTTGTGCGTGCATTTTTAGCAAAAGTGTTCAACACAAAAGTTGTAGATCTCGACGATATCTACAACTTTTGTGTTGAACACTTTTCCTAAAAATGCTTGTACAAGGCGTATTTCTAAAAAAACACGTAATAATTCATATAAAAGGGTTGCGGATAGCCAAAACTGGGGTGCGGTTAACAATTGCCTATATATTTTAATTCCAAAATTATATTAAAAAATTAATGTTATATTAATTTGCATTCATTTTTACATTTAATATATTTTTAATTTTTAGTTTTGTTTTGTTCAAAATTTTATGGAGGGAAATTTTTATCCGTATATTTCATTCATTCATGTGAGAGAGAGATAGAGATGCATGGGAGAGAGGCAGAAAAACTTTTATAAAAAGTTAAAGATTTATAAAAACCCCCGTACGCGCAAAAATACATGTCGCAATAGTACCACATATCTGTGACAACCGCGCACGAATGTTTGCGAGCTATAGGAGTACTGTCGTCGCGTTAGAGCACTATCGAGGCGGGGTACTGTCGCGCACATACAAATTTTTTTTTCAAAAAAAAAATAATAATTCAAAACTTTGATAATAAAATTGTACAAAAATTGAAAATAAAATATGATATATTTTTTGTAACAAAACTTTAATAATAAAATATTACTATTAGTAAGGACAATGTCTTTGTCACAAAAAACTTTCATGATGTGGTTACAATTGATACTTATTGTGAGAAAAGTTTTTTATTTGTAACGTAACATTAGTGTTGTTATAAATACTTATAGTTATAGTAACAAATTAATTATTATTGTAACAAAATTTAAAATATTCGTTACAAAAAAGTTCTTTTTTGTAACAACAAAAAAACTTTGTTACTAAATATAACTATTAGTAACAAACTGTGTTTCAGTTACATTCCTGTCCTTACAACAGGTGCAGTTTGTTGTAGTGATATACCTGCTACCTCCAAGACTGGCAGTGTTAGTAAGTCCAAACAGATCATCATGGATACACTCCAATGGTCTTTTACATCTGCTTTGTGATTTGTCAAATGGAAAGCGTTGAGCCTTACCAAACTGACAACCTGCACAAACGTGACCATCCCCGAAAGAAGACAAGTTAGGCAGACCTTTCACAAGGCCTCTTCCCGCCATAGCTTTCAACTTATCCATCCCAACATGCCCAAGTCTTTCGTGTCAGATAGCAGCGTTGTCGTTAGCCCTCATCTTATCAACATAAGAACTTGTTGAAAGAACAAACAAGTCCTTCACTCGTCTCCCAACATGAGTGACCTCAGCTTTCACCGCTGAAACATTTCGGAGAAATTTCACTTCTGTTGGACCGAACAGAACGTGATAGCCAGCGTCCACCGCATTGGTCACCGAGAAGAGGTTTTTCTTCATCCCCGGAACATGATAGACACTCTTCAACGTAAGAGTACCTCTATAATCGTTCAATGAAACCACACCCTCCTTCTCAACTGCATGAACAGTATCATCAGCCGTAATGATAACATCATTACCTGTATATGCCTGCAATGAGGAGAACTTCGACTCATCCCCGGTGAGGTGATGACCACACCCAGACTCAACTATCCAATCATCCTGATAGTTGATGGAAGCCATGGCCCGAACACACGTGCCCGTCATGAATGCACCTCCACCACCCCAACTACCTTCTGAATTAGAACCAGCCTCCTCCTTCCCTGCAGCATGCCCTGGCTGAAGGTTGACCTTGCAGTCCCTTTTGAAATGACCAAGCTTGTTGCACCTGAAGCATCTAGGTCCTTACTGTTTTTTTCCCATCACGCTTAGGAGCATAGCTCCTCTCATGCTAATATGAAGTAAACGGACCATCATCTCCAGATGTTTTCTTCTTCTTGTCCCATCTCTTCTTCTTGCCAGAGAAGAGAACCTCAACTTCTCCCCCAGAGACAGACATCCCAGCCATTTGCTTAGCCAAACTTTTTTGCGAAGCAAGTAAGTTCTTCAGCGCCAACAATGAAGGCTGATTGGCCCAGCTTTGAACAGAAGTCATAAAGGCCACATACTCCCTCTACAAGCCGCGGATTATGTTCCTCTTCAGCTTAGCTTCTGAGATAGGCTCATCCGGGTCCAAAGCCGATATCTCTGCGCAGAGGTTCTTCATCTTTAAAAAGAACGTTGAGATAGACAAATCCCCCTGAGTTGCTTTCGCCAACACATTCTCCAAGAACTGTAGCCTCGCTACACTCTTCTTATTGAACAAGCCATCCAAGGCTGTCCAAATTTCAGCAGCTGATCTACATCCGATGATGTGAACAAACAGCTCTGGAATGATAGCTCTCTTGAGAGTGAGCTCCGCCTTAGCATTCGTTCTCCTTCAAGCCTTCACGAGCTCAGCATTCCCTTCAGCAGGAATAACAGCTTATCTCGCTTCTCCTCGCCAAGAAGATAGCTTTCCATGCAAGACTTCCACTTCTTGAAGTTAGTCTACGTAAGGAGTTCAATACAAAGACCTCTAGCATATCCTCCTTCCATTGCTATCCCACTGATGGCTAACCAACTTGAGAAACCCGAGAGAAGTATCAGCTCATACCATGTTGAAAAACTTGAGGTCCGGAGGTGAAGTAAAATGCGGAAAACACTTCACAAACTTTTCACAAGTGTAGCACAACAATGACAATGGGAAGAACGAATAGTGCTATGATATTAACTATCTCTTCACAATTTCGAGGTATACATGGCGAGACATGATTCATAAGAATCACGGAGGAGAGAAGCACAAACACAAAATACAAGCTGCTGCGACCTGACAACTTGAGATCGCCAAACCGCGCGAACAGACAAGCCAGACGGAAGCCCCGGAGACCGCGCGAACAGAGTACAAGCCGCACCTGCCATACCGCAACCACAGACCGCCGACCTGCTGCTTTATTCCACTACTGAAAATAAATAGTTCGCACTTCTTGATCGCCCAGACCGCACGGTCTTGATCAAAGAAGAATCCGCGAACACTGAACAGAGAAACTGCTACCTGCCGCAGTGTAACACCCCAAAAATCGTAGTTCAGCGAGGTAGGCGGAGTGGTAGTGTTGCGCTCGGGATAGGCTAAAAATTCCACAACAGTTCTCTGCGCACGACCATTGTCCTCTTCGCGCACGACCAGTGATCGTGCGCCAATGATCGTGCGTAACTCGCAGGGAATCGGAGTTCTGTCTCGGGTTATCGCACGACCATTCTCCTCTTCGCGCACGACCAGTGATCGTGCGCCTGTGATCGTGCGCCCTGTTAATTCTGCTCCGCGATTTTGAGCGGAGAAGGAGATCGGTCCGTCCAAATCTCTTGGAATCCGATCTAACGGCTAGGATTAGATGCTGGAGGTTATTAGGGCTTATGAGAGGGGTTTAATCCTCATTATTTCATAGCCTTTCTCTCTCCAAACCTAGAGGAAGAAGAAGGAGGCAAGGAAGAAGAAGGAGAGATCCCGCCATTGACGGAGCTCCGGAGCTCCGTTTCGCGAACCGTTTCCAGATCTGGAGAGTGCAGCCCGGTGCGGTCGTTTCCCTCCGTCTAGAATCTCGGATCCATGGCGAAGAAGAACGCTCCTAGGGTAACGATTCTTCCTCCCGATTTTTGGACTTGTCATTTGTCCTCTCTTTCATTTCTCTATGCTTGCATGAGGAATCCCTTTCACCAAATGGGTGAAGTGTAGGATTTTCCTCAAGTTCTTCAGAACTCCGGGTCGATTGAGTCCGTCCCCGGCATATTGCATTTAGAAATCCGGTAGTCGTGCGGATTTAGGCATGTTGTGTGAAGCCTATTCGTGGCCGTGAGCCCGAATAGGTGATGCTTGATTTACAACGTTGCATTTAGGTTAAGCCTAGAATGCGTGCCGGAGAATGACTCCGTGAAATCATCTTTAGTATTGCGGGATTAAAGTGTAGGCGTCTTGTGAAGATCCTAACGAAAGCCCCACGCTTTGAGATTGGATGAAGGCAAACCTTCACCACGAAATTGATGCGGAGCGTTTTACACCTCCCTTGTTGAGTATTTGTGAAGCCTAGATCCTTGCGAAGGGGTTAGGTGCGTAGCTGATAAATTGTGTAGCACTTGAAAGTGCTAAACCCTTACGGGCCGAGGTGAAGCCGTACTCGCGTTGTGCGATAGATCGCGATGATTAGAGCACGGGCAAAGCTAAACCGAACCCGTTTCCATGCAGATCGGTAAGAGGTCCCTACCTCATGTAAGCCGTGTGATCATGGGAGAGGTCGTGGAAGATGATTTACCTAGACCGACCAAAATCTCTTTTCCCACCTAAGGCGATGGCCCTTACAGTGGAGTGTTTGTGGAATTGATGTTGTTAGCCTCATGCGGTTGTTTAGGCGGTTGTGGGGAACCTTCGGGTGAACCCAACTAACATCATGTGCATACCTAGGTTCCCTTCTTTTTGATGCTCAACCTAGAAGATTGAATGTGCTTGAAACCTCACCTTGTGTAGTTGCACTTTCTTTATTTTAGTACTTGTGCTAGTATGGCTTGCTTGCAGGGTAGAAACTCCGCCACCCCGGGAAAGGGGTGGAGTCGTTATAATTTGGTCAGTTGTGCTGACCGTTACTTTGTTTGCCACCGCTTGGTGGAATGTTCTTATGCAGGTGCAGGTGAGCCTAGTGGGAAATAGCGGGCGGTGGCCCCTTTGCTGAGTTGGCCCTTGAAGGCCAGCCTCCCTTTTCTGCTTTCTCATGTATTGCCGGCCTGCGTGCCGAAGTATGTTCTGAGTTTTGTACATTGGTGAATGTAAGGCCTTAAGGCCGTAACTCTATTTTATGGTTTCGTTCCTATGATAGTGGACAGTTCTAAATGAAATGTTAAATCTTTATGCTTCCGCTAGTGTTTAGTATACTCTGTTGTAGTTCTCTCTGTTTATCACCTTTTAACTCCTAGCTAATGTGGTTTGTATGGCGTGGGGTCCCGGCCGGACCTACTGTTCTACTATTCGTACTGGCAGGGTGTTACAATTTGGTATCAGACTTAAGGCGTCGATCCGTAGTTTAGCGAATTCGGGACGAATTCCTTTTAAGGGGTGGTGTGCACGGGATGTGCATTCACCTAAAACGCCAAAAACTAATAAGAATGTCCACTTAGGAATGGAAAAACATACTTATTTGCGGAACCTGAGCGTTCCATGATTGTTGTTTGCTATGTTTTTAGTCACTAAATTGTGTCTTACACGATTATAGGCGACTAGAAGTGGTGCGGGGCCGTCTCAACCCCGTAACACTGCTGAAAGTAGTGGGTCGGCTGAAGTGCCAGCGACCACTCCTCCTGCTGAGATGATCAGGTTAATCGCAGAAGCTGTCTTCGCGATGATCAATGCTCAACCGCAAAGGCTTGCACAACCTGCTACGCCTATTACTGATGCGGCCCCGGGGATCGAACCTGCAGCGGAACCTGCGGTGGAACCGAGGGTTGAGACCCCTGTGCCAGTGGCTGCAGTGGAACCTGCGGTGGTGCAAAGGGTGGAGCGTCCTGTAGCGCGTGTAGCCATTGCGCGAGCACGTGATCAGCAACTGCAACACTTTCTAAGCTTCCATCCTCCAACTTTCTCGGGGACCGGATCCCCAACGGAGGCGGAGGACTGGCTGTCAACGATTAGGAAAACTTTAAAGGCGACAGCAACAGAAGAAGCTATGATGGTCACTTTAGCCACCTTCCTCCTTAACGGAGAGGCAGAGCGTTGGTGGGCCGATCAGGAAGTGCACAAGTTTGGAGGCAAGGAGATTACCGAGATCACGATAGCGGAGTTCTCAAAGTCATTTCTTCAAAGGTATATTCCTTCTGCCCAACGCATTGCGTTGCAGAACCAGTTTCTGAAGTTAACTCAAGGCGACAGCTCAGTGGATGAGTACTTGCACGAGTTCACTAAACTGGGTCGTTATGCGGGGCCTATGATGGAAGATGAAGAGACAAAGACGAACAAGTTCTATGAAGGCCTTCGGGACGAGTTGAGGCTGCTCCTTGCAGGCCCAATGACGTTAGGTTTCCATGTGATGGTCCAAACTGCCAGATCCCTAGAGTTGGACATGAAAAGGGTACAAGAAAAAGCCGTGGCAAAGAAACCTGAGTTTCATGTGCCGGCCTCTCAGTCCAAGTCTGAGTTCAGAAAGAACAAAAGGAAGTTCAAACCGGCGGAGCAATCCCGCTCAAATGTTTCGGGAGCAACGACTGTGCGGAGTCCTATCACGTGTTTCACCTGCGGGAAGGTGGGACACAAGGCCGCAGTGTGTCGAAGTGGTCCCCCGAAGGCAGAGAATCGAGCATTGGACAATGCTCGTGCTGCGGAAAAGGGTAAAGCTGCGGAGTCTTCGGCTTCCCAACACATTATTCCGACTCAGCCGAGAGTCTATTCGCTTGGCCAGCAAGAAGCCATATGACAAGCTGATGTTGTCACAGGTATGAATTAAAGGTTAGCTTTTGCATAGCTATTTGTGATTATACTGTTGTGCAACTGTATGTCTTATTCGTGTGCAATTAGGCTTTGTCCTAATTTTCAACTATCCGGCGAGAGCTCTATTTGATACGGGTGCATCGCACTCTTTTCTGTCTGAGGACTTTGTGGTGCGAATCGGAGTGCCATCTACCTTCGTAGAGGATAGATTGGAAGTAGTGCTACCCAATGGATCTCGCATGTCTGCGGATAGGAAGAGTCGTGTGAAGGTGCGGATCGGAAATCAGGATTTCAATTTGGAAGCATCGTTATTACCGTTAGCTGAATTCGATGTGATCTTCGGCATGGACTGGCTCTCGGAGCAGTGTGCATGCATAGATTGCAATTCTAAGGAGATCACTCTGGGAAGGAACACCGATGGAGAAACCACATTTGCCGGTATGCGAGGAGCGAGCAAGACGCTGATGTCTGCTCTCCAAGTGGTTAAGGCGGTGAGAAAAGGCGTCGAGTTGTTCTTCACCTTGTTGGAGACTTCGGAGCCAAAGCCCAGGTTATGTGAGGTCCCAGTCGTAGCGGAGTACGCCGATGTGTTTCCTAGCGAACTCCCTGGGGCTCCGCCTCATCGGGAGATTGATTTCTGTATCGAGTTGGTGCCAGGTGCCAAACCTGTGGTCCGCTCACCGTACCGGATAGCGCCAAAGGAATTGGCAGAGCTGAAGGTTCAATTGCAAGAACTGCTAGAGCAAGGCTACGTACGTCCAAGTTCATCGCCTTGGAGTGCACCGGTCCTCTTTGTGAAAAAGAAAGACGGGAGCTTGCGTCTATGTATTGATTATCGAGAACTAAACAAGTTGACCGAGAAGAACCGATATCCGATTCCAAGAATCGATGATTTATTCGACCAACTGGTTGGGTCGACGGTTTACTCCAAACTGGACCTAAGGTCCGGCTATTACCAACTGCGGATAAGGGAATGTGACATTCCAAAGACAGCGTTTAGTACCCGCTTTGGGCACTATGAGTTCACGGTGATGCCGTTCGGTCTGTCTAATGCACCGTCGGTATTCATGGACTTAATGAACAGGACGTTCCGTGAGTATTTGGATCAATTTGTGATCGTCTTCATCGACGACATTTTGGTATACTCTCAATCGGAAGAGGAGCATGTAGGGCATCTGCACGCAGTTCTGAGCACCTTGAGGAGGAGTCAGCTATATGCCAAGTTCTCCAAGTGCGAGTTTTGGCTACCGTCAGTAGCATTCCTTGGTCACGTCGTTAGTGGTGATGGAATTGCGGTTGATCCGTCGAAGATAGAAGCGATCCGAGCCTGACCTTTGTTGAAAAACGTAGTGGAAGTCCGAAGTTTCTTAGGACTTGCCGGCTATTATAGGCGCTTTGTGGAAAACTTCTCGAGGATTGCACTTCCTCTCACTAAACTGACTAGGAAAGATCATAAGTTCGTTTGGTCGCCCGAGTGCGCACGAGCTTTTGAAGAGCTGAAGAGCCGTCTGACCACGGCGCCCATTCTATGTTCGCCATGTGGTACGGAAGGCAACGAAATTTATAGCGACGCCTCGGGGAGTGGTTTGGGTTGTGTCCTAGTGCAGTTCGGTAAGGTAATTGCCTACGGCTCCCGGCAGTTGAAGGTTCATGAGAGGAATTACCCGGTCCATGATTTGGAGCTAGCGGCCGTGGTATTTGCTCTTAAGCTTTGGAGGCATTATTTGTATGGCGTGAAGATCGACATCTTTACCGACCACAAGAGCCTCAAGTACTTGTTGGATCAAAGGGAGTTGAATATGCGTCAAAGGAGGTGGTTGGAGTTCCTTGGGGACTACACCTTCGACATCAAATATACTCCTGGAAAGGGAAATGTAGTTGCGGACGCGTTGAGTCGTCGGGCTCCCGCTCAAGCAAATTGGATTTTGATGCACGATGAGCGTCTAATCCGTGAGCTGGAAGAAATGGAGATCATTTGCGTTGATAGGAGAGCGTCTACTTCGGCATGCTTGAACTGGACGGAGGTTCAATACGACCTTGCCGACCGAGTTCGACAGGCATTGGAGCTGGATGAGAGCATGAAACTCTATAAAGCGGAAACCGTTGATGGGTTAAACGCTAATTTCTCCTTCGAAGATGGCCTTATGTGGAAAGAGGGCAGATTGTGCGTCCCAAACATTGGCACTCTACGGGCGGAGTTGATGTACGAGGCTCATCATACCAAGTACTCTATCCACCCGGGGAGCACGAAAATGTACATGGACATGAAGAAACTTTTCTGGTGGCCGGGTATGAAGAGAGACATTGCCCTCTACGTGGCCAGGTGTAATACTTGCGCGTTGGTGAAGGCGGAATGTCAGCGTCCCGGTGGATTTTTGAAGTCCTTGTCGATTCCGGAGTGGAAGTTTGATGATATCTCGATGGATTTCGTGCACGGATTGCCGAGATCACAACATGGAAACGACGCCATCTGGGTGATCGTGGACCGATTGACGAAAGTATCGCACTTTATTCCGAACCGGAAGGATGATTCTGTAGAAAAGCTAGCGAAACTCTATGTTGATAGTATTGTGCGGCTGCACGGTGTCCCTCGTAGCATCGTCAGCGATCGTGACGGGCGTTTCACATCGAAAGATTGGAGGCTTATCCATGAACTGTTGGGCACTAAATTGAAGTTTAGCACGGCCTTCCACCCGCAAACGGATGGGCAGACCGAGAGGACCAACAGGACTATGGAGGATATGCTCCGAATGTGCGCTCTAGACTTTGGAAAGAAGTGGGAAGATCATCTGTATATGATCGAGTTCGCCTACAATAATAGCTACCAAGCAAGTATACAGATGGCTCCCTTCGAGGCCCTCTATGGTAAGAAGTGTCGTACGCCGTTGTCTTGGGCGGAAACGGGCGATACTAAGCTATTAAAGCGAAAGGACGTTGAAGAAGCAACTTCGACGATCCGATCTATACGTGAAAGGCTATTGATTGCCCAGGATAGGCAAGCAAAATATTACAACGCCAAGCATAGGAACCTAGAGTTCGCCGTCGGTGACCGGGTTTACTTGAAGATCAAACCGTTCAAAGGGGTATCAAGGATCCGACGCTTGAAAAAGCTCAGTCCAAGGTACTTAGGACCGTTTGAGATTGTGGAACGTGTTGGTGATGCGGCTTACAGGCTTGCACTATCTGCAGAGCTGAGCGGTCTGCACGACGTGTTTCACATTTCAGTTCTGAGGAAGGCAGTGCAAGAGCCTACTCATATCGTTGCGGTCGGCAAGGTGCCGGTTGATAGTGGGTTGTCGACGAAAGTCAAGCCCTTACGCATCGAGGATACCGAGGTAAAGCAGTTGCGGAACAAGTCCATTCGGATGGTAAAAGTCCGGTGGGATAATTGCGGCCGAGAGGAGCTATCTTTGGAGAGAGAGCAAGCGATGCTTGCGGAGTACCCCGAGCTATTTCTCTCAGGTAAATTTTTTTATTTTACTGTAATTCCTGCTATTACTGTTTTCGAAATTTCGGGACGAAATTCTTTTAAGGGGGGTGGAGTTGTAACACCCCAAAAATCGTAGTTCAGCGAGGTAGGCGGAGTGGTAGTGTTGCGCTCGGGATAGGCTAAAAATTCCACAACAGTTCTCTGCGCACGACCATTGTCCTCTTCGCGCACGACCAGTGATCGTGCGTCAATGATCGTGCGTAACTCGCAGGGAATCGGAGTTCTGTCTCGGGTTATCGCACGACCATTCTCCTCTTCGCGCACGACCAGTGATCGTGCGCCCTGTTAATTCTGCTCCGTGATTTTGAGCGGAGAAGGAGATCGGTCCGTCCAAATCTCTTGGAATCCGATCTAACGGCTAGGATTAGATGCTGGAGGTTATTAGGGCTTATGAGAGGGGTTTAATCCTCATTATTTCATAGCCTTTCTCTCTCCAAACCTAAAGGAAGAAGAAGGAGGCAAGGAAGAAGAAGGAGAGATCCCGCCATTGACGGAGCTCCGGAGCTCCGTTTCGTGAACCGTTTCCAGATCTGGAGAGTGCAGCCCGGTGCGGTCGTTTCCCTCCGTCTAGAATCTCGGATCCATGGCGAAGAAGAACGCTCCTAGGGTAACGATTCTTCCTCCCGATTTTTGGACTTGTCATTTGTCCTCTCTTTCATTTCTCTATGCTTGCATGAGGAATCCCTTTCACCAAATGGGTGAAGTGTAGGATTTTCCTCAAGTTCTTCGGAACTCCGGGTCGATTGAGTCCGTCCCCGGCATATTGCATTTAGAAATCCGGTAGTCGTGCGGATTTAGGCATGTTGTGTGAAGCCTATTCGTTGTCGTGAGCCCGAATCGGTGATGCTTGATTTGCAACGTTGCATTTAGGTTAAGCCTAGAATGCGTGCCGGAGAATGACTCCGTGAAATCATCTTTAGTATTGCGGGATTAAAGTGTAGGCGTCTTGTGAAGATCCTAACGAAAGCCCCATGCTTTGAGATTGGATGAAGGCAAACCTTCACCACGAAATTGATGCGGAGCGTTTTACACCTCCCTTGTTGAGTATTTGTGAAGCCTAGATCCTTGCGAAGGGGTTAGGTACGTAGCTTATAAATTATGTAGCACTTGAAAGTGCTAAACCCTTACGGGCCGAGGTGAAGTCGTACCCGCGTCGTGCGATAGATCGCGACGATTAGAGCACGGGCAAAGCTAAACCGAACCCGTTTCCATGCAGATCGGTAAGAGGTCCCTACCTCATGTAAGCCGTGTGATCATGGGAGAGGTCGTGGAAGGTGATTTACCTAGACCGACCAAAAGCTCTTTCCCCACCTAAGGCGATGGCCCTTACAGTGGAGTGTTTGTGGAATTGATGTTGTTAGCCTCATGCGGATGTTTAGGCGGTTGTGGGGAACCTTCGGGTGAACCCAACTAACATCATGTGCATACCTAGGTTCCCTCCTTTTTGATGCTCAACCTAGAAGATTGAATGTGCTTGAAACCTCACCTTGTGTAGTTGCACTTTCTTTATTTTAGTACTTGTGCTAGTATGGCTTGCTTGCAGGGTAGAAACTCCGCCACCCCGGGAAAGGGGTGGGGTCGTTATAATTTGGTCAGCTGTGCTGACCGTTACTTTGTTTGTCACCGCTTGGTGGAATGTTCTTATGCAGGTGCAGGTGAGCCTAGTGGGAAATAGCGGGCGGTGGCCCCTTTGCTGAGTTGGCCCTTGAAGGCCAGCCTCCCTTTTCTGCTTTCTCATGTATTGTCGGCCTGCGTGCCGAAGTATGTTCTGAGTTTTGTACATTGGTGAATGTAAGGCCTTAAGGCCGTAACTCTATTTTATGGTTTCTTTCCTATGATAGTGGACAGTTCTAAATGAAATGTTAAATCTTTATGCTTCCGCTAGTGTTTAGTATACTCTGTTGTAGTTCTCTCTGTTTATCATCTTTTAACTCCTAGCTAGTGTGGTTTGTATGGCGTGGGGTCCCGGCCGGACCTACTGTTATACTATTCGTACTGGCAGGGTGTTACACGCAGACCGCAACTCAAGATCGCCTGGCCACTTAAGACCGCCTGATCAACTGAGTCCGCTGCACAGACCGCGAACACCTAAACACAGTCCGCCCGGACTGGTTTATTCAAAGATGGAAGAAGGGAGACAAGCTGACCGCGAGCTGCTAGCCGCTAACCTGCGAACACACAAAACGGTCAGACAAAATCTCAGACCGCGCGACCTCAAAGTGAGATCGGAACAATCAAGCCAACTTTGGTTCTTACAGTTCTCGTTGTTAATGACGGGCTCTGCACCTCTATTTATAGGCGAACAGGCGGATGTCGTCACCGCACAAATCGGGATACAATAACCACCCATCAGATCGCGAGCGGTCTCCCAAAACAGACCGCCCGAGCTCAGCACCGCTGAACAGCTTCCTTATTAACCATACGGTTATGTATAAACCGCCCGGTTACTGCGGTCTCCCTAAAACAGACCGCCCGGTCTTTATTGCAAAGACAAAGAACTCATTCAGTAAACCAGACCGCCTAGAACAGTCGTCAGACCTCCCGGTCACTGCAAGAAGGCAGACCTACTTGAACATCTGGCCGACTTGAACAAGTCGTCATATCAACCCGCGCAAGCCGCCCGGACAAAAGAGGCGGTCTCCCAGATCAGACCGCTCAGAACAACTGAGACAGAACCGGCCAAAGCACCGGCGCAGACCGCGCGGTCTCTGCGGTCTCCAACCTCCAGACCGCCCAACACCCTTCCACTTCCACTTCAAAAATTTAACAATTTCAATCCGAATCAAGGTTTGACTTCTTTTTTCTTCTATTTATTTTTGAGATTCAATTGAATTTATATCATGACTACTATATTATAAAATTGTCAATTTAGTTATCTTATAAAATAAAGTAAATTAATTAAGAGTGGTGTTAAAATCCTTGAGTTCTACATAAAGTAAAATAATACAAATTTCTTTGGAATTGTCGAAGAAATTGTTGAAATGTTACTATAGAATTGCCGAAGAAATCTGTCCAGATTTCTCCAGAAATTTGTCCAGATTTCTCCAAGAAATCTGAACTGTCCAGATTTTTGTCTATTATGTATTTTAGACTGTGATGATGATAATAAAGTGATTCCCTAGTAGATAAGGCCTCCATTATGTATTTAATTTATTCTTTCTTGTGGATACATGTAATCTCTTTATTTTTTTGTTCTCTACATTGCTATGGTACTTTTCCAAGTTGTTGCGGAACGCTTAGAGCTCTTGGTAGACCGGTTCACTTGAACCACCTTAGCTCGTGAGCGAACTAAGCGCGCAAACAATCAATTAGAGATTCGTTGATTGCACTGAGACTTTTTAGCGTGGAAAACCCGAAAAGGGTAAAAAACCACGTGGTCGGAGCTGTGCCGACCAAATTCCACTATCTTCAGGGGGGTTACAAAGTGAGACTTAGAACTCGAGTGCGACAGGCCGCAACTCGTTACAGTAGTAGAGAGATCCGAAGCCGACAGACCGCCTCTTGGAAAAAACTAAGTCATTTTCTCCTTCTGAGAAAGGTGAAGAACAAAAGTGAGCTGCTCCGGGGAACAAAAGTGAGCTGCTCCAGGGAACAAAAGTGAGCTGCTCCGGGGAACAAAAGTGAGCTGCTCCGGGGAACAAAAGTGAGATGCTGCGTCGCCTTTCGGGAGGAAGGAAATCTTCAAGTCCGGAAAGGAAATCTTCAAGCACCGAAGGAGAATTCCGCAAAAGTCTGCAAGGAGCTCTCCCAGGTCCAGAAGTCCAGGTCCCTTCAAATGAAGTCCCAGGCCCCTTTTTATAGCTTTGGACGGGGGTAGTCCGGTAATCTTGCCGTTGGCAGTTTCCATAAATGCTCGGTGGACGAATCATATTTTCCGGTTTGGGGCACACGGATCGCCATTTTTCGTAAATGGCCACCTTGCCCTTCGGGCAGCTTGGGCGGCTCGGGCAGTTCGGGCAGTTCTGTTGGAGGCGAAAAAGGCGACCGACTGTTCCTGAAAAGTGAGAAGCCGGAAAGACAAAAAGTGAGAAAACTTTCTGATCGCGCTCAGAAACGTTCTGAGCGCGCGCTAGCGCCGAAGCGCTCCAAGTGCGCAACGAACCATGGGGATGCCTCGGGCGGACGGCGGACGGGGAGTTGCCCCCCAAAGGGGGGACCGGGATCCTTTGGCGAGGAGAGGGCGCCGGACCGCACCCCGAGGAGGGGTGGGCGCGGATTGGCCGCACCCCCAAGGGGGGGTGCGGATTGGCCGCAACCTCCAAGGGGGTGCGGCTTGGCCGCACCCCCCAAGGGGGGATGCGGCATGGCCGCACCCCAAGGGGGGTGCGGCTTGGCCGCACCCCCCAAGGGGTGCGGCTTGGCCGCACCCCCCAAGGGGTGCGGCTTGGCCGCACCCCCCAACGGGTGCGGCTTGGCCGTACCCCCTTGGGGGGTGCGGCTCGGCCGCACCCCCTTGGGGGGTGCAACTTGGCCGGCCGCACCCCTAAGGGCGGTGCGGTCGGGGGGTGCAGCCTGCGTGCTACCGCGCTCTTTGACTGTCGACCCCGCCTCTCTTTTCCGGGGCTTTCCTCAGGTGCGTCCTAAGGCCTTTACGGGTGTACAACATAAGCCCCCCAAATCTTCGGAGTCCGAGTTCCGGAGCGAGGAGTTCGAAGGTTTTGACCTTTTCTGCGGCGGCTTTACCCATTGTCCTCCGTGCGGCGCTTTTCTGGTAGGAGCTGATGTCGGAGGGTGTTGTTTTTCCGAGGTCGTTGTGGGCTTGCTGCCCGGCTCTGATATCCGTATGGGCTGAGGGGTTTCTGCAAAATGACAGATTAGCTTGCGCGGTTCTGAGCCCGCGGCTTTTACATAATAGAGAATTAGTTTGCGCAAGTCTGTGCTTGCGGCTTTTTTGCACGAGTCTGCGCTCGCAGCTTTTTTGCACGAGTCTGTGCTCGCGGCTTGGCCGGTGAATAGCGGGTGTATTCAAACCGTGGGTGAACGTAAGGGGGGCAGGCCCCTACGTCACCGGGACTCGACGGCGGAGGAGAAGGGCGAACCTTCAATCGACGGCGGTGCAAAGTCCCCGGGGAAGGGCCCCGAAGTGGCCGGTGAATAGCTGGTGTATTCAAACCGGGGGCGAACGTAAGGGGGGCAGGCCCCTACGACGTTGGGACTCGACGGCGGAGGAGAAGGGCGAACCTTCAATCGACGGCGGTGCAAAGCCCCCAAGGCAGGGCCTCGAATTGGCCGGTGAATAGCTGGTGTATTCAAACCGGGGGCGAACGTAAGGGGGGCAGGCCCCTACGACGCTGGGACTCGACGGCGGAGGAGAAGGGCGAACCTTCAATCGACGGCGGTGCAAAGCCCCGAGGCAGGGCCTCTTTATAAAGTTTTTTCTTAAGTGAGTGTAAGTGTCAAAATATGGTTTTACAGTATGAAATCATTTGGTGCATAGCTTTATGTAAGATAAGATAGGTGCACGAGTCTGGGCTCGCGGCTTTTACATAACATGAAATATAAGATAGGTGCACGAGTCTGAGCTCGCGGCTTGTACATAAATTGAAGATAAGTTTGCGCGAGCTTGAGCTCGTGGTTTAGTACATGGTAGAGGTCCCTGGATCACTGGTAAAAGCGGCGCAGGTTTTGAGCGTTCCAGGTGCGTGGCAAAGTCTTCCCTTCCGCCGTCCTGAGCCTGTATGTTCCGGGTTTCACGACTGTGGTGACTACGTACGGGCCCTCCCAGGCCGGTGAGAGCTTATCTCCTTGGGGGCCTTTACCGGCGGCCTCGATGCTGCGTAAGACGAGATCTCCTACGTTGATTGGTCTGGGCTTCACCCTCCTGTCGTAGGTCCGGGCGACACGCATTTGGTTGAGTGCAGCACGGTGAGCAGCGCTGTCTCGAACTTCTGGGATTAGATCGAGGTTTTCTCGGAGCAGTCCATCATTCTTGCTGGGGTCGAAGGTTAGTACTCGAGCACTCGGAACGCCGATGTCGACGGGGATGATAGCTTCGGTTCCGTAACAGAGGTTATAAGGTGTCTCCCCTGTAGTAGTCCTCTCTGTTGTGCGATATGCCCACAACACATTCCGGAGCGCGTCTACCCACTGTCCCCCGGCTTCTTCCAAGCGTGTTTTCAGTCCTTTGAGGATGGTGCGGTTTGTGACTTCTACTTGTCCGTTGGTTTGCGGATGTGCCACGACCGTGTGACGCAGGTTGATCTTCAGGTCCTCGCACATCTTGGTGAAGGACTTCCCAGTGAATTGAGTGTCGTTTTCGGCAATGATCGCAGTTGGGATGCCGAAGCGGCAGACGATGTTCTTCCAGACGAATTGCTTGGCGTTTTCTTCCGTAATTTTGGCCAGGGGCTCCGCCTCCACCCATTTGGTGAAGTAGTCTATGGCTAGGATGATGAACTTCCTCTGCCCGGATGCTAGAGGTAGGGGACCGAGGAGGTCGATCCCCCACTGCGCAAATGGCCACGCACTCTGCAGCGTGGAAAGTGAGACCGGGGGTTGATGAGGCATGTTGGCGTGCAGCTGACAGCTTTTGCACTTCTGGACAAAGTCGGCCGCGTCCTTCCTCATTGTTGGCCAATAGAAGCCTTGTCGCAGTATTTTTCGCGCTAATGCCTTCCCGCCTAGGTGTTCTCCGCAGACTCCTCCGTGTACTTCCCTGAGGGCGTAGTCCGCCTCGCCCGCTGGCAGGCATTTTAGATATGGTCCTGAGAATGCCCGTTTGTAAAGCTCCCCATCTATAATGGTGAACGATGCTGCCCGCATTCGTAGCCTTCGCGCCTCTAGGCGATCTTCGGGAAGGTCCCCTTGCTCGAGGTAAGCTCGCAACGGGGTCATCCAGGATGACTCTTCCTGGTGAATGGCTGCGATTTCCCATGGCCCTTGAATGCTTGGGATCACGACTTCTTCGATTCGGCGTCTTCGAGACTGGTAGCTGGAGGGTGAGGTGGCGAGCTTGGATAGAGCATCCGCCCTGGAATTCTGCTCTCGGGGGATGTGTAGAATCTGATACGATGAGATCTTCTGGAGAAGTGATTTCCCGAATGCGAGGTACTTCGCCATCTGTTCGCTCTTAGCCTCGTAATCTCCTTCAACCTGTGAGACCACGAGTTGGGAGTCTGTATAGATCGTTAGGTTCTCAGCTTTGCAGTCGATGGCGAGTCGGAGTCCGGCGATCAGTGCTTCGTATTCCGCGATGTTATTTGTTGCGGGGAACTTTAGTCGGAGTCCGTAATCCTGGGTGATCTCTTCGGGGCTTATGAGGAGCAATCCTGCTCCGGCCCCTTCAGCTCCAGAGGCGCCGTCGACATAGAGGGTCCAACGGGGGCTGGTGGTGTCTTTGATGAGGGTTGTTTCTGGCGGGATGGTGTATTCCACCACGAAGTCGGCGAGCACCTGCGACATGATGTCGGGCCGAGGCAGGAATTGGATGTCGAACTCGCCGAGTTCTACGGCCCACTTTACAAGTCTCCCCGAGACTTCCGGCTTTTGGAGGATTGCCCGCAATGAGAGTTGCGTCAACACCTTGACCGCATGAGCCTGGAAGTAGGGTCTAAGTTTTCTAGCTGAGAAAACAAGAGCCAAGGCTGCCTTGTCCGCTGCCGGATACCTGGTTTCGGTGTCGGTGAGGACTTTTCTGAGGTAGTAGATTGGTCGCTGCACCCCTCCTTCGTCTTTCACGAGCACTGAGCTAAGAGCCGTAGGCGACACGGCTAGGTACAAGAACAGAGTCTCCCCGGGGGTGGGCTTTGACAGAAGCGGTAGCGAAGCCAGGTACTGCTTGAGAAGCTCGAAGGCCACTTGGCACTCGTCCGTCCACTGGAAACCTGAATGTCGTGCTCCCCGGAGGATTTTGAAGAAGGGGAGGTACTTGTCTCCCGTTCGTGATAGGAAACGGGACAAAGCAGTGATCCTCCCGTTTAGGCGTTGTACTTCCTTAATTGAGCGAGGTGGCGACATATCCTCCAACGCCTTGATCTTCTCGGGGTTGGCCTCAATTCCCCGATGGGTTACCATGAAACCTAGAAACTTCCCCGCCGTCACACCAAACGCACACTTGCTGGGATTGAGCCGCATCTGAAAGCGACGGAGAAGCTGGAAGCACTTTTCCAAGTCTTCCAAGTGGTCGCGCCGGTGGACGCTCTTTACTAGCATGTCGTCCACGTAAACCTCCATCGTTTCTCCGATGAGGTCCTTGAAGACCTTGGTCATCAGCCTTTGGTAGGTGGCTCCGGCGTTTTTAAGGCCAAAGGGCATTACCTTGTAGCAGTAGACTCCCTGGTCGGTGCGGAAGGTAGTATGTTCTTCGTCCACGGGGTTCATCCTTATCTGGTTGTAACCTGAATATAAGCATCCATGAAGCTGAGCAGCTCATGGCCTGCCGTAGCGTCGACGAGCTGGTCAATCCTTGGGAGGGGGAAGCTGTCCTTCGAGCATGCTTGGTTCAGATTGCTGTAGTCGACGCACATCCGCCACTTTCCCGAGGCCTTCTTCACCATGACTACGTTGGCGAGCCATGTGGGGTATTCTGCTTCGCGTATGAATCGTGCCTCTATGAGCTTAGCTACCTCCTCCTCGATCGCCTTTAAACGCTCGGGGGCAAAGTTCCTCTTCTTTTGAATCACAGGTCTGCAGGCGGGGTTGATGTTTAGCGAATGATAGATAACGTTAGGATCTACCCCGGGCATGTCTTCCGGGCTCCAAGCGAAAATGTCCTCGTTCTTCTGCAGGAAGGTGGTGAACTCTTCTCACTCTTTTTGGGTTAAGAGTGACCCGACCTGAACAGTTCGAGTCGGGTCTCGCTGGGAGAGTGGTATTTCTACCAGCCCTTCAACGGGCGCTCCTCGTTGCAAAGTAGCCTCGTCCCGCAGGTCGAAGTTATTGATGTTGAGAGCGGTCGCCCTTGCTGGTTGGGCCTGCTTCAGGTAACAGGTCCTGGCTGCCTCTTGGTCTCCTCTTACGACTCCTATTCCTGCGGCAGTAGGGAACTTCATAGCTAGGTGTGGAATGGAGGGGATTGCCCCGAAGATCGACTGGAGCGGTCTCTCGAAGATGGCATTGTAGGCGGAGGTGGACTCTACCACCATGAACTGGATGTTGTGCGTTGACTGTCTTGGAAATTCGCCCAATGTGACTGGGAGAATGATCATGCCTTGCACCGGGACAGGTCTGTTATCGAAGCCGTAGACGGGCCCGGCCGCAGGACTAAGCTGGTCTTTTGTGAGCTTCATACTTTGCAAAGTGGAGAGAAATAAGACATCGACCGAGCTTCCATTGTCGACCAGTATTCTCTTCACCTTGAAGCAGGGATCCCCGATCTCTGCGCTGATCACGAGTGGATCTTGGTGCGGAAGCCGCAACCCTTGCAAGTCTTCGTCTCCGAAAGCTATCGTAATATCTTGCTTGAGTTTTTTGTCTTCGTGGTCTCTTGCGGGATGGGCAATTGAGAGGATCTGTGATGCTGAGACGGGGGGTCCGGCGATCGTCTCGATTTCTCCTACCATCGGCCTTCCTCCCCCCGCGCCACGGGGGGCGGGAGGCTGCTCCCCTGCATCCCTAGGCTGCTGGGGCTGATTGGGAATCTGGCCTTGTAGGAATCTTCCCAGGAGTCCCTGGCGGATGAGGCGCTCGATCTCGTCTTTGAGTCTGGTGCACTCCTCAGTGGTATGCCCGGTTCCCCGATGGAACTCGCAGTACCTGGACTGGTCGCCCCTTGGATTTGGCGGGGGTATCCTGGGCATGCGGAGCTCGGGGTTGTTTTGTATGGCGTAGAGCACATTCGTTCTGGTGGTGTTCAACGGGGTGTAGGTCCTGGGCGGCTGTGGTCCCAGATCCCTCTGGTGGTTACGCCGACGTTCATCGCCGCGACGCTCCCCGCCGCGATGTTCTTCTTGTTCGCGAGGGGCTTGATCTGATCCGCTCTTCCTTCCCTGGCTTCCTTCGAATTGCCGACGGTGTGCTTCGATAGCCTCATCTGCAGCTATCTGTGCTTCAACCCGATGAACGAGGTCGGGATAACTTGGCACAGTTTCTCTCATGAGAGCCGAGTAGAAGCCACTTGGGCGGAGTCCTCCTAGGAAAACTCCTCGCAGGAGCTCGGGGTCGACTCCTGGGATCTGTCGAGCCTCGGTAGTGAAGCGTCGGAAGAAATCTTTGAGTGTCTCTCCATCGTTCTGGCGGATTCCTGAGAGGTGGGAGGGATCCCGGACAATTCGGCGGTTGGCAATGAACTGATCCACGAACTGCCGCGCCATTTCTGTGAAGTTGTTGATGGCCCCATTCCGCAGGGAATGGAACCAAGTGCGCGCTTGTCCCTTCAAGGTTGCTGGGAACACTTGGCAGAGGAGTTGATCAGGAGCGCTGTAAATCCTCATGACGGTGGTGAAGTGATTGACGTGCTCCAGTGGATCGTCCGTCCCGTCGAACGTCTCGATGTTGGGAAGCCTGAAGCCATTAGGAATTGGATGGGCTAAGACTTGAGGTGATAGCGGGGAGTCATGATGCGCGGGACGGCGGGTGAGAGCGGCGCGTCGTCCTGCTTGGGCATATTCTTCCTCTATCATGTTGCGTATCTCTTCCCGCGTAGCTCTTTCCACTGCTTGCTCAGGGGCAGCTCTTCCGTGGTGGTGGCGGCGGTGATCAGCTTCTGGGCCTCCAGCTGGTGGGCCAAGGTGAGCGGTATTTGCCGCATTGGAGAATCCTTCTGAAGCTTCGTCTTCTTGGACAGCCTCCCCGTTCGGGGCATGATTCAGAGCCGGGGGCGGCGGTGCGTTTAAAGCTGGCGGTTGGTTCGGAATTTGAGGAGCCCCAAGATTCCTCACGAGGGCCAACATCTCAGCTTGATGTTCTTCGATCTGCTGCATGCGCGCCTCCAAAGCTGCTGCAGGTGCTGGCAGCGCCTCCTCTGCGGGAGGTGCATTGATAAGTGAGTGGGAAGGAGCTGGGTCGACGCGTCCTTCCGGCATCGATCCTTCAGTAATGCGAGCACTCCTCCTCGCCATAGCAGTTGGCTCTCGAAGAGTTTTTCGGGAAAGTTCCCACAGACGGCGCCAAACTGTTGCGGAACGCTTAGAGCTCTTGGTAGACCGGTTCACTTGAACCACCTTAGCTCGTGAGCGAACTAAGCGCGCAAACAGTCAATTAGAGATTCGTTGATTGCACTGGGACTTTTTAGCGTGGAAAACCCGGAAAGGGTAAAAAATCACGTGGTCGGAGCTGTGCCGACCAAATTCCACTATCTTCAGGGGGGTTACAAAGTGAGACTTAGAACTCGAGTGCGACAGGCCGCAACTCATTACATTAGTAGAGAGATAGAGAGATCCGAAGGCGACAGACCGCCTCTTGGAAAAAACTAAGTCCTTTTCTCCTTCTGAGAAAGGTGGAGAACAAAAGTGAGCTGCTCCGGGGAACAAAAGTGAGCTGCTCCGGGGAACAAAAGTGAGCTGCTCCGGGGAACAAAAGTGAGCTGCTGCGTCGCCTTTCGGGAGGAAGGAAATCTTCAAGTCCGGAAAGGAAATCTTCAAGCACCGAAGGAGAATTCCGCAAAAGTCTGCAAAGAGCTCTCCCAGGTCCAGAAGTCCAGGTCCCTTCAAATGAAGTCCCAGGCCCCTTTTTATAGCTTTGGCCGGGGGTAGTCTGGTAATCTTGCCGTTGGCAGTTTCCATAAATGCTCGGTGGACGAATCATATTTTCCGGTTTGGGGCACACGGATCGCCATTTTTCGTAAATGGCCACCTTGCCCTTCGGGCAGCTTGGGCGGCTCGGGCAGTTCGGGCAGTTCTGTTGGAGGCGAAAAAGGCGACCGACTGTTCCTGAAAAGTGAGAAGCCGGAAAGACAAAAAGTGAGAAAACTTCCTGATCGCGCTCAGAAACGTTCTGAGCGCGCGCTAGCGCCGAAGCGCTCCAAGTGCGCAACGAACCATGGGGATGCCTCGGGCGGACGGCGGACGGGGAGTTGCCCCCCAAAGGGGGGATCGGGATCATTTGGCGAGGAGAGGGCGCCGGACCGCACCCCGAGGAGGGGTGGGCGCGGATTGGCCGCACCCCCAAGGGGGGGTGCGGATTGGCCGCACCCTCCAAGGGGGTGCAGCTTGGCCAAGGGGGGGTGCGGCCATGGACGCACCCCCTTAGGGGGTGCGGCGTGGCCGCACCCCCTTGGGGGGTGCGGCTTGGCCGCACCCCAAGGGGGGTGCGGCTTGGCCGCACCCCAAGGGGGGTGCGGCTTGGCCGCACCCCCCAAGGGGGGTGCGGCTTGGCCGCACCCCAAGGGGGGTGCGGCTTGGCCGCACCCCCCAAGGGGTGCGGCTTGGCCGCACCCCCCAACGGGTGCGGCGTGGCCGTACCCCCTTGGGGGTGCGACTCGGCCGCACCCCAAGGGGGTGCGGCTCGGCCGCACCCCCTTGGGGGGTGCGACTTGGCCGACCGCACCCCTAAGGGCGGTGCGGTCGGGGGGTGCAGCCTGCGTGCTACCGCGCTCTTTGACTGTCGACCCCGCCTCTCTTTTCCGGGGCTTTCCTCAGGTGCGTCCTAAGGCCTTTACGGGTGTACAACACAAGTTATTTATTTTATCTTTAGAAGCAATTAGAATGAAGATTGAAGTCGTGTTTCAATTTTATTTGTAGCTGCTGCAATATCCAGTGCCAATGGAGCCAATGGTTATAGAAGAAAATTTTGAAACTGCATAGTCCTTATTTTGTTTCATGAGGTTTTTGACAAGTTGATATTATTTTGTGTGCTAAAGAGATATTAACAAGTTTATAATTGTAAAGCAATGTAGTGAATGTTTATATTTTTTTTGCAAATTTATATTACTTCAAACACATATTGTTTATTATTAATATAATTTTTTGCAAGTTTATACTCTTTAATTCCTGTGATGTTGTATTATGTGGGCAGTATAATTAATTTTTTATTTTTTTATTATAATTAAAGATATAATACTTGGAACAACCAGTTGCAAGAAAATCTCTTAACATATCTTAATATCACTCTCAAAAAATATTTATCAAAATTAATTTTATAAAAAAAAATTAATATTTTTAATTAATATTTTAGATGCACAATTACATTTTAGAATTTAGATTATCATAAATTTCTATTTGTTTTAAAAAAAATCAAATGTAAAAAGTTGCAGCATTTTTTGGGAAAACGTTACCGTAGAGTTTTAATTAACTACGGTGACATTTTGTAAAAAACATAGTGGTAGAGTTAATATTTTCTCGACGTTTTTTAAGAAAGTGTCGTGATAAATCAATTATTTATCATGACGTTTTTTTAGCAAGTCTCACTATAGATCAATTATCTATTATGACGTTTTTTTTAAAAAAATATCACGATAGCGCAACTACCAAATCATGACGTTTTTTGTACGAAAGTGTCACGATAGCTCATGCAACTACCAAATCGTGACGTTTTTTTACGAAAGCGCCGCAATGAGCTACGGTGATGGCCGCAATCACGATAATTTTGTGACGTTTTTATAAACGTCACGAAAACTATCGCGACGCTTAAAAATCATCACTGAAGACATAAAAAAATGTCACCGTATAACAATTTTGTTGTAGTGCGCGAGCCAAGACCATGCATAATGTCGTCTAGATAACCAGGTGAGAAATGGTTGAGACTTGAGAGAGTTACTTGAAGAGCACCCAGATAGAATTCATGACGCATTTTGAATGTCAAAGCGTATATTTATTGATTTACTTCGCAACCTAGAGCATGATCATGGGTTACAAGGATCACAACGCACAACTAGACGAGAAGTGTTTGCTATTACATTGTATATCTTAGCACAGGGAGGATCAATTAGATTAACAAAAGAGCGCTTCCAACATTCGACTGAAACTATCAGTAGGTATTTCTCCAAAGGACTTAAATCACTATTGTTACTATCAGTTGAAGTTATAAAACCAATTGATCGACACTTTAGAGATATTCCTGCGGAGATAAATCATGATGACCATTATATGACATTCTTTAAGGACTGTGTTGGTGCAATTGATGGTACACATATAGATACGAGGATACCCGTTGAAGATCAGGTTAGATATATTAGACGTCATGGTACAACAACACAAAATGTGATAGTTGTTTGCGATTTCAATATGTTTTTTACATTTGCACTTGCTGGATGGGAATGATCAGCTCATGATAGTCGCGTCTTTGCACGCACATTGTCAGAAGACAGATTACATTTTTCACATCCACCGCAAGGAAAATTGGTGAATCAAATATGTTGTAATCATTCAATACATGTTCATATTTTTAACATATTAAATAAACACAGAAATATTATTTAGTGGATGTTGGTATCGACTAAAGACATTGTATTTAAAACTATATCCAGAAACAAGATATCATTTGCCCGATTATGCACGCGGTACTCGACCAATCCAAGGCAGGCGTGAACGTCATTTCAATAAGGCGCATTCATCTCTTCGAAGTATAATTGAACGAACGTTTGGTATATGGAAGAATAATGGGGTAGTATTCTACAGAAGATGCCACAATAGTGTTGACGACTATGACATTGCATAACTTTATACGTAGACATCCATCTCGATGGGATCCAGAATTCAATGCTTGTGATGTGGATGAAACATTCATACACCCAGAGATGGAAAATAATATTGCGACAGAGGAAGATATTGACACTGAAATGTTTGATGCTGGGGGTGTTGATCATATGTCTGCAGTACGAAATAATATTGCTGAGAAATTATACAACGTGCGCAGGTAAAATTATCTAGGCTCTTGTTTATGTGTAGATATCTTGATATTTAACAGTTTGATTAATATCGATTTTTAATATGGCACAGGTGAAGATAAATGGCTAAAGGCATTGCACTGCAATTATTAATATTTACTTCAACTCAGTGAATTCTGTTAAGTATTATTACATGTTTAATTTTACCCACGAAGAATATTTATTTTAATGTTTTTTTTAAATAGCTTTCAAAAAGCTATTCTTCCAAACAATATATTTAAAAAATCTCTATTTGATCAGTATTTATGCACAAACTGTCCAAACAGTCTGCAACTTATTCATCACTGCTTTTAAATCAACACTTTTCAATCATCAGTTTTTTCATCAGCATCATCTATCTCAAACAGAGCATCATTGGATTTGTGTTAGTATTTTTGCCTCCAAAAATGGCATCATTAGATGAGATATTACAAATGGGTCGCGGAAAGTTGGGGAATACAGTGCAATCAACGATTGTAAGAATCACAACCGATGACGGGACCAACTATATTACTAGACTTGAAGAATTTAAAATGAGAAGAGACGTGTAAAAGTTATTTGAAATTTTTATATAACTTAATTTCAATTATCAATGTCAATTAATATTAAAAAAAATCATATCTACAGGTTCAAAATATGAAGTGAAGCATGTTAGGAGAATGAAAACTTTGTATTCACAGTTGAACAAGGCAATACATATACAATAGGAGAGTGATCCTAACACCCGAGGTGATTATAGGCTAATACTACACAATATACAACACATCTAACACCCCCCCCCCCCCCCCAACAAACTCACGGGGGATCATACACCGAGAGTTTGGACAGTAGATAGGCATACTGGGTCCTCGTCTGCGGCTTAGTCATCAAATCTGCAATCTGCTGCTCGGAAGGAATAAAGGAAGGGGCAAGAGTGCCCGGACTATAGTGCTCACGCAAGAAGAAGGCATCAACCCTGATATGCTTGGAGAGAGAATGCTTCACCGGGTTTAGAGTAATCTGAATGGCACCGGTGTTGTCACAGTAGAGGGGAGTGGGATCTGGAGAAGAGACGCCAAGATCCCCAAGAAGCCAACGGAGCCAAATAATATCCTCAGCGGTGGTAGTCATGACTCTAAGCTCAGCCTCGGTGCTGGAACGGGAAACACCAGTCTGTTTCTTGGACTTCCATGCAATAAGTGAAGAACCCAAGAACAGACAGAAACCGGTGACAGAACGACGGTCAACAGGATCACTAGCCCAGGTGGAATCGGAGTACGCTCGACGGGATCGATCTAGTAGCAGGAGAAGCTCGACGGGATCGATCTAGTAGCAGGAGAAGCTCGACGGGATCGACTGGATCGATCGGCGAAGCTTGACGGGATCGACTGGATCGATCGGAGAGGCTCGACGGGGTCGACTGGATCGATCGGAGAAGCTCAACAGCAGCACGGAAGCAATAGATCGAGGGGAGGGAGATCGGAAGCAGTAGCAGAGACGAAGCAGCGGGATCGAATGGAGCAAAAAAAAATCGGAGCCCGAACGATCGATCTAGAGCGGCCGGATCGATCGTAAGCAGGCGGAAAACAGGCGGAAGTCCCGATCAAGAAGGATCGATCGATCGAGAATGCAGGATCGATCGAGAAGGCAAGGATCGATCGAGAAGGCAGGATCAATCGGAAGGCACGAGCGAGACGTCCGCTAGGAGGAATTAGGGTTGTCCTCTGATACCATGTTAGGAGAATGAAAACTTTGTATTCACAGTTGAACAAGACAATACATATACAATAGGAGAGTGATCCTAACACCCGATGTGATTATAGGCTAATACTACACAATATACAACACATCTAACAAAGCAATGTCTAATTTGAACTCAAGCATGACTAGTTTTGAATGTTAACTTTTTATGCAACCTAAAACAATTGAAATTACTTACATTTTGATGGCATTTTGGAAAGTTTATTTATATCAATGTAATTGTGGTGCACTTATTTACAGTTCTTTAGATTTACATTTATAAAAAAATTTGTTTGTGGATAACAATTTTATTTGCGAATATTCATTTTTGAAAACAGTGATATGCGGCTATCAAATATTTGCGGATAGACAAAAGTATACAATGCTAATAACAATTGTCTATAAATATAAACATCTCAAAAAAAAAATGCTAGAACCCCAAATAAAATGTCAAATCAAGGAAAAAAACATCAAAGACCGGAGATAAAAACAACGAAAATAGTAAAAATTGCATTAACCCTTCAGCCGAGAGGAAATGCAAAATGTGCGGCATCGGAGGAGAGAAAAGTGCATCAGCTTATTTATTGAACGTTTCGGCCATAATCTTTGGATCAAACATTTATAATTTGTTTCAGAGATTTCATATCTAATTGATTAGTCTAATCAGTGTTTAATCGGATTGCTCTACAAGTTCAAATGTCTTATTTTAGTAATTTGGCTCCGGGTCGATTCTCGGGTACCTGAACATAGGAACCGGGGCCGAATCGAACTACACGGTTCGAATATTTTCTGATCCTAAACCAAATCGAACTACACGGTTCAATCTGATTCTAGGTTCTTCAATTAATTTTGCACGCCCCTAATGGGTATAGTCGTGGCCGTACTGGGGTGTGCATTTTTTCTCATATAATAAATAAAATTTTATTAAAAATAATTTTGGCAGCTACCACCCTAAACTTTTTTGTTAAGTGCCCCCACTTAAAGATTAAATAAAATTTTCAACACCTTATATAATATTTTATTATAAATCTTATATATATATTAATATATAATAACTTATATATATAAATATATTTAGATATTATTCATTATATATATAGAATATAGATATAGATAGATATAATTATATATAGATATATATAAAATAACTTATATATATAGATATAGTCATATAGATATATATAAAATAACATATATATATATATAGATATAGATATAAATATAGATATAGATATATAATAATTTATATATTATTATATTAAAGAAGTACTTTGAATTTTTAGAATTAATTTGTGTCATCGAATATGTGCAGTACTTTTAATCCCAACCTTTAAATAGAGAGAGAAAAAAAAAGAACGAAAAAAGAGGAGGAGAGAGGGCTGCGGATCTTTATAGCTGAGTAGGGCCCATGACATCATTTAAAGGAGAGAGAGGAAAGAGGATGGCCGTACAGGCCGCTTGGAGAGAGAGGGGGATAGAGATAGTTATTATATAAATATATTTAGATATAATATATATATATATTATATTTAGATATAAAGCCGCAGATGAACATTGGTCGTTGTTCATCTGCCGCTTTATATGTTTATATTAGGGTAATTATACGAGTAGACCTATTATCGCTATTGGCAAATCAAAAATTTTTATAATGACTCGTCCGCCTCTTTTCGACTAGTGGCAGCCTTAACCCCATCGAGTTCGGCGATCTGCGATTTCTGCGATCAGCGAGATCCGCCTCCTGAAGTGCGCCCACGCCATAGACGCCGCCTGTATCGTCTTCCCACAAGCACAGGGGCCGTCGCACCTGCCCAAGCTCCTTTCTCGCCTACGCGTTTTCCTGAAGCCGTGACTTCCGCGATCTGCGAACCCTAAGCACAGGAGTCGCTGTCTGTTTCGTCTTCCCCTAAGGCGTTTTCAGATTTCGCCGCCTATGACTGATATCGAGTCGAGTTCGAGCGATTTTGGCTCGGCTCGAAATCGAAATTTTCGAGTCAAACTCGGCTCGAAATCGATTTCGAGTCGAGTCGACTCGACTCGAAATGGCTCGATTCCGAGCTGGCTCGAAATCGAATCGAGCTGGCTCGAAATCGAATCGAGCTGGCTCGAAATCGAATCGAGATAACTCAAAATCGAATCAAGCTAGCTCGAAATTGAGCATTTTTTCTCTTTATTCATAGTTGGTTCAAAATTAAATTGAGAGACATTTAAATTTAAAAAATGAAACACTTAAAGTCTTCAATATCTTTATTTAAGTTTAAAATTTAATGTTTTTAATTTTAAAATAATAATATATTAATAAATACATGATATTTTTTATGAATTCGAGTTGATTCAAATCATATTTCGAGCGATTCAGGGCTGGCTTGAAATCGACTCGAAATAAGATTCGAGTCAAATTGAATCGACTTAAATTGAGTCAAATCAATTGTAACAGATTTCGATTCGGCTTAATTTTTCGAGCAACTTTCGAGTTTCGAATAATATGCTCGGCCTTACCGTCGCCGACAACTCTCCTCCTTCGAAGTCGAAGCCTGATGTCGACTTCCGCAATCTGCGACCTTCCAGATTCCGCCATTTCGCCTTCTCCTGAAGCCCCACCTATGCCCGAATTTGCTCCTCCACCTGATTCATCTCTGACCAACCTTCCACTGCTCCCATTGACGATTTCGTCGAAGCCTGATGTCAATCTCGTTGAAGTCGCGCCGCTGCCAGAAGCCGCACCGTTGCCCGACGTCACTCCTACACTTGATTCCACTGCCCCCTCTTCCTTCAGGAATGCAGCAGGTATATCTGAAAACACTTCATTTATGCACTGATTGGTAGAATTGAGAGTTTAATTAGGATTGAAACATTTTTGTAGAATAGAGAGTATATGACTGATTTGGAGTTGATTTATGCATTGAAATTTATATAGTTGTCTGGTTTCAAGCTCTTTTCCTCTCCTAATTGGTTCAGATTTTTTTGAAACAAGAATAACACTGGTTTGGTTCAAATATTATTGAATCTAGCATAGCACTGAATTGATTCAGATTTTTTAGAATCAATTATAACACTTAATCAAGTATAATAATTTGATAGAATCAAGTATCTTATGGTTGTTATTTTCTACGATATGTGCAGTCAATATTGATGTTGGAAATTTTTTTACAACTTCTATGAGCTTTCCAACTAGAGAGGAAATGATCACATGGGTGTGTAATGTTGCTAAAGTTGTTGGTTTTGTTATTACAATACAGAGCGCAGATAAGATAACCTATAAGACCAAACCTAGAGTAATGTTGGGGTGTGATAGAGCCGGATTTAAACGTCATAGTCAAAATAGTTGGGTGAACAAGAATATGAGGAAATCATCTTCTAAATGATGTGGTTGTCCATTTTCGTTGAAAGGAACAAGAGATGTAAGCGGTAGTGAGTGGACACTTGAAGTGAAATGTGGTGTTCGATCATAACCATGAAATGGTACACCTATAAGCTCACTCTTATGCATGAAGGTTAAATGAAAGTGAGCAAAATATTGTTCATGAGATGTATGTTGCCGGAGTGAAGCCTCGAAAAATCTTGACTACGCTTAAGAAAAGAGACCAAAACAATGCTACATGTCTAAGAACCTTGTATAACGAAAGAGATAAGATGCAAAAAAAGGAGTTAGATGGTGGGACACCAATTCAATTATTATACAAGTGTATTACAGATAGTGGATATATCAGTTTCAACAAAGTAAAGTTGGGTGACAACCAATTAGAGAGCTTGTTCTTTGCTCACCCAACATCAGTTCGACTTTGCCATATGTTTTCAACTGTGTTTCTCTTGGACTGCGCATACAAAACAAATAGATATCGACTACCCTTACTCTCTATTGTTGGCATAACGTCTACAAATATGTCATTCTTTGCTGCTTTTATTTTTATGTCCAAAGAAAATGAAGAGAGTTACATATGGACCCTTAATTGCTTTAAGTCTGTGTTTGATAACTACGCTCTACCGCAAGTTGTAATAACTGACAGAGAAACGGCTTTGATGAATGTCATCAATGTAGTGTTCCCACATTTAAAGAACATTTAATGTCAAGTACACATTAGCCGAAATATTCTAGCTCATTGCAAGAAGTTCTTCACTAGCGGGAAGGAATTTGAATTTTTTTTGCTTGAATGGCATAGGGTGGTTAATTCTAATACTGAAAAATATTTCAACAGTGCACTGCAGTCTATTAAAAATGTGTATGCTGCTAAATATCTGGTTATTTATTCATATGTTATTACTATATTGATTGAACCTTATAAAGAGTATTTTGTATCTGCTTTGGTTGACAAGTGTTTGCATTTGGGTAAATACCACTACGAATCGAGTGGAAGGTGATCATAGCCAATTAAGGAAATTTTTGAAAATCACATTCACTGAGCTCCCGTTGTCGACCAAAATCCGGGAGACTGTGAAGTTCTCGATAACCGTCTGGATCACCAAGGCATCGCAGAACGGGTTCTCATAATCAGGCATATCCTCCGACGAGAAGGTAATTTTCTCTAGAGGGGGTGGGGTTTGGGAGGTCGACGCGCTGCTCCTCCTGTAAATTATTTGTAGGCTCCTCTTGCGAGTGACCTCATTACCCACCCCACCATGGATCACTCAGATCCCTCTCGAACTCCCACGTCAGCCCGATCTTCGCACCTATCCTCCTCCCCTTCTCTAGGTAGTACCTCTTCGATCCTCACTGACCGTTGTTGATGTTGCACCAGACCTCTAGTCCCCCTCATTTCCAAGAACTCCGAGCAGGTGGCGGTTGCGTGACCCTCCTCCTGATGAAAGCCACAATATGACAACATCACCCCCTTCTCTCAGCCTCCGTGGCCCGATTTTTTCTCCTGGCTCCTGCCCCTCCAACTCCTCTTTCTCCTCCTGCTCTTCTTCTTCCCCGGCCGATCGTCATGGCTTGCTGAGGCGGGGGAGGGAGTGGCCTTGGGCCCTGCCTCCACCCTGGGAGGTTGAGTCTTCCCTGACTTCCTTGGAAGTTGCCCCCTCCTTGGACAAACCCTCTTCCTGGGCCCTGCATGCCCCCTCACTGCTGCCTCCACCCCGCTCTGGAGCCATGGGCTCGTCTCTCCTCCTGACTTCCTGCTGCCTCACTTTCGACTCACTCAGCTTTGCCAACCTCCTCGTGAACTCCGGGTTGGCTGCCTCTCCTTCGATCTCCTCTGTCACCCTTTCCATCAGCTCTTCAAAGGATAAGGGGGCCTTCCGCTTCAGATTCATCTTGAAGAATCCCTCTCGCAACCCTACCGTGAAGGCAAGTTAGAGGGTGAACCCGGGCACCTCCTGTATGAGCAGGACCTCCTCTTGAACACTTCATTTATGCACTGATTGGTAGAATTGAGAGTTTAATTAGGATTGAAACATTTTTGTAGAATAGAGAGTATATGACTGATTTGGAGTTGATTTATGCATTGAAATTGTTATAGTTGTCTGGTTTCAAGCTCTTTTCCTCTCCTAATTGGTTCAGATTTTTTTGAAACAAGAATAACACTGGTTTGGTTCAAATATTATTGAATCTAGCATAGCACTGAATTGATTCAGATTTTTTAGAATCAATTATAACACTTAATCAAGTATAATAATTTGATAGAATCAAGTATCTTATGGTTGTTATTTTCTACGATATGTGCAGTCAATATTGATGTTGGAAATTTTTTTACAACTTCCATGAGCTTTCCAACTAGAGAGGAAATGATCACATGGGTGTGTAATGTTGCTAAAGTTGTTGGTTTTGTTATTACAATACAGAGCGCAGATAAGATAACCTATAAGACCAAACCTAGAGTAATGTTGGGGTGTGATAGAGCCGGATTTAAACGTCATAGTCAAAATGGTTGGGTGAACAAGAATATGAGGAAATCATCTTCTAAATGATGTGGTTGTCCATTTTCGTTGAAAGGAACAAGAGATGTAAGCGGTAGTGAGTGGGCACTTGAAGTGAAATGTGGTGTTCGATCATAACCATGAAATGGTACACCTATAAGCTCACTCTTATGCATGAAGGTTAAATGAAAGTGAGCAAAATATTGTTCATGAGATGTATGTTGCCGGAGTGAAGCCTCGAAAAATCTTGACTACGCTTAAGAAAAGAGACCAAAACAATGCTACATGTCTAAGAACCTTGTATAACGAAAGAGATAAGATGCAAAAAAAGGAGTTAGATGGTGGGACACCAATTCAATTATTATACAAGTGTATTACAGATAGTGGATATATCAGTTTCAACAAAGTAAAGTTGGGTGACAACCAATTAGAGAGCTTGTTCTTTGCTCACCCAACATCAGTTCGACTTTGCCATATGTTTTCAACTGTGTTTCTCTTGGACTGCGCATACAAAACAAATAGATATCGACTACCCTTACTCTCTATTGTTGGCATAACGTCTACAAATATGTCATTCTTTGCTGCTTTTATTTTTATGTCCAAAGAAAATGAAGAGAGTTACATATGGACCCTTAATTGCTTTAAGTCTGTGTTTGATAACTACGCTCTACCGCAAGTTGTAATAACTGACAGAGAAACGGCTTTGATGAATGCCATCAATGTAGTGTTCCCACATTTAAAGAACATTTAATGTCAAGTACACATTAGCCGAAATATTCTAGCTCATTGCAAGAAGTTCTTCACTAGCGGGAAGGAATTTGAATTTTTTTTGCTTGAATGGCATAGGGTGGTTAATTCTAATACTGAAAAATATTTCAACAGTGCACTGCAGTCTATTAAAAATGTGTATGCTGCTAAATATCTGGTTATTTATTCATATGTTATTACTATATTGATTGAACCTTATAAAGAGTATTTTGTATCTGCTTTGGTTGACAAGTGTTTGCATTTGGGTAAATACCACTACGAATCGAGTGGAAGGTGATCATAGCCAATTAAGGAAATTTTTGAAAATCACATTCACTGAGCTCCCGTTGTCGACCAAAATCCGGGAGACTGTGAAGTTCTCGATAACCGTCTGGATCACCAAGGCATCGCAGAACGGGTTCTCATAATCAGGCATATCCTCCGACGAGAAGGTAATTTTCTCTAGAGGGGGTGGGGTTTGGGAGGTCGACGCGCTGCTCCTCCTGTAAATTATTTGTAGGCTCCTCTTGCGAGTGACCTCATTACCCACCCCACCATGGATCACTCAGATCCCTCTCGAACTCCCACGTCAGCCCGATCTTCGCACCTATCCTCCTCCCCTTCTCTAGGTAGTACCTCTTCGATCCTCACTGACCGTTGTTGATGTTGCACCAGACCTCTAGTCCCCCTCATTTCCAAGAACTCCGAGTAGGTGGCGGTTGCGTGACCCTCCTCCTGATGAAAGCCACAATATGACAACATCACCCCCTTCTCTCAGCCTCCGTGGCCCGATTTTTTCTCCTGGCTCCTGCCCCTCCAACTCCTCTTTCTCCTCCTGCTCTTCTTCTTCCCCGGCCGATCGTCATGGCTTGCTGAGGCGGGGGAGGGAGTGGCCTTGGGCCCTGCCTCCACCCTGGGAGGTTGAGTCTTCCCTGACTTCCTTGGAAGTTGCCCCCTCCTTGGACAAACCCTCTTCCTGGGCCCTGCATGCCCCCTCACTGCTGCCTCCACCCCTGCTCTGGAGCCATGGGCTCGTCTCTCCTCCTGACTTCCTGCTGCCTCACTTTCGACTCACTCAGCTTTGCCAACCTCCTCGTGAACTCCGGGTTGGCTGCCTCTCCTTCGATCTCCTCTGTCGCCCTTTCCATCAGCTCTTCAAAGGATAAGGGGGCCTTCCGCTTCAGATTCATCTTGAAGAATCCCTCTCGCAACCCTACCGTGAAGGCAAGTTAGAGGGTGAACCCGGGCACCTCCTGTATGAGCAGGACCTCCTCTTGAAATCTGTCCACGTAATGGGCCAGCGACTCCCTGGGCTCTTGCTTGATTTTGAAAAGTGTCTCGGCACTCTTCTTCCTCTTCTTGGATGTCGAGAAGCGCAGCTGAAAACTTCGGCGTAAATCCTCGAACCCATAGATCGACCCCACAGGGAGCTGGTGAAACCAGTCCAGGGCCTTTTTCTTCAAGGTGATGGCGAAGAGTCGGAACTTGAAAGCATCCGGCATAAGCCGGATGGAGACCATGTCCTCAAGCCATTGCAGGTGTTGGACTGGGTCGTCCTTGCCGGTATAATAGACCATCTCCGGCTCCCTGAATCCTTTCGGGAGTGGTGCTTAAATCACCAGCTCGCAGAATGGGATTTCCCCGCTCGCCGCTCTCGCCTGCTCCACTCGCCCCACGAGCTCGTTGGTCGGGCCCGCGCTCGCCGGGCTCACGCTTGTCGGGCTGGGGAAAAGCTCTCGCCCCGGCGCCTCGGTAGCCTTCTCCTTGTCGGATCTCTGTCCTGGGGCATCCTCGCCTACTCCCAGCGGCGGGATGACCTGGGCCTTAGGGGTTGAGAATTCGCCTCATGCCGCAGCGAAGGTGAGGTTGATTGTCTCTATCACTTCCCTTTTGAAGTCCGTCAGCATCCTAACCGTTGTTGGCGAGTTCGGTGGTGGCGAGCCGCCACAACCGGTACCTCGCTCATCCTCTCTATCCATGTTACTTCCTTGGGACTTTCTTGTTCAAGCCGCACTCCACGCTCACCACACCAAAATGTTGGAACCGAGAATCGGCCCAACGAGGAGTTCGCACCCCAAAAAAGAGGCAGCTTGCACTTACTTGGCCCGTGGGAGAACTTGGCCGAAAACTCAGAACTAAGAATTGACCTTTGGCTGCAGCGTGGAGGTCCCACCACACACCCGGAAGATCTTGGAGCACTTCCTCTCCCAAGCCAAAGTTGTAGTTGTACACCTTGGAGAACCTCGGACACAATCCAAAATTGTTCAGAGGAGAAAGAAGCCTCAGAAATGGATGCGCTCCAAAGGTGCCCTTCAGGGTCTATAAATAATTTTCTCAACTGGGTCTGCCAGCAACGTAAATCCGCCTTTTGGCTTTGCTAAACGCACCCCAAAATGGTCTGCCAACAGCCAAACTATTATGTTTGGGATGACTATTGGCAGATAGGACTGAATAACATATTGCACCAAAAACCCAGGGGCTGACGAAACCGAGCCCCTCTTGCGACTTACCTAGGCGAGCTCACGCTCGCCTCGCCCTCTCGATCCATTTGTCGCGAAGCGGCGAGCCCAACTCGCCTCGCCCTCGCGACCCACTTATCGCGAGGCGGCGAGCCCAACTCGCGACCTACTTGTCACAAGGCGGCGAGCCCAACTCGCTTTGCCTATGCCCGAGTCTCATTTCACCCTTCTGCGAACACGGGGTTGTACACGGCATGTCTCATCTTTCTTGGGAACTAGTAATGCAGGGACGACACACAGACTCATACTCTCCCTAACGCGACCCTTCGAAATCAGCTCGGTCACATGCCTATGTAGCTCTGCATGCTCTTTCAGACTCATACGATAATGGGGTAAATGAGGTAAGCTAACTCCTAGAATGAGGTTAATACAGTTTTGTATGTCTCTCATCGGGGGTTGTTGATCGAGCAACTCCTTCGACATAATCTCAGAGAACTCATCAATAAGAGGTCGCACTGTGTTGGGGATGTCTAATGTGGTGGGAGTGGAATCGATACCCGATAACATATAGACAACGTCATTATATATCCATCATCTCCTCCTGGAATTGAGATCCAGTCAGTAACATGGTGGCGGAGGGGAAGGATATGGCAGAGACAGTGATAGGTGGGTGTGAAGGCCTCTCTTGGGCTCTAGGAACACGATTATTCTTCTGGGGAAGAAGAACAATAATCTTGCACTTTTTGCGCTCGAAGGAATGTGAGTTCTTCACAAGGTCGTGAATAACGTGTCTATCGTACTGCCAAGTTTGTCCTAACAGGATATGACAAACCTCGGAAGTAGCAACGTGACACCAGACCGTGCCCTGATAGAATCTACCTATGGAAAACTCTAAGAGACACTGATGTGTGATAGGAATTGTGGTGCTACTAGTGACCCATGACAGGCGGTAGGGTTTTCCTAGGGATTGCAACCTCAACTTTAACTTATCCACCATGCGTTGAGAAACAAAGTTCTCCATAATACCAATATCTATGATGATGGAGCAAAATTGCCCTTGTATGCGGGCGGTCGTACGGAAAATATTGTTCCTCAACAAATCAGTTTCAGCGGGAGTCTTAGGAATTAAGAAACTATGTTGGAGAGAACACACTAACTGTTTGGGCTGCTCTCCCTCAACTTCATACTCACTCTCTAACTCGGTCTCAGAGTTTGGGTCAAGCTAGGAATCACTAAGGAAGACCTCTTACTCAGGTTCTGAGCCATCATAGAATCGATGATGGCGACAAAGTGGCGTCGCGGGCACTCAGACGATTTATGACCCGGGTCCATGCACTTAAAACATCTAAAAGTGCCCGATTGTGGTCTAGTGCTCGCCTATAACATCCTTGCCTCTAGAGGGCATGACAGGAAGTGCTGGGGTACTCGTGGGTACTGTTAGACGAGAGGGTCCGACAGTCCTAACAGTAGGAGTAGAAGTGTGAGTAGGTGGGGGCCTAGTTCCATCGGTGTTGATTACATGATTCGTGACATAGTTCGGGTGCGGGGTGTGCAAGTTCTAAAGGTCTAGGGTTATGACATACTTCAACCACACTGTCGTAGGTGTTCAATTTAGATGCATGGTGACTTCGATATTATTGACCATTGTGCGCAGTCCATTCACTACGTGTGCGACACTACACATGTTCGCGGTGAGATTTTTGACCGTTTTCATCAAGCGCTCATACGTTGGGTCAAGTCCCCTACGCTATTTTCTAAATGATTGACTTGCTTCTCCATTTAAAATAATTTGATTCTAATTTTCTCAGAAAATTTTAGTTGATTTAAATAATAATAATAATAATTTAAAATTCCCCCTTTTAAATTAAAAAAAATACTCACTTTTTTATGATTTTATTTAAAATGAGTGAGTCGACGAGTGGGTAAAAACAAAAACAAAAATTATTTTTAGATTCAAATTTTTTTAAAAATAAATAAGATTTAGGTCTCAGAAAGATAGTTAATAAAAAAAATTGAACATTCAAGAAAAATAATTTTTCTTATTTGTTTAGAAAACCCGTATCGCTTGATTCACGATAGGAGCGAATCAATTTTGCTCTGATACCAAACTGATGTAGGCCGAGCAAGCCAAAGCGAATTTACGCGCACAAATCAAATTCATTGTTTGAGCTTTAAGAAGTTTGTTGATATCGCTCGAGTAGAACTCTCACGTGCCTTTATGAGTCGAACCCTCCACAGAATTAACAAAGCCACAAGCAAAAATTGCAAACAACGACTTATGAATCAACGATAATAAAAGTAGCGCGGAAGATTAAGGTAGGAGATACCTCACTGAGTAACAGCAACAACATGTAACATCCCCTCTCGATCCCTTAACGTAGTCGGTGAACGTGCTCCTCCGTTGTTGGTAACGTCGACGTTGGTTTCAGCGGCAGTTGTTGTCGGATTGAGCAGGGGCGGCGTCTGGCGGGGAGTCTTCCGGCGTTGGCATCTGGAACCATGGTGCGGAAGGCGCTGATACGGGAGGAGGCAGGTGTGGCCGACAACTCAGAGAAACGGTCGACGTTTCTCTGAAATCCCGCCGCTTCTCCTGCTCATTTCTGAGGCTTCTTTTTGTAGAGCAACAATATTACTCTTTCCCCTTTAACCTTTCCAAAATAAACCTTTTCCAAATCAATACCTTTTCCCAAATCAAAACTTTTCCCAATTTTCTCACGGCAACCGACTTGATTTCTTCCAATTTTCCCAATTTGAGCTTGCCTTCTTCGTTCTAACTACCTAAATTACATGACATTTTATTAAGACTTTCACCGGATGTTCATACCGATGAGCCGAGCAACTTCAAATTTAAAAATGAGTGAACAAAATACATTCTAATAAATAAAAACTGGAAAATAAAATGCGTGACTAATTAGGATGCAACGGAGGATGCGTCAAGGGGGTGTAGGGAATGAAGGTCGCACGTAGCGACGTCTCCCACCGATCAATAGAGCAAACAAACCTGAGAAAAACAAGCCAACAAAACAAACACACAAACACAGAGATATACGTGGAAAACCTTCACCACTTGAAGGTCAAAAACCACGGGGCACGGCACAACAAAATCCACTATAATAAAATAAGGATTACAACGAAAAATCTAGGTTTGCCCAAACCTAGATTGCCCACCGAATTTGACAAACAAATCCAACCTTCTCTCCACCACAAAGTTAAGTACACAACTTCTCTACAATAGGATAAACCCTACTCTCTTCTAAGCAAAATAGCAAGCGAAATGAGAAAGAGAACACCTTACGACGTAGACGAAGAAGCCCTTTGAAAACGGTGGAGAAATCTCCAAGCGAACCGAAGGAAACACCTCCTCTTTCCGGCAACGGCAACGGCACCGGCAACAAGCTCCAAATCAGCGGCGACGGGGGCAACAACCTCCACAAAGGGCAGCAGCCCTCTCCTTCTCCAACAACAAGTCGGCGACACCTCCTCTTCCAGCGATAGCAGCGCCGACAAACTCCTCCAAGCAGCGGCGACAGCAGCCCCTAAGCGGCGGCGACAGCAACCTTCTCCTCCACGCACACCGGCGGCTCTCTCCAAGATCGAGAGAAAGAGGAAGGGGGCGGGCGGTTCTGAATCGAGAGGGAGAGAGGGGAGAAGAAGAGATCATATCTTCATCTTAACCCTAACTCCACGTTATTAAGCCAAGGGAAAAAAACCCTGTTCACGCCAAAACCGGTTCAGTTGAACCGGTCCAAAAACTGCCCAGAATTTTCTGTCCAAAATGCAAGGACAGAGCCTAGCGCGTTGCAACGTGCAATTTTCCCAGGTTGCAACCTAAAAACCTGCAACACTAAAATTCACCAAAAAATTGCCCTTTAGGGGCTGAACCCCAACAGGGGGCTCCTCCCCAGCCTATATATAGGCCTCACCCCCTGCAGATAACTTCACACCTCCCAGTCGACCCTAACCCACCACCCTACCGGAGCTCCAGCTCGCCCTTTTTCGGTGATTGTGTGAATCTTATTGTTGAGTTATCTGCGCAAGTGGCGCCCTTTTCGGCTGACCGTTTTATTGTTCTTGATATTTTGGAGGCCCTACCCTTGCTCCCTTCGTTCTCATTCATGTATACTCGCTGTTGTGCCAATCGGGTGGCTCGCTGTATGGCTTTTATTTCCTATCATGTATTAAACATTATTGATTCTGAGTTACCTACTGAATGAATGATGACCTGATGCTTAAAGAAAACTCTCGCCCATTCTTATTTCTCTTAAGTGCATTTACATAAAAAAAGCGGTTGTTATTCGCAAATCACGTTTGCCTATTCACAGATTTTGTCTATTGACAGATATATTTGTTATTCGCAGATTAGTCAAGAAAATTAAAAAAAACTTTTGTCGTGCTTTTCACCTTCCTCACCAGAGAGTGAGTAACCCTAGCTATATAAATCTTCTCAAACAAACACTAGCTATCTAAATCTTCCCAAACAAATCGAAATTACATGAACAGTGAAAAATCATCTTTCTTCCTCAACTCGGTCTCTATCCACGCATTTATTTTATGAATCACGATCCGTGCACACATTGAAGTGCTCTGGTCGTCAGAGATGTTCCTTCGTTGTCGGGTCTTGCTCTTGGAGAACAAAGTTATTGACTGCTCAAGTTTAAAATTGGTCTGTGAAATACAATTTGTAAACTCAAATAAAATGAAGAAAAAGTTGGTCTACGGATAGACATTTAATATCTACGAATAACAATTGCCTTATTTTTAATAGCGGCAACAATTTAAAAAAAAATTCATAAGTGACAAAATATGAAGTGGTCTCGGTATGTTATTATCATTCTCATTTATCCTTACAATATTAAAAGAAACTTTTTTTGCCTTCGGTCAAACATTCAAATTTATTAAATATAATTTTATTGTTTTAATATATATTATAATTTATTTCAAATAAAAATAAAATAAAATGCTCATTCAAATAAATATACGATCATATCCTCAAATTAAAAGTAATGATGAAAACCCATAAAATTGAAAAGTTTTTTAGAATAACTCATGTACCTACTATGGTAGGTTGTCATTAGGCATGTCAGTGGTATTTTCGAGAAAAGACTGACAGTAAACATGTCAACGGTATTTTCGAGGAGCGACCATTAAACCCGTCAATTTGCTCTGTTTGGTATGACGGTAGAGGTCGTGTACATAGTGGTTATGAATTGTCATTCGTGAACACCTGGCCACGCGTAAGGAACTTCATCCATTGTATGATGGTGGTGTTTTTGTCCAAGCTCACAGTGGAGCAAATAAGCCGTGCCAAACGCAGCCTTAGGCTCCGTTTGGCACGGTGGTGGTGGTCGTGAACGTGGAGGGTTAAACAGTCATTCGTTAATGCCCACCTAAAAAACTTCATCCGCTTTTATGTTCAAACGGATGAAGTTTTTTAGATGGTCGTTAACAAATGATGGTTTAACTCATGCGTTTACGCTCTTTGAACTATGAATCGGCCTCTTAAATCGTGATTATTTTGCTCGCATAACCAACATCTAGGCCAATGTTTAGTTAAATCATGATGATTATCTTGATTGTGATTTGCAATGAAGAGAAGAAATAAGCCATATTCTACATAACACATTTAAGTTCAAATTATAGAGATTTTAGTACTTCTATCAAGCCCTTGAAAAATTCGCTGTTAATTTATTGAATAAATCACTATCACAAGCTCAATTGTAGAATTAATTGGAATTAATTGTTTCATTGAATCACCAAAAATCCATTTTATTGACATAGCAGGAAGTAGACCTGAAATTGGTGTGGTTTGGTGCGGTTTGAGCCCAAATCGCAACCACACCGAATAGGGTCGGTTTTGGACTTTACAAAACCGCACCACATCCAAATCGTGCGGTGCGATTTGGCATTGGTGCGGTTTGGAGTCAATTTTTGCGGTGCAGTTTCAGTTTTTGCACATTTACCGAAATTTATCAAAGAGTATATGGTCTATTTACATTTTATACTCAATAATGAAATCCACTCAAAATTTTCTAACACATGATGTTCTCTTAGACATGTGATGAAAATTAGCATGACACTAAAGTAGACATGTGATGAAAATTAGCATGACACTAAAGTTGTCATAGGATTATATAATCATGACATACAGATCAAGAAATTCATCGTATTATGAATTATGATTCATAAAAAGCCACAAATCCTGAAGCACCACAAAGATCCTCGTATTATGAATTATGTTGAAAATTAGCTCTTTTACCATTGGTTTTTTTGAAGCACCACCAAGATCCTCCTTTTTTTCTCTCCCGCGTCAACATTTTTTGTATCAATTTTCTCTATCGCTTTGACAACAACACATTCTTTTTCTTTGGACTCTTTCCATTTGTCACTCTTTGAAGTAATCATCCTCTTACATTGGAAAAAAATTATACAATTTGATCCTAAAATTGATATATCATGCTTATATGAAAATAATACCTACAAGGCTCACTATTTCAGCGATTTAGCTCATGGGTTCACTGTTCACTTCAGACTGAGGCGGTAGTGGCGTAGTGCGGTACTCGGTTAGATTTAGATACAGAGATACTTAGATTAAGTAATATTAATATATTATATTATATAATTATAAGATATATTAATTAATTTGTAAGATATATTATAAGATATAAAAATAAAAATAAAATAATATTATAATCATTGCAGTGCGGTGCGGTTTATTCGGTTTTGCCAAGGCAAAAACCGAACCGCACCGCAAACCAGGCGGTTTTCCAATAACCAACACCGCACCACAACCACACCGTTCGGTGAGGTTCGAAAATGGTGCGGTGTTGCGGTTTTTTGCGGTTTCAGTTTTTAAATTTCAGGCCTAGCAGGAAGGCCATGGAAGAAAAGGTCGTAAACTCGCTGTTGCTCGGCGTAGGAGACGAAACTATAGGCTTCGTTTGGCGCGGCTTATTTGCTAGCACGTCAAAAACATCATTATCATAGATTGTATGTTTGGTAACACAAAGGTTATGACCGCTACCGAGAAAATAAACTAGTTTTGAGCATAAAATACATGAATTTTTTTATATGCGAGGTCGGGCGTTCACGAACCACGGTTCATGACCACCGCGTTCACGACCGCCACCACCGCGCCAAACGAAGCATGTAACTCTGAGATTATTATAGCTCGAACCTCCAAAGAGATTATTTGCGGCTCAGATAGTTTTTTGGTCACTTTAAAATCTAGGCTTCGTTTGACGTGGTGGTGGAGGTCATGAACGCGGTGGTTATGAACTATCGTTCGTGAACGCTCGATCTCACCTAAAAAAATTCATGCATTTTATGCTCAAAACTAGTTCATTTTATGGGCAGCGATCATAACCTTTGTCTTGCCAAACATACGGTCGTGCCAAACTAAGCCCTAATCCAATGATTTCAAAGTACAAAATATCGTTGCGGTGAAAAGATTATCAGCAACATCAATGCGGGGGATTCATGAAAAGCTTCTAAGAGATTTTGTCGAAGGCATGCAAACTCATAAGATGAAACATAATAAATATGCTTCCGCATTGACAGTGCGACGACACTCCCGCCGCTCGCAGCCTCCGAGCCAAGATTGCAGTCCCCAACACGACTTCCCTCGAGGGGGCTACGAGCGGCGGGAGTTTCGTCGCTTCATCGCAATGTCGCGGCCGCATGAGTCCCCCATATAAGGATCCGTCTGGGGAAAATATTCTTTGACAAAACTTTGAGGTTCCTAATTTTACATTTCTTTATCACAAATAAGGGTCCGTTTGGCATGGCGGTGGCGGTAATGAACCGTGGTTCGTGAACGCCCCACCTCACTTAAGGAAATCCATCCCCTTTTGGCGTTTTTGTCCAAAGCTTCAAACAAAGCCTAAATGTGTCATATTCCCCTCTGAATTTGAGGCGATAGAAAATTTTCTCCGGAATAACAAACGGAAGATGTAATATCATTCTAAAAATAGAAATATATCGTTTTTAGATAATACCAAACAAGCACTCGAGTCGCTCAGACTCATCTTATTATGCAAAAGTCGAAACACAATCGGTTCGTGATCTAACCACAGTTAAAGAATGCGATAGTCATCTTCAGACACGTGTCTCCTATATAATATTTGAGTGATGTTATAAGCAGTCCTAAAATGGCTATTCGCATCTCAAACCCCCCTGCTGAAATCTACCTTTGAATCGCAGTTCAAAAATTAGAGTGATGTTAATGGACTGCGAATAGTCAAAATCGGACTGCTTATATAACATTGCTCTAATATTTTTTTTTTATAAAAAAAAACGCATGATCGAAATACCGTAGGTAACACAAGAACATTAGGGCTAAATTTTCTCATCCGAGATTGAGAAATTCTTCGTCCTTCTCCAGATTCTCCATGGCCGCCGCATCCAGCGACAGCTCCACGTCGATCCCCTTCCCGCCGTCCCTCGCCGGATAGAGATACATCATTCCGTCGAACTTATTGTTCTTCCCGCTCCTCACCCTCTCCGGCATGCCGAACCCGAAGTCGACGTCGTAAACCCTGAACCTCGGCGAGCTTCCCACCGCGACGCAGTTCACTCCGGCGTCGGTGAAGTAGTACATCTTCGGTTCCGCCTCGTACTCCTCCAGCCTCTTCTTAACGGTGGCGTCGTCGTGGTCGTCGATGGCCTTCTGCAGAAGTCCGGCGGCGTACTGAGGCGGGGCTGTGAGTAGTGCGCTGACGATGGTGCCGGTGAAGACGGCTTGTATGAGGTTGCCGAAGTAGGAGTCGGGGATGGGGGGTCGGACGCGGAGGCGGCAGTCGGCGAAGACGGCGAACGCGGTGATGGATCCCGGCGGGAGGCGGCGCGCACGGGTGACGGAGCGCCAGGCGTGGGCGGCGAGGGACTGGAAGGTGGAGAAAGGCTTGGTGTTGTCTGGGAGGGAGGAGTTGGTGGATGACTTGAGGCGGAGGACGGCGGACTCCGGGAAGGAGAAGACGCATGCTCGGAGGCCGGAGGGCGGCGCAGGATTAGGGTCGGCGAGCTCGTGGGCGGCGGCGGAGGGAGGGAGGGAGAGGGGGACTCGGGCGGGCCGGGCTAGAGTCCGGTCGTGAAGCGGAGGGTTGGAAACTGGTTCGCCGCGGGTCAGGCCGGCCCAGGAAATCATGAAATGCCAGGTCGAGTTGCCGTCGAGGACGGCGTGGTTGAACGCGCAGCCAACCGCTATTCCGTCCGTCAGCTTCGTGAACTGTTGATTGTCATGGAAAACTATGTCAGTTGTCGGCCGTAATCAGCCGCGAGTAACCCCCGCCAAAAACGCACCAGGATCCTCTCCATTTCAAGTGAAATGCGGTCCAGATCTTTTTAAGGCTGATCCGACGGATTCACTAATCTCATCCTTTTATATTTTTGTTTATTCACAAAATTCTAAAACATTAGATCAACTGAGAATGCATCTAGACCATGAAATGGACCTCCATTTAATGTCCCAAATGGAGAGGATCCTGGTCCGTCAAAAAAAACGGAGCAATTTTTCAGCCCGGAATAATTTATAATAGCACACCCTCATTATAGTGATATCAACTCACAATTAATATTTAAATTTAATATTTGACAGCTATAATAGCACCCTATTTTTACAGCCGCCCTTTTCGCTCTTATTTTCGGAAATTTTTTTTGGCTGAGCCTGCTCTTCTCTCAGGTGAACCTTTCGACCAAGGTTGCACCTTTTGTTGTTCACTAGACGCAATGAATTTTTATTTTTAAAACTATGCAATGATGTGTGCGTTTAGAAAGAGCCGTAGAAAAAGGGAGCAGCCTTGGTCGAAAGGTTCGCCAGAGAGAAGAGGGATCCCGACCTTTTATAAAATATTTTAATCAAAAAAATCTCCACCATTAGATATCTCTTACACATATCTTATCCATTGGAGGGTGAAATGGATCCCCTCTTCAGAAATGGAGGGGATCCGGAAAGGAAAGGCGGAGGATGTAAAAAATAAGGTGCTATTATAATGTCAAATATTAAATTATAAATATTAATTATGAGATGTTAACGGGGCGCCTTGATTTTCTCTCTCCTCCGGACAAAAAAAAAATCTCGACAAAAAAAAGCCGACGTGAAAATCAAATATATACAGCAAGTTTTACCTGGACGGCGAGAAGTGGCCGGCGCATGCCTTCCAGATTCATGACGCCGGTGTACGGCACCACCTTCTTCATCAGCTCCTCCACCGCGTCCCCTTCCGCGAGATCCGCCACCTCCACCCCCTCCGCCTCCGCCACCACCACCTCCACTCCCTGCGCCTCCGCGTCCTCCCCCTCGCCGCCGCAGTCCACATGCAGCACCCCTTCTTCATCCTGCACCAGTTTTCCGGCGAGCGGGTAGAACTCATCCAACGCCGCCGCCAGCGCCTCCTTCATCCTCCCCACCACAGCCGCATACTCTTCCTCCCCTCCTTTATACACCAAAAGCTTCTGGTTGTAGTAGAAAGTGATGTAAGGAAGGTCGAAAGTCGCCAGCTGCAGCATCCGTTTCTCCGGCCGCTTTCTCGGCAGAACCGTCGTCTTCTCCAGTATCTTAACCTCTCCGGTGCCGAAGGCGAGCTTCGCCGCCGGAGCGGCCTCCTCTCCGGCCGGCTTCCCATTCTCTACGACCATGACCGGATGCTCTGGGTGACGGGTATTCAGATCTCTGGGTAGAGGGGAGTGGCGAAGGGAGAGTGATGGGGGAGAATAAATAATGGCGTTGCCGGCCGGCGGTGTGATTAATTGGCTGTGATGGCCGGTGACATTTATGAGATTTATGAGGTGGTGGTTGAATGAAATTAATTCATGAATTTCTTTGCTTTCAATTTTCTAAGCTTTGCAGCGGTAAAAGTAGAAGCTGTGAGGTATCAATTAATTATTATTATTATTTACTTATATTATTATTTACTTAGTTTTACTTACTTAATATTATTTACACCACATGGGGACTCCATTGCAGCACGACAGCATTCCTGTCACGATATTGTTGGTGCGACGGTGCTCTCATCGCTCGCAAATTTTTGAGTGTTGTGCTCCGTGCGTCACTCGATATTGTCGTGTGCACTCGGATTTGCGAGCAGCGGGAGAGCCGTACAATGTCGTCGCCGAGGTACTGTCGCACGGGCCAAGGGAGATCTTTTAACAATATTACTCCTGTATAAAATACATATAAACTTATATATATAATTAATATTACATACATTTTATTTTTATTATTATATATATATAATTAATACTATAAATATTTTATATATATTACGTTTATATTATTATTATATATACTTATAAAGCTGACCCCACTCCCTCTCTTTTTCTCCTTCTTTTGTCTCCCCTAATTATTATAGGCGTTTGTTATTCGCTGATCAATTTTCTCTATTCGTAAATTTTTACTAACCGCAGCTTCAACTTTAAAGGGATACAAAAATATTATTCACAGACAAACTTGTTATTTGCAAACCAATTAAAAAAAACAATCCAGATTCCAGAATATATATATATTTATATACGGGCGCTACTACACATACTTAAAGTCTACCCTAAAGCCACAAAAAGTGGGCCCCACTCCTCACAAAAACACTCGATTTCTCTAGGATTCCGCAGAAAATCACAAAAAGTGGGGCCCACTCGGCACAAAAACACCTGACTTTAGGGTTTGGCGCAAAAAAAAAACCTAAAGTCGGGTGTTTTGTGCTGAGAGGGGCCTACTTTTTGTGATTTTTAGGTAAGTTTTAGGTGAGCATAGTATTATTCTTTATATACATATAGATCCAACTTGTTTGCCACCCAATGCTTGTCCAGAATTTATATATACATACAGAGAACACAGCCCAAAATATATATATATATATATATATATATATATACGAGTGACAGTGCACGGGGGGCCCCCCGTGCCCCGCGCGACAGTACCCGTCCCGCGGCGTGCTTCGCCCGACCCTAATCGGCTTGCTTCGCACACCCCCGAACGGCGGGCTTATTTTAAAATTTTTGTTTACTTTATTTTTTTAATATTTAAATTTAATAAAATTATTTCAATTTTTGCATTTATTTTTTAATAATTGTTTTCATTTTTAAAATTATTTATACATGATTTTATTATAATTTTTTGAAAAAAATATCTGCGTAGGTGGTCTGCGAATAGCCAATCGGCGCAAAACTGTGGCTATTCGCAGACTTCGGTGGTTTGCGAATAGCCAACCAGCGCAAAATTGACAGGCTATTCGCAGACCACCTGCGAATGGATATGATCGTTTGGATCTTGATCGGAGAGTTTAAATTTGCCTGATGGGCCTCCATGTTACACCAAGACAGGCTTCCATACATCTTTGTATATATAGTATAGATATATATATACAAAAAACAATCTATAATTTTTTTTACTTGCAAAAAAAAAAAACACAAATCCTATATCAGAACTACAAATCTTAAAACAGCCCAACTTGTTTGCCACCAAATGCCTGTCCAAGTAATTGGTGATCCATATCAAGAAGCTCAGAACTCTATATCCATGCAAGCGGTAAAGACAGTGCAAATAGAATGTAGCTTTGGCCACACCTGGTTAGGAGAGTATATAATTGGGGTTAAAAAGAAAATTTTCAAAAAACAATCAACTTTTTCATAGATGTAATACAAACTACTTATAGATGTACCAAAACTACATCTACTGTCGTGTTTAAAGCCGCATCTTTTTTCCCGTGAAGACCAAATTCAGAGCAAGATATGCAATCAGCGTGTAGAAAAGTAAATGACAACAATAAACAAGACCAAGCTTCTTTTAATGGAACATATTAGGACGAAAAAGAAACCTTTTCATAGCAGGACGAGCTGAATTCGTTCCTAAACTTTTTAAAATCAAGCATGTGATATTGCAAAATCATAACACTAGTTGTCCTATGTCACACAAAACTAATTAAAATCTGACATTGTTTATGAAAAAAATCATTATATATAAAACAAAACAAAATGTGAATGATTTGATCATGCAAGAAAATGTATAACTTGTTTGATCATTCAATGTCATATTAAGAAGTTGTTGAATAGCACATAAATTTCATTCGTGAGCAAATTATTTGACAAATGTACTGCTAAATTGAATAATTTTCGGTGAACACTAACATACCTCAAAATTAATAGTCATCCAGATTTACTATATCAGTTTTTGTAATTTCCTCTTGCAACTGAGAATTACCCAATCTTGAAATGTATGTAGCTTCTCATGGCTCAACAATCAGATCATGAAACTTTCTCCACGTTGAGAAAAAGGACACCCACATTTTTTAGTGGTTGTTTTCCTCAGATTTTGTTTAACCCATCCCTTTTTATTCTGACTCTTGCGGGGATAACCTGCTCTATCGCATCCAAGTAGAACACGAGTGTAACAACCCAGGCCCTCCTCCAATCGGGACAACGTCCACCGAGAGCCCGTCTGGCATTGTACCGGGCTGCAGCCCAAGCACCCAACCCCTCTCCAGCCCACTGGCGGGTTGTTGGTGGCCACAGCCTCCCTTTGATGAGCCAAACTCGATAGTTAAGCATGCACCGCGGGGACTTCCCAGGAGGTCACCCATCCAGTACTACTCCAACCCGAGCACGCTTAACTATGGATCTACCAATTAGTTTATCAGAGCTCTATATCGTCACAACAAAGCTAATACATCTACCAATACTACGTGCCCAAGCAATTAGCTCGTCCCTTGACGCAAATATGAGATTCGTACGATAATGATGTCATATCTAAGAGCAAAAAATTACCATTTTAGAATATTTAGGTAAACAAATGACCATTTAAGAGGTAAACATATAAGAAAAGGTTGAGACATTATCATTTGCGCACAAAGGAGGCGGAATATTAACAATAATATTGTCTTTATTGTTGTCGTCTGCACAAGAAACAATTCTGCATTACATAAAATAAAATCAATTCAGAAACAATGCTTTGTATTTCCCTTTTATTGTTCTCTGTTTTCTAGGGCTGAAATCAAGCTGGAGACAGCGAAATATTCAACTCAATTTATGCTTGAAGAGTATAAGCAGGTCATGAAATCTTATAAGAAAAATACCAATGGTTGTCTGATAATCACCCTCATATTGTTGGCTTACCACCAAAGTTGAGGCCTGAAAATACTAATTCAGTAATATTGCAATTCAGTACTTGATAATAGTGAAATCAAGAGACAAGCACCATAATATTTGCATACCTAAGCCGCATATGAGAGTGAACTCAGAACAATCAAAGCCGACATTAGCCTAAGTTAAATGCATCCTGGAGTAAAAAAGAGAAGAAAAGGGAAAAAAATCAAACATGCATTTGCATACCTTAAACCTTATAATGCAAAGGGAAGAAATTTTTTACCACTAGTTGGTGCTAGGCCTCTGCTTAGACAGTCGTCGGAGAGGAGATGGCTGAAATCGGGCTCGCTTAGCTTTACGTCTCCGGAGAAGAGAGGTCGTTGGGGTTGGCGGACCGGTTGCGTCGGGCTCAGCTGATGGCTCAGTCAAGGAAGAGGATGTCGTCGGAGTTGTTGGGGATGCAAGTGGTGGCGTCGCCGGCGAGTGGGGGTGGCATGACAGCCAAGGAACTTGCTAACGCACAGGTCTAAAAAAACTAAAAGTATTCAATCAGGTAGAATCTTGGTCTCCGAATAGAGAAAATTGGTCTGCGAATAACAACCGCGCGCCTTATGATATTATGTTATTTGGGAGTTGTTATAACTACCTCAGTTTTGGCTATTTGTATTTTTACAAAACTATCTGCACTAATTGGAAGAAGAAGAAGAAAAAATCTTAAATTAGGTAATAAAATGGCTTTTTGGCAGTTTGCACCCCCGAAAAGCGGGTTTTTGGCACTTTGTACCCACAATCTTTAAATTTGGCACTTTGCACCCCCTAAACACAGTTTTCTGGCACTTTGCACCCCATGGCCGAATTCTGAAAGGCAATTTCGTCCGGGCATCATTATTAATGTATATTTTTGGCATTTTGCACCCCGGATTTACATTTTTTGGCTATTTGCACACCATATTTTGTCACATTCGTATTTGCACCAACAAGAAATTTTGTTTTTTGCACTTTGAACACCGAGTTCGGTTTTTTTGGCTATTTGTACACGTATTTGTACAGTAAATGTATGATGCGCAACCTGATTTTCTTCATTTCAATATCCAAAACATAAATTTCAGCAATATAATTTCAACAATTAGAGCAGATTTTGCATTCCAATATTAAAATATTATAAAGATACATGAGTTCCAAATTGAAATGTTAAAAGAGTACAAATTTTAAAAACAAAGATACATGAGTTCAAATAGTAACATGACAACATAAATATCCCGATCCGCCACAACATAAATATAACGATCCGCCATAACATAAATATCCCGATCCTCCACAAGCTTAAATTTCACGATCACATATTCCTCCTTACCTGCATATAAACAAGGAGTAATTAAAAAACAATCGCATAATAAGAAAACATAAAAGAAATATAACAATCTTAATGTTTACCGACAGTTTTCTTTTTGTAGTAGACTATTATTATGTAACCCCTCAAAATACTAACAAAAGGTAAATATTTTAAAATGTTTAATGGAGCGTAAAAAAAATTAACACCGATTATATATCATTAATTGCTTCACGCATCAACTAGTCTAGCAAAAATCTGAGTAAAACAAAACCAAGAATCGAAGTATTTCAGTCGTGAAAGATACCTTCTCATATAGAGAGAATTTTCTGTACGTGTAACGTTCCTAAAGGATGGTACGGAACAGTCAACTGAGTAAAACAACTTCATGACTATTATGTAACCCCTCAAAATACTAACAAAAGATAAATATTTTAAAATGTTTAATGGAGCGTAAAAAAAAATTAACACCGATTATATATCATTAATTGCTTCAAGCATCAACTAGTCTAGCAAAATTCTGAGTAAAACAAAACCAAGAATCGAAGCATTTCAGTCGTGAAAGATACCTTTTCATATAAACCACGAATCTAACTAGTCAGCTGAGGCATTCACAAAATCCAAATTGTGAAAGCCCCCTGCGAAATCTAGGGGAAACGCCGGTGAAACACAAAGGACAGAGGATTGTCCAGGGAATCGCGATAGTGGAGAGTGGGAGACGCGTTCCTGAGTCGCATGAGTGCGGGTAGGGTTTTTAGAAAACCCTAAAATGCTTGAAATATGAGTGCTGATAGCCAAAAGCTGAGTGCTAATATCAATGCCCTATTATTAAGCACGCCTCCCTCTCTTTCTGTCTCTTTCTCTTTTCACCATTTATCTCCCGCAGAAGTAGAAGCGCCGGTTACAACTCCTCCCCTTCTCCCATCGGCAAATTTGCAGTAGTTGGCAGCGAAGCAGGCAGTCACAACTGGTGGCGTCGAAGTGCAATGATTATCGGGAAGCAGTGGCTGGCGGCGGTGGTGCCGGGCCACCCCCGAAAGACCCATGTTGGGGTCGCCAGACGCCGGTGACCATGATGGTGTGGCCTCCACAGCCCGCCGGCCATGGCTTGAGTTAAAAAATTTTTACCCTGCCCGTCCTGTCTGGGTCCTGCCCAGACACGCACGCGCACGATGACGCAAGTGGGAATTCACTTGTAAAGTAGTATAGATTAAATATAATGATGATTTCTTTGTTTAAAATTTTAATGACTAAAATTTCATTTTAGTGTCTAAAATTTCATTTTAGTGTCTAAAATTTCATTTTTAGTGTTTTGGTGTTTGGTTTATAAAATTTGAACATATATAGATAATTATGGTGGCATTTTGGTCATTTTTTTTTAAATTAATGTTTGCGCCGCAATTATCTAAATCTATACTATTCTAAAAAGAAATATAGTGGTCTGCGAATAGCATGAGATCAAAAATGCCTAAAATTTTTGGACCATCAGATCTGTGGCTACGAAATACACAGTCCGTCCGATTAAACTATTCCGTTTTTCACGGCTTAAAAAACCCTAAAACTCCTGTTTCCCCCTCGCACAAGCCCGATGGCCTCTCTCCCTCGCTCGATGTTCCTCTCCTCGACGCTACTGGCTCGCCGTTCTTCTCCCTCGCCGCTGTCGCATAAGGGAGTCACCACCATTCAGACCACGGAAGAGGTATCGCGCTTCCCTCCCCTTCCTCCAAACCATCATAGTGGAGCACCAGCATATGGCGGTGGCCCTGACTCGATGTTCCTCTCCTGAACACTCCCGTTTCCCTGCTCGCACAAGCCCGATGCCCTCTCTCCACCTCACTCGATGTTCCTCTCCTGGACGCTAACTCAGCATCCCAAAACCCTCGCCAAGAACATTCAGACGCTGATTTTCGGAGCGGATGCGGGCTATCTTCTGCTCTTCCTTGGTGGCAGCCTTTCTTTCCATGCGATTTTCGATGGCGTCCCAAGCAACGTCGGCCGTCTCGATTATCGTTCCACTTCGCCGACGTTATCTTATATAGGCTGGTCATTATCTTATATGCATGATTGGCTTCAATTTGTGGCGTGTTGTAGGATTTCAGTGAACCGCCGATCTTTGATTTCTATAGGTTGATCATTATCTTATCTACGATGATTAGTTTCAATTTGTGGCGCATTGTTGGATTTCAGCGATTTTTGTATATTCCATCTCCACTGTGTTAGTTTTTACATAAGGGAATTGTGATCATATAAATTAAATTTGGATTTTGGACATCATTTCCCTGATTGCTAGAATATGAAATGGTGGGAAGCACAAGAGATGAATTGGCTTCCAACAGTCTGGATGGATCGGCCTTTGCTATAGTAAAATCGTAAGCGCATGCATTTTGGTCAGAGGGAGGGCGGGCGGGCTGCGGAAAAGTCGTTCTCCATTCCAGTTTTTTGCTTTTTAATTCCAAGTTCATTTATTTGAAGGATTTCAATGGACATGGGGTATGCCTACTCTCTTTCTTTGTTTCTCATCATTTTTATTTATTATCTATTTATCTATAACAAATCATTTAAGTTATGTTAGACACCATCTCTCTGCTGTTGTTCACCATTTTAGTGCATGAATGAAGAAATCAAACCGAACTTTAAGTTTAGCGGTGAAAATTTCTTCTAGGTTACAACTCTATCAATTTTTTGAACATGATAGTCTATTATGCACATGAATTTTATTTCATTTAATTTATGTTAGACGCCATGTAGGTTACTTTGTATTAATATAGTTTAAGATTTATTTATTTATATTAGGCTTCATCTTCTGTTATTCGTACCCAAGATGCAGAAAGTGAGAGAGGGATGAGGGTGACAAAAATGCACATGTATCTTATGTCCCTTTTTTGCTACAAACCTTAAACTTTTTTGTTCAGGAATAGATAAAATCTCAGGACGTGCAAAATAAATGAACTTGGAATTAGCATTAAGTCTACAAGCCCCAAGTCTTCATTTAGGAATAGATTGAATGTCACCGCCCTTTGAATGTCGCCGCCCGCCGAAGGTCGCCGCATGTCGAACGTCAACGCCCGTCGAAGGTCGCCGCCCCGCCAAATGTTGCCTCCCCCGCCGAATGTCTTCCTCCCCCGCCGTATGTCTTCCTCCCTGCCGAATGTCTCTCTCCCTGCCGAATGTCGCCACCCCAAATGAATGTCGCCGCCCCCCCCACGAATGTTTTCTTCCTCAGACGAATGTCGCCGCCCCCTACGAATGTCGACGCCCCCACGACAAATGTCGCCCCCACGACAAATGTCGCCCCCACGACAAATGTCTCCTTGGATCGGGCCGGAGGCCCGTGCCTGTCACTCGTATTATAAGCATTTTTAGGCATAATTATTATTTCAGTCTCAAAATTTAAATCAGTTTAAAACTTTTTTTTAGAAGATTTCAGTCCCTTTACTAAAAAATTAAATATCAATCTCTTCCAACATCTTTTGCTAAAACACTAAAACTCTATTAAAATTTAAGACAATGCAAATTTATGCTGGGAGAATGTCTATACTCCCGCTATAAATAATTTTTCGTGACAGATTTAAAAAAATATTGTCACCGGAGATGATGGTAGGGTCGACAAACGGCGATATCAGTGGCGGAGATGACGACATCGATTGATACGAAGCCGGAGATGATGGGGATGCTGCCCGCGTTGCGCGCTAAAGCGCGATCTTTGCCTACGATTTATTAGTAATCTATCCATCGCTCAAAACTTTATTAAGTGATAGAAACTGAAGCAGCTCTTCCTTGCACTTTGAGGAAACTTGATGAAATTCTTTTCAACAGGTAGGATCCACACACCACACAGGTCTAAATCCCATAATAACTCAACTTCGTGACTTCGAAGCATCCCGCAGTTTCTCCGTGTTTTGGCGACTGTACTTTTTTAATCTGTAACGAAAAACTATTTATAGCGAGAGTATAGTCATTCTCGTAGCAGAAATTTTCGTCGCCTTAAATTTTAATGCTCTTCCAAAATCAAAATTTTAATGTTTTAATCCTATGCAATTAGCAAAAGATGTTGGAAGGGGACTGATTTTTTCACCTTTTTAATAATGTATAGGGGCTGAAATCATGTAAAGAAAAGTATTAGGACTGATTTTCAAAAATAAGCAAAATTTTGAGACCGAGATGATAATTTTGCCGCATTTTTTTTTATAATTTAGGCTTCGTTTGGCACGGCGGTAGCGGCCATGAACGTTGTGGTTATGAACCGTCGTTCTTGAACACCCGACCTCACCTTAGAAACTTCATCCGCTTTTATTTTCAAAACTACTTTTCTTTTTAATAGCAGTCATAATCATTGTCATGTCAAATATATATACTACGACGGTGTCATTTTTGTTCAAACTCACCGGAGCAACAAAAAAATGAGAGGGTTGCACATAAGAGCAGGCTCGTCAGGAAGATAATTACGACGGGCGGAACTGTATTTTCAGTGTGAAATACAACTGTAATGCAAAATACAGTTGCAACTGGACTGCATTTTTAATATAAAATATAGTTGAAATAATAGTTAAAAAAAGTTACATTTTTACAAGTGTATTTTCAACTCAAAACATATACATATGACTACTTAAAATGACGATAAAAATGTATAGATCAATAATTCATGAATTATTTTGTGAAAAAAATAGTAAATATGAAAAAAAATTGATTTTCCGTAGGGTTCTACAAATGCGTTCAACGTACAAACAAATTAGTCCATCAACTATACGTCTATACCCATTCGAGAAATATTTAGGTACGTGTAACACACGGTGATCAAAGTAGATCACGGTGCATGAGGAAATACAACCGTATGATCCGTGATTCAACAGTGTTGATTGCTTGCGATAATATCATGCAATGCAGTCATATTGAAAAATGATTGTATTTTAGATCAATCATGCGCAAAAATTCGTGCTGGAGAAAATATACTGTGTGATTGGCAGTCCGCGCACGGTGATGATCTAGGTGCGCTACACAGACCAACAAATTTTTCATACCTCAATCGCTTCGCCCTCATTGTAGATCCGTCGACAAATTTTATTTAGGTAAAATACTCATTTTAATCCATAAGTTTGGTATGTTTTGAGATTTCAGTACCTCTTTTTTTTTACTTTTGGAACTAAAGCATCATTCAATTATTAGGTTTTTGTGTTAGAATATTTTCTTCTGTATTCCTATTATTAATATACAAAATGATATATTTGCGTTTTTAAAACTTTTACAGAAACATCAGATATATAAAATATATAAACAGCAATGTCAATAATTTTGCATGAAGAAGGTGAGAAATAAAAGAGAGGAAATATATATAGTTTAGAATCGAGCCTGGGTAAGGCGTGTGATCACTGCCCTAAAGAAGTTGCATCACCCTCCGGCAGGGCTTTCAACCGATGCTCACTCCTCCAAGGTACAACACCCGGCTAGATCCCAAAACTCCGATGTGCGCGGACACCGAAGAAGCACAGAGCACCCGAACTCCCACTTGATGAAGCAAATGTAAAGAAAAGGAATCACGTAGAAGATCGTCAAAACAGAGAGAGCAGAAGAGCATATGTGAGCGATGACAACGATAGTTCTTTCTGAGAAGAACGTCAATATATAAAGACAGTAAATCGCCGGAAATGGTTTATTGAAAAATGACAATATTAAAAACCGTAATAAATATTGATGGTTATAGTTGGAAGGATCATAATCGGGAAGATAAACGTTGGATATTTCCAACGTAAGAAATGGCGTAAAACACGCGTAAAAAGAGCGGTTAAGAAAACGTGTAAAATGGCAGAAGGCGTGAAAGCAAATCGACGTGCGTCGACATCATATCGACGCTACGTCGAGTTCTATCGACGCAGGACCTATCCGAAAAAATTACAATTCAATTCAATTATTCCCCAAATCCCAAATCCCAAATCCGAAATCCGAAATCCGGATCTGGTCCGGTGCGGTGCGTGCGCGCGTGTGGTTCATAGTTTCTCCTTATGTTCTTTTGAACAAATAAGAAGGTGTGAAAACATATATAAACTCTTTGGCTAGAGAGCTAATAAGCAAGGTGGGACTAAAGGTTCATCCTTTCATTCATGAAAGGTTTCCCTCCAAATAATTTGGATTCCCTCCAATTTGGTTTTGGAGCTTTTCATCTATAATGAGGAGCCAAACACCAAACACCATACAAGGCTCCAATAAACATTTATGAAATAAATGTTTATAAAATTTCTAACAATCCCCCACAAAAGCGATAAACCAAAAGCGAACTTCATAAATATGATATTACTAATAATAAATAAAATCAAATACAATTTTGCTTCATCAAGTTGTAGCTAAGCCAGAGGCTTTGAATTATAAACTTTTGACCGGTAAATTAGATAAGCACCAAAAGATTGGTTGTTCTTGGGTTATGGCGGTGGGCGCGTTAATGGCCATGCGCATTCCTTGATTTTTCATGAGAGTTATTTTGGGTTCAGCCCGGGTCCCAAAGTTGCGGCCTCACAACAACCCCCACATAGGTGGTGCCTCAAGAGATATTCGTAACCAATATCTCGCAAAGAAACATGTCTTTGGCAACTATTAAGAACTTAATTAAGTTCATCCTAACTTGTTACGTAGAGCACAACATCATAGGAATGGGGAGAAGGTTTTCTCAACCTTATATTTTGTGCTCCCAACTACGCTACATCAACGACTTCGTTTCTACCACATTGAACCCACTTCATGAGATCTCCAATCACATGGGTTGGGTATCCACCGTTGGCAGCAAATCATGTGGGCTTAAGCCTCATTCCCCTCGATGACAACAATATCTCCCTTCGGGACAATCCCTTGGTAAGATTATCAACCAGATTCAATTCTGACTTTACATAGTTGAGTGATATCACTTCTTTTCTTCTTTGCTTCACGGACTTGTACCTGATTCTCATGAATTTATTCATTTTGGAATTAGTACTATTAGAAGCAGTTAAATAAATAACACTTTTATTATCACAATGTAAAGAGATAGCAGGCATGGGGTTTTCAATTAATGGAATTTCACTAAGTAAATTTTTGATCCATTCTGCTTCGGCACATGTAGTGTCCAAAGCTATAAGCTCCGATTTCATGGTGCTTCTAGAAATAACTGTTTGTTTTGTAGAAGCCCATGAAATGGCAGCACCTCCAAGGAGGAATACATACCCCGTCGTTGACTTAACGTCTAACGAATCAGTTACCCAATTGGCATCTGAATATCCTTCTAGTACTCCGGGAAATCCCGTGTACACTAAACTATAATCCATAATTTCACGAAGATATTTAAATATTCTATTTAGTGCTATCCAATGTTCATCACTTGGATTACTAGTATATCTACTAAGGCGCCCTACGGCATAGGAAATGTCGGGCCTAGTGCGGTTAGCTATGTATATGAGTGATCCTATCATTTGTGCATACCTATGTTGATCAACAGATTCATTAGTATTTTTACAAAGTTTTACACTAGCGTCATATGAAGTAGAAGCGGGAATGGAATCAAATAAGTTGAATTTAATCAACATTTTCTCAATCGAGTGTGAAAGAGATAATGATACGCTAGAATCATTTTTAACTAGATTCATTCCTAATATAATGTTTGCTTCCCCCAAATCTTTCATATCAAAATTGGATGATAAATTATTTTTGGTTTCATTAATAATTTTAATTGAGTTTCCAAAAATTAAAATGTCATCTACATAGAGACATAACAAGACAATTTCATTTCCGTTTTGTTTGGCATTGATAAGTAGTTTTTAGTCATAATATTTTAGGTTAGTTTAGTATAAATTTCCCTAGTTTTAATTATATTTTCTTTATATTTTATGTTTGTTATGTTATGTTGTTATTTTTATGTTGTCATGTTGTGTTATGTTTGTTATTTTATGTTTATTATTGTTATTTTATGTTTATTATTGTTATTTTATGTTTATTGTTGTTATTGTATGTGTTTTATGTTTATTGTTGTTATCGTATGTGTGTTATTTTATATTGTTGTAATGTATGCTTAAGATAATTTATGTTGTTATTTTATGATCTAATGTTTGTTATATTTTAATTATGTCATGCAATGTTATTATTTCATGTTGTTACGTTGTTTTAATTTCTCATAAAACTAACGTTTTATTTTATTTTATTTTGTAGGAATGTTGTAACCGCCACCTTTGCATGAGGTCGTCGCCATTGCCGTCGTGTGCCCGCCATGCTCGCCGCAACGCCATCGTCGCGCCATCAATATTCATGCCGCAACGCCATGCTCGCCGCAACGCCATCGTCGCGTCATCAATATTCATGCCGCAACGCCATGCTCGCCGCAACGCCATCGTCGCGCCATCAATATTCATGCCGCAACGCCATGCTCGCCGCAACGCCACATCCGCGCCATTGCCGCCACCTTTGCATGAAGTCCACGCCATCTCCGTATGTGCAGCCCGGCCATCTTTGATGCAATCCACTTCAGCTCAAGTCCACCAACCAACCAGCTCTTCCATACAGCCCGTGAGCCACCTTTCCATGCAGCCCGTCCAACTCAATGCTGCCCACCTCCTCATTCAATTCATTTCAGCCCACTTCTTCCACTTCCCACGTGAAACAGCCACCTCATGCATGCACTTCTTTATGCTTCTCTCTCTCTCCTTTTAATTTCTTTTTCCCTTCTATTTTAATTCTCATTCATCCACCCTTCTTCCCTTTTAATATTCTATTTTATTTTATTTCTCTTTAAATTAACATGCATGCATGAGGACCATTCTCTCTCCTCCTCTTTATTTTCCCATGCATGAACCTTTTCTCCCTCCTCCCATTAAATATTATTCATGCATCATATTATTCATGCATCCCCTTATTCATGCATCTTCTCCCCCTTCTAGAATCTTCCCCCTCACCTATATATATGACCTCATTCTCCAAGCTTTCCCCTCTCTCTTGCTCTACCCCTTTTTGGGTAGAGATGTTTCTATTTTTCTTTCATTGAAGATTTTAGTTTGTTTATTTAATTTTTATGTAATTTCATTTCATGCAACGTTAATTAGATTTTGTTTTTAGCAAATTTGTTTCTTCCTTCATGTACTCTTTTTTTTATAGCAAGTAGTATAATATGTAGACCTTGATTTTTACAAATTTTGGAATGAAATAAATATCTCTCTCTTATATTCGCTCTTTTCAACCTTCGATTTATTCGTGATTTATATCGGGTTCATATGTCGATGTGTGAACTTTCGTATCTGATTTCGTATTCTAGTTAGCCGAGAGGCTCATGCGTATGAATTGATCGCTCACGAATAAAAAGAGTTGCTCGCAACCCTCGAGAGAGGATGACGAAAATCTTCTGGATAGGAGTCAAATCCTATAGCGGGATTCACCTCGTTAAAGCGAGTTTTAGGGGTTTCGATTAGAACGAGAGTTTGGTCGATCAACCTAATCTCAGGTGGACGTAACCCTCGAGAGAGGTGCGTTCATAATTCGGAAATCTCCACGGTCAAGGATCGGATTAGACGTTTATAAGCTATCATTATTATTTCATTTCGAAGTTTGTTTTATTCAAGTTTAGATTTCTTATTTCGCATTTTCATTTTAATCATAAAATTATCGTAAATCTTTCATCGATAAAATAATAGTTAGTTTTCTCGAAGTAGGAGTACTCGACAGACCCGTGTTTTAATACGACCTTGATATTTTTAATATCCTATGCTATATTTCGATAGGTACACTTGCCTTAATCGAGTATAGATTGGAGAACACAAAAATTTCTATCAAGTTTTTGGCGCCGTTGCCGGGGATTATTTTGTCGATATTTTGAAAAGAGCGAACGCTATTACTTTTATCATTTTTGTTTTGTTTTTTTTTTCTCCCCCTCCCTCACCCAAAAAAAAAATTGTTATAATTAAATTTTTGGAAAGGACGCTTTGGGCTTGAATTCCCATCACAGCCTCTAGTACCGTTGCAAACCCCTCACAGGGCAGATCTCGGGAAGTCCAAGACTAATTAAAACGAAAAAAAAAATCTCTTTTCAATTTATTTTTGTTTAAAAATAAAAAAAAAAAAATTTCAAAAAAAAAATTTACAAAAATATTTCCGTGTGGTTGTTGTGTCCTTGTTTTGTGTTTTGTTCTTTGGTGTCTTTATGGTTGTTGTATCTTTGTTTTGTATTTAGTTTTGTTTGTTATTTTTGTTCTAACATGTTTTTCAGGTGTTCGTCGTGGTCGCTCCGTCTCCAAATCAGGGACGTGTTCTTTTACCTTCTTCTTTTCTTCTTGTCTTTTCATTTCTTCATACTTACTATTCAACATTGGGGACAATGTTGAACTTTAAGCATGGGTGAGTGTTTTTCCTTTTCTGTTTAAGTCTTTCAAAAAAAATCTAAAAAAATTTTGTTTCTTTAGCTTTATCAAAAATCCAAAAAATTTTGAAAAATGCAAAACCCAAAAAAATTAGAAAAATAAAAAATTCCAAAAAAGATCATATTTCAAAATCCAAAAAAAAAATTGAAAAATCTCAAAAAAATCCAAAAATATAATAAACCCCTTGCTTAGTCTTTTTGTTGTTTTTAGAAATAAAGTTTGAGTTTGGTTATAAGCAGTTTTATTATTTTTGATTTGCTAATCTTTTATTTCATCATATTTAGTTAAATCTAATATTTAGTGATTTAGTTTTAAGAAATATCTTATGATTTTAATTTGAGTAGAGTCATTTATTTAGCATCATTTTCTCTTATTTTTTTAAGTAGTTTCAATTTTGTAGTAGTTTTGCTAAACAACTTTGGATTCTAGTTATTTCTACCTCAAGCTTTTAGATTCTTAGGAAATTTTAATCTACTAGTGTTGCTCTCTAGTATTTTAGTTTATTTTCTAAAAAAAAATTTTGTTTAACCTCTTATCCTTACCCCAATTCTCCTTTTTCTTATTTATTGTTAGATCATATGTCATGGGAATAAGGAGATGTTAGTTCCTTATTCTCTGGTAAACATATGCAACCCAAAAATGAAGAGAGAAATTAAAAGTTCATATATGTCGTGGGAAGTGATAGGATGTTAGTCTATCATTTTCTGGTATTACATATATATTTTATTTAAAAAAAAATTGTGTGGGGTGTGAAAAAAAATATTAATGATCACCTCCAATCAAAGACCTCTTCATGTTAATTTCCTTCCTAAACCCCTTAGCCAATATTATTGTCCTAGATTTTAAATTAAAATATGGGGAGAGCATAAGTAGTAGGTTGCATATTTTCCTTAAGTTTCTTGTAAGTTATGGTTTTTATAATTTCAATCTAACCTTGTTTGCATTTTACTCAATCTTGAACGCTAGTTAATTTATTAGAGAAGTTTTGGCTAAATATTTCTCTCTTTTCATTTTAATTTCATAATTTAGGACTTAATTCTTAAATCTCTAAATTTTATTTTTGGCTAGATTATGGTGCAAGTAAATTTTAGTTTAATTGAAAATTTTATAATTATCGTATAAATATTTCTCATCTTTTGCTCTGGAATAGCAAAAGCCTAAGCATGGGGGAGTTTGATAAGTAGTTTTTAGTCATAATATTTTAGGTTAGTTTAGTATAAATTTTCCTAGTTTTAATTATATTTTCTTTATATTTTATGTTTGTTATGTTATGTTGTTATTTTTATGTTGTCATGTTGTGTTATGTTTGTTATTTTATGTTTATTATTGTTATTTTATGTTTATTATTGTTATTTTATGTTTATTGTTGTTATTGTATGTGTTTTATGTTTATTGTTGTTATCGTATGTGTGTTATTTTATATTGTTGTAATGTATGCTTGTTATATTTTATGTTATAATTTATGTTGTTATTTTATGATCTAATGTTTGTTATATTTTAATTATGTCATGCAATGTTATTATTTCATGTTGTTACGTTGTTTTAATTTCTCATAAAACTAACGTTTTATTTTATTTTATTTTGTAAGAATGTTGTAACCGCCACCTTTGCATGAGGTCGTCGCCATTGCCGTCGTGTGCCCGCCATGCTCGCCGCAACGCCATCGTCGCGCCATCAATATTCATGCCGCAACGCCATGCTCGCCGCAACGCCATCGTCGCGTCATCAATATTCATGCCGCAACGCCATGCTCGCCGCAACGCCATCGTCGCGCCATCAATATTCATGCCGCAACGCCATGCTCGCCGCAACGCCACATCCGCGCCATTGCCGCCACCTTTGCATGAAGTCCACGCCATCTCCGTATGTGCAGCCCGGCCATCTTTGATGCAATCCACTTCAGCTCAAGTCCACCAACCAACCAGCTCTTCCATACAGCCCGTGAGCCACCTTTCCATGCAGCCCGTCCAACTCAATGCTGCCCACCTCCTCATTCAATTCATTTCAGCCCACTTCTTCCACTTCCCACGTGAAACAGCCACCTCATGCATGCACTTCTTTATGCTTCTCTCTCTCTCCTTTTAATTTCTTTTTCCCTTCTATTTTAATTCTCATTCATCCACCCTTCTTCCCTTTTAATATTCTATTTTATTTTATTTCTCTTTAAATTAACATGCATGCATGAGGACCATTCTCTCTCCTCCTCTTTATTTTCCCATGCATGAACCTTTTCTCCCTCCTCCCATTAAATATTATTCATGCATCATATTATTCATGCATCCCCTTATTCATGCATCTTCTCCCCCTTCTAGAATCTTCCCCCTCACTTATATATATGACCTCATTCTCCAAGCTTTCCCCTCTCTCTTGCTCTACCCCTTTTTGGGTAGAGATGTTTCTATTTTTCTTTCATTGAAGATTTTAGTTTGTTTATTTAATTTTTATGTAATTTCATTTCATGCAACGTTAATTAGATTTTGTTTTTAGCAAATTTGTTTCTTCCTTCATGTACTCTTTTTTTTTATAGCAAGTAGTATAATATGTAGACCTTGATTTTTACAAATTTTGGAATGAAATAAATATCTCTCTCTTATATTCGCTCTTTTCAACCTTCGATTTATTCGTGATTTATATCGGGTTCATATGTCGATGTGTGAACTTTCGTATCTGATTTCGTATTCTAGTTAGCCGAGAGGCTCATGCGTATGAATTGATCGCTCACGAATAAAAAGAGTTGCTCGCAACCCTCGAGAGAGGATGACGAAAATCTTCTGGATAGGAGTCAAATCCTATAGCGGGATTCACCTCGTTAAAGCGAGTTTTAGGGGTTTCGATTAGAACGAGAGTTTGGTCGAACAACCTAATCTCAGGTGGACGTAACCCTCGAGAGAGGTGCGTTCATAATTCGGAAATCTCCACGGTCAAGGATCGGATTAGACGTTTATAAGCTATCATTATTATTTCATTTCGAAGTTTGTTTTATTCAAGTTTAGATTTCTTATTTCGCATTTTCATTTTAATCATAAAATTATCGTAAATCTTTCATCGATAAAATAATAGTTAGTTTTCTCGAAGTAGGAGTACTCGACAGACCCGTGTTTTAATACGACCTTGATATTTTTAATATCCTATGCTATATTTCGATAGGTACACTTGCCTTAATCGAGTATAGATTGGAGAACACAAAAATTTCTATCAAGTTTTTGGCGCCGTTGCCGGGGATTATTTTGTCGATATTTTGAAAAGAGCGAACGCTATTACTTTTATCATTTTTGTTTTGTTTTTTTTTTCTCCCCCTCCCTCACCCAAAAAAAAAATTGTTATAATTAAATTTTTGGAAAGGACGCTTTGGGCTTGAATTCCCATCACAGCCTCTAGTACCGTTGCAAACCCCTCACAGGGCAGATCTCGGGAAGTCCAAGACTAATTAAAATGAAAAAAAAAATCTCTTTTCAATTTATTTTTGTTTAAAAATAAAAAAAAAATTCAAAAAAAAAATTTACAAAAATATTTCCGTGTGGTTGTTGTGTCCTTGTTTTGTGTTTTGTTCTTTGGTGTCTTTATGGTTGTTGTATCTTTGTTTTGTATTTAGTTTTGTTTGTTATTTTTGTTCTAACATGTTTTTCAGGTGTTCGTCGTGGTCGCTCCGTCTCCAAATCAGGGACGTGTTCTTTTACCTTCTTCTTTTCTTCTTGTCTTTTCATTTCTTCATACTTACTATTCAACATTGGGGACAATGTTGAACTTTAAGCATGGGGGAGTGTTTTTCCTTTTCTGTTTAAGTCTTTCAAAAAAAATCTAAAAAAATTTTGTTTCTTTAGCTTTATCAAAAATCCAAAAAATTTTGAAAAATGCAAAACCCAAAAAAATTAGAAAAATAAAAAATTCCAAAAAAGATCATATTTCAAAATCCAAAAAAAAAATTGAAAAATCTCAAAAAAATCCAAAAATATAATAAACCCCTTGCTTAATCTTTTTGTTGTTTTTAGAAATAAAGTTTGAGTTTGGTTATAAGCAGTTTTATTATTTTTGATTTGCTAATCTTTTATTTCATCATATTTAGTTAAATCTAATATTTAGTGATTTAGTTTTAAGAAATATCTTATGATTTTAATTTGAGTAGAGTCATTTATTTAGCATCATTTTCTCTTATTTTTTTAAGTAGTTTCAATTTTGTAGTAGTTTTGCTAAACAACTTTGGATTCTAGTTATTTCTACCTCAAGCTTTTAGATTCTTAGGAAATTTTAATCTACTAGTGTTGCTCTCTAGTATTTTAGTTTATTTTCTAAAAAAAAATTTTGTTTAACCTCTTATCCTTACCCCAATTCTCATTTTTCTTATTTATTGTTAGATCATATGTCATGGGAATAAGGAGATGTTAGTTCCTTATTCTCTGGTAAACATATGCAACCCAAAAATGAAGAGAGAAATTAAAAGTTCATATATGTCGTGGGAAGTGATAGGATGTTAGTCTATCATTTTCTGGTATTACATATATATTTTATTTAAAAAAAATTGTGTGGGGTGTGAAAAAAAATATTAATGATCACCTCCAATCAAAGACCTCTTCATGTTAATTTCCTTCCTAAACCCCTTAGCCAATATTATTGTCCTAGATTTTAAATTAAAATATGGGGAGAGCATAAGTAGTAGGTTGCATATTTTCCTTAAGTTTCTTGTAAGTTATGGTTTTTATAATTTCAATCTAACCTTGTTTGCATTTTACTCAATCTTGAACGCTAGTTAATTTATTAGAGAAGTTTTGGCTAAATATTTCTCTCTTTTCATTTTAATTTCATAATTTAGGACTTAATTCTTAAATCTCTAAATTTTATTTTTGGCTAGATTATGGTGCAAGTAAATTTTAGTTTAATTGAAAATTTTATAATTATCGTATAAATATTTCTCATCTTTTGCTCTGGAATAGCAAAAGCCTAAGCATGGGGGAGTTTGATAAGTAGTTTTTAGTCATAATATTTTAGGTTAGTTTAGTATAAATTTTCCTAGTTTTAATTATATTTTCTTTATATTTTATGTTTGTTATGTTATGTTGTTATTTTTATGTTGTCATGTTGTGTTATGTTTGTTATTTTATGTTTATTATTGTTATTTTATGTTTATTATTGTTATTTTATGTTTATTGTTGTTATTGTATGTGTTTTATGTTTATTGTTGTTATCGTATGTGTGTTATTTTATATTGTTGTAATGTATGCTTGTTATATTTTATGTTATAATTTATGTTGTTATTTTATGATCTAATATTTGTTATATTTTAATTATGTCATGCAATGTTATTATTTCATGTTGTTACGTTGTTTTAATTTCTCATAAAACTAACGTTTTATTTTATTTTATTTTGTAAGAATGTTGTAACCGCCACCTTTGCATGAGGTCATCGCCATTGCCGTCGTGTGCCCGCCATGCTCGCCGCAACGCCATCGTCGCGCCATCAATATTCATGCCGCAACGCCATGCTCGCCGCAACGCCATCGTCGCGTCATCAATATTCATGCCGCAACGCCATGCTCGCCGCAACGCCATCGTCGCGCCATCAATATTCATGCCGCAACGCCATGCTCGCCGCAACGCCACATCCGCGCCATTGCCGCCACCTTTGCATGAAGTCCACGCCATCTCCGTATGTGCAGCCCGGCCATCTTTGATGCAATCCACTTCAGCTCAAGTCCACCAACCAACCAGCTCTTCCATACAGCCCGTGAGCCACCTTTCCATGCAGCCCGTCCAACTCAATGCTGCCCACCTCCTCATTCAATTCATTTCAGCCCACTTCTTCCACTTCCCACGTGAAACAGCCACCTCATGCATGCACTTCTTTATGCTTCTCTCTCTCTCCTTTTAATTTCTTTTTCCCTTCTATTTTAATTCTCATTCATCCACCCTTCTTCCCTTTTAATATTCTATTTTATTTTATTTCTCTTTAAATTAACATGCATGCATGAGGACCATTCTCTCTCCTCCTCTTTATTTTCCCATGCATGAACCTTTTCTCCCTCCTCCCATTAAATATTATTCATGCATCATATTATTCATGCATCCCCTTATTCATGCATCTTCTCCCCCTTCTAGAATCTTCCCCCTCACCTATATATATGACCTCATTCTCCAAGCTTTCCCCTCTCTCTTGCTCTACCCCTTTTTGGGTAGAGATGTTTCTATTTTTCTTTCATTGAAGATTTTAGTTTGTTTATTTAATTTTTATGTAATTTCATTTCATGCAACGTTAATTAGATTTTGTTTTTAGCAAATTTGTTTCTTCCTTCATGTACTCTTTTTTTTATAGCAAGTAGTATAATATGTAGACCTTGATTTTTACAAATTTTGGAATGAAATAAATATCTCTCTCTTATATTCGCTCTTTTCAACCTTCGATTTATTCGTGATTTATATCGGGTTCATATGTCGATGTGTGAACTTTCGTATCTGATTTCGTATTCTAGTTAGCCGAGAGGCTCATGCGTATGAATTGATCGCTCACGAATAAAAAGAGTTGCTCGCAACCCTCGAGAGAGGATGACGAAAATCTTCTGGATAGGAGTCAAATCCTATAGCGGGATTCACCTCGTTAAAGCGAGTTTTAGGGGTTTCGATTAGAACGAGAGTTTGGTCGATCAACCTAATCTCAGGTGGACGTAACCCTCGAGAGAGGTGCGTTCATAATTCGGAAATCTCCACGGTCAAGGATCGGATTAGACGTTTATAAGCTATCATTATTATTTCATTTCGAAGTTTGTTTTATTCAAGTTTAGATTTCTTATTTCGCATTTTCATTTTAATCATAAAATTATCGTAAATCTTTCATCGATAAAATAATAGTTAGTTTTCTCGAAGTAGGAGTACTCGACAGACCCGTGTTTTAATACGACCTTGATATTTTTAATATCCTATGCTATATTTCGATAGGTACACTTGCCTTAATCGAGTATAGATTGGAGAACACAAAAATTTCTATCAAGTTTTTGGCGCCGTTGCCGGGGATTATTTTGTCGATATTTTGAAAAGAGCGAACGCTATTACTTTTATCATTTTTGTTTTGTTTTTTTTTTTCTCCCCCTCCCTCACCCAAAAAAAAAATTGTTATAATTAAATTTTTGGAAAGGACGCTTTGGGCTTGAATTCCCATCACAGCCTCTAGTACCGTTGCAAACCCCTCACAGGGCAGATCTCGGGAAGTCCAAGACTAATTAAAACGAAAAAAAAAATCTCTTTTCAATTTATTTTTGTTTAAAAATAAAAAAAAAAAATTTCAAAAAAAAAATTTACAAAAATATTTCCGTGTGGTTGTTGTGTCCTTGTTTTGTGTTTTGTTCTTTGGTGTCTTTATGGTTGTTGTATCTTTGTTTTGTATTTAGTTTTGTTTGTTATTTTTGTTCTAACATGTTTTTCAGGTGTTCGTCGTGGTCGCTCCGTCTCCAAATCAGGGACGTGTTCTTTTACCTTCTTCTTTTCTTCTTGTCTTTTCATTTCTTCATACTTACTATTCAACATTGGGGACAATGTTGAACTTTAAGCATGGGTGAGTGTTTTTCCTTTTCTGTTTAAGTCTTTCAAAAAAAATCTAAAAAAATTTTGTTTCTTTAGCTTTATCAAAAATCCAAAAAATTTTGAAAAATGCAAAACCCAAAAAAATTAGAAAAATAAAAAATTCCAAAAAAGATCATATTTCAAAATCCAAAAAAAAAATTGAAAAATCTCAAAAAAATCCAAAAATATAATAAACCCCTTGCTTAGTCTTTTTGTTGTTTTTAGAAATAAAGTTTGAGTTTGGTTATAAGCAGTTTTATTATTTTTGATTTGCTAATCTTTTATTTCATCATATTTAGTTAAATCTAATATTTAGTGATTTAGTTTTAAGAAATATCTTATGATTTTAATTTGAGTAGAGTCATTTATTTAGCATCATTTTCTCTTATTTTTTTAAGTAGTTTCAATTTTGTAGTAGTTTTGCTAAACAACTTTGGATTCTAGTTATTTCTACCTCAAGCTTTTAGATTCTTAGGAAATTTTAATCTACTAGTGTTGCTCTCTAGTATTTTAGTTTATTTTCTAAAAAAAAATTTTGTTTAACCTCTTATCCTTACCCCAATTCTCCTTTTTCTTATTTATTGTTAGATCATATGTCATGGGAATAAGGAGATGTTAGTTCCTTATTCTCTGGTAAACATATGCAACCCAAAAATGAAGAGAGAAATTAAAAGTTCATATATGTCGTGGGAAGTGATAGGATGTTAGTCTATCATTTTCTGGTATTACATATATATTTTATTTAAAAAAAAATTGTGTGGGGTGTGAAAAAAAATATTAATGATCACCTCCAATCAAAGACCTCTTCATGTTAATTTCCTTCCTAAACCCCTTAGCCAATATTATTGTCCTAGATTTTAAATTAAAATATGGGGAGAGCATAAGTAGTAGGTTGCATATTTTCCTTAAGTTTCTTGTAAGTTATGGTTTTTATAATTTCAATCTAACCTTGTTTGCATTTTACTCAATCTTGAACGCTAGTTAATTTATTAGAGAAGTTTTGGCTAAATATTTCTCTCTTTTCATTTTAATTTCATAATTTAGGACTTAATTCTTAAATCTCTAAATTTTATTTTTGGCTAGATTATGGTGCAAGTAAATTTTAGTTTAATTGAAAATTTTATAATTATCGTATAAATATTTCTCATCTTTTGCTCTGGAATAGCAAAAGCCTAAGCATGGGGGAGTTTGATAAGTAGTTTTTAGTCATAATATTTTAGGTTAGTTTAGTATAAATTTTCCTAGTTTTAATTATATTTTCTTTATATTTTATGTTTGTTATGTTATGTTGTTATTTTTATGTTGTCATGTTGTGTTATGTTTGTTATTTTATGTTTATTATTGTTATTTTATGTTTATTATTGTTATTTTATGTTTATTGTTGTTATTGTATGTGTTTTATGTTTATTGTTGTTATCGTATGTGTGTTATTTTATATTGTTGTAATGTATGCTTGTTATATTTTATGTTATAATTTATGTTGTTATTTTATGATCTAATGTTTGTTATATTTTAATTATGTCATGCAATGTTATTATTTCATGTTGTTACGTTGTTTTAATTTCTCATAAAACTAACGTTTTATTTTATTTTATTTTGTAAGAATGTTGTAACCGCCACCTTTGCATGAGGTCGTCGCCATTGCCGTCGTGTGCCCGCCATGCTCGCCGCAACGCCATCGTCGCGCCATCAATATTCATGCCGCAACGCCATGCTCGCCGCAACGCCATCGTCGCGTCATCAATATTCATGCCGCAACGCCATGCTCGCCGCAACGCCATCGTCGCGCCATCAATATTCATGCCGCAACGCCATGCTCGCCGCAACGCCACATCCGCGCCATTGCCGCCACCTTTGCATGAAGTCCACGCCATCTCCGTATGTGCAGCCCGGCCATCTTTGATGCAATCCACTTCAGCTCAAGTCCACCAACCAACCAGCTCTTCCATACAGCCCGTGAGCCACCTTTCCATGCAGCCCGTCCAACTCAATGCTGCCCACCTCCTCATTCAATTCATTTCAGCCCACTTCTTCCACTTCCCACGTGAAACAGCCACCTCATGCATGCACTTCTTTATGCTTCTCTCTCTCTCCTTTTAATTTCTTTTTCCCTTCTATTTTAATTCTCATTCATCCACCCTTCTTCCCTTTTAATATTCTATTTTATTTTATTTCTCTTTAAATTAACATGCATGCATGAGGACCATTCTCTCTCCTCCTCTTTATTTTCCCATGCATGAACCTTTTCTCCCTCCTCCCATTAAATATTATTCATGCATCATATTATTCATGCATCCCCTTATTCATGCATCTTCTCCCCCTTCTAGAATCTTCCCCCTCACCTATATATATGACCTCATTCTCCAAGCTTTCCCCTCTCTCTTGCTCTACCCCTTTTTGGGTAGAGATGTTTCTATTTTTCTTTCATTGAAGATTTTAGTTTGTTTATTTAATTTTTATGTAATTTCATTTCATGCAACGTTAATTAGATTTTGTTTTTAGCAAATTTGTTTCTTCCTTCATGTACTCTTTTTTTTATAGCAAGTAGTATAATATGTAGACCTTGATTTTTACAAATTTTGGAATGAAATAAATATCTCTCTCTTATATTCGCTCTTTTCAACCTTCGATTTATTCGTGATTTATATCGGGTTCATATGTCGATGTGTGAACTTTCGTATCTGATTTCGTATTCTAGTTAGCCGAGAGGCTCATGCGTATGAATTGATCGCTCACGAATAAAAAGAGTTGCTCGCAACCCTCGAGAGAGGATGACGAAAATCTTCTGGATAGGAGTCAAATCCTATAGCGGGATTCACCTCGTTAAAGCGAGTTTTAGGGGTTTCGATTAGAACGAGAGTTTGGTCGATCAACCTAATCTCAGGTGGACGTAACCCTCGAGAGAGGTGCGTTCATAATTCGGAAATCTCCACGGTCAAGGATCGGATTAGACGTTTATAAGCTATCATTATTATTTCATTTCGAAGTTTGTTTTATTCAAGTTTAGATTTCTTATTTCGCATTTTCATTTTAATCATAAAATTATCGTAAATCTTTCATCGATAAAATAATAGTTAGTTTTCTCGAAGTAGGAGTACTCGACAGACCCGTGTTTTAATACGACCTTGATATTTTTAATATCCTATGCTATATTTCGATAGGTACACTTGCCTTAATCGAGTATAGATTGGAGAACACAAAAATTTCTATCAAGTTTTTGGCGCCGTTGCCGGGGATTATTTTGTCGATATTTTGAAAAGAGCGAACGCTATTACTTTTATCATTTTTGTTTTGTTTTTTTTTTCTCCCCCTCCCTCACCCAAAAAAAAAATTGTTATAATTAAATTTTTGGAAAGGACGCTTTGGGCTTGAATTCCCATCACAGCCTCTAGTACCGTTGCAAACCCCTCACAGGGCAGATCTCGGGAAGTCCAAGACTAATTAAAACGAAAAAAAAAATCTCTTTTCAATTTATTTTTGTTTAAAAATAAAAAAAAAAAATTTCAAAAAAAAAATTTACAAAAATATTTCCGTGTGGTTGTTGTGTCCTTGTTTTGTGTTTTGTTCTTTGGTGTCTTTATGGTTGTTGTATCTTTGTTTTGTATTTAGTTTTGTTTGTTATTTTTGTTCTAACATGTTTTTCAGGTGTTCGTCGTGGTCGCTCCGTCTCCAAATCAGGGACGTGTTCTTTTACCTTCTTCTTTTCTTCTTGTCTTTTCATTTCTTCATACTTACTATTCAACATTGGGGACAATGTTGAACTTTAAGCATGGGGGAGTGTTTTTCCTTTTCTGTTTAAGTCTTTCAAAAAAAATCTAAAAAAATTTTGTTTCTTTAGCTTTATCAAAAATCCAAAAAATTTTGAAAAATGCAAAACCCAAAAAAATTAGAAAAATAAAAAATTCCAAAAAAGATCATATTTCAAAATCCAAAAAAAAATTGAAAAATCTCAAAAAAATCCAAAAATATAATAAACCCCTTGCTTAGTCTTTTTGTTGTTTTTAGAAATAAAGTTTGAGTTTGGTTATAAGCAGTTTTATTATTTTTGATTTGCTAATCTTTTATTTCATCATATTTAGTTAAATCTAATATTTAGTGATTTAGTTTTAAGAAATATCTTATGATTTTAATTTGAGTAGAGTCATTTATTTAGCATCATTTTCTCTTATTTTTTTAAGTAGTTTCAATTTTGTAGTAGTTTTGCTAAACAACTTTGGATTCTAGTTATTTCTACCTCAAGCTTTTAGATTCTTAGGAAATTTTAATCTACTAGTGTTGCTCTCTAGTATTTTAGTTTATTTTCTAAAAAAAAATTTTGTTTAACCTCTTATCCTTACCCCAATTCTCCTTTTTCTTATTTATTGTTAGATCATATGTCATGGGAATAAGGAGATGTTAGTTCCTTATTCTCTGGTAAACATATGCAACCCAAAAATGAAGAGAGAAATTAAAAGTTCATATATGTCGTGGGAAGTGATAGGATGTTAGTCTATCATTTTCTGGTATTACATATATATTTTATTTAAAAAAAAAATTGTGTGGGGTGTGAAAAAAAATATTAATGATCACCTCCAATCAAAGACCTCTTCATGTTAATTTCCTTCCTAAACCCCTTAGCCAATATTATTGTCCTAGATTTTAAATTAAAATATGGGGAGAGCATAAGTAGTAGGTTGCATATTTTCCTTAAGTTTCTTGTAAGTTATGGTTTTTATAATTTCAATCTAACCTTGTTTGCATTTTACTCAATCTTGAACGCTAGTTAATTTATTAGAGAAGTTTTGGCTAAATATTTCTCTCTTTTCATTTTAATTTCATAATTTAGGACTTAATTCTTAAATCTCTAAATTTTATTTTTGGCTAGATTATGGTGCAAGTAAATTTTAGTTTAATTGAAAATTTTATAATTATCGTATAAATATTTCTCATCTTTTGCTCTGGAATAGCAAAAGCCTAAGCATGGGGGAGTTTGATAAGTAGTTTTTAGTCATAATATTTTAGGTTAGTTTAGTATAAATTTTCCTAGTTTTAATTATATTTTCTTTATATTTTATGTTTGTTATGTTATGTTGTTATTTTTATGTTGTCATGTTGTGTTATGTTTGTTATTTTATGTTTATTATTGTTATTTTATGTTTATTATTGTTATTTTATGTTTATTGTTGTTATTGTATGTGTTTTATGTTTATTGTTGTTATCGTATGTGTGTTATTTTATATTGTTGTAATGTATGCTTATTATATTTTATGTTATAATTTATGTTGTTATTTTATGATCTAATATTTGTTATATTTTAATTATGTCATGCAATGTTATTATTTCATGTTGTTACGTTGTTTTAATTTCTCATAAAACTAACGTTTTATTTTATTTTATTTTGTAAGAATGTTGTAACCGCCACCTTTGCATGAGGTCGTCGCCATTGCCGTCGTGTGCCCGCCATGCTCGCCGCAACGCCATCGTCGCGCCATCAATATTCATGCCGCAACGCCATGCTCGCCGCAACGCCATCGTCGCGTCATCAATATTCATGCCGCAACGCCATGCTCGCCGCAACGCCATCGTCGCGCCATCAATATTCATGCCGCAACGCCATGCTCGCCGCAACGCCACATCCGCGCCATTGCCGCCACCTTTGCATGAAGTCCACGCCATCTCCGTATGTGCAGCCCGGCCATCTTTGATGCAATCCACTTCAGCTCAAGTCCACCAACCAACCAGCTCTTCCATACAGCCCGTGAGCCACCTTTCCATGCAGCCCGTCCAACTCAATGCTGCCCACCTCCTCATTCAATTCATTTCAGCCCACTTCTTCCACTTCCCACGTGAAACAGCCACCTCATGCATGCACTTCTTTATGCTTCTCTCTCTCCTTTTAATTTCTTTTTCCCTTCTATTTTAATTCTCATTCATCCCCCCTTCTTCCCTTTTAATATTCTATTTTATTTTATTTCTCTTTAAATTAACATGCATGCATGAGGACCATTCTCTCTCCTCCTCTTTATTTTCTCATGCATGAACCTTTTCTCCCTCCTCCCATTAAATATTATTCATGCATCATATTATTCATGCATCTTCTCCCCCTTCTAGAATCTTCCCCCTCACCTATATATATGACCTCATTCTCCAAGCTTTCCCCTCTCTCTTGCTCTACCCCTTTTTGGGTAGAGATGTTTCTATTTTTCTTTCATTGAAGATTTTAGTTTGTTTATTTAATTTTTATGTAATTTCATTTCATGCAACGTTAATTAGATTTTGTTTTTAGCAAATTTGTTTCTTCCTTCATGTACTCTTTTTTTTATAGCAAGTAGTATAATATGTAGACCTTGATTTTTACAAATTTTGGAATGAAATAAATATCTCTCTCTTATATTCGCTCTTTTCAACCTTCGATTTATTCGTGATTTATATCGGGTTCATATGTCGATGTGTGAACTTTAGTATCTGATTTCGTATTCTAGTTAGCCGAGAGGCTCATGCGTATGAATTGATCGCTCACGAATAAAAAGAGTTGCTCGCAACCCTCGAGAGAGGATGACGAAAATCTTCTGGATAGGAGTCAAATCCTATAGCGGGATTCACCTCGTTAAAGCGAGTTTTAGGGGTTTCGATTAGAACGAGAGTTTGGTCGATCAACCTAATCTCAGGTGGACGTAACCCTCGAGAGAGGTGCGTTCATAATTCGGAAATCTCCACGGTCAAGGATCGGATTAGATGTTTATAAGCTATCATTATTATTTCAATTCGAAGTTTGTTTTATTCAAGTTTAGATTTCTTATTTCGCATTTTCATTTTAATCATAAAATTATCGTAAATCTTTCATCGATAAAATAATAGTTACTTTTCTCGAAGTAGGAGTACTCGACAGACCCGTGTTTTAATACGACCTTGATATTTTTAATATCCTATGCTATATTTCGATAGGTACACTTGCCTTAATCGAGTATAGATTGGAGAACACAAAAATTTCTATCAAGTTTTTGGCGCCGTTGCCGGGGATTATTTTGTCGATATTTTGAAAAGAGCGAACGTTATTACTTTTATCATTTTTGTTTTGTTTTTTTTTCTCCCCCTCCCTCACCCAAAAAAAAAATTGTTATAATTAAATTTTTGGAAAGGACGCTTTGGGCTTGAATTCCCATCACAGCCTCTAGTACCGTTGCAAACCCCTCACAGGGCAGATCTCGGGAAGTCCAAGACTAATTAAAACGAAAAAAAAATCTCTTTTCAATTTATTTTTGTTTAAAAATCAAAAAAAAAAATTTCAAAAAAAAAATTTACAAAAATATTTCCGTGTGGTTGTTGTGTCCTTGTTTTGTGTTTTGTTCTTTGGTGTCTTTATGGTTGTTGTATCTTTGTTTTGTATTTAGTTTTGTTTGTTATTTTTGTTCTAACATGTTTTTCAGGTGTTCGTCGTGGTCGCTCCGTCTCCAAATCAGGGACGTGTTCTTTTACCTTCTTCTTTTCTTCTTGTCTTTTCATTTCTTCATACTTACTATTCAACATTGGGGACAATGTTGAACTTTAAGCATGGGGGAGTGTTTTTCCTTTTCTGTTTAAGTCTTTCAAAAAAAATCTAAAAAAATTTTGTTTCTTTAGCTTTATCAAAAATCCAAAAAATTTTGAAAAATGCAAAACCCAAAAAAATTAGAAAAATAAAAAATTCCAAAAAAGATCATATTTCAAAATCCAAAAAAAAATTGAAAAATCTCAAAAAAATCCAAAAATATAATAAACCCCTTGCTTAGTCTTTTTGTTGTTTTTAGAAATAAAGTTTGAGTTTGGTTATAAGCAGTTTTATTATTTTTGATTTGCTAATCTTTTATTTCATCATATTTAGTTAAATCTAATATTTAGTGATTTAGTTTTAAGAAATATCTTATGATTTTAATTTGAGTAGAGTCATTTATTTAGCATCATTTTCTCTTATTTTTTTAAGTAGTTTCAATTTTGTAGTAGTTTTGCTAAACAACTTTGGATTCTAGTTATTTCTACCTCAAGCTTTTAGATTCTTAGGAAATTTTAATCTACTAGTGTTGCTCTCTAGTATTTTAGTTTATTTTCTAAAAAAAAATTTTGTTTAACCTCTTATCCTTACCCCAATTCTCCTTTTTCTTATTTATTGTTAGATCATATGTCATGGGAATAAGGAGATGTTAGTTCCTTATTCTCTGGTCAACATATGCAACCCAAAAATGAAGAGAGAAATTAAAAGTTCATATATGTCGTGGGAAGTGATAGGATGTTAGTCTATCATTTTCTGGTATTACATATATATTTTATTTTAAAAAAAAATTGTGTGGAGTGTGAAAAAAAATATTAATGATCACCTCCAATCAAAGACCTCTTCATGTTAATTTCCTTCCTAAACCCCTTAGCCAATATTATTGTCCTAGATTTTAAATTAAAATATGGGGAGAGCATAAGTAGTAGGTTGCATATTTTCCTTAAGTTTCTTGTAAGTTATGGTTTTTATAATTTCAATCTAACCTTGTTTGCATTTTACTCAATCTTGAACGCTAGTTAATTTATTAGAGAAGTTTTGGCTAAATATTTTTCTCTTTTCATTTTAATTTCATAATTTAGGACTTAATTCTTAAATCTCTAAATTTTATTTTTGGCTAGATTATGGTGCAAGTAAATTTTAGTTTAATTGAAAATTTTATAATTATCGTATAAATATTTCTCATCTTTTGCTCTGGAATAGCAAAAGCCTAAGCATGGGGGAGTTTGATAAGTAGTTTTTAGTCATAATATTTTAGGTTAGTTTAGTATAAATTTTCCTAGTTTTAATTATATTTTCTTTATATTTTATGTTTGTTATGTTATGTTGTTATTTTTATGTTGTCATGTTGTGTTATGTTTGTTATTTTATGTTTATTATTGTTATTTTATGTTTATTATTGTTATTTTATGTTTATTGTTGTTATTGTATGTGTTTTATGTTTATTGTTGTTATCGTATGTGTGTTATTTTATATTGTTGTAATGTATGCTTGTTATATTTTATGTTATAATTTATGTTGTTATTTTATGATCTAATATTTGTTATATTTTAATTATGTCATGCAATGTTATTATTTCATGTTGTTACGTTGTTTTAATTTCTCATAAAACTAACGTTTTATTTTATTTTATTTTGTAAGAATGTTGTAACCGCCACCTTTGCATGAGGTCATCGCCATTGCCGTCGTGTGCCCGCCATGCTCGCCGCAACGCCATCGTCGCGCCATCAATATTCATGCCGCAACGCCATGCTCGCCGCAACGCCATCGTCGCGTCATCAATATTCATGCCGCAACGCCATGCTCGCCGCAACGCCATCGTCGCGCCATCAATATTCATGCCGCAACGCCATGCTCGCCGCAACGCCACATCCGCGCCATTGCCGCCACCTTTGCATGAAGTCCACGCCATCTCCGTATGTGCAGCCCGGCCATCTTTGATGCAATCCACTTCAGCTCAAGTCCACCAACCAACCAGCTCTTCCATACAGCCCGTGAGCCACCTTTCCATGCAGCCCGTCCAACTCAATGCTGCCCACCTCCTCATTCAATTCATTTCAGCCCACTTCTTCCACTTCCCACGTGAAACAGCCACCTCATGCATGCACTTCTTTATGCTTCTCTCTCTCTCCTTTTAATTTCTTTTTCCCTTCTATTTTAATTCTCATTCATCCACCCTTCTTCCCTTTTAATATTCTATTTTATTTTATTTCTCTTTAAATTAACATGCATGCATGAGGACCATTCTCTCTCCTCCTCTTTATTTTCCCATGCATGAACCTTTTCTCCCTCCTCCCATTAAATATTATTCATGCATCATATTATTCATGCATCCCCTTATTCATGCATCTTCTCCCCCTTCTAGAATCTTCCCCCTCACCTATATATATGACCTCATTCTCCAAGCTTTCCCCTCTCTCTTGCTCTACCCCTTTTTGGGTAGAGATGTTTCTATTTTTCTTTCATTGAAGATTTTAGTTTGTTTATTTAATTTTTATGTAATTTCATTTCATGCAACGTTAATTAGATTTTGTTTTTAGCAAAATTGTTTCTTCTTTCATGTACTCTTTTTTTTATAGCAAGTAGTATAATATGTAGACCTTGATTTTTACAAATTTTGGAATGAAATAAATATCTCTCTCTTATATTCGCTCTTTTCAACCTTCGATTTATTCGTGATTTATATCGGGTTCATATGTCGATGTGTGAACTTTCGTATCTGATTTCGTATTCTAGTTAGCCGAGAGGCTCATGCGTATGAATTGATCGCTCACGAATAAAAAGAGTTGCTCGCAACCCTCGAGAGAGGATGACGAAAATCTTCTGGATAGGAGTCAAATCCTATAGCGGGATTCACCTCGTTAAAGCGAGTTTTAGGGGTTTCGATTAGAACGAGAGTTTGGTCGATCAACCTAATCTCAGGTGGACGTAACCCTCGAGAGAGGTGCGTTCATAATTCGGAAATCTCCACGGTCAAGGATCGGATTAGACGTTTATAAGCTATCATTATTATTTTATTTCGAAGTTTGTTTTATTCAAGTTTAGATTTCTTATTTCGCATTTTCATTTTAATCATAAAATTATCGTAAATCTTTCATCGATAAAATAATAGTTAGTTTTCTCGAAGTAGGAGTACTCGACAGACCCGTGTTTTAATACGACCTTGATATTTTTAATATCCTATGCTATATTTCGATAGGTACACTTGCCTTAATCGAGTATAGATTGGAGAACACAAAAATCTCTATCAGGCATAAATACATTTATCAAATTCATTAGATTTGAAACCAAAAGTTAAGACTACGGAGTCAAATTTTTGATGTCATTGTTTAGGTGCTTGTTTTAAACCGTAAAGAGATTTAAGTAATTTACAAACTTTGGTTTCTTGGCCTTTGACCACAAAACCTTCGGGTTGAGACATGTAGACTTCTTCATCTAAGTCTCCATGCAAGAAAGCGGTTTTGACATCCATTTGATGAATGATCATCCTATGGATCGAAGCCAAGGCGACTAGAATACGAAGAGAGGTTATTCTAGCTACGGGAGCATATGTGTCTAGATAATCTATTCCTTGTTTTTGGGCATAGCCTTTAGCTACAAGGCGAGCCTTATATTTATCTATGGATCCATCCGGATTTAATTTCTTTCTAAAAATCCATTTACATTCTATGGCTTTGGCACCGGGAGGTAAGTCGGTTAGGATCCAAGTTTTATTTTCTAAGATAGAATTAATTTCTAAATTAATTGCTTCTTTCCAAAAGGGATAATCATATGAGGTTATTGCTTCCTCATATGTATTAGTGAAATTATCTAGTTGCGGCCTAAATCACCTAGAGGGGGGTGAATAGGTGGATTCTATGTCTTCACGCGGAATTAAAATATAACACAGAAATGAACACAATAAAGCACAGCACAGACACAAGGATTTTATAGAGGATCCCCGATGTGGGTAGTCCTCTTTCCCGCCTTGTCTATCTAGCACTACGAGGCTAGACTCGGCTACTTCACCAATCTCAGATTATAAATAATCTTACACCTCGGAGTCAAAACTCCTACAACTCGGAGTATACCACTCCTACAACTCGGAGTAAAACAACTCCTACAACTCGGAGCAAACCACTCCTACAAATAACTCGGAGTAAAAACTCCTACAGAAATCAAATAGAGATAAAAATAAAAAATACTTCTTCTAAACCTCAACAGAGATTAACTTCAGATCTTGGGAAAACTGAATCTTCTTCTTCCTTGAGAGAGAAAGCTTGGATCTTGAAAGATTTTGAAGAAGAAAGACTTGGCTAACCTGATCTGAATAGGCCCTTTGATCTACTCGAAAGAATCGTCAGTATGGAGTGCAGCACAAGGATCAAAGACCTTCTTATCTGAGAAAACTCTAACAACAAAGAAGAATAACTCTTGAGCAGCAGATGTTAGGTCTCAGAAAACTTGTTCAGCAAAGGAAGAGGAGAACAGCTTTTTGTTTCTGAACAAATCGTGTGAGGAAGAAAGATGTGTGTGAAGCCCTAAAAATAAAGGATTATTTATAGGGAGGACTTCAACGGCTCGTGCGACAAAGAAGGGAGGAGCGACACATGTACTGTACGTGGCGGCCAACCCTAATTTTCGAATTCGAAACAAAGATTTGAAATCCGTCTGTCTGTCATTCGTCGAGACTTCACGTGAACATCCGACGAAAAGACATGACCACAGAAAAACACCGAACAACCCGTGAAAAACACCTTCTGTTTTCATTCGTCGGGATTCGTCAGGAGTTCATGAGAACATCCGACGAATGGACTTAGCTGCAGAAATTTCTTCTTTAAACAAGACAAATGGCTTCTGTCTTGATTCGTCGACATTCGTCGGGAGTTCACGAGAACATCCGACGAATGGACTTAACTGCAGAATTTTTTTTTTAAACAAGACAAATGGCTTCTGTCTTGATTCGTCGGGATTCGTCGGAATGACCCGAGACATCTCGACGAATTGACTTAGAAAAACTTTCTTCTCTACTGAAAACCTGCTCCACTCCTCAACCTTGAAAACCTTCAGTTATGAGTATATGAAGTACACCCCAAAAGAGAGATTACACATGGACCAACACTTTGTTCTACACAATGAGGGATTACATTGTCCAGAACTGTGTTTGGTGATCCATTGCAACCTGACCTTGGTGTGCACTTAGCATTAAGACCTGTCATAACACATCTAAACAGAAATCATCAAATACATACTCAATTCATTTTAGTTCACTAGGGGACATCTTCAAATCTAGGTGATTGTGGACACAATACCCAACAATCTCCCCCTATTTGAAGATGTCATAACCCTATGCACTAAGTTGAATTGCACAGAAAATATAATAAATAAGAAATGCACAACCCAGGCAGTAATATTTAAGGAAAAACAGAATAAGATTGAATGTTTAACTTAACACAAAAGAAATGTATATATATATTTAAGCAAAGAAAACATCATGATTCCAGACTAGCTCAGCTCATTCATGATCTTTGCCTTTCTGCTTTGCAAATAATCTTTCCACTGCCTCAGCTTTCTTCTTCTGTTCAGATTCCATTCTCTCAAAGAATGCCTTTGGCTTAGGCCAATATTTGTCAGGAGCAGTCTCTTTTGATCCATCTGACTTGAAATGAATTCTTCTTTCAGTTGTCCTCTTCTCAAACTTACTCCATTCTTCTGAACTGTAGTGATCACTGACTTTTTCATTATGATTACTGACTCTATTGAAGGCTGAGAGAACAATACTTTTGGAGGTGGGGCTCCAGCTTTCTTGGAAGTTTCTAGGAGGTGGTCTATCATAAAATTCTCTAATCTTTTTATAGGGATTAGACCTCTTTACAGCTAGCTTGTCATCAAATAACTTCCTTTTCAAAGACTTTTCAGAGGGTTCAGCAACAGTGGAGCTGTCAAACTCTTGAGCAGGAAAAGGATCATCCCAGAACTCTTGATAAGTGGAGGCAGGAATGTCTTCTTCATCAGAAACAAGAACCTCAACAGGATTTGGAGAAAAGCTTGGAGCCCTGGGTCCTGGAGCACTTGAAGAAGGAACATCTGACCCTTTATCTACAACAGAAAAACCAAGCATTCCAGCAATTTTCTTGAACAGCCAGCTTTGAGCTCCATGAGTGTACCAATTCACATCCTTAACATTTTGTAAAATGTTCTCCTTGAGCTCTTGCATTTTTGAAGATACATTTTCATCTAAGTCATTCAACTTACTTGCATTTTCTTCTAACTTTGCCACCACACTCTCCTCCCCCTTTATGACATCTTCATGCAGGAGGGAATAGAGTCTATGCAGTTGTCTTTCAAGTTGATCATCCAAGAAGGTGAGTCCTTGAACATGAGCAGTGCTAAGAGTAGAGTGAGCAGTATTCAGATGTAGTACATCTTCACTAACCTGATGCAGATTCTTTAGAGCATGCCCAACACCTTGATTTGTGTGGTCTAGAGCTTTTCCTGCTTTTGACATCCAAGCTTCTTGATCATTCTTGAATGTGCTCATCTCATGCCTAATTTCAGTTATTTCCTGCCTCAGAGCACTATCCACAGAGTCAATCTTCTTATAAACTTGCTTGATAGACTGATCTAAGTGCTCAGTCTGAGCCTTCAGCAAATCTGCAATTGACTTCAGCAAAGAGGAGTGAGAGCTATCACCAGACTCAAACTCTTCAGGAGAGATTTTATCAGCCACAAAACTTGTAGACTGTGCTTGCTTATCAAGCACAGTTACTCTTGGAGATGAGCTACCAGCTACAGGAACTTCTGGATACCAGGGTAATAACAACACAGAAGGAAGGACCTCAGGAAAAGCAGATTCAGCCATGAAACTATCTTCCTGGTCTTTCTCCCCCTCAGCTAGAGACATCTTTTTGGCAAACTCCAACCTTGCACCAAAACTGCCCTTCTCCATAGATTCAGATTTCCTAGAAGGAGCAGAAGGAGAATCTGGCAAATCTTCATGATCTGCAGAAAGAGAGTCAACCAATTCAGGTGATCTCCTTGAATCTTCTAGCTGAGCAGCCTCATCAACATCGGCAACATTCCCTGGACCCTCCAGGTCAAGACCAGCATCAGGGACAGCAGCAAAAACAGGATCAAGAGGAACTTGATCAGCTACACTGGGAGGAAATTTTTCTGTAGCACCACCACCTGCACCAATGTCTCTTGGGGTTGGAAACTCCCCCTCAACAAGCGCATCTCTTTCCTGAACAGAAGCTGGACTAAGTCCACTCCCCCTGGAGGATTGACCTGCTTCAAGAGTCCTATTCTCATTAAGCAGAGGGTCTTCACCATCATTAACAGCAGCCTTCACTCCAACACTTCCTAAACCCTTGGGAATGACCCTTTCCCATTTGGAGAAAATGGATGAATTGATTTTCTTGGTGTGGTGGATGGGGATACCTCTTCCAAGATTAAAAAAATCTAGATTGCTACCATTGAGTAGCAGACTGAGAATTCTTCCAAAATTGGGAGCATGGAAACTCTCTTTAATTTTCTCAAAAATTACTTCACCAAAATTAAAATGTTTCCGACAGATTATAGCAGAGTGAATTTTGAAAGCTTCTTCAGAGAGGTAGTCATGAGATCCTACCTTACACAATAAAACTTTTCATATAATGTCACACAGAAGCTTACCTCCATCATTCATAAATTTCCTTCTGATTTGAGATCTTTCATTAAGAATACCACAGAATCGCCTGGCTCTGAGAATATCTTCAACAAACAATTCTTCTGTTTCGACTTCAGGCATCCTCAACAGTCTGTTGATCCCACTAGCCTTCAGGATGATTTTGCAAGATCTGATGGAGCTCTTGATTTTCTTACCTTGACTGGTGATTTTTGCATTGTGAAAGAACTCAAGAACGTCCTGTTCTAGGATTTTAGCCGGCTCCTCCAAGACAAAGCTGAGCCCGGCGACATCAAGCATTAAAATAACATTTCGGAACTCATCTGAAGCTGTCTGAAATGCACCTCGCACAAGCTCTCCACTAGAATGCAGTCCAGCCTTGGGCGCCATTGAGCTCGTCGAAGTCGGGGAAGAAGAACAGAGAAAGCGCGAGAGAGACGAAGAAGGGAGGAGCGACACGTGTACTGTACGTGGCGGCCAACCCTAATTTTCGAATTCGAAACAAAGATTTGAAATCCGTCTGTCCGTCATTCGTCGAGACTTCACGTGAACATCTGACGAAAAGACTTGACCACAGAAAAACACTGAACAACCAGTGAAAAACACCTTCTGTTTTCATTCGTCGGGATTCATCGGGAGTTCACGAGAACATCCGACGAATGGACTTAGCTGCAGAAATTTCTTCTTTAAACAAGACAAATGGCTTCTGTCTTGATTCGTCGGCATTCGTCGGGAGTTCACGAGAACATCCGACGAATGGACTTAACTGCAGAATTTTTTTTTTAAACAAGACAAATGGCTTCTATCTTGATTCGTCGGGATTCGTCGGAATGACCCGAGACATCTCGACGAATTGACTTAGAAAAACTTTCTTCTCTACTGAAAACCTGCTCCACTCCTCAACCTTGAAAACCTTCAGTTATGAGTATATGAAGTACACCCCAAAAGAGAGATTACACATGGACCAACACTTTGTTCTACACAATGAGGGATTACATTGTCCAGAACTGTGTTTGGTGATCCATTGCAACCTGACATTGGTGTGCACTTAGCATTAAGACCTGTCATAACACATCTAAACAGAAATCATCAAATACATACTCAATTCATTTTAGTTCACTAGGGGACATCTTCAAATCTAGGTGATTGTGGACACAATACCCAACAATTAGGATCTCCTTCAACTAGATAAGTGAAGTAGTCCTCCTCATAGGATCTTTCGGTTCTAACTCTTTTGCTTCTTCTAGGTTCATCATTTTCTAATGTTTCTATAGAAGAAGTGGAAGGTTGGTTTGAGCTAGTTGAAGGTTGAGATGAGTTATTTAGTTTATATGGAAATTTATCTTCAAAATAAGCTGCATCTCTAGCTTCTATAATGGTGTTGTTAGATATTTCACTAATTAGGGAATTAGTGATGAGAAATCTATTAGCACTACTATCGGATGCATATCCTATGAAAATAGAGTCTAATGTTTTTGGTCCTATTTTCTTTCTCTTAGGTTCAGGAATTGCTACCTTAGCTAAACACCCCCACACTCGAAGAATTTGGAGGTTAGGTTTTCTTAATTTGAATAATTCAAAAGGCATCTTATCGTTTTGTTTAGATGGAATCCTATTAAGGATGAAGGAGGAAGTGAGCAACGCTTCTCCCCAGAGATTTTCCGGGGCACCGGACTCGGCTAACATGGCATTGACCATGTTCATCAAGGTCCGATTTTTACGTTCAACTACACCATTTGATTGGGGAGAATATGGAGCAGTCACTTGATGAATAATCCCATGTTCTTGGCAAAATTGGGTTAGTTCATTTGAAGTGTATTCTCCACCTCGATCGGATCTAAGAATTTTGATAGAGGTTCCTAATTGATTTTCTACTTCGGCTTTGAAAATCTTGAAGTATGAGAATACTTCATCTTTGGTTTTTAATAAATATACGTAACAAAATTTGGTGAAATCATCTATGAATGTTACAAAATATTTATTTCCACCTCTAGTAGGTTGGCGGTTTGAATCACACACATCCGAGTGAATTAGTTCTAAAGGTTTTGAAGTTCTATCAACTGATTTAAAAGGCTTTCTATAAAATTTAGCTTGCACACAAATTTCACATTTAGCACTTGGTGCAATATTGATTTTGGGAATCAAATTTAAGGACATCATTCTTTTCATGCAATTAGAATTCACATGTCCTAATCTAGCATGCCAAAAATCAGGAGAAGAATTTGAAACTAAGGAAGAAGAAGAAATTTGATTTACTTCTAAATCAGCAATATTCAATTTAAATAAACCATCACAGATATATCCTTTACCAATAAAAACATCATTAAATGTTATTACAACTTTATTTGACTCTAAGACAATCTTGTAGCCTTTCTTCACTAGCAAAGATCCGCTAACAAGATTCTTCCTAACTCTCGGCACATAAAGCACATCATGCAAGGCTAGTGTCTTCCCGGATGTCAACCTAAGATCCACTCGCCCACGTCCATGTATTTGTGCCGATGAAACATCTCCTAAGATCACGCTTCCTCCACTGATGTCCCGAAAGGTGGCAAAGCAAGAACGATCAAAACAAGTATGAACATTTGCTCCAGAATCAAGCCACCAATCGGATGAACAAGTGAGAAGAAGACTAGGAGTATAATCTAACCTGAAGATAGGTTGATCCGGTGCTTAGATCATGTTGGCCTGAGGCTTGGAGCCATGGGATTTGCCGACCACTGGTTCAGTCTTCTTGTAGAAGTAGTTGGTAGACAGATGGTTTGTGCGGCCGCAGATGAAGCACCATTTCCCTTTACCTGGGTTTTGGTTAGAGGGACCAGGCTTGGGATGATTGGGTTTTTGATGGCGGGAACCTTGACGGAAAGGTTTCTTATGGATCTTGCCTTTGCCTTTGAAGTGATGGTTGGAGGAAGGATTGTCATGAGATTCAGTTAGATTCACTTTAGGAGCAAGGTCTTTGGAAGCTTTAGAATTCTTAGACTTATGTTCCTCCTCTATGCGGATAGCATTTTGGATCTGAACGTAAGTAAGGTTTGATTGGTCATGCCTTAGTCTAGTGCTAAAGCCAGACGATGAATCGGGAAGAGAATCAATAAGACATGCCACAAGATAATTTTCGGAAAGGATTGAGCCATCGGCTCGGATCTTGGACAACATCTCATCTAGTTGATGGAGTTGAGGATTGATGGGCTTGGAAGCATCAATCTTGAATTTGTGGAGGTTGGAAACATTATAGCGTTCTATACCCGCATTGTCAAGGTTATAGCGCGCTTCAAGTGCATACCACAAATCCTTGGCTGTACGATATTGAAGGAAAACATCGTAGAGGCTGTCGGACAAAGCACTAAGAATTCGGTTACGACAATGATATTCAACATCTACCGGATCTCTATAAGGAAGATGTCTTACGTAGGTTCTAGTGGTGTTTGCAGTTGAAGATGAGGATGATGGTAGAGTCGAAGCAACTGCATTTGCAGCGCTAGGGATTTCAGTTTCTACAGTGGGTGCATCGAAGATGGCAGACAAAAGGCCTAACGTATTAAGCCAATATTCTATCTGAGCTTGCCGCCGACGAAAACCATTTCCGTTAAATTTCTCGAGTTTGATCCCGGCAGAATCATCAGATCTAGAAGCCATTGCAGATTTCTGAAATTTAAAATATAAATAATAAATTGCTGTACATATGAAAACGAAAGCAGACAGAAACATTTTAATTATTTGATTTTATTTATTCTGTTTATGTGGAATTACCAACTTCTTTAGATTGTTGGAATATTTTCTTCTATATTCCTATTATTAATATACGAAATGATATATTTGCGTTTGTAAAACTTTTACAGAAACAGCAGATATATAAAATATATAAACAGCAATATCAATAATTTTGCATGAAGGAGGTGAGAAATAAAAGAGAGGAAATATATATAGTTTAGAATCGAGCTTGGGTAAGGCGTGTGATCACTGCCCTAAAGAAGTTGCACCACCCTCCAGCAGGGCTTTCAACCGATGCCCACTCCTCCAAGGTACAACACCCGGCTAGATCCCGAAATTCCGATGTGCGCGGACACCGAAGAAGCACAGAGCACCCGAACTCCCACTTGATGAAGCAAATGTAAAGAAAAGGAATCACGTAGAAGATCGTCAAAACAGAGAGAGCAGAAGAGGGTTGCTCGAAGCATCCAGAGGTTCATCAAGGTGGAATAAACTTCCCGTTGCCCCTAGCGGGTATATATATAGGAGTGTCTACGGGTATCGGGTATCCGTGTACTCGACCGACCCGTTTAGCCTCCGAACAATGTTATTTATCCAAATATACATTAACAAAAAACTGCGTCAAACGGAGTCTTAGGGTGTTTAGGGTACCAACCACTAATTTAGGTCATTATCATCAGTTTTTTTTTAAGTTATATTTTAATTATACCACTAAATTCTTGAAAAATAAACTGTTCCTTTTTTGTTTTTAAGAGGAAAACAAAGAATCCGATGAGATTTCCAAACAATTTTTAATTTTTAAAAAATCACCACGGATATCCGCCATACGTCATTAATTCCCTATTAATTAATTATTATTTAAGAGAAGACTTTAGTAAAAAAAACAGAAATAAAATTAAAGTAAAATATGGTTTGACTCTTTCAATTGAGCTTATCTGTAACGGGCTATCACAGAAGAGCAGGCTCGTCAGGAAGATAATTACGACGGGCGGAACTGTATTTTCAGTGTGAAATACAACTGTAATGCAAAATACAGTTGCAAATGGACTGCATTTTTAATATAAAATGTAGTTGAAATAATAGTTAAAAAAAGTTACATTTTTACAAGTGTATTTTCAACTCAAAACATATACATATGACTACTTAAAATGACGATAAAAATGTATAGATCAATAATTCATGAATTATTTTGTGAAAAAAATAGTAAATATGAAAAAAAAATTGATTTTTCGTAGGGTTCTACAAATGCGTTCAACGTACAAACAAATTAGTCCATCAACTATACGTCTATACCCATTCGAGAAATATTTAGGTACGTGTAACACACGGTGATCAAAGTAGATCACGGTGCATGAGGAAATACAACCGTATGATCCGTGATTCAACAGTGTTGATTGCTTGCGATAATATCATGCAATGCAGTCATATTGAAAAATGATTGTATTTTAGATCAATTATGCGCAAAAATTCGTGCTGGAGAAAATATACTGCGTGATTGGCAGTCCGCGCACGGTGATGATCTAGGTGCGCTACACACACCAACAAATTTTTCATACTTCAATCGCTCCGCCCTTGTTGTAGATCCGTCGACAAATTTTATTTAGGTAAAATACTCATTTTAATCCATAAGTTTTGTATGTTTTGAGATTTCAGTATCTTTTTTTTTTTTTTTTTACTTTTGGAACTAAAGCATCATTCAATTATTAGGTTTTTGTACATTGCATCAATATTTAATTTTGTCACGCGCTCGGGTTCAAAAAATATACTCAGGAGCACAAAACGCGCACATGGTGCAAAAACGTGCGCGCTCGGGCGAAAACACACATCCGGGCGCAAATTGCGCGTCCGGGCGCAAAAGCATGTGTTCGGGCAAAAAACACGCGCTCGGGTGAAAAAACCACGCGCGAGTGAAAAAATGTGTGCAAGGGCAAAAAGTGCGCGCCCAGGCTAAAAATGCGTGTCCGGGCTAAAAACGCGCCCCTAGGCGAAAAACGTGCGTTAGGGCGAACAACAAACACATATGCTAAAAAACACGCGCCCTGGAGAAAAAAATGCGCGCATGGGCAAAAAAACGCGCGCATATGCGAAAATACGCGCGCCCTGAAGAGAAAATGTGTGTTTGTGCGCAAAATGCGCGTGCGAACGAAAATACGCGCGCCTGGGCGAAATGATACGCACCCCGGAGAAAAAACAACACAGAGAGCGCAAACTGTGTGCTTGAGAGCAAAATGCACACTCGGGCGCTAAACGCGCGCCCGAGAGCATAATGCGCACCCTGACAAAAAATGCGCTCCCAGGCAAAATACACACCCGGGCGAAAAAACGAGCGCCCAGACGAAAAAAACGCACTCAGCGAAAAAATCCCGCCGTGGTAAAAAAATGCGCACGGGAGGAAAAAATCTCACCTGAGCAAAAACACGCCTTGTATATTGGATAGAATTGGCTTTAGTTTAAAATGAATTACATGAGATTAATTAGAATTTCAGTTCCAACGTTTATGCACGCAAACGAACAACAAATTTGAAATTAGACCTTCAATTTCAGAAGCTCAATTCCATCTAAACGAGCAGATTCTGAAGCTCAATTCCATCTAAACGAGCAGATTCTAATCAATTTTGCGAGCTTCCCATTCAAGCTAGATATTTTTGTTCTCGACCGTTATGTATTGTCCAACCATAGTTTAGTGTAAGAATTATTATAAATTGTATCAAGTTTTATATAAATAAATTTTATTGGTGTGCATATAGTCATATTCAATGTGCCCGTAACCTTGTAAATTTATAATTTTTTACTCCATCTCGGCGATGTTGCACGTGTTATAATGATTTTATTTTTAAACAAGTAAAATTGCTTCAAATTCTTAAAATTATGTAAAAAAATAGTATAATATTTGTATACACTTATCATTGCAAATTTTATATTTATATATAATAATTAGATTTTTTTTCTTACTCAAATAACATTTATATGTATTACATATCACTCCTTTTAATTTTGCACATATATTTATTGAGATCTTATAAAAAAAAGTTTATTACCCATAAAATACCTAATATAATTTTATAATATAAAATGAGAATTAAACTTTAAAACCAGAGATTTTCTTACTACCATAATAAATGGGCATTGTTATATATAGACCATGTTTGACTAAATACAAATCAATTTTTATGAGTTATTATGTGCCTTTTAAAAATACTCCTTGCACATTCATTTTTAGGAAAAGTGTTCAACACGAAAATTGTAGATCTCTTCGAGACGAGATCTACAATTTTCGTGTTGAACACTTTTCCTAAAAATGCACGCACAAGGCGTATTGCCGCCCTGATCGTAACTATATCGAATTTTTGACGAATTTTTGAAAATACGCCTTATCCATGCATTTTTAGAAAAAATGTTCAACACGAAAGTTGCAGATCTCGACGAGATCTACAATTTTCGTGTTGAACACTTTTTCTAAAAATGCATATACAAGGCGTATTTTTAAAAGTCGCGTAATAACTCATAAAAATTGGTTTGTTTATAGTCAAACATGATCTATATATAACAATGTCCTAATAAATCGTGGCATGCACAAAATCAGGGATCAGAATTCTCTTCATTTGGGATCTCAAATGAATGTCTATTTCATGATAAAAGTGCATAATTTTTTGATTAAACAAAAAATATATAATTTTTTTGGTAAACCCGTCGGATAAACAATAAATTAATTTGGACCATAAAATGAATACTATTCATTTGAACTCAAACGGAGAAAATCCTTATACCAAAATTAGAGATTATTTTAACCCTTAGTCTATAAAAAATAGTGATTCTTTTTGCCACGTGCCTAATGCCAAATTATTAACCATGTATTTAGGGTTTTCTGGTCAATACCATGAGTATTAGTCTAAGATCTTGTATATCACGGCTAACAAGAAGAGTATTAGGCTCTGTTTCACGTAGTTTTTTTTTTTGCTTCGACGAGTTTTGAAAAATTACCAGTCATAAAATGTGTGTTTGACATGACGACGGATATGTCTGCCATAAAAAAGAAGGGTCTTTATATTGGCAGCCCCTATTTGGCTATTAGCACACCAATTTCTATGAGTTATAACGCGTCTTTTGAAAATATGCATTATACATGCATATTTAGGAAAAGTGTTCAACACGAATGTTGTAGATCTCACGAGATCTACAACTTTCGTGTTGAACACTTTTCCTAAAAATGCATGTACAAAACGTATTTTTAAAAATTCGTCAAAAAATTGCTATAATTACGCTCAGAGCGGCAATACGCCTTGTGCGTGCATTTTTAGGAAAAGTGTTCAACACGAAAGTTGTAGATCTCGATGAGATCTACAATTTTCGTGTTGAACACTTTTCCTAAATATGCATGTATAATTCATATTTTCAAAAGGCGCGTTATAACTCGTAGAAATTGGTGTGCCAATAGTCAAATTGGGGCTGCCAATATAAAGACCCAAAAAGAAACTAGTTTTGAACGTAAAAGTCGATGAAATTCTTTAGGTGAGATCTGAAGTTAATGAACGACTGTTCATAATCACCACATTTGTAACTACCACCGCCGCGCCATACAAATCCTTGGACACCGTTTGGTTGGACGCGACTAATATATTCAATATTAGCCACGATTAAGTCGGTGCATTAGCCACACTTTTCATTTTGTGGTTAAAAACACGACTTTCTGAAAGTGCGAGGATATTTACAATATTACTCGACCCCAATTTGGAGCCGAACGGGATTGGGATCTAGATTGGATTTGCAAAAATAATAGATTGTTGGACCTTACTTAACACATTAAGTGTGTTTGCAAGTTCCGAAGGTTGGCCAATTTGATTTCTACTTGTCGCGGTTACTTACCCTACTACTACAGTCTACAACTCTTGCCCCAGTCCAAAGAACTGAGTACCAACGATCAGGGTTCATTTGGCATGGTCGTGGAGATCGTGAATGAGGTAGTTATGAAATGTCGTTCGTGAATATCCAAACTAACCTAAAGAATTTCATCTACTTTTATATTCAAAACTAGAGTTTTTATTGGTGGCAGTATAATGGTTAATACAACAACACTCAAGCCTTTACCCCACTATAGTGGGGTCAGTTATATGGATCCTTTGTCGCCATTGCGCCTATCTTTAATTATAGCCTCACTAATGCCTAAGTACATCATATCTTTCCTTATTGTTACATTCCAAGTCTTTTTTTGTCTACCCCTCTCCCGTTTAACATGTCTAGTGACTAAACTCTCACAATGCCTAACATGTGCCTCTGATGGTCTCCTATGTACATGTTTGAACCATCTTAGGCTTCATTTGGTTAAGCTTATTCACTCCATCACGTTTTATCTAAATGGAACGCCCGGTCTAAAACCATTTGTTTTTCTGCTGTTTTTTTGAGCCGCCAGCAAACGCCGCTTACCCAAAATCGCGCGTCCCCACCCGGAGACCCCTCACTCCAGTCGATCGCATTTTTCCCTACTAGCAGATCTCAGAGCGGCGTCATCTTCCCCTAACAGATCACTCCATCGTCATCTTCTCCGGCGGCTTCTTCTTCGGCGGCATATTATCCGGCGGCAGATTCCTCTCTTCTCCCGAGCTCGTCTTCCGTTATCTTCCGAGGTCCTCGCGCAGATCCCGCTAGCCATCTTCTCCCTAGTCAGACCCGACCAGATCCCGCTAGCTTCCCTCTCTCTGTGCATTCATTGAGCAAATCCCGCTAGCCATCTTCATCCCTAGTCGGACTCAAGCAGAGGAGGTAAGGATCGCAGGTTTCTTCTATAGGTGTTCGATTTTTTTTGCTTGTTGTGATTTCCACATTTGAACATTGTTATATTTTTCATCCCCCCCCCCCCCCCCCCCCCATCAGATCCAGTGCGTTCCTGGAGCACGTTGAATCATCTTCTTCCCTAGCAGATCCACGGCTCCTGTTAGCTTCCCTGATCTGCAGCAGTATATGTCAGCAGGTATATCTTCTTCCCCTTGTAAAACATGAACGAGTATGTGTTGATTATTGTGTATGTGCTTGTGTAGATTTGTACAGGCTTATGAGTATGCTTATTGTGTAGTTGTGTAGGCTTGAATGTGTGTGAGTATGTGCTGATTTTTATTATGTGTAGGCTTATGAGTATATGAGTGTGTGTTTGGTTGTATGTGTTTGGTTGTATGTGAATGTGTGTGAGTATGTGTTGTGAGTATGTGAATGTGTGTGAGAATGTGTGTATGTGTTAATTTTTATTATGTGTAGGCTTGTGAGTATATGAGTGTGTGTTTGTGTATGTGTGTGTAGTTGAGTGTATATGTGTATGTGATTATTTATGTGTATGTGTACTTGAGTGTGTGTGTGTGTGTGTGTGTGTGTGTGTGTGTGTGTGTTGATGTGTATGTCACTATGTTTGGTTGTATGTGAATGTGTGTGAGTATGTTTTGTGAGTATGTGAATGTGTGTGAGTATGTGTTGATTTTTATTATGTGTATGCTTATGAGTATATGAGTGTGTGTTTGTGTATGTGTTAATTCAAGTTTGGTTTTTTTGTATGTGATTGTGTAGTGTAGTGCTTAGTGAATGTGTTTTTTTGTGTGTTTATGTGTTAGTGTGTGTGTGTGCATGAATGTGTACAAGTTAGGTGTTTTGTGTGTGTATGTGATTGTGTATGTGAATGTGTGTGAGTGTGTTGTGTGTGTGTATGTGATTGTGTATGTGAATGTGTGTGAGTGTGTTGTGTGTGAGTATGTTGTGTGTTAAGTGTGTGAGTGTGTTGTGTGTTAAGTGTATGTGTTGTTTATGTGTGTGTTAAGTGTATGTGTTGTTTATGTGTGTGTTAAGTGTATGTGTGTGTGTGTGTTGTGTGTATGTGTGTGTGTGTGTGTGTGAGTATGTTGTGTGTGTGTTAAGTGTTGATGTCATTGTGTGTGTATGTGAATGTGTGCATGTGTTTGTGTATATGTGTGTGTGTAGTTTAGTGCATATGTGTGTATGTGATTGTGTATGTGAATGTATGTGAGTATATGATTGTGTGTTAAGTGTTTTATTGTATGTGTTTAGTGTTGTTTTTGTGTGTGTTAAGTTTGTGCGCGCGCGCGTGTGTGTGTGTGTGTTTAGTATTGGATTATTGTGTGTTAAGTGTGCTTGTGTATTTTATAATAGAAGATTGCATAAAGGTGTATCAACCTGGGTTATTTTATATTGCTGCTATACATTTTTTGGAGATACCCATTTATCATATGTAAATAATTTATGCATTTGGATTAGTTTCTCTTATTTTTGAAGAATGGTATGTTGTAGTTTGTACATGTTGATGTTTGCTTCCAGTCACTGAATTTATCGAATCTCCTTTTTTTGTATATTCTGTTTGAAATATTGTTGTAAAATGGGTTTGGGCATGGTGTATGTGTGTTTTGTGAGTGAGTGTATGTGTATGTTGATGTGTATTTGGTTATTTATATTTGATTTTATGTTTCTTTACATACAATTTATATATTATGGGTAAACATAAATAAGGTGGTGTTAGCGCAAATTGAGAGGCCAGCGATGTCTTGATTTTTTGTGACTTGTGCTTGAAAGAAATAGAGTTGGGTAATCGCCCAACCACACACTTTAGCAGGGATGGGTGGGTCAACCTAACAACAAATTTCTTCGCGCGCACGGGAAAGATGTATGATCGAAATCACATGAAGAACAAGTGAGATCAACTTAAGAAAGATCGGAAGTTATGGCAAGAGCTTAAGGGCCGTGAAACGGGTTTGGGCTGGGATCCAATTCGTAAAACAATTGCTGCCTCAGAAGATTGGTGGAAATAACGCCTAAATGTATGTATTTTTTTTCTTCTAAAGATTGGTCTTTTTACTTTACTATACTATTGTGCTAATACATGTTCATTTCAATGTCAGGTTCATCCGAGTGTAAAAAAGTTTCAGTTTTCTGGAATATCACCGAGTTAGAAGAGAAGCTGGATATGATGTTTAGCCAGGTTGTAGCTACTGGAAATCTTGCATGGGCTCCAAATTCTAGAAATTTTGAGCATGAATCTATTGACGAACATGACTTGTCTACTGGAGAAGAGACACAGAACATGAACGAGTTACCAAATTCTGCTGAGGCAAAGAGAAAACCGATGAGAAAAGGTAAGATAACAAACAAGAGGGCCCAAAGTTCGACGATGGATGAGATAGCGGAGACATCGGGCATTATTGGGCGTTGCATGGCGGAGCCGCCTCGTATTCAGATTTCTTCTTCCTTGTACAGTATTCCTGATGCAATTGCATAACTCGAATCTATGACAGAGGTCATGTCTGATTCGAACTATGACTTCTATGACTACTGCACCATGTTTCTGAGAGAGAAACATAATCGAGAAACCTTTATGAGCATTCAAAATGATCAGCGACTCAGATGGCTGCAGGCTCATTATGAAAAACGATCGGAGTAGTTGTTATGTGATTGAGTTTGTTTTTTATTCTCAGATGGACTTTATGTGTTATGTGATCGCACTTTATGGTTTATGTGGTTGTTCTGTTGTGAACGTGAAACTTGAGTAGTTATTATATATTATGTGATTGAGTTTGTGTTTTATTAATTGTTAATCTATTGTTAATCTATTGTTTAAATTTAAAATGCCCATAAATTTACAATGTCTATCTCGGATGGAACTGACAGTTCTAATGAGGAGACTCAGGAACAAGTAGTTGGCTGGTTTTACCGTAATAGAGCACTCATGGGGCAACAATTTCTAGCATCAGTGGGTTTTCAGTTATCCGGTGCCAGTGGATCTATAAATATACCTTGCATGACATCAAGTCAAACAGGGTCTAGATGGGTGGGTGAACTTCTCGACGGACACCCTCATAGATTTTTCAGTTCTTTTAGAATGTCGAAGCTTATATTTGTAGATTTGTTAACACTCCTCACACAACAGTATGAATTGCAAGGAACCAGGAGAACTCTACCACGAGAAGTACTTGTAGTTACATTGCATATTTTAGGTCATAATATACCAATGCAAATTGCAGGCGAACGATTCCAACATTCCACAGAAACTATAAGTAGATTTTTTGCAAATGATATCACTACTATTAAGAGGTTATTTGCTGATGTCATCACCCCTGTAGATCACCTATTCAATGATATCCCCCCCCCAAATACTCAATGATACTCGATATATGTCGTTCTTTAAAGACTGTATTGGAGCTATTGATGGAACACATGTGGATGCTCGAGTTCCTGCTGATCATCAGGCTTCCTACATTGGTCGGCATGACACAACAACACAGAATGTTATGACAGTTTGCGATTTCAACATGTGTTTCACTTTCTCAGTAGCAAGTTGGGAGGGTTTTACTCATGATAGTCGTATATTTCAGCATGCTCTTATGGACCCCAGTTACAATTTCCCGTATCCGCCACCAGGTGAGTCTTTTACCTCTTGAGACCCCTTTTATAAAGAAATTTGTAAGATTATTAGTTATGATCGCTATTACTCACACGTAGATTGCAATGTATAATTTGGCAGGCAAATATTACGTTGTAGATGCCGGATATCCACTTCAACGTGATTTTCTAAAACCGTATTCAGGTACACTGTATCATTTACCAGATTTTAGAAGGGGCAATAGACTTATACAAGGGCGCCGAGAAATATTCAACCAGGCTCACTCGTCCTTGCGCAACGTCATAGAACGTTCATTCAGAGTATGAAAGAAGAAGTGGAAAATACTCAGAGATATGCCGCCATACAGTTTGACAAAGCAGCGAGACATTGTGATAGCAACAATGACTTTGCATAATTATATTCGCAGACACCCATCCCGCTCAGTCACTCATTTTCGTGCTTGTGATGAAGACGAACATTTCATTTACTCGGCGGGCCTTCAGAGAAGAACAGGGCAGAGTAATGAAAGCTCAAGTGGAGACCATGTTAGAGGGATTCGAGTAGAGGTGGATGAGATGGTGGCATTGCGTGACTCCATTGCCGATCAACTACACCGAGATTGACCGTGTTGGCAGTATCTGCATAGTATTTTGGAGTCTTTTTAGTTCCTGTATGTGTTTGAGCCACCACCGGCAATTAATAATAAAAAAATATTCCGTTAAATTATTTCTAAAAAATTTATCTACAAATTGTCTTCAAATACAATTTTAAAAATCTTTAATAAAATAAATTAATACTCAAAAATTATTTACGAAACGCCACCGTAGTTTTGTCAAACAAATCTCTGTTTTGAACAGCTCTGCAAATACAGAATAACCAAACAGAACTCCATTTTCAGCAACAAGTTTTCAACAGCTCCATTTACAAACCTACATTTACAACATCTCCTTTTACAACCGCAACCGCTAAACCAAATGAAGCCTTTTAATCGAGCTTCTCGTATCTTCATTGGCACTCCTGTCTTATCCCTGATACATTCATTTCTAATTTTATCCAGTCTCGTGTGACCACACATCCACCTAAGCATTCTCATCTCTGCAACTCCCATTTTTTGTTCATGTACACCACCATTCACTGCTCAACACTCAAAACCGCAGAGCATTGTTGGCCTAATTGCAGTACGATAAAACTTGCCTTTAAGGCTTCATTTGGTTCGGCGGTGGCGGATGCAACCGGCGGGTCCAAACGGAGCATGGGAACCGGAGGGGGGAGGGGAGACGGGGTTGGAAACGCTCCATTTAGACTCATTTTTCTCTATCCGGCGGGTGCAAACGGAGGAAACGTCGTCGGCGCCCGTTTGTTTACCCTTCGTCCGGTGGCGTTTGCTTCAAACGGAGGAGGCGAAACGCCCAACCAAACGAAGCCTAAGTTTTAATGGTACTTTACGATCACATAAGATCTCAGACGCGTCTCTCCACTTCAACCAACCTGCTTGGATTCTATGTATCACATCTTTATCTACACCTCCATTCTTTTGAATTATTGATCCCATATATTTAAAGAACTCACTGTGGAAAATATCATGGTCACCAAATTTAATGACAGAGTCATCCGACCTTCTTGCACTACTAAATTTAAGCTCCATATACTCCGTCTTTATCCTACTCAACCTAAAACCCTTTCTTTTCTAAAGTGTTTCGCCAAGATTCAAGTTTCGTGTTTACACCATCGCGCGTCTCATCGACCAAGACAATATCATCTGCAAATAACACTAAGGTATTGCTTGTTGGATATGTCCGGCGAGCTCATTTCAGATAAGTGTTTAGGTTGAGCTTAAAGCTAACCCTTGATGTAAGCCAACAACGACTTTCTTGCACTACTAAATTTAATGACAATATAATGGTTAATGTTAGGAAAAATTTAATGGCAGATCACGTATGACTATTGACAAACAACGCTATTGAAAAAATGACTATCGATAAACCACTTTTACGGGTTCACGTGCTTTTTTTATTTTTTATTTTGGTCTGCCATCAACAATGATTTGCTCATAACTGATGTTGTCTGCCAATAACAGCGCTCCAATGTCGCCAAACATATAAAATTTTTTAAGGAAAAATTTAAGGGCAGATCATATGTGTATAATGACAGTCCGCGTTATTGAAAAAATGGCTATACAAATTCCTTTTACGAGTCTCTTTGATTTTTTTTTCTGAGCAAAAAGTTAAGTTGGTCTGCCGATAACGGCGCCGCAACCACGGACATTTTCCGCTGCCCTCGTCTCTCTCTCTTTCCGCTGGCCGCCGAAGCAGAGTTGAGACTTGCCGCCGCCTCGACGCCGATTTGGGCCATAGAAGCCTTCCCCGGAGAAGTTGTATTCTCTTCTTCTGCTTCAGACTCATTTTAGCAGCCCTTTCTCTGCAATTTTTCGCACCGAAGAAGTTAAGCATATGGGAAAGGCTTCGAAGGATAAAAGGGTAGAGTTTCTTAAACGTTGCTCGATATATATATTTCTTTTCATCTATGATCCATGATAAGTAGATTCGCATTCTCAAATTGGTTATAACTATGCTATGATTGTAGGATATTTACTACCGGAAGGCAAAGGAGGAGGGTTGGAGAGCGCGGAGTGCCTTCAAGCTCCTCCAGATAGACGATGAGTTCAATATCTTTGAAGGTAATCACCTCTATTCAGTTTAATTGCAGTTTTAGTTGCCATTTCACTTTTTGGACAATTTTATTGATGTTCCTGGCAGCTTGTTATTTGATGACAGCGTTTACTCAGGAGGCATGCTTCGAGTTATCATGTCTTTCCTCATTGATGGACTTGAGCAATGCCAAATAGAGTCATTAATAGCTGAATTGAGTGTTGTCGAGATCAGAATGTCGAGATAGATTTGTGATATTAGTTGAAATGATGAAGCTGGAGAAATAATGAGTGTAAATATATGCTGAGAATATGTTCTAAAATAGACTCCAGTTATTTGAGCTTTTGCAATGGAACTAAGAAGGTACAGTAATGATAGGTGATAGAATTAGTCTGGCAGTATTTTCAGGAATACTCAAATGTTTTATGGCTAAAAGCTAGGGCGAATTGTCTTCATAGACCATTGTAGCGCTACTATTCCGCTACACCAGATCAACGGCCCTCAACCTTCAATCTACGCTTCGCCGAATCACAACGGCCCTCAACCTTAAATGTAATTAGGACTAGCTCCCGCTCTATCAAGCTCTTGCCGGAGTATTACGTCCGGCGGTTCGTTACAACCATTCACCATAGTTTTTCTTCATTCTCATCCTTTGGAGCATTAGACCCTATTCCATTTGGTTTGATGTGTTGAAAGGAAAGAACTAAGGACTTTTGGAAATCATTTAGTACATTTGTAATTCATCTGCTTGGATAAAGTCAGTGCCTTAAGTTTCTTGTTGTTGAGCGATGGAAAAATTACTTTCATCTTCAGAAAGTCAATATTGTTGAGCTCTTGTGAAATAAATTACATCTTTATCCTCTATGTAAGGATTGCCTAATTAATTTGGCAAATGTCTAGGTGTACTGCTTCACAAAATACTTGGATTCTTAGCTTGTTGGTTCCTAATGAATTGGTAGGTTTTGGATGAGGTTTTGCCTCCAAGCCAAGGCTCCGTTTGGCACGGCGGTAGCGGTCGTGAACACGGTGGTTAATGAACCATCGTTCGTGAACGCCCGACCTCACCTAAGGAACTTCATTCCCTTTTATGTTCAAAACTAGTTTTCTTTTCTTGGTGTCGGTCTTAACCGTTGTCATGCCAAACATACATTCTGTGGTGGTGTTTTTTTTGTCCAAACTCAGCGGAGCAAAAAACGCCGTGCCAAATCGGAGCCCAAGTCTTTTAATAAGGCTTGCGAAGATCAATTTTTTTGGCCACTAGTATCAATGGCACCGTGACCAATTGTTGTTTCAGCTGGATTTGCCAGATTAATAATTTTTCTCATACCTCAGTACATGATGCCAAACTCCTGCCTTCCATCTTTTTCCTCGTCTTCAAGGAAAGATCAGTGGCAAACATATTTACCAGTCCTGAGATTTTTTTTTTCTGGTTGCGACAAAGGCTACCTTATTGTGTGGATAAAATTCAAGATGGAGTTTCTAGCATTTGTATTTAATGTGGACGTGAAGCTTGCAGAGGTCGCGAAAAGAGATTGGTTCATAGTGCTGAGGCAATTGCTTGTTCCTTGGCTACTCCTTTGTATTTATCCTTTTTTTTCCGGTTTTTCCTAGTTGTTTAATAATCGACGGGTTTCGACCCATTTGGTCATTCCTCTTAATTTCCATGACTAATTTCACTTGTATGGATAAGACCCTTTATTCGAGAAATCGTAATTCATTTACGATACTGGGAGTCTGGGATATAACCTGTAACTATATTTGATGATTGTAGGAGGTCCCATCCGTGAAACATTCACTATAAGTGCTTGTCGAGGGACTTTAGTCGTGAACTGTTGCAGTGTGTTCTGGCTTCTATAGTTCTATCAAAGACTCTTTCTCCAACGCTCTTCATACCCCGAAGGACATAATTCCATGCTATATTTTTTATGTACTTAGGCATTAGTGAGATTATGACTAAAGATAGGGCACAATGGAGACAAAGGATCCATACAGCCGACCCCACTATAGTGGGATAAAGGCTTGAGTATTGTTGTTGTTGTTGCCCTTAGTTTCATCTTGACAATCATCCCGCTGACATGAACTCCACTATGTGAGTGCATGATGTGACAACTTGAGAGGTGCAATTATGACATTCAATTTAGATGAATAATAATAAAGGACAAACTAAGTCTCTAGCTGATCTAACAATGCATGCGTCAACTTTTTGAAAACTTGTGGTCGGACTAGCCGATATTCTTAATTTATTACAAACTTATCTAAAACATTATGTAGATGAGAATGTCGACACACACTTTCACGTTAAAAGGCTTTGATCATTTCTCTTTTTGAAAGCTCATATTATTCCACATCTTTTGACGATTCATCTTTACTGGATCACTCATTATCTTCATTTTGCCGAAATCACGTCTCCTTTGTAGGAAGTCATTGTCATCCTTGGTTGTTGGAGGAGTTGGCTTGCTTAAGACCTCTCTTATGATTGCTATTTGTTTTTGAAGGATGCTGATCGGGGTAGCCATGAAAGCAAAGGTTTCTTCTTCTTGGTTGGCTATTGCAACTTATTTCAGCTTCTTAAGATGGCTTGTTGGTAGACTAACTGCTCTTCATTAGTACCAAAGCCACAATTAAGGAACTTAGTTCTCTGGTATAAAACTTGATTCAAAATTTTTAACGCCCTTGCTGATGATGCATATAGTAACACCGAAAATTTTAGGATGTAAATTATTTGTATTTATTTATATCCTCTCGTTCTCTTATCACGGTGACCACAACATGAAACAAAATGTATTACAAAAAATAATTGATTCATAAAAGCTTTTGAATTCTTTTTTGGGTGCAATTATCTCCCGCAGAGACGTGTCCCCGCCTTTACGTGATTTTGTCTTTATTTATAAGCCCCAATGGGTACTAGAAAACCATAAGGTAATTTACATGCATTTGCAGTGCTTTTCCCACTTTTAATGTTGTTTAAAGTTATCCCATCTTAATTACTTCCAAGATTTATGACAAAGTTGCAATCTTTTGTTGAATTCTTCCCACCTTCCTTCGGATCAGAGGAAATACCTTTATTTATCCTTAGGGAGTAGTTAGTTCTTGTGTCCTCGTGTGCAAGCTATTGTTGATGTCGATTACTTTTTTTTTGTCCGAGATGACCTTTTTCAAGGTGCTCACTTTTTGGGGTGGGGTGGGGTGGTGGTTGGGGGTGAACAAAATATAAAATTTAAGACAGATTACATGATGATCTCTGGATCAAAATGTGTCCAAGAAATGTACAAGACATCAAATGTCAAAGCCAAACTTTCATATATCAACTTATCCAAAGTACTACATGGGAAGTGATTTAGGCTTACTGAAAGTCATTGCAACGTCCTTGATGCATTGCATAAAGTTTGACTTCTACCTTCAACTCATATAACACAACATTGTGCTGTAACTAATGGTGAACTTACTTACATGACATAAATTGTGGGTCAACATACACTGAGTATCGTTTGTAACTCTTACTTAATAAGAGGGAAAATACATAGGACTTATATAATCTGCTATGCTCCTGCATCACTATTGAAACTCCAGGCATTGGACACATGATACAAGAAATTGTGTTTGCCGTTTTCAAGGTATGTGCAGATGAAATGAAGTATGGAAGTGTGTAATGTATGTTTACAAGTGGAATTCTTGGTTTCCTCCACGATAAACAGTAAATCAGTGAATGTTTACTTAGACAAACAAATTTCTGATTGGCCTAAAATAGATTTTTTGATAGCAATAACAAAATTTTGAAATTGCATCTCTCAGGACACTGGAAGCAGGATGAATTACTGCATATAAGCAAAAAATTTGCTATTTCAAAGTTAAAAGGATAACAGGCCAGGGGTTATTTTGCAGTGGAAGTTAAATAGCGGTTTTGATAATTATTGATGGTTGTGAGGATAGCTTGGGAGACATGGGTACACAGTTCAAGGGGGGAAAGGAATGTGAGAAAACTAGTACAATTCAAGGGGGAGAGAAGATTACACAACCAAAAGGGAGAGGGAGAGGAGAGTTTGATTTCTTGCAAGTGATTTCATTTGGCATCTCTTTCTCCGTAACTTTACAACATCCCTTTTTATTAGAGTGATTTTACATTAAAAAAAAGTAATACAGCGGAATTAAGATGGATTAATGGCAGGAATTATCTTAATTAATCAGTGATCACACAGTCGTTACAACTAATATATAAATCAGTAAAACATAGTTTGGTCTAATGAGGAGTGTAAGTCCTCAAATGACGGTGCACTGTATTAAAATTCCCTCTGATTGCTTTCAGCAACACAATGCTGGCCAACATTCCTGGAAGCTCCCCAATTTGATAGTTTGCTGCAAACTCCTGTATCCAAGGACACTGCCATTACCAATTGATCAAGCCATTTTCTCACTATAAAACTTGTAACGATTAACAATGGAATGAGATTTGTAACTGGTGTTTTCTACAGTAACCATAGTAGTTAAATTTGTAATCTTCCTTAGAGCTCATGGCTTCTTCCTATGGGCTTCCATGTAAAAAAATCCTCGGTACTAAGAGGACTATAACATCGCCTCAAATTCCATGCAAATTTTTTAAAATGAAAAACTGGGAGGGATACCCTTCTTAGAAAAGATGAAAGTTGCGAAATCAGCTTAAAAGATACAAGATAGACCACATAAACTCACAAAATAAAGAAGTACCAAGAGGTAGTATAACACAAAAAGTGTCTAATAAAGTTTTCAAAATGTAACTAAAGAGAAGCAACTATCTTATATTGTTACCCGTCCCAACATCTTCCACAACCTTCAAGATTTTTCAAGCTCTTTTTTTCATGGCTTGAGCTATCCAGAAGAAAACCAAGTAGAGTGTGTTAAATCACACTTGGGTTTTATTTAGGAAGATCAAACTCAATATTGATATTTGTCCTTTTTGTTATTTTTTAAATTAACACGCAACCATAAACAAACTCATGTTTATTTTGAGAGCAATTTGTTGGAGTGCACTATGTTACAGTACCTTTTTTCTTCTTTCGACATTGAGGATTTAATACTCAAGTAATTCTGATATCAACTGAACCGAGGATTATGACATGCCCTACGGTTTCTTTCAATATCTTGCATTCCCTCCTCAAACCTTGTGGTAGCTTCATGCATTGCGTACACCCTTTAAGATGTAATTATTTTCTAACCCTTTCCAATTATCAGGTTTAGTACTTCCAATTAATGTTGTATCTCATCTCTATAAACATTCAGTCTTATCTACATAAACATACAAAATGAACTATTATTCTTGCAAGTAGTGCATAATGATTAGATCTTAATCCTGATTTGCAGGAGTGAAGCGTGTTGTTGATCTTTGTGCAGCACCAGGTAGTTGGAGTCAGGTATTCATTAAGAACATTATGCTATTTTATTTTATTCAAGAAGTGCTCAAGGCAATGCAATTGTACCTTTTTAAGTTGAATTTGCTCTATTGCAGTTTAGTTACAAATTTCCCTATGAAACTCACATCTTAAAATTGTTATATATTGTTATATTCCTTTACAAAACTCAGATAGGCATCCACTCTAAAATATCACAATTAAAAAAACTCAATGCAATTTTGGTTGTGCTAAAAAGTGTGTCCTATTAAAACCACATGCTACTCTGTTTTCATCGAGGTCGCATGTTCCCATCGAGGCCCATGTTTTTTGAATTGGAGGCATGTGCACGTCAGGACATACGCCTGCCATATGCTGCCGGGGGGGGGGGGGGGTTCATACCCTTAATAATTAAACTACTCCGATTAATTAATTCAGACAATTATGAACTTTTGGGATTTATTTGGAGTCAATATAGGGAAGCGTCGTGGTTCATGTGGCACATCAAGTACTAGCACGTTCGTTCTGCTTGCTTTGCCAGATTCAAGCCGACCCGTATCTCGCTCAATATCTTACTTCTCGCGCAACATGGGCGACTCGTTGGATCAGCTGAGCCAGCTTCTGACCATGTTGCAAGCCCTTATGACACATCAAACTGTCGCCTAGGCATGTCGATATGATTTCATTACTGCCAAGCGCCTCGATGATCTCACGTCACTATGCCAGTTTCCACCACTTCCGCACATGAGCAAGCTTGCAGCAGTCAGGCGTCTCCACTGCTGCTTCTTCGACCTGATCCCCCTGACCATGGTACCACCTGAAGTCAACATCGTGCCTCGTTACACCAAGTTGGCATTTCCAACTTATGATGTGAAGGATGATCCTTTAGGCTAGCTCACCAGATGCGAACATTTTTTTAGCCATTAACAGACACCGGTGACAGAATGGATAAGTCTAGCCTTTTTCCACAAGCTTGATATCGTTATCTATGGTTCGCCCGTTTGCAAGCCGACAATCTTGGGATGATCCGACGGGATTTTAAGCGGGCATGCAACCTGCGCTTTGGCCCCCTGATACGCATAAACCCCTTGGTGCCCCTAAACCCTAAACCCTAAAACAACACATGCCCTCTATCCTTCCACTTATGACATGAAGGAGGCGGCCTTCATATATAATGAACTAGCTGGATTCTGTAGTTGCTCTAGCAGCATACTGAGAGTCTGAGATCATCTCGAGTTACGACATCTCCCGGGCTTACCCTTTGAGCAAGGTTTTGTGCGAGGTCTAACCAGTCCAGGGAATCCTTTCAAAAGGCGAGCGATAGCGAAGATAGAGGCTTTGAATGGCAAAGTATCTGCAGGATGTGCCCGTGGCAGGTTGACTTAAGCCAAAAAGTCCTGGAGGGTTGGTCTTTTGGTCTGAAATAAGCACCATAGCTTCCTTTCACGGAATCTAGGTTGTGTTTGTCCAGCATTACTGCAAGCTAGCAACTAATCCAGATATTCCATCATGCAACGCAATCAAGTCAAGCTCATCTTGCTATTCACGAAAATCCTGAAGAAACCTCTGTGAAACACACTCCTAAAAGTTGCTTACGACATTACGTTGGACCGAGTCGATTGATGGATATCTAGAACAATTTCAAATTCTTCCGGCTCACATCACAATACCCACAGAGATGCATGTCACCATCTTTACGGCCAGGTTTCACGATCGATTGCGCTTGGACGTCGTATTCGAGGCTCCTCGAGACTTGGTGACTGTTATGAGTTTAGTCAGATTGTGCGAACGTCGACTTCTGATGGATCAGGATGCCTACATCACCACCGACGCATGGACTCAGGACGGACGGACGGACCGCAAGTACCCAAACCCCACAGATCCGTCGACTGTCTCGTGCAGAATTGTTCGACCTGCGCGCACAAGGGTTATGCTATAACGACGATGAGCAGTATACAAGCGGTGTTGAGGAAGACGAGAGTCGGCAGACAAGAGTCGAGAAAGGAGAGAGAGGAGAAGGATCTGCAGTGTTGAGGAAGACGAGAGTCGGCAGACAAGAGTCGAGAAAGGAGAGAGAGGAGAAGGATCTGCAGTGTTGAGGAAGACGAGCGTCGGCGGAAGTATCGAGCGTCTAGAGACTCTGATCCCATGGTAGAAAAATAACTTTGTTAATTGATGAAAAAGGAGAGAGGCCCTCTACATTTAGTAGAAGGTATTACATAATTTACATGAATATAAAACAAAGTTAAAATATTAATACTTCTAATAATGTTATATTTTATAGATTAATAATTTTAAAATATATATTCAATGACTGAAATAAAAGTAGTATATGATGGTTCAAATAATCAGTCTCAGTGCATATGCAAAATGAAAATGATCAAAATATTATGCATGCCTCTGATTTTTTGTGACGGATATGCATGTGTGTGTATATATTATATGCACTTACTGACAAAACATGAGTGGGTCCCTTGTACAGTGTGTTGAGGCAGCAATATCTGTTGTTCGGAGTGCCCTCCTTAAAAAATGTTCTTTGCTGCTAGCATAAGAACAACTGCTGCAGGGGACATCGGGCGAAAAATAGTTTTACACGGTATACACTGAGCGACTACCGGGTATACTGCGGCCGCGGCACACTTGTGCATGAAGGACCCATGCATGTTCTGCTAGTCTTTTATAAGGGTGTTATTCTCTTATTGTGACTGCCCATGATATGAATCTTGCATGTGGAACTATTGGTTTGATACCCAATGATCAATAATCGATCCGACACCCAATACTTATGTTGCGATAATGAGATGATTTAGTATCGTTGCAGACTTGTTGATGGGGAATCAGAACCATTCATTTTATGCGGATCGACGATCGTAGCAGTTTTTGTTCTTGTCATTTTTTATTTCGAGTTGTAATTTTATGTATTTTTGAGTCGGAACGTTCGGCCAATCATAGCCGTCCGTTGCCCCCTAGGAATCTATAAATAGAGGGCGAGGACTCTCATTTTAGGCATTGAAGAATGAAGTATTGAAGCTCATTCTTTGGTCATTCGGTGCCGAAGCCGTTAATCCGGGTGCGAAGCCTTGGATCCCTTTCCCCTTGCCGCCCACCATATTTCCCCTCCACCCTCTCAGGTAGCTGCCGGATCCCCCCAACCTCCATCTCCTCCCCACTACAACAGCCAGCCTAAGATCCTTTCCTTCCCCTCCATAAGCAGCCACCGGCCCTAAGCCTATCTCCCCTCCCTTTCTTGGCCAGCAACACTCCCAAACCCCCACCTTCTCCCTCCTGATTGCTGCCAGGAAAACAGTACAGCAGGCCCTGGCACTTCCCCTCCATATCCCACCAAAAAACAGCCTCCCATACTCCATAAAAAATCCCCGGCGATCACCGGAGTTCGCCTCCGGACACCTCCGGTGATCCTCCAACTCCTCCCCTTCATTTTCCTACATTTTTACGTTTTCCGGTGATTGCCGAAAAACTTTTCCGGCTACCACCACCACCACCTCCGGCCATCACCAGCCACCAACCACCTCCACCACCACTCATAACCACCATAACCACCTTCTTAACTACACACTACCCCCACTTTCTCCTCTCTCCTAAATTTTAGTCACTCCTAAAATTAATCCCAACCTCCCACTCCCCTTATTTCACTCTCAGCCTTCCCCAAATTCACGTGGAATCACCTTAAAATTTCCCTAACAGTTAACCCATTAACTCCACATTATCAAGGTAGCCGACCCCACTCCTTATCCCCCCACTAATCCCTCTTCTCCATTACGTGGAGCCTCAATCAGCAAATACCCACCTCTTCCTTTCACCTGGAACCCCTTTCAACAACCCTTCCTCTCTCATTCCCAGCCTCATACTTAACTGTAACTGTTCTGCTCTTCCATAACAGCCCAGTAAATTATGAAATTATCCCAAGCATCCCACGCCTCCCCTCACTCACCAATCTCCTTGAAACCAGCTGCCAGCTGCCTCAAAATACTTCCCTTGCATTGTCGGGCTTGCTGTCCAGTATCCTGGACAGTCAAAAACTGCTGCCCTTGCTGAAAACTACCTCCCAACACCCTCGTTATTGCTGACCCTGTTTCTGGACAGCCCCAAACAGTTTCAGAGCTCTGAAAATCAGCCCCGGCAGCCCTCTAACAGCACCTCCAGCCCTCCTCTCTACATTGTTTGCAAAGTTCAAGGTTTGTTTGTTGATTTCTTTACTTTTGGATCATGTGTTTGTTCTCTACTTGAGAGAGTGATTTATAGACTTTGTTTTCAATTGTTTTGGTCTTTGTAATCTCTCATTTAAATAATATTTGATTTTCTGTCACTCTTGCACTTGTACGACTTCTCGTGTCTCCTTATTTGAGAGCTTTAATTATTGTGACATAAGTCTATTTTGATTTATAAAACTAATTATTATTGCAAATTAAATTCGTCGGATATGTATGGTTGCATGTAGGAGTTCATTCATGTGCTTTCACATCACATAGGACCGTCCTGCGTCAGATTGGTATCAGAGCCCCAGGTTCGGGCTTAGTTTATAATATGCGGGACTAGAACCTATATGTTTCACCATGTCATATCATAGTAGCAATTGCTACTCTAATCCTTTATTTGATAAACACGAGTCCACTCATTTCGTTAATCCTCTATTTGTGGAACCGGATTCCACCACTGATCATGCACATAGAGTTCCCTCGGGAGGACCCTCATACTATCATGATTATCCTCGTCCCCAATACATCACTCGTAGAAGTCGTGCTAACCCTTTTTCACACTTTGATTTTTTTAGAGGTAATTACCTTGAAGAATATCAAGAGCCTTATAGAGGTCACCACCATCAAGATAACATCACGTGTAGTGGCCTCCCTAGTGTTCCGAAAACGGATATGTCGGTAGCCGAATTTCAACGATGGGTCAGTGATCAATTTGATCGCTTGCATGTTCATTTCAATGAAATAAAGAATGCCTCAAAGGGAACCCGTAGGAAAAAACTTAAGGATTTAGGTCAAGCCACCAATGTGTCTAGTAGTGCTCCCACTGACATGAGAGACCCGACGGTAGATTTTGATTCCTCTCATATTGAGGAGATTCAGTGCCCACTTGATTTTGGGGTCGAGTCCGATCTTGATCATGTGATATCAGTGGAGAGTGACACTAGTATGATTAGTGAACATGGTCACGAGAGTGAGGACGAACGGCCCAGTGACACAGTGATGGTATATCCATTCTCCGCACCTCACTTAGTCCTAGTTTCCCCTGCGGCTAGAAAGTCAATCCTCAACATTACTATCGGGAGCCGAGAGCCTAGTGTTGTGTACTCAGTGATGACTCCTCTTATATTTAAGGTCACTCCTGATATTTCAGGAACCTATGTTGGTAATCTTCGCATTTGCTGCGAATTTCATTATAGCCCTCCCGGTGAGCCACTTGATGAATTTCTACTTTATGGAAGCATTCTACGCATCATGGAGTGGTATCTCAATGCCAAAGTCTCGCATAGCCTTCTGGGTGTTTATCTCACACTCGACGAGTATTTCTACACTCCACCAAAAGAGCCTCCAGATAAGCCACCACTATTTAGGTACGTGTCCACTATCTTTGAGTTAGTCGAGGGTGAGTGCTCTCGATGATCTTGGGTTTAGTTTCATCATTGTTAGTACAGACACTTCAGGTGTTTATTTATATGATCATCGCCCCCGCGATGAATTTTTTTACACCCCACCCACTGATCCCCCTGATCATGTGCCCCTCTAGTATGATACCTGGGGGGATGCAGAGTCTCTACATAGCCGTTCTGTTATGTTTGTCGGTCATCATTCATTGTCACTGTGTAACATGCATGAGTCTATCCGACGTAAGAGTACTCGCAATGAAATTATTTATAAATCTTATGATGATAGCCACAGGAGATTGCAAAGCTTCAACGAAGGAGGACAAGTGTTGATTTGTATATTTGCTGAGAGGTTCCCCAAGGAATTGCTCGAAAATTAAATGCTAAGCGAATGAGTCTTTACACTGTGCTTAAACAAATTGGAGCAAATGCTTATGAGCTGGATATCTCGCCTAGTATGAGGATTTCACTTGTATTCAACGTTAAAGATTTGACTTCATACTTTGAGCCACATGACTACATGTACCCTTCGTCTTCCAGTTCCACATCCTCTCAGCCTCCGTATGCATTCATCACTCCACCACAACCTCAGTTACCACCATTCTCGCCTTCCACCTCGCCACATCAGCATCAACCTTCACCTACCACCTAGCTTCCTCCTCAACCTGAGTCCTCGGCACCGACTGCTCATCCGACTTCTCCAGTTCCTACATCTCGTTCGTCACCAGCAGCTCCACCGTCTTCATCTGTACCACATTCTCCGGCACAGGCATCATCTAGCTTCTTCCACAACAGTACAGTACAGTGTTCGACGACGACGACAGTAGCAGTACCTTCTTCAGCATTGATGCCCAGTACTCCGTCCTCGACGTCTTCAACATCATCTCTTTAGCAGCAGCACCAGTTACAGTACCATCGTTAGCTTCAGTAGTACCATCCTCGGTTCCATCATCATCAGCTTCAACGACCTACGAATTCAGAGCTACAGGGTTTCTCCTTGCCTTCAGACGAGAGCAAGCACATCTTCATTCACGGAGATGAATGATTTCAAGGCGGGGGGAATTGATGGGGAATCAGAACCATTCATTTTATGCGGATCGACGATCGTAGCAGTTTTTGTTCTTGTCATTTTTTATTTCGAGTTGTAATTTTATGTATTTTTGAGTCGGAACGTTCGGCCAATCATAGCCGTCCGTTGCCCCCTAGGAATCTATAAATAGAGGGTGAGGGCTCTCATTTTAGGCATTGAAGAATGGAGTATTGAAGCCCATTCTTTGGTCATTCGGTGCTGAAGCCGTTAATCCGGGTGCGAAGCCTTGGATCCCTTTCCCCTTGCCGCCCACCATATTTCCCCTCCACCCTCTCAGGAAGCTGCCGGATCCCCCCAACCTCCATCTCCTCCCCACTACAACAGCCAACCTAAGATCCTTGCCTTCCCCTCCAAAAGCAGCCACCGGCCCTAAGCCTATCTCCCCTCCCTTTCTTGGCCAACAACACTCCCAAACCCCCACCTTCTCCCTCCTGATTGCTGCCAGGAAAACAGTACAGCAGGCCCTGGCACTTCCCCTCCATCTCCCACCAAAAAACAGCCTCCCATACTCCATAAAAAATTCTCGGCGATCACCGGAGTTCGCCTCCGGACACCTCCGGTGATCCTCCAACTCCTCCCCTTCATTTTCCTACATTTTTACGTTTTCCGGTGATTGCCGAAAAACTTTTTCAGCGACCACCACCACCACCTACGGCCATCACCAGCCACCAACTACCGCCACCACCACTCATAACAACCTTTATAACCACACACTACCCCCACTTTCTCCTCTCTCCTAGATTTTAGGCACTCCTAAAATTAATCACAACCTCCCACTCCCCTTATTTCACTCTCAGCCTTCCCCAAATTCACTTGGAATCACCTTAAAATTCCCCTAACAGTTAACCCATTAACTCCACATTATCAAGGTAGCCGACCCCACTCCTTATCCCCCCACTAATCCCTCTTCTCCATTACGTGGAGCCTCAATCAGCAAATACCCACCTCTTCCTTTCACCTGGAACCCCTTTCAACAACCCTTCCTCTCCCATTCCCAGCCTCATACTTAACTGTAATTGTTCTGCTCTTCCAGAACAGCCCAGTAAATTATCCCAAGCATCCCACGCCTCCCCTCACTCACCAATCTCCTTGAAAGTTGAAACCTGCTGCCAGCTGCCTCAAAATACTTCCCTTGCATTGTCGGGCTTGCTGTCCAGTATCCTGGACAGTCAAAAACTGCTGCCCTTGCTGAAAACTACCTCCCAACACCCTCGTTATTGCTGACCCTGTTTCTGGACAGCCCCAAACAGTTTCAGAGCTCTGAAAATCAGCCCCGGCAGCCCTCTAACAGCACCTCCAGCCCTCCCCTCTACATTGTTTGCAAAGTTCAAGGTTTCTTTGTTGATTTCTTTACTTTTGGATCATGTGTTTGTTCTCTACTTGAGAGATAGTAGTTTATAGACTTTGTTTTCAATTGTTTTGGTCTTTGTAATCTCTCATTTAAATAATATTTGATTTTCTGGCACTCTTACACTTATACGACTTCTCGTGTCTCCTTATTTGAGAGCTATAATTATTGCGGCATAAGTTTATTTTGATTTATAAAACTAATTATTATTGCAAATTAAATTCGTCGGATATGTATGGTTGCATGTAGGAGTTCATTCATGTCCTTTCACATCACATAGGATCGTCCTGCCTCAGATTGGTATCAGAGCCCCAGGTTCGGGCTTAGTTTATAATACGCGGGACTAGAACCTATATGTTTCACCATGTCATATCATAGTAGCAATTGCTACTCTAATCCTTTATTTGATAAACACGAGTCCACTCATTTCGTTAATCCTCTATTTGTGGAACCGGATTCCACCACTGATCATGCACATAGAGTTCCCTCGGGAGGACCCTCATACTATCATGATTATCCAACAACATTTTACATCATCAGTAGTATAGCAGTATACAAAGTTATAACTATCATTTAAAGTAGAGAACCCAAGTATCAAGAGGAACAAAGCATCCAATTATCATTCAAAGTATCCAACAAAGCATCCACGTAGACTATTACCCAATTATCAGTCAAAGTATCAGTACTAGTATCAGAACAAAACATCCAACATTTTATTTATCAAAAGTCACAAAGCAGCAAACCAATTAGAAAATGAAGTTGGATATACATGCATTATCGATTGCAAAATGAAGTTGGATAAATAATTAATAATAGGGGTATTTCAGATCATTTGTTGACTAACAAAATTATAAATGAGCCAAATAAAAAGGGTAATTGGCAAGATGCACCCTGGAATTACAGGGTTTTGGCACTTTGCGCCCTAAATTGTTAAATATTGCAAGATGCATCCCCAATTACAAAAAGGTTGGCACTTTGTAACCCCCTCCAGGGTGCAAAGTGCCAGACTTTTTGTAATTAGGGGGTGCATTTTGCAATATTTAACAATTTGGGGTGCAAAGTGCCAAAACCCTACATTTAGAGGGTGCATGTTATCAATTACCCAAATAAAAATAATAAACAGTCACCAAACAAGCTAGAGTGCCACCAGCCACAGCAAGGCAGCAAAGCAGCAAGTAGCAAGCAACCACCATGCTACAGAACCCACAACCAGCAAGGTCGCCGGTCAATAAGGCAGCAGGGCCGGCCGGCTGGCAACAGGGTAACTAGCGAGCTAGAGTGCCGAGAGCGGGAGAATGTGAGGGGGAAGTAGGGAGAAGAATGCACCAGCCGAGAGAGTGAGAGCACCAGCAGATAGAGTCGAGAGCCCGTGAGATTGAAAGCACCAGAGAGAAGAGAGACTGACCAGAGTGAGAGCACCATCGAGCTAGAGTGCCGAGACTATTGAGAGAACAACCAGAGTGAGAGCACCAACGAGCAGGGAGAAGAACCAGCGAGCGCGAGAGAGAGATAACAACCAGCGAGCGAGAGCACCAACGGAGAGCGCGCGAGAGAGATAACAACCAGAGAGGTAGAGCGCGCGAGAGAGATAACAACCAACGAGCGCTCGAGAGGCGAGGGAGAGCACCAGCGGAGAGCGAGAGCACCAACGGAGAGCGCGAGGGAGAGCTAGGGCAGGAGCAGCGTAATGAACCACGGGGTGGGAGGAGATTTAATATAAAAAAACCGAGCGGCGAATTCAGAGGCACATCTTTAAACATTAAAAAAACCCGGCATATAACCAGTTTCTTGGACCGATATATCGGTCCAAACCAATATATCGGTCCAAACCGATATATTGGTCCGTTTTTTTCAAAACGATACAAGCCAAATATAAACCGGTTATGAAACGTTTTACCTCCCAAAACTTTATGTCGGCCGACATGTCGGACATATCGTCCGATATCCACAACATTGGTGAATATAGGATTTGGTTTCATTTATCTCAAATATAACATAAACCAACACGTTCAATTGACCCATTTTCTGCACGTCCTTATGTGCGACCTTATAGGTTCGTATCACGTTGACAGTAAGATTAATTCCTAACTACTTCTAGATCATAAAATTCCAATAGAACTGATCAATTCGAGACGGTTCTTATGGTTCTCGTTTTTAGTATGGTTCTAGAAAAGGAAAGTACCGACCTTGGCTCGGTTCTCGGTTCTTGCGGCCGGGTACCCAAGAACCGACTTGAGAACCAAATGTCTAGTACTTATCACATTAATATGAAGTCAAAGAAATGTAATATAATTTGATTTTTGTTAGAATGCAAAAAAAAAAAATTAAGTCTATAGTTTTATTGTCGAATAGAAAGAACATATAGAAAAATAAGATTTGTGTAAAAACAATGTAGGAAGATAAGATATTTGATAAATTTTATAACCATTTTTGAGTTACAATTATACCTCCGGGTAGAGCTGAGAACCGAACTGTAACTGAACCAAACTTTTTGGTTCGGGTATGGTTTTAGACTTCTAATATATGGGTTGGTTCTGGTTTCGAAAATGTGGAACCAAACCTATGTGGATCTGTTCTTGATTTTTGGTGGTGCGGATCCGAACCGACCCGAGTTTCACCCCGATACACCGTTAACATAATATAAAATAAAATTACGGATGATATGCTCAAAAGTCGTGTCGGGCGATATATTTGAAAAAAATCGGATATGTCGAACTCAAGGTTGTAGATGTCGGATGTCGGGGACACGTCGGTTTGAGTTTTTCATGTCAGTTTCTTATATATCGCGGGATATATCGGGTTTTAATATATAATTATATATATAGTTATATGTAAATAATATATTTTTTTATTTTATATATGTTGTAGAGAGAAGAGGGCCAAGAGATAAGATAACAACAGAGAGAAGAGGGGAGAGGGCCGAGAGATAAGATAACAACAGAGAGAAGAGGGGAGAGGGCCGAGAGATAAGATAGCAGCAAAGGAAAGAGAGGAGAGAGCCGAGAGATAAGATAACAACAATTCCATTTTTATTCAAGAGCAAAGAGAAGAGAGAAGAGCTCAAATAATAACATGCAACATTGCAACCATACCGGCATACCCTAAACCAGAGCAACCATTAATACTTAAATAGCATCACTAATTAAAGAAATAGCTTGTAGCCCCGATGCCCAAAAAAATTTTGTAGTAAGAAACCAGAAGAAAGCTTAGAGAGAAGAGATGAACCAGAGAAGAAGCACTTGAGTAGTGGAGTGCAACCATAGAAACCTGAAAATGCCGTAGAAACGGGGGAGAATAAAGAAACTTACAGTGCTTTTGATGAAACAGGAGATTCAGGGAGTAAGGGAGAAGAAGCAGAAGTCGTATATTATATACCAGCGAGAGAGTCGTTGATGCCAGGAAGAAGAAGCATAGTAGCCATAGAAACTAGGGCGAAGATCGCCAAAGACTCGGAGAGAACAACCACAAATGGAATAGGGCACGAGATGAATGAGAGCGACGGAGGGCTTAGTTAACCGGGCGAGTCGAAATGACAGAAGGAAACAACGAGGCGTAAATTAAAGAATGAAACGTGCGATATATCGCCCGTTTCCTGCACCGATATATCGAGAACGGGGAGATATATCGCCCACTTTTTTCAAGCCGCAATTGGATGAAAATAAAACGGAAACATGTCATTTTTGGTGTCAAACCTTTATATCGGCCGACATCTACAACACTGATCGGACTATATATTTTACAAAAAGACAATCAATTTTTTGTTGAAAAAATGTCAATTTACCCTCAAAATCGACATGTCGGGCACGCCAGAGCCTCAGAGGACATTTAAAATAGTGAGATTTACACAAGAAGATATAGGCAAATAGAGTTGACCTTTATGTAGCACTCACAAGAAATGTCTTGAGAATGATGGTTTAGAAAGCCGATCCAAATTGTTGCGACAATATTGGATGGTATGCCTGCCTTTAGAACGTGAATTCATTACACAGTTGTTCTGTCACTCATTTCCCTGATTATGTGATGACAATGAGGATTTTACTTGATTTTTTGTGCTTGCAGCCTGTTAATAATTAATAGTTCCTTTTTTGTCCAGGTGTTGAGCCGAAAATTGTATGTTCCATCTAAATTGAATCCAGAAAGTAGGTAAGTTTACTACCTATTGGTGTTTATATTTTGTCTTTTTATGCAATATTTATCATATTGTGCTCCACATTTCTGCACTTTTATTATTGGACAATTTTGGTCAATTTTTCTTTCCAAGGCATGCCTGTAAGCTACACTAATATTATTTAAATTGCGCTTTTAAATCAAAGCAGCTAAAATTCTGTGACATCTTGAAAGTACTTGGCAGCATTTCGTAATGTGGATTAAAATGCTGTCAATTGTATATAAATTTTTTCTCCGCTGGTGTGATTTACTAGATACGAATGCGTTTTATCATTACACGATCTAGGTTCCGTTTGTCTACAAACTTCTTTGGGGTCACATAGTGCATGAATTTTGACTCAAGTTGCCTTCATTGCTTGCAAATCTCTGGTGGTCTATCTAATCAGACTAATCCTGGGCTGTGGATGGCTGCAGTTGTATCAGGATTCATGCAGAAGACAACCTAGTTTCTAGAGGCCTGCAGTTTCAGTCTTTCGGAAAACTCTGGACTAGTTTTTGAGTGTTATTAATTTGTTATCTTTTTGCTTCTTACTAATTACTGTAATTTTACTTAAAAAATAAAAAAAATGACAGAAAGGATGAAATTGTCACCAATGCTGATTTTCCCACCTGCAGTTTTTGTTGCCATGGTATTTAGTTTGAACACATCTGAAAATATTATGACCCTCTACTTTTGAAACCTGTCGGGACACTGATGCACTCCGGACATGTCTAAGGGATCACGGTAGACATGCCGTAAGTCTTGTTAAAAAAGAAAAAATATAAACCTATTATGGACACTCGTGTCCAATACCTGATCAACTGTTTATCTGACACCAGGTCAACCGCCTTGTTTGATAAGGTCAAGGCGCATGACATTTTTTCCCTGAGTTATTGGACACTATGAGAGGTGTAGATAAAAGCAAAGCTTGTATATATTTCTTCAATAATTCAAATACAAAGAGAGAGTGCATATATATAGGAGGGAGAAAGAGAGAAGAAATACTATACAAGATGTGGGACTAAAGAATAGAAGACTAAATGGGCCCAAATACGGTCCCCTTTACATGGGCTTTTCCAACACTCCCCCGCAAGCTGGAGCGTACAAGTCGTAAGATCCAAGCTTGGACAGGCATTGATAGAAGTGAGTACTGGATAGGGCCTTTGTGAGGACATCCGCCACTTGTTCGGTACCCGGAACATGCTTTAACTCTAGTTTCTTCATTTGAACTTTCTCCCGGACGAAATGGCAATCTACTTCAATGTGCTTTGTTCTTTCGTGGAAGATCGGGTTCTTGGCAATGTGTATAGCAACTTGACTATCACACAAAAGGAGAGCCAGTGAGGGAAGTTTTACACCAAGGTCAGTCAGGAGGCTCTCAAGCCATGTGAGTTCAGAGACCACAGATGCCATTGCCCGGTATTCTGCTTCAGCTGAGGATCGCGCAACAACAACTTGTTTCTTACTCCGCCAGGTAATCAGGTGTCCTCCAAAATACGTGCAAAAACCACTGGTTGACCGTCGATCGTCTAGGGACCCAGCATAATCAGCATCAGAGTATGCCACCAATTTTGGAGTTGAAGATGATGTTTTATAAACCAGTCCCTGACCAGGAGCTGTTTTGAGATATCGAAGAATCCTTTCGACGGCCTGAAGGTGAGATCTTCGAGGGAAGTGCATGTATCTGCTGACCATACCCACGACAAAGGATATATCAGGTCTTGTTATTGTTAGGTAGATTAATTTTCCAACACGACGACGATTGTATTCTGGGTTCTGTAGTTGCAGATCTGATTCAGAGGCTTGAGCACACAATTTGTGATTGACATCCATTGGTGTATTAGTTGGTTTACAGCCTGAGTATCCCGCATCATGAAGGAGATTGAGGCGGTACTTTCGCTGAGAGAGGACAAGGCCATCTGGTCTTCTGGCGACCTCCAGACCCAGGAAGTAGTGCAGGTGACCCGGATCTTTTGTCTGAAAGACAGAGCTAAGATGTTGTTTGACCGCCTGTATTCCTTTTGTGTCATCTCCAGTAATTATAATGTCATCCACATAAACCAAAAGAATAACTGTTCCTGTTGCCTGTTGGCGAGTGAACAAGGAGAAGTCTGCCGAGCTCCGAGTAAAGCCAATCTCCCGAAGAGCCTTGCTGAACTTGTCGAACCAGTTTCGAGGTGATTGTTTGAGACCATAAAGCGACTTTAAGAGACGACAGGCCATAGACTCCCCCGTGGTCTCAAACCCGGGAGGTTGCTCCATGTAAACAGTTTCATGAAGATCGCCGTTAAGAAACACATTCTTAATATCCAGCTGAAATAAGGGCCACCGACGATGTACAGCCACAGAGATCAGTACGCGAACAGTGTTGAGTTTAGCCACAGGAGAGAAGGTTTCTTCATAGTCGATACCCTGTTGTTGAGTGTATCCCCGAGCAACTAAGCGAGCTTTTAGGCGATCAATAGTTCCATCAGAGGCATGCTTGATAACAAAAACCCATTTACACCCAACCGGTTTCTGTCCTGGAGGACGGGGTACCAGAGTCCATGTCTTGTTCGCCCAAAGAGCAGTCATTTCTTCCTCCATGGCTGCGCGCCAGCCTGGATGTTCCAGGGCCTCCTGCACAGAGTTAGGAATAGCAATTGTGGACAAAGAGGTAGCAAGTGCCTGAAGTTGAGGAGAGAGGCGATGTAGGGAAACATAGTTCGCCATACGATGAGCGGTGGATTCTGTTACCGGATCAGTCTGACGCTGAGTACCCGAGGTCGAGGCCGACTGCGTAGGAGCACCGGGAGTAGGAATGCGGCGAGAGTAGACACGGATAATGGGTGGCTTGTAGGGTTCAGGAGTAGAATGTGAGGAAGGAAGAACCGGTGTGTTAGTGGGAATGATAGGTCGTAGGACAGGCTGTGGGATAGGTATTGGTGTAAATGTGGGTACAAGAGTAGAGAAGAATGGCTGATCCTCTCGGAAGGTAACATCAGGCGACACAGAGACTTTGCGGGTTGTAGGGGAATAGCAAACGTAGCCCTTCTGTGTACGTGAATAGCCAACGAAGATGTGCTTGGCCGCCCTGGGATCCAGCTTGTCCATGGACGGTCCTAGAATATGAACGTAGCACGTACACCCGAAGATTGGAGGTGTGAGGGGAAAGGCCGGAGTAGAAGGAAAGAGGAGGCTGAAAGGAGTGGCATTGTTGAGGACGGAGGATGGAAGACGGTTAATAAGATAACAGGTCGTGGAGATCGCAAAGTTCCAATAAATTTTGGGGACGTTCATGTGAAGCATGAGAGAGCGGGCGACATCAAGTAAGTGTCGGTTCTTTCGTTCAGCCACACCGTTTTGTTATGGGGTGTAGGGACACGAAGTTTGGTGAATAATCCCGAACTCCGAACATAAACTTGCAAACTCGTTGCTTGTGTATTCACGAGCATTATCAGTGCGTAGAGTTTTGATGGTAGTGGAGAATTGCGTTTTGGTTTCAAGGACAAATGCTCGAAAGACACGAGGAAGCTCCGAGCGATCGCGAAGTAATTATAACCAAGTGACTTGTGAATAGTCATCAATAAACGTGAGAAAGTAACGAAAACCAGAAATACTAGTAATTTTATAAGGTCCCGATACATCAGAATGTAATAGATCAAAAGGAGCAGAGCTCCGAGTACAACGTGCGGGAAAGGAAGAACGGGGCTGTTTACCCAAAATACAGGAATCACACTTGAAAGCTGGAAAAGATACATCGGGAAGTGCCTTTTGGAGGATTGGGAGGGGAGCATGTCCGAGACGCTGATGCCACTCAGCAGAGGAGACAGATGCGAGGATAGTGGGAGAGTCGTCGAGAAGGTAGAGCCCGTTACGCAGTTGCCCCTTACCAATGGTAGTCCGCGTCCGCCGATCCTGTATCAGAAAAGAAGATGATGTAAATGTTAGGGAGCAATCTAGGTCGGTAGTAAGACGGCTAACAGAAAGCAAGTTGAACGGGGATCCCGGAACATGAAGAGCCGAGCGGAGAGAGATGGAGGGGCTAAGAGAGAGGTCAGCCAAGCCGGAGACTGGAACAGTCGCTCCATTGTCCACGGTTATACACTTCGGATGAGGAGCATTCAAATACTTTGGTGGCTGTAGTGAGATGATATGATGAGTAGCACCAGAGTCCACTATCCAGCGTGGACTCGTTGAGAGACAGGTTATACCTGGATTGGAGACGGAGGCGACGGAGGCAGGTGGGGCATCATCCCTTGAAGATGTTGGAACTGTAGGCGAAGTGCGTCGAGATCGGCGCGGGAGGCCGAGGGGCTGTCATCAACAACAGCGGCAGTCGGACGAGGAGGATTACCAGGCTTCCGATAGCAGGTCGCCTCAAAGTGGCCATCTCGCCCGCAGAATGAACATTTTGGTCTAGAACGACCACCACGCCCCCTTCCCCGAGAGGCCGAACGTCCACCACGAGCCGGTGGAGGAAAAGGAAGTAAGGGAGCAGGAGTATTCTGAAGCAGGGCCGGTGAGGGAGGAGCAGGAGCGGCCAGAGGTGCTGAGGTTTTGAGGAGCATGGAACACACATCTGAGAGGGAAGGAGTAATGGCCGAGGCCAAAACCTGATTTCGGATGCTTTGCAGGTGGGGTGGAACACGAGCCATGATCATAGCAATGATGACAACTTCCTTCTGAGCCCGTTGAGCAACATGATCATTGGTGGAGGGTTGATGCTGGATCCATGCTTCAGCCAGAGTCTTGGTGCGAGCAACAAAGGAGATCATGTTATCAGCCCCGGCCGTATCTAATGCCTGGAGATCTGTGATGATGTCGTAGATATGTTGAAGGCTGTCCTTGCCCGAGTAAAGTGAGTGAAGCTCATCCCACATAGCTTTAGCAGTCTCGTGATACATTACCATTTGGTATGACTCTCCATCCATAGAGTTGAGAAGCCAAGTCTGAACTCGGCCGTCATTCCGAAGCCAAGTGTCCGTAGGAGGGACCGGAGGTACTTGGGTGAGATGACCCAGAAGTCCCTTAGATTGAAGCACTCGCCGGACCGAGTGTACCCATTGCATGAAGTTGACTTTTCCTGAGAGGGAGATTGTGGTGATCCGCAACTAATCACGAGGTTCGGGAGGCTGACCCAGGTGGTCTGGTTGAGGAGAAGCATGCACCATGGTGGAGTCCACAGACGATCCCATTAAAGAAGAAACGAAATAAACGGGCTGAGAAGCGGACCGCGCGGTCTCGATGAGCTGCGACTAGAGGTGAGATCGGCAGGGGCTGTTTGCGACTAGAGGAGAGGCCGCTGAAGGGGTACGGCTAGCTGAGAAGACCGGCAGGGGTGCAGCTAGCTGATGACGGGTTGCGGCTAGCAGGAGGGAGCTCGCAGATCGGCAGGGGTGCGGCTAGAAGGGAGCTCGGCAGAAGCAAGTAGGAGCAGTCGCTGATCGACGAGACTGCAGGAAGCTCGGCAGAAGGCGCAGATCGCAGGAGCAGTCGCTGACAGATGCTGGGAAGCGATAGAGACCTCAGGGAAGGCCGCTGGGAAGGCGCGCAGGAGCAGTCACTGATCGATGAGACCGCAGGAAGTCGCTGATCGACGAGCAGAAGGCGAGACCGCAGGAGATCGCTGATCGACGAGCAGAAGACGAGACCGCAGGAGGCGCGCGGGGAGACAGTCCGCACGGGAGAGGCGTGCGGGGAGACCGCTGAGCAGGGATGCGGATAGAAGACGCGAGCGGGACCACCTGCCAGAGGAGGGCTATAAGAGCTGGAGGAGTACGGAGGCTGGAGAGCTTGCAGGAAGGGAACTCGCAGTTGGCGGTCAGAAAAAAACAGACCGCTTGGGCGCGGTTAAAAAAATTGCGGTTAGAAAAAAAATTCGGGGACCACAATTTTAGAACCTGGCTCTGATACCATGTAGATAAAAGCAAAGCTTGTATATATTTCTTCAATAATTCAAATACAAAGAGAGAGTACATATATATAGGAGGGAGAAAGAGAGAAGAAATCCTATACAAGATGTGAGATTAAAGAAGAGAAGACTAAATGGGCCCAAATACGGGCCCCTTTACATGGGCTTTTCCAACAAGAGGCAAACAATGTGTTAAATTTTGAAAAAGATCCCTATTAAATACTTTTTCCATCACATGTGATGTTACTCTTGATGAATAGTTTTTTTGTCTAGTGATTGTGTGGCTCCTATTGACTGCTAGGGACATCAAATGCTTCTGCTCCTTCCATCCCATAGAGAGCTTTTGGACGAATACAAATTTATGGGAAATTGGTTTTCTTCTTATTTTATTTTTGTATATAAACCTTATGACTCATGATGATATCTTTAATCTATCTGATAAATTTTTTGTGAAATGTGGATCATATAATGATTACTTTATATATATATAATTGGTTAAATATTTTTAGTAATATAAATATTAAATAATTTAATTGTTACTGTTGCAAGCAGTTTATTGTTATTTAAGACTACAAAGTGACCGCCTTGATCCCACTTTTGTAACCAAAAGAAATGTTGTGTCAGTTGGTGCTTCTAATGCTCTAGTTTTACATGTTCTGAAGTTAGACTTATGATTTCTTAAAATACTTAGGAGTTTCATATCATATTTTCAGACTTAGTTTTCGTTGTTATTTACCTTAATATAGTGGAAATGTTGTTGTTTAAAAAAATTATTTTGAAACAGGGATGGTGATCGGCCTTTGATTGTCGCAATTGATTTGCAGCCAATGGCTCCTATTGATGGTGTTATTCAAGTGCAGGGTGATATCACCAATGCTCGGACTGCTGAAGTGGTATAGCTGTAAATTTATATTTTATGACACTTCCATAAGCATCTTTTTACGGGCTACTACCATAAATACTGGTTATTTTTTGTCTACGAGTTTACAAATCCCTTTGTTCATTATATTCAGAAGGCCGTATTCTTGTTCTAAGTTTCTATCCTAACTTGAATCAGCAGCGATGCTTTTAATACATAATTTATGCAGTGGTGATAGTCAAATGTCAGAAGCAATATCAACTTAAATATAATAAGAAAGAGATACCAGAAGTGATGCAATCTCATATTTTTAATGCGGATTTAAGCTACTATGATTCATTGAGTAAAAATCAGCAACTAGAATTTACTAGGGTAAACGATATGAAGTGTTTCTGCTCAGACGCCAGAAGTATATCAACTTAAGAGCAATATGAAAAAAATATACCAGAATTGATGTAATCACATATTTGTAATGTGGATTTAAGCCACTGTGATTCATTGAGAACCATAAATCTGCAACTATAATTTACTGCAAACTTAAATGAATGACATAAAGGAAGGGTGGCAAAAGGTGGCGAGGAAAAATGGTTTCAAAAAATCCTAGGGTTATCAGGATGGAGGAAAAATATCAGGAGGAATTTAAGTAAAATCACTTCTAATATTCAATTCTATAAACAACTATCATTTCAAATTTTCAATAGGCCATAGGGTTCTAATTATAGAAATAGGAACCTTAAAGCATAATTATAAGATAGGTCCTCATAAATTAAAATACCAAAAAAAGAAAATACAAGTATTCCTTAAAATAGAATAGTAAATGTGAGAATTTGAAATATTAAATATTATTATTCCAAAAATTCTAAATAATTACATCAGAGCTCCCCTCTTTATAGAGTAGTAGAGGAAGAGGAATGTATATTTGAAGATGCAAGACTAAATACAAGGAGGAAAACTACAATGGGCCCGTATGTGGGCTTTTGATCTTGGGCTTTAACACCCCCTCAAGCTGAAACATATATGTCGACCATTCCCAGTTTGGTACAAATATATGAAAAGAGGAAGAAACTGATTTGATGAAGACGTCGGCCAACTCCTTATCTGAAGGAACAAACATAGTGCATATTTGTTTGTTGATAATTTTCTCTCTGATTAAGTGACAATCAACTTCAATGTGTTTTGTTATTTCATGAAACACTGGATTTTTGGATATATAGATTGCAGCCTTATTGATGGAGAGCACTGCCTACCCTGCGTCACTTACTATCACAAAACATCGTTAGAGGATAATCGTAAATTTATCCTAAATCTTCTAGAAGTGTTTTCAGCCACTTCAACTCACAAGCAGTCTGAGTCATACATATGTATTCAACTTCAACACTTAACCTGACCACTACTGTTTTTTTCTTGCTTTTCCACGTGACCAATTTTTCTCCGACATATGTGCAAAATCCAGAAGTGGATTATGATCTCCTTTATTATTCGCATAGCTTGCATCAGAATATGCTTTAGTGCGTAATTGATTATTTCTTTGAAACAACAGTCTTTTTCCTGAAACCCTTTGATGTATTCTAGTATTCTTAAAGCAGCTTGCAGATGATACTCTCTAGGAGTCTGCATGAATTGCTAACCCTTCTAACAACATATGAGATGTTAGGTCTGGTTATGGTAAGATGAGTTTACCGACCAGACGCCTGTATGAGTAATATCCTATAGGAGAGAGGATGTCTCGTCCTAATGTTTGTCAATGCCCATAGACATGGGATTCCGAACAGGTTTCGTTCCAAGAACACCAACTTCATTTAGTAGATCTAGGACATACTTGCGTTCAGAGAGAACTATGGAGTTATTGCGTCGCGTAATTTCAATTCCCAAGAAATATCTTGGAGGACCCATATCTTTGATAACAAAATGCTACCGAAGATGTTTCTTGGTTTTTTCTATTCCAAACGAGTCATTTATGGTAAGAAGAATATCGTCAACGTAGACAGCGAGAATAACTATGTCATGGTTTGTTTTTCGTATAAAGAGAGAGTGATCAACATTGCTTCAGGAGAAATCAATTAAGAGACAGCATGGCTGAATTTGTCAAATCATGTGCGAGGGCTTTGTTTGAGACCATATATGACCTTCTGAAGCTTACACACATGAAACTCCCCCTGACCTGAGCAACATAAGATTGAACTTCTTGATATGTAGTATCGAGAGAGAGAGAGTGTTGGCCGAGCGAGAAGATCAGAATATAGGGTGTATATGAGAGAGGTTTTGGCACTCTTGGAGTAAAGAGCGGCAAGATGATCTCATGTTGCCTTCACTGTGTCGTCATGATGGATGATGGACAAACATGCATTGGAAAGGTTGTTTGCTAGCCAGATGCGAACAGGAGCATCACTGATTTCCCAATCAACATATGTGGGAGACACGGGATCAGGAGGGGCATCAATGAGATGATAATGTTTGCGTTGAGAGCGCAAAAAGGTGAAGGAGACACTCCAATCTGGATAATTGGGGCCAATTAATTTTGATGTCGTGCTGAGATTTCTAGAGGCACTGAAATGATTGGGAGGTGCAATGTTGGCGGGAGTAGTTTGTAGTTGTGGATTGGCCATAGTTGGAAAGTTCGGTGAACAAGGCTGGAGAGTTTGCGACTTCACGAGGAGAGCTCGCAGAGGGACTGGTGAGGTCGCAAAAGCTGGTGAGAATGATTCGGGAAGGTGGCAGCGGGCACAAAACTCGTGTGATATCGAAGGAAGACACAATGGGAGTTTGCGGGAGGGAAGAACTCGTAGGAGCTGACGGGCAACAGAGGAGGACACACCAAATGGTTTCGAGACCGTCGATCACAAAGAGCTCTCAAAGATGGAATTTCGCCGGAAGCTACAAATTCGCGAGATTGATTAGTGAGTACTATAGGAAAGAGGCGGAACAGGCGAGTCTAGTGAGCGCCGAGTCCATGGGGTTAGTGGGAACTGCGTGGGATGGACTGTCGATCTCACGGGATCAACGATGTCTGCGACTTCTGTATGGATGCGAGTTCGACTAGCTAGATCGGCGAGTTTGGCGGCGAGAGAGATTGCAGGGAGACGACTCGCGGCTAATAGAAGGCAGAGTACCCGTTGACGCTGCGAAAAGGACTCACAGAGGCTCAAATAGAGGCGGCGAGAGCTTCAACGTAGCAAAGGCTATAAATATCTCGTGAAGGGAAGATATTTTGATGAGATCAGCCTGGTCGAGGATGGTCCAAGAGGGAGCGAGTACATTTGCGGATTTGGCGATTACCTTTCGTGTGAAGGCCGGAAATATTTGCGCGAGAGGAGAGCAACGAGAAATTACATTTTTCTCTGATACTATGTGAGAATTTGAAATATTAAATATTATTATTTCAAAAAATTCTAAATAATTACATGAAAGCTCCTCTCTTTCTATAGATTAGTAAAGGAAGAGCCGAAGAGGTATGTACATTTGGAGATGTAAGACTAAATAAAAGGAGGAAAATTACAATGGACACCTATGTGGGCTTTAACGATAACTAATCAAGTAAAAAAGAACATATGGTTTTCTTTACTTGACCAAGGCGTAGAAAATTATGGTTTATTAACTAGAAGGTAACAAGAGAACAATTAAGACAAAATTCACAAGTAATCCATATTTGTAATCATCATCAACATCAATAGCATAATTGTGATAATGACGATGACCAAGATGTTGGGAATATATATTACTTGTCGAATTTTCTTTAATAGTTCTCTTGTTGATGTTGGGAATATATATTACTTGTGGAATTTTTGTTAGTAGTTCTCTTGTTGATGTTGGGAATATATATTACTTATGAAATTTTCTTTAGTAGTTCTCTTGTTGCTTGCTGGTTGATAAATCACAAGTTTGTATGGGAGTTGGTTAAGTGATGGAGACCATCAATTAATATTTTTACCTTATTAGTTATTCTTCTATTTGAGGGGACATTTTTTTATTTGCTGTTTTTTCGAATTATCCATTTCTATCCTTTTGTTTTTTATTATAGTCCTTTAGGGGCTATTAAATTGATGGTTGATTATTAAATTTAATGTCAAACTAACTTTTACCCCATCTTCCTCGCTCATGGTATTCTTCCTCATCACTTAACCTGTAGGGTCCATTCATTTGGACAAAATTGAGATTATAGAATTTTAATTGAGGGTCTACTCCAATTCTGTTGTTCGGTTGCACACTTGAAGGGTGAAATTAGAATTTAAAATGAATTCCATGAAATTCATTTTGAATTGAAGGCAGTTCTTTCCAATATATCTTGGAATTGGCTAATCCCGTCCATGGTTCGCGTGTGTGAATATATGTAAGATGCTCTTCGCATTGATAAATGTGATGTTTTCTCACTTTAATTCTTATATGTGTTTTAACGTTCTCATGATTTGTTGAGTTCGAATCAGTTCGTCAAAATGTTGACTAAAGACAATCGGTGGTGGGCTCGTGGCGTCCGCCTCGCCAAAAACAATGGAAGTCAGCAGATCATCCTCAAAAGTTCATGGAAGTTCTTCTCACCGTCTAGATATTAACGGTGGTAACGATTCGTCATCCCACTCTCTGGATCTCTGTAAATCATTGCTTAATTGTCGTCACCGGAAAACATAACAGTTGTTGAATCATCCTAAAATTTTTTAGGGAAGCATCTTCTCGTCATTGCAAAATTACTGGTAGCGACGGTTCGTCGATCCAACAGCCGGATCTTCGACAATCTCCGTTGGACCTTCATCGTCAAAAAATGAAAGTTATCAAATCGTCACCAAATTATTTGTGAAACTTATTATCATCATTTTGAGACGGTTAGTGGTGACGGTTCATCAATCATAATGCCAGATCTCCTGCAATCTTCATTGGACCACCGTCGTCAGAATAAATTGAAGTTGTTGAATTATCCTCAAATTTTAGGAAAGCCTCTTCTCATCATCCCAAATTGCTCGTGTTTATGGTTTGTCGATCCAATTACCAAATCTCCGGAAATTTCCATCGAAATAACAACATTGACCAATTCCTTTTATGTGTGCTGAATTTCATTATCTTGTCAAACAACAGAAGTAGAATGCAAACCAATTCTTGAAATCAATTCCAATTCTGTCTAATTTTGTCATAAGATTTTTTGAAAAATAGATGAAGTTCTTAGTTACATATGTTTGCAATGGATAACAGTTGTCCGACGAAATCCAGCAAATCATCATGTGATGAAAGAAGTGTAATTTTCTTAGAAGGCTTGAAGATTGTCTTAAAATAGAAAACTAATGGTGATAACATCGTAGATTGACCAAAACAGTGAAGTCACTCTCACTCAACAAGATCGAGGGTAAATATTTGAAAAAATGCGCAAATCACCACTCGTTGTGGTAGTCACAATAGACAAATCCTTTCTTATCAAATCTTAGGCTCAGTTTGGTGGGGCGGAGCGCCGTGACACGATATACATAGGTTTTTTGAGAATTCCGTGCACACGCTGTTGGCGGAACACCCAATGATGGAGATCGACGACCCACACACGTGTATTCTTGCATGAGGTGGTGATCTGCTACCCGTTCGGACGATCCGAGTCCGCGGATACGTCCGGACAATCGTTCCGAGTCTTTTTCATTTATTATTTTATTCATTTCGAGTTGTATTTAACACCCGATCGACTCAGACGATATGAGCAGTCTTATTCGGGTGTCCATTTCAGTTACGACTTATTTGTGCATGCAGGGGGCCGGCTATGAGGGGGATCGTGGTTTTCATTTTCTGGAACCGTCAATAACTCCTCCCACTGCGACGCTGAGAGAAGCCCTTTGTGTGACTCCAAGGTACCTCCTTCCCTCCCACGCCTTTCTCCGTAAGCCTTCAACCTCCCTCCTCCCTCCGTCCATTCATGCCGCTTAGATCCACCCGCACCCACTCTTATCCAGCCTTAACCGCTTGAATTCCATTCCTGCCGCCCAGATCCATCCGCATCATCCTTATTCACCCCACCCCCCGGTTTCCACTCCTGCCGCCCAGATCCGGCCGCCACCTCCCCTACTCAACCCCCACCGTCCAGAACTAGCCATTGCCACCCTTACCTTATTGCTACCGCCCAGATTTCCCTTGTCTTGAGCCCTCCAACAACCTATACCCCCACATTTTGCCTGCCCCCAACCTTGCCATTCAATACAAGCCACTACAGTCCTTCAAGAGCCATACCACAACCCTCGAACATCCACATTACAGCAGCCCGAAATATCCTCCTTTGCGTTATTTAGTCGACGCCTGCATGCTTATGTCGTTATTAAGAGCCTTTGTTTTTTCTATTATTGTGTATCTGGACCGTATATTGTTGGATGTGATATTATACGCTGTTGTTATTGTGAAATCGTATATTTGCAGGACTTTTTCTGTGCACGCTTGAAAGTATTTGCGCCTCAATTAATTGTGGGTTTAACTTGCTCTCTCTGTTTACTTAATTTTGTGAACGAATGCGCCTCTGCCTAAAGTTTATTTTAATTTATTACTTCTTGCCATTTTATTCGGACTGTTCCTTGCATTAACATAGCGTTGCATTCCATCTAAAGTCACATGTTAGGGCACTTGTGACGTGTCGACCTACCCCTACATCAAATCAGTATCAGAACCCAAGGTTGGGCCACGTTTTATGCTATGTAGTGGTAGGTTATTTCGATCTTCTATGTTTGACCTGAATCTCACCGACGATCGGGCTGCCAGTTCGCAGTCACTGTCGGACTTGATGCCCACATAATTTCAAAGACTTGTACTCGATCGATTTGATCAGATTGGAGCTCAGTTTGACGTCATTAGGGACGACATCGCTAGGGTTAGCACTAGGGTCGACCAGTTAGAAACACCTAGAGGTCAATCTCCACCTCCACATTAGCATAAACCTCCGGATGATCCTCGGGATGCTCCACCACTTCCTGAGAGACATGTTAGAGATATACCTCGCCGAGATTCCCCTCCCAAGAGAGGGAATCACTATCAGGCTTATGAGTATCGACAGGGTCCAACCCTTATAAGAAATCACCGTCCTCTCAATGAACCTCGTGTAACGGCCCCCTTATTGGCTACCGCTACAATTTGCATATACATAGCATATATTTTATCAGAGTTGCAAGGTAAGAAACATTCAGTGTAAAGTATGTTGTAATAGAGTACAAAATGAAAGATGCATGACAAAAGATTCCATTTCATTTCATATTCGATCTGATACAAGATACATAAGCACACATGTAGCCCTAAAATGGAAACAAGGGGGTTTTGCTCTAGTTTCATAAAACATAATTATTTTTACTTAAATAAAACCTTAGATGATCTAGGTAGTAGAAATTAGAAATTGAATCATCCTTTACCCAACTAGGGTTTCGGGTTCCTTGCATGAAACTCAAAGAAAAACCTAAACCATGCTAGAAATCCCTTCTGAAACTCGAGAGAAGCAAGAATATAAAAAAATTATGACTTTTAGGGAAATCTAGGGTTTTCGGCCAAGGGAACGAGGCTAAGAATCCCTATAAAACTCAAGAGGAGTTGAGAGGGATTACCTCTCTATAAGAAGAAGAATGGAGGAATTCAGAGGAGTTTTGGGGTTGCTGGAGGGATTGGCGCCGATCGGATTTCCGCCTGGGAGTTTGCTCTTGCGCGACTGGGAGGAAGAAAATGTCTATCGGGTTTCTTTTCTCTCATATAACCGATCGCAAGCCCTCCCCCCCTTAGCGTGACACGCCAACCAACCCCCCTTTCACGACACTTGGACCGGCCAACACATTAACTTGGACCGGCCAGCACCTTTCCAGCCCCCTCCCTTATGCTATTAATAACATATAACATAAAATTTTATTTTAAGCTTTGAAATACTTTATTTATATACATACTTAAATTAAATACGCTACTAGTATTATTTGAGCCTCCGATTAGCTTGCGTCACGCGATTTTTCATCGCCACATTGGTGTGCAATAATTAGCATAAACACATACATTATTAATACCTGCAATAATTGACGACGACGTCACAAATCTCTCCTTATTGGATTTTCGTCCGCGAAAATCTTTAATCAGAAACAGTATCGAACAACTGAGGGAAGAGATCTCTCATTACATCTTCTTTTTCCTATGTTGCTTCATGTAAACTGTGTCCTTTCCACCAGACTTTAACAAATTGGACTTCTCTGTTTCAGAGCTGCTTATTCTGCCAATCTATAATTTTGTAGGGCTCGGTTGGACTTGATAGGTCAGATTCAACTTGGATTTGTACAGAAGGAACAATTTTGTCTGGATCAGCTATATATTTGCGTAAGGCAAATACGTGAAATACATCATGAAGATTCTGCAGAGGATCAGATAATGTCAAGCGATATGCTACCTCTCCAATCCTTTCAGTGATTGAAAATGGTCCTACATATCTTGGACTAAGCTTTCCGATCTTCCGAAGTCGCGAAGTACCTTTAAAGGGCTTTATCTTAAGACATACCATATCTCCCACATTGAACTCTACTCTTCTGTGTCTGGTGTTGTAGTACTTTTGTTGTCTGTCTTGGGCTATCTTCAATCTTTCTCGTACGATTGATATTTTATCATCCATTTTATTTACTTTCTTCTTCTTAGATAATTTGTTTTCACCATCTTCAGCCCAGCTCAGAGGAGTGCGACACCTCCGCCCATACAAAGCTTCAAACAGTGTCATTTGTATATTGGACTGATAGCTATTATTATATGAAAATTCAACCAAGGATAAATATTTCTCCCACGAACCCTTGAAGGTCTAGAACGACCATCCTTAAGAGGTCTTCTAGCAATTGAATGGTTCGCTCTGATTGACCATCGGTCTGAGGGTGAAAAACAGTACTATATAACAACTTGGTTCCTAACCTTTGTTGAACCAATTTCCAAGTATCTGATGTAAAATGCCCATCTCTGTCCGAGATTATCGATTTAGGAATTCCATGATATTTCACAATAACATTAATATATTGGTCGACTAACCTTTCAACTGGCCCCCCTTTTCTTCATAGGGATAAAATGTGCAACTTTTGTTAGTCGGTCAAAAATCACCCATATGCCATTGTTTCCACGTTTACTTCTCGGTAAACCCATAACGAAATCCATAGTTATATCGTCCCACTACCATTCAAGGATAGGTAAGGATTGCAAGTATCCGCCAGTTTTCTGATGTTCTGCTTTTACAAGTTGACAAGTGTGACATTTGTCAATATATTTAATCACATCAGTTTTCATTCTTGGCCACCAAAATTCTTGTTTCAAGTCGTGGTACAAACTTCCTGTAGCACCCTGCCAACCCAAGAAAACTTCGAATTTCTGTTACACTAGTTGGTTTCGGCTAATTCATAATTGCATCTACTTTTGTCGGATCCACTGACAACCCATGCTCCGTAATCACATGTCCCAAGAAAGAGACCTCATTCAACCAAAATTCGCATTTTGAAAACTTTGCAAATAAAACATGATGCTTCAAAGTTTGCAACACTATTGCCAAGTGTTCTGCATGCTCATGCAGAACACTATTGCCAAGTGTTCTGCATGCTCATGCTCTGATACCAATTAATTGTAACGGCCCCCTTATTGGCTACCGCTACAATTTGCATATACATATCATATATTTCATCAGAGTTGCAAGGTAAGAACATTCAGTGTAAAATATGCTGTAATAGAGTACAAAAAGAAAGATGCATGACAAAAGATCCCATTTCATTTCATATTCGATCTGATACAAGATACATAAGGACACAGGTAGCCCTATACATACAACAAAAAAGGGCTTACCATAAACTGTACATATATACATAACCGACTCATACTACAGAGTTATGTCATAAGAGAAACACTACATAAAGTAGAGTTGAAACTCCTCATGCGGACACTCTGGATCCTTGCACCTTGCCCTATGCTCGTCCAGAACTCCAAATACTGCTGTGGAGACTTCAATCCAAAGACGGTACCTCTTCTCCTGACGAGGAGAACACGGTCGACGCTGACTACTAGTGGCTGGAACCGCCTCTTCCTTGACCTGTGTAGTTTTTATTTTCTAATTAGTCAAAAGACTATGTGAATTCTTACTTGTACTTTCTTTTACTTATGATGGATTCTTTTATCTTGTAGCCTTGCTTGTGCTTAGACTTGTACTGAATTAACCTTCTTATTCTCGCTCTTTCATATTCTTAGCTTGTGTTTCCTATATCATAATTAAATGATATTATTTGTCTTTTCATTTATGGGCCATATAGAGCGTAAATTAATTCTTTATGAATTTATTACGCGTCCTTGTCTCACACGTACATGTTGCAATATTTAACACATATCCTTGTCTCGCACGTTCATATTTCTATTCGTGCCCTTGACTCGCACGAATCATAATTAGCATGTTGGAAGAATATTCTCCCCATCTCCCGGTTTGGGTTAACTCTTAATATAGCCCATTAATTTGATATGACTTATAACCCTATAATTTCTTGGAGGATTAATTAATCTTTTATCTTACTTCGCCTACTTTGCGGAATTGTCGTTATTCAGCTGATTTGTGGATTTACCTTTATTGGACTTGTTTGCGAATTACTTGTATATCATATTAAGGTTTCTACCCTAAGAGCATAATACGAGTCATATGAAAACAAGCAAATAAAAACAATAAAGAAAATAAGAACTCACCCCTACTTTCTTTTTTCCTTTTTCCTTGCGCTGCTCATTTCCCTTCTTTCCACCTTGAGAGTTCATGTCCTAAATACATTACCATAATTAGCTACTCCTATTGTAATAATAATGGTGTTATCATAATTTCATAAAAATCATGGGGTACTATAACTGCCCAAAATGTGGGAAAGCCCACTCAGGAGAATGCTTGAAGGGCTCTGGGGTTTGCTTTAAGTGTCATCGTCCAGGACATCTAAAGCATGAATGTCCGTTTTGGAAAGTAGCAGCGGGAAAGAACTCAAAGGGAGGTTCAGGTCAAACGTCAACACTACATTACCTTGATACTCCTAGTGCTGCCGCCGATAAAGGAAAAGGTATCGAATCAGTTGCATCTGGATCTGTAATGGAGCCACGAGAGGAAAGACAGGTTCAGCCTCGAGTCTTCAACCTGATTCAACAAGAGGCGAAATCACATGATATTACAAGTATGGTTTATGCTCATTATCACCTTTTGAAAGCACTATTCGACACAGGAGCTAGCCACTCCTTTATAGCTGCAGCAGCAGTGAAGCGCTTAAATGTGCAACCGTATCAAGCGAATAATGAATTAAAAGTCATGATGCCCAACAATGTCGAAATGTATACCCAGCTTCGATGTAAAATTTGGTTGGTGCTGAGTGATAAAACAGTAGAAGCAGATTTTGTAGTCCTACCTTTATCTGAATTTGATATAATTTTGGGGATGGATTGGTTAACAAAATATGAAGCCATTATTAACTGTAAAATGAAGGAAATCACTCTCAGATTAATCGACCAAACGCAATGTGTTTTTAAATGGATGAATGAACTTGATAAAGTTTTGATCTACTCGATGAACGCAATGAATAAAATAAGAAAGGGTTGTGAGGCAATATTAGTTATGATAAAAGGAAATTGTACAACAACTTGTGAACCGAAGACAATCCCAGTGGTATATGATTTTCTTGAAGTGTTCCCAGAAGAACTGCCCGGAGTGCCGCCTACACGGGAAGTTGAATTTACTGTTAATCTTTTTGAAGGACCTGCACCAGTAGCGAAGGCCCCGTATCGTATGACTCCTAAGGAATTGGCAGAGTTAAAAATACAATTGCAAGAGCTGTTAGATAAAAATTTTATTCGACCAAGTACATCACCGTGGGGAGCCCCTGTGCTATTCGTGAAAAAGAAGGATGGTTCATTACGATTATGCGTGGATTATCGTGAATTGAACAAGCTCACAATTAGAAATAAATATCCACTACCTCGTATTGACGATTTATTCGATCAATTAGTAAATGCCAATGTCTTTTCTAAAATTGACCTCAGGTCGGGATATCACCAATTGAAAATCAAAGAAGAGGATGTTTATAAGACAGCTTTTAGTACAAGATACAGACATTTTAGTAGAAGATATCCCTGAAAATGTCTTACTCTGTCCTTCTGGGAATCTTTTCTGCTGACCTTCACTTCTTCTATATGAACTTTCCACATCCATTTCAATTAATTTCGCCGTCTCCACTAATTTATTATAATTTTGAATCCTTTGCGAAATCAAATGGACTCGTACTTCCTCCCGTAGACCCAACTAAAATCGAAAGCAACGATCTCGTTCCTTTGTAAGCAGATCACCCGCATAATACGCCAACTGGGTAAACTCGGTTTCATATTGAATCACTGAACGATTTCCTTGCATTAAGCGAAGGAATTTCTCTTGAAGCATTTGTTCCGATGGCGGTACAAACCAATCTATGAATTCTTTGAGGAATTCGTCCCAGGGAATATCAGCATTTAGACGGCCAGCAAATTTTCCTTGTTTCAAACTATTCCACCACCTCTTTGCCTCTCCTTCTAGTAGATAGACTACTAGATCAATTCTTCGTTCAGTTGGACATTTCATTGCTTCAAAAGTTAGTTCCATTTTCTTGATCCAGTCTTCAGTTTCCATCGGTGTTAGACCACCTCGAAAGACTGACGGTCTCATCTCTAAGAAATGCTTTAGATGCATATCAACTGTAGATGCTGGGGTATTTCCCATTCGGGTAGCTTCTGCTAATGCTTGCATGACTTCCACTAAAGGAGGATTTAGTGAGCTATAACTTTCTTCCGTCATAAAGGCTTGTTCTCTTTCAAGTTTTTCCCTTTGTCTCCTACTTAAATAGGTTCGCGAAGGCTCCTGAAATAAGGAATTTAAATTCAGGGTTTGAAAGATACTTTAAATATTATGATGAGGTCTTCTTTGTCATCTTACAGTTCCTTTAAGTACTCAAATTACGCCGAAGATTCAAACCACCTCTGATACCAATTAATTGTAACGCCCCCCTTATTGGCTACCACTACAATTTGCATATACATAACATATATTTCATCAGAGTTGCAAGGTAAGAAACATTTAGTGTAAAGTATGCTGTAATAGAGTACAAAAAGAAAGTTGCATGATAAAAGATCCCATTTCATTTCATATTCGATCTGATACAAGATACATAAGCACACATGTAACCCTAAAATGGAAGTGTTGGAATATGTTATTGGAGTTATTATGTCGCTCTTTATTTATCCTTGTATATCTCTCCTATATATAGGAGAGTGCCTCTTTACTCTAATTTTAATTTTTCAGTTTTGAACCTCTCCAACATGGTATCAGAGCCGGACGTGACCTAACCCTTCTCCTGCGTCGGCGTTCTTCCTCGCGTCTCCACCGCGCCTCATCTCCCGCGCCTCATCTCGCGTATCATCTCCCGCGTCTCATCTCCAACGCGTCGGCGTTCTTCCTCGCGTCTCCAGCGCGTCGGCGTTCTTCCTCGCAGTCAGCGCACCCAGCGCCAGTCTTCCCGTCTCCAGACTCCCGCCTCCAGCCCTAGTCGGCGTTTTCTTCTCCAGTCGGCCAGTCTCCCGCCTCCAGCCCTAGTCGCCTTCCTCTCTCGTCCGTCGGCGAAGCCCTCTCCGCATGGCTGCTTGAGCCTTTCTCGGCGCCTGATCTATGCAGGCTTGAGTCCGTGATTGCTCTTCCGGCGTCCGTTCTCCCTTTCCGTGGGAATGTATCTCCCTATTATTGTGTTTTGCGCTCCACCGACGCATCTCCTCTTTCTATGAGTGAGATTTCCTGTCTCTAGGCTCCCAGATTTGTGCTGCCTTTCCTCTCTTGCTATGCCAGGAAGTAGTGAGACTCCGGCTGTCTCCTCCGGTGGGAGTGCTCCTCCCGATCCTCTTCCTTCTACTGGATCTCTTCGTGCCAACCATGATCACGGGACTCCTCAGATTACTACTATTAAGTTGGATGGCACTAATTATCTTCCATGGGCTCGCTCCGTTACTCTGGCGCTCAAGAGCCGCCGTCTGTTTGGCTACATCAACGGCACTACTAGGGCTCCCACTGCTACCTCACCGGATTGGCCCCAATGGGAATCCGAGAACTCCTTGGTGATGTCTTGGCTGACCAACTCTATGCAGGAGTCTATTGCCCGCAACTATCTATTCCTTGATACGGCGGCCGACGTTTGGAAACGTGCCGAGATTACCTACTCCTGTCGCGGGAATGCTGCTCAGATTTTCCAATTGCGGCGTCGGATTTTCCTCCTGCGCCAAGGGGATCGCCCCCCCGCTGCTTATTACCTGGAGTTTACCCAGCTTTATCAGGAATATGATCACTTTGACGCACTTACTCTTGTCTCCCCTGAGGATGATGTGCTGGTCCGTGCCCGGGAGGAACGCAATCGGATCTTCGAATTTCTTCATGGTCTCCACCGTGATCTCGATCCCATCTGTGTTCAGATCCTTGGTCGTTCTCCTCTGCCTTCCTTACCTGAGGTATATAGTTTGGTTCAACAAGAATATGATCGCCGACAGATTCGTCTTCCAGATACTGTTGCTGAGGGCTCTGCTCTTGCTGCTCGATTCAATCCCGGTGGTCGCTCTATCCGGGACACCATGTCTAAATCTATGGACAAGGACCATTTGACGTGCGACTATTGCGGGAAGGCACGTCATACTCGGGACACTTGCTTCAAGCTTCACGGCTTTCCTCCTCCTCGCGGTGGACCTGCCACTCGTGGTGGCCGTGGATTTGGGCGCACTCTGGGTCGGTCGGCTTCTTCTCGCTCGGCTCATCTCTCCGATGTTGTTGATGATCCAGCCTCTTATGAGGGATCTGATGCCCCTGCGGTTCCTTCCGCTATTTCTGCTGAGGAGATTCAAGCCTTCCGTCGCTTTATGCTTGGCCACTTGTCTGAGTCTGCTAGCTCTTCCTATGCCCACCAGGGGACTCCAGGTGCTCACTCTGCCTCCGCTTGCTCTCCCACCCAGTGGATCATTGATTCTGGCGCCACAGACCATATGACTGGCTCTGCTACAGGTTTTGTATCTTATATACCTTTGTCTGGTAGGGACAAAGTGAGCATTGCTGATGGCTCCTTGTCTCCCATTGCCGGGAAAGGGTCCATCCCTTGCTCCTCCCTCACTCTCTCTTCAGTGCTCCATGTTCCTAAGTTTACCCGCAACCTGCTTTCTATTAGTCATCTTACTAATTCCATGAATTGCTCTGTAACATTTTTCCCTCCTCTTGTGTCTTTCAGGACCTGAAGACGGGGACGGTGATTGACTCTGGTAGACTGCGGGATGGCCTCTACCTGTTCGACCCCTCCAACTCTGCTCCACCTCCGGAGGCTCTTTCTGTTGCTCAGCTCTCTGTGGACTCTTGGCACTGTCGCCTGGGCCATCCTTCTCCCTCTACTATGCATCTTTTATTTCCGAATATGTCTAATGTATCTTTGAAAACTTTTAAATGTGATGTGTGTGATCTTGGTAAACATCATCGTACTTCTCTTAATCATGTGTCCACTCCTAGTTCTTCCCCTTTCTGTGGTTCATACTGATGTTTGGGGTCCTTGCCCTGTTGCCTCTATTTCGGGTTTTCACTGGTTTGTTACATTTATTGATTGTTTTTCTCGTTGTACGTGGATATACTTAATGAAAAACAAGAATGATGTCTTTCGTTTTTTTCAACGTTTTCATAAGATGGTGGCCACTCAATTTAATGCTGCCATTAAAATTTTGCGCAGTGATAATGGACGTGAGTATGTTGACTCTTCCTTTGAGCGTTATCTTACTGATCAGGGCATTATACATCAGACATCTTGTGTCTACACCCCGGCTCAGAATGGGGTCGTTGAGCATAAGAATCGCCATCTTCTGGAGGTTGCTCGATGCCTCCTCCTGAAGATGCACCTCCCGAAGCATTTTTGGGGGGATGCTGTTCTTACGGCGGCGTATCTTATCAATCGCCTGCCGACTCGTGTCCTCAATTACAAATCCCCTCTTGCGGCTCTTTCCGTCTCTCCCACAAATCTCCTTCCTCGTATTTTTGGGTGTGTATGTTTTGTCCATGTTCGCCCCACGTCGAAACTTGACCCTCGTGCACTCAAGTGTATTTTTATTGGGTATTCGCCAACCCAGAAAGGATATAAATGCTTCCATCCTGCTTCCCGAAAGATATTCGTTACTATGGACGTCACATTTCGGGAGTCTGAGTCCTTCTACGAGCCCTCACTCCAGGGGGAGACTTACCCAACGGAAGTGAGCTCTCTTCCCCTACCTATTCCTCCCTCATATATTCCTACTCCTGTGCCTGTGCCTGCTATGTCTACATCCTTGTCTATTCCTGCTCCGACTCCTGTGACTGCTCCTCCTTTACAGGTGTATACTCGACGAAAAAGGGGTCAAGGTACATCGACATCTCTCAAGCTACCCGCTCCAACATCTGATCCTTCTTTGGGGACTCAAGGTAACTGTATCTCCACCCAACATCCGATGTCCCACTTTGTATCCTATAACTCATTATCCCCTTCACATAAACTCTTTATTGCCTCTCTCTCCTCCATTTCTATTCCCTCAACTTGGCAGGATGCTATCACTAATCGAAAGTGGCAAGAGGCTATGCTTGAGGAGATGTTGGCTCTGGAGAAGAACTGCACATGGGACTTGGTCTCGTTGCCCCCTGGCAAGACTGTGGTGGGGTGTAAGTGGGTGTTCTCCATCAAACAGAACTCTCAAGGGGTTGTTGAGCGATACAAGGCCCGCCTGGTGGCTAGGGGCTATACTCAGACTATGGGAATTGACTATCAAGAAACCTTTGCCCCTGTGGCGAAGATAAATTCTATACAAGTGTTGCTCTCGTGTGCTGCCTGCAAAGGGTGGCCTTTAACTCAGTTAGATGTGAAAAATGCCTTTCTTCATGGGGACTTGGAAGAAGAGGTCTACATGTCGTTCCCGCCTGGTCTTACCCTAGCCGGATCTGGTGGAAAAGTATGTAGATTGAAGAAAGCCTTATATGACTTAAAACAGTCTCCTCGGGCATGGTTTGGAAGATTTCACAGAGCTATGATCGCGTTTGGATATTCTCAGAGCAATGCCGATCATACTTTATTTGTAAGGCACAAACATGGGAGACTCACTGTTCTTATTGTTTATGTGGACGATATCATTATCACGGGTGATGACACTGAAGAAATTCAAACTCTGAAACGAAGACTGGCGAAGGAATTTGAAGTAAAAGACCTGGGAAATCTCAAATACTTCCTGGGAATTGAAGTCGCTCGATCAAATCATGGCATATTCTTATCTCAGAGAAAGTACATTCTTGACTTGCTCCAATCTTGTGGGATGAGTGGGTGTAGACCTGCTGATACCCCAATTGAAGTTAATCACAGATTGGGGAGAGATGATGGGGAATTGGTAGATGATATCACTGGGTTTCAACGATTGGCAGGGCGTCTTATCTATCTATCTCATACTCGCCCGGATATTTCATATGCTGTTGGTGTTATTAGTCAGTTCATGCATTCACCACGAACTCGTCACTTAGAAGCTGCTCATCGAATCCTCCGGTATCTCAAGTCCTCTCCTGGAAAAGGTATCCTATTCTCCCCGGGCAAAGAGCTGACCGTGGAAGTTTATACTGATGCTGATTGGGCTGGTTCCGTTAACGACAGGAGGTCCACCTCTGGCTATTGTTCTTTTGTTGGTGGTAATTTGGTAACGTGGAGGAGTAAAAAACAACATGTAGTTGCCAGGTCTAGTGCTGAGGCAGAATTCAGAGCCATGACTCATGGGATTTGCGAGGGACTGTGGATTAAATCTCTCCTAAAAGATCTTGGCATGGAAAACAAGGATCCCGTGAGGCTTTACTGTGATAGCAAAGCCGCCATTAACATTGCTCACAATCCCGTCCAACATGACCGCACAAAACATGTGGAGGTTGACCGTCACTTTATCAAAGAGAATATAGAAAGAGGAGCTGTGAGCACACCTTTTGTCCCCTCAGACCAACAGTTAGTGGATGCTCTCACCAAGGGGTTGAGTCAGAACGTGTTTGGGAAAATTATGTGCAAGCTGGGCATGCAAGATATCACACGCCCAACTTGAGGGGGAGTGTTGGAATATGTTATTGGAGTTATTATGTCGCTCTTTATTTATCCTTGTATATCTCTCCTATATATAGGAGAGTGCCTCTTTACTCTAATTTTAATTTTTCAGTTTTGAACCTCTCCAACAGGAAGCAATGGGGTTTTGCTCTAATTTCATAAAACATAATTATTTTTACTTAAATAAAACCTTAGATGATCTAGGTAATAGAAATTAGCAATTGAATCACCCTTTACCCAACTAGGGTTTCGGGTTCCTTGCATGAAACTCAAAGAAAAACCTAAACCATGCTAGAAATCCCTTCTGAAACTCAAGAGAAGCAAGAAGTAAAAAAAATTATGACTTTTAGCCTTTTAGGGAAATATAGGGTTTTCGGCCAAGGGAAAACGAGGCTAAGAATCCCTATAAAACTCTAGAGGAGTTGAGAGGAAGAGATTACCTCTCTATAGGAAGAAGAATGGAGGAATTCAAAGGAGTTTTGGGGTTGCTGGAGGGATTGGCGCCGATCGGGTTTCCGCCTCGCAGCTTGCTCTCACGCGACTGGGAGGAAGAAAATGATTATCGGGTTTCTTTTCTCTCCTATACGAGCGAGAGCCCCCCCCCCCCCCCCCCCCCCCCCCCCCCCCCCCCCCCCCCCCCCCCCCCCCCCCCCCCCCCCCCTTAGCGTGACACGCCAACCAACCCCCCTTTCACAACACTTGGACCGGCCAACACATTAACTTGGACCGGCCATCACCTTTCCAACCCCCTCCCTTATGCTATTAATAACATATAACATAAAATTTTATTTTAAGCTTATAGTATACCTGAAATACTTAATTTATATACATACTTAAACTAAATACGCTAATAGTATTATTTGAGCCTCCGATTAGCTTGCGTCACGCGATTTCTCATCGCCACATTGGTGTGCAATAATTATCATAAACACATACATTATTAATACATGTAATAATTGACGACGACGTCACACCTCGCCCCACCTCCACCGGGTTATAGAGGTCGTGCACCACCAACACGATACGATTATGGTTATGACGATCAGTATGATGACTACCTAGAGCCACGTCGCGGAGCGACCCCGACCGAGGATGACATTACCCGGTGCATCCGTATTGACGCGCTTTCTTTTGACGGTCACCTCGACCCGAAGTCATTTAGCGATTGGCTCTTGGATATGGATCATTATTTTGAGTGGTACAAAAATGAGCGACGAGAGGCGGGTGCGGGTCGCCAAGATGAAATTGCTATGGCAAGCCATGATTTACTGGACGAGTCTGGAGAGGTCTCTTGAGCGAGACAGATATTACCCCATTTCTCGATGGGCTGAAATGAAACAACGATTGAAGGATAAATACCTTCCCTCCTCGTATCGAAACCAACTTTTAAACCAGCTTTATGCACTTCAGCAGGGGACCCTTTCCGTTGCCGAGTACATGTCGCGTTTTGATGAGTTAGCAATATAAAGCGATATATTGGAAGAGCCATTGTTACTACGTCCCGCTTTAGGGCCGGGCTTAGATATGATATCCGAAGGGAACTGATTCCCCATAGGGTCGAGACAGTCGAGCAGGTGTTTCTGCTTGCACTCGAGTTGGAGCAGTATTTGTGCCTTTTTGTCCTGAGACGGGTCACCCCTCTACCTGATACCTCTCACTTAGGAGGCCCACCCCGACCACGTCCACTGCCCCAACATCTCCTCGCATTCCCGCAGATGTAAAGGGAAAGTCATTGTCTCAGGCGGCCACAAACATGGGGATGTCCAGTGTTATATGTGCTCTGGTAGAGGACACATGACATCACAGTGCCCGACTAGGAACCTACTGATTGAGGATATGGCTAATATCGAGTCGTCTTCTCGATTTTGGCTCGTCTCAAAATTTTCTAGTCGAACTCGACTCAAAATCGAAATGGCTCGATTTCGAGCCGGCTCGAAATCGAATCGAGCCGGCTCGAAATCGAATCGAGCCGAATCGAAATTGAGTATTTTTTTCTCTATTTCAAGTTGGCTAAGAATTAAATTGGATAACCTCTAAGTTTAGCAAATGAAACACTTAAAGACTACTTTTTTTATTTAGGCTTAAATTTTATTTTAAAATAATAATATATTAATAAATGCATAATATTTTTAATCAATTCGAGCTGATTCAAATCATATTTCGAGCGATTCGGGGCTGACTCGAAATCAACTCGAAATGTAATTCGGTCAAATTGAATCGACTCAAATTGAGTCGAATCAATTGTAATCGATTCCGATTCGGCTCAATATTCGAGCGACTTTCGATTTTCAAATAATATGCTCAACCCTAATTGAGGAAGAGGGTGAGCCCAACACTGAGGTTGAGGATGTGCACCCGTTGAGGAGATTACATCTATTGTGGAGGATGGATGGATGAGCGACATTGATAGGTCGCTAGAGCTTGGAGTCATCAGATGCCTTCTACATACCCCTCGTGTGGAAACTGTGTAAATATAGTCGCCAAGAAGGGTGTGGAGCGTATGCAGCTCATAGCTGAAGCACACCCGTCCTTTGGGTGGACAAGTTTACAATTCAGGTGACACAGGTGCCTTGTACCGATTCGCCTAGCGTCCATGGAGGACAAGGTCTGGTGCGATGTGATACCCATGGACGTTGCGCATGTATTATTCGGACGACCCTGGTTGTACGATTGTAATGCCACGTGTTATGGTCGATCTAACATGTTTGTATTATTTGATAAGGGCCGAAAGATTGCCCTGACTCCGACCCAACCCTGAGACACTCCCAAGGGTAAGGTCGATTCGTCAATTAGTGTAGGATCATCGAGACCTCTACATATTTTGAGGAAGGGTGACTTTATGAGAGAGAGTTTAGACGTTGAGGTTATGTTTATACGTTGTAGTGGCAGCCACCGTGGCTTCTGAGGCTTCTACAAACACTGTGATTACTGATCCGGACGTTCGTCATTTGCTGGATGATTATTCAGATATTATCCTCGAGGAGCTCTCTTTTGAGCTTCCCCCATCGAGGGACATCCAACATGCAATCGATTTAGTCCAAAGGGTATCTTTGCCCAACCTACCCCACTATCGCATGAACCCGACTGAGCATGCCGAGCTGAAGCGACAAGTCGATCTTCTTAGAATGAGTTTAATACGGGAGAACCTGAGTCCATGTGCAGTACTTGCCCTTCTTACTCTGAAGAAGGATGGGAGCTGGCGCATGTGCGTTGATAGTCGTGACATTAATAAAATCACGGTGAAATATTGTTTTTCCATACCCCGCCTCGACGACCTCCTAAATGCGATTGCTGGTGCTCAGATCTTTTCGAAGATCGACCTTCGTAGCGGGTACCATCATATTAGAGTTAGAGAGGGGGATGAGTGGAAGAAGGTCTTCAAGATGAAGGATAGGTTGTATGAGTGACTAGTTATGACATTCGGGTTATCACGTTTATGTGGGTGATGACACAAATTCTACGGCCCTACACGGACAAGTTTCTGGTAGTGTATTTTGATAACAGATTGATATACAACCAGGGCCGCACCGAGTACTTGTACCACATTTGCCTGATATTTGATCTCCTTCGGGAAGAGCATCTTTATATCAACTTGAATAAGTGCTCGTTCTTATCTGCGTCTGTCCACTTTCTGGGGTACTGATGTATTCCAAATTCGGGTTTTAATTTTAAAAGATAATTTGTGATCCCTTTAAAAAAAATAATGTGGCGCAATTGAGACGCTCACAGATAAAACACGCAACATTTAACCTAGGGTTTGCAAACGCTCATGGGGTGCTAACATTCGAGCGATGAGAAACACAATTTAACAATCCACATATGACAATTTAACAATCCACATATGACAATTTGAAACAACAAGAACTAGAGGATTTGAAGTAAACGACAATTTTGAAGACAAGAATTAAAGCAAGGTCTAAATTTTATAAGATCGGACATATTAAGCATTAACTAAACTAGCAATTTAGGTGCTGAAATTTTAGGTATCCTTCGGATCTCTTTCATGAGGAGTTCACTGGATCCAGTAGGAGCCGGTCTGGGGAAGAGTGACTGGTGGGGCCTAACAGTGGGAAACACTGATCCGTCACAGGAAGATGACAGGCGTATGTGGACAGTGGCAACCGTGAAGCTAGGAGGTGCTGAGTTGGAGAGCGACAACTGCTGATGATGGGTACGACAATTGCCAACCGGGATTTCTTCAAGGAGGGGCGGCCGGTCAAGGAGGAGTCGTTGGGAGCTGGGTGGAACTCTGGCGGCGGTTGCGTGGTTTGACAGTCCGGAATCGAGTGGCTGGAAGGAGGGATCCGGTCGATGGAGCAGGTTGGCCTGGGATGGACGGAATAAAAGAGTACGGCGGCGCCCAAGCTCGCTGGGAGAGGTGTCGATGGTGGCCAACCAGGGCGTGAGAGGCGGAGGCGGTATGAAAGGGGGCAAGCAACGAGGATTTCAGCTGGATTGGTAAAAAACAGAGAAGATTTCTCTGTTTCCGACGTTTTTCCCAGCTGCCTTCAACAAGAGTGGGGCTGCTGGTTTTAAATAAATCTTTTGATTTAATAATGCTATTAAATGGGGGGGGGGGGGGGGGGGTCCAAGGGATTAAAAGGAGAAATGGTTTGGGTGTTTAAGCAAGAATATAAATGGCATAATGGGCATTAAACCAAGAGACTCCTCATTTAGTATTCCCAAATAATTAGTCCACTCAAAATTATAATTTCTGAAATCTTTATAGTTAATTTAATTTTAGAAATTAATTTACTTAAAATACTTAATATTTTAAATCCTTTCAAAGCTTGCCCTAATTATTATCTAACATAAATTGACAGACCTTTTTATTCAGGGCCTCAATGGACGGTCACACCAATAAGCCAAAAGATGTGCGTGAGTGGAAGCACGAAACAAAACATACACGCGCAAATAGTATGCACGAAAAGTAATACAACAACATGCGCGAAGAAGTGCGCTACACATATAAAGAAAAATGTTGTAAATAAAATAAAGGTGCTACTCAGGTTGCATCAATTCCCCCGGGGTTGGAAGAACTCAACCCCGTTGAGAATATGGTAGAACATGCCGCTGAAGAAGCCAAACGTTGATCTGTTGTAGTAGACAATGGGACAAGGAAACACTCATCGCTGCAACACAAGACATGTAGGTAGACCATCTTTCCTGACAGATCCAGGAAAACTTCCCCCAGTGAAAAAGTACAACTCTCGGTGAGAAAATCAACCATGGAGTTATAATTTTTTAAAGATGCTTGCAAATTGTCATTTATAATTTTAGGCGAAACATATGATGATCTATCAAATTCACAGCATCAAAGAGTTGAGTTTCACAAAGAGGGGGAGAGGAAAGGGCAACAAAATAGGGTGAGCAAGACAAGAAGTAAGCAAGATCAACCTGTGGAAACATTAAGCCATGTTGTGTCATACACACTCGTGCTAGACCGTTATGTTTTCCCCCGCTGAAGTCTCACCAGTGTCGCAAAATTTTAAAAGGATCTCAAATTTAACATTTAAAATTTTCAAAGGAATCCCTTAAAACGGGTGCCTCTACGGGGAGTAAAATTTTTAAGGATCGTGACTATCCTCCTAATACAAATTTTCTTAAACGGATAGATAATGTGTCGATATAGTTTGACGTACATGTCTCGATTCAGTTGATAAGGAAATGTAATAAAAGTGCGATCACCAAATACAAAGTCCATATATGGTGGTGACTCGAATGTCACTTACGTGTGGCCACCAAGCACAATGTCTGCGGCCTCAAGGGTTTGCGGCTGCAGTGTGCTATGAGAATCGGGACATATGAAGATCGAGTCTATGCCACCTAAGATGAGGGGCTCGCCACTAGCCAACTCCTTCTCCGGGAGAATTGAGATCGAAACTGTGTCATCTAAGGTGAGTGACACATCACTAGTAAATTCTTCTTCCTAAAGCAGGAGCTTAGGAATAAACTCAGTGACTAAAGGCTGTGATACAATATGATCAAGTGGAGTCACCATTTCAGTCGGGATGACGGGATGAGGAGGAAGAAGTTCTTCTTCCAGGAGCTGTAGTGCAGGAGAAAACTCCTCAACTGAAGACAGTGTCATGGTGGGTATAGGTGGGGCCAATGCACTTGTGGGGGAAATGACAAAACTAGAAAAGGACTACTAGTAGACCTAAGCTCAGGTTCCACTATATGATATGGAGTTAGGAGGTAGTCAGGTAAAACGTAAGTCTTGCGTACTTTCACATCAAGTCTTTTTACCGTAGTCTACATCTCGTTCACGTCACGTTTAATATTAGCGGAGAGAATCTCAAAGTTTTTCATTAACTTTTAAGACGCTCGCCAATATTCTCCATTTTTAGAGATTGTTTTTAAACGACTTAAGGAATGGCCTAATTTAAAATTACTCTAATTTTTTTGTGTTTAAAAAAAACTTAAAGCAATTTTTGTAAAAGAAAAATTGAAAACATTTTTTAAGCAAAATTTGTTTTTTTTAAATGAACGGATTGTCGGATTCACGATAGAAGTGAATTCAACCTCCCTCTGATACCAAACTAGTGTATTCAAAATTTGGGTTTTAATTTTAAAAGATAATTTGTGATCCCTTTTTAAAAAATAATGCGCCACAATTGAGACGCTCACGAATAAAACACGCGACATTCAACATAGGGTTCGCGAACGCTCATGTGCTACTAACGTTCGAGCTATGAGAAATACAATTTAACAACCCACAGACGACAATTTGAAACAGCACGAACTAGAGGATTTGAAGTAAACGACAATTATGAAGACAAGACTTAAAGCAAACTCTGAATTTTGTAAGATCAAACATATTAAGCATTAATTAAACTATCAATTTAGGAACGGAAATTTTAGGTATACCTTCAGATCTCTTGCATGAGTTCACTGGATCCAGTGGAAGTCGGACTGGGGAAGAGTGACTAGTGGGGCCTAACAGTGGGAAACACTGATCCGACACAGGAAGATGACGGGCGTATGTCGACATTGGCAGCCGAGAAGCTAGGAGGCACTGAGTTGGAGAGCGACAACTGCTGATGATGGGTACGATAGTTGCCAATCTGAAGATCGTCAAGGAGGGGCGGCCGGTCAAGGAGGAGTCGCCGGTAGCTGGATGGAACTATGGCGGCGGCTACGTTGTTTGACAGTCCGGAATCGATCGGTTGAACGAAGGGATCCGGTCGATGGAGCAGTCGGGCCTGGGATGTACAGAATAAAAGAGTACGACGACGCCCAAGCTCACTGGGAGAGGTGTCGACGGGGGCCAGGCATGGCGTGAGAGGCGGAGGCGGGATGAACGGGGGCAAGCAACTGGGATTTCGGCTGTGGATTGGTCGAAAACGGAGAAAATTTCTCTGTTTCCGACATTTTTCCCAGCTACCTTCAACCAGAGTGGGGCTGCTGGTTTTAAAGAAATCTTTTGATTGAATAATGATATTAAATGGGGGGGGGGGGGGGGGGTTCCAAGGGATTAAAGGGAGAAACGATATGGGAATTTAAGCAAGAGTATAAATGGCATAATGGGCATTAAACCAAGAGATCCTCATTTAGTATTCCCAAATAATTAGCACACTCAAAATTATAATTTCTGAAATCTTTATAGTTAATTTAATTTTAGAAAATTAATTTACTTAAAATATTTAATAAATTAAATCCTTTCAAAGCTTGTCCTAATTATTATCTAACATAAATTGACGGATCTTTTTATTTAGGGCATCATTGGACGGTCACACCAATAAGCCGAAAGATATGCGCGAGTGGCAAGCGCGAAACAAACATATTCACGCTAATAGTATGCATGAATAGTAAGACACCAACATGCGCGAAGACGTGCGCTACACATATAAAGAAAAATGGTGTAAATAAAATAAAGGTGCAACTCAAGTTGCATCAGGTACATAGTCTTTGCATCTGTTATATCGGTTGACTCTGACAAGGTTAAATTCATTCGTGAGTGGCCTATCCCGACGAACATTCATGAGGCCCACAATTTTCACGGCCTGCCACCTTCTATAGGAGGTTTGTCTGAGGTTTCAGTTCTATTATGACCCCCCTTACGAGTTACCTCCGCAAGAGAGATTTTTTGTGGACGAAGGCGGTCACACGGACATTCGAAGAGATTAAGGAGAAGTTGTCATCTGCCCTTGTCCTACGCCTTCCTGATTTCTCTAAGGCCTTCGAGGTGTCTTGTGATGATTCAGGAGTTGGTATTGGTGGAGTACTTAGTCTGGAGGGTCATCCAGTCACTTACTTCAGTGAGAAACTGTATGACGCCCGACAAAAGTACTCAACTTATGACCATGAGTTCTATGTTGTCGTGCAGGAACTTTGTTATTGGCGCCACTATCTCCTACATAAGGAGTTTGTTTTGTACTCTGATCATCAGACCCTGCGATATCTCGATTCGCAGAAGAAATTAGGTCACCGTCATGCGAAATGGGTGTAGTATATATAGGATTATCACTACGTTCTCAAACACCGAGCGGGTGTTGAGAACAAGCCGACTGACGCCCTGGAGTGCTCAGATTTTGGTGATATTTATGCCGCTCTGATGATAGGTCCTCCTGAGTTACGTGAGGGTTATGTGATCTCTGATGCTTACTTATTCTTGGGATTTCGCCTTTGCATGTCTCAAACATCCCTCAGAGATTTCCATATCTGGGAGCTACACGCAGGTGGAGCAGCATGACATTTTGGTAGGGACAATATGATTGCGCTAGTTGAGGATCGCTTCTTCTGGCCTAGCCTGAAGAAGGATGTTACACGGATTATTCAACATTGTCGAATCTGTCAGACCGCGAAGGGATCACGCCAACCCATATGATTATACGCTCCACTTCTTATCCCACAGAGGCCTTGGACTGATATTAGCATGGACTTTGTACTCGGGCTCCCACGCACCCTGAGGAAGCTCGATTCTATCTTTGTAGTGGTGGGTTGTTTCTCAAAGATGGCGCATTTATAGGATGGCTTCCGCTTCTCATGTGGCCGCTCTATTTTTTAGAGAAGTATTTAAATACTATGGGCTACCTACTTCTATAGCTTCTTACCACGGCGTTCGTTTCATGAGTTATTTTTGGAAAACGTTGTGGAAGAAAATTGGTACGACATTGAGGTTCTCCACCGCCTACCACCCACAAACAGATGGACAAACTGAGGTTGTTAACCGTAGCCTAGGAACTCTTTTGCGATGTCTAGTTGGGGATAGTCTTTCTACCTTGGATTCCGTCCTACCCATAACCGAGTTTGCATATAATAGCTCAGTTAGTAGGACCACTGGTCCATGTCCATTCCACATCATGTTAGGCTATGGACCTAGGAAGCTCATTGATTTGATTGACTTTCCCTTAGTAGCCCGGCCCAGTGAGTCTGCACTGCAGAGTCTCTCATTCGGCATGTGCATGCACTTCATGAGTCATTCCGAATGAAAATTGCACTAAGTAATGATTATTATAAAACTCAAGCAGATCAACACAGGAGAGAACATATTTTTGAAGCTGAAGAGCAAGTGATGATTCACATACGATCTGAGAGGTTCCCAACGGGAACAACAACAAAATTAAGCGCTCGCCGAATGGGTCCCTATAGAGTCATACGCCAGATTCGTACCAATGCGTATGAGATTGACATCCCTCAAAATATGGGGATCAACCGGGTATTCAATATAGAGGATTTGACTCCTTACTATGAGGAGGACGTGTATATGGATCCCTTCCCCACCTCCGTACTTGAGCCACAACTTCTTTCATCTCCTCCTACCTAACCTCAGCCTCAACCTATGGAGTCTCACTATGAGGACCACTCTGCACCACCGATAGTTCCACTAATTCTACCAACTCAGTGTTCAGACGGAGATACATCCTACTCAAAGTTACCTACGTCCGCCGGAGATATACTTCATATTATCCTTCATGACTTCATAGTGGTTGGCGAGCAAGATACCCTACGATATCTCGTCCGTTGGAGCAGACACCCAATTTCAGACGACATTTGGATTTCCCCTACGGAGCTTGAGCGACTCGCCCCTAGGCTACGTTGAGAGTATGATTGTCTTCACTCACCGGAGATGAGTACTTTCAAGCCGTGGAGGGTTGTGGAGATCGCCGGTCACTCCTCCCAGTGCGATACCGAGAGAAGCCTTTGGTGCAACTCCAAGGTACCTCCTTCCCGCCCACGCCTTCCTCCGCGATGCTTCAACCTTCCTCCTCCCTCCGTCCATTCCTGCTGCCCAGATCCACCCGCACCCCCCTCTTATCCAGCCTCCACCGCTCGAATTCCATTCCTGCCGCCCAAATCCATCTGCATCCTCCTTATTCAGCCCCCACCCCACCCCACCCCACCCACCGCCCGATTTCTACCTATGTCGCCCAGATTCGGTCGCCACCGCTCCTACCCAACACCCTCCGTCCAGAACTAACAATTGCCGCCTTACCTTGCCGCTGCCGCCCAAATTTCCCTTGTCCTGAGCCCGCCAACAGGTTCTACCCCCACATTCAGCAGGCACCCATCCTTGTCGTGCAATACAAGCAACTACAATCCTCCAGCAGCCATACCACAGCCCTCCGCAACCACATTACAACCCCCCATAGCCCTCCAACACCCCGAAATCTCCTCCTTTGCGTCCGCCTGCGTGCTTTAGTCGTTATTAAGAGTCGTTTTTTCTAATGTTGCATATCTGGACCGTATCTTGTTGGATGTGATATTATACGCTGTTGTTATTTTGAAATCGTATATTTGCAGGACTTATTCTATGCGCGCTTGAAAGTATTTGCGCCTCAATTAATTGTGGGTTTAATTTGCTCTCTCCGTTTACTTAATTTTGTGAACGAGTGCGCATTTGCCTAAAGTTTATTTTAATTTATTACTTGCCATTTTATTCGGACCGTTCCTTGCATTAACAATTTAACATAGCATTCCATTCCATCTAGAGTCACATTCTAGGGCACCTGTGTCTTGTCGACCTACCCCTGCATTACCCGATCGCGGCCTTTGGACGGCTAAGGAGCCGCCACGGTATTTCACCGGATCTGCGCCGAGGGATTTTTGTCCTGCCAAAAAGGGGCTTAGTTGCTCTATTATGTAAGCACAGTAGTCCCACAGTAGACAAATACCGCTTCAAAATTAAGCTACTAGTGATAACTGCCGCTCTGGTTATGAATTCTTCTAGACCAAAAGTTGGAGTAGAAAGACCATGATATTATATGAAAGTGAATCTGGTCTTGTCTGAAAAATCTTATATTAACTTTAGAGTTTAGACATCTTAAATGGAGTTTCGCCAAGGATATGATAGAAGAGAGGAGGTGCAGGAAGCACCGGAAATTCCACATGCTTTTGTCAGATTAACATCTAGCCATTTAGTTAGGATTTGTTAAGGGAGCTGTTAAGCGCATCACCAATTTGGCTATGTGCACATCAAATTCAACAAATATTAGGATTAAAAATCTTCTCCCATAATATACTAAGCGCACCGCAAAATCAAAGACCCTATGATGCAGGACGGCGCGTAGGTTTACGCGCATGTCGGCTACTTCTAGGAAACCCTAAATGCATTCAATTAAAATTTGAAAATTGAGCGGGCGTTGCATGGATTTTAAGAAATTAAGCAACTAGATTTTTGTAAAGCATAAAATTACTATTTTTGTTTAAAATGAATTTTCTTGAATTATGATTCAGTTCTAAATCCGGGGAAGGAAGTTCACAACTTTCGTTCCGTTCCCCTTGTTGTAGCAAACGGAAATCGTGAACTCCAAATACGCTTCCGTTTGGAGTTTTCGACGTAGCGTTCGCTGACAAAATCCGAGCGAAAATCCAACGATGAATCTAATAACCTAAGAGAAAATGTAGACGCACACAAAGGAAGAGAGAGAAACAAGTTACCCACGGAAAGAGACGTCTTTCCGCAATCGAAGTCGACGGCGATCCCGCGAGGAATTCCTCGTCACCTTCGATCTCCCGCTCCGAGGTCGGCCGCTGTTGCACCCGGACACCACGGATGAAATTCGCTCACTCTCACACTAAGTGGTTCCACGGAATCTCAAACACTTGCTAGTATAAGGAGGCCACAAACTGTTGATCTAAAATTCACTCTCTCACACGAAAGTGATTCCATGTAATCTCTAACACAAGAACTAATTTTCACTCACCAAACTCACGGCAGCATCCTTCCTCAAACAGCACACCGACTTAATTAAAAGAAATCAACAGTGAATTTGTAAAACCACAAGAAACACAACTATACTCAAACAAGACTTGCTGGCAGAATATTATGGAAGCATCCCAAGACAGCACTGTATCATTTCTAAATCAGCAACAGGGAAAAGTAAATGATCAAACAGTAAATCTAATCATACTGTTCATCTTCTCCAAGACAATCTCACACGGGACTTTGCCAAGCAAACAGGACTTTGCCAAGCAAACAGCAACTCTATAAATCCTTCCAGAACTCAAACAGGGACCTAACAGCAACGAAGCAGTCTTCACTATCAATCTCTCACGGAAACACTCTCATACATAGCAACAAGAACTTACAAAACTCCAAAACCGAATCCCTAATCACTATTCATCATCCCTGACCGGAGGGGAAACACACACAGTAAATCTTTCTTCAATATTTCATACTTCACCACCTCCACTCACCGCCATCTCCTCCTCTTTTATAAACAGCAGCCATCGCCAGGAACCTCTCTTGGCGTCATCGAAGAAACGGCATGGGGGAGTTGCCTTCAACCGTCGGAGAGGGGATCGTCGGCTGCGGGTCGTCTCCTGGAGTAGCGCCTACGGCGGAAGCAGCGCACGCGTGCAGTTTCGTGGTCGAGACAGGGAGGTGGATCGGCGTGGGCTGAACCGGGAGAAAGGTCTTAAGCATTTAAATATAGATATATATACATATATAGGTATTATATATATATATATTTAACAGATAATACTTTTTTTTGATATATATATATATATATTTGTACAGATTATATATATATTTCCACACAAAAAAAAAATATTCAAATTACACAAATTACAAAAAGGCCAAAGTGATAAAAATAAAATGGTAGACTCGGGGCCGATAGTGGTCCGGTCGGGTGCGGCGTCGGGTACTTTTACGTCGACCTGATCGGGGCTGGTCTCCACCACCCTATCCCGTGTTCTTCCTCTCCCGTCTCCAAGCGAGGGTTTCCGTCTCTCCCGTCTCCGAGCATGATCTGGGGCATCCGCCTCTCCCATCGCCGATCGCATCTCCCTCCGTCTTCTCCGACGCCGATGTCCAGGATGCTTCGCCACCATTTTGAGTTTTTTTTATTCTCCCCATCATTTCTGGAAAATATATTTCTACGCCTGCAAATCCGAAGCCGCCTCTCACCGTCTAGCTCCCATCCACAGGTGTGACGCCGCCTACCAACGCTGCTAGCAGGTTCTCCGGCGAGAGATTGTTCTTGCGCTTGCATCCCCATTCCCCGTCTACCTCCCATCCCTGTTCTTCTGGCGCATTCAAGTATAAGTTTATTAAAAAAGAACTAAATGTGCTTAAACTCTAAAGGTGGTTGTGAATCCTAGTTTTTAAAAGAATGTGTTTAAAAAACTGAATGTGCTTAAACTCCTATTTTAATTAGCGCAAATATTTAGCCTTATTGTTATTTTTGTAGGGCATTTGGAGATAACAAAATCAACAAGGAGAAACTTATGACAATGAACGAGGAGAACTAGTGATTTTTTGGTTTAATCATTTTGAATGATATCATGTTATGTTGATTGATATGTCAATCTTTTGTCGTTAGTTTTCCAAATGTAGATGTAAATCAAGTTATATTCGTGTTGTGTTCCATCGATCCACCTATTTTGATGTATTCAAGGGGTTTTTGGGCTATGTGAAGTTGTTTCTACTTGGTTTGCTATTAACAAATAATGTGGTGCTTATAACATTTTTATGTGAATTTAGCTCACTGCGGTGCTTTTAAAAAAAGTGCACATAGACAAAAGTGCTGTGCGCTTAGTAGATCCCTTTGTTAATTCTTCTTAGGTAATAGTTGGCACTAGAAAAAACATTCTACCCATGTATGCCCACCTTCCTAACTGGTAGAATTTGTGACTTCTCTCTTGTACATATTGCCATTAAAACTAAACCAGCTAATTGTTTCTATTCTTTGCTATTTTCAGGTCATTAAACACTTTGATGGTTGCAAGGCTGACTTGGTTGTTTGCGATGGTGCTCCCGATGGTAAGATATTCTTTTTTACTGTACTCTTTGGAATTCTCATTGTTTTTTCTTCAGTAAAAAACACATTTGGAAAATGATTTGTGAATTTATTGCAGTTACTGGGCTTCATGATATGGATGAGTTTGTCCAATCACAATTGATTCTAGCTGTGAGTTCTTTGTTTGGGTGCTTTCTACTAGAAAATGTCATATGCTGGAGATAGTTGTCTTACCTATCCTGTGGCCTTATGGATGGCAGGCATCATATGTCTATTAACTTTTGGTTTTAAAATTTCATTATCGATACAAACTCATTTGTGTGCTCAATACTATTCTCTCTTGTTACTGATATTGTTAGTCGACATTTATCATAGGCACTAATGATTGTAACTCATGTACTTCGAGTTGGTGGGAAATTTATTGCAAAGGTTTTTCGTGGTAAAGATACAAGTCTTCTTTATTGTCAGGTAAACTTAATTCTGTACTGGCCTTCAAATTTTTTATTCTTTTCATATCCTTTCAACATAGGGCTTAGTAGTATTGCATATCTGAACTTCTCTAGTAGTTATATCTACTACTGTCTATGCCTAAAGCTGAGTAGTCCTGTATTTTGTTTAGCAATACTCACTGCACATCATGTCACATCCATACAATATAAAGAACTGAAAATTAGAAGTAAAACTCACCAAGAAATTGGCACCGACAGTGGAGGATGTGGTAGCAGGGGTTAGGATGGCCGTGGGAGCGCTTGGTTGGTTTCGATGTGCGGTTAGCTGAAGAAGGAATGTAGGATGATATTTTAGGGCTTGCAGACTTAGGTGGAGATGCGAACAGTTAGCGGAAGAAGGAATGTAGGATGATATTTTAGGGCTTGCAGACTTAGGTGGAGATGCGAAGGCGTGTGCATGTTTGTGTGTGTGTATGGGGGGTGCTGGGGTGGCAAGAATCAGGGCTGCGCAGGGGGAGACGGAATCAGAGAGGGGAAAGAGGGTGGCGCTTAGGGCTGGATGGGGTTGGGAAGGACTAGAGTGGATAGGGGCGTTGGATGGAAATCGGCAAGGGCTTAGAGGGGATATGACGCTGGAAAGTTGTTTGGAAGGCAGGCCATCGCTGTGATTCTGTGAATGGTCGAACGACGACTATAGGCGATGGGGTACGCCATATGGGGGCAGAGGACTCAGCTGCTGGTGGCCTAGAGTGGGTAGTAGCAGAGGGGTGGTTCGACAGGCGATGGATGTGGTTGGAGATGCCTTCGGAAGATTCACTGGCACTTTATGAGGGGCATAGCTGGTTGATGGCTAGCGATGGAGGTATAGAAGTGTTGTGGGAAGGCTCAACACCTCCTAATTTCGTGGACTTCGGCACCCACGAATTCGACCAACGTCTCCTTCAGAAGAAGTCAGAACCATCAATGAAAACCTACAAGTAAATCGTATGCCTTATGGCTCGGATTGTCTGATCGCTTGATTTTAGCCTAATTTCCAAACCATGACTCCGTAAAATATAAAAAATGAAATTATGAAAAATCGCATTGATTGTGATTGCTGTCTCTCTAATTGTTCATCCGACAATCCAAAAAATGTCGATCACGAAAATCGACTAAAAGATGTGCAATTGATCTCCATCAAGTTTCCTTGCACTTTATCTCCATCAAGTTTCCTTGCGCTTTATCTCCATCAAGTTTTCTTTCGCTATCTCCGTCAAGTTCCCTTTCGCTATCTCCGTCAAGTTTCCTTGCGGTTTATCTAAAAAAGCCATGAGTCGTTTGTACCTCCCTTGTATTTTGCTGGGCATCTTTGTTATTCACAATTAATAGCTATGATATCTCCAATTATATAGTAAATATTGGAATGACTTCCTAAAACTTGCAAAGTTTATTTTTAGATGTCATGATGTAGCCAAATGAAATGCATAAAATTTTAAATGATATCAGAAATTAAAATTTTAAACTCATAAGAGTACACTTCAATACAATTTATGATTTTGAAATATTCCATTTCTCTCAAATATTGATTAATCGTGGTCTTCTCACTTGATTGAATTCCCCGTCTCCAATTCGCTTATGCACTAAACTCATCATTAACACAATTAAAAGCATGTTTCTTGCAAATGTTATTCAAATTAGACATGCTAATGGATGGTTCGAGTTGATGTTAATAAATAAATGCTAAAATGCATCAATGCTTCCTGATGGATATACTGGAAGACCAAGAAATCATGAAGAAACCTAAACTTGAGACCGACAAACCAAAAATCAACCAAATACTGTCATATGAGCTATAAGTATGAAAAAAAATTGCTTGCTAGTCCTTGATTCAATCTGAGCCAAAGTAGTTTTAAGTGCAGGACTAAGGATCTGTTTGGCGCAGATATGGCTGTTGTAAACCGCGGTTCGTGAATCGTCCCTTTTAGGTTCAAAATGCGATTTTTATGCGGTGGTGTTCACAACCGTTGCTGTGTTTAACATTTGTAAAATAACGGTGACGTTTTTGTTTTAATGCACCGAAGCGAAGACGTAGCAAGCGTACCTAAGTTAGTGCGGATGCTAGTATAGCAAGGAGAAACTATACTCGATTAGGAGATTTTAATCATGGAGCTTGTCGTATGGCCAAACCACCATCATTGAGTAAAACCCATACCGAGTTCAACTTTGGCTAGCATGCTTAACACACTATTACATGCAGAAGTCTAGTGAATTAGTGTACAATTTCAGTAGAAAACTTTATTTGGAAATATGAAGGACAGAAACGTGGGTCACATGGAGATGCTCTTGTACTATTCTATAAATTGTTCTCTAGAACAAGTAAAATAAACAAGGCGTTGAGATAATTAGAACAAGGGAACTCTTTGTTGTACTTCACAGTGAAGGTGATAGGCGCATGCTATCGTCAGACCCGAAATTGCATGATTGATCACAAAATAAGGATACAAATATCGAGACAAGCTCGATCCAAACTCTTGAGGGTTCGTTCCCTTTTAGAGTCTTCTCTGCAAAGAGAGCCTAAGACTAAACAAGATCTCAAAGATATAGAATAAAGACTCATTACCGCTCCCTTATATAGGGGAGTGAGTCATACAAGTTACGATAGTGCCCTTAGGCTACATAGGCAGAGGAGGACGTATGTCCAAGAGGTCCTATCCGTATCAACGCTCCCCTTCCGAAAAATCAACCTTGTTCTCAAGGTCGAGGTCCGTAGGGGTCATCCACGAGCGTCAGTGGGAACCAACTCACCGACGTCAGAACCGTCGTCTTCAGCTCTGAGTAACACGCACATGTCTTTACAAGGGCAGATGTGGGTGGGCGAGTACGGCTGCTGACAACAAAAGCAAAGGTCCTTACGACGAAGCTCGAGGTGCTAGTGAGATAAGCGTTGGGGTGGTCGGGTGCCGGGGAGGCGGAACTGGCAGCGACAGAGGTGGGCCTAGCACGTGGGGCCTAGCACGTGGGGCCCAGGTAGAATCAGGTGGTCCAAGTGGGGGAAAGGTGGTGGAGATTTCGGCGTTGGCAGCTACTGGTGTGGTTGTCGGGACAAAGAGGAAGGCTGGACACTGTAGAGTTCCCCGCCGAGACAACGAGCTTGTTTTATGACACAGGAGAGAGTAGTCGGATTGTGGACCCGAAGGTGCTCTCAGAGGTGGGGTTGCATACCCCCAAGAAAGTACTCTATGTAATGGTCTTTGGAGAGGCCGGGTACGTGCATGGCTACCTCGATGAACTCGTCGATGTAGGTGGCCACGGTATCAGACTGACGCACGGAGTTGAGGCGCTCGTAGGCATTACCCGTCTGGCGAGTGTCGTAGTGGCAGTGGAGTTCCTCCTTTAGTATGGACTAAGAGAGGTCAGGGATCTGCTGGCGCATTCATTGCACCCAATGGAGCGCCGAACTCTCCATATAGATTGTGACCAGAACCTGTTGGCTGGCGGGGGTGGGTTGAATGTCAGAGAACTGTTCGGCGCAGACGATACAACTGAGGGAGTCAGTGTCGTTGAACACAGGAATTTCGATCCGGCGGAGATGGACCGGGTGGATGTCCGTAGCAGGGTGGAGAGTCCCCATGTAATTAGGGACCGTGCCGAGTGGTTGCAACGGTGGTGCCCGAGGGGCCGGTAGGCGGTTGACTGTTGTGGCTGCAAACTCTCAAAGGAGGAGAGTGTGATCTTCAAGCTGAGCTTCGAGTCGATCCAAATGAGTGAATTTGGTAGACGCTGAAGTGGAAGGGTCCTCATTGGCGTGGAGAGCCATGGAGCGCGACTAGGTCATTCAACAAGCCACGAAGGTGCGGATGAGAGGGAAGGCACGATTGGGGCCATTGGGCGACGATGAAGCGCAGGAGATGCTTCGAGGTTGCTGAAAGAGCAGGCGCTGGGCAGGGCGTTATGCGGTTGATGCGCGGGAGGCGTGCGCGCGACTGCAGGCGCCCAATGTCGAGCGGCGTCAAACGTGGACAGACGCGAGGGGTGGGAGTGGGAGCTTGAGTGGAGGTCGAGCTGGTGTAGATGTTGGAGTGACGGTTGCGAATCTGCGGAAATGAGCAGTAGATAGAGTCGTCACGATTCTGGTTCGGTTCCGGTTCTACTAAGACCGTGAACCAAACTGCTAAGGTAACAGTTCTTCAAATTAGAACCAAAACCTTATTTGGTTTGACCGGTTCTGGTTTCGGTTCCGGTTCCGACATAATTTTTTGAACCGTCGTGTCAACGGTTCCGGTTTCGGTTCAACAATAACCAAAACCAAACCGGTCACTAACGGTTCGGTCCGGTTCTATGCAGTTCAGTCCGGTTCCAATTGGTTCTGTGTCATAGTTTTAATCATTTTATAACTTTATAATTTGAGTCATTAAACGCATTCATAAAGATTATTATCTTTTTTAAAAATGCATATTTGAATAGAAATTTGGAATTCAAATGGTTGGAGCAATAATTTCATGGTTTTTTAAGTCTAAATATGTTAAAATTGAATTAATACATATATGCATGCAATAATATCTGATTTGGCGCACTGAATAAAAAAGAATGGATAATATTGTTGTACAACCCTCATTCTCCGAGGGTGGACCCACTCAAGGCCACGTAGACAGAAGTCAAAGGTCAAAGGGTCAACACAGAGACCAGCAGTCCAAGGCAAAAGCAGAAGAGACCCTGTCGAGTATGCAGACAATACTCGCCAGGTAGGCGAGTATCAACCAGAAGAGCTCGACACGCGCAGGAAGCAACAGAAGCCCTGGGCGAGTATTGGCCCGGCGTGTGCGAGCAGCACCCAATACTCGCCAGATGGACGATTATGACATGATACTCGCCGAGTAACCCATAGTCGCCGGGTTGGGGGCTGGGCTATAAAAAGCCCCCTACCCTTTGGTTTTCCTATAAATAGGACCCCAGGGGTACTTGGATTGGCACCTGGACTTGAGCTTTTGGACCCCGATTCCCGAACTCTCGAGCCCGTCACCCTTGCTTCCAGCCAAGTCGGTGCCTTCCCTGTACCAAGCTCGGCCACTTTGGTTTCGGAGGGGAAGACTCTCTCGAGCTTCTCAGTACGTGGTGGGACCTCCCTGCCGCAGCACCTGGGGTCCAGTTCGTTGCTCTTCTAGCTCCGTAGTAGTCGCCAGCCAGGTCATCTCGTTGGACTGCTGGGCGAGTAGCCTCCGGCTGCATCGGTCCGAATCTTGAGGTCAGGATTTTCCTGGCGTCAACACTTTGGTGCGGTGAGCGTGGACCGTAGTCGTTGGAAGAAAGTCCAGTAAGAAGGCGAGATGGTCGTAGTTGGCGACCATGAGGAGGTAGTCGGCAACTCGTCCGCGAGTGGCGAGTTCGTGACGTTGGCAGTTTTCGAAGCCTTCGCGCAGCGCATGGAGGGAATCTTGCAAGCAGCGCTTCAGCCGCGCGCCGAGGTCACGGCGACCTCGCCGCATCGCCCGGTTCTGACCAAGGGAAGGAGTCCCCCTCGGCGAGCAGAAAAGGAGCATGTGGAGGATGAGACCGAGCGACCAAGGAGGTCGCAGTTCTACCAGCAGACCTCGCAAAGGATCCGCTTCCGCGAGACGGAGGAGCAGGCGAGGTATCAGGATACTCGCCCATATGGCGAGTATAGTTGTGATAGTCGCCAGGTGGAAGATCGTCGCCAGATTGGGGGTAGGAGCCCATTCTGCGAGGAGATCGTCGCCTCGCCAGTGCCGGAGGGATCCAGGGATTCCTCGAAGAATTACTACTCGGGGAGGAATCGTGTTAGGCAAGAAGTGCGTAAGGAGGAAGGATGCATGGAGTCAATGGTTGCTGTCCGTCAGGGGAACAGACGTAACCGGAAGGGTAACCGGAGGAGGAATAGGGATCGGGTCAACCAAGGATGTCAAGGAAGTATCAAGGCCGGGGAGGTAGGAGTGAGTTTTGGAGAAGCGGAGCTCGGATCTTTCAGCAAAGCGAATTTCCACCAGGCCTACCGCCAGAATGTCGCTCCGACCTCTCAAACACCACCCCCGCTAGAGGAAATCACCTTCTCGGAGGAGGGCATGTTAAGGGATGAGAATCCCTTCCATGAGGCCCGTGTGATTGATGCGATCGTCGAAGACTTCACCGTCAACCGAATCCTGGAGTGCAACGGGGGATCTGTCTGTGTCATCTTTACGTCGTTCTCACGAACACGTTTGACAACCTGGAGGTCGAGACAATCAGGATGATGATCCTGGACAGTTCCCTTTTTTGATTTCTTAGGTAAGCAAAAGGTGGACGCGGCAGGAAGATCAGCCGCTGTCGGGAAACTTAATCCAAGACGGGAAGAACCCTTCATCGTGAAGGGGAGCTGTTGGAAAACACCTGGAACGGCGACAACTCGAAAGGGTTTGGCTCCTGAACGGGAGTATGTACACATCCCACCCCTGTAAATTTGTTATCCATAAATAAAACCATCACCTCCCTGAAACATGGGAAATGGTGAGTTTTTTGTCTCTTTCAGCTATGTGTTTTCCAGTAAAAGAAGAAAGCGAGCGAAGCCGATCTCCGCGTCAGGTTGGGAAACTGGCCTCCGACTTGATTCTCATAAAAACCCAGAACGGGTGATGGGACAATGCCTCGGTTATACGTCCCCTTAAGACCAAGCCTCTGCAATGACGGCCGAGATCAGGTCCCCCCTTGCATGTTGGCCGCGGTTCCCACCGGCTGCATTTCTCATCCGACTGGTGAGATTATCAGGAAGAAGTCTGGACGCCGACCTCCCAATCCGACGAAGGAATAATCGACTTCGGCAAGGCGGTGCTCGCCCTTATCAGCTTCATCAAAAATGTGTTTTCCAGTAAAAGAAGGGAAGTAGGTGAAGTTGATTTCCACGGCAGGTTGGGAAACTGGCCTCCGACCTAACCCTCGTAAAAACTCAAAACGGATGATGGGACAGTGCCTCGGGTGTGCGTTCCCTTAAGTCCAAGCCTCTGCAATGACAGCCGAGATCAGCTCCCCCCTTGCACGTTGGCCGCGGTTCCCACCGACCGCACTTCTCGTCCGACTGAAGAGATTACCAGGAGGAAAGTCTGGACGTCGACCTCCCGATTCGGCGAAGAGATGATCGATGTAACTAGCTCAGGGGACCCTCGGATAAAGGTGTCATATACCCTCGAGAGCGAAAAGCTCGCAGCAAAGCAATCCGTTTCCTAAGATTATTGTGTCTGATCATGTGAGTTGGTATGCTTAAGTGTGCTTAACTCCCTGCTAAATTATTGAGCAACAGGAAGCAGGTCTGATCCACATCTAGCATCAAAGAAGGATGAAGGCCTTGGGATGGTGTGTCCCTTTGGACCTTCCCAACAGCCACTCCCTGCTTAACGTCGTCCTGCATCAACATTCGACGCCGCAAGTTGGAAAACGAGCCTCCGACTTAGCCCTCGTAAAATCTCAGAACGGATGATGGGACAGTGCCTCGGGTGTGCGTTCCCTTAAGTCCAAGCCTCTGCAATGACGACCGAGATCAACTCCCCCCTTGCACGTTGGCCGCGGTTCCCACCGACCGCACTTCTCGTCCGACTGGAGAGCTTACCAGGGAAAAAGTCTGGAAGCCGACATTCCAACTTAAGAAAGGGCAAGACCGATTCGACCGACCAAAGAATGGAGACATTCTGGCATCCAAGTTGGATGGAGACCTCAGGACGGTGTGTCCCCTTGGACCTCCCCGACCGCCATTCCCTACTTGACGTCATTCTTCGTCGGCATCCGGCATCCAAGTAGGATGAAGGCCTCGGGATGATATGTCCCTTCAAACCTCCCAGACTGCCATGCCCTATCTCTTTTCCCATAAAAGTCCATTATTATTAAGTGATTCTAATGAACTCTTCACCAGGTGCAAGGCAAGGCCTTAAGAGCATGTGTCCCTCGGGACCCTCCAAGTGCCCCTCACAACTCGATTCAAACAGAAGGAACCATTGAGAAGGCGAGTATTTAGGTAATACTCGCCAGACGGGCGAGTATACAGGTGCGAATATACAGGTGGGAGCACCCAAGCTCGCCTCGAGCCTAAGAGCCTAGCGAGCACCCTAGCTCGCCTCGAGCCTAAGAGCCTAGCGAGCACCCTAGCTCGCCTCGAGCCTAAGAGCCTAGCGAGCACCCAAGCTCGCCTCGAGCCTAAGAGCGCAGCGAACACTCAACCTCGCCTCGAGCCTAGGAGCCTAAGCGACATTCAAGACAGGAAGTAAGGCAGAAGAAGCAGACGAGCAAAACCTTATCCCTTTTTTCATTTATATACTTGGTATAAGTTACAAAAGAATCTTTCAAAGGTTTACAAAAGGTCGCCGGGCGAGCAAAAAGGGGTGCCCAGGCGACTAGGCGTCATCCTCGCCATCAATAACAACATCTGGCTCATCGCCGCCATCATCGTCATCCTCGTCCTCGGAATCATCATCCTCGGAGTCACCAGACAGCTGGGAAGATGCTCGCAAGGGAGAGGTGGACTCCTCGGCGAGCAGCGCCGGGATGAGGTCCACCACTGTCAGCTCCATCGCCGCCATCATCGTCCCTGTTGCTCGCGCGATCTCCCGACGAATGCGATGCATATCGTCGCCGAGTATCCTAATCTGCTTGCCGACCCTGGAGGGGCCCGCCACCGCTGGCTGTTGCTCGGCAGGCCGAGTTTCCAGCTCAGCGATGCGAACTTGGGCGGCCTCCAAGGCCAGCCGGGTGTCGTCCAGCTCCTTCTCCAGCTGGGAGGTCTTCTTCGCCATCTCCACCTCGGCGGCCTGCAAAAACGGGAAAACACAAATGGTAAGTCAACCATTCGACAAAATGACGAGTATCCAAGAAGCGAGTATAGAAGTGAGGCGAGTACCTCATGGTCCTTCTCTTTGAGCCCCATGGCGATCATCTTCTTGCATTGGGTCTTGATCACCCCTTCATACTCGAGCAGTCGCCTTGCTGTCGTATGGGCCAGCTCGGAAGTTCGCAGCAGAGATCGCGAGGTTTGGTGAGCGAGATACTCGGAGGTCTCCTCCTGCAGTCTCTCGGCATCCTCGCGACCATAGACGGCGTGGAGCACGTCGAAGCCCTCGCCCTTGTCCTCCCAGTCCTCCGACCATGGCGGGAGGTTGGAGCTTAGAGACACCACGTGGGCGCTCTCCGACCAGGTCACCAAGGGGCGACCATAGAGATCCTCTCCACGCCCACCCAGGTTGAAGTTCGGGTGGGCATAAGGCTCGCCAGCCTCAGAAGGGTCCGCCTTCTTGCCAAGGTCCCTGTGGGCGATCTCCTTCTTCTTCCGCTTCTTCGAAGGCCCAGAACCTTCGCCGACAATCAAGGGCTCATCGCCTCCTGGCGACAAGTCAATAGGCGAGTAGACCCCATCCCCGCGAGCAGAGGTCCCCGCACCTCCTTGCGTGGAAGCCGCCGCCTTCACCACCGCGGGGAGAAGCTCGCGTGGCAGAACATGGACTGCTGCAACAAACAGAGAGTTAGCCCCAGTTAGTCGCCAGAACGAAGACGAAGAGCGAGTAGTGCGAATACTCGCGCGATAGGTTACCTTCGCCCGGAAACACCTCAGCGAGTTCGTCTACTCGCCTCCTCCAGAACACCACATTAAGGCGGCGATTTTTGAAGGATTCGAGCAGTTTCTCGCCACCCTCGTTTAGGAAGGAGACTCCGAAGACGCTCTCCGGCGGCTGGAAGGACCTTTCGGGAATCGCTTGGAAGTCGCCAGCGATGACGACTAGTCGCTCTCCCCAGCGATGGTTCTTCTTCGCCGTGCCGACCAGCGTGCAGACATGGCTGCACAAGAAGACGACGCCCTCGCCTGTCGCCATGAAGTGAAATATCCGCCTGAAGACGGAAAGGTCGAAGGCGATCCCCTGGTCGCGCAGGTAGCAGAGGAACCCCACGATCATCGCCACCCCATTGGGGTTGATCTGGGCAGGGACTATCCCAAAGTAACGGAGTATCTGAGAGAACTCTGTCCACAATGGTAGTCGCAAGCCCACCTCGAAGTGGCGAGTAGGGAACACCCGCTCAGTGGTCAGGACCGTGTTTAGTCGCTCGCCTTGGCGAGGAAGCCGAGCGACAAACCCGGGCGGGATGTACTTCGCCGTGAAGATCTCCAAGTCCTTCTCAGTCGTGACGGGCTTCTTGAAGGTGGTCGCCGCGAAGTTCTTGGCGTGATTGGCACGCCGAACGGTCGCCTCGTCAGACATCTTGGAGGAGAGAAGGGAAGAGAGGCGAGTATCAAAGAAGACAAGAAGAGGAGAGGAAGACGGAAGATACTCGCGTATGAGTTAGAAGGTCGCCGAAAGCGTAATAAATACTCACCCCCCCTATTTATAGTAGTCGGGTAGCTTGGCTTATCGAGCACGACGGCGCGATTAGGAATAAGGGGGTGGCGAGTATTAAGCTAAAGTCGCCAACTCAGCAACACACGTCAACAAGGTGTCGACTCCCAAGGCGCAAAGACCTGCAAGAAGAACCATGAAAGAAGCTCGCCGGACATAGGCGACATGCAGACAATACTCGCCAAATTAAAGAAGATAGAAAAAATCAAGACAAAAAATCCATCACAGAAAAAGAAAGCAAAGCAAGTAATAGAGGACGAGTTTCCAATACTCGCCAAATAATGTTGCATCAGAAAAACTTAAGCGTTCAAGAATTACAGGGATGCTCGCCAAGGGCGACATAACATAGAAAGAAGAAAGTAAAGAAAAGACAACATCTAAGGAGGCGCCTGAATATTCGCCTGAGGATCCGGAGGCTATGGATGTCGCCCGACCCAGCCCAAGCTGCGAGCTCGCTTGAAGTGCTCGAAGGCTACGGACATCGCATCCTCGCCTTGCCGCAGCTGGTCTTCAATCCTCGCCAACCGACCGACCGAGCCCATGCTCATACGCATCCCCACCATCTCGTCATGATGCAGCTGCTGGCGATGCTCGAGCCTCGCAACTCGACGCTCCAGATCGCTGACAGTGTGAAAGCGAGATTCTGCACCAGCCAGGCGAGTATCGAACTCTTCCAGCCGTGATACTCGCACCTCCAGCTCGGTCAAGCGACGATGAGCGTCTGTACTCGCCAGGCGCTCAACCCGCGACTCCACATCAGTCAGGCGGCGATGAGGCTCGCTGACCGCCAGGCGCTCTAACTTCGCCTCCAGATCCAGGATCGCGCGAGTAGCCCTCTCATGGTACTCGCGAGAAGGAAGCCCGACGGCGTCGATCAAGGCTCCTATAGGAGTACGAGCGCGAGCTGCAAAAAGGATAAAAATATCAGAGCTTTGACGACTAAAGGAACCAAGTGAAGATAGTGGCGACTATCACAAATGGCGACCAAGTACCTGGCCGAGGACTGCGAGAATGACGGCGAGGAGAGCCCCTGCCTCGCTGGGGAGACGCGCTGTGATGATGATCGCCTCGCCGAGCAGGATGAGACCCAGCAGTCTGACCCCGGCTAGAAGGCGCGTTCCCGCGACCGCGACTATCAGATGGTCGCCCTCCCCCCCTCGGAGGAAAGAAGCCCGAAGGGCCCTCAGTCCCGCCACGGCGCGAGGATTCGCCCTGGTGAGTAGAGGGAGCGGTCGAAGTCGAAGGGCGCTGCTCGCCCTGAGTCGTGACGGGAGGAGGAAAAGGAGGAGGTGGCGGAAGCCCACCCACGGGCAGCTGCGAGCTGTTCGCCAACCCCGAAGAATCAAGAGGCGGTGGTGGTGGAAGCACGCTGCCCGCCAGAGGAGCCCGTTGCTCGCTCATCGGCCTCTTCTCCAGCAAAGAACTGTGGAGAACTCGCGCCGAACGCCCACCACCTCTAGGCGAGATCATGGGCGACGATCTCAGAGGAGGCACGGCCAGAGGCTCCTCCTGAGCACCGATGGTGGACGAATCTGCGAGCATAGAAGAAACATTCAGCAACTCGGACCAAGTCGAGGTTAATCAAAGAAGGTGGCGAGTAGGTAGCTCCCACCTCGCGCAGGAGCGGGATTCTCCGGTTGATTCTGGGTCGAGGTCCCAGGTACGCTCGCCTCCACGGCGACATTTGGAGCAGAGGAATCAGGGACCGGCGAGCCGTTTGACAAACCCAACTCGTCCAACAGCTGCTGATGTTGGTCGCCCAAAGGGGCGGCGACATCGTCCTCAGCAACCTTCTTCTTCCCCTTCTTCTTCTTCTTCGCCAGCCTCTTCCTCTTTTTGGTAGCGAGGAAGCCTTCAACCTCGGGATCTAGGCGTGGAGGGAGCGAAGGACCATCAAACAGGCCAACAAGACCAGCCATGGCCGCCTTAGCCTCTGCAGCATAGTCGCGCGCCATCTTGAGCGAGTTCAGAAAAGGCGTGCCACCAAAGACCCCTGCCCCTCTATTTATAGAGCTCGAGCGTCGGCCAGCGAGGCGGCGAGTATAAGCCAATAGTCGCCAGTAGGCAAGCTCGTCGAATGAAGGTTGGATGATTCTTTCCGAGCAACTTCGTTACTCGCAAAGAGCGGGGATTGTGTACAACCCTCATTCTCCGAGGGTGGACCCACTCAAGGCCATGTAGACAGAAGTCAAAGGTCAAAGGGTCAACACATAGACCAGCAGTCCAAGGCAGAAGCAGAAGAGACCCTGGCGAGTATGCAGGCAATACTCGCCAGGTAGGCGAGTATCAACCAGAAGAGCCCGACACGCTCAGGAAGCAGCAGAAGCCCTGTGCGAGTATTGGCCCGGCGTGTGCGAGCAGCACCCAATACTCGCCAGATGGGCGGCTATGGCATGATACTCGTCGAGTAACCCATAGTCGCCGGGTTGGGGGCTGGGCTATAAAAAGCCCCCCTACCCTTTGGTTTTCCTATAAATAGGACCCCAGGGGTACTTGGATTGACACCTGGACTTGAGCTTTTGGACCCCGATTCCCGAACTCTCGAGCCCGTCACCCTTGCTTCCAGCCAAGTCGGTGCCTTCCCTGTACCAAGCTCAGCCACTTTGGTTTCGGAGGGGAAGACTCTCTCGAGCTTCTGCGTACGTGGTGGGACCTCCCTGCCGCAGCACCTGGGGTCCAGTTCGTTGCTCTTCTAGCTCCGTAGTAGTCGCCAGCCAGGTCATCTCGTTGGACTGCTGGGCGAGTAGCCTCCGACTGTATCGGTCCGAATCTTGAGGTCAGGATTTTCCTGGCGTCAACAATTGTATAATTACAATAAGCTTGATCTAAAAAGGTCAGAATAATAAGCTCACCAGGCGGTCGTCGGAGGCCCCTAAATTCAAAACCCTAACATTGAGGGAGAGAACGAATCTATCGGAAGATCGTCTAGGAGAATCCAGACAAGGAAGTCGCTGATTCCGTATGTAGATCCGAAGCTTTAGCAGAAAGGTCAGAACGAACGCTGCCAGAACGAACACTGCTGGAATGGGGAGAAGATAGCCTTCAACGATTGAACAAGCAGAGCTAGAATGAAGCCTTCATCATAGAGGAGCGGAGAAATGACCTAATGTCACGTGACCTGTGTATGAATATTTGAATCCTGCTGCAATCGAACGACGCTGCAATCGGACGGCGCTGCAATCAGACAGCTGATATAAATATAATTGTATAGATAATAAATATATATTATTAATATTATAAAACATAGTAATATAAGAATAATAATAAATATATATTATAAAGATAATAATAATAAACAAATTGCGGTTCAGTTCTGCTTCGGTCCGAATCGGGTCTAAAAATTCTAAAACCGCTCGGGATATTTATGTTGCGGTTTACAATTTTCGATTTTAAGTGACAACTCTAGCAGCAGACGAAGGAAGGATCGGCTGGATCGATATCGTGGAGAATCTTAGGGTGCACGAGGAAACCCTAAGGGAGCGGCAGGTCGGAGTAATTGATAGGCGCACACTATAGTCAGACCCGAAATTGCATGATTTATCACAGAATATTGATACAAATGTCGAGACAGGCTCGATCCAAACTCTTGAGGGTTGGTTCCCTTTAAGAGTCTTCTCCTTCCAAAGAAAGCCTAAGACTAAACAAGATCTCAAAGATAAGAAATAAAGACTCATTACTACTCCCTTATATGAGTGTCCCTTTCACCTATCCTCACATTATCCTTCCGTGATTTTATTATTGTTATGATTAAGTAATATTCTAACCATTCTCCAACTAATTTTGATACCGCTGGAGTATCGGGTAGCCGACAAGGGTGGCGACAGCGAGGGAGAGGGACGTCCGTCGGGCTGTCGGCTGGAGGGTAGCGATAGCGAGACAGAGAGAGAGATCGGAAAGGGGGAGTTAGAGGGAGAGAGAGAGAGCTAGGGTTGGGGAGAAGAAGGGGAGCAGCCCCAATAAACTTAAGTGATCCAAAGATGGTTCATACAACACAAGGTGATCCCCTTTATAGGGAGGGATCCACCACACTCCTACTTAATATAAAAATAAAATACATCATTCAGAAATAAAGATACAAACTGCATGGGCCGGTCCTCTATTCTGCCTCACCCGAACCGCCCGGTTCGGTCCTTCCGCCATCCTGCGTCCCGGCTTGCGCTCCCGAGTTGTCGCGCTTCCTCCTCGAATAGACTTGCCAAGGCTGGTCTTCTGCGTGCATATCGGTAACAATACCGCCGTCTGGAAAATTAGCCTTGTCCTCAAGGCAATAATCCGGAAATTGGCGTCGAAAGTCATCCCGCAGTAGCCATGTCGCGGCGGAGAGAGGGCGGTTGCGCCATGCGACCCGGATCTCTTCCGGAATGGGATCCCCCGGCGTATGGTGGCGCCGATCGATGATGGTCTCCGGATATAGGGGTTCGGCAACGGCGTAGTCGGGGTCGTCCGGTATATGGTCGGTGACGTGGTGGTCGCCGATAACGCGCCGAAGTTGAGAAACATGGAAGACCGGGTGGATGCGGCTACTGTCGGGTAGGCGGAGCCAGTATGCCACGGCTCCTATGTGACTGACGATCTCAAAAGGCCCGTAGAAGCGAGGGGCCAATTTGGAGCAAGGGCGGCGAGCGACCGTAAGCTAGCGGTATGGATGAAGCTTGAGAAAAACTCACTCGCCCACTTGGAAGGAAAGATACATGCGCTTCTGGTTAGCAAAGGAGATCATCTTGGCTTCTGCACGCCGAAGGTGATGCTTCAAATTGTCCAAGATAATATCCCGATCGTACAAATGGTCGACCAAGCTAGCGACGGGACATTCCCTCAGAAGATAGCGGAGCACAAAAGGAGGAGGTCGGCCATAAACAGTCTTGAACGGGGAGGTATTTGCGGCGTGGTGGTAGGTCGTATTATAGGAGTATTCCGCCCAACATAACCATTTCGCCCATGATCCGGGCCCCTTGCCAATGAAGCACCGCAAATACGTTTCCAAGCACCGATTAAGCACCTCGGATTGCCCATCCGACTGCGGATGATTTGTCGTACTCATCCGGAGACGCGTGCCCTGGAGACGAAACAGAGACGTCCAAAAACTACTGAGGAAGAGCGGGTCGCGGTCTCTCACGATGGAGTGGGGAAAACCATGAAGTCGCACGATCTCTGTGATGAAGCTGTCTGCCACGGTGGCCGCCGTGTATGGATGAAGGAGAGGAACGAAGTGAGCGTACTTCGTGAGACGGTCGACGACCACCAGGATGCAATCAAACCCTTTCGAACGAGGTAGTCGGGTGATGAAATCCATCGCTATGTCCTCCCAAATGCGCTCGGGAATCAGCAGCGGCTGCTGGGGAACATCGTCTCATATTTCTCCTTCTGACAAGGCAAACAGGTAGCCACGTAAGCCTTCACCCGGCGGAGCATGCATGGCCAGTACAACGATGCGGCTAACCGTCGATACGTACGGAATGCCCCTGCGTGGCCCCCCGAAGGGGTGGAGTGGAACTCGGCTAGTAGCTGTGGGATCCGGGAGGAGGTTGCCGATAGGACTAGGTGGCCCCGATGGAACAGCCGGCCTCCAATGAGAGAATAGGGCGACCGCGTTGTTGGATCCGCTAGTAATGCCACCCGAATATTCTCCAAGTTGGGGTCGTGGTCTACTTCTTGCTGGAGGGCGGAGGCGTCATCCCAAACCGGGCGCGAAATGGCGGATAATTCCGGGGCGTGCAGGTGGCGAGAGAGAGCATCGGCCGCTCGGTTGGTCTTGCCAGGGCGGAACTTGATCGTAAAGTCATAGCCAAGAAGCTTGGCCACCCAAAGTTGTGTTGGCGTGGCGATTTTTGCTGAAGTAAGTAGTGGAGACTATGATGATCGGTGCGGACCACGAAGGGGCGGCCCAAAAGGTATGGCCGCCAATGCTGCACCGCTAACACGAGGGCCATGAGCTTGTTCTCGTATGCCGAGCGGCTGCGCACCGCGGAAGAAAACGCCCGACTGTAATAAACAATAGGCCGGCCGGCCTGCATCAACACGGCCCCCACGCCGGCACCCGAAGCGTCACACCCCACAATGAATGGTTGCCGGAAATCCGGTATGGCCAGAACCGGCCCTTGCACCAAAGCCTCCTGTAGAGCGGCGAACGCCGCTATGGAGGCCGACGGCCACACGAAACGGCCCTCCTCCGAGGCTTTCAGCAACTGGGTGAGAGGGCGGGCCAACCCCCCATAGTCCTTGATGAAGCACCGATAATATCTGGTGAGGCCGAGGAACGCCCTAACGCCCCGAAGAGAGGCGGGGGTCGGCCATCGGATGACCGCCTGAATTTTATCCTCGTCCATCGCCACGCCGTTAGCGGAGATGGTATGCCCCAAGTAGCTCACCGTGGTGGCACCAAAAGTGCATTTCTTCCGGTTGACGGTGAGATGGTGGCGCCGAAGGGTGGTGAAAGTCTCACGCACGTGGCGGAGGTGGTCCTGCCAAGAGCCACTAAACACGAGAATGTCATAAAAAAACCGAGGACATTCTTACGGAGGACTGGCCGGAAGATGTCATTCATTGTCGCTTGGAATGTGGCGGGGGCGTTGGTAAGCCCAAACGGCATCACCAAGAATTCGAAATGGCCGTCATGTGTGCGGAAAGCCGTCTTCGGCACGTCCTCCGGTCGGACCCGGATTTGGTGATATCCAGCGCGAAGGTCCAACTTTGTGAAGAAGGCAGCGCCATGGAGCTCATCCAAAAGTTCCTGAATAACTAGGATCGGATACTTGTCGGGCACCATGGCTTTGTTGAGCTCGCGGTAGTCCACACAAAACCGCCAACTCCCATCTTTCTTGCGGACCAATAGGACTGGGCTGGAGAACGGGCTATTGCTAGGCCGGATGAGGCCCCCCAATAAACTCTCCCGTTACGAGCCGCTCTATCTCGTCCTTCTGGGAATGTCCATAGCGGTAGGACCGAACGGAGACCGCCGCTGCTCCCGGTTGGAGCACAATCGCATGGTCGGTCGGCCGGGTAGGCGGCAGACACGGTGGGGTGGCAAATGTATCCGAGAACTCCTCAAGCACGTCATGCAAGTCGGCCGCGAGAGGGCCGACCGTATCCGTCTGGACCGTCTGGAAGGGCCATAGCCAGGCCGAGAAGTCGACGTCGGTAACGCGGGACATAGCGCGGAATGAGATCGGCGAACGGAGGAGGGTAGAGTCACCCACTAAGCGGCATGGTTGACCCTGATACTGGAATGACATGGTCATGGAGGCCCAGTTCACGCGAACGCCCCCCAAGGTTTGCAGCCACGCCACGCCCAAAATGACGTCCAGGCCGCCTAGCTCGAACAGATAGAAATCCGCCGTGATCGTGCAGGGTCCAATGGAGAGGGTGACATCCTAAGTTGTTAAAGGCGCGCCTCAGGCGCGCCTCAGGCGCGCCTAAGGCTCCAGGCTCACCAGGCTCAGATGATTGCGCCTTTGTGCGCCTTTTTTGTGCCTTTGGAGAATAAAAGGCGCACTTTGGTGTAATTTTTGCTATAGATTTTTCTTTTTCAAAATAAGAAAAGAAATAACGTAAGAATTCAATAATTTTGCATGATGTAGTGTTTGTGAAACAAAATCGAGCGTCGATGCTTAAATATGGACCTAGTGACCACATTGATTTTATTTTTTTAAGAGATATAAATGCTAGTAATGAATGATTAATGAGTAGAATAGACGAAGAATCTGATCAAGAAGATGAATTGATGTTTAATGATAATTATTTAAATTGGATGTGATTGCGCCTTGCCTTCGTCAGGCGCGCGCCTGCGCCTTGAGCCTTGCGCCTAGGCTCCAAGACCTATTTGCGCCTTGGTGCGCCTTGTGCCTTTAATAACTAAGGTGACATCCAAACATTGCCCCAAGGTGGGGCGTCGGCGACCGCGACCATCGCCGAGACAAACGGAGAAATCCGGGGAGGCCGAAATTGGTAAAGCGATGTCGCGGGCGAGTTGAGCTGACAGAAAATTATGTCTCGCTCCACTATCGATCATAACGATCACTTGGCGATTATTGATCACAGCCGCGAGCTTCATCGTGCGGGGACCAGCGAGACCGCCCACAAAATAGAAAGGCAATTCCAAAACATTAAGGGGTGCCTCCTCCGGCTCCGGCGGGGAGGTGCCCGGCGGCGTCCCGGAATGTGCCGAGTCCTCGGGCAAGCAGTCGCCGTCCCCGTCCCCAATAATCGCGTGAAACTCTTTAACCCGGCACACATGTTGCGGTGAGTATGGTTGGCGGCAACGGAAGCATAAACCGCGGCGGCGCAAGTCGTTGTAGTCGTTATTGGAGACGCGGTGCGGGGCGTCTGGACGGGGGTGTGGACGGCCGGCCCCCATTGCGGCCGGACGAGGGCCGCTATCGCGCGGAAGCGGGTGGCGGAAGGTGGGGGGTCTGCCCGCGCGGGGCCCGATGTCTGCTTCTACCGCACGGGCAAGGTCAAGGGCTTCCGACACGGTGCGGGGGTGGTGGGTACGGATGCGGGAGCGGATGTTGGGGAGGAGACCTTGCCGAAAAAATCCCAGGTAGTGGTCGGGCGGAAGGCCCGGCACTTGCGTGACGAGCGCGACAAACTCGTTGATATATGCGTCCACAGTGGTTGACTGGCGTGCCGAACAGAGCCGCTCAATGGCGGAACCGGTGTAGCGAGAATCGTAACGACTGATCATCTCTTGCTTGAACTCGTGCCATGGGATGCCGGGTTGGACCTGACGTAGCCAACGCGCCCAATGGAGGGCCGAGCCGTCAAGGCCGACCACGACCGTGCCCACTTTGTCCGCCCGAGGTGTGTTATTGAGGTCAAAAAATTGTTCCGGCCGAGCGATCCAGCCCATTGGATCCACGCCCGAAAATGACGGAACATCCAAGGCAAGGTGCGGGCGGCTGGCTGGAGGCGCGGGAACCACGGCGGCGAGGGTAGACAGAGGCGTTGGCATCCCCAATATAGAGGCAGTTTCGTTGGAGGATGCAGATCCTGTCGGTAGGTAGGGGGTGGTGGTGTCGGGGAGGCGTCGAGGCGGCTTAGGATGCGGGCTTGTCCCGCGAGAAGGGCGTTGACGGTGGATTTTAGTCCGTCCAAGGTGTCCTCGCAGCTTCGACGCGCAAGCGGGTGGCCTCCACGTCGTCCAGGCCCTCGTGGGCATTCGACCGAGTGTTGGGTGCCATTGGTGCGAAAGGAATGATCTGTGAAACCGGCGGCGCTAGGGCAGGCGGAGCGGCAGGTCGGACCAATGATACCGCTGGGGTAGGGTGGCGGCAGCGAGGGAGAGGGACGTCCGTCGGGCTGTCGGCTGGAGGGTAGCGCTAGCGAGACAGAGAGAGAGATCGGAAAGGGGGAGGTAGAGGGGGAGAGAGAGAGAGAGAGAGAGCTAGGGTTGGAGAGAAGAAGGGGAGCAACCCCAATAAACTTAAGTGATCCAAAGATGGTTCATACATGATACAACACAAGGTGATCCCCTTTATAGGGAGGGATCCACCACACTCCTACTTAACATAAAAATAAAATACATCATTCAGAAATAAAGATACAAACTGCATGGGCCGGTCCTCTATTCTGCCTCACCTGAATCGCCCGGTTCGGTCCTTCTGCCATCCTGCGTCCCGGCTTGCACTCCCGCGTCGTGCGCTCCCGAGTTGTCTCGCGTCCTCCTCGAATAGAGTTGCCAAGGCGGATCTTCCGCGTGCATATCGGTAACAAATTCACATTACTATATCATTATTAAAAAAAAGTAAAATTGAAGGTGACCTCCTCAAAATTGGAACTCACATCTCTCACCTTTGTTAAGGTGTTTTTCAAGAATGAGAACAAATTTCATTCGAGCTATCTTAGGATCCGTTGGCATGGCGGTGGTGGTCGTGAACGTAGTGGTGGTCATGAACTGTCGTTCGTGAATGCCCGACCTCACATCTAGAACTGCGTCAATCTTTAGGTTTAAAATTGTGTTTTTTTGCGGTAGCATTCACAACTGTTCCGTTCCAAACTGCTGTTTAGGGTGGTGGCTTTTTTATCCGAACATGCCGGAGCAAAAAAGCCACACCAGACAAATCCTTAATCTAATTTTATGAGCTCCTTCAGTTGCATATGCTTTCTTCACCATCTAATCAATCTATACACATCCTTGCTGCTTTTAATAGATTTTTTTGTTATTTTTCTTCGAAGATCATGCGAATTTATCATTTTCTCTACCATTTTGTGCAGCTCAAGCTTTTCTTTCCTCGTGTCACCTTCGCTAAACCAAAGAGCAGCCGCAATTCAAGCATCGGTAATATACTCTCCACCCTTTTGGATCTGGTTGCATTATTAATAAAATGAACATTTTTGTTTGGTAGGTGGATTCTCTACTGCTATACTATTGTTATGTATTAAAGACTTGTGCTTACTTCCGCATCATTTTTGAACATAGCTCGCACCATTGTTGCAGACTTTGGCTCCGTTTGGCGCGATGTTTTTGCTCCGGTGAGTTCGGACAAAAACACCACCGCAATAGAATGTATGTTTGGCATGACAACGTTCCATCTAGAAAATAAAATTAGTTTTGAATATAATAGTGAACGAAGTTTCTTAGGTGTGGTCGGGTGTTGACGAACGACGGTTCATAACCACCGCGTTCACGACCGCTACTGCCGCGCCAACTGGAGCCTTCATGTGATTTGTTTTTCTACGTCGAACGACGAAATTTGATCTACTATTGCACCTACCAGGAATCATTTGCATGCATATTATCATATTAGAAGATGAAGTAATACTTAGGTGTGATAAGTTTAAGTAGTGAAGGCTTATTTTTCTTATAAATGAGGAGATGAATGAGGTTGTACAAATTGTGAAGTTATAATTTGGGTGGCTAAAATGGAGAATTGCCTCGGAAGTACCATTCAATAAGAGAGGATATTATGGAGGCTTGAATATAATTTTTATAAAACAACAATTAGGCCGTTGATGTTTCAAGGGTCTCAGTGCTGCGCAATGGAGCAATATTTAGGGTCCGTTTGGCACAGTGGTGGCGGTAGTGAACGCAATGGTTACGAACCGTTGTTCGTAAATGCCTGACCTCGCCTAAGAAACTTCATCCATTTTTATGTTCAAAATTAGTTTTTTTTCTTGGTGGCGGTCATAACTGTAGTCGTGTCAAACACATATTTCATTATGGTGATGTTTTTTTCCAAACTCACAGGAGCAAAACGCCTCGCCAAACGGATGACGGTTCGTAACCACTGCGTTCACGACCGCTGTCGCTGTGCCAAACTAACCCTTAATATCCAAATTGAGTGTGATATAATTTGAATACTATCATGGATGCATGGAAATCTATGGTATGATATTATAGTAGAGGAATAATGGGAGTGACATGTATCAAAACTAAGATGACCGAAAATATACTTTAAATTGTTCTAACAAATAATGGAAATCCAACCAATTAGATGACATATTTAGGTTTCGTTTGGCACGGCGTGTTTGCTCCGATGAGTTTGGGCAAAAACGCCACCGCCATAGAACGTATGTTTGGCATGACAACGGTTATGATCGCCACCAAGAAAAGAAACTAGTTTTGAAGTTCCATAGGTGAGGTCGGGCGTTCACGAACAACGGTTCATAACCACCGCGTTCATGACCGCTACCGCCGGCACGAAGCCCTAACCTTAGTTAGTGTTCGAAAGATTCGGAAGGAGTTGGGATAGGCCTAAGCCTACTTGGATGAAATTTATTGAAGATGATTTGTGCAGTTTAAATTTTAAATGCACCTTAACTAGAACTTTCACTATGTTAATCAAATTTTTTGATGTTTATAGCCCTCCTATTTTGATATATATAAAAGTTATGGTAATTGTTGATTTTGACTTTATGTAATGCTTTGCTTTTGTCATCAGAGGCCTTTGTTGTTTGTGAGGACTACTCCCCTCCTGAAGGCTTCAACCCAAAGGATTTGTTTCGTCTTCTTGAGAAAGTCGGTAGCCCTTGCGGTAGTGATGATCTTGGTAAGCAACCCCTATTTGATTTGTTTCTTATGTCGCATTATTTTCGCACTTTTAGTTCTTGGCTGATGATTCATCCCCATACCACTCTAATCCATGCTACACACACACACACGAGTGACAGACACGGGGCTCCGCCCTTACGGCCAATCACGACAGTACCCCGACAGCACGCCAACCGTGAGAGGCATATGTTTCGCTCTTATCAATTAATTAATGCAATTTAAAATAAGCACATTATTAATTAATTAATTAATGCGAAAAATAGTTATATACCATTTTTCATTTTTGTTAAAAAAAATCGTCACATAATTTATATATTATTAATTTTTCATTATTAATTTTCTAAATCATTGTGCTTCACCAATGCTCTGGATGCTGAATGAAGGAAGCATGGTTATGTGCACATAAATCAAAATGGATTCTTGGGTCTGCCCTCTCTGATGTCTTTGGCTTTGATTTGAGGGCATGATTCCGCAGCAAACGCGATGGTATAGGGGGCCACTATTTCAGTGGTACTCTGTGAGCAGCCACTTTGTGCATTTATTGTCAAAGGTTAGGTCTTTCTCCTCTGAGAGAAGCCACTTTGTGCATAGTGCCAAAGGTTAGGTCTGTTTCCAATCTTCCCCCGCCCATACCCCCAATGATTGGGGACTATATGGGTTCTGTTGTTGTTGTTGTTGTTGTATTTTTCTAAATCAAATTGATGGGTTTTATCATTTTTTTTTTCAAATCAACTTTAATATAGTTGACATGCCTAATGACAACCTACAATAGTAGGTATAGGAGTTTTACTAAAAACTTTTCAACTTTATGAATTTCCATCGTTACTTTAATTTGAGAATATTGTATAATTACTTAAGTAGGCATTGTATTTTTTTTTTTTTGAAATAGATTATGATATATATTAAGTCATTAGATGAAAAGAATAAGGATATATTTGTCAATTTTGAATGTTTCGCCAAAGGCAACTTTTCCTTTTAATATAGTAAAGAAAAATATATATATATATATATATATATAATATTAAAAGGGAAAATCTGTCTTTAGTGAAACATTCAAAATTTCCAAATATACCCCATGCGCATTCAAAAAGTAATAACATATATTATAATCTATTTCAAAAAAAATTTAAAGTAGAATGTCCATTCAAGTAATTACACCTCATCCCTAAATTAAAAGTAATGATGGAAATTCATAAAATCAAAAAAGTTTTTAGTAGAGCTCCTATACCTACTATGGTAGGTTGTCATTAGGCATATCAGCGGTATTTTCGAGGAATATGTCATTATGCATGTCAGCGGTATTTTCGAGGAGCTACCAATGAAAAGCGAAGTATAATTATTTTTCACATTAGTTAATTGATAGTGTCTGTCTCGGTCGAGGTACTGTCGTGGTTGGCCGTAGGGGCGGAGCCCTGTGCCTGTCACTTATGTGTATATATATATAGGAATAATTACCAAAAAAATCCTAGAAGTTAGCATAATTACATTTTGCACCCCTCTTATAAAATTACAAAACCTTCCCCAGAAGTTTTCATTTCATAACATCGGGTTATATGGGCGGTTTTTGTAATTTCAAAAATAAGAGGTGTGCAACCTGTAATTTTGCAAACTTCGAGGGGAAGTCCAGTTAAATGACCCTATATAAATTATAAAACAAAAAAAAAAACATAATTACAAAAGTATTGTTCCTATATATATTATAAAACAAAAAAAACATAATTACAAAAGTATTGTTCCTATATATATTATAAAACAAAAAGAACATATTGGCTTGTGCAAAGGATTGTAGAAATGGAAGAGAGATTCTGGAAAATGATGAAAGATGGAATGGTGATTACAAAAGTATTATTCTTAGGGTATACATATTTTATACTTAAATATTTTTCTAACACAATTTCCATATGATTATTATAATTTTTATTTTGTAATCTAAAAAATTATTCCCTGAAGGTAGAATACAACATTTCTGCAGATTGTAGCAGTGGCTGGTTGGAGGGGGTAAACAAGGTGTACATTCCCTTTTTAGCATGCGGCGATCTCAATGGATACGATTCGGACCGTTCATATCCGCTCCCAGTTTCATCGGACGGCTCATACCGAATCTTGGAGCCAGTTCAACCACCCATCGCCCCGCCTTATAAACGAGCCCTGGAACTGAAGAAAGCTTCTACTTAGCCATGTAGAGCACAGCTACATATGGATGGATACACCTCTCTCTTATTTAATGTATTAAAATATTATTATTTTTAATTAAATCAAATTATATCTATACTATAAATTCAATCGTCAGTTATTTAGAGAAACAATTTATTCGTTTTACTCGCAATTATTGGTGTATTTTATGTGCACTCAAAACAACTTATGGACGGTTAAAGTTCGTTCACAAACAAGAGCAGTCGGGATGTTTTCTGTGCCTCTGCTAGCGCGCGTGTGTATATACGAATAGTTTTCTACTTTGTAGATTTATTTTATTTATATTATTTTTTACTTATTGTTTCCTCTACTTTTGCCTTAGAAGGAATGAGAGGTATATTTTAATATATCTCTATTATATTATATACAAGATGCATGCTAAAGAGTATTTTTAGAGGATAATTTTAAGAATGTTAGTTATGACATTATAAGTGCTATAGCAATTAAACTTTCTTTATTATTATACACTATATATAGTTAATGTCTTAATGAGTTCATTTATATTCATTAATTCATGTATTTAACTCATCTCACAAGTGCTTCCCCCTATTGAAACATTTTCAAATAAGCTTGTCTCTATAAATTTGAGCGCGCACAATCTTTCTTCGTCCATCCCTTATCTTAAAATATTCCTCCCCACATTTCATTTGTCGCTCACCACCCTGGAATCGAACGCATTTCCCACAATTTAGACGGTCAGGAAAAGTTTGAAGATATTTTCATCACCATCCCGAATAGAGTTGGCTAATAGGCCATTCAATATTGATTTAGAGGCACCTGTGCCACTAAATTGGTCGCGGACACTCGACCTAGAGGTCTTTCTCCTTTTTTAATATCTAAATATTCCATTCTCATCAAACACGTGCGAAGCATATGTATAGAGATGCATGCACGTGCTACGGTAGCATTTTCACGTACGATTTTCCATTTCGCTTTAGCTTTATATGTGTTGTCTTGCATTTTATATCTTTCTTCTTTCAATAATTTAGCCTCTATTTGATTTTACAAAAATTAGGGGGAATGCAATTGTAATTTTTCTCTCATTTTCATATTTGGTGGTTGTTTCTAAAATAATAGGCAGTTGCTTAAGAAATCTATACTATATTAAAAGAAATTTTTTATTAATTTGATGTCACACTTTTGAGTATTTCCATTGTGTCTCCACTAGAAGAAGAGAGGGAGAGGTTGGAGGGTAAAGTGATAGAAATCAATAGTAGTGGAAAAGAGAGGGAGAAATAGAAAAATAGAGGAGATGGAGATCATGTATACATATAAATGCTATCTTAAACAAATATTTTTATCCAATGAGAAGAAGGCTCGCTCTAATACGAGTTAGTCAATTCGAGAAGGCTACTCCTAGATCTCATAAAGAACGAAATTTGAAGCAAAAATCTCATGACATTTGTTGGGAACATTCATTACCAATAGGGTGCTTTAACAAAATTGGTAGTGGAATAAAGAGGAGATGCATAATTACAGGTTGCACCTCTCTTATTTTTAAAATTACAAAGAACTTCCATGTAGGTTTACATTTCATAACATCCGTGCACAAAAATATCTCATTGGAGTAAATTTTCAGGTGAACTTACATGAAGATTTTTGTAATTTCAAAAGTAAGAGTGTAACTTGTAATTTAGCAAACTTAAAAGGGAGGTCCATGTAAATAAGAGGGTGGTTTGTAGTTGTGAATGTGAGGTAGAGGTGGGATGGGTGCTTAGGAGGGTGAAGTGGGGTGGTGTATGCCCATGTCTTGCATGTATGATCACGCTTACGAAAATTAGTTTTCCGAAACTAAGTAAAAGGTAAAATATTTTTTCCGCAATTTCTCCTCGGCCTAAAAAAGGTGAAAATTAATTTCATTTCATTTTTTTTTTACATTTCATTTTCAAATCCCTCACTCAATGATGCTTGACTCAGTTGGGTAAGTTGAAGTGGGGGGTGTATGTGTTGTGAAATCGGATCGAGTTAAGCCGTGGTAGCGCAACGGAATTTTACGAATGAGCAAGAGCCAGTGTCGCACAAAATAAAATACGGAACGAGATTCTAGCATACAAAGACGACACAAAGGATTACGTGGTTCGGAGTATGAGACTCTACTCCACGGGGAGAGCGCGCCGGACAAATTCTACTAAAATCAGAAAGTTACCGATTACAATAGACCTCAATGGGTCGAACAGAGAAAGGAAACAAAAAACAACTGACACTGGAGCTGTCGGATTTCCGGCAGCGCTGTCGCCGGAACGTTGCTCTTCCTGAGCAACCAAAAATGCGCGCGCCAAGCTCGGTCGGAACTCCCTCCAGACCACCGCCACCGTGCTCCTTCGTCGCCGCGCCTGATGCCTGTCTCGTTGCTGCTCTGCCACCAGGCCCAAGACCCGCCGCCGCTGCCTGAGACGAAGCCGAAGCCGTCGGAATTACGCCGCCAGAAGCTCTCTGTTCACAAATTGGATCTCACGGATTCCCTCCTCTTAATTGGCATAAACGGTCATGACAGCTCCCCTATAAATAGCAACAAATCCCCCCCCCCCCCCCCCCCCCCCTTAATTAGGAGATAATCTAATATTGGAATGATGAATAGCCGGCCACAATTAACTTCCAAAAAATAGGATTCCCAAAATTGAATTTTGCCCGGAATAGGTTATAACACCTCCCACGGATCGCCGACGTGGCGCGATCCGGACGATCCATGCGCGTGTGAGGTGTCACGATCGTAACAATCTCCACCTTGACGCCTCACGCAAACGAAACTCCACCTTGACGAACGTAACTCCACCTTCAGCTTAAATCTCTACTACCGGCGACTACGAGCCCCCTCTCCCTGGGGCCTGACCGCGATTAACGCGCATCAGAATGAGTCAAGTCAAGACCGCTCTTGAACTTGACTCCAGTCACTGGACTTCCTCGCAAGTCCGTACTAATATCCCTCCAGGATATCTCCTGCAACTTCCTACCTCTACCTCTACCGAACTCCCTCAACTCCCGGTGGCGCACCCCGACGAGCTTCGCCCTTGCCCTATAGACCGAGTCTTTTGCAAGACGACTCGCACTCAACCTCTCACTGTGCGACTCCACCTTCTCCTGAGTGATCATGAGTTCCCTGGTGGGACCCTTGAGCCGGATGGCTCCCTTTGCGGCGTCTGGGCTCTCCTGAGATGACTCTCCGCCCACGGATGCGAAAACTTTACCTCTGCCAAGGTCCTTTCTCTGCACACACGCCCTCGCCACGAAACCTGCCATGCTCCTCCGCCGGTCCTTCCTAGCTTTCCGCTGAGAGCGGATCCTGCTCTCTATAGCTCTATCGAAGGAACCGCGATCTGGGGAGATCGCATGAACTGCATATGCTACTGTGCCCAGTAGCTCGAGAGACGGTCTGACCTCTCTCCTCGCATCTGCCCTAGCAGTTGTGGTGCCAATCAGTCTATAGAGCGACCCGAAATGCTCTCCTCTCAAGACTGTCTGCGCGCCTCTCCTGACCTCCAAATATCCACCGTTACTGGTACAAGAATACCCGGCGGCCTCCAGAGTGCCTAACGAAATCAAACTCTTCCTCAAATCGGGCACATACCGAATGTCGGTGAGGGTCCTAACCACTCCGTCAAACATCATGATCCTGATGTTACCGACTCCTGATATCTCGCACTCTGAAACGTTCCCCATCCGAACTCGACCACCCTCATGTTGCCTAAAGCTGGAGAACCACTCTCTGTTTGGGCACATCTGGAACGTGCATCCTGTATCCAAGATCCAGGAGCCTGTGGTCTCACTGCTGGGTGCAGCATGAAGAGCGTCGGCGTCGCTTTCATCCTCAGATGCCACCGCAGCCAAATCTGGCTCATGCGCCTGCTCCTTGAGCTTCAGCTTCGGACACTTGTCCTTCCAGTGCCCTTCCTCTTTACAGTAGTGACACGTGTTCCTGCCTACGGACTTTACCATAGGTCGGTCTTCCCACTTGCCTTTCCCTCTCGATCTACCACTCAAGGTGCCCTTGCTCTTCACGAATAAGCCCTCGTCGGCCCTAGGGCCCGACTTGCTCCTCGTTTCGTTCGAGAGCAGCGTCGTCATCACTTCTTCCATCTTCAGGGTATCCTTCCCGTAGAGGATAGTGGTGACCAGATGATCGAAGGACCTCGGCAATGAAGACAACAGGAGCAGAGCCTGGTCTTCCTCCTCGACCTTAACGTCCATACTCCGCAACTGGGAGACGAGCTTGTTGAACACGTTCATGTGATCTAGCAGTTGCGAGCCCTCCGACATTCTCAGGCTGTATAGCTGCTTCTTCACATACAGCTTATTCGTCAGCGACTTGGACATATATAGCTCCTCGAGCTTCTTCCACAAGTCTGTCGTCGTCTCAGCATCCACCACGTTGTACATCACCTCATCGGCCAAACACAGCTGAATCGTGTTGATGGCCTTCTGATCGAGCTCCTCCCATTCGTCGTCCTTCTTCCCGGACTTCTCCTTGCCGAGGAGAGCCTTGTGAAGACCTTGCTGGACGAGAACGGCCTTTATGCGCTTCTGCCAAAGGCCAAAATCAATCTTGCCGTCCTACCTAGAAATCTCGAATTTTGCCAACATTGTCTTGCTCGCAGAGCTACTGGGCGATCAAGATGATATTCGCGGAACCGATCTGGGAAGATAGGGAGCGGACCAATGTCGTCACCCACCGTTGACCCAAATCAGAGAACCGGAACGTCCAGACGATCACCCCCGCGGAACCTAGCTCTGATACCAATTGTTGTGAAATCGAATCGAGTTAAGCCGCGGTAGCACAACGGAATTTCACGAATGAGCAAGGGCCAGTGTCGCGCAAAATAAAATATGGAACGAGATTCTAGCATACACAGACGACACAAAGGATTACGTGGTTCGGAGTATGAGACTCCTACTCCACGGGGAGAGCGCGCCGGACAAATTCCACTAAAATCAGAAAGTTACCGATTACAATAGACCTCAATGGGTCGAACAGAGAAAGGAAACAAAAATACAACTGACACTTGAGCTGTCGGATTTCCGACAGCGCTGTCTCCGGAACGTTGCTCTTCCTGAGCAACCAAAAATGCGCGCGCCAAGCTCGGCCGGAACTCCCTCCAGACCACCGTGCTCCTTCGCCGCCGCGCCTGATGCCTGTCTCGTTGCTGCTCTGCCACCAGGCCCAAGACCCGCCGCCGCTGCCTGAGACGAAGCCGAAGCCGCCGGAATTGCGCCGCCAGAAGCTCTCTGTTCACAAATTGGATCTCACGAATTCCCTCCTCTTAATTGGCATAAACGGTCATGGCAGCTCCCCTATAAATAGCAACAAATCCCCCCCCCCCCCCCCCCCCCCTTAATTAGGAGATAATCTAATATTGGAATGATGAATAGCCGGCCACAATTAACTTCCAAAAAATAGGATTCCCAAAATTGAATTTCGCCCGGAATAGGTAATAACACCTCCCACGGATCGCCGACGTGGCGCGATCCGGACGATCCATGCGCGTGTGAGGTGTCACGATCCTAACAATTTTTTTACATTTCATTTTCAAATCCCCTCACTCAATGATGCTTGACTCAATTGGGTAAGTTGAAGTGGGGGGTGTATGCCCATGTCTATTTATTTAGTAGTTTGTTGTTTGATTGATTGTTATTTAATGATGTAGTCATTGATGCTTAATGTTCCCAATATAATAGTTCTTATACATTTATTACTAAAAAAATAGCAGGCACTAATACAAATCCAATAGCAATTATTTAGCATGTTGATGTCTTTATTACTCTCTTAATTTTGATCTCACATGTATCCACAGACAAGAGTTGTGTATTACGAAATTGTATCGACAGATATGAAGGCCACAACGACCAATTGTCAAAGTCATGTCAACCCTCAAAGTCAAAGTGACATTCAACCTCGAAGTCAAAGTGATGTCAAAGGGATGTCAACGATCAAAGTCAAAGTGATAGTCATGCTCAAAATTAAAGTGACTCAAAGTTTATTAAACGGTGCGATTCCCGCACTGCACGGTGCAGTGCGGGAAACGCACTTTACACCCCCCTTTCCCGTCAAAGTCTGTCAAAGTGATAGTCGTGATCAAAGTCAAAGTAATGTCAACACTTTGATTTTGAGAAAAAAAATTAAGGGAGAGGTGGATTTTATTTTTGATGTAATTTCACTTGTTATTTGGAAATTGAAAAAGAATATTATGTAATATTGGAGATATATTTTCTTTATTTTGGAATACTTTGTGGTAGTTATAATAATTTTTTTATTACTTACTATTTATCATTAATCTATTATGTATTATTTGTACTCTCCGATAAGAAATGCCCTCTAGTTATAGTGTAATGATAAATTTAGCACTTTTAAAAATATATATACTATATTAAAAAGAAAAAATTTAATTTGGAGAAACGTTCATAATGTTAATACTATTATTTTTTTAATCTAATGCATTCAAATGCTTTTATTTATTTTAAAATAATTTAAATTATAATGTTTATTTATGTAACTATGCACCCAAAAAGTAAGAAAGCAAGTTGTCAAAATCAAGTAGTCAAAAACAAGTTGTCAAAATTAAGTTTTCAAGTTCTCGTAATACCGGTAGAGACCGGCGTCCCAAGCTTTTGACTCAGCAGAAAACTAAGTACTGCTCCGGGGGAACCTGAACTTAATCTTAGAGATCAGAGACAGGGCTATATAGCGTGACACAGCGTACCAAAATCACATGATCTGATTTTACGACAGAAGTGTAAAGCTGAGGCCAATTTGTATCAAAGACTTGGTTTTTCGGAACGTCGAAGCGGCAGGAAAAGCCCACAAGAAGACAAGTTCTCTCCCACATGGAAAGGGCCTTTCATCATCACGACAATCGTGAAGCCCAAGACGTACAAGCTAAGGACCCTGGACGGGAAGATTCTCCCTCGCACCTGGAAAACGCAAAACATGCGCCGCTTCTATTAGTGATCTCTCTTTCTATTTTATTCCTTTCATTAAAAATATAAGTCATAAGCCCAAACTCACACGAATAAATATTTGCAGCTGATTTCTGCCTTCATGCATGTTTTAGGAAACAAGTCTCTGAAGGGTAAGACCACAACCTCCAGTGCTAACACCGAATAACGAGCTCATAATCGAGCGGCGACCTCTGGTTCTTATGCTGAGCAGCGAGCCCGCGCTCTACGGCCGTGGAGGGCATACCCCCTCTGCGGTCGAGAGAGAACTGGGTTCCCCCACCGAGTGTCGATCTCCGGTGCCCCCCATACCGAGTAGGGAGCTCACAATTCGGGTGACGAGCTTCGGTGCTGACACCGAGTAGCGAGCTCCAAACGAATCTCTAAAGGGTAAGTCTACGACATCTTGTGTTAACGCCGAGCAGCGAGCTCATAATCGAGCGACGACCTCTGGTGCTTACAACGAGCAGTGAGCCCAAGCTCTATGGGCATGGAGGGACATCCCCCTCTGCGACCGGGCGGACACTGGGTTCCCCCACCGAGTGCCGACCTCCGGTGTCCCCCGCACCGAGTTGCAAGCTCACAATTCGGGCAACGGCCACCGGTCCCGACATCGAGTAGCGAGCTCAAAATGAATCTCTGAAGGGTAAGGCTAAGACCTCTGGTGCTTACGCCGAGCAGCGACCCTACACCTTACAGCTGTGGATGGCCTACCCCCTTATACGATAGGGAGGGAACTGGGTTCCCCCACTGAGTGCCGACCTCCGGTGCCACCCACGCCAAGCAGCGAGCTCAAACTCGAGCAACGACCTCCGGTGCCACCACTGAGCAGCGAGCTCACATCTGAGCGCCGACCTCCGATGCTAACACTGAGCAACGAGCTCATAACCTGAGCGACGACCTCATGTGTTTACGTCGAGCAATGAGCTCATAACCTGAGTGACTACCTCTAGTGCCTCCACCAAGTAGCGTGCTCACAACTACAACAACTACCTCCACCAGGTAGCGCGCTCACAACTACATCAACTACCTCCACCTGGTAGTGTGCTCAAAACTACAGCAACTACCTCCACCAGGTAGCGCGCTCAAAGCTACAACAACTACCTCCGCCAGATAATGCGTTCATAATTATAGCAAAGACCTTCGGTGCCAACACCGAGTAGCAAGCTCAAAACTTGAGCACCGACCTCCGGTAAGAAAGGGAAAGCCCCCCTACACCAAGTAGCAAGCCACAATTTGGGCGACAACCTCTGGTACCAACACCGAGTAGCGATCTCACAACCCGAGCGCCGACCTCCGGAGCTAACGCCAAGCAGCGAGCTCACACCTCGAGCGACGACCTCCGATAGTTCGCCAAGCAGCGAGCTCACAACTCGAGCAACTACCTTCGGTGCTTACACAGAGCAGCAAACTCGCAATTAGAGCAACAACCTAACAACCTCACAACACGTTCACGAGCGCGCAACTTTACATCACATGCACACAACTCTACGACTCGTCCACACATGTGGCTCTACAACACGTTCATGCATGCACAAATTTTCAATACGCACTCCCCCACTCAACTCAAAGAGAGCACCGCTCTCCAAACAAAGCCCGCACTACTCTCCAAATGGCCCATCGTCATCCGATCAAAGAGGATATGCTCGTCTAAAATGCCTCTCCGACAAATCAAATTTTCTCTAACACTTTATAGCGATGAGCTATATCGATTCATGAATCGGAAATTTTCGAGTTTCTCTATGTGAACAACCTCAAAAATTGGTGGGCAATTGATGAAGCTCCCTATAAACAGTTCAGTCGAACAAGAGATTTTTGGTCGCAACATCGACCGGCTCGTCAAGACAATTCCAACGTGCTAAATCTTAGCAATTCGGAGTCCGTTTGATCATTCAAACGGGGCGTCGAAACGCACAGACTCCGAATACGCACAAGACACGCCGCGCTTGCCCCCGCACATCTCGCGTACCAACGCAAACCGTAAAATGCCCCATGAATTTTTTTCTATTTCTGGGGTTTTCCACGTAAAACGTCTCGTAGTTCTGTTGTTCGTTCTCTTTTTGACTGTTTGTGCGTTTAGCTCACTCTCAAGCTAAATTGCTAAAACAGTCTGTTTTCTCAGATCTCTATGAGTGGTAAGCAACAAGCAAAAATTATGTATTTATTAATATAATTAATGGAAATATTATTGATTTATATATATATATATAACGTTATCATTGTTATATATCTTGACTGATAGCGTTATTATAATATATTCTTATTTATTAGAAAATTAACCATAATATATATTATATATATTATTCATTTATTAATATAATTAATAAAAAATATTCTGCTATAAATGTTTTATATTGTAACGATAATATTATAAATATATAATATAATTAATATTTAGTATTAAATATTATAATTAAATGATTTAGTAAATTCTTAAGAAATTTCACTATATAATAGCCTTGTAAGATGTGAAATTGATAGGATAAAAATTTCTCTTATTTTTCTTCATTAAGCTCTCATATTGTTCGCTTTGTTTTCATTTTTCTACATTTGCTTCATCTAGTGAAAGTTAAGGTATTTTGTGTGTACTTGCACACATCCGAGTTTCAAGATGTAGTTAGGCATTGTACTTTGGAGAAATGAGCATTGATTGAAAGTCTTGCTAGAGAGTGATGCAATTTTTTTAGGACAATGATCACTATCTTTCCCAGCTCGATTTATTACTTTATTTTTTTACAACATTTTATTTCATATCATTTTAAATACTAATTTAATATTCATAAAATTTTATGAAAATGGAATACATTTTTATTATTTATTTCTAAAAAAAATATGAAATTATTTTATTATATAGCAAACATTAGAGTTCAAATTGGAAATGATTTGGTTAGGTTCACCTTGTGAGCAAGATCGTCCTTAGGAGTTTTAAAGTACTTGTGTTTATGTTCTTACTCTAGGTGAATAAGATTTTGGACTTGAACATAAGTAAGATTTACTGGATCATGTCTAAGCTTAATGTTAAAGGCGGGAAAAAACTAGGCGAAAAATCTACGAGGCATGGCTTATAGGCTTAGAATTATCTTTAATTTATGGAGGTTAGAAACATTGTAGCATTCTATATCTGAGACTATAGCATATTCTACTTGTGTTTGTCACCGGCGAAAACCGGTTTCGCTAAACATCTCGGCTTTGATCCCTGTAAAATCGTGGATTGCGAGATGTCATGTTAGAATTTTGGAATTTAAAAAAGAATAAAATAACTCAAAGCCACAAGAAAATAAAGATAATATTATATTTTCATTATTATTAGAAATTTATTTATTTATTATTCTTAGATTTTCCAAGAAATACTCAATGATAAGTTTTCATTGGTATCAGGCAGTTTGTAGGATAATAGCCAATGAGATCCTTTCACAAGATGTTGATGATATATGAAAAATAAATTCTTTAGATATTTCGAATACTGCTATAATAGAATAATTTTATTTCTCCTTAAAAATAAATAAAAATTGTATTCCATTTTATAAATTTTTCTGAGTATAAAATGACTATCTAAAGTAGCATGAAATAAAATGTTATACAAAATTACAATAATCAATCATGGGCAAGACATATGATTACTGCCCAAAATGCACCACCGCCTCCGGCAAGACTTTCAACCAATGCTCACTTCTCCGAAGTACAACACTCAGCTGAATTTTGAAACTCTAATGCGCACGGACACCGAAGAAGCAGAATACCTGAACTTCCGCTGGCTATATAAAGCAAACGTAGAATAACAAGAAAATAAAACGTACATAGTTATATATGTACATGTATATGTAGATCTGCGATATGACTATGTATAATTATACTTGTAATGAAATGAATTTTTTTTTATTATATACATTTTAGTATTTATTGTGATTATGTTTTACTGTGTTGCAGTAAGATAAAAACTAGAAACTTTATTATGTGATGTGTAGTGTAAATTGTGGCGATCTGCGGGATGACATAGAGCCCTTTCATAAATTATCAATTTATAGTTTCAGCAGAGTACTAAAAAAACTCACTTGTAGCTCTTATAAATTCATTGCGCACAAGAATATACAATGTAATAGCAAACACCTCACTTATAGCAATTCTTTGTGATCATTCTAAACCATTATATTGTTCAAGTAACACGAGAAAGTCTAAAAATGTTTGTTTAGACATCTTAAACATATTGTGAAACCTCCCTGGATGCCTAGCTAGTAATTCGCAGACCACTTTTAGCCGGATTGAGATGATGTCATGCAAGATGTCTTATCACAGTACACAGATATATCATATATATACTCATGCATCACACATATTGTAGTTGCTACAAGATTCTTAACCATTGAGAAAGACAGCTACAAAGTTCAGGGAAAAGGTTTAGGGGCAACAACAAATAGAGCGAAAAACTTTGCGGTGAGAAAGATAGATCTGAACCAAAGAGAAAGACGACTCAATGAGTTCTGCCGGATTTCAAAAGATTTTTTTTTTCTTTTTCAACGACATCACAAGAACACTTTGTGCTCAAATTTTTCCTTATCAACTAAAATGTTCGGGTGAAGCCGTAGACGCATTACAGAATCCAGCACGTAACAAAACGTTCCTAGGGCATTAGCGTCGTAAAGATTCATGTTCAATGAATAATAATAAGAAATTGAGATACCAAAGCCAGCAAACCTCGTAAAAGATTTGTTTAGCGCGGTGGTGGCAGTGAGAAAAATTCTATTCCCCCCGCCATAGTTGTTCTGGAGGCGTTTGGTTTCCCAATGGTAGGAAAAGTGATTGTATCAAAATGGTCCAGAATGAGCAAAACTGCGCAGGAACAAAGCAAAATAAGAACTAACTGTGATATTTCAGCCCATGCCTTCATCAGACTTGATCTCATGCTCCACAATTTTTAACATGCCATATATGCTTTCAGATTCTGGATGACTTTGATCCATAACACGAAATTCATGAACCTGTCCATTAATTTCCAGCCAGCTAAATCCAGGAATCTTCTTCAAGCCTCTACCTTTGAGGAGATTTCTCGTCTTCGCAACGCCTTCCCAATTCCCCGCAGCCGCATATATGTTAGATAATAACACGTAATTCGCCGCATTCCCTTGCTCTAACTCGATTAGCTTCCACGCGGCGAATTCTGCCAGCCTCATCTCTCCATGTAGCTTACAAGCACTCAACAACGGGCCCCACGCACGAACATCTGCCTTGAAGGGCATCCTCTCTATAAAAACCACAGCTTCTTCGAGCTTTCCCGAGCGCCCCAGAAGATCCACCATGCACGCATAATGTTCATGACTGGGTCGAACACCGAATCTATCGACCATCTCGTAGAAGCATTCCCACCCCTCTTTAACTAAGCCTGAGTTTGCACAAGCACTCAATAGAGACAGGTAGGTCACATCATCCGGCAGAACTCCCGATTCTTTCAAATTTTTGTAAAGTTGAAAGCCTCGGAGCCAGTCTCCATGCTTCGAATAAGCCCCGATCATCGAATTCCAGCACACAATGTCCCTACATTTGACATCTCCCTCATCAAAAATGCTTTGTGCCATTTCTATACAGCCACACTTTGCAAAACTCGCAAGAAGGGCAGTGCTAACGGAAACCATCAAGTTCAAACCTTGTTTGATGGAGAAAGAATGCATATTTTTCACCATTTCCAGAAGTCGTAAACTCACACAAGCGGGCAAAACGTTTACAATGGCTACGCAGTCTGCTCGGACTCCGCAGGCTCCCATATGTTTGAAAAGTAGAAGAGATTCGAGTGGAAGCTCGTTGGTCGCATAACCCTTAATCATCGAACTCCATGAAGCCATGGTTTTATTTTCTAAGCAGTCAAATACTATTCTAGACTTTGCTGGACATCCACACTGAGAGTACATCTCTATAAGAGAGTTGTGGACTGATATTTGACAGTCTGCTTCATGTCTGATCACAGCACTGTGAATCTGTTTTCCATGAACAAGCGATTTCAGCTGCGTGACCACCGAAAGAGAAGCGATCGCGGTGAATAAATCGGGCCTTAGACCTGATTCAGCCATAGATTTTAACAAAGTCAGGGCCTGGTTCAGATGCATATGTTGTGAGTACCCTGAAATCATTACATTCCATACAGCCTGGTCCTTGAAGGCCATGTTATTGAACAACAACCTCGCTGTCTCCAAGTCTCCGAGCTTACAATACATAGTCAAAAGCGTAGTCATTACCGAACAATTGTCGACAAAATTGTATAAAATTATCAAGAGATGAAGACATCTGCCCAATTTCAAACAATTGAAATCCACGCAGGATCGTAGGATGGTGATGATTGTAGTAGAATCAGGCTCAAAACCTTCGGATCTCAATCTGGTGAACAATCCGAAGCACTGTTTTCCCTCGCCGTGCTCGGCGGATGCCAATATAACCTCATTCCAACCAGCTAATGTTCTCACGGGCATAGCATCAAATACTTTGTGTGCATCATTTATTGCACCATGTCTCCCATACATTGACACCAAAGAAGTGCGCACATCAACATGAGCCTCCAACCCAAGTTTTTCAACCAGGGCGTGAATCTGGAAACCAGTTTCAATTGAGGATAAATTCGAGCACGCGTTGATAGCGCAGAGGTAGGCTGTTTCTTCGAAAAGAATGTATTTTGCTAGGACCTGCCGGAAAATCACGAGAGAGTTTTCCCACTCCCTGCTGGATGAGAGGATTCTGAAGATTGTGCTGCGGAGATGTTCGCCGGGTTCGTCGATGGAGACGAAGACTTTGATGGAGAGGTCGAGGAAGCCGAGATTGTTGTATAAGGAGATGAGATTGAAACAGATGGAGGGGTTTTGGTGGTGCCCGTGGATGATGAATCTGGTGTGGATTTGATGGAGGAGAGGCGGAGTTTTGCACAGGGAGAGGAGGAAGGAGAGGGAGCTGCAGAATTTGGAAACGGAGGCACCGAGTTTGAATTTGGGGACGAAGAACCAGAGCTTTCCCGACCGTTGGATGAGGGGCATGCCTCAAGGGGGTTGCGGGAGCGGTTAATTAGCAGTGGTGGGGTCTTTTTTTTTTGAAGCATTTTAAATGGCTTACATGAGTCGATTATTCACTCAAGCCCAAGTGCAGACGTCAATAAGGCTAAGGCTTCGTTTGATTCTGCGGGAGGAGACGACGCCGCTGATCGAACTGGAGGGAGGGAGCGGCGGGTCTAGAGGGAGCTTTTTGCTCCGTTCTCCAAGGCTGGGCGGGTCCAGACGGAGCAAACGCCGCGACGGGTCCAGACGGAGCAAAGAAAACTATTTTGAACATGAAAGTGAACGGAGTTCATTATGTGAGGTTGGGAGTTGATAAACGAAGTTCATAACCATCACGTTCGTGATCGCTACCGCCGTGCCAAACTCGCGCGCCCCATGCGGCCAAACTCGCACGCCCGGGTACACGCGGCCAAGGACGCGTGCCCGGGTGCGCGCAGCCAAGCCCGCGTGGCCGTGGCCTTGCGGCCGCACGCTGGCCGCTCGGACGGACGACGGACGGCCCCGCCGAGGGGCGGGGCCAGGCAAGACTCAGTCGGGGGTGCACGTCCCCGGCAATTGTGGGCGGTGTTTTGGTGGTTTCCTCCACCACGAGCACTAGGTGGTGGCTCCCACCTCCTCCATTATGAGCGCTCCTCATAGTGGAGGGATTTTTCTTATCCGCAGCCCAAATTCTCCTATAAATTAATTGGGTACCCATCAAATCTCAATGACTCAAAATAGTTAGTATATGTGATGGTGTAGTTACACTTCTTACTTCCAATATGCAAAGAGAATTGTACCTGTTAGAAATTTTGTAAATAAAATATTTGTTTTATAATGTCTTATTGGAGCCCTTATTGTGTTTGGTGTATGACTATTCATATTTGATGAAAAACTCCAAAACCAAAAGATGAAGTGTTGAAACCGATTTCTCGGTCTCTTGTGGAGTTCGGGGCCCTCACCGAGATGAGGGGCGGCTAGCCCTTACTGATCCCCCAGAGAAGGTAGACCGGAAACTAGGAAGATTGACTAAGACCTTAGTCACAGCGAGGAGGTCCCTCCACTAACCCGGAAGATCGTTGAGTGCTTCCCCTCCCAAGCCAAAGCTGAGACTCGGGCACCTTGGAGAGCTCTGGAAATGCTAACCAAAGGAAGCCTAAGGGGAGGGAAGCTGAAGTGAGATCCTCTCCAAAGGTGCCCTTGAGGTCCTATTTATAGATTTTCTGATCTGGCCTGCAAATAGCAGGATTCTGCCTCTTGATTTTACTATCCGCACCCCAAATGGGTCTGCTAACAGCCAAACTCCGCTGTTTGGAGAGGATAAAGGCAGACCACCAAGGGTGACAGGGTAATTTGGCCGATCCCGATGACTCTGGAAGGGATCTGGCTCGCTCGTCTTCTCGCGACTCATCGGTGAGTTCTTGACTCGCTCACCTCCTTGTGAGCACTCGGCGGGTTCTTGACTCACTCGCTTCCCAGCGAGCACTTGGCCGGCTCTTGACTCGCTCGCTTCCCAGCGAGCACTTGGCCGGTTATTGACTCGCTCGCTTCCTAGCGAGAGCTACGAGAGACCTTGACTCGCTCGCTTCTTAGCGAGCACTTGGCGAGATCTTGACTCGCCGGCCCCTCTGGCTCGCTCGCCTTTGGTTGCCCGTCCTCTAGGCGAATATCGGGGTTGTACACAATCTCCGCTCTTCGCGAGGCTTTTTAGGCTCGCGAAGAATCATCCAACCCTTGATATTCGTCGGCCCCTCGGTGACGTGGCGAGAATCTTTTGGTGGGTCCCACGCCCACCACTATAAATACCACTCTCCTTGGCTGTCACTCGAACTTTTCATTTTTCTCTGGCCTTTCTTACTCGGTCTCTAGCCCCCAACGCAATGTCGAAAAAGGACGAGATGCTGGCCCGCCTAAAGGCTTCGCAGGCGGCCCAGAAGGGGAAGACCGCTGTCATCGCCTCCTGGAATTCTCCACGACGCTCTCCGCCTCCCCCTTCCCTAAGGACGGCAAAGGCCGTTCGGCGCCCGGCTGGTGGGGGTGGGCCTTCCTCTTCGCCGCATTCTCCGGATGACGAGCGCGCCTCTCAGGTATTATCGCCCAGCTGCTTATTTGGTGCTCTTCCTTTTCGTCTTTATTTATCATATTCGCAGAATGATCCTCCGGACGAGAGCGAATCGGGAAGGCCAAACACGGAGATCCGTCTCTCTTCTACGGGTGGGGGTGACGTTCTTCTTGCGGATACGAGGGATGTTGATAGACAGGACTCGCCTTCGCAACGAGGTGAGCGAACTACCTCGTTTTCCCTTACATTCCTTGACTCGCTAAATCGTACTTACTTTTCATGCAGTGTCTTCCCTCGCGGCGCCAGAGGATCAAGTTCCTCCTCCAGCGAACTCGCCCCTCATGCCGAATCAGAATATTTCCACTCTGGGATTCGGCGTCCTGGGTCAGAGGAGCCCAGGAGGGACGTTGATTGCCGAGCCTGGACTTGGCTTCAGACCCGCGCTCGCCCCTGGTCTGGGTAAGGCCCTCACCCCTGCCTTTATTGAGGCATTCCGGGGTCAGCCGGGCACCTCCCGCCAGCGGCCCAGTACTCCAATTCCTCCACTAGGTTAGACTGTTGTCACTGAGTGTTGCTCTTCACTTTGTAGCTGATCCCTACTTCGCAGGTAACCCGTCGACCCCTCTCTCCGAGTCTGAGTCTGGAGTGCTGGAGATGTCTCCACCCCCTTCGCCGAGCCAGGTTGCTGACTTTTTGGGGGATCCCAGCGATCCGGAGCGAATGAAGAGGCGGGTCACAGAGATATTTCAGAAGCATACCATCCTACTAAGGGATCTACACGAGAAGAATCGGCTAGACCGGCTCGCCAATGAAGAAAGGTTCGCCGCGATGGAGGACGCGAACGCGCGCGTTCTCGCTGAGATACGACCGACCGATCAGGGTGACGCGACCTCCCCCGGGGTGTATATTGCTCGCATCGATGACTACATGCGGCTGACGAGCCAGGCGAACCGGTCACTCCGCGAGTATCACTACCCGCGAGTCCCCCCTCGCTCCGGTGTCCGGGGTCGCGGTCGCTGGAAGTGGTTGCGATATTGAGGATCTTCGTATTGCTTTTTTATTGTTTTTCTTTTCCCCTCCTCTTCATTAAGAGGGGTTGCGAACAATCTTTATGGGTCTGTAACAACAGTACTTTGACTCGCTTGCGAGCCTCTTATTTTTTTGCTTTTTATCTCGCTCTTTTTCCCGCTCGGTTTGCTCTCATATGAATTACATCTCTACTACTCGCACTCGCGCACCTCCCTTTATGATTCATTGTTTTTAGCGTGAGCTCGCCAATGGGGAGAAGCTTTTAACAGGTTATCGACTCGCAGGGAGCGAATTGGATCCCTGGAGGCTGGAGAGTACCGCGCGGATCCGCTATCCGCAGATAACGACGCTTCGGCTTCTTCCCGCCTTCCTTATTCCTATAAATAGCCGACCGTTTTTCTTTTCAACCACCGCATTTACTGTTTCCTCCTCGCGCTCTTTCTCCTTCTGTTTCTCTCGCAGATTTTTAGCTTGTTTTTGCGACCTTCGCGACTCGGCGGATCACATACTATGGTTGGCGAGGCGGAAACAGAGGGGCGAGCCAAGTGCGCCAAGGCTTTCCTCGACGCATTTTCTACTGCGCCAACCTCACGAAGGAGGAATATCGGGCCGCCGCTGACCAGTTCATCCACTCCGGTTTCGTGGCTCGCTGCCCTACCGATAGGGATTCCCTCAGCGACCCGCACCCGGACGAGCTCGCAATTCCTGTCGCCCATTTCGAAAATGGGTTTCGACTCCCTCTCTGGCCGGAAGTGCGCCAGGTATTATCTATTTCTCATCCTTGGCTTCCCTGAATTGCTTTGCGAACAGCGCTTAATGTTTGTCGGCTTTTCCAGGTGCTAAAGTATTTCGGCGTCCTGCCGAGCCAGCTGACGCCGAACGTGATCGCCGTGGTGGTCGCGTTCACCAGTTACCTCAGGGCGGAGAGGATCGAGTTCAGCCTGCTCGCCTTCCGCAAGATCTTCTAATTTCGCGCGAACAGGGACGGAACGGCTCACTTTGCGAGCCAGCATGTCACCGTCTGCGAGACGGTGAACAAGACTCATTACTGGACGCAAAAGTTCATCCTGGTGAAGGGTCCCTTCGGCAACATCTCTTACACCCCTATCCAGCGAGACGAGGCTGCCTACCGCCCCCCGATCTCGCTAGGTGGTTGCAACGCGGCACTGTATCAGTTCCTCAAAGGAAAAAACTTCGAGGTCGCCTTCCTCCGAGAGCGAGTGGACCTCCTGCCACCCGTCCTTCCGGGAGAAGGTTTTGCTCGAACTCGCCCACTTTCTTAATCCTCTTTCTTTTGATCGTCTAACGCTCGTTGTCTTTGTAGGAGAACGCGATCTTCCCCTCAATCCGCCTCACGCGCCTCCCTCTTCTCTTTCTCCTGGCTCGCTCGCGCGCGTGGCCGCCGAGGCCTGCCGCGACGTCCCGAGCTCCTCATCGAGAAAGAAACGTCCTCTCTCCCAACGCCGGCCTGCTTCGCGGGGGGAGGGGAAGAAGCCCAGGAAGACTCTCTCTGCTGCCAAAGCGAAGGAGGTTGTGGACCTGTCTGAGCCCGACCTCCCCTCTCCTTCTGCGGATCAGGAGCTCGCCAAAGAGGGGGGCGAGCCAGGGGAGACTGTTGTTCGGCCCAAGCCGTCGAGCCATACTAACTTCGGGCTCGGCATGAAGCTGGTGGATGCGGTAGGCGAACCGGTACTCGCGTGGGACCCTGACCAGAACAAGATCGCCTGCTCCTCTCTGCTCCCTTCCTGGGTAGAGGCCGGCAAGGCCGGGGGTGAGGCGTTCGCCCTCGCCTTTGGTCTCTATGGTCGCGAGGACGCCTCCCTCTTTCGGTCCTTCATGCCGAGAGGGGTCGTGTACGAGGCGATGCGAGCCCAGTTCCGAGCGATGGAGCTAACACACATGGTGGGTCGTCGGTACCTCACGGCGGATAAGGAGATCAAGGAGCTCAAAGTCGAGCTTCAGAAGTCCGCGGAAGAAGTCACGGAGCTTAAGGGGAAAGAGGCCTTGTCAGAGGGCCTCCTCGCCAGCCTTCAAGGCGGGCTGGTAAGTATTGCTCGGTGGAAGTCTCTTCCAGTTTGGCTTCGTTCTCCTCTCGCTAACCCACCTCTTGCAGGACGCCGAGTCCGTCAGTCAGCTCCACGCGCGGATCGCTGACTTGGAGTTGGAGAACACTTGTCTCAAGGCCCAGGTCCACGACCTGGCCTCGGCGGTGCTACCTCCCCCTCCCTCGCGAACTGGGACTCGCGGTCAATCGCGGGAAGAGAAGGAAACCGACCGCAAGAGGTCGATGGAGATCGCGGAGCTCATCCTCGACATTCTCAAGGGAGCGGGCATGATCATCCCCGATGCCACGGAGTTCACCGCGGAGCAAATCGTTCCCGACTTGTTCGTGCCCATCTCCGAGGCGGAGGGTCGAGAGAGCGATTGAAGGGCTGTCCGGCGATCCACCTTGGTTTTTCTTCTTGTTAATGATGTAAAAGCTTTCCTTTCTTTTTGTTTCCGGCAAGACCGCCGCCGAATTGTAATCTTTTGTGATGAATGAAAGGGAACGTTTTGTCAATCTTTTTCTGTGTTATGTTTTATTCCTGGTTCGCACGCAGTCTTTTCCATTGTGTCCGTGAGGCCCCTATCTTTTCCTGTTCGCGTATGTGGAACTTCATTTAGCGCTCGCGCTCGCCCCTATTTTGTCGGCGGCCTTTTCTCGTTGTATTATACATGGGTCGCTCTCGCCTACCTCATTCGCACTCGCCACTGGCGGGTTCCCGCCGATATCCGCGGTTCGTCGCGAGAACGGACTCCTCCCGGGTCACTTTCCTTATTCGCTTCGCTACCTTTTGTGAGTGACCTTGCGAGCCATTGACTCTATTACCCTGTCGTGAATGATCCTCGTGCGCGAGTGGACCTCTGGTCTCGCCTTGCCCGGGTCTGGGGGTCGCTCGCGAGCCAGAATCCCCTGGTGTGAGTATCTTGTCTTACCTGCTCAACCTACGCACGGCTTTGCCGGCTTCTCCAGAGATCAACCTGAACCCCCCGTCTAGTGAGAGCCCGGGAGCGGAATCGATCTGGGCATTCCAGCACCAACCCTTGTTACTTTGCCAGCCTCTCCAGAGATCAACCTGAACCCCCGTCTAGTGAGAGCCTGGGAGCGGAATCGATCTGGGGCATTCCAGCACCAACCCTTGTTACTTTGCCAGCCTCTCCAGAGATCAACCTGAACCCCCCGTCTAGTGAGAGCCCGGGAGCGGAATCGATCTGGGGCATTCCAGCACCAACCCTTGTTACTTTGCCAGCCTCTCCAGAGATCAACCTGAACCCCCCGTCTAGTGAGAGCCCGGGAGCGGAATCGATCTGGGGCATTCCAGCACCAACCCTTGTTACTTTGCCAGCCTCTCCAGAGATCAACCTGAACCCCCCGTCTAGTGAGAGCCCGGGAGCAGAATCGATCTGGGGCATTCCAGCACCAACCCTTGTTACTTTGCCAGCCTCTCCAGTGATCAACCTGAACCCCCCGTCTAGTGAGAGCCCGGGAGCGGAATCGATCTGGGGCATTCCAGCACCAACCCTTGTTACTTTGCCAGCCTCTCCAGAGATCAACCTGAACCCCCCGTCTAGTGAGAGCCCGGGAGCGGAATCGATCTGGGGCATTCCAGCACCAACCCTTGTTACTTTGCCAGCCTCTCCAGAGATCAACCTGAACCCCCCGTCTAGTGAGAGCCCGGGAGCGGAATCGATCTGGGGCATTCCAGCACCAACCCTTGTTACTTTGCCAGCCTCTCCAGAGATCAACCTGAACCCCCCGTCTAGTGAGAGCCCGGGAGCGGAATCGATCTGGGGCATTCCAGCACCAACCCTTGCTACTTTGCCAGCCTCTCCAGAGATCAACCTGAACCCCCCGTCTAGTGAGAGCCCGGGAGCGGAATCGATCTGGGGCATTCCAGCACCAACCCTTGTTACTTTGCCAGCCTCTCCAGAGATCAACCTGAACCCCCCGTCTAGTGAGAGCCCGGGAGCGGAATCGATCTGGGGCATTCCAGCACCAACCCTTGTTACTTTGCCAGCCTCTCCAGAGATCAACCTGAACCCCCCCCCCCCCCCCCCCCCCCCGTCTAGTGAGAGCCCGGGAGCGGAATCGACCTGGGGCATTCCAGCACCAACCCTTGTTACTTTGCCAGCCTCTCCAGAGATCAACCTGAACCCCCCGTCTAGTGAGAGCCCGGGAGCGGAATCGATCTGGGGCATTCCAGCACCAACCCTTGTTACTTTGCCAGCCTCTCCAGAGATCAACCTGAACCCCCCGTCTAGTGAGAGCCCGGGAGCGGAATCGATCTGGGGCATTCCAGCACCATCATACCCAACCTTTGTCATGTCGGCACGGCAGTAGTTATAAGCGTCATAAGAAAGGAGCAAGGCGTTAATTTAACAACATAATAAAGCACTCAAGGGTAAAACCTTTTCAAATCATCCCCACTTCGGGATCGGTCGAGGGGTACCCCCTCCACATCCTGGAGATGATACCCTCCCGACTTGAGTACCCTGCTTACAATGTATGGACCTTCCCAGTTGGGGTTAAGCTTTCCCACCGTGGCCCCTTTGCCGGCCGCGTCGACCTTCTTCAGGACTAGATCTCCTTTCTGAAAGTGTTTTATCCGGATATGTCTGTCAAAATATCGAGCCATCCGCCGCTTGACCTCTTCCTGCCTGATTGTGGCCAAGTCTCGGAGTTCTTCCACCAGATCCAAGGACAGCCTCTGCTCTGCATTGTTACCTTCCAGCCACTCTTCATCCCCCTCGCTCGCAGCGATCACCCGGGGGGTCTTTACCTCAAACTCTATGGGGAGAACGACCTCGGACCCGTGAGAGAGCTTGAATGGAGTCTCCCCGGTGGCGGTATTCGGAGTAGTCCTCAGGGCCCAGAGGACGGAGGGTAGCTGTTCCACCCAATTTCCTCGAAGGTTTTCTACTTTCTTTTTTAGCAGGTTAACGATTATCTTGTTCGCCGCCTCCACCTGCCCATTGCTTCTCGGGTGGTGGACCGAAGCGAACCTGAGGTCAATGCCGAGCTGAGTGCAGAAGCCGACAAACTCTTCACTCGCAAACTGCGGCCCATTGTCCGTCACTATAGCTAGAGGGAGTCCATGCCTGCAAATTATTTCTCCTCACACAAAATTCCTTACAACCTGAGAGGTTACCTTAGCAAGTGCTTTCACCTCTACCCATTTGGAGAAGTAGTCGATCATGACCAGCAGGAACCTCCTCTGGCCGCTGGCTTGGGGAAAGGGGCCGACTAGGTCCAGCCCCCATATGGCGAAGGGCCAGGGAGCCGTGATGGTCCGGAGTCTTTGAGCTGGGAGGAGCTGGAGCGGAGCGTAGAGCTGGCATTTCGGACACTTTCTTGCGAACTCTGCCGCATCCTTGCTGAGAGTGGGCCAGAAGTTGCCTTGTCTCAACACCTTCCCTTCCAGGGTCCGACTCCCGGAGTGACTGTCGCACTCCCCGGAGTGGATTTCTTCCCGCACTCTCGGGACCTCCTCCTCGGAGACACAGCGGGCCAGGAGTCCCGAGAGGGTCTTTCTATATAGCCACCATGCATGCAAGGAGTAATAGGCGGACTTATACCTGAAGCGTCTCTTGTCCACATCCTCTCCAGGGAACTGCCCGGAGGATAGGAAGGTGATGAACGGATCCATCCACGAGGCTTGTTGATCCACCTCCATCAATTCTCCTTCCTCGATGGAGGGTCGGAAGAGTTCCGAAGTCGTCCCTCCCGCTCGGGGACCGAACTTGGCTAGGAGGTCCGCCTGGGTGCTCTCCTCCCTCGGCACGTGCTTGATGGAGAAGGTGCGGAACTGCCCGATGACCCCCTTAACCTTTTCCAGGTATAGTAGGAGGGTCGGGTCCTTTGCTTCAAATTCTCCCTTGATCTGGCATGCTACCACCATGGAGTCCGTGGAGACCTCCACGTCCTGCACACCCAGCTCCCGGGCCAGCCGAAGGCCCGCTATCACTGCTTCGTACTCAGCCTGGTTGTTGGTGATGGGGAAATGGATGTTTAAGGCTTGCTCAATCCGAGTCCCCTGAGGACTTACCAGGACTATTCCCCCTCTATAGGAGTGTTTTCCCGACGCTCCGTCCACCAACATCTTCCATGCTTCTAGGGGAGGTAGCTCGTGCTCCCCCACTTCGGCCGCATAGTCGGCCATGAAGTCTGCCACCGCTTGAGCCTTGATGGACGTCCTGGGCACGAACGTGATATTGAATTCGCTTAACTCCACGGACCACTTCGCCAACCTTCCTGAGTGCTCCACCCCTTCCATGATTTTGAGCGGGTGGTCCGTCACTACTTTGATTGAATGGGCTTGAAAGTAAGGTCGGAGCCTCCGGGCTGACACCACCAATGCGAAGGCCAACTTTTCCAAAATCGGGTACCGGAGCTCTGCCTTCTTCAGCACTCGGCTGACGTAGTAGATAGGGAACTGTTTCTTCCCTTCCTCCCGGATTAACACGGAGCTTACTGCTTCGGACCCTACCCCCAGGTACAGGGATAGGTCTTCTCCTGGCCTCGGTCCCTGGAGCAGAGGGGTTTGGGTGAGCTGTTCTTTCAGGGCCTGGAAGGCCTTCTCGCACTCCGGGGTCCATTCAAACTTTTTGTTTCCTCGCAGTACTTTGAAAAAAGATGCACACTTTTCTCCCGCCTTGGAGAGGAACCTGCTGAGCCCAGCCAATTTCCCTGTAAGGCTCTGAACCTCCTTCGGATTTCTTGGCGACCCCAACTCCATCACCGCTTTAACTTTGTCCGGGTTGGGTTCCACTCCTGCGGGGGTGAGCAAGTGGCCCAGGAACTTCCCTCGGCTCGCCCCGAAGACACACTTCAAGGGATTGAGTTTCATCTTGTACCGCCGCAGGGTCCTGAATGTCTCTTCGAGGTCTCGGAGGTGAGACCCAAGGTCTCGGCTCTTCACCATGAGGTCGTCAACATAGACTTCTAAATTTCTTCCTTTCTGCTCGCGGAAGACCCTATCCATTATCCTTTGGTACGTAGCCCCTGCGTTCTTGAGCCCGAAGGGCATCATCTTATAACAATAACATCCATCCCCCGTGATGAAGGAAACATCCTTGATGTCCGGGGGGTGCATGCGGATTTGATGGTAACCTGAAAAAACATCTAAGAAAGACATTACAGAAAAACCAACGGCTGAGTCAACCAGCGCGTCAATTCTGGGCAGGGGGTAGCAATCTTTCGGGCATGATTTATTAAGAAGCGAAAAGTTGATACACATACGCCACTTACCTCCTCCCTTTTTTACCATAACGACGTTGGAGACCCAGCCTGGATACTGGATCTCCGATACAAAGTCTTCCTGCAGGAGTTTGCCCACCTCCTCGCGGATGGGCCCTTCCAGCTTGTCTGCGATGGCCCTCCTCTTCTGGCGGATGGGGCGAGCGCCGGGGTCGAGGTTGAGGCGATGGCAAGCCACATCCGCGTCGATCCCGGGCATTTCCGCGGCGCTCCAAGCGAAGACGTCCACGTTCTTCTGTACGCAAGCCAGAATCTCCGCTTGATCTTCCGGGCTGAGTTCTCCGCTGACCCGGACTTTTTCCACCACCCCCAGCCGGGTGGTGACCTCGAGCTCTACGACCTCGTCCACAGCCTCCAACCGGGACTGCTCTCCCCAAACCCTCTCCTCTTCGGCACACGTGGGAGCCTGGGTTTCCTCCTCGACTTCCTTCTCTACCACCATCAGCTCTTCCGCCCTTCCCTCCTGGGCCTTCTCTTCTTCTTCCTTCCCTTGCGCCCGGGGTACCTCAGTTACCCCTTCCTGGGCATGGACTTCATCTCCCTCCATCTTCTCCTCTGCTACCTCCATACTTCCGGCTTCGGCCGCCTCCCCCATCATCCTATCACACTCCTCAGCTTCTCCCATCCAGGAGATGGTGTTGACAGCCGTTACGTAGCACTGTCTTGCCACCTTGGGATCCCCCTGATCCGCACCTGAACCCCTCTGTCGTTGAACTTAAGGCATTGATGAAAGGTGGAAGGGACACAGCGGAACGAGCTGATGAGTGGCCGTCCGAAGATAGCGCTGTAACTGCTTGGGGCGTCCACAATGACGAAACGACAGTTCCGGGACTGCCCACCCAGGGTCACATGAAGCCCTACTCCCCCTTCTACTTCCTTCCTCTCCCCCGAGAATCCAAACAAAGGGCCATCTGAGGCCAACACCCTCCTAGGCTCCACCTCCATCCTGTCAAACGCCTTCTTGAAGATGACGTTGACCGAACTTCCGTTGTCCACTAGGATCTGGGAGACGGTGAAGTTCTCGATCGCCGTCTAGATGACCAGCGCGTCGCAGAACGGGTCCTCGTAGCCCGGCATGTCTTTCTGAGTGAAAACGATTTTTTCGGTCGGGGGTGGAGCGGTGGATGTCGAAGCCACGCTTCGGCGGTAGATGGTATGGAGGCTAGCCTTGCGGGTCGCCTCCACCCCTACCCCCCCATGGATCACCCCGATCCCTCCTCTACTTCCCATATCAGTTCTATCCTCACACCTTTCCTCCTCCTCCTCTCGAGGTTCAACCTCCACGATCCTTACTGGCTGCTGCTGTGGTGGGGCGGGCGCTCTGCCCCTCTTCACTTCTAGGAACTCCAGACAGGTGTCCATTGAGTGACCTTCCACATCATGGAAGATACAATATGGCAACGCCACTTCCCTTGCCTCGGCCTCTGCCACCCTATTCCTTCTCCTCCTAGCGGCTGCCGCTTCCGCCTCTCCTCCCCTTCCCCTTCCTCTTCCTCTTCCTCGTAAAATCGCCATGGCCTGTTGGGGAGGGGGAGGCGCTTGCATCGGACCTTGCCTCCACCCCAACTGGGGGGGCCTCCATTGACCTCCAACATGGTTACCCCTTCCTGGGCCGTAACCTCTTCCTTGCCCTTGCACTCCTCCCCCTTGCGGCCTCCATTCTCCCTCCGGGGCCCGGGGCTCTTCCCTTCTCCTGGCCTCCTGCTGCCTCACCTCCGGCTCACTGAGCTTTGCTAGCCTCCTGGTGAGCTCCGGATTGGCTTCCTCACTTGCGACTTCCTCCGACACCCTCTCCATCAGCTCTTCAAAGGAGACGGGGGCTTTTCTCTTCAGCGCCATCTTGAAGAAACTCTCTTTCAACCCGACCGTGAAGGCGAGTTGGAGTGCAAACCTAGGCATCTCCTGAGTGAGCTGTACTTCCTCCTGGAACCGATCGGCATACTGAGCCAGCGACTCCCTGGGTCCCTGCTTCACTGCGAAGAGGGAATCAGCGTCCTTCTTCCTCTTTTTTGAGGTCGAGAACCTCAGCAAAAAACTTCGGCGCAAATCCTCGAACGAGTAGATTGACCCTGTAGGGAGATGATGGAACCAGTCCCTGGCCTTCTCCTTGAGGGTGATGGCAAAGAGCCGACACTTGAAGGCATCTGACATCGGCTTGATGGAGACCGAGTCTTCGAAACTCTGCAGGTGCTGGACAGGGTCATCTCTACCGTTGTAGTACACCCGGTCCCATTCTCCAAATCCCCCCGGGACGGGTGCGGAAAGCACCAACTCGCAGAAGGGGCTTCCCCCTCCTATCACTCTTCCTGGCTCCACTCGTCCCCCAAGCTCGCTCGCCAAACTTGAGCTCGTCGGGACTATGCTCGCGAGGGCGGTGCTCGCCTGAACCACCCCGACAGTCGCCGCTTCCTCTTGGCGCGCACTCGCCAGTGTCGCGCTTGCTGGGACGGAGCTCGCCAGCACTGAGCTCGCCGGCACGGAGCTCGCCGGACTGGCGAACAGCACTCGCCCTTCCTGGCTCTGACCTAAGCCAACGACAACTTCCTTTCCAGCCCTTCCTCCCGGTGCCTTCTCGCCGACTGCTGTTGGGGGAGGGGTCGCCTGAGGTGCTGGGGTCGCAAACTCACTTCGCAGAGCTGTGACCGTGAACCCCAAGGTGTCGAGCACCTCCTTTCTAAAATCCGCGAGCATCCTAGCCATCACCTCCTGAGGAGTCTCGCCGAACTCCTCGCCCTGCTCCTCATCCCCTGCCATAACCCTTCTCTGGAACTTTCTTGAACCAGCCACGCTCCACGCTCACCGCACCAAAATGTTGAAACCGATTTCTCGGTCTCTTGTGGAGTTCGGGGCCCTCACCGAGATGAGGGGCGGCTAGCCCTTACTGATCCCCCAGAGAAGGTAGACCGGAAACTAGGAAGATTGACTAAGACCTTAGTCACAGCGAGGAGGTCCCTCCACTAACCCGGAAGATCGTTGAGCGCTTCCCCTCCCAAGCCAAAGCTGAGACTCGGGCACTTTGGAGAGCTCTGGAAATGCTAACCAAAGGAAGCCTAAGGGGAGGGAAGCTGAAGTGAGATCCTCTCCAAAGGTGCCCTTGAGGTCCTATTTATAGATTTTCTGATCTGGCCTGCAAATAGCAGGATTCTGCCTCTTGATTTTACTATCCGCACCCCAAATGGGTCTGCTAACAGCCAAACTCCGCTGTTTGGAGAGGATAAAGGCAGACCACCAAGGGTGATAGGGTAATTTGGCCGATCCCGATGACTCTGGAAGGGATCTGGCTCGCTCGTCTTCTCGCGACTCATCGGTGAGTTCTTGACTCGCTCACCTCCTTGCGAGCACTCGGCGGGTTCTTGACTCGCTCGCTTCCCAGCGAGCACTTGGCCGGCTCTTGACTCGCTCGCTTCCCAGCGAGCACTTGGCCGGTTATTGACTCGCTCGCTTCCTAGCGAGAGCTACGAGAGACAGACTCGCTCGCTTCCTAGCGAGCACTTGACGAGCTCTTGACTCGCCGTCCCCTCTGGCTCGCTCGCCTTTGGTTGCCCGTCCTCTAGGCGAATATCGGGGTTGTACATGAAGGGAATCCAAATTATTTGGAGGAAAACCTTTCATGAATGAAAGGATGATCCATATAGTCCCACCTTGCTTTTCACTTCTCTTGTTAGTGAGTATATATAAGTGATTTCACTCATTCTTATTTGTTCAAAAGAACATAAGGAGAAACAATGAACCACGCGCGCGTGCGCGCGCACCGCACCGCATCGGGCCGGATTTGGGATTTGGGGATGAATTGAATTGTACTTTTTGTACAAAATAGTTTCAGACCTTTTATTCGGAGTTGCGTCGAATAAAAGTCCAAGCTACATCGAGTTCCCTGTCGACGCATGCGTCGACAAGTACTCCGCGTTTTCCCTGCGTCGTTAAGAACTCGACGTAGCGTCGAGTTGCCTTGTTTTGATTTCGACGTTGCGTCGATATGTATTTGACGTGACCTTTTCCGTAGGCGTTTTCTCTTACAGTTATTACGCGTATTTTCTAACCGCTCATTCACGCGTATTCCTCGTCATTACTTCCTTACGTTGGAAATATTCAACGTCTCTCTGCTCGTTATCGCTTACCAATTTTAACCGTTAAAATTTATTACTTGTTAATATCTCATCTTTTTACGAGACTCCATATAGGAGATTTGCGCACGCTGAGTGCCTTCGGCCCTTGTTCCGCTGGCAGATTGCGAATGGGGATTCTGTGGATGTGCTTGCGCACGCTTGGATTCTTGACCGGCCTCTCTCTCGGTGGCCCACTGTAACAACCCTAAATTATTAAATTAAATAGATATAAAATTTTGTTATCCGCACCCCGGCCCCCTCCCTAATTAAATCCCGAGCAGCTCCCCCCTGTTAATTCCCGCTCCCGCTCGGCTAGGGCAAGCCGCACCCCGTTTCCCGCTCCCGTCTCCCGCAAGTGCGCAGCCCAACGCCTCCCTCCTGCTAGCCGCCGCCGCTCGCCGCCTCCTCTAGGTCTGACGTCTCCTCCTCCAACCGTGGCCGCCGCCCCCTTGCTCTCTCTCAGGCCGACGGGATCTCCCTCCCCAAGATGGCAGCGGCCCGCCCCTTTCTGCTCCTCTTCTTCTTCGATCAGCAAGGGCAGCAGCAGTTCTCCAAGTGCCGCCAACCTTCTCCTCTCCCTCCGGCATCCACCTCCTCTCCCTCCAGCAGCCCCTTCCTCTCTGTTTGGGCCGAGTTTTTGCGTGAGGAACAACTAGGGTTTTCTCCCCTCTCCTCCTTGGGCTCGGATTTGGTGAATATTGGTAAGAAATTCCTCCTTCCCCTCCTATTTCAGATTTTTGCTCTCCTATAATCGTCTAACCGTGGTTTGTTTGTGATTTCCGGTGTCGCCCCTCGATTTAATTGGTGGGATCACGCAAAACCCTCTCCGATTTAGGGTTTCCCTAGCCTAAAGCGCCGCCAAATCGTTGTTTCCTTCGTGGTATCTCTTCTCCCCTCTTTCTGAGGGAGGTAAAATTTGCTAAATCCTCGTTGTTTAATTTCCTCGTCGTGGAAATGCTTGTATTAGCGTAGTAATTTGTGCTGCATCGCTTTCGTTGTTCCTGAACAGGTTCGAAAGTATGATTTCTGGTTTTGCTCGCGCCGTTTGGCCGCCGCCGTCAGTTTTAGCCTCATTTAAGGCAAGTAGAGATCATCCTCTCTTGCAAACATTGATCGTAGATTACCTTGTCTGCTCTTATGAATTTATGACTTCACTTTTGAATGTTTGTTTCATCATATAAGCTTAGATCTCGAACGTTGAAATGACTTGTTAGTAGTTTGAGGTTTTACGCATTAGAGATGATACGAATCTGTGAACATGAATGATTTTATTTGGATAGACCTAGATGAATAAATTTCTTATTTGATGAATAATTCGAGAAATGATAGATTGTTGAACATGAGCATTAAACATCATGATAATAATAGTAACGGTTTATGTCTAGCAAATATATGATCGATGTCTCTCTATCATGCTTGTATCGTACACTCCTTATTTGGAAGTTAATCGTGCCATAAAGTGGCTTAATGTAAATGAGTACTTGTTATCCTAGAATCGATGCATGTCAAACTTACTCCTGCGCTTTTTTTTTACTGGAAGAATCTTCTTGTTATTGGAATCTTATTATCTCGAACACGTAAAGTTCAAAACTCACTTCCTAGTTTTCGGTGTCATCGAATCTTGTTTCTTATTCCTGTCTGGTTCTAAGACTTGGTTAAATAACGTTCTATAACTTGATTCCCCCCGTTTCACGTTTGTAAAATATACTATCGTATATCCGAATCAAAATTTGGTTACATGTCTTGATATGTTTGAATCACTCAATCATGAATTACTTCATTAATAACTTAAGTAAACAATGAAAGGTGGTGTTTAATCGATGCAACTCCTCGACTTGGGTTCCCTCTTGAATCCCTAACGGAAACAAAGGACCGATCATAGCAAGCATGAACTCCCTGACTCAAGGGTTAGGGTTCGAAAGAGCCGCCCCTTAGAGGCTACGGGTAGAAATCCTGAATTTCCTATAAGACTTGCATCTGAATCTGAATCTGTCTGAATCACGAATCCTGTGCGTCAACCAAAAATACTCACACTTTCACTTATTACAACTTAAGTTATTACTTGATCATCTATGTATGTTATACTTCGGAGTAGTCTAATAACTCTAGATATTTCTGCTTGTCTCACTTGCTTGCCTGTTTTGTTAGCTCAGCTTCATGAAAAGTGGTACTCAATATGTTGTTTCTCCTGCTCGTATTTTTATTTAGCTTTACTCCTATTTATATCAATGTTCTGAGGCTTTTCCTTCTTGTTTTGGATTTGCCTTAGTGTTTGCGCATGCGCCGTCTGCTCGCTGAGGCCGATCTGCATCAAGTTTCAGGTTTTGTATTTATGTTTCATTTCTTTTACTGTCAGATATTTAGGCTATGTAGTAATTACGATCAGCCATTTTCTCTTTCTCATGGACAACTGTTAGGCTAAATATTATATGTACTAGAATTTATCATGTTTTGCATGCTCATTTATCTGCGATGAACACTGCACAAAAATCTGTTTCAAAACTTGTATCTTGAGCTTTTACTAATTGCATGTGCACCTGTTTCAACTAGCATATTTTAAAGCTTCCGCAATAAATCAACCTATTTTAATCAAAAGTATCTATTTTAAATCTATTTATCAGTATCTCTGTTTGCGCCTTAGCAGGCATGGTTTTCTTTTCGCCCATTCCTGTGGCATCACGGCCCGCCCCGAAGCGCACTCTGAATCTTGTCGAGATGGGTCGTGACACCCACTTTCGCTGACTACGGCTCGTTGGAGTCGCTCCAGGTATTTTGCCTTCTTGCTTCCAGGCGGCGGTTGGGATGTTTCCGCTCTATCTCAGTTTTTTGGGCCGGATCTTGTTGAGGTCGTCCTCCAGATCCCGGTCCACAGCTCATTTCCCCAGGACCGGCCGGAGCTCTGCACCCGCCTCAGCGGTCGTTCTGTTGCCTCCCTCGCCTACATGGCCCAGTTTGACGGGGCGTGTACGGACTTTAGCTGGCTTCGGCAGCTGAAGCTTCATCCGCGGGAGCGGATGTTTTGGTGGCGGCTCCTGTGGGATGCGATCCCACCCGGGCGTGGCTTGCCCGTCGGGGTCTTACTGCTGAGAGGGGATGTCCTTGGGGCTGCACGTCTGAGGAGACCCGGGACCATCTGGTCTCAGACTGCTTCTGTCTGTCAGCCATTCAGGCCGCTCTTCTACGTTGGGGATACAGTATGCCCTCCTACTCCAGCTGGGAGACTACGCGTAAGCATCTCTCATCTGCCTCTGCCGGCGCGCTTGGTACAGCGAGATTTTTTTGTCGTGCGGTGTACCAGGCCTGGCGTGGCCGCAACGCCAAGGTCCACAGTGGCGAGGTGGCATCCTTTACTGTCATGGCGACGACCATTGTTGAGAACCTCTCCATTATGCGACCTCTACCACTCCAGGGGCACTGGGGTACCACCCAGCCTCACAGGCTGTCGACACCACTCTCTCTCCTCGTCCGGGCTTGCTGGGCTCGGGATGGTGGCCCGCGATGACCGGGGTGCTCTCATCATTGTTGTTGGGTCCTCGTGTTTGCACTGGGATCCTGGGGGAGTGGAGCTGGCGGCGGTCTTGGCTCTCAAGGATCTTATCCCGGCATCTCTATATGGGGTGTGCGGTGAAGGAAGAAAAGTTTTGAAAGTTGTCTTTAGTTCTCATTGTAGATTTCATGATCTAAAAATGTTCTCACATTTTGTTCCTTGATTATGTGTTGCTACTCATGATTGGTTCAGGAAGATGCACTTGGTCCTGAACTACGGAACTATGAGTCTTTATTATGTCACATAATCTTAAAGTTTATACTCACAATTGGGGTAATCGAAGAGGAACATTGATTACTGAGTTAAGATTGCCATATCGATTAAAGTACATTGTAGTTCTATAAATGTTGATAAACAATTATCATTTAATCATATGGATATGTATATGTGTGGATCTTATACATATTGAGTTTGACCTTCCCATGTTGAAACATTACTTGGATTGTGGTTAGTGTTAGTTTTATTTTGAATAGTCATTGCTTTTGTTGTCCGTTCCTCATGTTCTTGATCAAGGGTTGGTGTTCCAGTTTTGTTTTGATTTTTACCCCCTTGATCTACACGTGAAATTCTTCAATGGTATCAGAGCTAGGTTGGATCTCTCATGACTATTGGGATGTTTAATTTTGTGCTAGTTCATGAGCACAAATGGTTTGGATTCATCATGTCGCAAGTTCCGGTTCAACGTTCATTAACCCGTTTTGTTTGGGTTATATGGAGATCTTTTTTTTTTTTGGATTTAGAAATGATCTAAGTGAATCATGAACCCTTGCGGACATGGATCGATCCAAATAGGATTAGACTTTGTCACGTTCTTTTTGTTGGGAGAGCATAAATTTTTTTTATTTTATATTCATTTAGAAATTCTGGAATGTATTGTTGTGAATGGATGTAATAGTTAGAAGTCGTGTGTTAGGCTATTTTTGGGTTCGATTCCCTCTCTTTAACGAGAATAAATTGGATAAAAGAAAATTTTAAGATTGTCATTCCTTCTCATATTATCCACATAAGCTAGTGATCCTGAATTAGCATGAGTGCGAACTCAATCACTAGACATAGTGAAACTTGTGTAACCAGATATTAAGCCACAAGTGAGTCAGCTTTGTGTGAGGCACATCTTGCCCATTTTGTTGAAATATCTTGATAACACTTGCTGCCCAATAGTATAAGTTTTCTTAAACAAATCTCCAAGATCTAGGCTTGGATTTTGGGAAAAGGTTTTTTTATATATATTTAAATTTTAACATAAATTTTTATATATAATGCAAGAATCATAAAGTTTAAGATTTTTTTAAAAAGTTATGATTGGTGTTTAGTACCTACCTGGACAAACATGTGGATGAGTCTTCCTGTTTGAAAAGGATCTTGTTGGGCTATTTTTGGGAACTCTTTAATCCCTGTAGCTCTTTCTTTCTATTAAAATTTTATGAACTCTAATACTAATTCATTCTCTCAAAATTTTAGAGCTATGTCAACTCTGCCTAATTTTCTGCGTTTCATGATCGATAAGAGCCGGCCACTTGCTAATGACGGGTCAAATTATTTTGATTGGATCCTCAAGTTGAACATCATGTTGCGCTTGGAGAATCTCCTTCAGATTCTGGATGGCGATTGCCCAGAAGAGAAGGAGAAAGGCAAGTCAACTGATGCTAAAAAGGAGGAACAAAAGAAATGGAATGACTAACAGCGTGTTGTGCAAACACTGATCTTGGCCAGTATTGGCGATCAATTACAAAGGACATTTCTTGATACTGCTGCGAAGGAAATTGTAGCAAGTTGGAGAAGATGTTCACTGATAGTGCTCAGAAGGAGCGCTATAAGACCACCATCGCACTCACAAGGTGCAAGATGATGGGGGGTGAATCTGTCTCGGTGCACTTCCTTAAGGTGCAAGGCTATCTGGATAAATTGGAGAAACTGAAATCTCTGATTCCTGAAGACATCGCTGAGGATATCATTTTGGGGTCTCTTCCTTACTCTTTTAAGGACTTCATCATGCATTATCACATGCGTGAGAAACAGATGACCATAAATGAGCTCCATAATGCCCTCAAAACAGCTGAGGTGGACATGGGTAAGACAAAGGCAAATCCTGTCTTGGCCGTCGCGTCAAGTAGCAAGAAGTTCTTCAAGAATAAAAGTAACATAAAAAACAAGACCCCAAATGGAGACCCAATACTCAAGGGCAAAAGGGGAGGAACTCATGTGAGCGCCTCCAAGAGAAGCAAGGTGAAGAACTCTCCTACTTCTGTCCCAGAATGCTTCCATTGTCATGAGAAAGGACACTTCAAGATGAATTGCCCCAAGTACAAACGTGACTTTGATGAAGGCAAGATTGAACGCAAGCGTCCCAAAGGTATACTTGTTATTGAATTAAATTTAAATTTGGCCACGACTATCCTAGATTGGGTAATTGATACCGGATCTTGTGCTCACTTAGTTTCTAATGTGCAGTCACTAAAGGATAGGAGACCGCTCTCCAAAGGAGAGGTTGTGCTGAAGGTTGGAAATGGTGCAAGTATTTCTGCAGTTACTGTGGGCACACTCTACCTTCATCCACCTAGTGGTTTATGCTTAAGTTTAAGAGATATTTATCATGTCTCTTCTGTGTTTAGAAACATTATTTCTGTGTCATGCTTAGATGCAGAAGGTTTTGTTTTATGATTTCTAATTCACAAATGACTATTAAGAAGGATGGTATGTTTTATGCAAATATTTTCATCTCTAATGGTTTGTATTTGCTTAACATAGTTGAAGATAAACCAATATTAAATATCAACAACAACAAACTCAAGATATCTCATATGAATGAGACTCTCTTATGGCACCATCGCCTTGGTCACATAAACGAGAAGCGCATAAAGAAATTACATCAAGCTAATCTTTTAGATTCTTTTGATCTTGATGCAATTGGAACATGCGAATCATGTTTAACGGGTAAGATGACCAAAACACCCTTCAACAAAAAAGGTGCCAGAGCGAACAACTTATTGGAAATGATACACTCTGATGTATGTGGTCCAATGAGTACTAGTGCAAGAGATGGTTATAGGTACTTCGTTACCTTCACCGATGATCATAGTCGATATGGCTATGTTTATCTTATGAAACATAAAAGTGAATCACTTGAGAAATTCAAGGAATACAAGAACGAAGTAGAGAACCAACTCGACAAGAAAATTAAAGTCTTGAGAACTGATCGTGGAGGTGAGTATTTGAGCAATATGTTCACTACTTACCTAAAAGAGTGTGGTATCGTACCACAACTTACTCCATCCGGCACCCCGCAATGGAATGATGTCTCCGAAATGAGAAACTGAACCTTGCTTGACATGGTTCGTTTCATGATGTGTCAGACCGATCTACCATTATACTTTTGGGTTCATGCACTCCTAACTGTCGCTCACACTTTAAACCTCGTTCCAACTAAAATCGTTGATAAAACTCCACATGAGAAGTCACACGAAGTTCCTTTACTCAGTGGGAGTGTGAGCATTCCACCTCCACAAATGATTGCTGAGGAGGCTCATACTACACCACCAAGTGACTGCTTAACTCGTACTGAGCAGGAATCAATTCCACAAGAAATTGTGGAAGAAATTCGGGAGACTCGAGAGGAGTCAAATGAGCGGAAGGAACTTAGAAGGTCAACAAGGGAGAGAAGAAAACCTGATCTTTACATGGGTCTTCATGAAGTCTCAGTTATAGACACCGAAGACCCTTTGACCTATGAAGAAGCAATTAAAAGGATAGATTCCAATGCCTGGCAAGAATCCATGAAATCCGAAATGCAATCCATGTATGACAACCAAGTATGGGACTTGGTTGACCTTCCCAAAGGAAAGAAGTTCATTGCTAACAAATGGATTTTCAAGAGGAAGATGGATGTTGAAACCAGCAACTGGTCTCTTGAGTTTGGACCCACTGGGGTGTAGCCGATGCTTATTTCTCCCTCACTAGACTCTCTTGACGGTGGATGCTGGAAACGGAATAGACCCAAGGCTGAAGCGAGGAGGTCCCGCCGCACACCCGGAAGATCTTAGAGAGCTTCCCCTCCCAAACCAAAGCTCAACCGGGCACCTTGGAGGGCACTGGCTGCCAACCAAAACTAGCCTAGAGGAGAGGATTCTCTAAAATTGGATCTCCTCCAAGGTGCCCTTAAGGGTCTATTTATAGTTTTCCTAGGCTGGTCTGTAAATAGCCTGAATCCGCCTTTTAATTTTACTAACCGCACCCCAAATTGGTCTACTAATAGCCTAACTCCGCTGTTCCGAAGGGCTATTTGCAGCCCACCAGGGGTATTATGGTCATTTTCCCCTCACACCCCTTTGGGCGAGTGGTCCGTGAGGGCACTATTCGCTGGGCACCCGCCTGGCTGGGTGAATGCCCACGCTTCTGGGCGAGTGGTCCGTGAGGGCACCACTCGCCCAGCGCCTTCTCTCCTACAGCTTACCCCCACCAACTCGGGGGCATTTTTACCTTCCTTAGCCTGGGCGAGTGACCCGACGAATGATCCGGACGACCCAGGTTTCGCCAGTTGGCTGGGGGGGCCCACTCGGCGAATACGGGTTGTACACAATCCCCGCTCTTTACGAGCGGTTCCTACGGTCGTAAAGAACAGTCCAACCCTGTATTCGGTGAGTGCTTGCTGACTGGATCCATAAGATTCTGTGGGTCCCACCGCCACCTTATATATACCTCCTCCTGTCAGATTTTTGTTGGACCACTTTCATACCTTGGCCCGGAGTTTTCTTTCTCTGGACCTTTCGCTACTTTCAATGTCTTTCCACAAACCTTCCTCGAAACCCCTCTCGCGAGAGATGATCGACCGCCTGGCTGCGGCCCAAGCTGCAACTGCCCCCAGGGCATCCAAATTTGCTCCCTGGCTGATGTCCAAACGGGATCCGAGCGCCCCCTATGTCTCGCGTCGAGCCAAGGCGATTCGGCTGAATCGTCAGAGAGGCGAGACTGCCTCGGAGTCTCCGGTGGATACTCCACCGGCGAACACGCTGGCGGATGCCCTTCCGGACCCTGCGATGCCGGTATGAGAATTCCTCCTGTCTCCATTTAGTTCCTGTCCCTTACCCTGCGTTGACTCTGGCCATTCGCAGGGGGCTTTGGTGCCGGAGGACGGCCATGGGGCCGTTTTGAGCAGTGTGGTGGTGCCACCTCCCGCGGACGAGGTACCTCCTCCCGATCTGGATCTTGCTCCTCCGCCTCCTCCTGGGGAGACTGTACCCCAATCCTGTGAGTTGTGAACCTTCTCGCTTTTTCCTTTTATGTTGTCGGCTACTAACCATTACCTTTTCGCAGCCCTCAACCCTGACGTCACGCTGCGGGACTCCATTCCTCCAAGTCCCCCTGCTCAGGTGAACCCCTCTGTCACCGCGAATGAACGGAGGGTCTCCCCTGAGCGAGAGCTGGATCAGCATCTCCGTGCTGATGACCGTGTGGATGCTCCGGCTCCTTCTTCACAGCCTTACCGTCCAGGAAAGGGAAAGGTCTTACCTCCCGCCTGGCTGTTTGGGACGCACTCCCATTTGTCTCGTCCTTCAGGTCACCTGGACCCCACCCCAGGTCAGTTCACTCACCCGCCTCTATCGTACTCGCATATTTTATCACCACTAACCTAGTTGTGATTCCGCAGGCTATCGAGAAGCCTCCCCCTTCGACTCCTACTACGAGGGGGGAGAGGGAATGCTCTCGCCTCTCCCTTCCCCTGGGGATCTCACTGACTTCCTGGGTGATTCCTCGGATCACGCGACCCTGAAGGATCGGATCTCGGAGGTCCTGGGGAAGCTCATCCATATCCAGCGAAACGTAGCCGGCCAGGTGGACGACGTGCGGCTGAGAGTCGCGCGTGAGTTAAAGGACCTCCATCGGGACTACTCGCGCCTTCTCACTACGGTGGAGCGCCTGGGGGGCGAAGGAGGGGAGTTGTCTCCCGAAACACACGCCGCACGAGCCCGGGATCAACTCCAACTGGCTTCCCATGAGATCACCAATATACTCGCTTATTACCGCCCGCGAATGCCCATGGAAGCTGGGTCGCGAAAGCGAGGTCGGTGGATCTGGGAGGAGATCTGACCTACCCAACGTCCACCCCTCTTATTGTTTCCTTTTCTTACTTTATGCTGCAAATGTTTGAACGTTATATTTATCTGTAATAATTTCTCTATGCTTTGCGAATGCTTCTTTATTCGTTTTTCGTATCTCGTAGCTTTGTTTGGGTATTGCCGAGTGATAACTTATAGCCGGATGCTCTTCCAACCTCGTTGCGTAGCCGCGGAATGAATAGACATAGGGCATTTGCCATTAATGGGCGAGAGGGACCGGCTCGGGCCTCGAGGTGTCGGGAAGGCGCGATGGCTATCCGCACACCCGTGGCTTCGAAAGTCCAAACGTCGTTTAGTCCCTCTATAAATAGGTACTTTCTTTGCGGCAGTCAAGGTCTGTCTTTCAACCACCGTATTAAATACCTAACCATCCGCTCTCTTTCCTTGCGCTAGCACTCGCGCTTCTTCCTTATCTGTTGCTCCCCTTTCCTTCTTCACTCGCAAAAATGGGTGGCGATGCGGAAGGCAGGGCCAAGTGCGCCAGCGCATTCGCCAACCACGTCTTCGATACCTGCGACCTCTCCGAGGAGGCCTACCTGACTGCCGTCGCCGACTACGTCCCGCCGGGTTTCGAGGCGCGAAAGCCCAGGCCGGATGAGCGCCTGAATTCCATCTCGCCTTGTGCTCTCGCGATCCCGCTAGAGCATTTCGAGGTGGGGTTTCGCCTCCCGATCTGACCGGAACTCCGCCAGACCTTCAGGTACTACGGGGTCGTGCCTGGCCAGCTCAACCCCAACTCCATCGCTATGTTGGTTGGGTACGCGAGCTACCTGCGAGAAGAGGGAATCGAGTTCTCGTTGCCCGTCTTCCGCAAGATGTATACCTTCCGATGCACCCATGGTATCTCGTTCTTCTCGGGACTGAGCCCCCTAAAGCACTACGGGCTCCCGAACAAGAACCATGACTAGGTTCGCCGCTTTATTTTCGTAAGCGGGAACCTGGGGAACCCTCTTCTCGCGCCGGTGCAGGAGGAGGAGTCAACCTTCCGCCCCCCGACCCTAGGGGGGCACGAGGCCAAACTCCACCAATACATCCTGGAGCACGGGATGGATCTCGTCCATCTCCGGCGAAACGTCAACTCGCTTCCACCCATTCCGCAGGGCGAGGGTAAGTGTTCGAGACTTCATTCGCTTTCGCTTTGTGATTTTTACATCATTCGCTAGAACCATTTGTTATATTATGCAGGTGTGCGCCACTTCCCCCTTCATCCGTCGCGTCCCTCCGGATCTACCCTCTCTCTCGCACAGGCCGCCGCGGACGCCTGTCGGGAGGAACCTTCTTCCTCCAAGCCTGGCGGAAAGAAGCGCAAGCCAGCGGTGCTGACCTCTTCCACTTCCAAGAAGCCCAAAAACCCCCCCTCCGCCAAGGGGAAGGGGGTCCTGGACGAGACCCTCGGGGCGGGTGCTCAGATCCAAGCCCTGGGGACGAGTGCGCCAGGAGAGACCACCCCTCGCGCGGGGCCGTCGTTGCCGCCGCCCCCACTTCCCAGGGACCATCGGAACTTCCCCAGCGGCGAGAAGTACATGGACCCCTCGGGGGCTCCCTTGGTCAAGTGGGACAGGAATGCTAACCGGGTCTCGCTCTCCACCCTCCATCCGTCGTGGATAGAGAGCGATCTCGCCAGCGGGGAGGCTTACGCCATCGCGTATGCCCTCTATGGCCGAGAAGACGCCGAAGTCTATGATGCCGAGACGACCCAGATTCTCGCTCATGAGCGTGTCAGGGCCATGCTGCGGGCGCTCGAGCTCGCGCACATGTCTTCGCGCCGGAGCATCAAACTGGCGCGGGACTTGGCGGTGGTTGAGGAGTCCCGGTCCGTTGCTTCTACTGAGGCGATGGAGCTTAGGACTAAGCTGGCGGCTGCGGAGACCCTTCTCGCCAACCGCCCTGTCGCAGAGGTATGTATGTTTTCTCCTTTCCCGCGAGAGACTCGTTGCCGATTGACAAACTTTATTCTTACTACCTTTGTTATTATTTTCAGGATACCACGGTTGTCGAGATGCTCCGTGCTCGGGTGGCCGGCCTTGAGGATGAAATCCGTCTGGCCAAAGCCGAAGTCCAGCGATTGCGAGAGGCTGGTGCGTCAGCACTCGACCCGGGGAGCGGGGGCCATTTTTATCCCCATCACGAGTTGGAGCAGCTGATGCAAGAGAACGCGCAAAATGTCGTCAAGCATGCGCTGCAGGTGCTGCGGCGAGCGGGATACCTGAAGGCGGAGGCCGAACTCCTTTCCGCTCGCCAAGTCGTCCCCGAGCTTTACATTCCAATCCCCTTTCCGGAGGACGACCACGTCGAGCCGCGAGAAGACGCCCTCATCCCAGACTCTGGTGAGAGCGACGGATCTTCAAGCGAGAAATCTGTTGATCCTTGAGAAGGGCCTCTTGTATTTTCTCTTTTTGCATTTATCCTTTTGACTGTAATCTTGAACGGGCGAGTGCCTTTAAAAGATGTATATATTGACTACAATTTGTGTTATTCTAAGCTTTCCTCTCATTCGCCGCTATACCTCGTTAGGCTCATTAGGACGTTGATTCTTCTTATTCGCCGCCACACCTCGTTAGGCTCATTAGGACGTTAGGTCGTGATGCGACTGTCTTGGCCATCCCGTGAATGCTCGAAGATGACTTAGGTCGGTCGTTCCCCTTCGACCTCTTGCTACCAAGTGAACCTTACCATTCGCGCATCACGGGGCTTCGCTTAGGTAGTCATGAGAGGTGTGATCCTCTCTCCGGCGCGTGGTCTGTGCGAATGCTCTTGAGATCATCTCTTGAGAACTTAGAACCTGCCACCGAGTGAGCCTTCGGACCTGCCAGCTAGATGGGAGCCTGGACAGCGGGTCTGCTCGGGGCCAACCTCTGGAACATAGAACCTGCCACCGAGTGAGCCTTCGGACCTGCCAGCTAGATGAGAGCCTGGACAGCGGGTCTGCTCGGGGCCAACCTCTGGAACATGGAACCTGCCACCGAGTGAGCCTTCGGACCTGCCAGCTAGATGAGAGCCTGGACAGCGGGTCTGCTCGGGGCCAACCTCTGGAACATGGAACCTGCCACCGAGTGAGCCTTCGGACCTGCCAGCTAGATGAGAGTCTGTACAGTGGGTCTGCTCGGGGCCAACCTCTGGAACATAGAACCTGCCACCGAGTGAGCCTTCGGACCTGCCAGCTAGATGAGAGCCTGGACAGCGGGTCTGCTCGGGGCCAACCTTTGGAACATAGAACCTGCCACCGAGTGAGTCTTCGGACCTGCCAGCTAGATGAGAGCCTGGACAGCGGGTCTGCTCGGGGCCAACCTCTGGAACATAGAACCTGCCACCGAGTGAGCCTTCGGACCTGCCAGCTAGATGAGAGCCTGGACAGCGGGTCTGCTCGGGGCCAACCTCTTGAACTTTTAGGATCTCTCCTGCGAGCTGTAGCATCATTTTTATACACATAGTTTAAACAAAATGTTTTTATTCAAAAACCATTGTTGCTACATGGTATTAAGGATAAAAACGTTTAAGGTCGTCGCCACTCCATGTGTGGCTGAGGGGTTGGCCCTCCACATTCTGAAGGCGATACCCCCCAGACTTTAGTGTCTCTTCCACGACATAGGGGCCTTCCCAGTTGGGGTTAAGTTTTCCCACCGCGGCGGACCTCCCAGCCGCGTCGACCTTCTTGAGTACCAGATCTCCCTTCTCGAACAGCTTGATCCTGACGTGCCTATCGAAATACTTGGCCATCCGCCGCTTGACCTCTTCTTGATGGATGGCTGCTCGATCCCGGGCTTCTTCGATGAGGTCGAGGGAGAGCCGCAACTCCTCCTCGTTCTCGGCTCTCCAATCTTCCTCTCCATGTGAGGCGACCTTTACCCGTGGTGTCATAACCTCGAACTCTATGGGGATGACGGCCTCGCAGCCGTGAGAGAGCTTGAAAGGGGTCTCTCCCGTGGCGGTGTTGGGGGTGGTTCTTAAAGCCCATAGGACCGAGGGGAGCTGCTCCACCCAATTGCCTTTAAGATTTTCCACCTTCTTCTTGAGCAAGTTCACGATGACCTTGTTCGCCGCCTCCACCTGCCCGTTGCTCCTGGGATGGTGAACGGACGCAAACCTAAGGTCTATCTCCAACTGGCCACAGAAACTGATGAATTCCTCGCTTGCGAACTGCGGTCCGTTATCCATGACTATGGCCTGCGGAATCCCATGTCGACAAATGATCTCTCCCCATACGAAGTTGCGGATTACCTGGGAGGTGACCTTAGCCAACGCCTTGACCTCCAACCACTTTGTGAAGTAGTCAATCATGACTAGGAGAAATCTCCTCTGTCCACTAGCCTGGGGGAAGGGTCCTACCAGATCCATTCCCCATATGGCGAATGGCCAGGGTGCCGTGATACTCTTTAGCCTCTGAGCTGGCATGAGCTGAAGCGGGGAGAACATTTGGCACTTCTGGCATCTCTTGGCGAAGGCTGCCGCGTCTTTACTTAGAGTTGGCCAGAAGTACCCCTGCCTTATTATCCTTGCTTCCAACATCCTGCTCCCCGAGTGGCTGCCACACTCGCCGGAGTGAACTTCTTCCAAGATCCTTGGGACCTCTTCCTCCGAGATGCATCGGGCCAGGAGGCCCGAGAGGGTCTTCCGATACAAGTCACCCTCATGGAGCACGTAGTAGGCAGACTTATACCGGAAGCGTCTCTGGTCCGGAACCTCTTCCGGAAATTTTCCCGTTGCAAGGAAGGTGACGAAGGGATCCTTCCAGGAGGGCCGCTGTTCTACTTCCATGAGCTCTCCCTCTTCGATCGAAGGACGGAATAGATCCGTCAGGGTCCCCCCGGCTCGAGGACCAGATTTTGCCAACCGATCTGCCGGGGTGCTCTCCTCTCGAGGGACGTGCCGAATGGAGAAAGTTTTGAACGTCCCCACGAGATCTTTGACTTTTGCTAAGTACCTCATGAGCACAGGTTCCCTTGTTTCGAACTCTCCCCTTATCTGAGAAGCTATTACCATGGAGTCAGTGAGGACCTCCACGTCATGGACCCCGAGCTCCCGGGCCAACCGCAGACCGGCGATTACAGCCTCATACTCCACCTGGTTGTTGGTGATTGGGAAATGTATCACTAGTGTCTGCTCTATCTTTACTCTGTGGGGACTCTCCAGCACCACCCCTCCTCCGAGAGAATTCTTGCCCGAAGCCCCATCCACCAGCAGCTTCCACGGAACGTGACGAGGGGCTCCGTATTCTTTCATCTCGGCCACGAAATCTGTCATGAAATCAGCCACCACCTGCGCCTTCATAGATAATCGAGGGACAAAGGTAATGTTGAATTCACTTAGCTCTATTGACCATTTTGCGAGTCTTCCTGAGTACTCCACTCCTTCGAAGATCTGGCGGAGAGGATGATCCGTCACTACTTGGATCGAATGGGCCTGGAAGTATGGTCTAAGCTTCCTTGCTGCGATGACCAGGGCAAAGGCCAACTTCTCTAAAATTGGGTACCTGAGCTCCGCTTCCCTCAGAACCCTGCTTACGTAGTAGACTGGCAGCTGCTTCTTGCCTTCCTCCCGAACCAGGACGGAGCTTACGGCCTCCGCCCCGACCCCGAGATATAGATGTAGATCCTCCCCCTCTTTGGGACTTTGTAGTAACGGAGCCTTGGTGAGTTGGCTCTTCAAGGCCTGAAAGGCCTCCTCGCATTCTCTTGTCCACTCAAATTTCTGGTTGCCTCGTAGCGCTTTGAAGAAGGGGGAGGATCTTTCCCCGGCCCGAGAGAGAAACCTGTTCAGCCCGGCGAGTCTTCCGGTCAAGCGTTGAACTTCCTTGGCGTTCCGTGGCGACCCCAGCTCCATTATGGCCCAAACCTTGTCCGGGTTGGGTTCTACCCCCCAGGGGGTGAGAAGGTGCCCCAGGAACTTCCCTTTGCTGGCCCCGAACACACACTTCAGGGGGTTCAGGCGCATCTTGTACTTGTGTAGGGTGGCGAAGGTCTCCTCGAGGTCCCGGATGTGAGAGCTCACACACTTGCTCTTTATCAAAAGGTCATCCACGTAGACATCCAGGTTCCTTCCCCTTTGCTTCTTAAATACCCGATCCATCATCTTCTGGTAGGTTGCTCCTGCATTTTTCAGCCCGAAGGGCATCATCTTATAACAGTAGCATCCCTCCCTGGTGATGAACGAGACATCTCTGACGTCCGGGGGGTGCATTCTTATTTGGTGATAACCTGAAAAAGCATCCAAAAAACTCATCACAGAAAAACCCACGGCTGAGTCAACCAGCGCGTCGATCCGAGGCAAGGGATAACAATCCTTAGGGCAGGCCTTATTTAGCAATGAAAAGTCCACACACATACGCCAGCGGCCATCGGCCTTTTTTACCATTACGACATTGGAGACCCAGCCTGGATACTGGATCTCCGTTACAAAACCTGCTTCGAGGAGTTTCGCCACCTCCTCGCGGATCGGTCCTTCGAGCTTGTCAGCTATAGTCCTTCTCTTCTGCCGGATGGGGCGGGCTTCTGGATCGAGGTTGAGACGATGGCAAGCCACGTCCGCATCGATGCCTGGCATGTCCGCTGCGCTCCATGCGAAGATGTCCACGTTCTTCTGGATGCATTCCAGCATCCTTCTCTGGTCCCCCGGGCCGAGGCCCCCGCTGATCCGCACCTTCTCCACCCTTCCTGCCTGGGTGGTAACCTCCATCTCTATCACCTCTTCTGCCGCCTCGAGCCGGGTTGGCTCTTCCCACTGGCCTTTTGCTTCTCGCCTCTCCTCCCGGGCCTTTTCCTCTACAGCTCCTTCCGCCTCCACCGGCTCGACCTCCTGCTCTTCCCGAGCGACCTCCAACAACTCGACCTCCTGCTCCTCACGAGCGACCTCCGTATTCTCCTCTCGGGCATCGCCCTCTCTCCCTACTTCTCTCTTCTCCACTTCTTCTCCTGGCCCCTCCGGCCTCGCCATCTCTTCATCCATCTTCTCGGCGTCCGCCATCCATGAAATAGTGTTGACGACAGTCACATAGCACTGCCTCGCCACCTTAGCATCTCCTCGGACGCGGACCTGGACTCCTCCACTATGGAGCTTTAGGCACTGATGGTACGATGAGGGCACGCACCGGAAGGCGCTGATGAGGGGGCGTCCGAAGATAGCATTGTAGCTGCTCGGAGCGTCAACGATGACGAACTGGCAGTTCCTGGGGACCCCTCCCAACGTCACTTGGAGACCTACGCCTCCCTCGACCTCCTTCCGCTCCCCCGAGAAACCAAACAGTGGTCCGTCGGAGGCATGCACTCTCTTCTTCTCCACCTCCATCGCATCGAAAGCTTTTTTGAAGATCACATTCACCGAGCTCCCGTTGTCCACCAGGATCCGAGAGACCGTGAAGTTTTCTATCGCCGTCTGGATCACCAGGGCGTCGCAGAATGGATCCTCATAATCGGGCATGTCTTCTGAGGAGAAGGTGAGCTTCTCAGAGGGGGGTGGGGTCTGGGAGGTCGACGCGACGTCCCTTCGGAACATGGCCTGGAAGCTTCTCTTGCTAGAGGCCTCTATCCCAACCCCACCGTGAATCACCCCGATTCCCCCCCTGGTTCCTGTATCTGCCCTATCCTCACACCGGTCCTCTTCTGCCTCTGGGAGCACTTCCTCAATTCTGGCCTGCTGCCGCCGTGGCTGTCCTCTTTCCCTCATCTCCAAGAACTCCGGGCAGGTGGCGATCGCGTGACCTTCTTCCTGATGAAAGTCACAGTAAGGCAATGCCACCCTGTCCTCTCTTCCCGCTCTTCCTCTTCCTCCTCTTGCTCCTCTACCTCTTCTCCCTCGGCCTACCGCCATGGCTTGCTCCCTCGGGGGGTGAGGGGGTCTGGGACCCTGCCTCCACCCCTGATTCACTCCTCCTGCCTCCCTTCCTTGGTACCTTTCATCCTGACCTCGCGCCGATCCTTCCTGGTTCCTCCAGCCCAACCTGCTGTTGGGCTCTTGGTTCCTCCAAACCCGAGGTGGTCTTTCGAACCCCTGGCCCCTGGGCTCCTCTCGCCTTCTTCCCTCTGGCTGCCTCGCCTCGGGCTCGCTCATCTTTGCCAACCTTTTGTAGAATTCGGGGTTGGCTGCCTCCCCTTCAATCTCCTCCGCGGCTCTCTCCATCAACTCCTCGAAGGATACAGGAGGTCTTCTCTTCAGGTCCATCTTGAAGAACCCCTCTCGCAGCCCTACGATGAATGCCATCTGGAGGGCGAATCCCGGCACCTCCTGCACTAGGTGTATCTCCTCCTGGAACTTGTCCACGTACTTGGCCAGGGATTCCCCCTCCCTCTGCCTGATCTTGAAGAGAGCCTCCGCATCCTTCTTCCTCTTTTTTGACGTCGAGAAACGCAGTCGGAAGCTTCGGCGCAGATCATCGAACGCGTAGATGGAACCTGTGGGAAGCTGGTGGAACCAGTCCCTTGCTTTCTCTTTCAGGGTGGTCGCGAAGAGCCGGCATTGAAAAGAATCCGACATGGGAAGGATTGATGTCATGTCCTCGAACCACTGCAGGTGCACAACTGGATCCTCCTTGCCGGTGTAGTAGGACATCTCCGGCCCACGAAACCCTTCTGGCACTGGGGCCGAGAGGATCATCTCGCAAAAGGGGCTCCCTTCCCCTGCTCGGCGAGTGGTCCTCTCGCGCGGGACCAACTCACACACCTCAGCACTCGCCGGACTGCTGAACAGCTGCCGTCCGGGGAGATCTCGCGCGCTTCCTTCTGCTGGCACCTCCTTCCCCGGCCGCTGCCCCGGTGCGTTCTCGCCAATCTGCAAAGGCGGGACCACTGGGACCGCCGGGGTCTCGCACTCGCTCCTTGCCGCGAGAACTGTCTGCAGGACCTCTCGCTTGAACTTCTCAAACATCTCCAGCCACTCCCCTGCCGCTGGTGGCTGCGAGTGACCTGAGTCAGAATCATTTCCTCCATCTCCCGTCATCGAAACTAGCTTGGGATTTTCTTTCACCGGCTACGGTCCACGCTCACCGCACCAAAAATGTTGAAACCAGCAACTGGTCTCTTGAGTTCGGACCCACTGGGGGTGTAGTCGATGCTTATTTCTCCCTCACTAGACTCTCTTGACGGTGGATGCTGGAAACAGAATAGACCCAAGGCTGAAGCGAGGAGGTCCCGCCGCACACCCGGAAGATCTTAGAGAGCTTCCCCTCCCAAACCAAAGCTCAACCGGGCACCTTGGAGGGCACTGGCTGCCAACCAAACCTAGCCTAGAGGAGAGGATTCTCTAAAATCGGATCTCCTCCAAGGTGCCCTTAAGGGTCTATTTATAGTTTTCCTAGGCTGGTCTGTAAATAGCCTGAATCCGCCTTTTAATTTTACTAACCGCACCCCAAATTAGTCTGCTAATAGCCTAACTCCGCTGTTCCGAAGGGCTATTTGCAGCCCACCAGGGGTATTATGGTCATTTTCCCCTCACACCCCTTTGGGCGAGTGGTCCGTGAGGGCACCATTCGCTGGGCACCCGCCTGGCTGGGCGAATGCCCACGCTTCTGGGCGAGTGGTCCGTGAGGGCACCACTCGCCCAGCGCCTTCTCTCCTACAGCTTACCCCCACCAACTCGGGGGCATTTTTACCTTCCTTAGCCTGGGCGAGTGACCCGGCGAATGATCCGCACGACCCAGGTTTCGCCAGTTGGCTGGGGGGGGCCCACTCGGCGAATACGGGTTGTACAATGGACATGAATGGAAACATGACAACCTACAAGGCTAGGCTTGTGGCAAAAGGTTTCAGTCAAATCCAAGGGATTGACTATGATGAAACATTCTCGCCGGTTGTTATGTTCAAGACAATTCGGATCATGCTGGCTATTGCCGCTTTCTACGATTATGAAATATGGCAATTAGATGTCAAAACCGCCTTCCTAAATGGAAAGCTTGATGAGGATGTTTACATGAAGCAACCTCAAGGTTTTGAAAATCCAAAAAAACAAAAGTAAAGTATGCAAGCTTCGGAGGGCCATCTATGGCTTGAAGCAAGCATCTGGGAGTTGGAACAAACGCTTTGATGAAGAGGTTAAAACTCTTGGATTCAGTCAAAGCAAGGAAGAGTCTTGTGTATACAAGAAGGTTAGTGAGAGTCACATTATATTTTTGATCTTGTATGTCGATGATATCTTATTAATGGGGAATGAATTGTCTTTAATGGAACAAACAAGAAATTCATTGAAAACAATTTTTTCAATGAAAGACAAGGGTGAAGCCCAATATATCTTGGGAATCAAGATATATAGAGACAGGTCGCAAAGACTCATTGGCCTAAGTCAAAGTGTTTATATTGACAAAATCTTAGAAAGGTTCCATATGGATAACTCTAAGAAAGGGAATGTGTCGATGAAGATGTCAATACAATTTGGCAAGTCTCACTGCGCCTCGACGCATAAAGACATTGAGTACATGAAGATTGTGCCCTATGCTTCCGCCATAGGCTCCATCATGTATGCCATGATTTGTACAAGACCGGATGTCGCATATGCTCTTAGCATGACCAGGCGATATCAAGCTTCACCTGGTCCTAATCATTGGACCGCAGTAAAGAACATTCTTAGGTACCTAAAAAAGACCAAGAATAAATTTCTTGTTTTTGGTGGACATAAGGAGCTCGTTGGAGCAGGCTACACGGATGCTAGTTTTATGACAGATCCTGATGATAGAAGATCTCAATCTGGGTTCGTCTTTCTTCTGAATGGTGGAGCAGTGAGTTAGCGCGGTTGGAAACAATCAACTACTGCTGACTCAACCACCGTCGCGGAAGTCATGGCGGCCGCAGAGGCTAGCAAAGAGGGAGTATGGATAAAGAAGTTCCTTGAGGAACTCGGAGTTGTAGCATCTAGTGAAGGGCCCTTGAAATTGTTTTGCGACAATAGCGCTTCCAATTCTCAAATCAAGGAGCCAAAGTCACATCATAAAACAAAATACATGGATCGGAAGTATTTTGTCACGCGCGACTTCATTGATCAAGGAAAAATTGCTCTTTTATGGATAGACACAAACAGCAACACAGCTGATCCCTTCACGAAACCTTTGTCTCAAGCCAAAGGCGAAATTCATTTCGAGTCCGTGGGATTACAAGACCATGGAGACTGGCTTGACGTATGATTTCAAAGGTTGTTTCTTTATATGTATGTTTTAATTTATTATGGTTAAGAAACTTTAAAAACAAGTGGGAGACTGAAGGAAGAAGTGTTTTGAAAGTTGTCTTTTGTTCTCATTGTAAATTTCATGATCTAAAAATGTTCTCACATTTTGTTCTTTGATTATGTATTGCTACTCATGATTGGTTTAGGAAGATGCATTTGGCCCTGAACTATAGAACTATGAGTCTTTAATATGTCACATAATCTTAAAGTTTATACTCACAAATGAGGTAATCGAAGATGAACGCGGATTACCGAGTTAAGATTGTCATATTGATTAAAGTACATTGTAGTTCTATAAATGTTGATAAACGATTATCATTTAATCATATGGATATGTATATGTGTGGATCTTATACATATTGAGTTTGACCTTCCCATGTTGTAACATTACTTGGATTGTGGTTAGTGTTAGTTTTATTTCGTGGCGTGAATAGCCATTGGTTTTGTTGTCCGTTCCTCGTGTTCTTGATCATAGGTTGGTGTTCCAGTTTTATTTTGATTTTTACCCCCTTGATCTACACGTGAAATCCTTCACGCGGGGCTATTGTGGAGGGAGACTGTTTGACCCTTATGGACAGCTGTGCTGCTGTTTTGAGACGAGGCGACTGAAGCGTGACGGTGGACGGCAAAGAGGACTTCTCTTTTCTGAGCGGCTTCCCGCAGCTCCGATTCCAGCATATTGGTCGTGAGGCCAACCGAGTTGTTGATTTCTGTGCTCGTTTTGCCCTACGGGGAAACTTTGTATGGCTAGATGTTGATAGCACTCAGACCGAGTTTGCCGAACTTGTTCGTGCAGACTTGGATGTCATGCTGTAGCTTTATTTTCCTTTTTTTGGTTTTTAATTTCATGTTATATGCACTTTTCCAAAAAAAAAATATAAGAGATTTACTACTTCGTTCAGATATGCTTTTCAGAAAAAACAACTTTGCTCTCTTGCTCGATGTTCTTGCTACAAATATTCTGCGTGCTTCCTTTTCTTTACATTTGATTCATCAAGTGGTAGTTTCGGGTGTTCTGTGCTTCTTCGGTGTCCGCGTTCATCGGAGCTTTTGGGATCTAGTCGGGTGTTGTACCTTGGAGGAGTGAGCATCAGTGAAAGCCCGGCAGAAGGGTGGTGCAACTTCTTTAGGGCAGTGATCACACGTCTTACCCATGCTCGATTCTAAACTGCTTTGATCTCTTTTATTTCTCACCTCCTTAATGTAATTTTTATATTTACACACACACATATATATATTTGTATATATATATATGTATATATATATATGTATATATATATGTATATATATATGTGTGTATATATATATGTGTATATATATGTATATATATGTATATGTATATATATGTGTATATATATAGGGTCACGTTCATGTGCGAACAAAGAAACTGTGTGAAGATGCGAAGAAAGGCATCGGACCGTCCATTTCTTTCCCTCTCGACGGTGCTCTCTCCCTCCCGCAGCAGACAAACGTCGATCAGGTCTTCCCCTATTCGATCGACGGAAAGACCTGATTGAGAGAGCTCCGTGTGGAAGGAGAGGCGACTTCGGCGGGAGAGGGCTCTGTGGGGAGAGAAGATGTGAATCGGGAAGAAGAGGGCGTCCTGTTTCATAATCGCGATTTGAAAGAAATGGACGGTCTGATGCCTTTCTTCGCATCTTCGCACAGTTTCTTTGTTCGCACATGAACGCGGCCCTATATATATACATATATAATTATTATATATGTATATATATAAAGAGAGAGAGAGAGAAATAATTACCCGTACCTCCCCTGTAAGTTAGCATAATTACTGAGAGCACCCCTCTTATTTTCGGAATTACAAAAAACTCCCATGAACTTTTCATTTCATAACATCATGAACAAAAATTCAGGATTTTTTTGTAATGAAATTGTACACCGATGGGGTTTTTTGTAATGAAATTAAAACTTCAAGGGAAGTTTTTTGTAATTATGCTAACTTATAGGGGAGGTTTTTGTAATTTCGAAAATAAGAGGGGTGCTCTCAGTAATTTAGCAAAGTTAGAGGGGTGGTCCTGCTAAATGCCCATATATATATATATACCGTTCTGCAAAATTTTAGACAACCAAAAATATATATTATTTTGTATATTGATATAGGAATATAAGAAAATATTCCATCAGCACCGTTAATTTGGGTTAGTTAAGATGGGCATCTGAGACTAGGGGTACATAAAAAGTATGGTTCTGGAGGGGCCCCAGGATATTCCCGATTAAAACACAAAAAGGATGCAGAGTTCAGGGCGAAATTTTTGGAACCGATACCCGGACAAAAAAAATTCTTTCTAGAGAGATCTCCTACGAGGTCAAAACAAATTCCTAGGAGATCTCGATTCCCCTCTCTGCGGCCCCACGTACAAAAAATGTGTTACACTTGTCCCCTCATGATTTGTCCTGGATGAAAAATTGGAAACGAAGATCGGTTGAAAAAATTTCGCCCAGACAAGCCCCGTTTAACGATCTAGGCATGTTTCCGCCTCATCTTTTTTCCCTCACTTTTCCTTAATATGTGAGTTGTTTTTGTAACTATATGGGGAGCCACTTTACTTTTGTCCTTCATCGACATATATTTGAAGGAATATATCAAAACAATGACTGAGTGAGAGCTATGTTATTTATTGAAAGATGAAATAGTGCAGTGTAACACCTAAAATTTCGTTCAATTTCACGATGACGAAATGTCATAGTGAAATTTTCTATAGATTTTAACGAGATTTTTAGGTTGAACATTTTTGTTTTACGACTAATTTGTGTTTACATTGAATTTGCTTAAGATCCGTTCATTTAGAAGACAATAATTTTTAAGAATTGACTTTCAAATCAATTTAGTTTTAAACCCGAAAGTCAATTCCACACTAAAATCGGCATAATTGATTTTCAAATTCTCAAAATAAATTCTTGAACATTAATGTCATTCAAATGGACATAATGTAGGCTATGCGGTTTTTTTCTTTTCTCAATAATGCATAATATATAGACAGCCCTGTCCAAAAAGTCTGGTAGGTCCGGGCCTGAACCGGGCCAGGGCTTTCCTGAATGCTCGGCCCGGTTTTGACGAAGCCTAGAAAACTAGGCTTTGCCCGGCCCGGCCCGGGCAAATGCTTATTGTGGGGGCCTAAGATCTTAGGCCCCCACAGCCCGGCATGGGCCCGTTCGGGCTAGCCCGGGTCTCACCGGGCTTTTTTTGGGCCAAGCTCGGGCCGGCCCGACGGGCCCGGTTTTTATGTGAAGGCTAAATATATAGTATGCATTTATTAATATAATTAATGAAAATATTCTGGTAATATTTAATATTATTGATTTATATATATAACGTATTCAGTAAATGTTATATATGTTCTTATAGCGTTATTGACTTATTATAATATATTCTTATTTATTATAATATTAACTATAATACATTTATTAATATAATTAATAAAAAATATTCTATTATAAATGTTTTATAATATAACGATATATTATTAATATATAATATAATTAATATTTAGTATTAAATATTATAATTAAATGAGTTAATAAAGTTTGAAATTATTTTTCACTATATAATAGCCTTATAAACTGTGAGATTGATACGATAAAAATCTCTCATTTTCTTCATTAAGCTCTCGTATTGTTCATTTTGTTTTCTTTTTTTTTTTACGTTTGTTTCATCCAGTGAAAATTTGGGTACTCTGTGTGTATTTACGCACATCGAAGTTTCAAGATGTAGTCTGGTGTTGTACTTTGAAGAAATGAGTATTGATTGAAAGCTTTGCCAGAGAGTGATGCGACTTCTTTAGGACAATAATCGTCATCTTACCCAGCTCGATTTCTTACTTTAATTTTTTACAACATTTTATTTCATATCATTTTAAATACTCATTTAATATTCATAAAATTTTATAAAAAGGAATACATTTTTATTATTTATTTCTAAATAAAATATCAAATTATTTTATTATATATCAAATATTCTAAAGTTCAGATTGGATATGATTTGATTAGGTTCACCTTATGAGTAAGAATCTTATGAGATTTAAAGTAATTATGTTTATGTTATGCCTCTATGTAAATAACATTTTGAACTTGAACATAAGTAAAATTTACTTGATCGTGTCTAAGCTTAATGTTAAAGACGGGCAAAAAACTAGGCAAACAATCTATGAGACATGCTACCAAATAATAGTTCAGAAGAATTGAACTATCTGCTCGGATTTTTACTCACATTTCATCTAGTTTGTGGAATTTAGGGGTTAATAGGCTTATAAACATCTATCTTAAATTGATTTTAATGATTTTGGCACTAGAAGTGTTAGAAGGGGTGCTCATCTCCTCTCCGCAGTTGATTGCAGTTCACCGATCCAACCCCTCTCCACGTGGCAGCCACACTCCAGGCACTCATAGCCATCGGGCCACACAGACCCATCACTGCCACGTGGCGGGTTGTTGAGGTCGGCGAGGCGTTGCACGCTCGGCCTCGATCCCCCGACCTCCTTCTCCATAAGAGGGGAACTCAACCTCTCCTATCACCTGCAGTCCACTGATCCAACCCATCTCCACGTGGCAGCCACACTCCAGGCACTCATAGCCATCGGGCCACACAGACCCTTCACTGCCACACAGTTGGGTGATAGGAGGGGTTGAGTGCCCCTCTTATGGAGAAGGAGGTCAGGGGATCGAGGCCGAGCGTGCAACGCCTCGCCGACCTCAACAACCCGCCACGTGGCAGTGAAGGGTCTGTGTGGCCTGATGGCTATGAGTGTCTGAAGTGTGGTTGCCACGTGGAGAAGGGTTGGATCGGTGGAATGCAGTCAACCGTGGAGAGGGGTTGAGCGCCCCTTCTAACAAGAAGGAGATGACGATGGTAATGAAGGAGCTATATATTGTGGTTGCAGTTTCGTTGGTGTTCGTGTATTTGGATTGTTCTGAAGGTGCAGTTTCGAAAATAACGGGTAATAATCCAAGATTATTTAACCGACATTCTACTTGTGCTTGCCACCGATGAAAACCAATTTCGCTAAACTTCTCGACTTTGATCCCTATAAAATCGTGGATTGAGAGATGTCATGGTAAAATTTTGGAATTTAAAAAAGAATAAAATAAATCGCAGCCACAAGAAAATAAAGACAATATTTTTTTATTGTTAGAAATTTATTTATTATTTTTGGACTTCCCAAAGAATACTGAATGATGAGTTTTCATTGGTATTAGACAGTTTATAAGATAATAGCCAACAAGATCATTTTGCAAGAGATTTATGATGTGAAAAATAACTTCTTTAGATATTTAGTTTTTCTTTAAAAATAAATATTAAAAGTGTATTCCTTTTTTTTTCTGACTATAAAATGAGTATCTAAAATGACATGAAATAAAATGTTATAAAATTTTAAAAAATTTGATCATGGGCAGGATATATGATCACTGCCCAAAATGCACCACCGCCTCTGACAGGACTTTCAACCAATGCTCACTTCTCCAAGGTACAACATTCAGCTGTATCTAGAAACTCTAATACGCACGGACGCCGAAAAAACACAACACCTGAACTTCCACTAAATGAAGCAAACATTGAATAACAAGAAAATAAAGCGTACATAGTATGGTTGTTTCGTATATTTTATATTTGTTTATGTAGATTTGCGATATGGCTATGTATAATTATACTTGTAATGAAATGAGTTTTTATTATTTTATACATTTTAGTACTTATTGTGATTATATTTTACTGTGTTGCAATAAGATAAAAACTAGAAACTCTATTATGTGCTGTGTAATGTAAATTGTGACGATCTGCAGGCTAACTAGAAACTCTATTATAGTTTCAATAGAGTATTAAAAAACTCTTCACACATAACTCGTATAAATTCATTGTGCACAAGAATATACAATGTAATTGCAAACACCTCACGCATAGCAATTCTTTGTGATCCTTCTAAACCATTATATTGTTCAAGTAACACGAGCAAGTCTAACAATATTTGTTTAGATATCTAAAACATATTGTGGAACCTCCCTGGATGCACAGCTAGTAATTCAGAGACCACTTTTAGCCGGATTGAGACGATGTCATGCAAGATGTCTTATCACAGTACACAGATATATACTCACGCATCACACATCGTAGTTGCTACAAGAATCTTTAAAAGACCAGAACGATGTCCGTGATTCATTTGGTGAGTGAACGATTAGTTCGTCACATCACCAGTCGAGTATTCTTCATTATTTTCTTCTGCCAAAATAATAACCTATAGAATTGAGAACTATAGCAATGATAAAAGGCATAGACTCCGTTTGGCATGACAACAGTTATGACCGCCACCAAGAGAAGAAGACTAGTTTTAAGCATAAAAGTGAATGGAGTTCCTTAGGCGAGGCCGGGCGTTTACGAACGACGGTACGGTTCACGACCGCTACGAACGCCGCACCAAACGGAGCGGTAGAAGCCTTGATATAATGCATAAAAGCATTGAGATACAGCATAGTAACTAGAAATGATAACATGATAACAATTGTTCACCATACATATTAACAATTGTTCATGATCCTGGACCATTCTACATAGAAATAATCATAATACAAGTTTAAAAAAAAAGTCAATGTAAGGAACTCGTGTAGCGATTCTTCAACCACGCAACCCTCCTATCAGCGGGAAGGCTCAGAAAAGTCACTCTATTAGTAGTAGTGAGAAAACAAACCGTTGCAAAATCATACAACTCCGCATCTTCAAATATCTCTGGATGCTTTTCAAGCTCTCGAATTGCTTCGGCTAGTAGATATACACATGGAGGGATAGCGGGCGTTGCGACCCTCTGCATAATCGTGCGTGATGCTTCTACTAACTTTGTAGCATATGAGGACATCACTGGCTCCGTGCATGTATCCTTCTTCTTACCTTTACACAATCTTTCGGGAGCAGGCGCAGTATGTGAACTTTCACGAGGGGCCCTCAAGCCAATCTTTTGGGGGCCCTCGTCATCGGAGACAATCTCAACATCCTCTTCCTCTGATGATATGTCTGCATGTCGAAATTTCTTCGCCGCAGGAATCATCTGCAGATGAAAAAAAGACGAGTTATAAACAATAGATGCATTGACAATATGCATACGCAATTAATATCCCAACATGCATCCTCTCCATCCAACTAGAGCCAATCCCACCTCCTTTGAGCTCTCGCCATAACTTTCGCTCACGTTTCAATTGATTTCATTTGTTCTTTAACCGAATGCGATTGTATTCTAAACCAGTACGCTCCTTGAAATTAATCATCAAATTATTCCATCCGTACTTGCTGAAATGAGCTGTTGGCATATTTCCAAACTCGATTTCTCGTATACAGAGATCACAGAATAGCATAACATGAGATTTTTTTCTCATGATGCAGATATTCCCCCTCTAGCTTTACCACCCTATTATAGACAATAAATATATTGCCAATGGGCGATCAATAATGCCAATGAATGATTCATAAGCATATGTATTCACAGTGTAAAGTGAGAGCAACATTGTCAATGATAGATCAACAATACCATTCCACTAATCTATGCAAACCATCTCTAATATTAATGATCAGATAATTTTGATCCAAAATAATTGTTTCAAAACCAGTGCAAAGATCAAATAGCTATGTGAATCTGAACTAAAAAAAACTAGAGCATACAAAGATGATGCGAACCCGGCGGTGTGGGGGGGGGATCGGCCGATTACGGGGTGAGAGGGGGAGAGAGAGAGGAGGGAAAGAGAGAGGGAGAATTAGGGTTAGGGAAATGAGGAGGGAAAGTACAACCGTTGCCCCTTATAGTAGTGGGGTGTGAATAGAGGCGCGAATAAACCGCCCCAAAATAAAAGCTGGAATAAACGTAAATGCTGAAAATAAAAGATACGATAGCGGCTAAGCCGCAATATGCTCCGCGGGCTCGGTGGGGCCGTCCGGTATACGCACCCGGCGCGTGTAGACTCGCCATGGAGGCTCGGCGTCGTGCAGCTCCGTAACAATGCCTCCGTCTGGGAAATGTGCCTTGTCCTCAAGGCAGTAGTCGGCGAACCGGCGGAAGTCATCCAGGGACAGCCATGTCGCGCCCGAGTCGGGCCGGCCGGTCCAAGCCACAAGGACCTCCTCCGATGTATGGTCCCCCGGGGTGCGGCATCTATGATCAAGGATCGAGGCAGGATAGTAGGGTGCCTCTCCTGCGAGGTCGAGGTCGGTCGGAATGTGACCCGTGGTGGTGTGCTCGCCCACCACGAGTCGTAGCTGCGAGACATGGAAGATCAGATGAATGCGGCTCCCGGTTGGGAGGCGAAGGCGGTAGGCGGACGCCCCTATGCGGGCGAGGATCTCGAAAGGCCCGAAGAATCGAGGGGCCAGTTTTGCACATGGTCGGCGGGCCACCGAAAGCTGTCGATAGGGGTGGAGTTTGATGAAAACCTTTTCTCCTACCTCAAAGGCGAGGTCCCGACGTTTCCTGTTGGCGAAGGAAACCATCTTCTATTGGGCCCGTCGTAGGTGGTGCTTCAAATGATCCAGAATGGTGTCCCTGTCGCGGAGAGCGGTGGTCACTCTCCACCTGGCATTCCCCTGGAAGGTGGCGGACAATAGACGGAGGAGGCGGTCATAAACGGCCTCGAATGGGGTAGTGTCGGCCACCTAATGGTAGGCGGTGTTGTAAGAGTACTCGGCCCACCTGAGCCAGCTGCGAGGCTGCTCCCCCACGAAGCAGCGAAGGTATGTCTCCAGACACCGGTTGAGGACCTCCGACTGGTCGTCGGTCTACGGGTGGTACGCCGTGCTCATGCGGAGACGGGAGCCCTGTAAGCGGAACAGTGTAGTCCAAAAGGTACTCAGGAAGAGCGGGTCGCGGTCGCTCACGATCGACCGAGGGAACCCGTGGAGGCGCACGACCCCCTGGATGAAGCTGTCGGCGACTGTGGCTGCAGTGTATGGGTGGCGAAGGGGAATGAAATGAGCATACTTCGAGAACCAGTCCACCACGACCAGGACGCAGTCGTGTCCCTGTAATCGGGGCAGTCGTGTAACATCCCCCAGACAGCTAGACCCCCCAGGTGAATCTGTCTTGACAAGGTCATGACATGGCCTTGGTAGAGTAGAAATCCCTTTAACTTAGGCAAGATTAGGATTGAAAGTGCCTTGGACTGCAAATAGCAATTTCCAATTACCAAGCTTAGGGTTGGGCTTTAGGGCCTCAACTTGATCAATTGACCCCACCATAGTATCCCTAACCCTTTAGGGGCCCCCTTAGGGCACCAAGGGCCCATTGGGGTCAACCTAAGAGGCCAATTTGACCAAAGTCAACCTAAACCCCAAATTGGTCAAAGTAGTCTATTTAGAGCCAATTAACCTTCACCATGACAAATTGATCACTCATCTAGGTCTAGAATACCATAAGGGACCTAGTAGACCTAAAAGCCCCATCATGGGACCCCCAGTGGTGCAAATTGACCAAAATGCCCTTTTTTAGGTCAAAATGGCAATTCTTCACTAAGTGCCCTAATTGACCATCACCATATTAAATTGACCTTACCAATAGTGTTATCATATCATAGGGGACCCAGTGGAACAAAAAGCCCCATGACTGGGTCAACCCTAGGGCTCAATTTGACCAAAGTCAACTTAGTCTGTTTTGGTCAAATCAGCTTAAATCGGGTCAACTAAGGCTCATGTGACCAAATTGACCCCACCAGTAGTCTCTAAACCTAACTTGGAATCCAATGGACCCAAAAGCCTCATCCTAGGGTCCCCCAATTGGTCAATTTGACCAAAAGTCAAACTTGCCCAATTTAGGGCAAATCACTTGGATCAAGCCCAATCCACTTGGGCTAGACCCAATTGAGGTGGTCCACCACCTAATGGGGTTGGGTGCTACTGAAATGGCCATTTAATTTCAAGAAATTCGGCCAGGAGAGAGAGAACTCCATTTTCCCCAAAAATGGAGGAGAGAGAAAGAGGGGGAATTAATGGGGAGGAAGAAGGAACCTTCAATCTCCCCCATTAATGGTCACATTCATCTCCTCTAGGGGAGAGGAGGAGTTTCCAGCCTTCTCCCGGCTGGATTAAGGCCCTATTCATCCCCCCCCCCCCCAAGCAAAACCGAAATTCCTCTTAATGGCCATGGCCGAAATCTCCCCTCTCAAATTCCCCCTATACAGCCCTCCCCACTCAAATCTAACTTCATCATTAGCTTCAAAAGGCGGAGGGCAGTCGAAATCGACTCTTACATCAAGGTTATTGGTGGAGAATCATGGAATCGGCAAGGAAAAGCTTGGAGCTCGCCGGCAATGGCGCACCACCACCACCCTCACCGCCAAGCCCGTATAAAGGTCTGGTTCTTCTCCTCTTCCTCTGTGGATAAATCTTAGATCAAAATAGGAGAGAAATCGGGCTCAATTGAGCCCGATCCGGTGAGCGAAAATCTAAAATTTTCATGGATTTTTGGACTTCGGGATCGCCGGAAACCGCCACCTCCGGCGGCCAAACCACCGCCAATCGATAGCCACCACCTCAACGGAGGTGGTGGTGGCGGTGGCCGGCCAGGGAGGAGGACGGATGGCCGGCGGCAGCGCTTGGAAAAGCTTCAGGAAGGAGGAATCATGGCCGTCGGCTGGAGCTTGAAGACACAATCACGGTCCTCCATCTCCCTGTACAGGAACATTAATAGCATATATGTCATTATTATCTTATTTTCTATGTTAATACTAACAGCTGGTAGAAATAATTTTTAAAAATACTTAGACCCCTCTATGGAAAAAATAGTCAACATAGAAAATGTAGCCCTTGATGTCTAGTTTAATTTAAAATTGATTTCACTCAATTTGGAGTCCTGGTTAGACCGCAGCACTCATTTTGGTGAGGTCTATCCATAGGGATGTCCAGACCTTAGAAAAATTCCCCACTCCAAACCACTAGTCCAAATGACTTGAAATTTGGACTGGTAGTGAGTCATACCTAGGGTTATAACATATCCAAAAATGAGAATTTTTGGAGAATTTTTGGAGAACATTTTCCTAAAGTTTTTGTAGAAATTTAATAATCCTTTCATAAATTAATTGGAGGGTCAAATGACCTCCAATCACTGCCAAATTTTGGTGGGGTGTTATTAGGGTCATGATAAACCCCTGGTTAAAATCTCAACTCATTTGGAGTTCATTTGATTAGGTAATCATTAGGCCAAAGATTTGTCCATTTAGGGGAAATTTGTGAATAAGGGCTATTTGGGATTTTTCATGGTCAAACCACCTCCTATTGGAGTGAGATTTTGGCCATTGCCCTAATATCACCCAAATCACCTCTATGAGAGTTATGGGGTCATGGGGAGTTGGATTGCCCTAGGTCATGGGTTTGGAGCACCTTGGGGTGCATTTAGCCAAGAAGAGAACCATTGGTCAAATGGGCCCATAGAGACTTGGGTCTTCTTGGAAGGGTCGGTGGGATTAATTTGAGACCCCATGAGGTTGATTGGTGAGCTTTGGAGTTGATTTGCTCAAGGCCATAGGGTTGACCCCTATGGAGTGGAATTTGGGGTTGTGAAGGACATAGGAGAGTTTGTCCTTGGGGAGGGGTGTGTTGGACTCCTCTGAGCTTTATAAGTGTTGTAACACCCTCACAAGAAGTTTGGGTGGATTTAGAGAAGTTTTTACCCTAACCCTAGGTTAAACTCTAAAGGGGTGCAATTAGAGGCTAGTGAAGGAAGAGGGGTCAAACCTTAATGGTTTGACTTGAAATTTTGGGGAGATGGTCATGGTGACCAGAGAATGCTATTGTGAGAAATTGGAGAGATTTTGAGTTGCCAAACCTAGGTAATAAATCTTTGGGTAGATTTGTAAATATTTAGGGTTTTGGGATTTAGGAAGAAATATTACTTAATGATTAACCATCTTCTGTCACCAACTTAGTTTTGATGTTATTAACCCCTGGAAATTTTATTAGAACCATTGGAAAACTTTTGGAGGTCCAAATTGTAATTATTCATATTGTTGACAATTTTTGGGATGATCAATTTTAGGGTGTTAGTTTTCTGTAATTGCATGAAACTTTGCTGGATGACATTTCATACCATTATGAACCCACAGTATTTTTCTCATAATTTATGGATTAATATTTTTGGTACCTCTAGTTCAATTTGGAATTATTTGCAAATATATCCTTGGTAGGAGTTACAATTGTAGTCTTTATGGTACATGGTCAAACTTGGTAGGACTGAATATTTTAGTATGAGTCACCTCTGTATAAATTTGCATAAGGTTTGGAGATCATATGAGGGTACCTCCTTTGGAATTTATTGGAAGTAAATGGGTTTTGGAATTTTTAATAATAGTAGATCTTGCTGGAATTCCCTACAAATTCATATCTACGGATTATTAGGTACCCTTGATTTATGTAAAAAGTTGGGTAGGCATTGGAAGTCAGAAGAGTGCACTTATAGTTCAAACCTTAGAAAGTTGTATTTTTGGAAAATTACTTTAAATATTAATAATGTTGGAAAAATTGTGAGACTCTGGAATTGACCTTAAATAAGTAGCATGGACCCCCAATAAAGTTATTGTGTCTTAGAGTTGATTATTTAATGTACCTCCCTTTATGAGCATCAAAACGTTAAGGGTGGTCTGCGTTTAGCAATTTGCAATCTTGGGGTTATAGGTCAAATTGGGGTATGCTGATTGGAGATGTGAGAGTTTAATGGTGATCATATGACTATGTGAGGATCCCTGGAGTTGATTAGGGTTTGATGAGTTCTAGGGTGATGGGGTGCCACCCTTGGGGTAGGTCGTTCTGGGATTGACAAAAGATCGTCTTTTCCTTTTAGTGTCTTTAAGCACTTAGGTTTAATTCAGGTAAAAGTATTAAGGGGGTTTTCTTATGGGTAGATACCAATAATACCAAGTGTCTTGGAAAAGGGAACCTTGGGGTGTCATCCCATAGCGGTTCCTAGTACCGTAGCGAGCCCCTTACAGGGTAACCCCCGGGAAGTTCAAGACTAACCCTAATTTATAGGAATAAGACATTAACTAATAACACACCCCGTGGTTTCGGGGGTTTAGTTGGTTTGGTGCTGCGAGCGGTAGGCTCGGTGGTGGTGACAGCGGATTGCTAAGACCGGTGAGCTTGTGACTCAGTGGTGTTTGATGGCGGGCAGGTTAGCCCGGGGAGCTTATGGCTCGGAGATAGGAAGTAAATCATGTTGCATGTGCAATGAAGGTGGTGGGTCTTCGGTATTGGACGATCGTTCACACCGACGTCAATACGTTGACTCGGCAAGTGTGGTTTTACACTTAGCCTTGAAGGTCTGGCGGTCCAGTCAGCAAGAGTACGCAAACGCTCCGCGGGTTTTGTAGAGGCGTACGATAGGTCTAGGTTAGGTAGTGTGAATACCAACCTAGAGGTGGGCGAGGCCCAACCCACCGCTTCCGTTTGCCACTACGGGAGTATCCTGGGAGTCTAGCTCGCTCCAAAAAGGGAAAACTAAAGGTCTATGCGCATAGAGTCGTAGTGAGTGAGTTGCACTTGTATGAACATAGCATAACAACATACTTGCATGTCATAGCATAAACATTGCATTCAACCTACCCCTAACGTATAAGTCGGTTATGGGACTTCTTATACGGTAGGCCCTGCTAAACGACCCCTTGGTCTATAGGTTTGTATGGGCATTCCTATAAATCAATGGTTACTTTTATATTACTTTACTTGTTATTATACTTACTGCTCTTTATATACTTTTACCACGCTTTCAATTACTGCTTCAGTTATATACGTACACATGTGTAGAGTAGAATCTTTTCGTGTATCACTACCACCTGCTCTTTGATTACACCCCTTGCTGTCCTCCGCTTCATCCTCCCGCACGGTGCCTAGGAGCCATTGGGGGTGGGGTGGGGAACATAAGGCTTAGTCTTTTTGACTAACGGTCGGTGGACCATATCATTTTAGGGGTTCGAGGAGACGCAGCAGCACCAGAGGCCGGAGCAGACGGAGGCGGGCCAGTCTAGTACAGGACCACAGGATTCAGGATCTGTGAGTGATTAGTAGTTAGCTTCCGCGAGTGATCTTGTAGTGAGGATATGATGTACAGGGCATGAGCCCTCTTTATTATTGTAACCCTTGTTATCTTTTATTCAGTTAGTAGTTGTGGACATTTTCCTTTATGGTTTATAATTCATGTGATTCTGTGGACTTGTCTTCTCTTTAATGTACTTTTCTTCGTGATCGATTTGGCCGGCAGGATCGGCGTTTTGTAGTGGCGACCTTCCCGAGTGAAGGTGTCACCGCAAAGCGGCGGTTCTGGGCCTAAGACCCTGTGATTTTTGCAAAAAAAAAAATGGGGTCTTACAAGTCGTGTGATAAAATCCATGGCGACGTCGTCCCAAACGCGATCGGGAATCGGAAGATGCTGAAGGAGGCCACCCAGAAACATGGCTTCGTACTTGGCCTTCTAGCAGATGAGGCAGGTGGCTACGAAAGCCTTGACCTGTCGGAACATGTGAGTCCAATAGAGGGAGGTTGCTAGCCGTCGGTACGTTCGGTAAGCACCGGCGTGTCCCCCCGTCGAGGAAGCATGGAACTCGGCAAACACCCGAGGAATGCTCGGGGAGGAAGGGGTGAGTACGAGGCGACCCTTGAAGAGGAGGCGGCCCTTGAAGAGGAGGCGGCCGTCAACCAAGGAGTAAGGTGGGAGGGTTGTGGCGTCTGCGAGGAGTGCTATCTGAATCCCATTGAACGTCGGGTCAGCTTCTACTTCCCGTTGGAGGGTATCTGCATCCTCCCAGACCGGGCGGGAGATGGCTGCAAGTATGGGGTTGCGAGAGAGAGCGTCGGCTGCGCGATTCGCCTTCCCTAGACGAAACTCGATGCTGAAATCGTAGCCTAGTAGCTTGGCCACCCACACTTGTTGAGCGGGAGTAGCAATCTTCTGTTGTAGGAGGTAGCGGAGGTTGTGGTGGTCGGTGCGGACAACGAACCATCGGCCCAGGAGGTATGGTCGGCAGTGCTGAACTGCAAGGACGAGGCCCATGAGCTCGTTCTCGTAAGCGGAGCGGCTGCGGATTGTGTCAGAAAAAGCGCGGGTGAGATAGGCCACAGGGCATCCGACCTGCATAAGTACGGCTCCCACGCTGACGCCCGACGCGTCGCACTCCACGAAAAAGGGCTAGGAGAAATCCGACATGGCTAACACCGGGGTGCGAACCAAGACTTGCTGTAGAGCGATAAACGCGGCGGAGGCCGCCGCCGACCACTTGAAGGGACCTTCGGCAGACTTCTTCAGGAGTTGGGTGAGGGGTCGGGCCAACGTGTCGTACCCCTGAATGAACCGTCGGTAGTACCCTGTCAGTCCCAAGAACCCACGGACATCGTGGAGAGATGAAGGTGTCGGCCACTGGAGGACCGCTCGATCTTGTCGTTGTCCATCGCGACCCCCGCAGCGAAAATGGTGTGTCCCAGATAGCACACCTCTGGAACCCCAAAGGAACACTTTGTTGGGTGGAGCTTAAGGTGGTGATGCCACAAAGTGGCCAACGTCTGGCGAACGTGTTGGAGGTGCTCCTGCCAAGAAGAACTGTAGACCAATATGTCATAAAAAAAAACAAGTACTTGCTGACGAAGTACCGGGCGAAAAATGTCGTTCATCGTGGCCTAAAAGGTGGTTGGTGCGTTGGTCAGGCCGAAAGGCATAAACAGGAACTCATAGTGTCCATCATGGGTCCGGAAGGCCGTCTTGGCGACGTCGTATGGCCGAACGTGAATCTGGTGGTAGCCAACACGGAGGTCCAGCTTGGTGAAAACGGTCGCGTCGTGGAGCTCATCCAAAAGCTCCTAAATCACCGGAATCGAGTACTTGTCTGGGACGGTGGCTTTGTTGAGCTCTCGATAGTCCACGCAAAAGCGCCAGCTGCCGTCCTTTTTCCTGACCAAGAGGACTGGGCTGGAAAAGGGGCTTGCACTGGGGGAGGATGAGCCCCCCCCCCCCCCCCGGTGAAATAGGCCACAGGGCAGCCGACCTGCATAAGTACGGCTCCCACGCCGACGCCCGACGCGTCGCACTCCACGAAAAAGAGCTAGGAGAAATCCGGCATGGCAAACACCGGGGCGCGAACCAAGACTTGTTGCAGAGCAATAAACGCGGAGGAGGCCGCCGCCGACCACTTGAAGGGACCTTCGGCAGACTTCTTCAGGAGTTGGGTGAGGGGTCGGGCCAACGTGTCGACCCCAGAATGAACAGGCGGTAGTACCCTGTCAGTCCCAAGAACCCACAGACATCGTGGAGAGATGAAGGTGTCGGCCACTGGAGGACCGCTCGATCTTGTCGTTGTCCATCGCGACCCCCGCAGCGGAGATGGTGTGTCCCAGATAGCACACCTCAGGAACCCCAAAGGAACACTTTGTTGGGTGGAGCTTAAGGTGGTGATGCCACAGAGTGGCCAACGTCTGGCGAACGTGTTGGAGGTGCTCCTGCCAAGAAGAATTGTAGACCAATATGTCATAAAAAAAAACAAGTACTTGTTGACGAAGTACCGGGCGAAAAATGTCGTTCATCGTGGCCTGAAAGGTGGTTGGTGCGTTGGTCAGGCCGAAAGGCATAAACAGGAACTCATAGTGTCCATCATGGGTCCGGAAGGCCGTCTTGGCGACGTCGGACGGCTGAACGTGAATCTGGTGGTAGCCAACACGGAGGTCCAGCTTGGTGAAAATGGTCGCGCAGTGGATCTCATCCAAAAGCTCCTGAATCACCGGAATCGAGTACTTGTCTGGGACGGTGGCTTTGTTGAGCTCCTGATAGTCCACGCAAAAGCGCCAGCTGCCGTCCTTTTTCCTGACCAAGAGGACTGGGCTGGAAAAGGGGCTTGCACTGGGGGGATGAGCCCCCCCCCCCCCCCCCCATCAGCATATCGCGTACAAGCCTCTCGATCTCGTCATTTTGCACGTGCCCGTAGCGGTATGGTCGGACCGAGACTGCGGACACGCCGGGCTGAAGAGGAATGGCATGATCGTGCGACCAAGCCGGCTGTAACCCGGATGGTGCAGTAAAGAGGTCCCCAAACTCAAATAGGAGGGCTTGAAGGGACGGAGGTGGTGATGAGGCTGGCGGCGCGGCATCCGAGATGGTCCAGAGCCAAGCCAAAAAATCGACGTCTGAAGTCCTCTGAATCGTGCGGAAGGAGACGGGGAAGCAAAGTAGTGCGGCATCCCCCACAAGGCAACACTCTTGACCGTCCTGGAGGAAACGCATCGTCATATTCCCTGAGTTGACTCGCACGTCGCCCAACGTGCATAGCCACGCAACGCCCAAGATGGCGTCGATCCCGCCAATGTCGAAGACGTAGAAGTCCGTCGTCACCAAGGGCCCACTGAAAGCGAGACGGACGGACAACGGCCTGGATCGAGTGGCGACGACCATCGCCCAAACTGACCGTGACGTTCGGAGAAGGTTCCATCGGGAGGTGGAGTTGCTGGGCCAATTGAGAGGAGAGAAAATTATGGCTTGCCCCGCTGTCCGCCATGATGACGATGTGGCGATCGCCCAACTTGCCTGTCAACTTCATGGTTTGAGGCCCTGAAATGTCGCCCACGGAAAAATATGGGAGCTCCAAACGGTGAAGGCCAGCGGCGGCGGCGGCCTCGATGGTGTCCTCCGCAGTGATTTCGAGGTCCTCAAAATCCGCCAAAGTAACCTCCGGTTTGAAGTCGCCGATGATGGCTTGGAATTCCTTGACCGCGCAGATGTGGGAAGGGAGTAGGGCTGACGGCAGCGGAAACATAGTCCTTTGTGGCGGAGGTCGTCGAACTCGCGGTTGGAGAAGCGCTGTGGCGGGCCTGGATGGCCCGGCCAGCCGCCGGGAGGGCGTCGAGGGGCCTGTTGTTCCGGAGTAGCGGGCCGCCATGGTCGGCGCCCCGGCGGAGGCCCGCCTGGAGTCGGCGGGGGTCGAGGAGACAGATCCGCCTCCACGAGGCGGCCCATGTCGAGGGCCTCGAAAACCGTCTGGGGGTGATGGGTGCGGAGCTGGGACCGGATGTTGGGCTTTAGGACATGCATGAAGAAGCCGAGATAATGATCAGGTGGTAGGCCCGGAACATGGGTGAAGAGGGTTACGAACTCATCGATGTAATCGTCCAATGAACCGATTTGGCATACCCCACACAAGCGTTCGATGGCGGATCCGAAATAGCGGTTATCATAGCGGCAGATCATCTCTTGTTTGATCTCCGGCCAAGAGATCGTCAGGTTGGACTGTCGGAGCCACCGGGCCCAATGAAGGGCAGAGTCGTCGAGTCCCATGACAGCGGTAGAGACCTTGTCCTGCTCGGGAGTATGGTGGAGGTCGAAGTACTGTTGTGCCTTGGCAATCCACCCCATCGGGTCCACACCAGCGAAGGTGGGAAGGTCCAGGGCGAGGGTTGGACGGCCCGGAGGAGACGGAGTCGTGGACTCTCCGTTGTGCGGGAGGGGTGATGCGCCGAGGATGGACGCGTCGATGGACTGGCCCAGCGGATCCGGTGGCGGGGGAGGCGGCGGTGGTTTGGAGGGCATCGATCTTGGCATGAAGGGCGACAAGGGAGACATGCATGGAGGCCACGAGGGACTCTTGGGCGTCGAGGCGACGTTGGATGGCATCGTCGGAGCTATCGGCGCCGGACACGTCGGGGTGCAAGCGAGTCGCCAGAGCCATGGTTGATGGAGAGAAGGTTCGCGGCGTTGGCTGGCCGAGGCGGCTGGATGCTGCGGAGGTGCGGTGCTGAATGCAGCGGCAGGTGCGGCGCGGTCTGGATGCAGCAGTGGATGCAGCGGCAGGCGGAAATGGCAGGTCAATCGGGATCGGTATGCAGCGGCAGCGGATCGGGATGCAGCAGCGGCGGTGGTGCGGCTCGGTCGATCGGGATGCAACAGCGGCAGGTGCGGCGCACGGGCTAACTCGCGGAAGATGCGCGAAAGGCGCGCAGGCTGACTCGCGGAAGGCGCGCGGGCTGACTCGCGGAAGACGCGCGCGGGGGTGATGCGAACCCGGCGGTGGAGGAGGGGGGGATCGGCCGGTTACGGGGAGAGAGGGGGAGAGAGAGAGGGGGGAGGGAAAGAGGGAGAGAGGGAGGGAGGATTAGGGTTAGGGAAATGAGGAGGGAAAATACATATTCATCCAAGATGCCCAAAATGAGTACAAGTGTTGCCCCTTATAGTAGTGGGGTGTGAATAGCGGCGTGAATAAACCACCCCAAAATAAAAGCTGGAATAAACGTAAATGCAGGCTCGGCGTCGTGCAGCTCCGTAACAAAAGATCAGAAAGCTATAACGGCGTCCTGATCCAATAATATTTTTCAAGAAACCTGACTATTGTAAAACTTGCATAGAAGCAATGGATCTATCCAAACAGGAAGGAAATCATGAAACATACCTAAAAGGACAATAGGAGAGAAGAAATCACTCGATAGAGCTTATAGGAACTCACTAGGGCTCCGTTTGGGGGGACTTATTTTCACCGGTCAAGCGGTCACGACCGCATGAATCGGACCTTAATTAAGATCCGGTTCATGCGGTCGTGACCGCTTGACCGGTGAAAATAAGTCCTCCCAAACGGAGCCTAGATCTGTTGGCATCAACGAGGGGGAAGACTAGTCTGATTCAAAAAAAGATGAAGAAGTCTCGACTGAACTGTTGGGGTGTACTCATTGTAGATCTCACATTAACATTCTGCGGTCAAGGAGAAAGAGATCAATGTCATAGGCGAACCCTAGCAAGGCAGAAATCGTCAGGGGCGACACTGGCCGTTGAGGTTGTGATTGGTGGACGTGAGTTCAATTTCACGGTTGGAGATCGAGATATTACCAAATTTGCCACAAGCCCTTTATAAATTGGGTGTTTGGCGTGGCTGTTTTAAAATTAGAGATACACAACTCTCGTAACGCACAGCCACGTACCCTTACATGTGTAAGTTTTGGCAAAATGCAACACAATTCTTACACTAGGAAATGCACATGTTTGACTAATAAAGGGCAGATCGGTGCACAAAACATCCCCGCGCAGTGAGGGTCCGGGGAAGGGTCACACCGCAAGGGCGAAATGTAGGCAAATCTTACCCTCCATTTTTGCAAGAGGCTACTTCCAGGACTTAAACCCGTGGCCACAAGGTCACACGACAACACCTCAACCGGTGCATCAAGGCTCCCCTTCACATGTTTGACTAATAATGCAACATATTTTCCCCAAGCAAGAAAGAAAAGAAAGGTAAGGAGTAAATGTTCAGAATGTGGAAAAGTCAGCCAAATTTAAACATGTTTACCCATACCATCAAGCAAAGTAAGCAAATTGACAACCATAGTTTTGTTTAAGCATATGACGATTTTAAAATTTTAGTATTTTACAAAGCAGAAGTAGCAACAACAAAGTTGCACAGGCAGAAGTCAGACACACAGATTTTAAAACCAACCACAGGTCTCTAAAGAGATTCTCAAAAAAAAAGATCAATATCAATGTCAAAGTTGAGCAAGATCAAAACAAATGGAAATTTGTGCAAACATTTGGTGATAAATCATGTTGCTAGGAAAACAAAAGATATCATTCACATAATCAATTAACAATAAACTGAAAAACAGTTTCCTATTTCAGTAAAAAGAAAAAGAGAAATATAAATAGTCCGTTCAAATAATGTTTTTTAAATGTAGATCATGCCGCCTAATTAATAATTTGTTGAAGACTCCTGTCTTACAGAAAAACACATTCAAGAAAAGCGAATTCTTTACAAGATTATAGTTCAGTAAACAACTATGCAAAAAACTCAATGGGCAAGGAACACACCTCGTCATCAGATTCGGAATAATTTTCTGAAGAGTCGGAATAATTTTCTGAACTGTAGGAATAATTTTCTGAACTGTCGCTCGATGTGGTTAGAACAGCCCTCTTGATAGGAACAGGAACACTCTTTCTGGCAGTTGAAACTTTGGCAGAATCATCCTATAAATAGACATGTTTGCATAGGCAACTAGATAAAAAGGAGTATATAAAACCAGATCTGAAATATTTCTTAATTGCAGTGGCAGGCAAATTTTTAGACAAAATTGCAGGCTTCATTTTCTGAAAGTATCATCAAAACTTCAAAGTCAAATAACAGACATCCTCATTTATAACTCAAACACACAATACATTAAACCACCCCCATAATGAATCAAAAGACTGCATCCTTAGTTAACATATAATAAAGCAAACTTAATGAATCATAATAACTACAACATAGAATTTGCTCAATTTAGAATCATATTGAATAATTGTGCAGTAGCATGTTGCATACCAATACATTTCTCTATTGTGCTTAATATTTATACTTATGAGCTGCTAACAAAGAGTTAAAACCTTTCAGCATGGCAAATTACTTTGATAAAGTGAAATTCACAGGTACAGTGGTTCATTGCTCCAAGAGAATGTCAAATTAACTAATAAGAGCAGTGACTAAATGTGCACCCAACCTTAATTTTAACATCTTACATTGTCCTAAAATTTATCATAGACCTACTGTAGAAAATGGAATAAAGATTTGTATTATATACTTAAAAAGGATTACATTGATCCCCTATTTATACACACACAAAGGGGAATCTAATTCCTGATTGTAGATGTCGGACTAATTACAAAAAGAGGGAAGGCACTAACCGCACACCACTCAGCGCTACACGCACACCAACACTCCCCCTCAAGGTGGGCGAAAGATATCCACTAAGCCCATCTTGTCACCCAACCTGAATAAATCAAATGAGCTGAGTCCTTTAGTTAGACAATCAGTCACTTGCTCCTTCGTATCAACATGTCCCAGTTTGAGCACCCCACTATCCAGTTTCTCCTTGATAAAGAACCTGTCGATCTCTATATGCTTCGTCCGGTCATGGTGGACAGGGTTATTTGCAATGCTGATGGCTGACTTGCTGTCACACCATAATGTCATCTGCCCTCCTTGGTTTATCTTGAGTTCCATTAGCAGGGATTTCAACCACAACAACTCTCTCACACCTAAGGTCATTTCTCTGTACTCTGCTTCGGTTGTAGACCTTGCAACTACTGTCTGCTTCTTGCTCCTCCAGGAGACTAGATTGCCTCCTACAAACATGTAGTATCCAGACGTTGACCTTCTGTCATCAACGCAACTAGCTCAGTCAGAGTCACAATAGCCTTCAATGTTTGAATGTCCATTCCTTCTAAAGATCAGTCTCTTTCCTGGTGCACTCTTTAAGTACCTGAGAATCTGATATACAGCATCCATGTGACCCTCCCTAGGATCATGCATATAGCGGGCCACCACACTTACGGCAAACGATATGTCGGGGCGGGTGTGACCCAGATAGATCAGGCGGCCTACCAACCTCTGGTACCTTTCTTTATCAATTGACTCTCCTGCCTCAGCACCAAACTTGGACTTCTGATCAAAGGGAGCAACTGCAAGTCTGCGCCCTAGCATACCCGTCTCTTTGAGCAGATCCAACACATATTTCCGTTGGAATAGAACAATCCCTTCTGCACCGTGGACTACCTCAATCCCAAGAAAGTACCTTAGTTGCCCCAAGTCTTTCACCTCAAATTCTTTTCCCAATTTCTTCTTCAGCTGAGTAATTTCACCTTCATCATCGTCTGTGATGATCATGTCGTCCACATACACAGCAAGTATTGTAATGTGAGCTCCACGTTGCCGAAAGTAAGACATTTTCCGCATTGGTCTGCTGATATCTCATAGCTATCATGGCCCTCCTGAACCTGTCAAACCAGGCTCGAGGAGACTGCTTCACTCCGTAAAGTGACTTCTTGAGTCTACACACCTTCTCTGTTGTTTGCCTCGTGCCAAAGCCTGGTGGTACCTCCATGTAAACTTCTTCCAACAAGTCCCCGTGAAGAAAGACATTTTTCACGTCCAGCTGGTGTAGTTTCCATCCCCTATTTGTTGTCAAAGATATCAGTGTCCGCATTGTGCTCATCTTTGCGACGGGTGCAAAGGTCTCATCGTAGTCAATGTCATAAGTCTGACTATACCCCTTTGCAACTAATCGGGCTTTGTAGCGCTCAACCTGACCTTCCGGGTTCTGTTTCACCGTAAAAACCCATTTGCACCCAACCGTCTTTTTTCCAGGTGGTAGAGATACAAGATTTCATGCGTTATTCTTTTCCAATGCCCGGAGTTCTTCTAGCATTGCAGCTTTCCACTGTGGATCTTCCTTAGCAACCTGCCAACACTTAGGAATAGAGACATTGTCCAAAGATGCAATGAATGCTCCATGTATAAGTGATATTTTAGAGTAAGAGACAAATTGGGCAATATCATGGGGAAAGTCATACCGATCAGGTGAGACTCCTGCATTCCTGCGGGAACTCTGTCTTACCGGTATGGGAGAGAAACTAGGAAGGGGAGGAATTATAACACCTGTGGATTCGGAGGCTGAAGTGGATAGAGTAGGTGTCTCAGGAGTCAGAGTAGCAGAAGACACGAGACTCGACACAAGTGGCATTGTAGGCATTGTAGTTTCATTCTGCTGGACTCTTCGTGTATACACTCTCAGCTCCCCATGAACCTGATGTTCATCAGTGACAGATTTATTCTCCTCATGTACTGCGCAACAGCCAACTCCGCACCCTTCTGTACAGGAGGGCAAGGGATACTTACTATCCTTCTCTCACTACTACTGATATCTTCCCCTTCTCGCCTCATATCGTCCGTAACAAGCGGGTCCTCAAGAGGTGAGTCAACCGGAGAGGAGTAATATGGCTCAAACTCCCTAAATGTGGCATCCATACTAATGAATAATTTTCTCTCTACCGGACTCCAACACACATACACCTTTTGAGTAGCCGAATACACAACAAAGACACTTCAGAGCCTTTGGATCCAACTTTCCCACATTTGATATCCGATCATGTACGAAGCACACGCAACCGAAGGTCTTGAGGGGAAGAATATCTCCATTCTTCCCCCGTAGTATCTCAATTGGGGACTTCCATTCCAATACTCGTGAGGGCATTCGATTGATCAAATATGTTGTTGTAAGAACAGCTTGCCCCCATAAGTACTTTGACACCTTCATCGATATCATCACGCTCCGAGTCACTTCTAAAAGGTGTATGTTCTTCCGTTCTGCTCTGGTGTGTACGAACAAGCCGTTTGATGTTGTATTCCATGTGAGGACAAGTACTCTCCAAATGCTTTGTTGGTGTACTCTGTCCCATTGTCCGACCTCAACACTTTTACAACTGCACCATATTGAGTCTGAACCCCTTTGAAGAAATCCTTAAAGCATGCAAACACATCACTTTTATTTTTCATCAAGTAAAGTCAGGTCACACGAGAGAAGCAATCAATGAAAGACACAAAATAACGGAACCCATTCACAGTAGTTGTGGGACAAGGTCCCCAAACATCAGAATGTATTAAATCAAAAGGAGCAACAATTTTATTATCCGAACTGGAATAAGAGTTTCTAATGTGCCTGCCAAACTCGCATGTATCACAGATAATTTTATTACGATTAGTTTTCTCAAATAAAGTGGAATACAACTGACTTAAAACATGAAAAGAGGGATGTCCCAAACGCCGATGATAAAGAAGAAGCAATTCTTCGATGCTCCTTCCGAGTCCTGCAACATCTTCTATCAGTGTTGAGAGAGCTAAGTTCATACTTTCCTTATCCAGGTACCACAAGCCACTATGTCATGTGCCAGCCCCAAGTCTTCTGTCGGTCTCCTTCTCTTGGAAGATCACATTCGGAATATCAAACAAAACAACACATTTTAGTTGAGATATGATGACACTAATGGGTAGGAGATTCACAGGAAAGGATGGAGCATGCAAAACATTGGACGGAGTCAAAGTATTGGTACATCGCACGGTACCCTTACCAACCACTGTTGTGTTGTGTCATCGACAGACTGGATGCTCTCTGGGACTACTAGGGGAGTATACGAAAGAAATTCCCTAGCATCCCCAGTGACATGTCGAGAAGCACCTGAATCGACTATCCAATCTGGTGATCTAGTATTGGATATAGCTGCGAGGGCAAGAGTTTCATCTGTACCTGAGGTTGAATGAGCGAATGAGGCAATGTTACCCCTTGATGAAACTGGAGTGAGTGCGTCATCCATCACACCATTTTGCTTTCTCTGCATCAACTGAGAGTAAGCGTTCACGATCTCCTGTTCCTCTGAGTAACCTATATCAGTCATACTTCTGTCTACCTCACCTTCGGCTATCATTAGATTCACATGGTAACCTCCTCTTCCACCACCTCTGCGCCCACCGCGACCGCGGTAGCTTCCTTTTCCCCGTCCACCTGCATCCCGCTCTTTCGGTAGCTTGGGGCAAGCCAGTCGCAAATGACCTATCTCGCCACAATTGTAACATTGTCGTGTCTCACCATTGTATCCTGTGTGTCCAGAATTGGTTACCGCTAGGGCTGATTTCACCCCGGTGGGTGCAATCGTACCAGACTGAAGCTTAATTCGGCTCTCCTCCTGCATCATAGCTGAGATCGTCTCATCCAGGGTAGGAATCTTTGGCTGAGCGAGCAACATTGCGCTTCTTGGCTCAAAAGTCGGGTTCAATCCCCTCATAAAGTGCATAGTCCTTCGTTGAACATCTCGCTCCTTTTTTGTGCATTCAGGATCTTTGCAGCATGCGGCTGGTGAGAAATAATCATAGTTTGCCCATAGTCGCTCTAGATCTGCGGCATACTCCTGTAACGAGCGATCTCCCTGGGTTACAGTCTTTATCTCCAGCTCGATTTGAAATACGCGCATGTTGTCGTCGACTCCTGCGTAGAGCCTCTGTAACTTCCCCCAAACATCGCTTACAGTCTTCATGTAATCCACCGTGATAGCGATAGATGCGATCATCGAATTTAGGAACCAAGTGTGTAACAAATTATGCGTCGCTTTCCACTCATTGTACCCATCTGAGTCCTTCCCTGGCTCCCCCTTCTCGCCAGTCAGATAACCCTCCAGGTTCCTTCCGGACAGAGCCCTCTTTACCCGACGCGACCAACTCAAGTATGTGGCTGGTCCATCGAGCTTCAGCCCCACGGGAGGGAGATCAAGCTTCACCGGAGGCGATTGCGACTGAGCGGATCCTTCGCCTTTGGACATCCGTAAGAAATCGAAGAACACCTTGAGGTCTGCCTCCTCCAGTTTGGCCACTAATTTCTCCATGAGTAGCACAACTATTGATTTTTTTTTAAGCAAATGAATTTCTCCGGACACCCCTCGCAACGTCACAATCCCACTGCACGTGGATAAGAGGCGCTCCTGCCGCACGCCGACTGCCGCAACAACCTCACGCGCTCCTGCCGCTACTCCCGTGCAAGCGCCGCACCTCCCGTGCAAGCGTCGCGCCTACCGCAAGGAGAAGCTGCTCCTCTGCACGCGCACGCGCTTCTCCGCACGCTCTCCTCCTGCCGCGCCCCTGCTGTCGTGCCCCTGCCGCACCCCTGCTGTCGCGCGCTCCTGTCGCACGTTCCTGTCGCGCTCCTGCCGCACGCTAACTGTCGCGCACTCCTGCCGAGCTCCTGCTACCAACTCCTCTTGCGATTGCTGCTCCTGGGGAGAAGCTCCCCTCTGTGCGCAAGTGCCGCAACCGCAGTGCCGCAACCGCAGTGCCGCAACCGCAGTGCCGCAACCGCAGTGCCGCAGCCGCACCCCCTCTGGGCGCAAGTGCCGCAGCCGCACCCCTTCTGCGCGTGAGTTCTGCACCTCCTCTGTGCGCAAATGCCGCTGTCGTGGAAGCGCAAGTGCTCCCGCAAGTGCGCGCAAGTGCCGCACGGTCTCCTTTCTCCAAGGTGCCGCAACCCTAATGCCGCAGCAAATTCGCCCGAGAGATCACCTCCGGAGTTTGTCCCGCTGCACTCTCTCGCACCGGATCCGAAACTCGCTCTTCCGAACCTAGCTCTGATACCATGTAGAAAATGGAATAAAGGTTTGTATTATATACTTGAAAAGGATTACATTGATCCCATATTTATACACACACAAGGGGGAATCTAATTCCTGATTGGAGATGTGGGACTAATTACAAAAAGAGGGAAGGTGCTAACCGCACACCACTCAGCGCTACACGCACACCAACACCTACAACATCTACATGAACTAGAAGAATGTGAAGTGCTAGGAGTCTGATATGCTTTGTTTAGTGGAGATGGAAAATAGCTACAGCACAGATGCTTCCCAACTTAGTCTTCAAATTGAAGTAACTCAATTATGCTTTCTTACTGCAACTATAATATTGTAAGGTGATTTGGATGACATATCAATTAAAGAAATTTATTTAGTATTCATGAATTGTAAGACTTTGTGAAAATATGATGGTAAGAGAGAAAACATCTAAAAGATTTCTCATCCTAATTTTGTCACCAAGCAGAACCTCGCCATCTTAATAATGTCTGCAACAGTGCAACTACATAGATTATGTAATTTTTTGTGAAGAAACACAGCTATACAAACACATGACACATCATGAACACATTTAGTACAAAAACATATGCAAAACACTGAGAAAGTGAGACTTTGAGATTCAGTTTGACCAACTTCATCAGATGATGACTCTTCAATGCTACTGGACTCCTTCACTAGTTGCTTTGCCAGTTTACCACCCTTTTTCGGAGCAATTTTGGCCTGAAATTTAAGAAGCAGTTACTACTGAAAAGTGTATACCATTTTTAACTATTGCATATTTTTATGAAATCCATGTCACATGACCATTTAATTAGGGAAAAATGCGCATGGACAAAAATGATTGTATATCATGTAAAAAAGAAGATAATAAACTTTTCCCATTGCTGCAACCATTTAAATTGGCGTCCTAAGCGGCTTAAATAAGAGCACTCGTTAGCTTCCTCCATTGTGTATTGCAGGTCAAGTTCAGGTAAGGAAACCAGACTCTTTAATTATAGGTCTATGATGAGTGCATAGACCAATGCCAAGACCCCCTTCACTAGAGAGGAGGGATCTAGGATCCTAATGAACTAAGTAGACACCTCTCTGAGCTAATTAAGAAATAAATAATCATAATTTGATAAAAGACATAATTATGTAGAAGCTTGTATGTATTTCTTATGTTATAAAATACAAGGAGGGAATACATATTTATAAGAGAGAAGAGAGGAGAGAAAATCCTATACACAATGTGGGAGGGACTAAAGGAGAGAGAGAAATAAATGCACTCATAAATACAATAATGGGCCTATCTATGGGCCTTTGATATGGGCTTTTCTAACACTCCCCCGCAAGCTGGAGCGTACAAATCGTAGGCGCCAAGCTTGGATAAGCACTGATGATAGAGAGTACTGGACAGTGCCTTTGTGAGGACATCCGCAACCTGTTCAGTACCCAGAACATGTTTCAATTCAATCTTCTTCATCTGGACTTTCTCTCGAATGAAGTGGCAGTCTACCTCAATATGTTTTGTTCTCTCGTGAAAGACGGGATTCTTGGCTATGTGTATTGCAGCCTGGCTGTCACAGAGAAGGAGAGCAGGTGCGGGAAGCTTCATACCAAGATCCGTGAGAAGGCTTTCAAGCCACGTTAGTTCTGATACTACTGATGTCATTGCCCGATATTCTGCTTCAGCTGAAGATCGTGCAACTACTGCTTGTTTCTTGCTCCGCCAGGTGATCAAGTGTCCTCCAAAGTAAGTGCAAAAACCACTTGTTGATCGCCGATCATCTATGGACCCAGCATAGTCAGCATCTGAATATGCGACTAGATTTGGAGTTGAAGATGAGGTTTTGTACACAAGGCCTTGACCAGGAGCTGTCTTAAGATATCGGAGGATTCGTTCAACAGCCTGCAAGTGAGAACTCCGAGGGGCATGCATGTATCGGCTGACAATACCTACAGCAAATGATATATCTGGTCTTGTCACTGTGAGGTAGATCAATTTTCCGACCAGACGGCGATAATACTCCGGATTTTGCAGCAGAAGATCAGTGTCAGATGCCTGAGCAGAAATCTTGTGATTTACATCCATTGGAGTGTTGACTGGCTTGCATCCAGAGTAACCTGCATCGTGGAGAAGGTCGAGGCAGTATTTTCGCTGAGAGAGGACGAGACCATCAGATCGTCTGGCGACTTCTAAACCCAGGAAGTAGTTGAGACTTCATAGATCCTTTGTCTGAAAGGCAGTGCTGAGATGTTGTTTGACCTTCTGTATCCCTTTGACGTCATCTCCAGAAATGACGATGTCATCACATAAACTAGCAGAATGACTGTTCCAGTTGGCTGATGGCGAATGAACAGAGAGGACTCTGCCGAGCTCTGTTTGAAACCAAGTACCCGAAGTTCCTTACTGAACTTGTTGAACCAGTTCCGCGGGGATTGTTTGAGACCATACAGAGATTGCAACAATAGGCAGACCAGTGACTCCCCCGTGGTCTCAAACCCGGGAGGTTGTTCCATGTACACCGTCTCCTGTAGATCGCCATTGAGGAACGCGTTTTTGATGTCCAATTGATAGAGGGGCCACCGTCGATGTACAGCAACAGAGATGAGCACACGAACGGTATTCAGTTTCGTCACCGGAGAAAAGGTTTCCTCATAGTCAATGCCATGTTGAGTATATCCACGAGCGACCAAGCGAGATTTCAGCCGATCAATAGTGTCATTGGGAGCATGTTTGATAACGAAGACCCATTTACAGCCAACTGTTTTCTGACCCGGAGGGCGGGGTACCAGAGTCCAGGTTTTGTTTGCCCAGAGAGCTGTCATTTCCTCTTCCATGGCAGCGCGCCAGCCAGGGTGTTAGAGAACCTCCTGCACTGAGTGAGGAATAGCCACAGTAGACAAAGAAGTAGCAAAAGTTTTAAGTGGAGGGGAGAGACGATGCAGGGATACGTAGCTCGCCATTGGATGAGCGGTGGACTCTGTTACCGGATCAGCAGGACTTGGAGCACCAGAGGACGAGGACGACTGCGCAGGGGCAACGGGGCGGGAAGTGTGTCGGGAATAGACCTGGATAATAGGCGGCCGGTAGGGAGGCTGAGTAGGGAGTGGTTGTGGCAGAGGTGGTGGAGGAGGCGTGTTAACCGGGATGATGGGTCGCATGACGGGTTGTGGGAGAGAAGGTGATGGAGAAGGTGTTGCTGGAGCTGGAAAGAATGGCAGGTCTTCTCGGAAGGTTACGTCAGCGGACACCGAAATTTTCCGAGTGAGAGGAGAATAACAGACGTAGCCTTTCTGTGTATGGGAGTAGCCAACAAACATTTGCTTAGTCGCTCTGGGATCGAGTTTGTCCGTAGATGGTCCCATGGAGTGGACGTAACACGTACAACCAAAGATTCGAGGTGTGAGAGGGAAGGCCGGAGTAGAGGGAAAGAGTAGACTGAATGGACTGACATTGTTGAGTACGGAGGAGGGAAGGCGGTTTATAATGAAGCATGCGGTAGATATCGCAAAGTTCCAATAGACCTTAGGAACGTTCATGTGAATCATGATCGAGCGAGCCATATCAAGGAGATGTCGGTTCTTCCGTTCGGCCACACCGTTTTGTTGAGGGGTGTAAGCACATGAGGTTTGATGAATAATCCTGAATTCAGAGCATAAGCTGGAAAACTCATTGCCAGTGTATTCGCGAGCATTATCGGTGCGCAGCGTTTTGACGATGGTGGAGAAGTGAGTGCGGGTTTCAAGGATAAACGCCTTAAACACACGAGGTAACTCAGAGCGTTCGCGAAGTAAGTATAGCCATGTTGTGCGGGAGTAATCATCAATAAAAGTAATAAAGTAACGAAATCCAGAGATACTACAAATTTTATAGGGACCCCAGATATCGGAATGAATAAGATCAAAAGGAGCGGAGCTCCGAGTACAAGTTGCAGGAAAGGATGAACGCGGCTGTTTGCCGAAAATACATGATTCACATTGAAATGTAGAAAAAGATACATCGGGGAGTGCCTTCTTGAGGATAGGGAGGGGAGCATGGTCAAGACGTTGATGTCAGTCAGTAGAAGAGACAGAGGCGAGGATGGTGGGAGAGTCGTCGAGAAGGTAGAGCCCGTTGCGCAGCTGCCCTTTACCAATGGTAGTCCCCGTCCGTCGATCCTGTATCAGAAAAGAAGAACGTGAAAAAGTGACGGAGCAATCCAAATCAGTAGTGAGACGGCTAACAGAGAGTAAGTTAAACGGGGAGCCCGGAACATAAAGTGCCGAGCGGAGAGAAATGGATGGGCTGAGAGATAGGTCAGCTGAGCCGGACACAGAGACAGTCGCTCCATTGGCCACAGTGATATACTTCGGATGAGGAGCACCCGAATACGTTGGCAGCTGAAGAGACGTGATATGATGAGTGGCACCCGAATCCACTATCCAGCGAGGACTAGTGGAGAGACAAACGATACCTGGGCTGGAGACGGAGGCGACCGAGGCAGGTGGAGTCATCATCCCTTGGAATTGCTGGAACTGTAGGCGGAGAGCCTCAAGATCGGCACGAGAGGCCGAGGAGCTATCGTCAACGACTGCAGCAGTCGGTCGTGGAGGAGGAGGAGGAGGGTTGCCAGTCTTCCGAAAGCAGGTGGACTCATAATGGCCATCACGACCACAGAACGAGCACTTCGGCCGTCCTCGTCCACCACGGCCCCTTCCACGGTAGGCCGACCGACCTCGGTTAGAAGGAGGAGGAAATGAAGGAGTAGGGACATTTTGGAGAAGAGCCGGTGAGGGAGGAGCAAGAGCCTCCGGAGGTTGTGATACTTTGAGTAGCATGGAGCAGACAGCCGATAAGGAGGGAGTGGGAGTCGAGGCCAAGACTTGTGCCCGAATACTCAGAAGATGTGGAGGAACACGGGTCATTAGCATAGCAATACAGACGGCCTCCCTTTGCGCGCGCTGAGTGGCATGATCAGAGGTGGGCGGCTGGTGTTGAAGCCATGCTTCGGAGAGTGACTTGACCCGAGCGACAACAGAGGTAATGTTTGGTCCACTGGTGTCCAGAGCCTGAAGGTCAGAGATAATGTCGAAGAGACTTTGAAGGCTGTCCTTGCCGGAGTATAAGGAGTGGAGCTCGTACCACATCCCTTTGTCCGTGGGCAGGTACATGACCATTTCATATGGTTCGCCCTCCAAAGAGTTAAGGATCCAGGTCTGGACCCGACCGTCATTCTTGAGCCACTCAGGAGGAGTAGGAGCCGGGGGATCATTGGTAAGATAAGCCAGAAGACCCTTGGCCTGGAGGACCCGGCGGATTGAGTGACCCCAAGGAATGAAGTTTTTCTTCCCGGAGAGGGAGAGAGTAGTAATTCGCAGCTCATCACGGAGCTCACTAGGAGAGTGTTGTTGGACGGTCTCAGTGGGCAAAGGCGAGGAGTGTTGTTGGACGGTCTCAGTGGGCAAAGGTGAGGAGTTCGCAGACGAGCCCATTATATCAGAGAAAGCGGCGGACTGCAGGGAAAAGATCAAGCCGGCAGGAAGGATAGCTAGACCGCACGGTCACGGTGAGCACACCAGGTAGAGGGATACGATCGCTGCTAGAAGCTCGGAAAAGGGAGCTCGCAGAGGGAGCGTGCTGGAGGTCGCAGGAGGACGCGGGAGAGCGCGCTGGAGATCGTGCTGCTAGCAGAGGAGACCGCTGGAGAGCTTGCTGCGAGCAGGCCGTGCGAGAATACCAGGAGGTCACTGGAGATTGCTGCGAGGAGGTAGCTGGAGATCGCTACGAGCAGGAGGGCGCTGGAGATCGCTACCAGGAGGGCGCTGGAGATCGCTACGAGCAGAGGATTCCAGGAGGTCGCTGCGATGAGGTCGGCGGAGGAGATCGCTGCGGCTGGAAATCGCAAGAAGAGCTCGCGGCGGCTGGAGATCGCTGCGGCTGGAGATCGCTGCGGCTGGAGGCTGCGACTGGAGATCGCTGCGGCTAGAGAGGCGGTCTCAGAAAATGAGATCGCCAGAGGTCGACAGGGAGGGTGGGCGGTCAGAAAACGGGAGACCGGAAATTTTGGACCGATGCTCTGATACCATGTAGAAGCTTGTATGTATTTCTTATGTTATAAAATACAAGGAGGGAATACATATTTATAGGAGAGAAGAGAGGAGAGAAAATCATATACACAATGTGGGATTAAAGGAGAGAGAGAAATAAATGCACTCATAAATACAATAATGGGCCTATCTATGGGCCTTTGATATGGGCTTTTCTAACAAGTTTTAATTATACCTTCATACAAGAATTGTATTCGACAGCAATGAAATCGTAGGTGTCAATAAGTACGTTGATGGAATGGATTTTTTTATACTAATAATAGTAGCCAAACACAGGGTCCCCCATTGGTAGTGTGTGATAACGATACGGGGAGAACCCTGTGCACAGCCACCAATATCTATAAACAACATACACATTTTTAGTGATAAAATACAATGCAATGATAGATTAAAATCAAATGGCTCGAATTCAATTGAAGGTCTTATTTCAGGATCATGACCAAACCACGTTCTTCTTTTTAATACAATATAGTTATAGATAATAAGATTACAATGAGTCTAAACAAAATATCAAATGCAATAGTTGACTAAATTATATGCGAAAACTTATGGTAATACAAATCAAACAATACAATCAATCCACAATCACCTCTTCTTCTGAATCTGATGATGTGTCTGAACAACTGGTTTCAAATTTCTTCTTTAGGGGCGGAATTTTCTTTGGTTTGTCATCAACTTTCGATTTTGTCTGAACTTCCGCTATCTCTTTTTTCTGCATTTTAGCACTAATCGGCTCCTCCAACACTACTTCTTCATCCCTTTTTTCTGGTCAAAGGAGAAATGACACTTGAATAATTTCTATTTTCTAGTATATCAGAAGAAAAACTCAAGTTATAATAATGTAATGGTGAAACACAATAAAAGGGATGGCAAACCTTTTTTGAATGACTTGGAGGGAGGCACGGTGACAGAAGCAGGAGCAACCTGTACAGAATAATTTCTTCAAAAATGCACAAAATAAACTATCCAAGCAAGAATTTAACTGCAACTGAGGCCCTCACCTCTACAGCAGACTTCTTGTTTGATTTGCCCATTATAGCACTAATCATAAGAAAGGGAAAATGATTTAATTTGGAAGCGTGAAGGAGTATAAAAAAGGGAAAGCCCGGTGCACAAAGCATCCCCGCGCAGCGAGGGTATGTGAAATGTAGGCAAACCTTACCCTGCATTTTTGCAAGAGTCTGCTTTCAGGACTCGAACCCATGACCTCAAACATGAAGGAGTATACAATAAAAATATACAAGACAGTTTTACATAGAAGACCAAATCCTGAAAACCATAATCACAATTAAACTCTGAACTACTTAATGATGAAAGAAAGAAGCCATGGGGGCAATGAATATATGCCAAAAATATTATCCATTGGCAATGAAAACAATTTTCTGTACAGAAGATGTATAAAGTTTTCGTCGGCTACATGTACCAGTCTACCATAAAACATGATCTTCATCGTAAAATACATGGAAGAGAACCGAATTGTACCAACACTGAAGAAAAGAAGCTCAAATTGGCCGGAATATGGAAGACGGGTGACGAAAAGTGTTGCGATCCCGTGTTCCGGCGCTGCGGGTGATGCCGAAGAGTGGTTCTGGGAGGTGGTCAGGAGGTGTTCGGTCAAGAAGAAAGGCTAAGGGAAGCCTGGGGGGAGGAGGAAGAAGGAAGGCGGAAGGTAGAAGAAGACTTAAATTCATTCATTCCTTAAAAAAAACAAGATACAGCAGCCACCGGCTATTTAAACAGAGTTTCACAAAACCAGGTCGTTAAACTATAACGGTACAATACAAAATACTAAAGTAATACAATATTTAATAAGCTAAAGTAATATAATAAGAGTAACTTTGGACTGCTCCGCTGTCTGCATCCTGCGGGTGCAAAGTGCCAATCGCCTGTAATTACAGGGTGCAAAGTGCCAAAAGTTCTTGATGTTGTCCCTAACATTTCCGCCCCCATTGAAAACGCTATCCTCAGCGTTTGTGTTCGTCTTCCCTCCCTCGCTGCTGAGTAGCGGGAACGGGGCCGCCAAGGAACCTGGAAGGGTTTCTTGGGGATCTATGTTCCTGCGAGGAAGGTCGCTTGATACCGTGTCGCTAGCCCCGGTCGAAATCGCTGAGAGAACAGTGGTGATGATTGGGAAGGACAGGATCCAACCAAGATGAGAGTTGTAACTCGCCATTTCTGTCGTGGGTCTGGTCTCTAATGGTATCTCTTGCCCTTCCCTCTTTTCTTCGAATGATTCATCTCGGCCACCTTCGTCCTTGTTTGCTTGAGGTGGCCGCCCGTCTAGTTGTAGCATGCTTTTCCTTCTGCCATGAGCCGTGCGTGTTTTTTTTGTGCTCCAGGTCGCTGTTGGTAAATTATGATGGGCGCTTGTGTTATCTGCATTGATTTGCCTTGGACTTCTTTTCCGTTTGATTTTCCAATCTAGGGCAGTGATGTTGGTCCCGTTATTTTCCAATTGATGAGTAATAGCCGCCTGTAGTGCGGGGTCGTCTCTCAGGTTCGAGATATCCTCCCAAGTGCTGTCGGCTGGGGGAAGACCCTTCCCCTGTATGGAGCTTGAGTTGTTATCAGTCGCTGCTGCATGATTTGGCGAGTGTTGATGACGGCCAATGGATTGGTAGGTGCGGGAAAGCCTTTAATAGACTCGATATTGCTCTCATTGGGGCTGTCTGTTCCGTCGTGGATGATATTTCCTAAGAACTCGATCTTTTAAGTTAAAAACGAATATTTAGAAAGTTTTATAAACAAAGTGTGATGCTCCAGGATTTCTAATGCTAACTTCAAGTGCGCTAAATGTTCTTGTTCGGTTGTGATATATATTAATATGTCGTCAAAGATAATTACGACGAATTTTCTTAGGAATGGATGGAAGATGGTGTTCATAAGAGCCTGGAAGGTCGACGGAGCATTCGTCAGGCCGAAAGGCATTACAAGGAACTCGTAGTGCCCTTGGTGGGTCCTAAAGGCGGTCTTATGAATGTTATCCCTATCCATCCTAATTTGATGATATCCGGATCTTAAGTCTAACTTTGAGAAGAAATGGGCCCGGTAAAGTTCGTCGAGCAATTCATCTATTGTAGGAATGGGAAACTTATTTTTTATGGTGAGTTTGTTTAGAGCACGATAATCGACACAAAAACGCCATGTACCGTCTTTTTTTAACTAAAAGTACAGACGAGCTAAATACTGAGGTACTTGGCCTAATATGGCCGTTGTCGAGCATTTCGGTGACCAATCTCTCAATTTCATTTTTTTGATGATAAGGGTAACGAAACGGTCGGAGATTTGGTGCGGTGGCGTTACTAGTGAGGTTAATTTTATGGTCTAATGTCCTCGGGGGTGGCAGTGAGGTGGGCTCTTTGAACAAATTTTGGAATGATTTAATTACTTGCTAGAATGGGGGTGGCAAAATGCTGCCCAACTGTGCCCGGAATTTGTGAGGGGGTATCAACTGAATTTGGTTTTGCAAGTACTAGACACATGGCGGATGGCTTTACAGCAATCATCTGCATGAGTTGCGATGATGAGACTTGACCGGATAAGGAAGTGCTACGATGGCCTACTAGAGTCACGTGTCCCTTCGTGCCCGAATATGATAGAGTGAATTTATAATAGTCCATTGTGACCGGGTCTAGCGTCTGCAACCAACTTTGTCCTAAGATCAGGTTTGTGCCTTCGATTTCTAGGACATATAAGTGAACTGTACATCCAATGGTCTGGATGAGCAGCGATGTGTCTCGACACTTGCCTTGGCAGAATTCGGTTGATCCATTCCCCATGAACACCGGGAACCTCTTGACGGCTAAAACCGAAAGATTGAGAAAACGCGACATACGTGGAGAAATGAAATTGTGCGTGCTACCGCTATCCACAAATATTTGTAAGGGTTTGTTATTAATGTATCCTGTCATTCGTAGCCCGTGATCGGGAAGGGCTCCGATGAAAGATTGTAAGCAAATCATGGTGGATGGTCCGTCCTCCTCAGTGGGTAATTTTGGTGGGTCGAGGTACTCTAGCTCCTCCTCTTCGTCAGTGTCAATTAGATAAAGTAAAGCCCCCCGTCCTTTGCATTTGTGTCCGGCGTGATATCGTTCGTCACAGTTGTAACATAAACGCCTGGAGCTCGGCGGGGTTGATACGTTTGATAGGGTGATATTTTGGACGAAATGTGTTTTGGGGAACTTGGGTAGGTCGATTAACTTCCCGATGATATGTATTGTGATTCGGAAATGGATTGTGTCGTGGCTTAGTGTTCTGGGTGTGTTGATCCTCGTACATGTGTGCAATGGAATACGCGTCATGAATCTCCGCGGGACGGGCTAAGAGGACCGGACCCCTAATGTGTTCCTTTAGACCCGAGACAAACATATCGGCAATGAATTTTGGGTGGAGGCCTGGTACACGCGTTATGAGTTCTTTAAATTCAGTTTTATATTGTAAGACTGTGCCAGTTTGTTGTAATTTGGTTAAGAGTCCGGCTGGTTTGATGTATAAGGATGGTCCAAAACGTTTTTGAATAGCGTCGACAAAAAGAGGAAAGGTTAACGCGGGGTGATCCTTCAAGGTAGCCTGGTACCACTTGGAGGCGGGCTTATCCAAATGAAAGGAGGCGATTAATAGGTAGTCTTGTGTCCGTATTCCATGAAAGTCAAAATATTGACGTAACTCATATAGCCAATCCGTTGGGTCTCCGTCGAAAAAACGCGGGCAAGTAACATCCAAATTTTCAGGTCGATCAGAAACTACCTGGGTTTTGTGGGAGGAGGGGGCCGATCCAAGTATGTCATTTGATGATTGCGTTGGGATTAAGTCGGGCTGACGTCGATCGTTCGGCGTCTCTGCAACTGCCGGCGAAGCCTCTTGACCCGGCGAGTTCCCCCTGCCGAAGTTCCGCTGTAGAACTTCGAATTGTGATAGGATATCGCGGCGGAGAACAGCGATCTGGTCCGCAATCTGGTCGGCTGAATCCTCCTTTGACGCCATGATTTGTCGTGCTAGCATATTCTCTTTCGTTTGGAGTTCGGTTGTGAATTGTTGTTGAAGTTGTTGGGTTTGCTGTGTCATTTCTGCGATGAGCCATTGTTGTATATCTTCCATCTGGGCTGAGCGGTGGGTCTATTCAGCATGAAGCGCCGCCGTGAGTTCGGCGATTGAGCGAAGGGCGTCGCCCATTGGGATGCACGGGATCAGGGGAATCTCAAGGAGAGCACCAAATGTTGCGATCCCGGGTTCCGTCGCTGCGGGTGATGCCAAAGAGTGGTTGTTATGGCTCATCATGAGGTCTCAGAGCAGATAACGCCAGCCAACGGCGCAGCTTATATCATCATAAAAGCAAAATCAACGGCGACAGATTACCCAGGGACAATCAACGAAGATCCAGCCAACAACACAGCAGCAGATCACGAGGAACAGCTCATCACTGACCATGGAATCACAGCCATAGAAACAAAGGGACAAATCCTGTCATCACAGCCAGCGACAGAAGTCAAACCGCAGGAATATATTGTACTTTAATTAAAAAGACTTTGTGTATCGGTTAGTGTGTCAGGTCCTCGGTTATGCATGTAACGGTCATCTGACCGGTCTATATATATCAGCCATTGTATCCGTTTTAAATTAAGTAAGAGAATGCTTTAAGTTTTTCGTTTATTCCTGTCTCCTTCGTCTAACCTTACCTCTCCAGCCATCCTTCCTTGGCTTTCCTCTCTACCACCACCGGGATCGTTACATCTTGGTGCACTCGTTGAGTTTCCTCCAGCCCCCACTCGCTCTTCACAATGGGAGACGGCCTGAGATCAATCACCGAGCTCAAGGCCGCCATTCAGTCCGAGCAGGCAGCCCGCACCACTCAACTGGAGGAAATATACCAACGCCTGATCACCGAACTGAATCAGCAAACCCAACAGCTGCACAATTATTTCACCAACGAGCTACAAACAAAAGAAAACCTGCTGGCCCGACAAATCCTTGAAACAAAAGAGAATTCCGCAGATCACATTACCGATCAGATCACCGTGCTGCGCAAGGATATGATGCAACAATTTGAAAACCTTCTCAAACGTGGTCTACCGGCGGAGCACAGACCCATTATTATCGAAGAAGCAATGAGCAGTCAACCTCGAGCGCCGGATAACTTTCCGGCACAACCAACACATGAAATTCTTGGGGCAAACCCAGCGTTCGCCACCACCCAGGTAGTTTCTAACCGCCCTGGTAATATCGAAATACCTTGTCCTCGCTTTTCCGAAGGGGACCCAACCGATTGGCTGTATGAACTAAAACGATACTTTGAGTTTAACGAGATTAGGCTCCAAGATTACCTACTCATCGCTGCCTTTCACCTAGACAAACCCGCCTCCACATGGTATCAAGCCACCCTTAAAGACCACCCCGCACTGAACTTTTCAATGTTTGTCGACGCCATTCACAAACGGTTTGGCCCCTCACTATATGTGAAACCAGTCGGACTGTTAACTAAATTACACCAAACAACAACGGTCCTAGCATATAAACGGGAGTTCGAAGAATTAATCACAAAAGTACCAGGATTAGCACCCGATTTCATTGCGGACATGTTCGTTTTCGGACTTAAGGAGACTATTCGGGGACCCGTCATGTTAGCACGACCCACGGAAATACACGACGCCCTTTCCATCGCCCGAATGTACGAGGATCAACAAACCGCACATTATAAACCACGCATCCCGTACAACAACACGAACACGTACCCCGGTCCAAAAACAACTCAACCCTTCTTTAATAATAAACCAAGATTACCACCCATCAAACGACTCGCCCCAGCCGAGCTCCAAGCTCGCCGGGAAAAGGGACTTTGTTATAACTGTGACGAAAAGTATCATATAAACCATAAATGTAAAGGCCACGGAATACTCCTATATTTAGGCAGTACCGACGAATCCGATGACGAATTAGAAGAACCGCCCGACATAGGAATAGAGGAGGCCGACCCCACCACACCCATCTGCCTTCACGCCCTCACAGGGGCCATGCCGGACCACGGACTACGTATGACAGGCTACATTAATGGACAGCCCTTAGAAATTTTCATTGACAGGGGAAGCACACACAACTTTATCTCCCTTAGGATGGCTGCCCACCTACACCTCCCCATCCTTAAAATCACTGACTTTCCCGTATTCATGGGTAATGGATCCACCGAAACTTGGCACGGGAAAGTGCAAGGACACTCAGCTGCTCATCCAAACCAACAAGTATACGGCTCACTTATATGTCCTCGACATCGAAGGCACGGACCTCATTCTTGGCCAAAGATGGCTAAGGACGCTAGGCCCAGTAACAACCGACTATGCCAAACTCACTCTCACTTACTCCAGCCCGCGAGGACAAGTGACCTTAGCAGGACACCAAAAAGGGTCCCATGTTGGAGAAGTCTCATCATCGCAGCTACGTAGGATGATCGCACATAAACCTTCCGCAATGTGCCTTTTGATTAGCAAATACGTCACCACACACAAAACCGCCACCATTAAGGATTTAAAAAGTACAGTTCCACCACCCTTTTATACCATATTACGAACTTTCACACATCTGTTTGAAGAACCACTTTCATTACCCCCTACACGCACAATCGACCACCAAATCAACCTTACACCCAATGCAATCACGCCGAACTTAAAACCATTTCGATACCCACATCACCAAAAAAACGAGATCGAAAGGATGGTCGACGAAATGCTCCAAGCCGGCCAGATTAGACACTCCACCTCGGCGTTTAGCTCCCCGGTTATCCTAGTCAAAAAAAAGTACGGGACATGGCGCTTTTGTGTCGATTACCGAGCCCTCAATAAAATCACAATCAAAGACAAATTTCCGATCCCGACCATAGATGAACTCCTTGACGAACTCCACGCGGCACGTTTTTTTTTCCAAAATTGATCTTAGATCGGGCTACCATCAAATAAGGGTAGCAGCAAGAGATATACATAAAACCGCTTTTCGCACCCACCAGGGACATTACGAATTCGTTGTTATGCCCTTTGGGCTCACGAACGCCCCCTCCACGTTCCAATCTTTAATGAACTCGTTATTTCGGCCTTACCTCCGCAAATTTATCGTAATTTTTTTCGACATCTTAATTTTTAGCCCTACTGCGTCGGACCATCTCACCCACCTTCGGCAAACCTTGGAGATTTTACAGAAACATAATTTGTTTATCAAATTATCTAAATGCTACTTTGCTTCCCCAGAAATTGAATTTTGGGGGCACACTATTAGAGGGGGGCAGGTCCTCCCAACCCAAGCAAATATCGAAAGCATCACTAATTTTCCCACCCCAAAGAAACAACGTGATGTAAGGGCCTTTTTGGGTCTTACCGGCTATTACCGCAAATTTATCCAAAATTACGCCAAAATAGCATTTCCCCTTACCGAATTGCTCAAACGACACGCATTTTCCTGGACTTCCACGGCTCAGGACGCGTTCGAGCAATTACGGAACAAGCTTATTACATACCTTATCCTAACCCTTCCAGATTTTCACGAGCCTTTTATCTTAGAAACCGACGCATCCGGGATCGGAATAGGAGCCATATTAAAACAGGGACACCACACCATTGCATATTTTAGTAAGAAACTCTCTTCCGCCATGCAGAAAAAGTCGACATATAGCCGAGAAATGTTTGTCGTCACGGCCGCGGTCAGCAAATGGCGCCAATACCTACTAGGACATCAGTTCACCATCCTCACGGACCACCAAAGTCTCCACCATTTGCTGACGCAACACATACAGACCCCGAAACAACAAACCTTTCTTTCAAAGCTTTTGGGATACGATTTTATAATAAAATACAAAGCCGGACGCAAGAATCAGGCCGCAGACGCCTTATCCCGATTACCAGATAATCCAGACCCACCTGCCGGCCATTTAAATATCCTCACCATCCCTCACTCCTCCTTATTAATGGGCCTGGAAGAGGATTACAAAAATGACGACTTTGCACAGCAATTTATATCAGCTCCACAAAACTATCCTAATTGGACAAAAAAAGGAAATTACATCATGCGGCACAACCAGATTTACATTCCAGACAAGTCCAAAATCAAAGCTAACATCATCACAGAAGCCCACGATAGCTTAGCCGGCGGCCATTCAGGCATCAAGGGAACCATGCAGCGCATACAGCCACAATTTTTTTGGCATAAAATGAAAACCGATATCACCTCCTACATTAACCAATGCGACGTATGCCAAAAAGCCAAAGCCACCAACCAATTACCCTACGGATTATTACAACCCCTGCCTATACCCACCAAACTATGGGCCGATATTACAATGGATTTCATTACCCAACTTCCCAACTCCAATGGCTATACGATAATATTCGTAATTGTCGACAGACTTTCTAAGGCCGCTCATTTTGCTCCCTTAAAACACCCAATTTCAGGCCCCATTGTGGCTAGGGAATTTTGGGGCTGCGTAGGCAAATTACATGGACTCCCCGAATCGATTATCTCTGATAGAGACACTATCTTCCTAAGTCATTTCTGGGTAGAGTTATTTCGCCTCCAAGGAACCCATTTAAAATATAGCTCCTCATATCACCCTCAAACCGACGGTCTCACCGAGCGAATTAATCGCTGTCTCGAACAATACCTTCGAATTTTTTCTCACAACCAACCAAAAAAATGGTCCGAGTTTTTAAATTCTGCAGAATTTCACTATAACACATCATATAATTCATCGATCAACATGACCCCGTTCGAGGCCATGTTTGGTCGAGCACCTCCTGGTTTTCTTCCTTATGCCGCAGGTACCACAAGAAACGAGGCAGTGGAGGACGTGCTGCAAACACGGGATTAATTACTTCATTGCCTCAAAGACAACCTTACCAAGGCTCAGCACAGAATGAAGACGCAAGCAGACAAGAAAAGGAAGGAACTCCATCTGGAGCAAGGCGACTGGGTCTTACTAAAACTTCATCCCTACCGGCAACTTACCATGACCCGACCACGTGGACGGAAATTAGGCCTCAAATATTATGGCCCTTTTCAAATTGTGGAAGTCATTGGAGCCACGGCATTCCGCCTCCTCCTTCCGCCCGAATCCAAGATCCATCCGGTATTTCACGCATCCATGCTCAAGCCATACATCGGAAACCCAAAGATACAACCCGTCAATTTACCCAAACTTAACTGGAAAAACAATCCACTGCATCCCCCGCTCGCCGTCGTCAGCACTCGCAACATCATTCGACACGGGGAAAGCGTGGATCAGGCACTGGTTCAATGGGAGGGCCTACCTCCCACCGACAGCACCTGGGAGGATACATCAACGCTAGATGGGCTACTCAAACTCCAAGCAGCACAACAAAATGTAGACCTAACACCGCAGCTCACATGGTCAAGAACACAAAAAAGAAATCCTCGCAGCCGATTCACACCACCACTGCCAGTACCTCCCAACTGGGGAAGCAACAAGAAAAGAACAAAAGCCACACCACCAAACCAAACAAATCAGCCACCAGCTCACTTACCCCTGCAACACCGATCCTCAGATGACAATACCTCCACATATTGCCCACATCATCGGCACCAGCCCCTCCCTACTGCATCACCGATCGACGCGCGCCCAACCACAGCAAAAAATCCACAGAAGCCACCACCATCACCGGCGGCCGCAGTACTCTTCGCCCCGGAGCTCACCGCAGCACCCAAAAAAAGCAAAGATGACGCTGAGGACAGCGTCTCGAAGAAGGAGGGCCATGTTATGGCTCATCATGAGGTCTCAGAGCAGATAACGCCAGCCAACGGCGCAGCTTATATCATCATAAAAGCAAAATCAACGGCGACAGATTACCCAAGGACAATCAACGAAGATCCAGCCAACAACACAGCAGCAGATCACGAGGAACAGCTCATCACTGACCATGGAATCACAGCCATAGAAACAAAGGGATAAATCCTGTCATCACCGCCAGCGACAGAAGTCAAACCGCAGGAATATATTGTAGTTTAATTAAAAAGACTTTGTGTATCGGTTAGTGTGTCAGGTCCTCGATTATGCATGTAACGGTCATCTGACCGGTCTATATATATCAGTCATTGTATCCGTTTTAAATTAAGTAAGAGAATGCTTTAAGTTTTTCGTCTATTCCTGTCTCCTTCGTCTAACCTTACCTCTCCAGCCATCCTTCCTTGGCTTTCCTCTCTACCACCCCCGGGATCGTTACAGTGGTTCTGGGAGGTGGCCAGGAGGTGTTCAGTCAAGAAGAAAGGCTAAGGGAAGCCTGGAGGGGAGGAGGAAGGGGGAAGGTAGAAGAAGACTTAAATTCATTCATTCCTTAAAAAACAAGATACAGCAGCCACCGGTTATTTAAACAGAGTTTTTCAAAACCAGACCATTAAACTATAACGGTACAATACAAAATACTAAAGTAATACAATATTTAATAAGCTAAAGTAATATAATAAGAGTAACTTTGGACTGCTCCGCTGTCTGCATTCTGCGGGGGAGTTACGAGGCGCTGGCTTTGATGTTGTCCTAACAAAAAGCTAAAGCGCGGGATGGGGACAGGATCACGCAGCAGGTGTCGAAATCAATGGAAGCGTGGGAAGCGCGAAGAGAATGAAAAACTCGGCATTCCCTAGTAGAAGATCTCTAAACACGCTAAAACCCTAACCAGTTCGTATGTCTGGCTTTGAATTGGCTCTGAGAATTTGGGAACAAAGTAAAGCAAACGGAATCGAGTTTGAAGTGGCGTAGGTCCAATTCCAATGGCTTTCAAATAAGCCTAAATAACCTTTGGCCTTAATTCTTACCTCATTCGATGGTTATTGTGAATTTTGATCCCGGCGCCTTTCGCTATCTGCCCACTGATCTCGTCGCCCTCTTTCTTCGTCTTCTTCTTCTTTGTCGTCTGTCTTCTTCTTTAATCTCGACTGGAAAAACCTGAGGCGCGGTACTCTTTTTTAGCCGCGAATTCTATTCTAAGGCAAACTCTTAGCAGGTTTTTTTGTAGAGTTTATATTAGCAGTCCGGAATTGGCCATTCGCAGTTCGTAGTCCATAAATTTTATTTGTAGTTCAAAATTATATTTGCACCCACTCTCAATTCAAATAAGCGAAACACTTTGCTGATTTATTAAGTAATAGAAGCCTAAAAAAACATTTTAGAGACAAACAATTTAAAAACCTAGCAGAAAAACAAGTTAAATGGCATGCACGGAGGAAGTAACTCTAAACCAAGTGATATGCAAATCTTCCTCTAACCAGAAAACTGACTTTTTTTTTTTTTTGAGATTTTCGTTGGATAATTTCCTTCTTTTTTGAAGGTGAATCTAAGAGCGGGGAAACGACACGACCGATAGAACTACGGCTAGGGTTTAGGCAACAGGAGAGATGGAGAGGAGATTATTTGATGGGGCGCGATTAGCAAAATTTGGATCTCTGTCCTTAAAACATAGGATTTTGACATGTGGCAGACATAAAAAAAAATAGAGCATAAGAATTAGATTTTTATGGAGATCAACGAAATTTCCTACTAAAAATGAACATTATTTTCGGCTTTTAAACATTTTTTTGGAAGAAAGCATAACATAAGGTCTGTTTGGGAGAGTTGTTGCGGATTGAGAAGCTGCTGATTGAACAGAGTTTTTTAGACAGAGCTCTTTGAGGAGCTCTTATGAAAAGTTGCACGCTGTTTGGATGGTCTGTGGATAAGCGCTGATTGAACAGAGCTTTTTCAAATAAAACTGTTTGGTAGAACAGCTTTTTGAGAGCTGTTTTTTAAAATGAAAATATTAATATATATTGTTCTTAAACAATTAAACACATCAATAAAAATAAACATTGTTCTCAAATATAACATGTAATGGTAGGTTCTCCGGCGCGTGTGTTCCACTATATTCAATCATTCTTCGTCACCTGCACAATTAAAAAAGTTGATATTACTCATACTTTTGATTAATATGATTTAAAGAGTTTGTTAAAAAGATGATATGAAATTTTACCTGCGGGTGTTGTACACTTCTTCGGCAATACTATCTCGTACAGCAGACATATAATCAGATCCCCCATCATCAAACATATCAGTCTCAATATCATCCTTTGTTGTATGATCATCATCCTCTGGTGTTATGAATGAGTCATCAGCATCGCAAACATTAAATTTTGGGTCTCATCGATCGTAGTTTTTGTCAGTACGCTGTTTAAAAGATTCAATCAAATTCTTCCAACCATCTTTGCTGAAGTGGGTTGTAGGCCGATTTCCCAACCCTATCTCTATAATGCAAAGATCGCAGAAGATCAAAATATCATTTGACTCCCATGTTGCTATTCTTCCTCCGGCCTTGGGTTTCCCATTAAACTGTATACCCAAAACACAAACAAATATATACATAAAAAAACATCCAAACATACACAAACACACATATACAAGCATACATATTCACCCCCACACACACATATATACATACACACACAAACATATATATACATAAAAGAAAACATCCAAACATACAAACACACACACATACTGTTCCATCATACATATCTTTCATACATTAAACACAAACTTTCAGTCAAAAAAAAAATCAATTGTCAGGTAGATCAATCATATTCTCTCTGACTATCTGCAAAAAATCATATGAAGACCATTTGTTTACTCTTTACACTACTCTATTAATTATGTTAGCACAATCTTCATGACAAAAAAATCAAGCAGAATCCCCAAAGATATATCCTTACATCACCCACCCCTGCAAGCTCTCACACATACAAATCATACATAAATTTCATAATGAGTTTCCTGATTTGAATCCATTAGGTAGTTTGAAAAATAATTCCAATGCAGAAGATCGGAGAACGCTGTTTAGCACAGTCGAAAATGGCAAAAGAAGCATAAAAAATCCCAATCTCTATAAACGAAAGAGGAGAACGCTGTTTAGCAAAACGAAAAGAAGGCTTACAGTGAGGAGGAGAAGAAGAAGATCTCCCTCGCAGTCGGAGCTAGGGTTTCGAAAGCACAGTCGGATAGAGCTCGCCGGCTCGGGAAGGAGGATCTGGGCAGAATAGGGCTCGCAGGAGGGAGGAGAGACGGACGGAGAAGGAAATAGCACCTCGCCGGAGGTAGAGGGGGCACCGGACGGGCGGGATCGGGAAGAATGTCGAACGACCTGCGCGAAATCGGGACGGGAACGGGGGAGGTCGGGGGCGGAATCAGAAGAGCTGTTTGCGGGGAGCGATACCTAAACCGCGGAAGTGGGGAGGAGCCAGCTTTTCACGGATACCTATTTTAAAATAAGTGCTCCTCAAAGAGCTATTTAGAAGGGCTCTTCCAAACACCTAAAAAACAGCTCTGGCGGTTGAAAAATCACTTCTCAATCCACCAGAGTTGTCCCAAACAGACCCATAAACTAGTTATAAGATATCTCAAAAACATGTAGTAAATTAAGTAATTATTTATTACAAAACAACAAATAAAATATGTAAAATTATAAAGATGACCACTCATTTCTCTCGTGTCCTCGATATTTTCAATGAACTGTACTGTGCCTCCATGAATGAAGACTCTAGAGAAAATGATTCAGAACAAGGCAAGCCAAAATTAACATGAGAAAAAACACCTTCAACATGTAGCAAAATTTGACGCCTTCTATGGCCTCGCGGGAGCGAAGATCGGAGTCAAAAATCACGCAATGATGTACTCATTGGATGCGGCTACAATATGGAAGCAACAATCGTCGGAGACGACAACGGAGCCGAAATCAAGAGAGAAGTTAGAGAGAAAAGTCTAGTTTTTCTTTATGTAGCAAACTTTGACGCCTTCTACGGCCTCGTGGGAGCGAAGATCCGAGATGAAAATCACGTCGACGGGGTCTTCTCATCGACAGGGATTGTGTCGATTGTTCTTCCCGTCGACAGGGTTTTTTGTCGACAGGTCTTCTCGACGACAAATCTTTTGTCAACCGGTCTTCTCGTCGACAAACCTTCGTGTCGACTGGAGGTTCTCGTCGACGGACTTTCTCAAGTTTGTCGACTTGTGGTCTCGCCGATAAGTTGTAGTTCTCGTCGACAGTGGCAGGTGTCTCGCCGATATCGGCCAGTCTTCTCGTCGACATTGGCAGAGCTTCTCGTCGACATTGGCAATGCTTCTCATCGACATTGGCAGGGTCTTCTCGTCGACATTTTTGGCAGTTAGATTTCTGTGTGTTGTTCTCAGCATGTTGGAGGAGCAGACTTATCTCTGGATTGGATCTGAAGTGGATTGGCTCGTCTCTACTTGGATCAGGTGACATTTTTCCAGTTTTTTCTATTTAAGTTCAAGATGTCGAAGCGAAGCACATACGCCATTGTTATGTTGCAGTCTTTTGACGCCACCGACTTCCACGGTTGGAAATTGTATGTCCAATTGGGGATGAAAGAATGTGAGATCTTCTACATCGTTCTTAGTGATTTCGCCACTACTTGTGAAGACATGGACGAATATCAGTGGAGGAAAGATGAGGATTTCTGCATGGACTATCTATTGAACTCCCTGAATCCTCAACTTGCAATAACCTACAGTGATTTCAAGACCGCGAAAGAGATATGTGACCGCTTGAATGCACACTTCCAGAAGGAAGAGAGACTTTCAAAAACTCTCCTTGGGAAAAGTGTTTCAAATTTAAGTTCAATATGAACTCGTCAGTCACCTCTCAGCTTATAGAACTGGAGAATATGTGTCTCAAGCTGGAAGACGATCAGTTTAAAATGTCCGATAATCTTTTTATGAGTCTAATTTTGAGCAAGCTGTCTCATGAGTGGATCACCTTCAAGACTGAAATGCACAAATTGAAGGAGCGGATCACACTGAATGAACTCAAAAGGTTCATCCATATTGAGGATCAGAACGCTTCTGGTGAAAGCCTGGAGCAAGTTGGTCGATCCACACAGGTTGCCAACTTCGTTTCTCGATCCGGCAAGCCTCATTGAAAGTCATCGGCACATAAAGGTGAAACATCTACACAGTTACCGCTCAGAAAGCCTTCTTTCAAAAGGAAGAAGGACAAGTGTCATAAATGTGGCAAGTGGGGTCACTAGGCACAGAGTGTAAGACTCTGATGAAGAAGGAGGAAGCCCCACAGAATGCAATTAATATGCTGGTAGATAACTCCAATCCCGAGTAGTTTGTGACTACGATTGGGAGTAGGCACCGCAGTGTATCTTCTGAGTGGTAGCTGGACAATGGTACTACTTGTCATCTGACGAATGCCAAAGATCTTCTAACTGAGGTCACTGAAGTTAATGATAAAATGGAGAACAATAATGGAGGAGAGACCGAGGTGACTCATGTTCAGACAACAGAGTTGGGCCTCTTTTTAGATAAATCTTTAACTCTAAAGCATGTTAGAGTAGTTCTTAGTTTAAATAAAAATCTAATTCCAATGAGTTTGTTAGATAAGACTGAAATGACTTTCACAACCTTCAACGGTAGAATAACATTGACAGTTAATTCTCACTGCTTTGGTTGTGCATACTTAATCAATGGAATGTACAGACTTAGCATAAACAACGGTAGCATTAACCAAATGAGTTCAACTCTAATTGATCAAAAATTACTACATAACAGACTTGGACATGTGAACTACAAGAAAATGCAAGATCTAGCTAAGAGTCATAATATCCCTTTAAATCTATCTATTCGATTTGACAAGTGTGAGACACAAACTAAGATCGCTATAAAACCTTTCAAGTCGGTTTCTAGAAGCATGCACAATTTCTTGAATTGATATATTCCGATCTCTGTGATAGGAGTCATGTCACTAGAGGGGGAAAGAAGTATCTTATTACAATCATAGACGATTATTCCAGATATTGTCAAGTGTTTTTACTGAAATCGAAAGATGAAGCGTTTGAGACCTTTAAGATCTTCAAATCTCGTGTTGAAAATTAATTAAATTTAAAAATCAAGAGATTTAAAAGTGATCAGGGAGGAGTGTTGGAACCAAGAACTCGATTCACGGAGTTCGGACCCCAAGAAGGGTGTTGTTCGTCCTTACTTCTAATGAGCGAGAACTAACGATTGGGCACTCGAAACCTAGGGCACTCGCAAGACAACCTTATCTTCCAAATAGACCCCTGAGCCGCAGCGAGGAGGTCCCGCCATAAACCCGAAAGATCTAAGGATCTTCCCCTTCTAAACTAAGACTGAGTTCGGCACCTCAGAAAACCAGAGAGTAGGAAAGAAGAAGCTCTCACTAGAAATAAGAAATCAAATCTTCTTCCAAGGTGCATATGAGGGTCTATTTATAGGATTCTAAAAATGGTCTGCGGATAACGGACTCCGCCTTTTGGTTTCTCCTAATCGTAGCCCAAAATGATCTGTGGATAGCAAAAACCCACTATTTGAAATTACTAGAGGCAGACCACAAAAAATACTTGGCGAGTGCTTCCCCTTGGTGTAACGCCCCTAAATTTTCAGGAATTATTTTAATCCTTCTTCGACGTCATTTTTGACGTAAGGGCGTTACGTTAGTGCGAAGTTAGCGGTGCGCAGCCGTTTGCGCATTTTCGCGTTTGTTCGGTCAATTCAACCAAATTTTGGGGTGTGCCGGATTTGGGAAATTTTTACGTTACAAATTAAATTATTTAATTTTAGAGAGGCTTGTCGAAGTTTCGTTGCGATCCGAGCGTTTTTAGAGCCTCTGTGATTTTCCAAAGATTTGTTTGATTATTGTCGCCGCAATCTTCAAAAAATTATATCTTGAGTTTGGTTCGTCGGAATTTGATTTCGACTTCTCCGTTGGATTCGTAGCATCGGTGTTCGTATTCGGTGCGAATTTCGTTGGATTCGACAACCGTTGGTTTGGTCATTCTTTTCTTATTACTACTATTACTATTATTATTTAATTTATTATTATTATATATATACTATATATAAGGAAATCCTCTTAATTGTGTAATGAGACGCCACCAATCAGATTGATGACGTTTTTTACGATTTATCCTTAATTTTTATTTTATTTGAAAAAATGATCAACATAAAAGTTGTAGATCTCATCAAGATGAATAACTTTAATGTTGTTCAGTTTTTAATTTGAAGGCGTTTAGGCTCCCGATTCGACGCAAACTTTTTCGATGCTTAAATCAGGGCCCTAAACCGCTTCAAATCAAAGAGTGATCAACATGGAAGTTATTCTTCTCGATGAGATCTACAACTTCCATGTTCATCACTTTTTCAAATAAGATACAAATCGAGCGCAAAATCATAAAAGCCTAGATGCGGCCAAAGGCCGCCTGACAGCAACGCGCCAGGGGCGGGCGAAGCCCGCCTCCGCGAGCCGGGTACTGTCGCGCGGGGCACGGGGGGCCCCCCGTGCACTGTCACTCGTATATATATGCGAGTGACAGGCACGAGCCTCCGGCCCTACGTGAGTGCAATCGGCGGGCCTCGCCCTCCCCCGGCTCGCCTCCCCTCCCCCCCCCCCCCCCCCCTCCCCGGGCTCGCCTCGCTCCCCGCCCTCGGCGGGCTTCGCCCCCCCCCCCCCCCCCCCCCCCTCTCCTGCCCCCGACGGGATTCGCCCGCCACGAAATATTTTTAATATTTATGATAAATACATTATCTAATTTTTTTATTATTTAAGATTTAATTATATATTTTATCTAATTATATATATATATATAAACTAATTATATATATAATTAATTTATGATTTAAAAAATAAAAGTTTTTCTTAGAAGAACTCTCGACGTCCTCCCAGAAATTCTCGCTGCCCCTTTTGGGCAGCCCAAAAGGGTCGGCGGGAATTTTTGGGGAGGGGGAGCACAGGATTTTTTGGGGAGGGAGGAATGTGGTTTTTATTGCTATGGCTATTCGTATCCCATCATGATGAGATCCAATGGTGGAGTTTCTTCCCATGTCTTCTTTATCTTGTCATTGATGTCCTATTTAGCTTGTCATTGAACCTAGGCTAAAACCATATTTCCTTATAATATAGTATAAATGTATATTATTTTTCTTCTTCTTATTATTATTATTATAAATTTGAGTGTGGATTTGATGTTATCCACATTCTTCCTATCTAGATCTCTTTGTTTATATATATACATATATTATTTTATATTCATATTCTTCTTCATCTTCTTCTTCCTTAGTAGTTTTCGAGCCGGAGGTTTCGAGAGAGAGAGAGAAAGAGAGAGTGTTTATGATTTCTTGAGCTTTCCAACCGCTGCCGACGGAGCTCCGGTGCGCGAAATCTTCGCCAGAGCATAGATTTGGAAAGCTCTCGCCGTGCTCTTCGCGTGCGTGGTAAGTTTTGTTCGTTTCGTAGATTTTTGGAGCTAGGGTTGGCGGCCCTAACCCTCTTTTTGTCGGATCTTCGTAGATTCTTCGTGCGTAAGCCGTGTTTGAGCCGATCCTTGGCGTGGCGGTCTTGAGAGGCCGTTTTTTTGTGTTTCGAGTAAAGGCAAGTGGTGGTTTGTTTTCTTTTCCCCTTTGGAATGTTTCTCCAATTTTTTACTCCTCTGTGTGTTATCTGTTGTATGTTGGTATATAATTGTTGAATGGTTTACTTTATCTTAAAATGTTGTTAATTGAGTGTTCTTGATGGTTTGATTTCAAGCTTTATTTCCTGTCAAATTATTCTACTTAGTTTTTTTTTCTGGAATTTTCCTTTGAAGAAGGCATGTCCCGTCGATTTCCATTTAAGGAGTCTGTCCAGTCGATGTTTGCCTTAGTTCTTTTTCATGAAATTTTTTATGTTTTAAGCCTTCCCGTCGATCGGCACCCCGTCCCGTCGATCGACGGGAGAGGGCAGGGAGATCAGGTTTCGTCAAGTATCTAAGTAAGAATCGACGGGACACCTGTCGATTGAACTCCCGTCCCGTCGATCGGGCCCTCTTCCAGTTTTTCCCGTCGATTTTATACAATCTTCCCGTCGATTATAAGTTAACCTTTCCCGTCGATTTTATACAATCTTCCCATCGATTATGACATAAGCTTTCCCGTCGATTTGTTTTCCTTGGCCTTAGCTGAGTTTTTGTTGTCTTCTGCCCTTTAAGTCAGAATCGGCAGGACTTCCCGCCGATCGACGGGACCGCCCACCGATCGACGGGACAGCCAGTTGATTTTGACTAAGCCTTTTCCCGTCGACTCTCATAAAGTTTTCCCGTCGATTTTCTTGAGTTTTTCCCGTCGATTTGGGCAGCTTTTCCCATCGACTTTCATAAAGTTTTCCCGTCGATTTTATCGACCTTTCCCGTCGACTTGAGATAAGTTTTCCCGTCGACTTTGATATATGTCCTTTCCGTCGACTTTTGTTAAGTCTTTCTTGTCGACTTTCGTTAAGTGTTCCCGACAACTTTTGATAAGTCTTTCTGTCGATTTCATCGCATATTCTGAATTGTTTCAACATTAATTTTTTTAATGTTCGTTTGTCGGGTGTTCTAGGGTATCTTAAGCTTTGTTATCAAACATTTTTAAGTCCATTTGTTGCGACTTTAGGTAAAGTTATGTCTTATTCATCGTGTGGTTGTGAGAAGTTCATTGGGAGTCAAGTTTAAGGACTCACCGAGTGTTTTCTAATGAATCGTTGAGTATTATTTCTGGTGTTTGGCCTTCGTGTTAAGCTTATCTTTGTCTTGTTCCGACACCAAGCCTTGCATGGCATCGGCTGGCTGAAATCCTCAACATTTTTGTAAGTTGAATGTTGATCTTAGGTTTAAATGTTGAATCTCGTGCTTATTGATTCTCTTGTCGTGAGTTGTGGTTAAAAACATCGGTAATCCTGTTTTCCTGTCTGACACTCTTTTGTTGGCTTTGATCAGTCTCAAGTGCTTATAAGCATATATGCTTACATATATATGTGTGTGTGAGTGTATTATGATGTTTAGTTTGCCCATCATCTCTGAGTCGCAATGACGGACATATAGTTGGCTTTGATCAGTTTGACCATCACCTCTGAGCCACAATAACGGACATGTGATTGGCTCTGATCAGTTTCAAGTGCTTATAAACATATATGCTTACATATATGTGTGTGTGAGAGTGTATTATGATGTTTAGTATGCCCATCACCTTTCAGTTGTAATGACGGACATGTGGTTGTCTTTGATCAGTTTGACCATCACCTCTGAGCCGCAATGACGGACATGTGGTCGGCTCTGATCAGTCTCAAGTGCTTATAAACATATATGCTTACATATATGTGTGTGTGTGAGTGTATTATGATGTCAGTTTGACCATCACCTATGAGCCGCAATGACGGACATGTGGTTGGTTTGTTCAGTTTGGCCCTTACTTTGGTGCAAACATTTCTTTTACCGAGTGCTCTCGTTTGAGCTGGCTCGGGTTGTTGTAAGCTAATTAATGCTTATCTGTTTAATTCTTTTTTCTACAATCTATTATTTTGATTGTTGTTAACCCTTGTTTATTGGAATCTTAGTTTATTTTTGCTGTCACTTGCACTTTCTTGTTGAAACATTCTTTTATTTTCTGAATGTCTCAGGCTCGGAGTTGTAGCAGTTTGGGTGGTTGCATTGGTGTCTTCGGAACTGCAGTTAGTTGCAGTTGTTCGTTCTCCCCTCACTGTTGTGAGATAGTTGTTCCTTTGCTTCAGTTGTAGCTTTGGGTTTCCAGTGAGAGATTACTTGCTAGCTTTTCGGCTGTTACTTTCTGGTTAATTATATACTTGCTCTCTAACAAGTTTTATGTTAGGATGCACGAGTTATTTTATGTATAGAAAATGACATTCTTGCATAGCATGACTTTAACTAAATGTCACTTATTTTGAAGATCGTAGAAAATTGTTTATTTACTTATACTAAATTTAGAGGTGTGCATATCATTTCTGAATTATTCGATCTTCATGCTCATGTAGGATATTATGAACCTATTTTTCTGCTGCGTATGTATAGTTTTCTATTCATGGACTAGTTGATTCACTAGACCGAGGGGCACGGTCCTAAGCTAAAAATGTAAATTTTCTATTTAATTAACTCAATCATATTCATGTCGTTATAAATTATTCGTAAGTAGTGTTTGCCTGAGCGTCTGTAGTTGTCCCCTGCAGGACGTGACATCATAACACATGTTTTCCCCTTGCTCTGATAATATTTATTAAATTCGGGGGAAAATGCGGGTTGTGACACTTGGTGCACTCGCCCAGGGATTTGAATGCTCTTATCGAGCTGGGCACTCGCACTCTCACCCTTACTGCCAGGGGCTAAATATTCTCACAACGTGCATGGTTCCTGTCTCCTTTCCTAGGACCGACGAGCCCCTTATGAGTCACGGGACTCGCCCCTCAGTCTAAGCACCACAGCGAGTGTTGTATTTCACAGGGAGCTACACTTGCTCCAACTCAGGTGCACTCGCCGATATTCGTGGGTCGACTCGACAAATACAGGGTTGTACCGGGAGAATATACTACAAATTGGGTTCAAGGAATTTTGTGCCTCTGAGGGTATAATCCTTGAGATCACGGTTTCTTACTCACCTCAGTTTAATGGTGTTGCTGAGCGGAAGATTAAAACTTTAATATAAATGTTGAATTCATTGCTACTCACAGCTGGCATGCCTAATTCTTTTTAGGGAGAAGCAATGCTAACTGCAAATCACATTTTGAATGGATTGCCCTCATTCTAAGCTCACTACTACTCCTTATGAGTTGTGGCATAGTCATCCTTATATATTTGATAATCTAAAGACTTGGGGTTGTATTGCTTATGTTAGAATACAAGACCTTAAGAGACCTAAGGTGGGACCTAGAACAATAATCTATGTTTATGTAGGTAGTGCAAAAGATAGTGCAGCTGATATGTTTCTAAATTTGACCATTAACTCAATGATAAGAGTTTAGAGATGTAGTATTCTTTGAAAATATGTTTGTCAAAGATCAAGGCTTAACTGTATCCGAATCTACTGATATGATTTTTGAATCTACTGTAGAACTTGAAGCTTGTTAGAGCCAAGCGGTCTCGAAGGTTTGAAGCCCCGCGATCTGAAGCCAGCGGTCTGTCCGGTCTCCAGTAATCAGACCGCGGCTTCCCCTCTGATGTACCAGATCGCGCCAGATAAAGATAAGTTGAAGCTGCGCGGTTACAAGTCAGCAGTCTGCGCGGTCTCCCAGAATCAGACCGCGACTTCTCCTCAAGTATGCGAGGTCGCGTCTTGTGAAGGTCAGCATCATTCCGCCTCTCCAAGCGGTCTAGAGCCAGCGGTCTCAGCGGTCTCCAAGTACAAGACTGACGGTTCATCTCGGATATACCAGATCGCTTCTTATGGAGAGAAGCGGTCTGATCCTCCCGATCTCTCCCTTATGGGGGAGTGTTCGCCACAACGGTCTAACCACCAGACGGTCTCCTCTGTCACACGACCTTCCTCCTGTCGTGTGACCGCCCGATCTCACTCCAGATCGCAGAGGTCGCTGCGGTCTCAATATTCATGATCGCCCAGACCGCCCAGCTCTCTTGTGTATTTGTATTTGTATTTAGTCCCACATCGTATATTTGTATTTTACTATTTCCCTCCTAGTCTATATAAAGGAGGCAATACACTTGTAATACTTAGTTTTTTGGAAATAAAATTTCTGTTATTTTCAAATTCTCACATGGTATCAGAGGGATCGATCCATTCGACCGGTCTCGTTTTCTTCTGACCGCACCTTCTGTGCGATCTCCTCTCTTCCTCTTCTTGTTCGCGCGATCTCTCTTATTCTCGAGACCGAGCGGTCTCCCTTATATCCGTGAGCCCGCGCGATCATGGGTACCCCTTCTGTGAATGCTACCCCCCCCCCCCCCCCCCCGCCCATTCCTGTGGCTATTTCTACCTCTTCCTCGGGCAACCTTGGCACCACGTCAAAGCTCACTGGAACTAACTATCCTGATTGGAGTGTCTCCTTCACCTTTCTCTTACGCTCTCACTGGAACTAACTATCCTGATTGGAGTGTCTCCTGATTGGACCTAGAACAATAATCTATGTTTATGTAGGTAGTGCAAAAGATAGTGCAGCTGATATGTTTCTAAATTTGACCATTAACTCAATGATAAGAGTTTAGAGATGTAGTATTCTTTGAAAATATGTTTGTCAAAGATCAAGGCTTAACTGTATCCGAATCTACTGATATGATTTTTGAATCTACTGTAGAACTTGAAGCTTGTTAGAGCCAAGCGGTCTCGAAGGTTTGAAGCCCCGCGATCTGAAGCCAGCGGTCTGTCCGGTCTCCAGTAATCAGACCGCGGCTTCCCCTCTGATGTACCAGATCGCGCCAGATAAAGATAAGTTGAAGCTGCGCGGTTACAAGTCAGCAGTCTGCGCGGTCTCCCAGAATCAGACCGCGACTTCTCCTCAAGTATGCGAGGTCGCGTCTTGTGAAGGTCAGCATCATTCCGCCTCTCCAAGCGGTCTAGAGCCAGCGGTCTCAGCGGTCTCCAAGTACAAGACTGACGGTTCATCTCGGATATACCAGATCGCTTCTTATGGAGAGAAGCGGTCTGATCCTCCCGATCTCTCCCTTATGGGGGAGTGTTCGACACAACGGTCTAACCACCAGACGGTCTCCTCTGTCACACGACCTTCCTCCTGTCGTGTGACCGCCCGATCTCACTCCAGATCGCAGAGGTCGCTGCGGTCTCAATATTCATGATCGCCCAGACCGCCCAGCTCTCTTGTGTATTTGTATTTGTATTTAGTCCCACATCGTATATTTGTATTTTACTATTTCCCTCCTAGTCTATATAAAGGAGGCAATACACTTGTAATACTTAGTTTTTTGGAAATAAAATTTCTGTTATTTTCAAATTCTCACATGGTATCAGAGGGATCGATCCATTCGACCGGTCTCGTTTTCTTCTGACCGCACCTTCTGTGCGATCTCCTCTCTTCCTCTTCTTGTTCGCGCGATCTCTCTTATTCTCGAGACCGAGCGGTCTCCCTTATATCCGTGAGCCCGCGCGATCATGGGTACCCCTTCTGTGAATGCTACCCCCCCCCCGCCCATTCCTGTGGCTATTTCTACCTCTTCCTCGGGCAACCTTGGCACCACGTCAAAGCTCACTGGAACTAACTATCCTGATTGGAGTGTCTCCTTCACCTTTCTCTTACGCTCTCAACGCAAACGCCACAATCTCACCGATGATCCTCCTCCCACAGGATCTGCTACCTTTGATGATTGGGATGCTAGCGATGCTCTTGTCCGCACCTTGCTTGCTAACAGTCTCTCTGATGAGTGTCTTCCTATCATTCGTCATGATGAGACAGTCAAGGCAACGTGGAAGCATCTTGCGGCCCTTTACTCCAAAGGCGCCAAAACCTCCCGCATTTACACCTTGTATGCTGATCTCTTTGCCTGCCCAACCATGGATCCCACCACAGCATATCAAGCAGTTCAGGCCCTTGGGGCTGAACTCCTTCAGCATCGCCCCTTCTCTGCTGATCTTGCCGAACAACATAAACACTTCCAAGAGCTCCTGGTTGTATGTTACCTTCTCCGTCTTCTGGAGTCTTATGATATGATACGACAACAAATCCTTGGAGAAGCTGAGTCTCCGACTCTTGATGCCACCGCTGCTCGGGTCTCTGTTGTTACCTCCCTTCTCCAACGACCCTTGTTGTCTTCCCCTCCTCCTCCAGAGAGCTTTGCTCACCGGGCTGAACGTGGTCACCCTGGTGGCCGTGGTGGATCTCTTGGTGGCCGTGGACCTCCGCGACACATCTGCTCTCATTGTGGTCGGAGGGGTCACCCAATTGATCGTTGATATCTCAAGCATCCTCACCTTCGCCCTCTGGCTGCTGCCTCTCACCCGGATATTAGCTCACCATCTGCTTCTGTTGCTACCTCCTCAGGTAGCGTGCACGTGGTTACTGAAGGTAAATGACTTATTGATTCTGGCGTAACAAATCATATGACAGGGAACCCTCACCTTTTCTCCCAATTACTAGAGCACAAGAATTTACCTTCGGTTCTCACCACTGATGGTTCTCCCTCACATGTGTGTGGGACTGAAATAGTTCAAGTCACTCCGAATATCTCTCTTCAGAACACTCTTTATGTGCCTACTTTTCCGTGCAACTTACTATCAGTCAAGGCTCTCTCTCAACAATTACAATGCTCTATTATGTTTACTCCGACTAACTGTTATTTTCAGGATCTTCATACGAAGGAGACAGTTGCTACTGGGACTGAGAGTGGAGGCCTCTACTTCCTTGACGTTCTTGCTGCTCACTCTGCCTCTACCGTCTCGAATTCTCTCCATCAATGGCACCTCCGTCTTGGTCACCCTCCACCTCGGCTGTTGTATCAACTTCTACCTCACCTCGCCAAAGATACTTCTCCTCTCAACTGTGAAGCTTGTCAAATTGGAAAGCACCATCGGGCTTCCTACCCTGCCAAACCTGGACGTAGCTCGACTCGTCTTTTTGATCTCATCCACTCGGACATCTGGGGTCCCTCTCCTACCAAGACTGTAGGTGGGGGCAGTTTGTGTTTTGTTACTTTTATTGATGACTTCTCTCGATGTACTTGGGTGTATCTGTTAAAAGAACGCTCAGAAGTTTTTTCTGTTTTCAACACCTTTTATAATGAAATTTTCACTCAGTTTGGAGTGTCTATCAAGACTATTCGCACTGATAATGCTAAGGAATATGTTTCTCATCAATTTTCTGAGTTTTGCATGAATCGTGGTCTTATACATCAGACTAGTTGTCCTTATACCTCTCAACAAAATGGGATAGCAGAACGTAAGAATCGTCACCTCCTCGACATGGCTCGCACCTTACTCTTTCAGATGAATATTCCCAAAACCTATTGGGGTCATGCCATCCTCATCTCCTGCTATCTCATTAACCGCATTCCCTCCACCCTTCTTCAAGGCTCCACCCCCTTCTCCATATTATATCCCACCTCACAACCCTTCTCCTTACCTCTCAAGGTGTTCGGTTGTACTGCGTTTGTCCACACTCCTTCCCCAGGTGGGGACAAACTCTCTCCTTGTGCAGTTAAATCCATCTTTGTTGGTTATTCACCAACTCAGAAAGGGTACAGGTGTTATGACCCCATTCTTCGCAAACAATATGTTTTCGCTGATGTCACATTCTTTGAAAATGTTCCATACTTTTCTACCTCTTCCACCTCGCTGCCTCCTGCGCCTAGTCCGACGACACCTCTGATTTACTCTCCACCACCACCACCTACTCTCCCAACTCCACCACCTCTTCCTTCCCCTCCACCGCCTCCAGCATCTCCTTCCACCTGTCCTCCTACTCTGGGGCCTTCTCTCCCAACTCTTGGGCCAGCACTATCTTCTTCTGATGATGACTCTCCTGCAGATACAGTCACCACTGAAGACCTTCCTATTGCTCTTCGCAAGGGAGTCCGCTCATGTACGCAACATTCTATTCACGATGTTGTAACTTATGCTCAACTTACCCCCTCTGCTAGGGCATTTGCTATTGCTATTACAGATACTGCCACCCCAACCAGTTATCAGGAGGCTCTTGCCATCCCACAGTGGAAGGCTGCCATGGATGATGAAATCTCCACCCTTCAGGACCGTGACACTTGGACTCTTGTTCCTCCACCTATTGGGATAGATGTTGTTGGGTGTAGATGGGTCTTTGTGATAAAATATCATGCTGATGGCTCTGTTGACCGCTACAAAGCTCGCTTAGTTGCCAAAGGTTTTACTCAGACATATGGAGTAGACTTCTTTGACACCTTCTCCCCTGTCGCTCGTCTTACAACCATCAGGGTCCTCTTCTCTGTGGCCGTCAACAAAGGTTGGCAACTCTCTCAGCTGGATGTCAAGAATGCTTTTCTCTATGGTGACCTTCAAGAGGTTGTTTTCATGGAGCAACCTCCAGGGTATGTTGCTCCGGGGGAGACTCGTGTATGTAAGCTTAAGAAGGCTATCTATGGTCTTAAGCAAAGTCCTCGCGCCTGGTTCGAAAAATTTAACGAAGTTATCAAGATCATTGGATTTGTCCGATGTTCTGCGGATCACTCTCTCTTCATTCGCAAGACATCTCATGGAATGGTTGTTCTGGCTGTATACGTTGATGACATCCTTCTCACAGGTAATGACGCTGAAGGTGTCTCCCTTAAAAAAAACATCTTCTCCAACACTTTGTAACCAAAGATATGGGGACTCCCAAGTATACTTTCTGGGCATTGAGATCTCAAGAAAGCATAGCTCAATTGTTCTCTCACAACGGAAGTATGCTATTGATCTTCTAAAAGAAACAGGTCTTTTGGGTTCTAAACCCGCTAAGTATCCAATGGCAAGTGGAGACGACAAACTCTGGACTGACAACTCTCCTCCTCTACTTGATAGCACCAGATATCGTCGTCTTGTTGGCAAGCTCATCTACCTAACTGTAACAAGACCTGATATCTGTTATGCGGTTGGGAAGGTCAGCCAATTCATGCAAGCTCCGAAGAAATGTCATCTTCAAGCTGCTTTAAAAATATTAGAATACGTTAAGGGATCTCCAGGGAAGGGACTTCTGTTCCAAAGGAACAACCATCTCAAGATAGAAGCCTACTCAGATGCTAGCTACGCTGATGATAAAGGGGACAGGAAATCCACATCTGGGTTCTGTACCTTCGTTGGAGGAAATCTGGTGAGTTGGAAGAGCAAGAAACAAGCAGTAGTTTCCAGATCAAGTGCTGAGGCCGAGTACAGGAGCATGGCCCAAACTACATGCGAGTTGAAGTGGTTACGAACTCTCCTTCTTGACTTAGGAGAAGTTTACAATCATCCATTACCAATGTTCTGTGACAACAAAGCTGCAATCTATATATCTCAGAACCCAGTCTTTCATGAAAGAACCAAACACATTGAAGTGGACTGTCATTTCATCAGGGAAGAAATCTTGAAGAAACAAATCTGCACTCCCTTCGTAACTTCGGATAAAGAGCTGGCTGATATCTTCACCAAACCTATATCTTCGTCCTTCTCCGATGTGTGTAACAAGCTAGGCATGATTGATATATATGCTCCAGCTTGCGGGGGAGTGTTAGAGCCAAGCGGTCTCGAAGGTTTGAAGCCCCGCGATCTGAAGCCAGCGGTCTGTCCGGTCTCCAGTAATCAGACCGCGGCTTCCCCTCTGATGTACCAGATCGCGCCAGATAAAGATAAGTTGAAGCTGCGAGGTTACAAGTCAGCGGTCTGCGCGGTCTCCCAGAATCAGACCGCGACTTCTCCTCAAGTATGCGAGGTCGCGTCTTGTGAAGGTCAGCATCATTCCGCCTCTCCAAGCGGTCTAGAGCCAGCGGTCTCAGCGGTCTCCAAGTACAAGACTGACGGTTCATCTCGGATATACCAGATCGCTTCTTATGGAGAGAAGCGGTCTGATCCTCCCGATCTCTCCCTTATGGGGGAGTGTTCGCCACAACGGTCTAACCACCAGACGGTCTCCTCTGTCACACGACCTTCCTCCTGTCGTGTGACCGCCCGATCTCACTCCAGATCGCAGAGGTCGATGCGGTCTCAATATTCATGATCGCCCAGACCGCCCAGCTCTCTTGTGTATTTGTATTTGTATTTAGTCCCACAACGTATATTTGTATTTTACTGTTTCCCTCCTAGTCTATATAAAGGAGGCAATACACTTGTAATACTTAGTTTTTTGGAAATAAAATTTCTGTTATTTTCAAATTCTCACAAAGCTGACCCCTCTGACACTACTCCCCAACCTTTAGAGATTGAACCAATTCCATTTAGAGCATCTACAAAAGATATAATCTCTAAGAACTTTGGTGAAAATTTTGTCACCTATCACTTGATGATTCATTCTCCTATCAGGAAGCAATGAGATATAGATATTCGTTGATATGGGCAGAAGACATTGATGATGAGATGGACTCGCTGCTACAAAATAATATTTGACATCTAGTTGACCTGCCAAGAAGAGTTAGTCCTAGGATGTAATTGGGTGTTGAAGAGAAAATTACATAGTGATGAGTCTATAGCTAAATACAAAGCACGCATAGTAGCTAAAAGTTATAAACAGTAGGGGGAATATATTATTTTGATTTTTATTCGCCCGTGTGTCACCTATCGCCTATAAAATTTCTTCTCGCTCTAGCGTCTATCGAGAATATTATAGTTATCAGATGGATGTAAGTGTTGACGCCAGGAAAATCCTGACCTCAAGATTCGGACCGATGCAGCCGGAGGCTACTCGCCCAGCAGTCCAACGAGATGACCTGGCTGGCGACTACTATGGAGCTCGAAGAGCAACGAACTGGACCCCAGGTGCTGCGGCAGGGAGGTCCCACCACGTACCCAGAAGCTCCGAAGAGACTTCCCCTCCAAGACCAAATGGTCGAGCATGGTACAAGGAAGGCACCGACTTGGCTAGTACCGGGAGTAGCGGCCAAGTGCGACAGGTTCCAGAATGCAAGAGCAGGGTTTCGAGAGCTCAAGTCCAGGTGCCAATCCAAGTACCCCTGGGGTCCTATTTATAGGAAAACCAAGGGGTAGGGGGGTTCTTATAGCCCAGCCCCTGCCCGGCGACTAGCGACATTGAGGCGATCTCCCCGGGCAAATGGGCGAGTATCACCTATGGTCGCCCACCTTTGGCGAGTATCCGGGCTACTCGCACGAGTGCACTCCTACTCGTCTAGGCTTTCTTCTGCTCCTACGCTTGACGAACTCTTCCACTATGCCTGCTGGCCGACTTTATCTTGGTATCTCGAACCATTGATTTTTGTGTTGACTCTTTAACTTTGATTTTTGTCTACGTGGCCTTGAGTGGGTCCTACCCTCGGAGAATGAGGGTTGTACAGTAAGGACGTCTTCTTAAATGGAGAGCTTGATGAAGAGATCTACATGACACAACCTGAAGATTATGTACATAAGGATCTAAAAGGAAAAATGTGCAAATTAAACAAATCAATCTATGAGCTTAAACAAGCACCTAAGATGTGGTGCATGAAATTTGACCAAGTGGTAGAGAGTTTTGAATTTCAGTCCATCCTCTCTGATAAGTGTCTTTATCACCGCTTAATGTCAAATAAAACAATCACCATATGTCTATATGTGGATGATATGTTGATTCTCGGGTCGGATCTTGTTGTAGTGAGGGATATTAAACCCACACTCGCAAAAGAATTTTACATGAAGAACCTTGGTCCAATTGATACGCATAGGAATGAACGTCAGAATGGACAAGGGCTGAGTTACTCTTAGTCAAGCTCATTATATAAAGCAACTTCTTTCTACCTGTGGATACAAAGATTGTAAGTCAGTGGAAACACTTTTTGTTCACAATATCAATTTGAGTCCTAATGTATGGGACATTATTGATCAAGTGAAATACTTAAGGATAATTAGTTGTCTCATTTATGCCACAAGTTGTGTTGAAATTGTTGAAGTGGAAGTTAGGAAGACTTTTGGACCTGGGCGGTCTGGGAGGAGGTCGGGCGGTCTGGCTTAACCGCACGACTTGGCGGTCTGCCTCTGCGGTCTGGCTTGTCTTAGCCTAGCTGCGGTCTCCTGGCTTGATCGTTGGTATCTGGTCCAAGGCGGCTGAAGGTGAAGACCGCGCGGTCTGTCTCTGACCGCGTGGCGGGTTGTTCGTCTTCAGGTGTGCGCGGGTTGTTTTCTTCAAGGTTGTGGCGGTCTGGTGTGACCGCACAGCTTGATCCAGGTTTTCTTCAGAATGCGGTCTGGTGGCTGACCGGGCTTTCTGGTGGTGTTCGCGGACTAAGGGTCTTAGTCACGCGGTATCAGTTCGCGATCTCAGGAGGAGACTGGTATGCGAGCTGGTCGTTGTTCGTGGTCTCAGGAGGAGACCAGCATGCGGACAGGAGTTCGCGGGTTGATGGCGAACTGGCTGTGTTCGCGGTTTCGGGCGAACACAGGGGGTGAAAAGCTTCGGGCGGTCTGGCGATCTCCGTTGGAGTCGCGATCTGCTGTATGAGTGGCGGTCTCTCATGGTTGATGTTGGAGCTGGCGAGTTCACCAAAATGAAGCAGGAGTTCTGTTGCTGATCGCACGGAGTGACCGGTCAGGTCGCGCGGTCTGGAGGGTGGTGATCCTATCTCATAGGGTGGTGACTGGATCAGGTCTCACGCCTATAAATAGGAGCCACTGTAGCAGCAAATTATGACACACCAAGTGTAAGCTGAGTTTGCTTCTTTCCTGCGGTCTCTATTTGTCTGACCGGGCGGTCTGCTGATTGAACTTCTCTTGTGCAGCTTCTGCGGATAGTGCGGGCAGCAGCGATCACCTCTTCCTCTGAAAGTGTTCGGGCGGTCTGCGGCTTGGAGTTGTGTTGCTGGAGTTCGGGAGAATCAGGAGGTCGGAAGGAAGGGTGCGGTCTGATCAACGGGTTGGTGTTGTTCTGAGATCGGCAACGGGTTGCGGTCTGGCGGGTTGTTGAGGTCGTAAGGGAGACCACGCAGTCTCAAGTTGTCTTCAACCCTGTATCTTTTCATTTGGTGTTTGTGCTGGCGAAATCATGTCTCGCCAAGCATGTCTTGCCTTGTAATTTGAAGTTGCTATCAATAAAGATCGTTTGTTTGCCTCCATTTGCTTCTGGTTGTTTGGCTTGTAACTCTAAGTTGACTAACTCCTGCTCGCTTCATAAAGATTCGAGAAATTTCACATGGTATCAGAGCCAGGTTGGAGTGGTTGAGCAGTGAGTAACTTAGAGTAGCCATCGCCTTTGTGAAGAAGGAACCAGTGGTAGAGCAATGGAAGCGAGGGGTCTTGGAATTGAGATGCTTACATCGACTAACTTCAAGAAGTGGAAGTCGTGTATGCAAAGCTATCTTCTAGGTGAGGACCTCTGGGAAGTAGTTGGAGGAGATCAGACGCAGGAAGTTGTTCTGGAAGGGGATAATGGGGCAGAGGTGTGAACTTGGAGGAGTACGAATGCGAAGGCAGAGTTCACTCTGAAGAGAGCAATTTCACCTGATCTGTTTGATCACATTTTTGGGTGTGGATCAGCTGCGGAGATCTGGAGAGCCCTGGATGGGCTGTTTAACAAGAAGAATGTAGCAAGACTACAGTTCTTGGAGAATGAGCTGTCAAGGTCGGTTCAGGGTGATCTTTCTATCTCCACTTTCTTTCTGAAGATGAAGAACTTGTGCGCTGAAATCTCAGCATTGGATCCTGATGAGCCTATCTCTGAGGCGAAGCTGAAGAGGCACATCATCCGCGGCTTGCGGAAGGAATACGTTGCCTTTGTGACGTCGGTGCAGGGATGGGCAAATCAACCGTCTCTGTTGGAGCTGGAGAACTTGCTTGCATCGCAAGAAAGTTTGGCAAGGCAGATGGCTGGGGTGTCGGTGGCTGGGGGAGATGGCAAAGTGCTCTTCTCGGGGAAGAAGAAGAAGTGGGATAAGAAGAAGAAAACCGCTGGAGGAGGCTCTGGGCCTTCAACTTCTGGGCAGCAGGAAAGGGGGTATGCTCCCAAGGCTGACGGGAAGAAGAAGGGTGAAGGTCCGAAGTGCTTCGAGTGTGGCAAGTTTGGCCACATCAGGAAGGATTGCAAGGTGGTCACCCAAGCTGGGCATGCTGCGGAAAAGGAGGAAGCTGAGGCCAGGCACTTTGAAGGAGGTTGGGGAGGAGCCTTCTCGGCTTCTGTTGGAGCTTCGGCTCCTATCAACTATCTGGAGGATTGGATCATGGACTCGGGGTGTGGTCATCACCTCACCGGAGACGAGACCAAGCTTTCTTCTGCACAACCCTATACATGTTGAAACCGAAATCTTGAGGACAAGACTTGGTCTCTGTGGAGTTCGGGGTCCCTAAGAAGGGGTGGTCTCACACATACTTCCCTCGAGCCAACTCTCTAGGCAAGAGCACTTAGATTTGGAAACGGACCAAGGGCTTAGTGGGGAGGTCCCGCCACATACCCGGAAGTCCCCTTGGAACTTCCCCTCCCAAGCCACTACTAAGCTTAGGCACCACTGGAGCCTCTCCTCACCCTCTCTAGAGAGACTTGCTGAGGAGGGAGAGAGAGGAGAGAGCTAGCTAAGAATGAGATCCCCCCAAATGGTGCCCCCTTGGTCCTATTTATAGGTTTTTCGGATCTGGACTGCGAATAGCCAAAACAGGACTTTAAATAGCCAAATCCCGCTGTTCTGGGGCGCTAAACGCAGACCATTGGACTGCGAATAGCCAAAACTGGACTGCAAATAGCCAAATCCCGCTGTTCTGGGATACTAAACGCAGGCCAACCCCCCTCCCCCCATCCTATGGAACTGGGCGAGAGGGGTTACCTCGCGGAGCTCGGCGAGCCTCCTCACTGGGTTGGGGCGAGACCAAGGGTCTTCCCCCTTACCAGGGTCGGGGGCGAGAGAGGGGGTCGGCCCCCACTCGCCCCTGGCTGGGTGCGGCGAGAGGGGGGGCACCCGCCCCTCCCCTCTCGCCCCTAGCTGGGCGAGGGCGAGAGGGGGGGCTCCCGCCCCTCCCCTCTCGCCCCTAGTTGGGTGCGGCGAGAGGGGGGGCACCCGCCCCTCCCCTCTCGCCCCTAGCTGGGCGAGGGCGAGAGGGGGGGCTCCCGCCCCTCCCCTCTCGCCCCTAGCTGGGTGCGGCGAGAGGGGGGGGCACCCGCCCCTCCCCTCTCGCCCCTAGCTGGGCGAGGGCGAGAGGGGGGGCTCCCGCCCCTCCCCTCTCGCCCCTAGCTGGGTGCGGCGAGAGGGGGGCACCCGCCCCTCCCCTCTCGCCCCTAGCTGGGCGAGGGCGAGAGGGGGGGCTCCCGCCCCTCCCCTCTCTCCCCTAGCTGGGTGCGGCGAGAGGGGGGGCACCCGCCCCTCCCCTCTCGCCCCTAGCTGGGCGAGGGCGAGAGGGGGGCACCCGCCCCTCCCCTCTCGCCCCTAGCTGGGCGAGGGCGAGAGGGGGGCACCCGCCCCTCCCCTCTCGCCCCTAGCTGGGCGAGGGCGAGAGAGGGGGGCACCCGCCCCTCCTCCTCTCTCCCCCTCACTTACCTCTTACTCCAGCTGGGTGAGCAGGAGGTTTTTGCCTCTACCGCTCTCCCTCCTTTCTCCCTGTCTTGGATCATACTACAGACGCGGCCCCGATGCACTCCTGGGTCGTGGCAACCTACTCGATGGATATGGGGGTTGTACATAATCCCCGCTCTTTGCGAGGTTGGCACAACCTTGGAAAGAAAAGTCCAAGCCCAAATATCCATCGAGGGGGGCAGAACCTCGCCCCCGAGGCATGTTTGACTCATCCAGCTAGTGAGAGCCTGGAGTGAGGAGGACATCTCAACATTGAACTTACCCATCCAAGGATCATTCGACCCACCCAGCTAGTGAGAGCCTGGAATGAGGAGGACATCTCGATGGTAAGCTCTTCTTCCCGAGGATCATTCGACCCACCCAGCTAGTGAGAGCCTGGAGTGAGGAGGACATCTCGGCGTTGAACTTACCCATCCGAGGATCATTCGACCCACCCAGCTAGTGAGAGCCTGGAGTGAGGAGGACATCTCGATGGCAAGCTCTTCTTCCCGAGGATCATTCGACCCACCCAGCTAGTGAGAGCCTGGAGTGAGGAGGACATCTCGGCGTTGAACTTACCCATCCGAGGATCATTCGACCCACCCAGCTAGTGAGAGCCTGGAATGAGGAGGACATCTCGGCGTTGAACTTACCCATCCGAGGATCATTCGACCCACCCAGCTAGTGAGAGCCTGGAGTGAGGAGGACATCTCGATGGTAAGCCTTTCCTTCCGAGGATCATTCGACCCACCCAGCTAGTGAGAGTCTGGAGTGAGGAGGACATCTCGGCGTTGAACTTACCCATCCGAGGATCATTCGACCCACCCAGCTAGTGAGAGCCTGGAATGAGGAGGACATCTCGGCGTTGAACTTACCCATTCGAGGATCATTCGACCCACCCAGCTAGTGAGAGCCTGGAGTGAGGAGGACATCTCGATGGTAAGCCTTTCCTTCCGAGGATCATTCGACCCACCCAGCTAGTGAGAGCCTGGAGTGAGGAGGACATCTCGGCGTTGAACTTACCCATCCGAGGATCATTCGACCCACCCAGCTAGTGAGAGCCTGGAGTGAGGAGGACATCTCGATGGCAAGCTCTTCTTCCCGAGGATCATTCGACCCACCCAGCTAGTGAGAGCCTGGAGTGAGGAGGACATCTCGGCGTTGAACTTACCCATCCGAGGATCATTCGACCCACCCAGCTAGTGAGAGCCTGGAATGAGGAGGACATCTCGGCGTTGAACTTACCCATCCGAGGATCATTCGACCCACCCAGCTAGTGAGAGCCTGGAGTGAGGAGGACATCTCGATGGTAAGCCTTTCCTTCCGAGGATCATTCGACCCACCCAGCTAGTGAGAGCCTGGAGTGAGGAGGACATCTCGGCGTTGAACTTACCCATCCGAGGATCATTCGACCCACCCAGCTAGTGAGAGCCTGGAATGAGGAGGACATCTCGGCGTTGAACTTACCCATTCGAGGATCATTCGACCCACCCAGCTAGTGAGAGCCTGAAGTGAGGAGGACATCTCGATGGTAAGCCTTTCCTTCCGAGGATCATTCGACCCACCCAGCTAGTGAGAGCCTGGAGTGAGGAGGACATCTCGGCGTTGAACTTACCCATCCGAGGATCATTCGACCCACCCAGCTAGTGAGAGCCTGGAGTGAGGAGGACATCTCGGCGTTGAACTTATTAAACATATAAGCAAAATAACTCATCCATCTAATGGGGGGATTTCCCTTGTCAAAAACCTCCTGGCCTAACTAGCGAGGGGTAGAGCTTGTTACAAAGGAAAACAACAAAAAACAAAAAACACAACATACCCCCCCCATGACACTCGCCTCTCAGGCTGCTTGCGCGAGATGATCATTCCTCTTCTTCTCCTGTCACTCCCATCCTGCTCATGCTTTCCATGATCTTCTCCATCTCATCCGCCCCCGCTTGCCAGGAGATGCTGTAGACGGCCGTGACGTAGCAGTGCCTGGCCATCCTGGGGTCTCCGCGGATCCTGACTTGGATTCCTCCAGTGTTGAACTTGAGGCACTGGTGGAAGGATGATGGTACGCATCGGAAGGCGCTGATGAGGGGTCTTCCGAAGATGGCACTATAACTGCTAGGAGCGTCAACTATGACGAACCGACAGTTTCTTGAACCTCCCCCCATCGTCACTTGGAGTCCAACTCCACCCTCTACCTCTTTCCTTTCTCCAGAGAATCCGAACAAGGGCCCATCTGAGGCCAGCACCCTCCTTGGCTCCACCTTCAACTCGTCAAATGCCTTCTTGAAAATGACGTTGACAGAGCTCCCGTTGTCAACGAGGATCCGAGAGACAGTGTAACCTTCGATGGTTGTCTGAATGACTAGCGCATCACAGAATGGATCCTCGTTATCTGGCATGTCCTTGCTTGAGAAAGTGATTTTCTCCTCGGGAGGTGGGTCCTGTGACGTTGAAGCGACGCTGCGTCGATATACGGCGTGGAGGCTTGCCTTACGGGTGGCCTCGATCCCTACCCCCCCCGTGGATCACCGCGACCCGTCCTTTGGCTCCTATGTCAGTTCGGTCCTCGCAGATGTCGTCGTCCACTACTGCTCCAGGTGGAACTTCTTCAATCCGCACCGGCGGCTGCTGTTGTGCCTGACCTCTCGCCTCTCTCACCTCCAAGAACTCTGGGCAGGTAGTTGTTGCATGCCCCTCTGCTTGGTGGTAGTCGCAGTACGGCACCACCCTTCCCCCCCTTCTCCTACGGGCAGGGATGTCTCTTGCTTCCACTCCTCCTCCTTTTTGAATCGCCATAGCTTGAGCGGGTGGGGGTAGGAGCTGCCTAGGGGCCTGCCTCCAAGGAGGAGGGTTGGGCCTCCCTTGGCCTCCGTAGAAGTTTCCCCCTCCTTGGGCGAGACCCCTCCCTTGTTCCTGACCCCCCTGGGGTCCCTGGTACCCTTGACCCCTCTGCTCTTCCCTCCTCCTTCCTTCCTGCTGCCTGAGGCCACCTTGCTCTCTTGGCTCGACCTCCACCAGCTTTGCCAACTTCTTTGCCAGCCCCGGGTTCGCCGCCTCAGTGGCTATCTCCTTTGCAGCTTTTTCCATCAGGTCCTCAAAGGACAGGGGAGGCTTCCTAGTTAGGCGCATTTTGAAGAGGCTCTCTCGTAGCCCCACGGTGAAAGCCATCTGGAGGGCATACCCTGGCACCTCCTGGATGTTCTGGATCTCCTCCTGGAATCTGTCCATGTACTGGGCCAACGTCTCCTCGTGCCTCTGCTTGACCAGGAAAATGGACTCAGCATTCTTCTTCCTCTTCTTGGATGTGGAGAAGCGTAGCTGGAAGCTTCGGCTCAAGTCATCAAAGCTGTAAATGGAGCCAACCGGGAGCTGGTGGAACCAGTCCCTAGCTTTGTCTCTCAGGGTGGTGGCGAAGAGACGACACTTGAACGCGTCCGTCATGGGCCTGATGGAGACGGTATCCTCGAACCACTGTAGGTGCTGGACGGGATCATCCTTCCCGGTATAGAAAGTCATGTTGGGCTCCTTGAAGCCTTCCGGGATGGGAGCCGAGATGATCAGCTCGCTAAAGGGTGACCCCCCACTCGCCGGCTTCGCGAGCTCCGCTCGCGCGACTCCTGCTCCGAGCGAGACCCCACTCGCCGGGCTGGGAAAAAGCACTCGCCCGGCGAGGTCTCGCTCGCCACTCTCGGTCACTGGCTCCTTGCCTGGCCGACCCCCTTGGGCAACCTCTCCTGACCCCCCCTGGGCGAGCACTCCTTGCGACCCAGAAGGCGGTGTCTGGGGGGAGGGAGCCGAGCAGTCACCTCCCCTGGAGATGCCTTGGAGTAGCTCCATGATTCCCTTGATGGCCGTCATGAACTCTCCCCTTCCTACCACCTCACTTGGGATGTGAGACCCCTCATCGTCTCCTCCTCCGAGGTCTCCTGCCATGAGATTTGGCTCAAGGACTTCTGTGCTGACCACTTTCCACGCTCACCGCACCAAAATGTTGAAACCGAAATCTTGAGGACAAGACTTGGTCTCTGTGGAGTTCGGGGTCCCTAAGAAGGGGTGGTCTCACACCTACTTCCCTCGAGCCAACTCTCTAGGCAAGAGCACTTAGATTTGGAAACGGACCAAGGGCTTAGTGGGGAGGTCCCGCCACATACCCGGAAGTCCCCTTGGAACTTCCCCTCCCAAGCCACTACTAAGCTTAGGCACCACTGGAGCCTCTCCTCACCCTCTCTAGAGAGACTTGCTGAGGAGGGAGAGAGAGGAGAGAGCTAGCTAAGAATGAGATCCCCCCAAATGGTGCCCCCTTGGTCCTATTTATAGGTTTTTCGGATCTGGACTGCGAATAGCCAAAACTGGACTGTAAATAGCCAAATCCCGCTGTTCTGGGGCGCTAAACGCAGACCATTGGACTGCGAATAGCCAAAACTGGACTGCAAATAGCCAAATCCCGCTGTTCTGGGATACTAAACGCAGGCCAACCCCCCTCCCCCCATCCTCTGGAACTGGGCGAGAGGGGTTACCTCGCGGAGCTCGGCGAGCCTCCTCACTGGGTTGGGGCGAGACCAAGGGTCTTCCCCCTTACCAGGGTCGGGGGCGAAAGAGGGGGTCGGCCCCCCTCCCCCACTCGCCCCTGGCTGGGTGCGGCGAGAGGGGGGGCACCGACCCTCCCCTCTCGCCCCTAGCTGGGCGAGGGCGAGAGGGGGGGCTCCCGCCCCTCCCCTCTCGCCCCTAGCTGGGTGCGGCGAGAGGGGGGGCACCCGCCCCTCCCCTCTCGCCCCTAGCTGGGCGAGGGCGAGAGGGGGGGCTCCCGCCCCTCCCCTCTCGCCCCTAGCTGGGTGCGGCGAGAGGGGGGGCACCCGCCCCTCCCCTCTCGCCCCTAGCTGGGCGAGGGCGAGAGGGGGGGCTCCCGCCCCTCCCCTCTCGCCCCTAGCTGGGTGCGGCGAGAGGGGGGGCACCCGCCCCTCCCCTCTCGCCCCTAGCTGGGCGAGGGCGAGAGGGGGGGGGGGGGGGGCTCCCGCCCCTCCCCTCTCGCCCCTAGCTGGGTGCGGCGAGAGGGGGGGCACCCGCCCCTCCCCTCTCGCCCCTAGCTGGGCGAGGGCGAGAGGGGGGCACCCGCCCCTCCCCTCTCGCCCCTAGCTGGGCGAGGGCGAGAGAGGGGCACCCGCCCCTCCCCTCTCGCCCCTAGCTGGGCGAGGGCGAGAGGGGGGCACCCGCCCCTCCCCTCTCGCCCCTAGCTGGGCGAGGGCGAGAGAGGGGGGCACCCGCCCCTCCTCCTCTCTCCCCCTCACTTACCTCTTACTCCAGCTGGGTGAGCAGGAGGTTTTTGCCTCTACCGCTCTCCCTCTTTTCTCCCTGTCTTGGATCATACTACAGACGCGGCCTCGATGCACTCCTGGGTCGTGGCAACCTACTCGATGGATATGGGGGTTGTACAATACAGGTAACAATGCAATCATTACTGCTGATAATACTGTGCATCCAGTAAAGAAGGTGGGGGTTGTTTCCTTGGGAAGTGATAGAGGGCCACTTACCTTGAAGAGTGTCTATCATGTGCCCGGTATGAGGAAAAATCTCTTCTCCGTGACCAACGCTGTAGACGCTGGGTATCACGTTCTGTTCGGCCCAACAGAAGTGAAGTTTCTATGCAATTTTGAGGCCGTAAAGGCCGAGGTTGTCCATATCGGGAGACGGGCAAAGGACTTGTTCGTTTTATCGAGAAGTTCCTACGTCGACAAGATGAAGACGAATGATGGTGCCGTTATATGGCATGAGAGGTTGGGGCACGTAGGGATGGACAAGCTGAAAGCCATGGCGGTGAGAGGTCTGGTCAAGGGCCTGCCAAGTCTATCTTCCTATGGTGAAGGTCATGTTTGCGCGGGATGTCAGTTCGACAAGTCTCATCGGCTTCCGTTTGACAAGTCGCAGACAAGAAGTAGTGTGCCGTTGGAGTGCATCCACGGTGACTTAATGAGACCAACTGCTACCCCAAGTCTCGGAGGCAGCAGATATATGCTGGTGTTGATCGATGATTACACCAGATATGTCTGGGTTTATTTCCTGAAGGAGAAGGCGGAGACGTTTGCCAAGTTTGTGGAGTTCAAGGGGCTCGTGGAGGGTCGGCTAGGACTGCGAGTGAAGAACCTGAGGACTGACAATGGAGGGGAGTTCACCTTCAGTGAGTTCTCTACCTTTTGCAGGAAGGCAGGCATCCGGAGAGAGCTCACTTGTGCACATACTCCTCAACAGAACGGAGTTGCAGAGCGGAAGATCCGTCATCTGACGGAGACCTGCAAGTGTTGGCTGCATGCCAAGAGTATCCCAAAGTCCTTCTGGGCGGATTGAATGTCTTGTGCTGCCTACGTCATCAACAGGATGCCCTTGAGTCCCATCAACATGTTGACTCCGCATGAGATGATGTTCAAAGAGAAGCCAAGCGTGGCACACCTTAGGGTGTTTGGTTCCACCTGCTACGTGCATGTTCCAGATGCTCTTCGGACGAAGCTAGATGCGAAAGCAAGGGAGCTAGTCTTCGTGGGATACGATGAGCGGAAGAAAGGATGGAAGTGCATAGACCCAGAGACGCAGAGGTTTGTGGTATCTCGCGACGTTGTGTTCGATGAGGTGACATCTTACAAGGGGTCTTCTGATGTGGAGCTACCAGAGAGCAGGGTGGAGGTGCCGGAAAAAGCTGTGGAGGATCTTCAGGTGGAGCTACCTGTGTCACCAGGTGGTCCATCTCCTTCTAGTTCCGAGACGTGGGCTTCTGGTTCAGGGAGCAGGGGGAGCGATGCTCCTAGCACGTCTGGAAGAGGAGTTAGGGAAGAAGCAGCTGAAGATAATGCGGTTCAGGGGAAGGAGCTGAGGAGGTCGAAGCGAGCAATCGTCGCCCCTGATCGCTATACAGGAGGAAACGCAGTGAGCTTCGTCTCATGTTTCTTCGCTGGTCCCTTGGATGAGAGGGAGCCGTCGAGCTTTGAGAAGGCCAGAGGCGTAAAGGAGTGGGACGTTGCGATGCAAGAAGAGATGGCAACTTTCGAGAAGAATGAAACCTGGTCTCTTGTGCCCAAGCCCAAGGGCACCACTCCTGTTACATACAAGTGGGTCTACAAGCTTAAGAAGAAGGCTGACGGCAGCATCGAGCGATACAAGGCTCGCCTTGTAGCTCGGGGGTTCTCGCAGCAATACGGTGAAGACTACGAGGAGACATTCAGTCCGGTGGCAAAAATGACTTCAGTTCGGTTCATCATTGCCTTGGCGGCGTTTAGTGGATGGGAGATTTGGCAGCTCGACGTCAAGAACGCTTTCTTGTACGACGAGATTGACAAGGATATCTTCATGGTCCAGCCACCAGGCTTTGTGTCTGAAGATTTTCCGGAGCATGTCTGCAAGTTGAAGAAGGCCCTGTATGGGTTGAAGCAAGCGCCGAGGGCGTGGTACGGGAAGATCGCAGAATATCTCCTATTCTGTGGATTTGGTGCTTCAGACTCAGACTCAAGCTTGTTCATCAAGAAGAGCGGGGAGCTTCAAGTCATCGTGCTGCTATACGTCGATGATATGATCGTGACGGGGAACTCGAAGGAGGAGGTAGCGCAGCTTCGAGCCGAGCTGTCCATCAGGTTCGAGATGAAGGACTTAGGTGAGCTTCACCATTTCCTTGGACTCGAGGTGCAGAGGAAGGAAGGTGGAGTGCTGGTGACCCAGGCCGGATATGCGGAGCGGATCGTGGAGCGATTCGGCATGAAGGAAGGGAAGTGCACTTCCACACCTCTGGAAAAAGCCACAAAACTTCGCGAGGATGAGGGGAGGATTATGCAAGATCCGTTGGTGTTCCGAGATCTGGTTGGGAGCTTGATTTATCTGACGATCACGAGGCCGGATATTGCATATGCAGTTGGCAGAGTGAGTCGATATATGGCGGAGCCACGGGTACCTCATCTGCTAGCAGCCAAGAACATTCTGAAGTATGTCAAGGCGACCTCGGACATGGGTCTCCTATACAGGAGGGATGCGGGCTTCGAGGTGCACGGGTACATGGATGCTGACTACGGGGGAGATTCGGATGATCGGAAGTCGACGTCTGGATTCGTCTTCATGGCGGTCCCTACAGCTATATCATGGTGCAGCAAGAAGCAGGATTCCGTGTCGGTCTCCACCACGGAAGCGGAATACAAGGCTTCGGCCTTGGCAGCTCAAGAAGCCATCTGGCTTAGGAGGTTGGTGGGAGACGTCCACAAGGAGGTTTGGGAGCCGACTCTGCTACGCGCTGACAACGAGAGTGCTCTCAAACTGGTTACCAATCCAGTTTGTCACGCGAGGACCAAGCATATTGAGATCGAGCATCACTTCATACGGGAGAAGGTGCTGGAGGGATCTCTTTCGGTCGAGCATGTGCAGAGTGCGGACAACGTGGCGGACATCTTCACAAAGGCGCTGGCAAAGGGGCCGTTCACACGGCTAAGGAGCCTACTGGGGCTAGTTTCAACTTCCCACTTCAAGGGGGAGTGTTGAAATTGTTGAAGTGGAAGTTAGGAAGACTTTTGGACCTGGGCGGTCTGGGAGGAGGTCGGGCGGTCTGGCTTAACCGCATGACTTGACGGTCTGCCTCTGCAGTCTGGCTTGTCTTAGCCTAGCTGCGGTCTCCTGGCTTGATCGTTGGTATCTGGTCCAAGGTGGCTGAAGGTGAAGGCCGCGCGGTCTGTCTCTGACCGCGTGGCGGGTTGTTCGTCTTCAGGTGTGCGCGGTTTGTTTCTAACCGCGTGGCGGGTTGTTTTCTTCAAGGTTGTGGCGGTCTGGTGTGACCGCACAGCTTGATCCAGGTTTTCTTCAAAATGCGGTCTGGTGGCTGACCGGGCTTTCTGGTGGTGTTCGCGGACTAAGGGTCTTAGTCACGCGGTATCAGTTCGCGGTCTCAGGAGGAGACTGGTATGCGAGCTGGTCGTTGTTCGTGGTCTCAGGAGGAGACCAGCATGCGGACAGGAGTTCGCGGGTTGATGGCGAACTGGCTGTGTTCGCGGTCTCGAGCGAACACAGGGGGTGAAAAGCTTCGGGCAGTCTGGCGATCTCCGTTGGAGTCGCGATCTGCTGTGAGAGTGGCGGTCTCTCATGGTTGATGTTGGAGCTGGCGAGTTCACCAAAATGAAGCAGGAGTTCTGTTGCTGATCGCGCGGAGTGACCGGTCAGGTCACGCGGTCTGGAGGGTGGTGATCATATCTCATAGGGTGGTGACTGGATCAGGTCTCACGCCTATAAATAGGAGCCACTGTAGCAGCTAATTATGACACACCAAGTGTAAGCTGAGTTCGCTTCTTTCCTGCGGTCTCTATTTTTCTGACCGGACGGTCTGCTGATTGAACTTCTCTTGTGCAGCTTCTGCGGATAGCGCGGGCAGCAGCGATCACCTCTTCCTCTGAAAGTGTTCGGGCGGTCTGCGGCTTGGAGTTGTGTTGCTGGAGTTCGGGAGAATCAGGAGGTCGGAAGGAAGAGTGCGGTCTGATCAGCGGGTTGGTGTTGTTCTGAGATCGGCAACGGGTTGCGGTCTGGCGGGTTGCTGAGGTCGTAAGGGAGACCGCGCGGTCTCAAGTTGTCTTCAACCTTGTATCTTTTCCTTTGGTGTTTGTGCTGGCGAAATCATGTCTCGCCAAGCATGCATTGCCTTGTAATTTGAAGTTGCTATCAATAAAGATCGTTTGTTTGCCTCCATTTGCTTCTGGTTGTTTGGCTTGTAACTCTAAGTTGACTAACTCCTGCTCACTTCATAAAGATTCGAGAAATTTCACAAGTTGTACGAGGCCATACATTGCCTTTTCTGTTGGCATGCTGAGCCGCTTTACTAGTAGTCCAGGAAAAGAGTATTGAGATGCCCTAGATACGCTAATGATATACCTGAGAGCTACTAAAGATCATGTTGTGTGCTACACTAGTCACCCCTACTGTGGATAGGTACTCTGATGCCTCGCGGTGTTCAGTAGTTAGTAACAGTAAGTATACCAGTGGATATATATTCACTCTGGGTGGAGTTGCTATTACTTGGAAATTCAAAAGACAAGCTTATATAGCTTTGTCGTCTATGGAAGTAGAATTATTTGCCTTAGCTTCTGCTGGTGAAGAGGCAAACTGGATCAAGAATTTGATTCTAGATATTCCCTTGTCTAGTTTACATGTCAATCCTTTGAGTTTGTATTGTGATAATCCAGCAACAGTTCAAATTGTTAAGAATGCTCTCTATAATACTAATAAGAGACATGTACGACTGAGACAAATTTTGTTGAATTATATGAAAGAACACGAAATTATCACTTTGATCGATGTGCGGTCGAAGAATAACCTAACCGATCCATTGACGAAAGGAATGCCCAGAGATCGACTAATCAAAACAGTGTGGGAAATGAGACTAAAGACGAATTAGATCAGTCTAGTCCAAGTCGAATGTTTTGATTTTTCATATTTCCTTTGTTAAAGAAAGCATTATGTGCTCCGTTGATGCTCTTGGTTACTGAGCACGAATCTGGTAAGTTATTTCATTCCAAATTTGATGTAAATAACTTCGCATGGATTCGTCTTTCTTACCTTGGAAGAGTATGTTATTCCAAATCTAATAACACAATCTGACATGATTTGACTCTTCTTTTGTTAATTGATTTCATTCGAAACTTAGTGATTTCCATTTAACTTTATAAGAACAGTAACCGTGACATTCCATATTAGAACACAAATATAGTTGCAGTGCTCAGAAGTCCATAAGATTGTTTCGTTGGATACAGATAATGGATTATGAGGTAGAACCTATAATACTCTGAGTAAGTGTTCTCTTAGCTAACTAGATACATATACATTTTCAAAGTTTGAATTTCTTATTTAATTAAATCTCGGTTGAAAATTACATGAGATGATGATGAAGGAGCACTTATTGCTTGTTATCCTGATGAGGATGGGATGTTGTACATTTGAGGATGATGACAGTTTTGAGTGTTATTTGCTTATTTGTTTTATCTCCGTTTAGAGCATTGTTTAGCTCTTGCTACACTTGTTGATTGGGCTGTTATGCTCTTTTGTTGATCATTGGCCACTAGGTGTGCTGAACCTGTGATATGATTGTACTTGAGACTGTTGTGTGATACTGCTGAGATTTATATTTTCTTATGCTTGCATACATTTTTCCTTAAGTCTATTTTGTTTAACAAGTGTGAGACACGGTTGCGAATAATTCACGTTGGAATGAACACTGCACAAACCACTCATTCCGACGTCGGGTTTGCAACAGACATAAGATGAGATTATTGAATAATTTAATATATGTTTGTGCTTGTCAAGATCGACTTGGTAGTGCCTAATGAGTTTCGTGTCATCCTAGAGCAAGGCTCTACGTTGGAGGTACTATATATACCTATTCCAAACTTGATAGGTCATATGTAGAATACTTTGAGCGGAGCATCCCTCACACACACACACACACACACACACACACACACACACACACACACACACACACACACACACACACACATTAAAATGAAATACTATTTAGGCCCATTGTGTCTTCTTAAAGGCCTCCCTATTAAAAATTTCTTTAATCATGTGATTTGTTATGGACCCGACCGATGCCCGCAACAATTTGCATGCTTAGGAGATGGTGAATGAAAGGTGGCTAGCAGAACTTTAGATCCATTGAACATGAATACTAAGACAACGGAAGATTGTATTACATCAATGATAAACACATCCCAAATTATTACATAGTTCTGAGCCTCGCAAGAAATATAATCCCACGTGATGATACGCTCATCAGAAGGAGAAGACTCATGTTATAGGCATAGGCTAGTCGCCCTAGATACATTATGGGAATAAATTTTGTATTTTATTAATATCTTGTCATGTCTTTAGTAATGTCGCGTCGTATCCTTAATCATCTGCGTATCGAGTCTAGCGCATGCTACTTTATTTCATGTAAGGGTATTGTGGTACTTGAATTTAAATGTTTTAATCTTATTTAATGGCTCCTTAGGCTAGTGGAATGACATCAAAGAAGTTATTATGTTTTCCCCTTATCTTGTTGTATGAGATTTTGGTAGCTCTCTCCTCCCGAGCACACCCGGTCTAGAAATCGCGGTTCCAGCTCTACATACCCTCCAACCAACTCTGGCAATGCTACCGATGTTATGGGAAAGGTTCATAACAACTTGGTATCAGAGCTATCCTTCATCCGACACCACATTCCTCTTTCCCATTTCCACCAAGACCACGATCGAAGCACTTTCTGTCGATGTTGTCAACGTCAGCGACATCTTCCTCGACAACCCACTCCGACTTCAAAACATTTTATTTGTCTTGTCCACAACATCGAAGCTAACAATGCCATCCTCAATTCTGACCTAACGCAATTCCGTCGTTCTTTATTCAGTTCCAAAATTCATTCGAGCCCCATCCAACAACAACTATTGGGTTACTAGCAACAACACCTTCATACACCTGAATTTGAAAAAATATCAGTCACACTGGTCTGGTATAATTTAAGAAAATTTTTTAGGTGAGTATCTCGCACCTAGATCATGGTGAGAGGAGCACATCTCAGCCATTGATAGTTCTAAATATTGCTGTATTTATGAATAATAAATAATGTCAGTATTTCCGTCAGATCTAAGATCATACGACTGTATTTTCCTCCCACCTAAAACTAGGTGAGAGAACACACTTAAGTATCTCTCATAATTTAGGCTTCATTTGGTTCCGTGTTTAGGAGGGGCGTTTTGAGGAAACACTGATTCACGGCGACAAAACAAACGGGTTTCCGGCTCCGTTTGCCGCGTTTCGCCCCGCAGCAAGGAGGGAAATCAGCGCCTCCCTGCCGTTTCGACCCCCGCCTCCGTTTCAACCCCCGACATTTGCGTCGCCCTTTCCGCCCGCTACCGCCGCGCCAAATAAAGCCTTAATAATTAGGGAAATTTTTTGGTACGCGTACGCGATTTGGTGCGCGACCGTTCGATCTCGCGATCAACGGTGCAAATGTAATACAGTTATAATACTACTTTATTTAAGCAATACGATTGAATTACGACCGTTCGATTTCGCCATCCAACGGACGAATCTGCTCGCGCACTGCGGGCAGATGCGCATACGTACAGAAAAATCTCTCTAATAATTATACGAGAGCTGTACATAAAATTTGTCAGCAAGCACTCACAATTTCTTTTGAGTAGTACTGTTCTACTGTAGTAGTAGGTCGGCCGCTCGTCATCTAAAGGGTGTAGTCGTGTAGATTCTCGATTCCTTCCTCGCTCCGCCTTCCATTCCCCTCTTTGGCATCTCTCTTTTTCTCCGGCGAAGCGACCGAGGGGGAAGATCAGGGGGGAAGGGGGAAGGAAGAGTAAGATTCCTCGAATGTCGCCCTTGTCTTCCTCGATTAGATCTCCATTTAGCTAGCAATCGACCGATGTTCGGCACATCAAGGGTGTAGAAAAAACTGGTCAAGCGCAACTGTAGCTAGAGAGCCAGAGCGAAGATGCTGGACAAGTCGAGGGTGCAGAAGGAACTGAAGGAGTGTAACCGGGACACGGAAATCTCCGGCGTAAGCATCTCCCTGCACGACGGCGCGGACCTCACCCATCTCTGCGGAACCATCGCCGGCCCCGTCGGAACGCCCTACGAGGGCGGGACCTTTGTCATCGACATCCAGTTACTCAGTATGTTTCCCGACCATTCAAATAAGATTAACCGGTAGCCCTAAGGAAAACGTTGGCCATCGATAATCCTTTCGCTCTCTTCCGTTTTTGCTTGTTTTCGTGAATTTTCTGTTCATGCTACTGCATTTGATGTTAACTGCTACGATTTCTGATTTGTAGCGATATTTGGGGTGTTGCAGGGTCTTTCCCTTTCTTCTATCTTTTCCTGAACTAGCTTGCAACATGTTCAAAGAATCGCAAAGCTCTGTTACATAGTTTAGCTTATTTTTGGACTTCTTGACTATAGAGGAGTTGATAGAAAAGTTTAAAGACTACATTCTTGATATTCTGAAATGAGTAAGCATTATTTAGATTGGAGGTTATGCCCTTGTCCTCCCTTACATAAACTATTTGGATCAAAACCTTGGTAAATAAAAATGCTACCAGGTGTCCCATAAGATTTGACTTTTCTACTAGTTTGTCCTGACTTTGATCTGCTCTGTTGTGGGTAGGTGAGAGAGAAGCATTACTTCTCACCTCTGGAATTGAAGGTTGAGGAGTTTTATAATGATGTTGTTTGGTTGTTCGATATGGATGTGTAAGTTTTTATTGCTTGATTATGTAGCAAGCAATAGAAAAGAAAACTTGTGTTGTCATGGTCCTAAAATCATCAAATGAATCTGAGCTGTTCAATTTTAATTTCTCTATTATGAAAAATGTGCATTTTTTAATACGTCCGACACATGATCCCTCTTTTTGTAGGTGCGGCCGCGATAGTACTCGGTCGTTGCTCAATTGATGATCGAATTACTATCACACATTGAGCACGAGGACTGATGTGCCCATTTAACACACATGCTATATATCGGCAAGTGCACCGGTTGCGTTAAGTAATAAAAGTGATGAGAGAGTATCGTCTCCACAAGGATTCTGTATCGAACTGCGATATAGTTAATTTAAATAAAACTTTTCTAGATGATCAATAGGTTTGAATTTAATTCTATTTAAAAAAATGATAAAATAAACAACTATTGATTTACTACGAAATACTAAAAAATAATAATTTTGGATTAAAAACTTATGAGGTTTATAGTTAGGGTAATTGTTTCATTGTATGAATATTAATTAGTGTCAAAGTAGGAAAATAATAATCGATTCATTTTCAATAGAGGAGCCCCACTTTATATATAGGAGGGGAATACAACATTTATTTCATTCTAACACTCCCCCTCAAGTTGGCCATGTTATATTTCTCATACCCAACTTGTCAATACAAACACAGAAAGCATTCCCCCCGAAATTTTTAGTAAGAATATCAGCTAATTGTCCCTCTAAAGGAACAAAAGGAATACAAATAATCTTCTTTTCAATATTCTCCTTGATGAAGTGTCTGTCCACTTCAATATGTTTGGTGCGATCGTGCTGAACGGGTTTGTTGACAATACTGATTGCAGCTTTGTTGTCACAGTACAAACGGATAGGATTAAGCTCACTTAAACCCAGATCACACATAAGGGAGCGTATCCACAACCCCTCACATATGCCATGCGCCATAACTATAAATTCAACTTCTGCACTAGACCTTGAGACGACAGATTGCTTTTTATTTCTCCAAGTAGCAAGGTTTCCCCCAACAAAGGAGCAATATCCAGATGTAGAATGTTTATCTTCAATGGAGCCTGCTCAATCTGCGTCAGTATAAACTTCAATCTTCAAATCTGTATTGGGAGTGAAGAGGATCCCTCTTCCCGGTGAGGTCTTCAAGTACCTCAAGATTCTATGAGCTGCATCCAGATGTATCGTCTTCAAGGAGTGCATATATTGGCTAACGACCCCCACAATATAGGCTATGTCGGGGCGAGTATGAGACAAATAGATTAACTGCCCGACAATACGTTGACATCTTCAATAGGATCACCATCATTTCTTCCAAGGTTGTGGTTGAACTCCATAGGGGTATCAACAAGTCTACATCCACTCGTACCAGATTGTTCCAGCAAATTGAGGATGTATTTTCTCTGGGAGATGAAAATACCCCATTTAGATCTAGCTACTTCAATGCCCACAAAATATTTAAGTTCCCCTAGATCCTTTACTTCAAACTGTTTTGCCAAATTCACCTTAAACGCTTTCACTTCTTCGACATCATCTCCTGTTATGACAATGCCATCAACATAGACAATGAAAGCCGTTAACATATTGTCCCTCCGTTTTATAAATGGAGTATGGTCAGCATGAGTTTGTCTGTATCCAAGAGAGATCATGTCATTGTGAAACGACTAAATCAGGCCCTCAGAGATTGCTTCAGGCCGTAGAGAGACTTCTTTAACCTGCACACTTTTCCCTCAGAGTTGGAAGGAGAAAAACCTGGGGGGGGGGGGGAGACATATACTTCCTCTTCTAAATTCCCATGAATGAATGCATTTTCACGTCCAATTGGGTAAGACCCCAACCCTTACACGCAGCACATGATAACAAAACTCGTATAGAGTTCATTTTTGCAACAAGGGCAAAAGTGTCTTGATAATCAATCCCAAGGGTTTGAGTATACCCCCTCGCCACCAACCTCGCTTTAACCATTCAACAAAGCCTTCAGAATTCTGCCTCACAGTAAACACCCACTTACAACCAATGGTCTTCTTTCCGCGTGGAAGGTGTGTTAGATCCCATGTACAATTTTTTCCCAAGGCAATCATTTCCTCAATCATTGCCTCTTTCCACTTTTGCTGCCCAAGAGCCTCCTGCCATGCGGACGGAATGGAGACATATGCGAAAGAGGAGACAGAGGCTCTATGTGAAGTAGTTAGAGCGTCATAGGAAACGTAATGAGACAGAGGATGTTGGGTGCAAGATCTGATACCTTTTCGAAGGGCAATGAGAGGTTCTAAGGAATCTGTTGACGGGGTTGGCGCTGGAGCTAGTAGTGTGGGATGAGCCTGTGTGTTAGGAGTTTTACTCCTTCTGGTGTACACCTGTAAATCCAGTGCTTTAACGAGGAAGCTCCCCCTGAGTGGGAGTCTCATTATGAGGCGGGGTATGAGGAGGATCATGAGGCGGAGTATGAAGATTTGAGTATAGTGGAGGAATCGGTAAAGATAGAGTAGGGAGCTTACTTCTTCCGTATGTGTGAACTCCCCCTGAAGTGAGGTCACATAATAAGGGGCGGATTCACGAAACGTGATATCCGTCATGACAAAAATCTGCCTAGTCGGGGGATGATAACATTTATACCCCTTCTGAGTGGGAGAATAACCAATGCACACACACTTAAGAGCACGAGTGTCAAGTTTAGACCGGCCCGGAGCATGGATATGAGAGAAGTAAACACAAGCAAAAGTCTTTGGATGGATAGAGGTCGGTGGAACCCCTAAGGTAGTTAGAGGGGTCTAATGACCCAAGATTGGAGATGGCAGACGGTTGATGAGGTAGGCAGCCGTCAGAACCGCATCACCCCAATAGAATTTAAGGAGGTGCATAGTGAAGAGTAAACAACGAGCAACCTCCAAGAGGTGGCAGTTTTTTCGTTCAACAACTTCTGAGACGAGGAGTGAACACATGATGTTTGATGGAGGATGCCATGATCAGCAAGGTAGTGAGCAAAGAGAGCATTGACATCTACAAAGCACTAATACGCTTAAATTAGGCTCGTACCCATACCTGGTACGTTTTCGGTATGGGTACGCGTACCACACGCACCATTACGTTGTTTTATGTTTCCCGCTGCTTATTTCCGCTCCCCGATTCCTGTCGCAAGCCCGCCGCTCCCCGATTCCTGTCGTAAGTCCGCCGCCGATTGCCAATTCTTGTATTGCCGCCGATTCTTGTCGTAAGTCGTAAGCAAGGATGATAATGCACCACTCTGGGATTATATATCTCTTATCTATAGTAGAGAAGTTGGTGGCGGAAACAAAAAATGGAAATGCAATTTTTGTCCAGCGGCTCGCATTCTAGGGTAAAGAGCCACTTGCTAAAAATATTTGGGAATGGTATTAGAGTATGTCCAAAGGTGACTCAGGAGTATTTAAAAGAACTTCAAAGAGTGTGGGATATAAGAGAAGATGCATTGACAAATCCTTTTGATGGAGTTGGCATGCTTACGAAATGTACAATCAAGGAAGGAGCAGAATGTGAGATATAGGATGAGATGCATTGGCAAATCCTTTTGATGGAGTTGACATGCTTACGATTGCCAACTTGTCTTTAGATGAGCCAGAAATTGAAGATGCCTTGATCTCCAACAATACGGAGGAAGATGAAGAAAATGAGTGATGAACATCGTTAAATTTGAAATGATTATGAATCTTTTATATCTAAGAATTTCATGTTATATTGCATTAGTTATGAATTTATACTTCAATTGATTATTTATGCTTCATGTGAGAATTTATAATTGCATTTGTGATATATACATATGTATTTATTATATTTAATACAACGTATCCCGTCGTACCAGCTTCCTTGTTTTTTAAATTTTGTTGTACCGATGTACCAGATACGTATCGTACCCGGTACCCCCTCACCCGTACCGGTGCTTCCTAGATTGACATACTCCCGACCATTATCACTCCAAAGGATTTTGATAGTGACAGAGAATTGAGTCATAACCATTTTATGAAATTGTTGAAAAATAGAGAACACTTCATTTTTACTTTTCATCTAATAAACTCAGGTGGTTCGTGAAAAACAGCCAATAATGGTAATAAACCACTAACATCCAGAAATAGAAGCAACGAGGCATGACCCCAAACATCAGTATGGACAATGTGAAAAGGAGTTGTACTAGGTAAAGAAACATGATTAACATGAATACGATGATGTTTGACAACAACACATACATCACAAACAAAGTTTATAAAACATGTAGAAAAGAACAAGAAATAAATGTTGCTTGGTCGCAACAGAGGGATGACCAAGCCGACGGTGCCAGGTAAGCAAGGTGGAGGTCTGCGAAGAGTAAAGAGCGTGTATAGAGGTAGTCCCACAAGAGTTGTCAAACACGTACATGCCATTCTGCATGCTACCAGAGCCAATCACCTTCTCCGCCTTTAGATCCTGAAAAACACTATGGGAAGGAAAGAAGGTAACTGAGCATTGAAGAGAGTTAGTCAAATGACTAACTGAAAGAAAATTGCGGTTAAAATTCGGAACATGAAGCACATAAGATAAAGTGAGAGAGGAACAAGGGTGGACCCCTTTCCAACAATGGAAGAGAAGGAGCTATCAACAATGCTCACTTTATTTCTGCCTGAAAGAGGAGAATATGAAACAATACTTGAAGCTGAACCGATCATGTGATCAGTGGCTCCGGAATCGATAATTCAATGTGTAGAAGAAATAGTAGTAGTAGAGTGGGCACCTGGAGTACCTGTGTGGGCGGGCTGAGGAGGACGTAGGGTCAGAAGTAGTCTCACTAGTAAGACCGTGCATCAAGTGACGAAGAGCCTGCATCTCTTCAGCAGAGAAGGAGGACGGTTGAGGGGGCAGCTCTCTGGATTCCCAGTGAGATGAGCAGAGTGATAAGGTCGCCTAAGAGTTCTACCACGTTCGCGACCACCACGTGAAGTCGAATCGCCCCTGGGAGGAGGAAATCCATGGAGACTGAAGCATGTATCCGAGTATGGCGAGACTTGCCACAATAATCACAAGTGAGGTGATCTTTATCTGTAGGTTTAAACTTGAAATCACAGCCTCACAGGGAACCCGTCCCCCAAAATTGGGTTGATGAGCCACTAAAGCGGATCCTTCCGGAAGGGCGGTGGTGTGTCAGGACTGCCGCCGGTAAAACTCCTGTTTGACAATGTTGTAAACTTTAGGAAGCGAGGGAATAGGAACACGTCCCAAGATCTGGACAGTAATCTGATCAAAGTCTCTGTGCAGCCTATGCAGGAACTTAAATACCCAATTACGATCCTCGTGGCCCCTCAACAAGAGCGCATCCTCGTTGCAAACCATAATAAGGGAGTCAAAGTGGTCGCATTCCTGATATAGTTAGGTAAACTCAAGGTAATATGCAGAAGGAGGACGATCGCCCTGTCGGAGAAGAAAAATCTTGCAGGGAAGTTGGTAAATCTGGGCCGCATTGCCTTTGCGGGAATATGTGGATTCAACACGCTTCCAAATCTCCGTACCTGTGTCGAGGAAAAGATAATTTCGAGCAATAGATTCTTGCATGGAATTAGTGAGCTATGCCATGACAAAAGAGTTTTCTGACTCCCATTTAGGCCAAGTAGGAGAGGTCGTGGCAGGAGCGGCAGTGATGCCACTAATATAGCCAAAGAGACACCGACTCTTTAAGGCTAGAGTAACGGAGCGGGACCAAGACAAATAATTGGTGTCATCAAGTCAGATCGATGTAATCTGAGAGTAGTTGTGATCTTGACCAACCCAGGTAGATCCAGCTGAGGTCACAGAGCTACCAGAATCAACGATGTTCGACATAATAGAAAAGTTCAACCAAACTCCGCCGAGAGAATGGTGAGGAGTAGAAAAGAACACCCTTTCAAAGAACCGAAGGGAGAAAGAGGATTATTGGAGAGTTAGGAGGCGCCCTCTTCTTAAACATTAAAACAAGAGATCTGAGATTGTGAAACATCCAACCGTTGGAATCACGTAAAACTTCAGGAGGAGGATAAGAGAGCCAAAACGAAACTTTCTTCAAAGTTTGGAGTCAATCGGACAACCGAAGGGTCGTCGGAGGAACCATCCAGCCAGCCCAGCGCCGATTGGCCGACGCACCTGTCGGGCGACAATCGGCGCTGGGACGAAAGCAAGCGAGGGAGGGGGTAGGCTAGCGCTGGAGGGGAGAGGAGAGCTGTCGGGGACTGGCGCTGGAGGAGAGTTGTCGGGGACTAGCGCTGGAGGAGTGCAAGAGGCGAGGAGCGAGCGGCGGGAATCGAGCGGCGAGCGAGAACGACGCTTATGTCTCGGGCTCTAATACCATGTCAAAGTAGGAAAATAATAATCGATTCATTTCAATAGAGGAGCCCCACTTATATATAAGGGGGGGGGGGATACAACATATTAAATTTCATTCTAACAATTAGGATTAATCATGAGTGAAAAAATGTAATTTTATAAAGAATTTTGTATAATTGACGATGAGATTTCCTAAGCACGTCGAAACTTCTTGGTTCAGACGAATCAATTATATTTCCCTAGCAGATGTCATGGACCAAACATGTCTATTGTCTAGAATGATAGCGGAAACTTTAATTCACTGTTAAAAATACTAATTACAATCGATATTTAGAAATGCAGCTACCGGATAGACCAGGACCATGTGGTCCGTATGTGTTTAAATCTATGATTTTATTCACAGGATCCGTAAATCAATTGATTCATGGTCTGATATCAATGATTACACACAAAACTAGAGTAGTGGCTAGTTAAACTAGAGTACACATAAACACATGAATAGAACACTAGTCATACAAAATAATATTGAAATTCAACACACCACTCATAAAAATCCCCTCATTAATTCATATTACTACACAATCACCCCAACAAGAGAGCTAGTCTCTCATTGTTGGGAAAAACCAATGAAAAATTGAAGATAAAGAAAGAGAATTGTATGATTTCAGATATAATGTTCACAAAAGAGAGAATAGAAATGCAAACGCTATACGAGTCGTCAATCTTGTAGAACATCCTGTTATGGGCCTAGCCCGTAACATCAATGTAGTGTTGTCAGAGGATGGCCGATGGAGAAGATGATGGGGTCGAAATCACGGTTGCCTGAGCGGGATGTGTTGAGAGATATCTACCACAATCTCATAACAAAGACAAAGAAAAAGATTTACTTCTTGGATACCATTCCACTAGCCCAAGGGGCTTTAAATAGAGGTACAAGGTCATAAGCATAAATAAGAAACATAAACAACAATCACCATAGACCATAATGAAAGACGATATAATAAGACTCTAAAGACAACAACATAATAACTGGGCACAAATCCCATAACATCTTGACTGCCCTTCAAATCAAGCTTGTTCTCAAGCTCGAACAATGCTTGCTCTGCTTGATCATCTGGCCCTTTAATTTTCTGCCAGAACAGTTCCCAGTAGCGAGTCGCTGTAGCGGAGACTGCATCGAGCGGTAGGCCGTGATCGTGCTCACAAATGTCACGAAGGGTTGTAGGGATCTGGCGTGGCGGGACGCTAACTGAGGAGAGACTGCCATGCATAATGGATGGAGGCGGGGCAAGTGTGTTTGCTGTATGTGAGTCACATCGATCGAAAGGGGCGGCGCCGGTTGGATGGCGATCACCAGAAGGAATGACGCTAAAGTGACCAACAGAACATGTGACTGGAGTAGAGGGCGCTGGATGGAGGTGGCTAATAGAACGAATGACACAAGGCTCAAAGCCAATGAAATCTGCGACGTCAAAAGTGACAACTAGGGCTGAAGGAGGCTCACAGAAGTTGGCGGCAGCATGGGTTGCGGCGGAACAATCAACGAGTTTGATGGCGGCCCCGAGATCGGAAGACAGACGAGCAAATTCCCAATAATGAATGAGTTGACGATTGCGACAAGGGCAACTTGGGGTCGGGCTTACGCTTCTTGATGTCGGGCTTCATCTTCTTGATGCCGAGCTTCAACGGTAGTAGAGGATGCCAGAAGAGTGCACATCTGATCTTGAAGTTTAATCTGATTGACGGAGTATTCACCCATGTTATTAATTAATTTGGAATAATCAAATTAATTATTTTTTAAAATTAATTATCTATTAATCAACTAATTGATTAATCAATTATGCAGGCAACGACAGTTTAAGGAAATATAGTGTCAGGACTGGATGCCACGACTCTTGCTTGGGACACAGAAGCACGCGTGGGAAAAAAAGGCACGGGGCTCAAGATAGCAGTAACATGCTTCGATATCTGGCGTGCAGTGCACATGGCTCGAAAAAGGCACTCGATTCAGTGGGGATCGAAACGTCTAGAGATCGACGTGTGTAGGCGGACTTCGATCATCACACCCGAGCGTCGATGTGCGGCTGAGTTAGTCATTTCTAAGTACTCAAGTCCTTATAGTTGTTTATGCTGGTAGTAAGTTTTCCGCTAAAATGTATAATCCACTGAATTAAGTCTTCCGCTAATTAACGTTAACAGTGTGTTAAACATATTCGCTTATCACCTTCGTTGATAGATGACATCAGGGTGACCAACAGGAGAGGTCGGAGAGGGTTGCACCTCCACTCTTCCGTTAGTTGACTCGACATCGCATGTTGGTAATGGTGTGCGATAAGATCTTGTCGGTGCCACTTTTCGGGGATGGGGGGTCTTACATTTCTCCTGCTCTTGCTCCTCCTCTCAATAAACCTGAAGTACGAAAAAATTCAGTTGCAGTGTTAAAGAAAGATGTCCAACTCATGCATGGCAAGAAAGTCTTCAAGCTTATAACTGAGTTGGGTTCTATTAAGAGCACGATTTCAGAATTACATAGAAGAGGATATACTTTGACTGAATTATTTTCGAAGGCCCTGAGGGGATTTGATAAAATTAGAAAATATAAATCAAAATCAATCTTTAAAAGGGACGAACACACGGGCATGCTTGGAGACCCATGAATATGCTTTTGGAAGAACACACAGGTGTGCGTTTGCTTTGAACTAAGGGCGCCCGTGCGTGCGTCAGGATGCACGTTCGTGTTGAGGCCTGCGCACATTCGTGCTTGTGCACGTGCGTATGGACGCATGGTTGTGTGGTTGATCGTGCTTTTTCAGATAATGCTCCTTTGCCTTGTCTATGCTTTCTTCTCGTCTCAAGTCCCTCCATTAGCTCCATTTAGGTCCATTATGCTACAATATACTCCAATATGCTCTAAAATGCTCCTTCCTTAGTCCAAGAAATACAAAATAATGTATAAATTCATCTTTATAACATTAAAACACATAGAATTTCAATGCAACCTACGGTTAAAATGAAGAGAATAAATGCCACCTATTTGATGTAATCAGGGACTCCGTGCACAACCCCTAGTGTCTAATAAATCTAATACATAAGGATATGCTACTATCATTTATGGGGAAAGGAACCATTTCCCCCACTTTTTTAGCTTGTTTTTCAAAAATGCAACATCCATTTATACATGAAAAAGATGAATAATTTATAATCCATTTATTTTATGGTGCATGATTACAAAAATAAAATGATATATCGGATCATTTCAATGGATTTAATTTCCAAAAAATGAAAAAGTGGTGCATTTAGTGATGAACATTATTAACCATGAAAGCAATGTTTTCATCATGTTTGATCAATGATTAAATCTTCATAAAAGTGATGAAGTTTGGTTAGGAAGCCGTGCTTAGGTTTTAAATAATGACATAATTTTGATATTGATTTAGAAGGTCTAATCATGAAAAAATAATTATGGGAATCAATCTCTTCCACACACACACTAGGGGTTGTGCATGGGGTCCCCCGTTCGCAGTGTGCGATAGTAACTCGATCATCACTCGAGCAACGACCGAGTACATTGTGGCCACACCCTACAAATAGAGGGACCATGTGCCAGCCACTAGTATTAAAAATACTGCACAATTTTTCATATTAGAGGAATTAAAATTGAACGGCTCAGATTCATTTGATGATCTTATTTTAGGACCATGACTACCCAAGTTTTTTTTAATGTAGTGTGTGTGTATATATAAATGAAAACAAAAATACACAATATACATGCATGATATGTATTATGTAAATTTATAATTGAATGACTGTATAATTCATATATATTATTTTAATATATTGTTCTTTAATAAATTTAGTCATATTCATGTGATGCTTATATTAATTTCCTATACTTCACTATATATATGTATATATATTCATTTATAAGCACTTCTATTTAGACATACAAAATAGAGATAAGTATATTAAATATCAAAAGTATTTTATGTTGCAATATATTACCATAATTTTAAATTTAATATATAATAGTTTATATATATATCTATCTCTCTCTCTCTATATATATATGTATGTTCATGTTCTGATAAATATTATATATATAAGAAATTAATGGTTTATTATTTAATACAACATACATTTTATATTTTAATGTATAAACATATAATTTTAATATAAATTAATTGATTGTAAATAGATTTCTAATACAATTTATATTTATTAATATATTTTAAAATATCAGTTCATAAATTGGCATGCATGCATGAACATGTGCATATGTCTGCGTGACACCATTATTCGAGGAAGATAGACATCACATTTATGACTTTTAGTGATTGAAGCATATGACTCTGAAGTTGAGTGGTTAATAATTGTGAGTTAATTTTTAGAGAAAAAGTCATTTCTCTCTTCCTCCTCCGACGAAAGCGCAAGTGGTTACTTTCCCTATTTGATACTTCCCCCAACCAAATAGTAGAGATGGCGAGTTTCCTCAATTCTTACATATGATCAAACAAGACTTATTTTATAAGTTGTTTGTACTAGAGAGACAAGTATGGTGTTTTTGTGGTTCTTTATACTCACCAATTTTATCATTCACAATTCCTCGTTTCCTCTTGAGTTTCATAGTGATACATCTTTGTTTCATTGCTCGCCCTAAATAAGATTGAAGATGACAACTTTATGTTGAGTTTTAGGCATATAATATTGCATTACATATATTCTCTTATATCACATTGCATTTACATTTTGGTTTAAGAATATCAATATCGTCTTTCGAGACTATGTTTCTTACATTCAAGGCAAAGTTGATGGGGTCGGAGGTTTCGTCTGTATTATTCTTATTTTGTGATTATTTACATTTTACCTTATTTATTGGGCATCATTCATTTTTGGCCTTTTAGTTTATAAGTTTCGTTTGAATTGATTATGCAAAAAAAAAACTCTTTCACAGACCTTAAAATTGTTGAGTATCAATAGAACTAACAAAAGATGGAATGAAGACGTGAAATCAGTGCTTTATCTTGGCAGGTGACTATCCCTTTGAGCCTCCAAAGATGCAGTTTGTCACAAGAGTGTGGTATGTGTAACTTCTACTTTCCAATCAATTGTTGCAGTGCTGTACATTTTTAAAATAATATTTCTATTGCCATTATTTCATTCACTTTATTTACCTCACAGATATTATATTTCAATGTTTGACATTTTGTTTTCTGGTCTTATAGTCAGTACTCAGTATAATATTGATGCTTCTTTCCATTACACTGTTCTCTAAACATGTTTGAACTTCTTGTCAATTTTTGTTAATATAAATGTAAAACAAGATAGAAAGAAGGATATTACTGAACTCTATGTGATGCAGGACGTCGGGGCCCCGCCGTACCCCGTGGCATCACACCAGCTAGCGGACCACGGCCAAGCACGCTTGCCAGAAGGACTGCAGTCCAGGCACCCCAACCCGTCTCCGCGCCTGTTCTCAGCGCGGCGGGTTGTTGAGGCTGGGGCTCGATCCCCAGACCTCCTTGATAAGAACCACTCCTAACAGGCCTTATCAAGGAGGTCCGAGGATCGAGCCCCAGCCTCAACAACCCGCCGCGCTGAGAACAGGCGCGGAGACGGGTTGGGGCGCCTGGATTGCAGTCCTTCTGGCAGGCGTGCTTGGCCGTGGTCCGCTAGCTGGTGTGATGCAGGACGTCGGGGCTGCGCTGTACCCCGTGGCATCACACCAGCTAGCGGACCACGACCAAGCACGCCTGCCAGAAGGACTGCAGTCCAGGCACCCCAACCCGTCTCCGCGCCTGTTCTCAGCGCGGCCGGTTGTTGAGGCTGGGGCTCGATCCCCAGAGCTCCTTGATAAGAACCACTCCTAACAGGCCTTATCACCAACTGACCTGCAATGTAGGACGTCGGGGCCCCGACGTACCCCGTGGCATCACACCAGCTAGCGGACCACGACCAAGAACGCCTGCCAGAAAAACTGCAGTCCAGGCACCCCAACCCGTCTCCGCGCCTGCTCTCAGCACGGCGGGTTGTTGAGGCTGGGGCTCGATCCCCATACCTCCTTGATAAGAACCACTCCTAACAAGCCTTATCACCAACGGACCTGCATCACTATGTTTGGCGTGACGTAGCGGTTCTAGCAAAAATGTAGGTCGACTATATGAATGAGACAAGTAACTGGTAACTACACTTGCAATAAAGGAACTTATAAATATTATTCCACAATAATCTCATTCAACTAGATTCTCTAGTAAGGAAACAAATGTTGCAGTACACATGTGAGAGTGCTAGAAAACAAATATTAGAACGAACAAAATTCGACAAGTTGACACAGATTACAAATAATATTCTTAAAGAAAACAGCGTATCAATCGCACAATTCAACACAATGAGATAGAAGGTTCAACGGGTGCTTGGTGAGACTCCGGTAACTGGAGAGGCATCAATGCTGAATTTGGGCAGTTTGAAGGAGAGTCGGATGGCTGGACAGTGTTGTTGGGATGCTGGATTGTGTCTTCAGTGGGCTGGATGGTGGTGGTTGGGGTAGGGAGGCTGGCGAAAAATGTGGGAAGGGTGTTTAATGGCTTCAGGGGGAGTTGGGGAAGATTTGAGAGGAGATGAGGAGATTTCCAGAACCTAGAATAAGGGTCCAAGGGCTGTCTTGGAAGATTCTTGAACAGATTCCAAGTCTGTCTGTTAGATGGGTGAGGCGGTAGCACTCAGGGGAATGAGGGACCAGAGAGTGAGTAGTTTAGGGGTGTATATGTGGGAGGGTGGCTGTGGATGTAGTAAGGGAATGGCTGGAGATGGGACTGGTTTTGGGCCTGGGAGAGCAGAATGAAGAGAGGGGAAAATAACTGCTAGGAACGTAGGGTGGGAAGGCTGATGGGAGGCTAAAATTGAGTGGATTTCAGAGAGGAGGTGGAGTTGCAGTTTGGGGTAGACCGTGGGTAGGAGGCAGCTGCGGGGAAACTGGATAGTGCGGGTGTGAAAGGGATGTGAACAATCATGGGTGGGAGGCATTACGGGGAAACCTGGACAGCGCGGGTGGGGAATGGGATGGGACTGTCGACTGTTTTGGAGGGAATGATAATTAAATGATATTGGGGGCAGTTCTGAGAGGGGGCTTAGTGGGTAGTAAGGTGGTTATAAGTGGTTTTGGGTAGTTTATTGGAGGGGAGTGGTGGTCGGCTTGGGGAGGAGGGGAGGGTCTCCAAGCTTCGCACATTGGTTTTCGGCTTCGGCACCAAATGATCAAAAGGGGAAAAAATTTCACGCTACTTTCAATCCTCTCTAAATGAGCGTTCTATCTCTATTTATAGACTAAGGGGCCCTTACAAATGGTCACGCTTCTCCGATCATGATGACCTTCAAAATAAATTCAGAAACATACAGAAAAATAATTTAAATTCATAAATCGTTGATCCGCACAAAATGAACAACTCCGATTGTCATGTGGACCCTTTCGTGACATGATCCCCATCCTGGCATGAGACCAAACTTCTCATAAATTTAATGCATTATAAAGGTTCTTATGGAATTGATATTCTACTTTAGGTTGCTTGTATGGTGGCTTTGCAAATGATTATAATGCAATCATGCAACATAAAATTGGATTGTTTGAGAATTTGAAGTGGAAAGGAAAAGGGAGTGAAATGTGTATTAGGTTAGAAAAGACAAGGTTGTTCCTCAAATTTTTTACTTGTTGTTTCTTGACCTTAATGCTCCGGGTAGTAGATCCACAAGCTGAAAGTACATTGTAGGAAATTTGAGTCCATGAGCATCCATCACGAGGATGCAAAACTCATGCAAAAAGTGGTGTCATATTTCATTTAGTCTTCTAAATTATAGGTCCCATGGTATCTATGCATATAAAAAAGAAAGCTCATTTGTTGCACCAAATTTCAACTTCCCCATTTACCCATATGCTATCATTTATGTAAGTCAAAATACATTACCGAGAGCACCCGCTTGGAGCAATACTTATTTCAACAAGAATTTGTTATGCGCATGGATTATGAGATACTCAAGTTCATGAATGGATAGAAGAACATCAATCACATGTTGCGAGGTGGATAACCCATCTCTAATATTTACTTTTGTCATCAAACACAAGAGTGGACAACACAATAAAGTTGTGGATGCTTTGAGTTACTGCACAAATCTAGTAGTGAATGATGCAAATTGAAGTCATTTGGTTTGAATGTTTGAAGTAGTTGTATAAGGATGACACTGATTTCAGCACTGGCTGTAGCAAGTGCAACGCCAGAGTCCCCGGGATTCCTTTCCTGCTACAAGATGGCTTCCCATTTTACAACGATTGATTTTGCATTACCCAAATCTAATTGTAGGAGAAATTGTTTGTAGAGTTACAGTTGTGGTGGTCATTTTGGAAGGAATAAGATGTTACCAACACAGAATTAGATTGCAATAAAACTCGAAAAACTGGATATACTCACGAGGAAAACTTGTGCCTAACCCTAGTAGGTTGATTCCTCCTTGAAGTTCCTCTCACAAGGATAGATCCCAAAACCCTAAGCATAAAAGGATGCCTAATACTCCCAAGCCTCCTTATATAGGGAAGGGGGTGGGGGTGGGGGGGAGACGCACTTACACATTACCATAATGCCCTTACAAATTAAAAATACATATAAAAAACAAATAAAATGCTCTAAGGAATCGTCGCCGCGTGTGTGTAACAATATATCCCGCCTGAAAATTGTTCTTGACCCAAGATCGAGGTGTCACCCGCCGTCTAGTAGTGATACGCCCGTGGATTGGCTGCCGTTGAGGTGCCCGAGGCTCCGTCCGGCGGTGCATCTGTGATCGCAAGGGCGTCAAAGTCAGCTATGCCGATCTCCTGCAAGTCATCACCGACGAGGGTGGGGAACTCTTTGACAGGACATCATGAGTAGGAGAGTAGGGTTGTTTGCAACGGAAGCACAAACCCTTACTCCGCAAGTCATGATACTCTTGGTTGGAAAGGTAATGAGTAGGGATAGGACGGTTTTTGCTTGGAGGCATAATGTGTGGGCGGGGTAGAGGAGGTGGCGGTGGTGGAGGTTTAGGAGGAGGGGCAAAGTATGGTTGGTAGGGGTTTTTGAAGGAGGCGATGTAGAATGAGGGTCCCCGGAAGTCGCAAGGAATGCAACCTCCACGAGTAGGGAGAGGTCCATGTCTTGGTTGACGGATGGAGGGTGCGGAGGAGAACTCAAATATGAGGTTGTAAGCCATGCATGAAATAACCCAAGTAGTGGTTGTATGGAAGACCCGGGACGTGGGTGACTAACTCGATAAATTCATCCACGTACGAGTAAATGGAGCCGGTCTGACGGACCCCGCAAAGGCGTTCGATCATGTTGTCAGGGTAGCGGTGATCATAGCGTTGAATGAGTGCCTCAATGAGAGCTGCCCAGGTGATGTTGTCCGTGGGTGCCAAATCAAATTTTGTCGCGCGAAATCACAATCGACGATATGAACTTTAAATAAAGTCGTTAATTTTCTTCAAAGATGAGCTCTCGAGTATTTTATGAGTCGAATCTCCACGAAATCAGTTCTCCCACAAGCAGAACCACAATTAATTAATTTATGAAATAACATAAATTAAAATAGCGAGAATGTAGATGTAAGCTTAAAGTTATTTAAGTGGCCTGCATAAAATTATCTAATCTATTAGAGCATGGATACTGCAAGGATACGATAGAGGAGGCGGTCCGTTCCAAATCCATCACACAAAGGAAGAACAACATCAGTCGGCAAGTTGTCAGACGGAAGAGTCAAAGTCGACGACAACCGGCGAACATAAACAACCTCGGGTTGGTGCCGAAAAGGAGAGGCGAAGTCGACGACACCCATTCCGCGATCGGTGGACGACAAGACTGGTACGGTGATGGGGAACTGGATCGACGATGGCCTCACTGGTTGACGTTATCGGGCTAGGCTCGATAGTGTGCGATCCTCTGTCTGCCCCTCCAATCGAGTCACCGGCGTGTTGGAACAGAGAGATGACAGGCTTGGTAGGAGATGTAGACGTCTGCTGGCAATACAGAGAAGCGAGAAAAGCCTTGTTTCTCTGTGTATCCGAGGTGATTTCTTCTTCACCGTTGGTTGCTTTAATAGAGAAAATTTTTGCTTTTGTTTTTAACGACTTTCCAAATAATAGGTCTCCAATTATTTCCTTCCAATTTTTTGACGGGCCTCCAAATATTTCTTTTCTATAATTTCCAAATTTCTGAGAAGCTTGAGTTTGAATAATTTCCAAGCAATATTCTAATTTCTAAATAGTCTTCTCTGATGGATTCCTGGAGTCTCCTGAATCTTCCTTCTCCATTTAAATTTTATACGTCCTTAAATACTTTAAGTTTGCCTTTTTCGTCATAATTATCAAAATTACCGGACCTTTTATTTATGGTCTCATCGGGTGGTCAAATTGATGAGCTGAAATGTAAAAACGAGATTGTTGACCGGAAAAATAAAAACATACATAATATAAAGATAAAATAAAATAAGAACGAAAAAGATAACTGACGCGTGATGGTGTCACGCGTCCTCAGAAGCGACGAAGGTTGCATCAATTTACCCGGGGTTGACAGAGCTCGACCCCGACAAGAGTTTGCAAAAACTGGCAAGAAAATTTGTGATGAGGACCAGTTTAGAGCTCCCTTATCTAGGAGGTATGGGTTTCAAGCCCCAACGTCTCTTAGGAGGATGGGTTGGGGTCACTGGCCTGCAGACCTGTAGCGTGCACACACAGTAGATCGGGGAGTTACAAGGATCTCGCCGAGGTAAATCTCTACCACGTCTCTCAAGAGGATGTGTAGCATCTCGGGGATCCTCGGGAGGCTCATCGTCAAGAGGAGGTGTCGCTCGACCTCTAGGGGTCTCTAACTAATCGACCTTAGTGCTAACCCTAGCGATGTCTCCCCTAAGAACATCGAACCGGGCCCCAATCCGATCAAATCGATCGAGAACAAGTTTTTGAAATTCAGTGAACATCATGTCCGATTTTGAATTGGAGGCCCTATCGTCGGTGTGATTAGGGTTTGACATAGATGAATGAAATAACCTACCACTACGTAGCATAAAACGTGGCCCAACCTCCGTCTGATACCAATTTGATGCAGGGGTAGGTCGACAAGGGGTGGAAACTCTAGATACAACCCTACATGCGATGTAATATGATTCTAATGCAAGTGTAGGTCCGTTTCAAAATTTGCAAAGTAATTAATTATGTAAAGTTAACATGAGCACAAGCGTTCGCACAATTTTAAATGAGGAAATCAAGTTTAATTCAACAAAACGACCAAGGCGCCAACATTCGCGGAATAGACCCTGCAAATCATACGAAGCACAATACTAATAGCACATGACAGAAAAAATATTCACTGCAAATATGGTGCCAAATACACAACGATAGAAAATAATAACTCCAAACTACAACTTACACGTGTCGGCGGCGGAATAATGACTGTCGATTGTGGGCATCCAGACTTGCTGCGTTCTCGGGAGGTGCCGGAAGGATGGTGAAAGGGAAAGAAGCTGGTTGTAGGAAGTTCAGAGTGGGAGGGGTCGGTTCAGGAAGAACTAGGGCTGGAGGTTGGGACCACCAGCAGGTCGAGTGGGATGGGGCGGCCTGGGTGGATGGTTGGTAGGAAGGATGGTGAAAGGGAAAGAAGCTGGTTGTAGGAAGTTCAGAGTGGGAGGGGTTTGTAGGAAGTTCAGAGTGGGAGGGGTCGGTTCAGGAAGAACTAGGGCTGGAGGTTGGGACCACCAGCAGGTCGAGTGGGATGGGGCGGCCTGGGTGGATGGTTGGTAGGAGAATATCGATGGAAGGGGTGGGTCGCAGGAGAAGGGAAAAGACTTACGGATTTCAGATGGCAGCATGGCTTGCGAGTGAAGATGGTGGGGGAGACCTTGGAGTCGCACCAAGGGGAAGAATCCCATCGTCGCACCGAGATCGTGACCGACGCTTTCCGCTGAATGGGAAACAAACTTTCGATCCTTTCCCCAACCGCACCCTGCATGTGTATATACCCAAAGCTGGAATGGGGCATCATAATCGGATGGTTCACAACGTCCAAGCCGATCGGACGCCAAATATGACTATAAAAATACATCAAAATGACTCGAAACGATCGTCCGGACGCGACTGTGGACTCGGATTGCCTGAACGGGTAGCGGTTTACCACCGCTTGCGGGAATTTACTTGTGTTGGCCGTTGATCTCCATCACTATCTCTTCCACCTTCAATGCGCCAGATCTTTCTCTCTTGTCTGGGCATTCCTCTCTATTGCAATGCAAACTTGGGGTTGAGTACTTTTCAAGTGCGAATTTGAGTCCTTTTCAAATGGGAGCGGCTACTGCAGGAGGAGTGATGTAGTCAGGTGCTCACAGGTCATAATAATTTTATGCTTGCATTTTATTTTATTTATACCACACATTTTCTTTTATTTCGGGCACTTGTTTCATGCCATTATTTTTCTGCAATGTTTATACATTGAAGTGTGGTGGTGTTTTCCAATGATGAAACTATCTAGGTCAAATGTTTTAACTTTCGGTTAGGCAGATGCGCAATCCTTTGATTTGATCGAATCGAGCCTTGTCCTCCTACTCCCATATTGAGCCTTAGCCTTAAATGTGAGCATATGCCCAATTTTTTCCACATTAGACTTTTTTTTTGTTTTAAAATAAGAATTCTCTGTTAAAAAGAACTGGAAAAACTTAACAGAAAAGAAAGAAAAAAAACAGTGAAAATTTAGTTTGATTGTGAATCCATGAAAAAGGCTTTGTATCGTTCCTTCTCAAGTTTTGACGTGTGGAGATCACTCCTAATTCTACCCAATTAAAATAGGGGGCTGTTAATGGTAGCCCCTCTTTGGCTAATGGCAGCCCAAAATTATTTAAAACCTCCCTTATTTTCTCCTTAAAATACCTAAAATAAAACCTAAAGGCAGCCCAACCTTCCCCGCCCGATAGGTTTTCTCTCGTGATTGGAATCTCTCGCGATTTCAACCTCTCGCCATTCCTCGCCCACGCACACTAGATCCCGCCGATGTTATCTCCTCCTTCGCTGGCCGAGCCCGTCACCCCCCTTCATCCTCTACTTCCCTTCCGCTTACCTGACCCAATCCTTATTTTTGCTGCTCCAAATGACCTAGATCCCAACTATGAAGAGGTCCGGCCGCTAAATGACCTTGATTGTCGTTCTCCTCCTTCGCCGGCAGCATCAACACTTGGAGATGCCTCCATTTCATTTCTAAGTTTGGAGAGGGCTAGCATTCCCTCTAATGGCTGCAAGAATAGGGTTTCATAGGAGAATTTCGGTTGCTCAATCTCTCCACCTTCATATTTCGTCGAATCCGACATGCCTCAAGCAATGTCCACATTTCCTCGGCATTCCAAGCATGATTAGTGCTTTGGTATTTTTTACTTTTTTTTTTAACTTTTTTTTACTTTTTTGGGCTGCCAATAACAAATTGGTCTCCAAGTGGAAAAATATGGTTTGCCATTAACGATGAGCTGCCATTAGCCAAACATAGGCTGCCTTTAACAATCCCTTAAAATATGTTATATTTGATATCTCGTTTATTACCCGCTATTTCAATATCCATGATTTTTGCTGCATGCGGCTTCTAATTCCCATAAGCGGCTTCTAATTCCCATAAGCGGCTTCTAATTCCCATAAGCGGCTTCTAATTTCTATAAGTGACATATTGTTAATTACTGCCTAAGTACTCAAGGATTATAAAATCCTACTGGAAAAAAGGAGATATGGGATTGGGAAAAACCAATAGCAGCCAAACCGTGGGTTACTCAATCTCTCTTTTTCCTTCCTTACCTTTGTCTTAGATTTTCTTCCTCCGCCTCTCCATAGATTCCGACACCATCCTACCTCATCCACCTTGTCATTGCATCACCGTTCTCTCTGTGAGCCACCGCCGCCTTCACAAAGCTTAGGTCTACCGATCATCTTAATTTGACTTTTCATACCCGGTGAGATCTTTCTTAAATTTTTAGGTTCGCCTATGACTAGCGTATATTAGTTTAATTCTGGACGAAAATAAGTTGTATTTTTTTGTATAGAGTTGGTTTTTCCATGAACAACTATTTTGATATTTTGGTTCATATTATTTTTGTGGGCAACTATGAGGGCATAAAGTGGTATCAGAGCAAAGTGGCATTAATGTCGTCTTAGGATTCTCTTTTGAGAAAAAAACACAATTTTTTTAATGTTGGCCAAAGAATTTTATTTGTTATTTTGGCATGCCATACAACATTATCTTGCATTTATCCTAAGCGGCTAAGCATTATTGACGCAGGGTAGGCCATGAAGATGTAATCTAAGCAATGTAAGCCCTAGGTATGATACCGGAGAAGGACCTTAACTAAGCCTAAATGATGTATGAAGGGAATGATGAGTCGAATTGAATTATAAGTGATTAATTAGCTAAGTAGGCTTGCATAGTTAACACAAGAAATAAAAGAGAACTTTGATTCAAGAAATTAGAGTTTGGCTCGCTCGCCTAAAACTAAGGAGCAAATATTCTTAAGCACAATGTGAATACGCCTAAAACTAAGGAGCAAATAAATATACTATCACATCCACATGAACATAGTCTGGGCATACAATGAAAGAAAACAAGACCACCAAAATTACAACTTACACGCTTATGCCGAGGTGTGGATCTGAGGTAATGAAGCTCCGTAGAAGTATCTGCTCAGAATAAGCAACGGCGGGGGATGAGAAGGGTGAAGGACTGCCCTTGCCTGGACAATTCCTAATGACAATGGCTGGGGTTCAGGAGGGAAAACTCTCTCGGTTGGGGGATCAGGAGTAGGGATAAGAGGCATTTTGATTCGGGATCTAGGAGAGGTGGTGGTTGCGACTCTAGTTTAAGGAGAGGGTGCGATTTGGGGTGATGGGATCGGAGAAGGGGTGATTGGGGATTTTGGGAACGGGAGTAGTTGGGAGTGACGGGATCAGGGAAGGAGGCGACTGGGGATGTTATAAACGAGATCAGATGGGGGTGACTGGGATCGAGTAAGGCGCCTGGGAATGTCGGGGACAAGGAAGGGGCGGCTGGAGATGTCGGGAATGAGAGAGTGAGGGGGAAATCGATGGACATGCCCTAGGAGTCGTTACCTAGGGAGGCTCACGAAATTGACATCGTGAGGAGAACCGACAGCTCTGGTAAATCTGAACTAAAGCTTCGTTGCCCTCAACTTTAGCGTACGCGCATATAAATAGAGAATGAGGACTAGGGAAACCGATCTGGACACTTCATAATGCCCTTACCTTTAGCGTGCACGCATATAAATTATGAATGAGTACCAGGGCAACCGATATGGACTGGTGCATAATGCATGTTCATATTGGTTGCAATAACTCTAAATAAACATGAAATAAATAAGCAAATACATGATATAATATCGAAACGACAGTCCGGACGCATGCGTGGACTTGCATCATTCGGATGACTTTTGTGGGCATTAACATGAGTGGGTCATCGGGGTCGTCGATCTCCGTGAATTATAGTGCATAGTAGTTGCATTTCATACACTTCAATTTATTCCCATGCTACCCAAGGAAATCAATGAGATAATTCTAGCTCCGCCTTGAAAGAAAAGTGTCAATCACTGTTTAATATGCAACAAGAACTCTTTGAGAGATAAGAAATCACATTAGATGGTATTAGACATCAAATTGAGTTACTACCACATTCACTACAAGAAACATATTTAGAAATAATCAAGGCGGGGAGAGTAAAGAACTTATTGGGTTGAACTATGCCGATAGACATATGAATCAAAATATTAAAAGAGGTGATTGAGACCTTGCTAATCAGACTCTTGTAGTTTGTCAACGAGATCATTATTCCATACTTGAAAATCCAATTTGTATCAACCTTCCTTATATAGAAGAGTGTGATTTAGTTCTAAAAAGAAATTCAAAAGATGATTATGAAGTTTTGAATGATATTGATAGTAATTTTGATGTAGATTCTCATGATCATGTGTTCGAAGAAAACCTAGGAGAAAGTTATCTTTTGGAAGATGGTAGTAAGAGTGAATTTGCACTTGGGGTTAAGCTTAAACTAAATGATGAATTTGATCATTCATGTGCTCATATATTAGAGTTCTCACTTCAATTTTCTACTGCACCTGAATCAATACTGATCTTGATCCTGAATTATTAGTAGATATTGTTTTAGATTTTCTTGGACCATCACATCCGATCGGTAACAATAAACTGCTTACCGATGACTATGAGCAAATTGATTTTGTATTTGATTCTATGCCATTTAACGTATTAATTAATAAGAATAATTATTTAAAGAATTTTGAATTACGATTACATATCTAGTCGGACATCAAATATTTTCTTAACACTTACACCCAAGAATATTTTATGAACATGTTTATGAGTATGTTCACGAGGAGTTAGATTTAAGGATGTTTAAGGATGAAATTTTGCTAGCACTAAAAGTTGGAAAACTACATCGATTTAGGATTATTATATTTTAAGGAAAATTTTTGCTTGCACTAGAATCCTTATATTAGAAAGCAAGTTATAAAAAATGTCGATTTTTTAATTTATTTGTTTTGTTGCTTTGCATATATTTTCATCCTCTGAATTGTTTACATCTTATTTCCATATAATAAATCATTTGCTTGATATACACATAACATTCACATCTAATCGTGACACTAGGCTTCTAAGTCATTTTTGAAGAACATTATGGTAAAATTAGAAACAAAATTTCAATTCTGAGGTGCATACCATCCCAAGACACTGAAGTGGTTAATAAGAGCTTAGATATCTTAGATGTTTTGCGGGATAGATACCAACTCAATGAGCTCTATAACTTCCTCAAGTCAAATTTGCCCCCAATAAGTTTGAAAATCGTTCCTCTGGAAAACCCCCTCCGAGGCTTTTTATGATCAGTCTATATCAAACCTACTTGATATGACCTTGTTACCTTTCCATGGTATGCAGAGGCTAGTGAGCTTAATGACTAGGTCCTAAAGGTCCAGAGGGAAGTACTTGAGAGGTTTCGTATTTGAAATGCGCACAAGGCAGTTGTTAACGAGCATATGAGAGCAACATTTTCAAGAGAGAGATATTGTGATGGCATACTTTCAGTGACTTAGATTCCCAGTTGGTGCTGAAGGCAATTTGAGCAGGAGAAAGGTTGACCCATTTCTCCCACCTACTGTGGCCACTTCCCCAGGGTTCAACAGTGGTGACCTGACAACTTATACAGGAGACACGACACATGAGGTGGACTTAGAGACACTACCATTTACGCCTGCGTAGCAGTTAGAGACCAACGAGATAGACAATGTGGTGGATATTCATACCACTCAGAATCGGGCACCGGGTGCATCGCCAATTGGTCATGGATCGAGATTGAGGAGTTATTGAGTTGTCGCTCTGACATATTTCAACATTTCATTGAGGCTTTCTCTTCAGAAGATGAGATTCTCTCTCCAGGGGAATTGATGTAGTCATATGCTCATGACGCCATAGTTATTTTATGCTTGCATTTATTTTGCGCACTTGTTTCACACATTTATTTTTCTACATTACTTTTATGTTGGAGTTGTGGTTGTTATGATGCGATTATCTAGGTCATATGTTTTTACTCTAGGTTAGGCAAATGCATAGTCTTTTGATTTGGTCGGATCAAACCTTGTTTTCCCACAACTCTCAGCTGAGCCTTAGCCTTAGCTCTATTTTTCCCTCGAGACTTTGTTTCTCCTATAAAAAAATTCTATGTTATAAAAACTGAAAAACAGAACATAAAAAAACTGAAAGATTTTAGTTTGTTTGTGAATCCAGTAAAAAAAAATCTGGATTGTTCTTTTCAAGTCTTTGACGTGTGGAGACCACTCCAAATTCCACCCAATTAACATATGTTGTATTTTATATCTCATTTTTTACCCGCTATTTCCATATCTTTGATTTTTGCTACATGCGGCTTCTAATTCCCATAAGAACTATATTGTTAATTACTGCCAGAGTATTCATGGATTATAAAATTCTACCAGAAAAAGAGGACAGGGGATCAGAAAAAAAAACTATAGCAGCCGCCCTTGTTGTTTTTGAACCGTGGGTTCCTCAACCGCCCTCTTTTCCTCATCACCTTCTGAGCCCCAGTCACCCTTACAGTACTTGCGCGAGAAGTCTCCAGTCTTCCACTAGATCTTCCACCGACCATCTTGCATTGACTTTTCATACCCAGTGAGATTTTTCTTATATTTTTGTGTTCAGCTCTGTCTAGCACGAATTAATTTAACATAGTTTTCCAAGGGAAATTTTGTTGTATTTGTCAAAGACAGCTAGTTTGTTATTTTGGTTCATATTTTGATTATTGCATAGTTGTTTTTCATCAAATGCATTGCACCGTTGAAGTAAATTGAAATACTAATTTTGTGCAGGTTGCGCCTAAATTTGTTTTTTTAATCTAATGTCACTTCTTTTAATTTAAATTGTATTTATAATTACATTTGCATCACATTCATCGCATCGGGTGCAACTATGAGTGCATCAAGAAGTACAAGTAAAGGAGGAGACCAAGTTGAATGAGTGGTGGAAACAGTTATGGAGGAAACTGGTGCATCAAAATTAGGAATGAATATATCATGGATAAGACGTGACACCAATTGCAGAGAAGATGCGAGAAGCTCTACTAAGATGGTTTGAACACGTACAAATGAGACCATAAGAGGCACCTGTTAGGCGCTGTGAGAGCTTAGTCACTAGGCATGTTAAACGGGGGAGGGGTAGACCAATAAAGACTTGGAATGAGACTATAAGGAAAGACATGATGTACTTAGGCATTAGTGAGATTATGACTAAAGATAGGGCACAATGGCGACAAAGGATCCATATAGCTAACCCCACTATAGTGGAATAAAGGCTTGAGTGTTGTTGTTGTCAAAGACAGCTACTTTGTTATTTTGGTTCATATTTTGATTATTGCAGAGTTGTTTTTCTTCAAATGCATTGCACCGTTGGAGTAAATTGAATTTCTAATTTTGTGCAGGTTGTGCCTAAATTTGTGTTTTTGAATCTAATGTCACTTCTTTTAATTTAAGTTGTATTTATAATTGCATTTGCATCACATTCATCGCATCGGGTGCAATTACGAGTGCATCTGTTATGGGCCTACTCGAAGCGGTGGCCGGAGTAGTGGTCGGAGGCGGCGATGATGGTGGTGGGGGATACAACAGAGCCTTAACCGCGGTTGCCTAAGCGGGGCTTGCTCGTTAGAGGAGAGATCCACCAAGATCTCACATTCAAGACAAGGAATTAGAACTCTTTCATTTCATCCCAATTCAAGACCCCAAGGGTCACTTAACTAAGAACTACAATGGCATAAGCGTAAATATTAAAGACAAGGAAATATTAAAGTATATTAGGACTATTAAAATACTAAGGTTGCGCATGCTGCCCATAACATCTCTCCCGGCCTTCAAATCGAGCTTGTCCTCAAGCTTGAACGAGGTTTGTACTGAATGATCGTCAAGCTCTTTGATTTTGTGCCAAAATAATTCTTGGTATCGCATTGTTGTAGCGGAGACTGAGGTAGAAACGATGGCGATGAACAAGTTGAACGACGCTAGCTCGGGCGGAGAGCGAGCAACGTCAAGCAGAAATGGCGACGCCGACTTGGGACCGGCCGGCTGAAGGAAGGGATCCAGAGGGCCCGGTAAAGTAAGGGCCAGCATGAGCGGGGCCATAGAAAAGACCGGTAAAAGAGGCAGCGATGTGGCCGGAGGAAGGAACGGGTCCGTCGGAGTCGGCGGAGCGGGGGCTGGCGGAGCAAGTGCTGGCAGAAGAATCGTCGACGTGGCCGGAGGAACAATCGCCGCGAAGAGCGGTGGTGCGTCAGCGGCCGACGAAGATGGCGACTGCAAGAGGAGAGGTGGCGACAACGAAGGTGAAATCTTCGGCGGAAGAGAAACTATCAAATTATCAAGTTTGTGGAGGAGCGTGGTCATGGAGTCCCGACGACGTGCTTCAGCGTCTCGAAGGTGTGCGTCCCAGGAGATCATCATTTCCTATATCGAACGGAGGGCAGCAATCTTTGCGACACTAAGCTTGCGCTCCATAGTAATTAATTAATTACCTAATTAATTCAATAGAAGAATTAATTAAAATAATTAGATAAGTTTGCCGATGTGGAGAGAGACTGTGCAAAACTCAATGATGCAGGAAAAGGAAATAATAATAATAAAGTTAAAAGCACTGGCATGATTAAGCGTGGGGCTCGAAATAGGCGGAAGACATATGAGGGTGGTCTTTTGCCTAAGGGAAAATGACAGTCGGCTCGAGAAAAATGACAGGCGCAGCTGGCTTGAGGCAGATCAGACGGATGCGGAAGCGGAAACAGTGGGTTGTTCGATGCAGGAAGTCGACGAAGACGTCGGTGGGCGGTTCGAAGAAGAAGATGAGGAAGGATACATGGGCGTTGATGGAAGGAGATGTGGATGGCTGCTGGTAGCGTCAGATTTTCAGGAGCCGCACGGTGCGGCTGTGCTAGACGCAGAGAAACCCGATCCTTGCGGCTAGTACTGTAGGTGTTGAGGCTTCTGTAGAAGGCTTCAGAAGAACGTGCGGCTAGAGGAAGGTGCGTGCGCTGAAGACGACAGTAGGATGTCATTGGTTGAAGTCGTACGCTGGCGAGGAAGCAGAGAGGAGGGCGGCGTGGTCTTCTGGCAGGGGAAAGAAGATGGTGGGCATGATCAATTCCAAGGAATGGAGAGGGTTGCTGTTTGTCGAAGGGCTGGAATGAAGGAAACAACCGCTGGAAAATAGTGACTGGATGTCGGCTGATCCGATGGAAGTTATGGTGGGGAGGATCAAAGACTCTGATACCAAGTTGTTATGGGCCTACTCGAAGCGGTGGCCAGAGTAGTGGTCGGAGGCGGTGATGGTGGTGGTGGGGGATACAACGGAGCCTTAACCGCGTCTGCCTAAGCGGGGCTTGCTTGTTAGAGGAGATAGCTACCAAGATCTCACATTCAAGACAAGGAATTAGAACTATTTCATTTCTTCCCATCTTAAGACCCCAAGGGTCACTTAAATAAGAACTACAATGGCATAAGCGTAAAATATTAAAGACAAGGAAATATTAAAGTATACTAGGACTATTAAAATAAGGCTGCGCATGATATGCCCATAACAACATCAAGAAGTACAAGTAAAGGAGGAGACCAAGTTGAAGAAGTGGTGGGAACAGTTGTGGAGGAAACTGGTGTAATGATGTCGTCGAATGGAATGGGTTAACGGACAAGTAAGGCTTTGTCAAATAAGATTCTCAAGCAACCATGCAGACTGACGAACCTTTTGCGTTTCCTCGACCAATTACTTGATAAATAAGTAATGCTTCGTCGACCAACGACCAGGCCCGTCGACGAACATATAAGGTTTCATCGACCAACTGAATTGCTACCCTAATATAAATAGTTGCACTCATTATTTTTAGGGTTAACTTAAAAAACACTTTGAGATATTGGTTTTGTATGAACACCTAGGTGACTGCGACCCCTTGTTAATGTTTTTTTGAAGTTTCTCATGAAAAGAAATTTTGTTTTCCGTTCATTTGCCGCATTAGGCTAGTCATAAAGTGTAATCCTTTGTGCAGATCGAATCATTATTATCAATAACCTTATCCCAATTATTGGTGGTCAGCTTTTTGAATCCTCTTTTTTTTATTTTTTTTCTTGTATGATGCCTAGGCCCTAGGCTACACCTAGGTGACTGGACCCCCTGTGTTAAACCTAGGGTACACAAATGAGCTTGAACCACTTTGATCAACGTGACCTTGTATCTACCCTTTCTTCTACGTAATCTTTCGATAATAACTCTACTTGGCTTGGGGTGTGCATTAAGAGCTGGAGAACCGAAAACCGAAGTGATCAATTTGGGTTAGTTCTGATGGCACTGCAAGGAGAAGGATGAAGACTGTTACCATAATATTCTATAATTTGAGATATGTGGCTGGATAAATGGGATAAAATAATTTCAAAATCCATGTGAATACCTGCAGTTGTACGGGGTATGCACCAATTATTTGTGTGATCCTAGAGAGGCAGTGACCAGCTTTTTCAATGGAAGGTTGATAATTCCATGTTGCCAAATCATAAGTAGCAAGATTAGATAGGATATCTGCAGCTTAAAAAAGCTTTAATAGAGCTTTAATTCCAGATCGAACTATAAAACTTTAAGAGCCCATAGCTTTTGACAAGCACACTTTACAGCTAGAGTCAATCTTAAATAAATTATTGAAAAGAAGGCCTGATGCTTGTGGTTTGAACAAGTTCTACTTTATCAGCCACTAGGCTCACTAATAATGCAGTACCTTTTCAACCAGATAGGTCCCTTAGAAAATTTCGTCTAGAAGTGGATGACAGTAGGTCAATGTCTAGAATGATAAGAGAGGAAAATCCAGTAAATTGGTGGAGCTTAGATAGTAGAGACCCAATGTTGTTTGCGCATTCATCCTAGGGTTAGTAGGATTATAAGCAAGATCAAATTGATCAAAAAATCAACCAAGAATCATGGGAGATTATGCATATTTAGGGTTACTTTAGATACAATAATTAATTTTTCTACACCACTGTGTCCATCTAGCAAGACAGTCCATCAACGACAATTGCAAATGACCAAAAAAAGGAGAGGGGGAAACCCTGTCACAATTGCCCTAGATGATGGAAAGAAGCCCTTCACCTTCATAGTTTAATATAATAGAAGAAATAATCATCAACAATAGATTCAACAATATAATTTCTAATCTTTGAAGGACTGAGTTTAAGTAGTAATCTTTTAAAATAAAATTTTGGTAGCGTTGGAGCCTTGGCAGATAATATCTTCTTGTCTTTCACTTTGTTTTGTTGGCCTCACCCTTGCCCAATTTCTTATCTGGAAGCCCTTGCTCAATTTCTTTCTTCTTAGGTGTCGCTCAGTTTCTTCTCCTCAGTTGCTTCTTGTGAATATAAATACTACTAATTTTTGCCAAATTACATGATTAAATCCTAGATTTAGGTGGTGTGGTTGGGTCTATGTTTCTCTCATCCGTAGAATCTATTATTGGATCTGTGGCTCTCTCTCCTTCATTGTGACCCTCCTTATAATTTATGCCTTATATTTTGGAATGCTAATGGTGTTTTGAGTCTTGACATTTTATTCCTTGTTAATTATTCTTAAATGCGCAATCATCATATTCAGGTACATATATATTTTTCCACTTTGTTTCCTTGTAAGTAAATCCCATGATATGTGGGATTAGGTTGAATCGGATTTCGACCGGCCCTCATCTTTTAGACACGTGGATTTAATGCCCATGAGGAATAATGTTAGAACCCCAAGATTGCGATCTCTTCACAGGGCAGTGGAGAATCAAATCGATGTCGACACTCCTTCCCATGTTCTTCCTCCCTTGGTAACCCTTAGAATGACCTATGATGGAAACCTTAGCAAGGAGAAGAAGGATTGAAAGGTAGTGAAAACTAGGAAAAGATGAAAAAAACTAGGTTAAACTTCCTTCTCTTCCCCAAAATATTTCTGTCTTTAAATAGACTTGCATTAAATAGGACTCAAACAAATATTAAAGACTCACCAACCACATCCTATTAATACAAACAACTAATAGTGATTAAAAGATTTAAAGGATAACTAGGCATGACGGTCTCTAGCACAACTCTCCTCCTCCAAAATGAACTTGTCCTCAAGCTCATAGGTCAACTGAACTCTGCGCGATTTTACTCAATTTCATCATCATCTGGGTCATCCATCTCTAACCCGAAAAGCCTTTTGCAACAATGTCTTCGTATAAAGATTTCATTAATTAAAAAAAGCCTTTTGCTTTGTGTTCATTCATTTTTGCATGTGATAAAGCTATGCATATTTGGGGGTTGATTTTCTTCAGGTTAATTGGAGTGATTCCTCTTGATCACGTCTGTGTCAAAATAGTTGTCGTGGTCCATGTGCAATCGACGTTCACAAATTCGAGCAAAGTTCGTTGTAATAACTAATAACCAAGTCAGGGTTTCTGGAACTTGGCGTCTAGTCATCTAGACGTAGACACTCCTTTAAGCCCACTGTGAAGATTGGAACATGTTGGTCCAACCCAATAGAAGTAACACAAGCTAAGCAATGTTTGGAACATTTCCAGGTACTTGTCAACTGGCTTAGTTTGCGTCAGTTGAATAAGGCCACCAAATGGGTTGCTGCGGTTCGAAGTGCAAATGCAAAAATGTTTGAAGTCTTCCCAATTCATGTGTGGGTGTTCCAACACGAGTTGCACATATCATAGTTGGGCTGAACCCACTAAGTGATATGCCTCTAGACTGATCCATTCCGCCCCCACAAGGTCTGCTGATTGATAAACAAAATGTTCGCAACGTGTAAACATTTCATGGGATTTTGTTTTCCCTTAAACAAAGGGAAATCCAACTTACATAAAAAATTGCCCAGAGCACCTCTAGGTGGAGGTATATCTGGAGGGTCCCAATGCACCTAGGTTGGTGGTTGATGTCCCGGGGGAGTTGGCCCCACGATTCCTCTTTGAAAACGGCCCATTGGAGGCTGAGAAGCCCTCTCGGTGGCTGGAAATCGCCCACCGATGCTTATCCAACGATGGGTTGGTGGTTGATGACTCGAGGGAGCTGACCCCATGATTCCCCCTTGGTAACGGCACTTTAGATACTGCCGCTTGTAGTGATTCGGAGGATCCCAATGTGCCTGTGTTGGTTGACGTCTCGGGTGGTTGCCCCATGCCCCCCTTGAAAACGGCACATCGAAGGCTGAGAAGCCCCCACTGGCGGCTGAAAACCGCCCACCGACACTTCTCCAGTGATGGGTTGGTGATTGATGTCTCGAGGTAGCTGGACCCATGATTCCCATTTGAAAATATCCCCTTGGATGCTGCCAATTGTAGTGATTCAGAGGGTCCTAGTGCGCCCCGGTTGGTGGTTGATAGCCTAGGGGAGTTGGCCCCATGATTCGCCCTTGAAGCGGTCCAACAGAGACTGAGAAGCCCCTACCGGTGGCTGGAAAGCCCACTGACACTTCTCCGACGATGGGTTGGTGGTCGGCGGTCCGGCGGCTAGGACGCTTGGTGTGTGAATTGGCTGCATTGGGTTGCTATGTCGATACAAACAGGATTGATGTGTGTGGCCGATCGGGGGGGGGGGGGATCGGCCTGATCCCCCTCTCACAACTCTCTCTGGCGCCGAATTCCCCGGAGAGTGAGAATCCAAACGTGCATGCACCATGGCTAGGGCAACGACATGCCTTGCTTCGCTTACGGCAGAATCACTGATGACCTTGACGAGCATTGCTTTGATCTCTCCCACTTGATCCGATTCAATATCCATGGCAAGTGGCTCTGATGCCAAGATGTTAGGAACCCGAGATTCGTGGGGTTGTGGAGAACTTGATCTTAGTCGAGGTGGAGAAGAAGAGCGATTGTGGGGGTAGAGAGAACTGGGAAAATATGAGAGAAGTTAGGTTAAATTTCTCTTCCCCAAAACATCTCATTCATTTAATTATGTGCGACGGTCTGTAACACCAATGTTTAAAAGAATCAACGGATAATTAGGTGTGATGGTCGGTAACAAATACCATCCTATATTCTTTGCTTCTCCCTTGGTTCGTTGTCCTAGTATGTAGTGTGACACTAATCCACTAATAATCGCGACTGAACTAATTAAAAGATAATACATCGACACAAAGCAATCCACAAATAAGCAAATAACTAATAATTTTGGTCCAATAGAGGTTCGGCGGATCAAAATTTCGAAATCCTACAACTATGCTAATCGCCCTCAATAAATATCATTGTTTTTTAATATCAGCCTCTTGCAAATTAAGGTTTGCCTACATTTCACCCTTGTGGTGGGACCCTTCCCCGGACCCTCGCTGCGCGGGGATGTTTTGTGCACCGGGCTGCCCTTTGTTTTATTACCCAATGCTTTGGTTAATGTCTACAATATTCACAGCCTAACAAACATATTAATTGAATTTGGTGCAATTTGAAAAGGACAACTCAGCCTAATCCATAGAAAACAAAGAAAAATCCATCTAATATTAATTTTCATTTTTCATTTTATTTTATGTTATTTGGAAGGCATCCAAACATCAGCAGCCAAAATGGAGCAATTTGCCTGGACATACTGAAAGATCAGTGGAGCCCTGCCCTAACCCTGAAGACAGCATTACTCTCTCTCCAAGCTTTGCTCTCAGCGCCCGCACCTGATGATCCCCAGGATGCCGTGGTCGCACAACAGGCATCGCTTCATCCCTTCTTACCTTCTCTTTCTATTTTTTTCGTTTAAGCCTCGTTCGGAAAAGTGCCGGAGCCCCGTTGCGGGGCCCAGAGAACTCCACCGGAGCATCGCCGGAGATTTTCCCGGGAACACGTCGGGCCAATCTCTGATGTTCCTGCAGCTCGACGCCTCCTTTCAGGCCATGTTTTCCTGTCCGCGTTCCCGAACATTTCCTTGTTCTTTTACCATTTGCGCTTAGTTTTTTTTTTGTATCTTTCAGTATATTCGTGACTACCGGAAATTCGCCGGCACCGCCCGACACTGGACGGAGACTTTTGCCAAAACTGCAACTCTTGGGATAGATGAGAAGGTATGTGTAGTTTTCCTTCATTATTTCCTGTGCCTGGGTAACAAGTTTTATAAGGGTGAACAATGAGCAGGTGCACAAGTTAGTTGAGATGGGTTTCCCTCAGGATCTCGCCCGAACCGTGCTTGAGACGGTTAACGGTGACGAGAATGCAGCGCTTGAGAAACTTTGCTCCGGATAAGTGAACAATGCCGCGAAGATCATGGCGGCGGTGGCCGCGGCCGCCTTTAAAGCTTTTGATTATTAGAATACTATACACCCCAAAAAAAAATCATGTTGTTTCAATACCTGTAGCTTTACTTGGAACTGTTCTCCTCCAAACTCAAATGTGAATTGATGCTTTCTTATCCTCGCCAAGAAATATTTATTTCCAAATTATTGATGGTTTATTGTGTTTCTTAGTTGAGAAGATTTATTGCCTTTATGTTTGCTAAATCAAAGTGTGCACCCCTCTTACTTTTGAAAATTACAAAAATCAATTGCAGAGAAGATGCGAGAAGCTCGACTAAGATGGTTTGGACGCGTACAAAGGAGACCATTAGAGGCACCTGTTAGGAGTTGTGAGAGTTTAGTCACTAGACATGTTAAACGGGGGAGCGGCGGATCAATAAAGACTTGGAATGAAACAATAAGACATGATGTACTTAGGGCATTAGTGAGATTATGACTAAAGATAGGGCACAATGACGACAAAGGATTCATATAGCCGCCCCCCGCTATAGTGGGATAAAGACTCGAGTGTTGTTGTTGTTGTTGTTTTTGTTTGCTAAATCACAGGGTGCACCCCTCTTACTTTTGCAATTACAAAAACCAATTGCAGAGAAGATGCGAGAAGCTCGACTAAGATTGTTTGGACACGTACGAAGGAGACCATTAGAGGCACCTGTTAGGCGTTGTGAGAGTTTAGTCACTAGACATGTTAAACGGGGGAGGGGTAGACCAATAAAAACATGGAATTAGACTATAAGGAAAGACATGATGTACTTAGGGCATTAGTGAGATTATGACTAAAGATAGGGCACAATGGCGACAAGAGATTCATATAGCCGACCCCACTATAGTGGGATAAAGGCTTGAGTGTTGTTGTTTATGTTTGCTAAATCATAGGGTGCGCCCCTCTTACTTTTGAAATTACAAAAACCTTCCTTGTAAATTTACATTTCATAACATTCAGCCCCAAAATAGCCCCTTTAAAAATTTACTCCAAGGAAGTATTTTTGTGCATGAATGTTATGACATGTAAACTTACATGGAGGTTTTTGTAATTTCAATGGGAAGGTGCAACCTGTAATTATGCCAACTTCCTGGGGAATGTTTGGTAAATATTACTTATTATTATTTAGTTGCTTGTAATTGAAAAACTTGGGGTCAGTTTGGCTGAGTGCTGTTGCCAGTTGTTTTACGCTCCGAAGGATGGCTGCCACACCCGCTCAACTGGGGAAGTTTTTTGGGGGCGGGTTCACCCGTTCGGGTCGGGGCCTATGAAGTGCTGCCATGTGGTCAGCCCGACTGACCGGCGCAAAAATACACTTTGTGTAACGCCCCAACCTACTGCAGGTGCGCTACAGGTCTCCAGACCAGTGTTCCCAACCCATTTGCACGGATCTGATTGGCTGCAACCGTTAATTCCAAATGCTCGGTTGTTGAGGTTGGATCTCTAACCGCAGACCTCCTTTGATGAGGGAAATTCCAGTTATGCGGACAACACTGAGACTTTCCAGGAGGTCACCCATCTTAATACTACTCTCGTCCGAGCACGCTTAACTATGGTGATGAGTTATAGAAAAACTCTATAGTTAAGCGTGCTCGGGCGAGAGTAGTATTGAGATGGGTGATCTCGTGGGAAGTCCTCGTGCTGTCCTCTTAACTGGAGTTTTCCTCATCAAAGGAGGTCTACGGTTAGAGACCCAACCTCAACAACCCTCATTTGGGATTAGCGGTTGCGACATTCAAATCTGTGGAGAAGGGTTGGGGTTACTGGTCTGCAGACCTGTAGCGCACCTGCAGTAGGACGGGGCGTTACACTTGGTGCGGCGACAGCTTATTTGCGCTGTTTTGAATGGGGCATGTCCCCAGTAATTTCTCCTCGAATGGAGCGGCGGGCATCCCAAGGATTGGAAAACTCTCAGGCTAACTGAAATCTTAGGTCAACAGAAAGCATTATGAGTTTGTTCAATTCACTATTTGAGTATTTTGGTTTGGTGTAAATGGTTTCTATTATTGAATTTAAATTCTAATATATATTTGTTTACAAAGTTTTCTCCAAATGAGTGATTTTATTTTGTTATATAAAATGTTTAAATATATAATTGTTATTTTAGCAGACCCCACTATGGGGGAGTAAAGTGACCCCTCCACTTTACGGTAAACAGGCATTCACGTGTGGACGCCCGCACACATCTCAAAGCGAGCACATCTCAGTTCGCTTTGAGATGTGTGCGGACGTCCGAAGCGGATCGTTGGATGCCCGCACTTTACGGTAAAGTGCGGGCATTCAACGGCTCGTGTGGATGCCCGCACACATCTCAAGGCGAGCACATCTCAGCTTGCTTTGAGATGTGTGTGGGCGTCCAACGTTGACCATTGGATGCCCGCACTTTACCATAAAGTGTAGCGGTTGCACTTTACTCTCCCGGATCCGGGGATAAAGGCTCGAGTATTGTTGTTGTTTATAACTGTTATTTTAATAATCATAATTAGTATTTATAAAAAACAAATGAGCCCCTCACTTCAATATTTTCAGATATTTTTGTCGTGCGGGGTTTAGGGTATTGAGTTGATTACTCAATTCAGTCATTCAACTTTCTGTGTCTACACTATGAATTAGGTCGGGCCTTGATTTTCCTAATCATTTTAACCATAGCATTTAGGGCTCTTTTGGCACGGGTGGTTATGGTGAACACGGTGGTTATAAATCGTCGTTCGTGAACGCTCGATCACACCTAAGGAATTCCATTCACTTTTATGTTCAAAATTGGCGTTTTTACTCGGTAGCGGTCATAATCATTGTCATGTCAGACACATAATTTATGATGGTGGAATTTTTGTCCAAACTCACCGGAGCAAAAACATCGCGCCAATCGAGCCCTTGGTCCCTTTAACCCCTCTTAGATTCTAGTCTTTGGATCCTAACTTTCTATTGCTGCCGTTGACATTTTTAAGTTCTCGAGTCTTTCCGTTTCTTTGCTCTCTATTTTTCGCGGCCCTAAACTCTGCATTCTCTGCTTCTCACTCCCCGGTAATCCCTAACTTAGGGTATCCGCTGGCTGTGCAACATTTCAGCTTTAAATCTTCGGCTCAGTTAGTTTGAGCATTTTGCCTTCATTACGCTTTTCAAAAAACATGCTATTTTTTGCCCATTTGAATTGCTTCCATTCGAAACTATCGATCCCCCTAAAACGTCATTTCATGTATGTGGTAGCCCCATTCAAGAGCATTGTTTTGTCTTCAACCGCTCCATCTCTAACTACCGCCACAACCCAAACAAACAAACCCTTTAGCCTCAACTCTTCCCCCCTTTTCTTGACCCACAGTTTAAAGCTAGCTTAAGTTAACTCGACGTTGAATATTTTGTGCAAGCTCTAATCGGTTAGAGACGGTTTTTAGCAAAGGAGCTCGATAACCGCCTAATTTGGAGTCATGTAGACCAAAAATTCTTTTTAGGAGAATGGAGGAATTTCCTACAGCAGGGGTAAAAACTAATCAAGGCTTTATGAATAAACCGCGAACAGTGTCAGTGTATACTAGAAGAAATGTAGCACCAAAATGATACATTCTTTTTAGTATAAGATTAAACTTACCCACATTCCTGAAGGGCACTTGCATTGAACTCACACTGTGCAAGCAGCAGAGTTCAGTAAGAATTTCTCAGATTTGATGTTTATACAAGGAGAAAAGAAAGAATTTTTGCTCAGAAAGAGAGAATTTTAGGTACGCTGATCGCCTTCGTGCGGGACCTTTTTTTCTTGCAAAATTATAACTGTAACGTCATCTACAGTTGTAAATGGTCTGTATTTTCAGTTATAAAGTACAATTGTAATGTAGTTCAAAAAATTCAAGTGTATTTACACCCCCAAAATATATGCATATGGATACTTAAAATGACCATAAAAATACATTGATCAATATTCTGTGATTTTTTTGCGAAAAAATAAAAAATATACCATATAAATATGTTTCTCATACGATGCTCCATCTACTAGCAGCGAACATAATTTTTGTTCAGAAACAGAAGAGATAAATGGCACTTGAGATCAATTTACATCTTTGACCAATATAAAGAAGGGAGGAAGAAACTAACTTCTTAAAAAAAACATGAAAAGGTAGGCCCGGTCTTCTTCTTCCTTCTCCTCTTCTTCTAAATCAAAATCCTTCCGGTCGCATCAAATCGATCTGAATGCATCGTCCAGCCAGTTTGTCGATGGCGAACCGCGACACGCAATTCCCACGGTATTTGATCGGAGAGCTGCTTGAACGTGCAAAGATCAATTTCTATGTACACAGATCACGACGACACGCTGATTTCATTTAGTCCAGCTTCAATCACAGATGCCCTGGAGACAGAACAAAAGAACATAATAGGTTAAGTTACCACTGTGATGCCTCTATACAAAATGAACCAACTTTGCATGGAAAATAAACAGAATAAATTGATCTCCACATGTCACTAATAAGCAGAAGTGGCATGTTAGTATCACTAAGAAGAAGACATGTTTTGTAAAAAAAAAGTATAATTTATTCAATTTGCTGTTTGGTTGGGATGTAATTAGATAAGGAACGGTTCGGTTTGGGAGCAAAACTGCAAACCGAGCCACCCATGCATGGTTCCAAAAATCTGGAAACGAACCGCGCAAATCATTGAAACGGTTCGGTTCAGTTTAGGGTTTAAAAAAATTAAAACATAAATACATAATTTAAGACCGGAAATAAAAATTAAATAGTATACATTAAAAACTAAAACATAAATATATTTTTATATTATTTGAAACAAAAAATAATTTATATAAATAATTCTATGATATCATGTTAATAATATTATAGATATATATATAACTTTATATTGTAACATATATGTGGTCCGGTCCGGTTTAAAATTTGAAACCGTAACCGAACCACCGCCTATGAAATTCAGTTGGTTTTTACTTACACCCCTACAAGGAACCGTATTTTTAGAAAAAGAAGTTTTTAAACTTGATTTGCTAAGCTATCAAATGCCCAAGATGGTTCATCGACCTTCCTTTTTGTATCATAGGGTCTGTTTGGGGCGCTTTTTTTGGGTCCGGAATCCGGACTCCGGGTATTCTCCAGGAGATCAAATTTGATCTCCAGGAGATTGGCGAAAATTTTTTGAGATCAGAATATGATCTCGAGGAGATCAAATTTGATCTCCACATAATCTTTTAGGCTGTTTTTGATATCCTAAAATCCATTTCTTTATCCAGAGATCACCAAAATTACGTCAACCCATATGTTTTCTTAAATCCCGGACCTAAATTTTGGAAGCGGGCTCCGGACCCAAAAATTTCTCCTGTTTGGGACAGTGGCTGCGGATCAGAAATCTGATTTCTGATCCGCAGCCGCAGTTTTTCTCTGTTTGGAGCGGAGGTTGGCGGGCGCGGATTTCAGCAATGCCGCTGAAAACCGCGGGAAAGGCGCGGATTTCATCCGCACTGAGGTTCCCACAATTGCGGATCAGCGGCGCCCACCCAACCTCCGCGCCAAACAAAGCCATAGTCTCCCGATCCTCCCATAGATCCAATCCACTGGCCTACTAACTTGATTCTCATAATATAATTCTTCAATACCCCAACTTTCTTTCTTTTTTCCAATTTCGCACATAATGGGTGACACCAAAATCACCATTTTCTAAAATATGAAAGCTCTTTTTATGCACACAATTTTGGTAGCAGCTAAGTTGGCCTCACTGTAAATTTTTCCCTTCCTTTTTCTTCTATTCTCACTATTTCAATTACCTCGCCATTTACATTTCCCTGATGCTAGAAAGCAAAGTTCATTGATTATTTAACGGTAAATTGGACGAAATACAAAGACACGGCCTACTAACAAAAAAATGTAAAGCATGCGAAGTAATAACAATAAATAATTATACTGTTCTGTTTTGTACCTTGAGCAACTGATTCTGAACCGCTCATCATCGATGCCTGGGGTTTGAGGGGGAAATAATAGTGAGTGGTGGCGAAGAAGGCTCTTCGCGGGGGTCTGGATTGTGAATGACCTTAATAAAATTAGCAGCGGCGAAATTTCCTGATCTCTGACCATTAGAAGGTATGGAGAAACTGCGACCCATGAATGGAGGCGGTGTTGGCAGTGGTGATGCTGTATTTGATAGCATACCATTTGTTGCATAAAGACCCTGACTTCTTGTTATCAATGGCCCCGAATGAACAACTAAACCGGAAGGTCTTGCGAGATCTGCTGAAGTTCTTGGAGGCCTAGGAAGCTCATGAAGTTCATTAATTTTTGGTGATAACATAGGAAGAGGGGAGCAGGACTGGGACAGATGAACCTGAGTCAATGAAGGTACGCGTCCTTGGGCGGAAGAACGTCCAGGAGGACGGTATTCTGCCGGCGGAATAGACTCATTCGTAGGTACTTCTGGATTATTTGGCCAAGATTTACCGATGAGTGGACCAGAGAAAGCGTGTCTCTTAATCGATTTGCTATATGAAACTCCGTCACTGGAATTTGACAGTGGCCATGACAACCCCTCGGCCAAAGGAGGCGGCAATCTGATTGGATCACTATTCAAGTTACTCTCTTTGAGGACTGAAATTGAAATAGGTAGCCTGATAGCGGAACTTGATAATTCATCTTTTAAATCTTTTGCAGGTTTACATGGCTCCAATGGGGAGGAATGCCACAACTGTTTGGGCCGTTCATCCTTGTTACCTCGCCTAATTTCAGAGACGGAATTGTGGGAGCCAGTAAGTGCGCTCTTAACATCAACAGGAGTAGGAAGAACATAGGTGTGGAGCCTCCTTGGAGATAAATCATGCATTTTTTTTATTCTTTCAGATGGATCATACTTGTTATCAGGTAAGATTGGTGCAGATTGGCTGCCAGTTCTAGTCCCCCCACCAAAAGAGGGTAGGTCTCCATGGATCTTCTCCAATACTTCCTGCAAACAAGGACAGAAGTTTTAACATAAGTTTTTTTTAATGAGTATGCATAATGTTTAGCAACACTTTGTCGGACATAATTATATATTTCAAACATTGAGAGAAGATGGATAAGATAACTGGTAATGCGTAATCTAAAAAATACCCAAAGCTAAAAAGAGGTTTTTCAAAGCTCGTAAAAATTGAAGATGATTAGTATATCTCAAAAATAGATGAACAAGAATATGGAATACGCAATAAACATTTTATTCCTTCTGTAAATTCAGAATTAACCTGATCATTGCACTGAAACCAATGGATGGAGTCAATCCACTGGCGATGAAATAGGACTTCGTCGACTTCCTCATTGCTATTATCCACGACTGTCCAATAAAATGTGGATGTGGCCATGAATCTCTTAAAGCTTAGTGATGGGAATATGCTTAGGAGTAGCTGGCCACATGGTGCACAGAGAATTGATATGGAAAAGCTAGTAGAGTATAGATGAGAGATCGAAGAGTGGCAAGAGAGGAAGAGAATGAGGAGTTGTGAAGAAGGAGAGGAGAAGGAGAGAAATGGGAAACAGAGATTAAGATAAATCGTCATTTAGAGAAATAGGAAAGAAAGATTAGGATAAATCTTCATTTAACTAACGGTTCCGTTCAAATGGCGCCTCTTATATAGGAAGAGGCTATCTATTAAACAATGGAAATGAATAAACCTCAAGTCGAATTAGGCCAAAACTGAACAATATCTTGATGGGTGACGGTTTGGACAATTAAAAATGGTATTAGAGGAACACAACATAAAGAAAATAGGAAAAAGTGTATAGCTGGACCAAGAACTATGCCAAGGAAGCCATCTCTTGAACACATTTCGCACAAGTGCTGTATGCTAGAGACACCTCTACTCAAGAAACTTATCTTCCTAGTGAATGATTCTAGATTATACTTAAATCCATTGACAATGACTGACAGTTCGTTAAGTGGAAAAGATTGTAATATTCCTTAAAGTATAGTCAAGTACAACTTTTAGACATCAGGGTGCTTCCATGAAATCACTAAGCATTTGTAAAGAACTCAAACACTACCAAAAATTACCAATATGGGAAATGATTTATTCATATATGAAAAATTGTAGCTCCTATATATTTCTATTACAATCTTCATCACCCATCCTCACTGAGAAAACTATTCCACTGGTAAATCTCATTTTCTATGGCACATGACTCAGTGTTTCCTAAAAGAAGAAGCTTATAACTAACTATATGTGAAGTAGATGGATGATGTTATTCATATAAATAGCACATGACTTCTCCATTCAAAGTTGAGTGCATGATGTTTTCATATCCCCATCATTTGGTATCAAGGCTCCATTGGATTAGAAAACAAAATATAAAATAAAAGTCAATTCCATCTACACTCGTAACAATCCAAATATTGATTCTTATTTTACATAATAAGCGAAATAATAGTTCTCCCAATTATTTAATCTAAAATAAGCCTAGTGACATGTTCCTATATATATAAGGTTATTTACCGGGACCTCCCCTCGACATTTGCGTAATTACAACTTGCACCCCCTATCGTGATTTTTTTTTAAATTTTTAAAGATAACACTCGTGTAAACGTGAGGTTTTTTTACTCATTGAGGGTGCAAGCTGTAATTACACAAACTTCGAGGGGAGGTCCAGGTAAGGGTTATTTACCCGGACCTCCCTTCGAAGTTTGCGTAATTACAACTTGCACCCCTCTAACTTTCAAAATTACAAAAACCTCCCCTCAATGTTTACCGGGATCTTTTGGTGCATGGATGTTATGAAATGCAAACATTGAATGAGGGTAATTGTAATTTCGAAAGTTAGAGGGGTGCAAGCTGTAATTACGCAAACTTCGAGGGGAGATCCGAGTAAATAACCCTATATATATATCTTATACTATTCTATAAGGGAAAAACACCCTTTGGTGCAACATTGGGTGTTCCCAAAATACCCTTGCACCAAAGGGTTGTTTTACCCTTATGCCATCAGAAAGACGGCTGGGCCGGACGGGCTCTGCGGGCCGCAACTACTGCTTGGCGTAGCCTGTGCGGAGGCGGCCGCAGGCCGCCGTCGGGGAGCAGCAAGCACGGGCGAAGCCCGTGCGGAGCTGCTAGTATATATATATATATGCCCGTGTCCAACTCATATTTATGTCCTCTATTAAAATTGTATATCCCTCGCCCATGTCATGTCATTTCCATCATCATAATTAACAAAGCAATTCTATTTGCGAGGGAAATAAACTTAGAAATCCCCGTCCCACAGGCGCACTCTTACTATGATCATTGGATCACAATATGCACACTTATCGAGTCAACAAGTACTTTGCCCATCTATTTGAGAGTACAAGTATCTTATTTTATAGTAGGATGGCATTGCCCAACAATAACTAAGTTGGTATCGAAGAAATGGGAATGTTAAGATGGATGGTAGTTAAATGAGGACATTTGTGCATCTATATCAAAAAAGAACAAACAAGCACCAAAAAGAAGAAATTAAATTAAGGTGAAAGGAACAGAGAGCAGCACTAGCCCAAAGATGCTAAGTTGTTGAACAAACAGCTTAGCATTTCAGGTCTAATCCTATAGAGGCACAGCAGTACTGTAGGCAATGCAAATATGTAGACTGAAAATAAAAGTTGGATATGAAGCTAATACGGCAAAAAAGTTGTATTATCAAAACTTGGTCCGTAAAACTAGTAATATAACCTGATTTCGATTCTATGGCCTTTGGATAATAATCAAGGTAAGTTCTTCTGTGGTAAATTTAGATAAGATATATCATGACCAAATTAGCCTTTGTATGGGACAACTGCGGCGTTTGAGTGGTAGTGGTGTAAAATAATGATAGTAAACAATGATGACGGTTTACCCGTGTTTAGAACTTTTGTGACAACCGAAATTCCACTTCCTAGGATCTGGGTGTTTACGACCGCTAACATTTGCCCACACCTGCACAACTATGCTAATGTTTTGGCCTAAAACATCATTTGGAAAAAATAGCGTTCGCGGCCTCACCTACCCGAACACTACATGCATTTTTTATACTTGCGTTCACAACCATCACCGCTCTCCCACAACTCTCCCAAATAGAGCCTTAGACAAACTATTTCATGAAACATCATGCAGATCATCCTGATATCATTGAAACCTCTGGTTACAGTGGAATTTTGCTGCTACTGATGATGATGCTTAACTTTACAGACAGTTTTCAAGGCAATCTTCAGCACAATTAGCAACCTGGCTTGATCAGCCAAAATTTGCATTGCAATTTCATCAGCTCGAATATTTCGACGAACAAATAAATAAACAGAAACATTGACACCAATTAACAGAGACATTTCGCATGCTGTATAAATTAACAATAAACAAAGAAACATAACATACATACGGCATAAGATTTTTTTATAGCAAAGATATAAAAAAATGTACCTGCACTGATGTTCTGTTAGTTGAACCAATATCTTGAATATTTTCATTTTGTCTATAGTCAAAGCTCAACTCGACATCATCATTTCCATCATAGTACTCATTATCTTCATCATCTTCCGGGTCATCATCCTCTAGTCCGACTAAATTATAATCAATATGTTTCTGTTCAGCAACCACTTTAACATGTGGTTCAATAATCTCAAGGGATTTTAGTCCCTTTCTAAAGAAATTCAACTGAAAAGAGCAGGAAACGATAAATTATTTCTGATTCAAACATTCAAACAGATGATGAAAGCATTTAGGGGTGAATAAAAACCTGCGCAGCATGGTGACGGGCAGCCTGCGTAAGAAGACTACGAGACTGCCCCTGCTTTAATGATTTCAATCGAAAGAAAAAAAGATTAGCTTCCTCCTCGTAATCCTCTCGAGCTGCCTGCAACTGCTGTGATGAGAAACTTTCACCTTTCGCATGTTTGATCTTTCCCTTTTCTCTAAGTGCCACTGACATAAATTTATACAGATCCCTGAGAAGGATATGTTGATGTTAGAGGAAGTAAATTTCTTATAATAGGTGATTAATAAAAAATGAACGAAATGCCTACCGTTTGTCATCACACTGTCGTTTCATCTCCTGCATTCACAGAAGTTTTCTAAATAAATACATATGGTATCTAATGAATCACAACAACATAAATTATTCTTAATACCAACGGTCAATTTATTCAAATTTTGAAGCAAAACAAGCGTTCCTTAGAACTCTAACTTCTTCAAGGAGCAGATTCAAAAAAGTCACAGGAAGACACATGGATAAAAAAATAGTGTGATAACGAAGCTTCTTCGCAAAGTCAGAAACCATCTATGGCGCTTGACACTTGGCTTGTGTCGGAAGGTTAAAGAAAATTGGTGACCTGATGAATGATAGTCATAACTAAAACGGTCCTAAGATAATTTGACCAAGTAATATTGCATGAACCATTAGACAATAATATATCATGCAGAGTATATCAATTACATATTCAAGGGCACTTTCCAGTTATGCCACATTTAATTAATGGTGGTAAAAGAAAGTTTTTTTTTATCTATTGAAAAAATTCTTTGGAGAAATTGTACCTCTACAGCATGAAGTTCCTTGAGAAGAGACTCTGATGGTGTTGTAATTGTTTGGACGACGTGGACACGCTGTAAAAGACAAACAGCTTCATATATTAGATACTTATCCAGAAAACTACAGTGTAAAATAAGTTCCAAATTAACATACAAATACCAAAACTCACATAGCTATCAACAAGTCTTTGGAGTTCAAACTGCGCTTTTCCTAGCAACAACAAAGTTCTACCTGCAGGAAAAATGAGGAATACAGCTTTTCAGAAAAAGCAGATAAATTCACGATATTATCAAAATTAATGATCACATATTTCATGAATGTAAAAATAATATCAGAGATTTGTTTTCACCCGAAAAAGCTAAAACTGCTATAATTTAAATGAATGCTAATATTGCTGACACAATGAGACAGAATATTGGGAAAATTAAACCTGCATTTTCAAACTTAAAATACAAACCTAATTATCACTATGAATCAGAAAAGTTTAAGAACAGTTTTAAGCAGATTATGCCTACACAGTTCAAACTAGACAGCAGAAACAAGCACAAAATAGAATGGACTATGCTCATACTTTTTCCCGCTAAAAAGTGTTATCTAGCACTTTTACTGTGCAAAATAACCTAACAATTATCAGAAGGGATAATTATTTCTTAATTTGATGGTTTGAAAATCATAATTAAATTACAAGCCTAGCATCAATATTTGTAGAAATAAGGTGCAAGATTCAAGGCTATCAATCCATAACTACCATCAGACTGAATAATTATTTATGAAAAATAATGCTATAATTATTCCAATACATAATTACTCGCTAATTTGAAATAAACGCAATCAAACAAATAAAATGTAAATGCATCTTGCAATTATTTAAAGTCAGGTAATCATTTATTCATTCAACATCAACATGGCAAGAGTATAAAGCAATACTTAAGCACTTACCACTTTCTTCATCTTCATTTAATGAAGTTTTTTCAAGCAGACACGTACCCATTTCTCGAAGGGCTTCAGAGAATTCTACAGTAGGAGAAAACGTATATTAACGTAATTTCAAAAGGAGGAAAAATAAAACTATCAAATGGTACAAGGAAACAAGAGAATCGATGAAGACGATTCAACATGCAATCTTAACCTACAAAAAGTGCATACTTGAAATCGGCAGGATTTCCAAGGAAGAGTATTCCACATTAACAACTATAATGCTATAAAATAAATGAGTCATTGACTAATTTCATCCAATGAGTGGAAAAGTTAAAATTTGAAATGGTCATTTTTCTAGAGAGCCAAAACTGATGCATATTTGATGAGATTGTATCTTTTATTTTTGGCTTTTATAAACCTAAGTTTTTCCAGAGCAATTGCCTACTCTTTCTCAAACACCAAAAACTGATCGGATAGTCTTAAAAGCATAAGAAAAAAGAAAAGTTAAACTAGGGCCTATAAACCGAATTTGGGAACTATAAATTCTATTTTAGGGTCCGTTTGTTTGGATGGAACTGAGACTTTAAAATTAGAATTGAAATCTAATTTCATTTAAAATTGATCTCCAATTCTAATTCAAGGACCACAATTACAATTTACATCCAAACGAACAGACCTCTGTAGATTGGCTACTACATTTTAAAAATGATAGAAAATTCATTATAACTTAAGATTCAACAACAAACTGATAATTTTTTGGCAATCATCAAAGGTCAAAATGTCATACGAATAAAATCATCAATTATTTTTCATAATGTTTCATATATATGATAAATTGGTCACTCTTAAAGGAAATCATAAAAAATCAAAGTGAGAATATCACACATGCAATATTTATCATTTTTCTGTAATATAAGTTGAACTATCGCATGCCCCATCATGGAAATACAAGCACAATGTTATGACCATATTTTCATAGAAAATTTAAAATACAATAAATTTGTTATCATTTTTAAAATGATACATTCTGAACTATAGTCTATATATTAGAAGAAGAAAAAACGGCAGCCCGGTGCACAAAGCATCCCCGCGCAGTGAGGTTCCAGGGAAGGATCCCACCACAAGGGTGAAATGTAGGCAAACCTTACCCTGCATTTTTGCAAGAGGCTGCTTCCAGGACTGGAACCCGTGACCCTCAAGGTCACACGGAAACACCTCAACCGGTGCGCCAAGGCTCCCCTTCTAGTCTATATATTAGAATAATTTTCTATAATTTTTGGAGCACTTTACCTTATCTTTTTACCTAATTTTTCTGGGAAATGAATCAAAGCTTTATGGCCACAATGCTTGAATTAGTTTCATGCATAGACAATCCCAAAGGGAGGGAAAATATGATAACCAACATGTTAAGAACGCAAGTAATATTATAGTGGTAAGTTATAAGCCCAGATGACAAAGGTTGAGTCTTGAGGGATGATGTCAGGTTGGAACCAAGTAACACGGCCTCCTATGATAACATTCGTGGAATTTCAACCCTAAATAATTTTGATGATGGTAATACTAAAGAAAGAGTTGAAGGTCAAACTACAAAGAGAATACTAGACATGGTGCGTTGAAATGAAATGCCAAATTATAAGAACCTATTAAGAAACTCTTAAGAATTACCATATGCACTATTTGCAGTAGCGGCAGCTGAAGAAAGTAAGCTATCATAGCAGCTCCTCATGTCTGAAACATCCTGCATAAAGAGAGTATCTGGATTCAATATAAACCAATAATCTTACAAACAGGCATGAATGTGAGTACAAATATTGGATTCTCTGCAAATCATAGATAACAAAATGAAAAGCAAGACCGTAGAAAGTTAACTACATCAATTTTTTTGAAATACTGGCTAAGTAAATCAGCAGTCAAAAGGATGCTTGAACCTGGCGTTTACAAGATATCTCATGCACATATGAATCAACTATGGAAAACATGAGGTAATGTGTATTCTATAGAAAGCTCAGGCACACAAAAAATTGTGCACCGGGATGATCTGGCCCGTCAATTTTGTCATAAGATTCACGAAAAGTGCAAAAGTGCATCTTGATGACAGTACTTGTGAGCCAAATTAATTCTGACCAACAGATTTTTGTGTGCCGGGAGGATATAAAAAATTTCCATGTTCAAAATTAAATAATTTAAAATTACAACCTGAAACTATAATCCTAGATAATTCATAGAATATATACTAATAACCAAAGAAATTGAAGAAAAATCCTTACCAAAACCTTCTGAATAGTGGAAACTGCATCAAAAGGCTTAATGAAGTCGCAACAAATGCAGAAAAATTCACTACTAAGAAACAAAATCCAATTTCCAGGAAATAGAAAATTGAGTGTGCTCAGGAATCTGGGAGAAAGTTTTCAAGCATTGCATCTAATTTTTCACATCCAGATGGCATACGAATAGGAAAAAAGTTCAGCCGATTCATGGAAACAAATGCAGCCCGGAAGAGCACCACATTCGATCGCCCTAACAGGCAAAATTACTTCGACAAAAAATCAACTACCCTCGATCTGGATACCAGATCGACGACAGGCAACGTCCCACAGAGACGAAAGAGACAGAGAGAATGAGTACCTGAGAGGCCTGAAGGATCTCGTTCTGGAGGGCAGCTACTCCATGTCCCATCTTCTCCTTTATATCGGTGCCCTTGTTGAGGGAGAATCCTCTCAACTTCCTCAGAGAAGTCTTCATACTTCCCAAGCCCGGAGAAGATGATCGAACGAAGAAAAACCCTAATCTCTAGTCTATCAAGACTTGGCGAGCGAGGCAAAAGAAGAAGAAGAAAGATAAATCGAAAGAAAACAGAAAATAATTCACACAGTGAAACCCTAGAACACCATACGAAACGAACAAGAAAATGCGGGAAGAGCTCTCTCCCTCCCTCTGGACCTCCGTCTCTCTCTGGCTTATATTTTCCTCTTTTAGCAGCTGACCAGACTGCGGTCAAAGATGACGTCAGCACGAAGAATACCGAAATTAGGCCAAGCCGCTGCATCCAACCGTAGGATCTCGCGATTAACGGTTGAGATAAAATACATCTGAAATACTTCTCCAAAACATCTGAAATACTCCCGCAATACAGTCTGAATATTAATCTGCACCGTTGGATCTCGCAATTCTACGGTCGAATCTGCTCGCACACCTCCAGGAGGTGCCCATGCCTACCCAAAAATTTAATTTTGAGTACAATTCAATTACTAAAAAAGGTTCGTAAATGAGAAATTCAAGTACTATATTGACACGGTTAAAATTTTAGAGACTAATTTTAGAGACTAATTCAAGTACTATATTTACCGCTCGTTGCTCGAATTTGCCGTGCACAATTTTTTTGTTTTTTTGCTTATATATAATTATAAATGTTGCGGAACGCTTAGGGCTCTTGGTAGACCGGTTCACTTGAACCGCCTTAGCTCGTGAGCGAGCTAAGCGCGCAAACAGTCAATGAGAGATTTGCTGAGTACACAGGGACTTTTTAACGTGGAAAACCCGGAAAGGGTAAAAAACCACGCGGCCGGAGCTGTGCCGACCAAACTTCACTATTTTCTGGGGGGTTACAACTTGGAAACTAGAACGCGAGCGCGACAGGCCGTTGCTCGTTACAATACTTGGAGAGAGAGAGAGCTCCGAGGGTGACAGGCCACCTCTCGGAAAAACTAAGTCTTTTTCCCTTCTGAGAATGCTGGTCGACTTTCGGAAGTGGGAAGGCCAGTTGTCTTTCCCTTCTGAGATTGCTAGTCGTCTTTCGGAAGTGAGAAAGCCAGTCGCTTTTCCCTTCTGAGATTGCTAGTCGCCTTTCGGAAGTGAGAAGGTCAGTCGCCTTTCCCTTCTGAGACTGCTGGTCGCCTTTCGGAAGTGGGAAGGTCAGTCGTCTTTCCCTTCTGAGATTGCTAGTCGTCTTTCGGAAGTGAGAAGGCCAGTCGCCTTTCCCTTCTGAGATTGCTAGTCGCCTTTCGGAAGTGAGAAGGCCAGTCGCCTTTCGGAAGTGAGAAGACCAGTCGCCTTTCCCTTCTGAGGCTGCTGGTCGCCTTTCGAAAGTGAGAAGACCAGTCGCCTTTCTCTTCTGAGATTGCTGGTCGCCTTTCCGGATGATGAAGATCTTCAAGTCCCGAAGGAGATCTTCAAGTGCCGAAGGAGAATTCCGCAAAAGTCTGCAAGGAGCTCTCCTGGGTCCAGAAGTCAAGGTCCTTTCAAATGAAGCCTTGGGGCTCCTTTTATAGCTTTGGCCGGGAGGCGGCCCGGTAATTTTGTCGTTGACAGTTTCCATAAATGCTCGGTGGACGAATCATATTCTCCGGTTCGGGGCCCTCGGATCGCCATTTTTCGTAAATGACCACCTTGCCCCTCGGGCAGCTTTGGCAGCTCGGGCAATTCGGGCAGTTCCGTTGGAGGTGAAAAAGGCGACTGACCGTTCCTGAAAAGTGAGAAGCCGGAAACCCAAAAAGTGAGAAGCCGAAAAGACAAAAAGTGAGAAGCCGGAAACCCTAAAAGTGAGAAGCCGGAAAGACAAAAAGTGAGAAGCCGGAAACCCCAAAAGTGAGAAGCCGGAAAGACAAAAAGTGAGAAGCCGGAAACCCGAAAAGTGAGAATGCTCTGAGCGCGCTCAGAAGCGTTCTGAGCGCGCAACGAACTTGGAAGCGCTTCGAACGCGCTCGAAGCGTTCTGAGCGCGCAACGGACTTGGAAGCGCTTTGAACGCGCTTGGAGGCGTTCTGAGCGTGCGTGAACGCGGAAGCGTTCTGAGCGTGCAGCGGACCTGGAAGCGCTTTGAACGCGCTTGGAGGCGTTCTGAGCGCGCGTGAACGCGGAAGCGTTCTGAGCGCGCAACGGACCTGGAAGCGCTTTGAACGCGCTTGGAGGCGTTCTGAGCGCGCGTGAGCGCAGAGGCATTCTAAGCGCGCGTGAGCGCGAAGGCGTTTTGAGTGCGCTCAGAAGCGTTCTGAGCGCGCGTGAGCGCGGAGGCGTTCTGAGCGAACGGTGGAGTGGGGAGTTGTCCCTCAAGGTGGAATTGGGATCCGGCGCACCCGACGGGGGGGGGGGGGGGGGGGGGGGGCGTGAATACGACGGGCCCCCTTGCGAGCTCTCCTGTAGAAAAGGGCGAGGGGAGGGGGCCGGGCCGCGCTCCACAAGCGGCGCGACGGAGACGCACCCCGGGGGGGTGCGGCTTGGCCGCACCCCTTGGGGGGTGCGGCCGGGCCGCACCCCCCCGGGCCGCACCCCTTGGGGGGTGCGGCGGGGCCGCACCCCTTGGGGGGTGCGGCGGGGCCGCACCCCACAAGGGGTGCGGCTGGGCCGCACCCCACAAGGGGTGCGGCTGGGCCGCACCCCCAATGGGGGTGCGGCTTGGCCGCACCCCTTGAGGGGTGCGGCGGGGCCGTTCTCCCGCGACGGGGGGCGCTGCCCGTGTGCTACCGTGCGCGTGGTAGCGCACGCGCTTGCGCGCTTTGTTTCTGGCGGTTGACGGTGGAAATCGCAGGCTCGGTTTCTTCGATTCGAGCGACTGCGTGCGGACCGCTGACCCCACCTCTCTTTTGCGGGGCTTTCTTTAGGCGCGTCCTAAGGTCTTTACGGGTGTACAACATAAGCCCCCCAAACCTTCGGAGTCCGAGTTTCGGTGCGAGGAGTTCGGAGGTTTTAATTTTTCTGTGGCGGCTTTGATCATTGCTCTCTTTGTGGTGCCTTGGGTAGGAGTTGCCGTCGGGGGAAAGTGTGGTTGACTTTGTTTCTTTGTTCTGGACAGGCGTTTCTTGTCCTGCGCTGAGTCGTGATAGCCCTCTGATGGTCCTGCTGCCCTGGTTGCTGACAAAGCGTTGATGGAGGGAAGACGCTTTAAGATAGCCGGCGAAGGGCGTTGGTTCTCTGAGACTGTTGCTGGCTCGCTGCCTAGCATTGATATCCGTATAGGTTGAATGCTTTCTGCAAAATAACAGATGAACATGCGCGGTTCTGAGCCTGCGGCTTTTATATAATGGAAAATCGGTTTGCGTGAGTCTGGGCTTGCGGCTTTTTATAATAGAAAATTAATTTGCGCGAGTCTGTGCTCGCGGCTTTTGCACGAGTCGGGCTCGCTGCTTGGCCGGTGAATAGCGGGTGTATTCAAACCGTGTGCGAATGTCGGAGGGGCAAACATGACGTCGGGACCTTACTGTGGTGGAGAGGGGCGGACCTTCAATCGACGGCAATGAGAAATTATTGTGAGCGCGCTGCCTGGAGGCAGTTGCTGCAGGCGCTGTTCATTAGCGCACTGCCCGGAGGCAGGTGCTGTTCATTAGCGCACTGCCCGGAGGCAGGTGCTGTTCATTAGCGCACTGCCCGGAGGCAGGTGCTGTTCATTAGCGCACTGCCCGGAGGCAGGTGCTGTTCATTAGCGCACTGCCCGGAGGCAGGTGCTGTTCATTAGCGCACTGCCCGGAGGCAGGTGCTGTTCATTAGCGCACTGCCCGGGGGCAGGTGCTGTTCATTAGCGAGTGGACGTCTTTACGTAGTTTCGATGACGCAAAATATGACATGTGTGAAATGATTGACTTTAAAAACGATTAGTAGTGGAAATTTGCACAAAGTTTTCAAAGTTGATAGAAACAAAGTTGACAGAATATTTCAGCGGCGCTGGTAGAGCCCTGTTGATGGGTATGAAGCTTTCTCCTGGGATGACTGCCTTAAGGGTTGCTCCCGGTCCTTCCTGGCGGGCCGCCAGCTGATCTCCTGCTAGCCGAATAGTTGCCTAGTCTCGTAGGAATTTCCCCAGTAGGCCTTGTTTGACGAGTTGCTCGATTTCATCCTTAATCTTGGAGCAATTTTCCGTGTCATGTCCTTGTCCACGATGGAACTCACAATATTTTGTCTGGTCCCCTGAGTTTTTAGCGAGGGGTCTGGGCTTGCGGAGCGTCTGGTTGTCTTTGATTGCGTACAGTACGTTAGTCCTGGTAGTGTTCAGGGGAGTGTAGTCCTGACGTTGGCGAGATCCTCGGTCTCGGCTGGGGTTGTCGTGATGCTTGCTGTTCTTATTGGGAACTGCCTGTGGCAGTGACTCCTCTTTCTTCCTCTTCGAGCTCCCCTCGAACTGCCGGCGGTGCGCTTCAATTGCCTCATCTGCTGCTATCTGGGCCTCGACTCGCTGAACGAGGTCAGGATAGCTTTGTACGGTTTCTCTCATTAGAGCTGAGTAGAAGCCACTTGGGCGGAGTCCTCCAAGGAAAAATCCTCGCAAAAGCTTGGGGTCGACTCCCGGGATCTGTCGCGCCTCAGAGGTGAAGCGTCGGAAAAAATCCTTCAGAGTTTCTCCGTCGTTCTGGCGGATTCCCGAGAGATGGGAAGGATCTCGGACAATCCTACGATTGGCGATGAACTGGTCCACGAACTGCCGAGTCATTTCTGCGAAGTTGTTGATGGCCCCATCTCGCAGGGAGTGGAACTAAGTGCGCGCTTGTCCTTTCAAAGTTGTCGGGAACACTCGACAGAGGAGTTGGTCGGGGGCACTGTAAATCCCCATGATGGTGGTGAAGTGATTGACGTGTTCCAGCGGGTCGTCCGTCCCGTCGAACGTTTCGATGTTGGGAAGCTTGGAACCGTTTGGAATTGGATGGTCCAGGACTTGAGGTGATAGTGGGGAGCCGTGGCGCGCGGGATGGTGGGCGAGAGCTGCGCGTCGCCCTGCTTGGGCATACTCCTCCTCTATCATGTTGCGTATTTCTTCTCGCGTAGCTCTTTCCACTGCTTGCTCAGGGGCAGCTCTTCCGTGGTGGTGGCGGTGGTTAGCTTCTGGGCCTCCAGCTGGTGGGGCAAGGTGAGCGGAACTTGCCGCATTGGAGAATCCTTCCGAGGCTTCGTCTTCCTGGGTGGCCTCCCCGTTCGGGGCATGATTCAGAATTGGGGGTGGTGGTGCGTTCAGAGCTGGCGGCTGAATCGGAGCTGGAAGAGCCCCAAGATTCCTTACGAGAGCCAACATCTCAGCTTGATGTTCTTCGATCTGCCGCATGCGCACCTCCAAACCCGCCGCGGGTGCCGGTAGTGCCTCCTCTGCGGGAGGTGCATCGATAAGCGAATGGGAGGGAGCCGGGTCGACGCGTCCTTCCGGCATCGATCCTTCAGTAGTGCGAGCACTCTTCCTTGCCATGGCAGTCGGCTTTTGAAGAGCTGTTGGGAATGTTCCCACAGACGGCGCCAAACTGTTGCGGAACGCTTAGGGCTCTTGGTAGACCGGTTCACTTGAACCGCCTTAGCTCGTGAGCGAGCTAAGCGCGCAAACAGTCAATGAGAGATTTGCTGAGTACACATGGACTTTTTAACGTGGAAAACCCGGAAAGGGTAAAAAACCACGCGGCCGGAGCTGTGCCGACCAAACTTCACTATTTTCTGGGGGGTTACAACTTGGAAACTAGAACTCGAGCGCGACAGGCCGTTGCTCGTTACAATACTTGGAGAGAGAGAGAGAGAGAGCTCCGAGGGTGACAGGCCACCTCTCGGAAAAACTAAGTCCTTTTCCCTTCTGAGAATGCTGGTCGCCTTTCGGAAGTGGGAAGGCCAGTCGCCTTTCCCTTCTGAGATTGCTCGTCGCCTTTCGGAAGTGAGAAGGCCAGTCGTCTTTCCCTTCTGAGATTGCTAGTCGCCTTTCGGAAGTGAGAAGGCCAGTCGCCTTTCCCTTCTGAGACTGCTGGTCGCCTTTCGGAAGTGGGAAGGCCAGTCGCCTTTCCCTTCTGAGATTGCTAGTCGTCTTTCGGAAGTGAGAAGGTCAGTCGCCTTTCCCTTTTGAGATTGCTAGTCGCCTTTCGGAAGTGAGAAGGCCAGTCGCCTTTCCCTTCTGAGGCTGCTGGTCGCCTTTCGAAAGTGAGAATGCCAGTCGCCTTTCTCTTCTGAGATTGCTGGTCGCCTTTCCGGATGATGAAGATCTTCAAGTCCCGAAGGAGATCTTCAAGTGCCGAAGGAGAATTCCGCAAAAGTCTGCAAGGAGCTCTCCTGGGTCCAGAAGTCAAGGTCCTTTCAAATGAAGCCTTGAGGCTCCTTTTATAGCTTTGGCCGGGGGCGGCCCGGTAATTTTGTCGTTGACAGTTTCCATAAATGCTCGGTGGACGAATCATATTCTCCGGTTCGGGGCCCTCGGATCGCCATTTTTCGTAAATGACCACCTTGCCCCTCGGGCAGCTTGGGCAGCTCGGGCAATTCGGGCAGTTCCGTTGGAGGTGAAAAAGACGACTGACCGTTCCTGAAAAGTGAGAAGCCGGAAACCCAAAAAGTGAGAAGCCGAAAAGACAAAAAGTGAGAAGCCGGAAACCCAAAAAGTGAGAAGCCGGAAAGACAAAGAGTGAGAAGCCGGAAACCCAAAAAGTGAGAAGCCGGAAAGACAAAAAGTGAGAAGCCGGAAACCCGAAAAGTGAGAATGCTCTGAGCGCGCAACGAACTTGGAAGCGCTTCGAACGCGCTCGAAGCGTTCTGAGCGCGCAACGGACTTGGAAGCGCTTTGAACGCGCTTGGAGGCGTTCTGAGCGTGCAGCGGACCTGGAAGCGCTTTGAACGCGCTTGGAGGGGTTCTGAGCGCGCGTGAACGCGGAAGCGTTCTGAGCGCGCAACGGACCTGGAAGCGCTTTGAACGCGCTTGGAGGCGTTCCGAGTGCGCGTGAGCGCAGAGGCATTCTGAGCGCGCGTGAGCGCGAAGGCGTTTTGAGTGCGCTCGGAAGCGTTCTGAGCGCGCGTGAGCGCGGAGGCGTTCTGAGCGAACGGTGGAGTGGGGAGTTGTCCCTCAAGGTGGAATTGGGATCCGGCGCACCCGACGGGGGGGGGGGGGGGGGGGCGTGAATACGGCGGGCCCCCTTGCGAGCTCTCCTGTAGAAAAGGGCGAGGGGAGGGGGCCGGGCCGCGCTCCACAAGCGGCGCGACGGAGTCGCACCCCGGGGGGGTGCGGCCGGGCCGCACCCCCCCGGGCCGCACCCCTTGGGGGGTGCGGCGGGGCCGCACCCCTTGGGGGGTGCGGCGGGGCCGCACCCCTTGGGGGGTGCGGCGGGGCCGCACCCCTTGGGGGGTGCGGCGGGGCCGCACCCCTTGGGGGTGCGGCCGGGCCGCACCCCACAAGGGGTGTGCGGCTGGGCCGCACCCCCAAGGGGGGTGCGGTCGGTGCGGTTCCGCGCGAGCCGCACCCCGAGGGGGTGCGGCAGGGCCGTTCTCCCGCGACGGGGGGCGCTGCCCGTGTGCTACCGTGCGCGTGGTAGTGCACGCGCTTGCGCGCTTTGTATCTGGCGGTTGGCGGTGGAAATCGCAGGCTCGGTTTCTTCGATTCGAGCGACTGCGTGCGGACCGCTGACCCCACCTCTCTTTTGCGGGGCTTTCTTTAGGCGCATCCTAAGGTCTTTACGGGTGTACAACAATAAACTTTTAAAAATTTATATAAAATGTTCAGATTGAAAATTGCGTGACTCCGTTCGTTTGGTAGGTTTTGTAGTAAGAATTTGATTTTGGGCAATCCAATTTCATTCACAAGGGTTTGTTTTGTCTTTTATTGATGGGAATTGATTTTCCTCCAAAACTTATCAGGCTTGATCCATTAATAAATAGTCTATGATGACAACCTTCTCATTTTGATCGATTTTGAGAGAAAATTCTGTTTTTTTTCTCTCTTAAAGTAATGATTACTATTTTATCTAATTTAAATATTTTTTTCCGATTTAAAGACGTTGATTATCCATTATTAAAAATCTCGCAAAAACCTGTGCATGAAAATCATCCTACAGCCCAACAGAAAAATTGTCAGTTTTCAATTTCTATGCCTAAAAATCATTCTGCAAACGAACACAAGAATTGAGTTTGGCTGAAAACCAAAACTTTTGAGTTTTTGGTTTTGGGTCAAAACCAATTCTTATCAATCAAAACCTACGAAACGAATGAAGCCGGCATGTTTTTGTTTTTCACCTAAAGCCTTACCTAAAAACCACAAAAAGTGGGCCACACTCAGCACAAAACACCCGACTTTAGATTTTTTTGCGCCTAAACCTAAAGTCGGGTGTTTTTGTGCCGAGTGGGGCCCACTTTTTGTGATTTTCAACCGAACCCTAGAGGAATCGGGTGTTTTGTGAACAGTGGGCCCCACTTTTTGTGGCTTTTTGGTAGACTTTAGGTTTGTGTAGTAGCGCGCTTACATATAAAGTAATAATGAGAATTTTATGGAAGGTCGGTACATTGAGAGTATGCGAAGCATGAGAACGCGCGATGATAATTTGATAATTAAATGAGATAGGTATAGTTTTTCGTACCATTATTACCTACACTTGGCCGCGACTCTATATTACCCAAAATATCATTTTTTTATTTAAATTTTAAATTTTGAAGGTTATTTTAGAAATAACAAATATTTTACCAAATGGGGGGTAGGGTTTTTTTCCTTTTAATATAGTATACAGATGGAACAAATCAACAAATATTATAAATTTAATTAAATAATATATTTTTAATAATTTAAAGGATTTAGTAATACACGTGAAATAACAACAAAATAAAATTTCTCGGGTTACCAGAGTTTTAAAATCTCCTACGATTCGTCTTTTAACTTTACGACGAGCAAACAGGCGCTTGGCTGCTGTTCAATGCTCTTAATTTGGACCTTTGACCGTCTTAGTCAACTGTAATTAATAAGCAATAATAATTAAATAATTATTATTTTATAAAGAAATAGGACATGGCGGGAAGTGAGAGAATGATGATTGAACGGCGGGCAGGAGATGCTCGGATATTCAAAATAGTTTTTTTTAACGTTTATTAAAACTATATTCTATTATTAGATAATAGATATATTTGATTATTGGGAGTCGAAGTTTGAATCAAAGAATCTAGACTCTTATCTTAATGAACTATTCAAGTCATTACATAAAGGCCAAAAGATCACGATTGAGACCGGCTCATCGAGACGGTTCTAACGGGCTCAATTCTGCGCGAGGAAATAGGCTTGAACCGGACCGGCCCGCCCTAGGGCGATTTCCCCCTTCCACCTTCGATCGCCCTAGTGTGAGGCGCAACGTGGGGTGGAGGCCCCCGCCTCCCACCATTCCAGACGCCAATCGACGGTCGAAAAGCATGGGGAGGGCTGCCGAGGTCCGCCCTCCTGTGACCATGGATGACCTCCCATCTCGTCCCCCCTCCCCCCCCCCCCCCCCCCCCCCCCCCCCACAAAAAAAAAAACGCCCAAACGCCCATTAATGGAGAGAAAAATCTGAAACTTTGGGAGCTCATATCTCCTTAGCCGCTTAACGAAACTTCAATCCGAAAGGGGAAATGTCTTGCCCTCGAAAAATGCTATAAATATTTTGGTAGAGGTTTGTCTGGGCGGTCATTTCGCCAAAACACACCATCCGCCGGTGATTGCCAGAGCTTCGAACCTCCGATCGAGAAATCGTCCCCACCGGTAGACGTAGCTTCCATGAAACCTTCTTCAAGTTCTGAGCACTTTCTTTTGTCCGGCGAGGCGGCGGCCTCCGCTAGCCATCCCCACTCTGGCGAACCAAACCGGGCTGCATGCTGAGATCCACTCGATGAACAATGTCGTACAGTTATCAAAGTTGGTGATCCGAGAAATGTAAACCAGACGTTTCTATTCGTCCATCGATTAACTATGATAGCAAAATTCTTTGTATGTCCCTCTTAAAATCCATAAAAGGCGACCTACTCCATTTGAGGTGGCCAGTAATTGGAGGAAGAGTACGGGTCTTGCGCCTTGTGCATTGCGACCCTGAAAAACCTCCGACGAAAGCCAACACGCACCCTCATGCGCTGCTCTCTCGAGCGCACTCAAACCAGGTTAGTGTAATTGGGGTTAGGCTTGGGCTAAGTAAACCTGGGTCTAGCTTAGGTTAAGCTTTAGGCTAACCTTAGGTAAACCCGTGGATCAACTGACCCATTAAATTTGACTAACAATATCGGAATTGAGCAAAACGAGTTCCATTGCACTCATATTGATCATGTGAGTCAAATGCATCTGACTCAGATTAATTCCAAGCTCATTTAGTCAAAAAGACATTTCGAGATGACTATGTCGAACAATGTGACCTAAAACAGTCACTTTTACTAAACGACCTCAGATTCGAACGAAACGAGTTGTGTGCACTCACATGAATCATACGAATCTAATGCAACTAATGGAAGTCAACTATGAGCTCGTTTGCTCGAAATAAAACTCGGGGTCATCATATTGACACCGTAACCTAAAATAATCAATTTCACTAAACGACCTCGGATTCAAACAAAATAAGTTGCATTGCACTCATATGGATCATACGAGTTTAATGCAATTGAATGAGGTCAATTCTGAGTTTGTTTGCTCACAAAGTCATGTTGAGGTCATCATGTAGCTCGATCTAGCCTGAATTAGCCAACTTTGTCAGTATACATCAAAACGAGGCGTAACTGGTGTCTTTGAGTTTGTTTTGATCTCACGAGAGCACTTCCGCTGACCGAGATCGATTCCAAGTTGATTTACTCAATTGTTTATATCATGCCATCGTACCTCAAATCGATATTACTATAAGATGGAGGTCAGGTCGTGGTTCATTGCGACCCTAACTAAGCTCCTTCAAGGCTTCAATTGAACCGGCTAGGGCCCTTATCGAAGTGGGGACATTACAATGCATCACAAAATATGTCACAGAAATAAAAACTTGATAACACTAACACTGAGCCTGAATGAGCTAATTCTAGAAATAAATCTACAGTATAAGGGTGGTTTAGTATGTTTAAGGATGATAAAGGAATAAATAAAACTAAATATAAATATTGTGGTAAGGTATATGTAGTATACCTGAAGAAGAATGGTACTAGTGCTATAAGGGCACACATGATAACTTCACTACAACATTTTCGGCCTTTAACAACACTTCAGAAATGTTGCCTAAAACTGCAAACTGTAGTCTAAACATAAATAACTGTTGCCATAGGGTAGTGCCTATGCCCGCGTTACCTATTCTCAAAGGCAACAATTTTTCATACTTTTAGGCAACACTATAAAAAAATGTTGCCTCCCTTAATAAAGGCAACAGTTTTTAGGCAAACCTATTGCAACATTTTTGAAATGTGGTCTTTATGAGTTACATTTAATTAATGTTGCTAAAAGTATCTAATTAATAAAAAAAATTATAATTTAACAAAAGCATGCCCAAAAAGTAAACCAGAGTTCCTAGTAAAATAAAAAGCATGAAATTCAAATCGCACATCCAAAAAGTACACGAAATCCTAAATTATTCAACAATTAATATGTAGAGTTTAAACAAATTTGAATATATATTAATCATGATCAATTATACAATGTTATGCAACTATCTTTTAATTATAGTCTATCAAATTACATAAAAAATAACTAGACATCTAAATTAATCAACTTAAACATCAAATGATCTTCATGGTCCATGGTCGTCAAGTAACTTCTCAGAATCTGGGAACTTTTGTTTATTTTGTTGCTTTTGAAAGTGAATGTCCAGAGACAAGAGCTAATATTTGCCTCGTCAAATTGCCTTTCTGTCTTAGTAACTGTGCTGGCCTTAGTTCTTCCATAAACTAGTCGTTTGTACAGATGGTCAATGCCCAATATCCTAAGATCGATCATCCCAATTTCATTGCAGGCAGGACTGGTGTCACCCCTAACTCCGCATTTAACCTGTACAATATATTGTATATAGGATGATGTATCATGTATGTGACTTAAGAATTACTGAAGAATCATAAAATATATAAGGTTGTGTGATATTACTTGCAGTACACCTGATCAATGTCAACGCCATACGTCCAGTGATTACGACCATGAAAGTATCCACCTTAAAGCATCTTTGGCATCAGATATCCCAGTAAATCAGTGTATAGTATGGACTTTAAATGGAATGAGTAAACCTTGCAGTAAAACATCCAACGAAAAGAGTTTGAATGTCCTTATGATAATTTTTCTCGTAGCAGCGATTTTGTTGCTAGCTTTCTGCACAAAATCACAACATTTAATAAGTAAACTTATGCCAAAGGATATGCACATATTGTCAAAAAATCCTCAAGTTCAAGAAAAAAACAACAAAACATAAAAGGGTGCAGAGCAACGTAAAATCATCCATATAGATTTTTTTTACGACATTGTGTGTTTAAAATAGAAAAGACTTAGGCTCTGTTTGGTGCGGCGTTTTTGCTCCGGTGAGTTGGGCCAAAAACGCCACCCTCATAGAATGTATGTTAAAATCCACATCGCCAGAAGCATCTTAAACTTAGCAGCAAAAAGCGTAGGCAACGAATCAATCATTCAAGTATACCGACTTTCTCTGATAATCTAGCTAGGCAGCCCGTTGGTGTTGATCATCCTCTCTTGATGAGCAATCCATCGGATTCACGAAAAGTGATAGCGATAATGGCTTGTGGGCAACCCAAATATCAAAACAGATAACTCCAGAAGAAATATCTATAGATATGAATCTAATGAAAGTCTAAACAAATAAGAGAGAATTGAGTGGCGCACATGGAAAACGAAAACATGGAAATAAAAAACATGGGAATCGAAAGAAAACATACAAGATTTACCTCCATATCGCTTAAAACATGGAAATCTGAACAAAATTCATCCAAATTCAGAGGTCGATCCTCTGAAATCTACAAAATCGGTGAATACGGAGACAACCACTCTTCACGATTCGTGACTGTCTGCATTGAAATGGATTCACCTGGAAGTCGCAGAAGAGAGGTGAGTGGAAGAAACTAACAGAAACCAGGAAGTCTCACATGCATTTGAAGTGTCGCTGGAGGGAGGGAATGTGAAAGAAACCCAAAGAAAATAAGCACCTACAAATGGATACCAGGCGGCAATCCTTGGAGTGACGTGTGCGACGAGGGCTTTGCCGGACAAGGGTTAGCAGCACCTGGAAATGGCCACTGGGAGGGAATCACAAGAGTGGGGTCTGCGACAAGGGCTTCGCCGGACTAGGGTTAGCCACGACGAGGGCTTCGCTGGAGGAGGTGAGGCTTGCGGCGCCGCCTCAACCGAGATCTGCGAACAGCGCCGGGCGGGAGTCGGGTCTGCTAGGGCACGCGAAGGTTTCGGAAAATTGATTCAGAGTTTTAGAGGGCCAGATGTATTATATTTTTTTGATTCAGAGTATATAGAGCCAAATGTATTTTTTATTTTATTATATATATATATAATAAGTAACAATGCCCAAAATATATAGAGGTAATTTTCCCTCCAACTTATTTCACTGTATTTAAATTAAAATTTATAAAAACTATTCATAATTAATAATAATTTTTAGGATAAAAAATTTTTTGTTCAATATTTTTATTTTGAATTAGTTAACGTCATTGTTCACGCCAGGAAAATCCTGACCTCAAGATTCGGACCGATGCAGCCGGAGGCTACTCGCCCAGCAGTCCAACGAGATGACTTGGCTGGCAACGATGAAGAGGCTAGGAGAGCAACAAACAGGGCCCCAGGTGCTGCGGCAGGGAGGTCCCACCACGTACCCAGAAGCTCCGCAGAGACTTCCCCTCCAAGACCAAAAATGGCCGAGCAGGGTACAAGGAAGGCACCGACTTGACTAGTACCGAGAGTAGAGGCCAAGTGTGACAAGTTCCAGAATGCAAGAGCAGGGTTTCGAGAGCTCAAGTCCAGGTGCCAATCCAAGTACCCCTGGGGTCCTATTTATAGGAAAACCAAGGGGTAGGGGGGTTTTTATAGCCCAGCCCCTGCCCGACGACTAGCGACATTGAGGCGATCTCCCCGGGCAAATGGGCGAGTATCACCTATGGTCGCCCACCTTTTGGCGAGTATCCGGGCTACTCGCACGAGTGCACCCCTACTCGCCTAGGCTTTCTTCTGCTCCTACGCTTGACGAACTCTTTCACTATGCCTGCTGACCGACTTTATCTTGGTATCTCGAACTGTTGACTTATGTGTTGACTCTTTGACTTTGACTTCTGTCTACGTGGCTTTGAATGGGCCTACCCTCGGAGAATGAGGGTTGTACAGTCATATTCATCTTTCGGCTCTGCTACTAGGCTCGTACAAATGTGAAGGAGAAACAAATTAGTGGAAATTTGCCGATTTGGCTATTCAGAGACCCGGGCTTTAATTTTAATTATAAATTTATGGTTTGTGAATAGCTATTTCGGGTGTGTGAATAGTCATAGAAAGATGTAGGAACATTTTTATCGTGTTACAAAATATTATTTTAAAATGTAACACCGCACAATTGTTGCTTAAAGTGAGTCGACAAATACACATTTCAAAATTATTCCCAATAATTGACAAGGGAACATTTATTGAATGTTGCGTCTCAAATGTTGCCTAAAACTGCTACTTGATGACAACATTTATAAACTGTTCTCTATTCTATGTTTAGACAACATTTTATAAATGTTGTCAACTAAAGTGTTGCTAAAGGCCAAAAATGTTGTAGTAGAGCAACCAAAAGATGTTATCTTTCACTAAAAAAAAAGAGAATAGTGCAACCATTGGATCACTGAAAGTTACTAAGTTTGAGGAAATAGAATGTAAAAAGGCTTTGACTAAAATGATAATAGTGGATGAGTTGTCGTTTAAATTGGATGAACGTAAATGATTTAGATATTATTCCAATCAATTAGAACGAAGTTTTAATGTGCCTTCTCGTACTGCTATAGCTAAATATTGCATTGACATTTTCCTTGATGAGAGATGTAAACTGAAAAAAGTATTAAGTTCTGAAATGCTATGTTTGACAACTGATACATGGACTTCCATTCCAAAGTTTTGTTATGTGTCTCACTAGTCACTAGATATACAAGAACTTAAGGTTACAAAAGAGAATTTTAAATTTTGTTAGAATAATAGATCACACTGCCCACTCAAGGGAATTTGTTTTGAAATAAGGGAAGTGTTTATCTACATGTAATGTTACAAAAATATTCACAATAACAATTGATAATGCATCAATCAATGATGTAGTTGCAAGACAAACGAAGGATTAAAAAAGTATTATATTAGGTAATGAGTTTTTACAGGTTTGATATTTCGATGTGCAGCACATATTTTGAATGTAATTGTTAAAGACGGGTTACTTGAATATAATGAATCAATTGAGAAGATTAGATTGACAGTTAAGTATGTGAAGTTATCAGCACAACATCATTCATGTCGGATGTCAAGACTCAGAGTTTGCAGAGTGCAAGGATGAGAAAACTTCGTACATCAAGAGTTGTTGGAATAAAATGAAATGAATGTTGATTTCGTTGATGGGAGAAGGGCTAATGAAATGACGATTTTAAGGATCATATAGCTAATCAATTAAAGATTATATACAAGTATTCTAACATTCTATTTTTTAATTGTTGATGTATTTTAAAGATTATATACTATTTATAATTTTGTGCTTCTATAATGTTCAGGTGAAGTCCAACATAGCGGAAAGAACCGACAATATAACTTTTGAAACATTGTAGTTTTTATGTCTATTTGATTAATTTGAGTCATATCCTTTTTATGTTTATTAGAACAATTTGAATTTTGTGTTTCTTCCACATTTCTATATTCATGTCAACTGTAATTTGAGTTCAACAACCACCATAGTTCTATACCACCAAATAAATAAAATTGATTTCACATTCATGGCAGCACTGAAAACACAATTTCTAAAAAAAAATGCAATTGTGTTCAAGACCGCAGTTTCCAACCACTACGTGCATGATCGAAATTTCCAATCGATGGATTCACGACCACCACCGCCACCCCAAACATAGCCTACGAGAACGATTAAGGAGTCCCCCAGCATAGTAGTCAACTAGTGAGAACAATAACTCAATCACTGCATTTGTTCAACATTTCCTTTGTCCGGCGAATAGAGTGCCTCCAAATTTTTTATTTTATTTTTTCTCATGTTTTATACTTTTTATTTTATTTTCCTTTCTCTATCATGTATATTAAACAAAGAGATTTGTTATTCTTATATCTATTATTTTAAAACTGTCCTTAATTTTCTTCTTCTAAATGTTCTTTTAAATATAACTATTAATTATATGATGTAATATATGATGTAAATGAAATCGAATATTCGCAAGCATGAAAGCTATTGACACTCAAAAATTGGAAAAGAAAGAAAATCTTAGATTAATTAATAAAATATTACAATTTCATGGCTATAAATTAATCCCTCAAAACACTAACAAAGAGTAATGACTTTAAAATATTTAAGTGAACATAAAAAGAGTTAACTTCATTTTATCATCTTTGACTGGGTCACTTCAAAATCAAAACCTACATATATAATAAAAAATATGCAATATAAATATGAGATCTTTCCATTAGTAATAGCTATAAAAAATTTAAAATCTTAATATTGCGTACCTCTACTCATTTAGTGAACAAAAAAAGAGTTAACGTCGATTATATGTCGATTATATGTCATCCTTGATTTCATCACCTCATAATCAAAATCTTCTCATATGATGAAAAAAGTTTGCAATATTAATATAAGATATCTTTCAAAAAAAGTACTAGTAATTATAAATAAAATTAAAATCTTATTATTGCATACATCTACTCAATTAAAATAATCCAATTATAGTTATAACATAGTTGTTCCGCTAGTTGTTTGTGCCTTTAAAATACATTGCGTGTAATGCCTTTCCGAACCTTCCGCTACCCTTTCACAATATCTCATCCAAGAAGAAAATATTTGTAGTATCAGAGAGCAATCATACAATAACAACCAAATGAAATGATTATCGCATAAAAATTCAATGCAAATAAGATTTGGTACACCACAAATTACTTCAACTATCCATTCATCTATATTTGGTACATTCACTCCTTTCACAGAAAAATACAACCGCAACGCTTGGAGGATAATCTACGAAGGCCTTGCTTCACCCAACCTTTTTTTTATTTTGATTCTTTCGATAGTGACCACTTATATCACACTATAACATTAACTCGAGGTTTGAGCCGCCCAACAACCGAAACAGATGTTTGTATTGTTATCACATAGTCAAGACATCTACCAACGCATCGAGCACAATCTTCTAACACTTTCTTTGAAGTAAAAAAATGTATCGGTCTTAAAATGAATACTCACATCCACATCAATTTTTTCATCTTTTTTTTTCTCATTTACCAAAACATTGATGTACCACCCGTAATTCGTCGAGATCAGAAAGGCCTAAGAAGACGCCTATTCATAGACCATGCAAGGGGCGAGCTTGGCGAGCAAGGGGCGAGTATGGCGAGCAAGGGGCGACCTTGGCGAGCAAGAGGAGACCTTGGCGAGCAAGGGGCGAGCTTGGCGAGCAAGGGGCAAGTATGACGAGCAAGGGGCGAGCTTGGGCGAGCAAGGGGCGAACTTGGGCGAGCAGAGGCGAGTATGAGCGAGTATGGTCAGGTAACTACCCCCCAGGATTTGTCTATAAATAGACCCCCAGGGGTACAAGAAAGAGGACTTTTGGACGAGGTTGACCCCCTCAGGCGAGATACTCGTCAGGTCCCTGCCTTCCTTGTACCAAGCTCGGCCATTTTTGGTTTTGGAGGGGAAGACTCCCTTGAGCTTCCGGGTACGTGGTGAGACCTCCCTGCCGCAGCACCTGGGGTCATGTTTGTTGCTCTTCTAGCATCTTCGTCGTTGCCAGCCAAGTCATCTTGTTGGACTGTTGGGCGAGTAGCCTCCGACTGCATTGATCCGAATCTTGGAGTCGGGATTTTCATGGCTTCAACAATTGACTTTGAGTTAAACTCGAAACTTTTAAATCATCTAAATTATCCAATATATTCATTTCCCCCCCAAAAAAATTGACTACAAAATATTTTTTACTTAAGCATGATTTTTTTTATATAACACCCAAATGCAATTTTAGCTTCAGAATTAAACTTAGCATTAACAGTTAATATTTTTGTACATTTTTGGTTCATAAATACACGTTAAACTTTGGGCAATGGTGGCTTCTTATTCAAATCACAATTGCACCAAGGAAGACACCATTTCTCTGAAATTTATGAAGCAAATAATTTCAGCAAATAATTTTAGTTTCAAATTCACATACTAAACAATCAGTCCATGCACTTAGACAGGGGGATTCTGGACGGGGGAAACATCCCCTTCACATTTGCAGGGATACATGGCAGAAACTGGAAGATATTTGAAATTTTACCTTCGACCTAGTAGAAATCCGCAAAACCAGCTGCAATATCCGGTGAAACCAGTGGCGAAACAAGAGGAAAACTCCAGCAAAACTGTTGGGGAAACATGTGAACCTACGGCAAGACTTTGAGCAAAATCTGCGGTGAATCATCCAGCAAAAATGGGGATTAAGTTTAGGGACCGAAGGACTATGGATAGAAACATGTGAAACACCTGTGAAAATAGAGGAGCAGCGCACCACCCATGGGAGGAAGGCGACGTGAGCATGGGTCGCCTGAGGGGTGAGTGTGGGCAGTGTTTTTAAAAAACCCTAAGAAACTTAAAATATGAGTGTCAACAACCACATATTGAGTGCTAATATCAATTTTCATATAATATATGTTAGAAATGGTGCTCGAAGCATCCACGTGAGTGTCTAGTTTAGAACACTCTACTCGTTGCTCCTAGCAGGGTATTTATAGGTAAACCCTAAATCCTCGGCGGGTACGTGAATCCCTAATAAGTCCTAATAAGTATCTGTTAACCCGTTATATTAAATATACCTCAATAATATATACATTAGCACATGTGCATGACATCATACAAAATGCACTATAATTGGCATCACTTGAATATCATTGCCATTATATGCTGCCCACAGAGGATCCATTGCACGACCACTAGCTCTTTTAAAAAAATTAAATAAAATAGGTTAAGAATAATAGCAAAAAATACACACACACACACACACACACACACACACACACACACACACACACACACACACACACACACACACACACACACACACACACACACACACACACACACACACACACACACACACACACACACACACACACACACACGAATGATAGGCACGGGGCGCCGCCACTACAACCAACTGCGACACTACCTTGACAATGACATGAACGGGGCTCTGCCTCTATCAATTAATTAATGCAACTTAAAATAAACACATTATCAATTAATTAATACGGAAATTAGTTATACACCACTTTTCTATTTTTGTTTAAGAAAATTGATCATTATGCATATATCATGTCAAATCAACTTTAATGAAATTGATGAGTTTACCTAATGACCGACTTTCTCGAAAAGATCGCTGACATGCCTAATGAAAGCCTATCATAGTAGGTATAAAAGCTACATTAAAAACTTTTTTGATTTTATAAATTTTCATGTTACTTTTAATTTTGGAATATTTTGTAATTACTTGTAATAAAGATATATTAAGTCATTATATTAAAACAATAAAGATATATTTGACAATTTTAAATCTTTCATCAAAGGAAACCTTTCCCTTTTAATATTGCTGCCGTCCGATAACAACAACACTTCAACAAATAATCATCGGGGCTGCATTATATATTTAAAACTGCAAACAAAATAGGCGGTGTGAGACTATTTCTATGATTTGCGAGACACATTTTTTTACAACTTCGAGCTCGATTTCTATCTTATTTGAAAATGTGATCAACATGAAAATTGCAGATCTCATCGAGACGAATAACTTTCATGTTAATCACTTTTTAATTTGAAGCCGTTTAGGCTCCCGATTCGGCCTGACCTTTTTCAAAGCCTAAATCGGGGCTCTGACCGTCTTCAAATCAAAGAGTGGTCAACATAATAGTTATACTTCTCGATGAGATCTACAACTTTCATGTTCATCACTTTTTCAATTAAGATACAAATCAGACTCAAAATCATAAAAAACGAGACTTACATTATGAAAGCCTAGATGCGGCCGAAGGCCGCCTGACAGCAACGCGATCCTTTCCTGCGAAAAAAGGCAGTGACCATGATAATTTAGTGTCAACATTCTAGAAGGTTGAAACTGGATAGCCCTAGCTCTTTTTTTCTATGCCATACATTAAACAATAATGTAGGAGTAGAATATACATTTGACATTATTGAAATTATGTCGGCCACAAAAAAATATTTAATTTTCAACATATAAGTGCATGAAGTTATTAGGTGATATATGTTGGTCGTCGTTCAAGAAAGGGCGGACCCATATCGTGCCTGGTGTGGGTAGCCGCCCACACTAAGTTTTTTTTTAAAGAAATCATTAATAGATATTAAACTCAAATTGTTTTTTTTATCGTTATATATATTATATATTATAATAATTCATTAAATTTTCAAAAAAAAAAATAGATGATTGGGTTTCCACTAAAAACCTTCCGAGTTAAGCCGGATCAAAGCACTTAGGCAAGTCGATCCGGCCGAGTGAGCCACGCGAGAACCGCGCTCGCTCGAGGGTCCCGAAAAACTATCCTGAAAGGACACAGAACGACACCCGCACACGCCCAAGCGGAAGCCTGTCGGGAGCAACACGAAGCGATGCGGATGCGCCGGCCTCTGGCCTCCTCCGCCGCCCGGACAACCCGGGGAGCATGTTCGTCATTTTTGGGAAATTGGTGATCCAGGTGACCGGAACCGAGCAGCGCCATTTGTCAACTTCAGATTCAGCCGAGCGCAATTACCAGCACGCACCTTGAAGAGAGCTATAAAAAGGCCTACAAGCCTTCATTTGAAGTCAAGTAGCAAATGAGACAAGAGAGAGCTCTGTGGTTTTCCGGCGATGACGTAAGACTTAGATCGTTCCTTCGCTCCGAATTCCCTCTGCTCGCTCTCAAGTCTATTCGCGCTCAACGCTCGCTTGGACGCATCAGCAGACGCAAGAGAAACTTGGAAGAACGCACTCGTGGACGCTCTCGCAAAAGCTTCGTGGACTTAGTTAATTTCCCTCATTTTCCTGCATTTAAAGCCTGTGAAGGGAGATGTGGCCTGTCACCCTCCAGGGAACTCAAACACTTGTAACCTCAAGGAACATAGTGGATTTCGGCCCGACACCGTACCGGCCACGTGGTTTTCTTCCTTTTCCCGGGTTTCCACGCTAAAATGGCTCATGTCATTGTTGCTTGAATTTTTTTTTGACTGCTTGTGCGCATGGTCCAACTTTGAGTTAAAACGACCTGATTCTCCTGACCGGGGGAAAACCATGCGACCCGCAACAGTTTGGTACCGTCTGTGGGAAAGTGTTCTCAACTCTGCAACAAATTTATGAGGACCGTGCTTGCCCCGTGCAAGCACCCATAACCGACAACGATGACATTAGAGGGTGCACCCGTCGCGGACTGGGCAACTTGTGGGGAACCCAACAATTAATCCTCCAACAACTCACCTGCTCGTTGCACGTCGCGCCGATAGTAGCCGCACTAGCGTCTTCAGTGGAGGAGCGGATGCATCAGATGGAGGAACGTCAAGCTCAGGCACTTGCCTTACTAAAGGACTTAGGAGCTTCTCAGGCCCCTAAAGTAGTTTTGAAAACAATGGACCGACCATCATTCTCGTTAAGCTGAAGCTCGCTCAAGGGAGTTATCCGAACCACGTGCCCTGCCAAGGGCACGCTGGCTAGGGGGCATGGAACAACAAAAACATCACCTATAATGGAGAAACTCCTCGGTAGGGAATGAGAAATTAAAAGAGAAAGAAGACATAAACTCACAGTCTCTCCCCAAAGAAAGGAGGTAGCAACCACGACAACACCCTGCAGACTAGGGGCAACAACAAGAGCACTGTTTCACTCCTCTTAATGCTTCTCGCACAGAAGTTCTACAAGCCATCCGCGATCATCCTTTACTTCGGAGGCCCAGGACCCTGCCCCCAGGAAGGGGACATCATTCTCAATTCTGCCATTACCACTGAAGCAATGGACATGACATTGAGGGTTGCAGGCGCCTAAGGGAGGAAATTGAACGCTTCGTGCACCTAGGCCTCCTCGAGAGGTTTCGTAGGAAAAGGACATGACAGAATGCCCCGACCAATTCCATTGGAGGGCAGGAACACGTGGAAGTTTCCCCCAAATCTCAACCAACGACGGCCAAATCAACATCGCCAGAGGCGCAAGAATCCTTACGAGATCATCAACACATTAGCGCAATCATTGGAGATCCCCTTGTAAGGGTAGACAAGATATTGATTGACGAGGATGTCTCTGCTGTACAACCCATATTTGACGAGTGGACCCCCCGACCCAAAAGGGGGAAACGAGAGCACCCGCAGGGTAGCGACAAGTACGAACGAGAGAGGACAAACATGGCTTCATCCGCCCAGCATGACTGAATGGATGGCGAGTGGAGTGGACCACTCGCCGGGCAGAGCGCAGCAGACAGGAAGGCCCGCGAGGGGTGCCTTCACGGACCACTCGCCCAGAGCCCAGGAGCGCTCGACAAACGCTGGTCAGCGTCCGACGAACGTGAGCGGGTCGAGTATCGCGCGCGCATTCGCCCAGCCAATCTTAGCGAGAGAGCAGTCTGGCGAGTGGTGCCCTTGTCTTCGCGGACCATTCGCCTAGACAGCTTTAAGGGCAAAATGACCTAGATACCCCCAGTGGGCTGTTAATAGCCCTTCAGAACAGCGGAGTTAGGCTGTTAGCACACCAATTTGGGGTGCGGTTAGTAATACTAAGCAGCGGATTCACGCTATTTGCAGTCCAAGATTAGAAAACCTATAAATAGACCCTTAAGGGCACCTTGGAGGGGAGAGATCTTTTTGAGCTCCCTCCTCCAGAAAATTTCCGGGGTTGGCTGCTAGTGCCTTCCAAGGTGCCCGGCTGAGCATTGGTTTGGGAGGGGAAACTCTCTAAGATCTTCCGGGTGAGTGGCGGGACCTCCTCGCTACAGTCTTGGGTCGGTTCCAGATTTTCCATCCTCAGTCTGAAGAGTTTGGTGAGGGAGAAGTAGGCGCAGGCTACACCCCCCAGAGGGTCCGAACTCAGAGACCGGTTGACGGTTCAACATTTTTGGTGCGGTGAGCGTGGACCGTAGCCAATGCAAGAAAATCCCAAGTTGAGTTCGATGACAGGAGATGGAGGAAATGGTTCTGACCCAGGCCACTCGCAGCCACCAGCAGCAATGGAGTGGCTGGAGATGTTCGAGAAGTTCAAGCGAGAGGTCATGCAGACCATGCAAGTAGCTCTCGCCGGCAGGGGCGAGTGCGAGACACCCGTGGTCCCGGTGGTTCCGCCCCAACAGATCGGCGAGAACGCTCCGGGCCAGCGGCTGGGAAAGGAGGTCGCGGCGGAAGCAAGCGCGCGGGATCTCCCCGGGCGGCAGCTGTTCAGCCGCCCGACGAGTGCAGAGGTGTGTGAGCTGACTCCGCGCGAGAGGAACACTCGCCGAACAGGGAACGTGAGTCCTTTTTGTGAGTTGATCCTCTCGGCCCCGGTGCCGGAGGGGTTTAGGGGGCCGGAGATGTCTTACTACACCGGCAGAGACGACCCAGTCCTGCACCTACAGTGGTTTGAGGACATGGTCTCGATCCTTCCAATGACAGATGCCTTCCAGTGCCGGCTCTTTGCCACCACTCTGAAGGAGAAGGTGAGGGACTGGTTCCACCAGCTTCCCGTGGGTTCCATCTATGCCTTCGAGGACTTGCGGCGGAGCTTCAGGTTGCGCTTTTCAACGTCAAAGAAGAGGAAGAAGGATGCAGAGGCGCTCTTTAAGATCAAGCAAGGGCCGGGGGAGTCGTTGGCCCATTACGTGGATAGGTTCCAGGAGGAGGTCCTCCTCGTGCAGGAGGTGCCAGGGTTCACCCTCCAGATGGCATTCATAGTGGGGCTGCGAGATGGGTTCTTTAAAATGGATCTGAAGCAGAAGGCCCCTCTATCCTTCGAGGAACTAATGGAGCGGGCAACAGAAGAGATAGAAGGAGAGGCCGCAACCCGGAGTTCTATAAGAGATTAGCAAAGATGAGCGAGCCGGAAGTGAGACACCAGGAGGGAAGGAGAAAGGAAGAACCCAGAGGTCAGGGGTTTCGGGGACAGCAGCGGGATTGAGGCTATCAGGAGCCCAATAACCGGCTGGCTTGGAGGCCCCAGGAGGGTCCAGGGAGAGCTCAGGAAAGAGATCACCAACGAAGGGGAGAAGGAAGGGTTTCGGGGTGGAGGCAAGATCCCATGCCACCTCAACCCCCTCGAGAGCAAGCCACGGCGGTGGGCCGAGGAAGAGGAGTAAGAGGAGGAAGAAGAGGAGGTGGAAGAGGGGGCAGGGTGGCGTTGCCTTACTGTGTCTTTCATCAGGAAGAAGGTCACGCGACGGCCACCTGCCCAGAATTTCTGGAGATGAGGGGAAGAGGCCAGCAGCAGCAGAAGCCTGTGAGGATCGAAGAGGTGCTACCCAGAGATGAAGAGGACATATGCGAAGACATGATGGATGTGGGAGCTAGGGGAGGGGTCGGAGTGATCCATGGTGGGGTGGGAATAGAAGCAACTCGTAAGAGAAGCTTCCAGGCGATGTTCAGGAGAAGCGTCGCGTCGACCTCCCAAACCCCACCCCCCTCGGAGAAGCTCACCTTCTCGGCGGAGGATATGCCAGACTTTGAAGACCTGTTCTGTGACGCCTTTGTGATCCAGGCGGCGATTGAAAACTTCACCGTCACCCGGATTTTGGTAGACAACGGGATTTCGGTGAATGTTATCTTCAAGAAGGCCTTTGACGCACTAGAAGTGGAAGCAAAGAGAGTGCAGGCCTTAGATGGGCCCTTGTTTGAATTCTCAGGGGAGAGGAAGGAAGTCGAGGGAGGAGTTGGCCTCCAAGTGACGTTGGGAGGAGTCCCCAGGAACTGTCGGTTCGTCATTGTTGACGCTCCGAGCAGCTACAACGCCATATTCAGACGCCCTCTCATCAACACCTTCCGGTGCGTTCCTTCGTCCTTCCATCAATGCTTAAAGTTCCGCAGCGGAGGAGTTCAGGTCCGGATCCGGGGGATGCGAAAGTGGCAAGACAGTGTTATGTGACTGCCGTCAACACTATCTCCTGGATTGCGGAGGCCGAGAAGATGGATAGGGAGATGAAGGGGCCGAGGGGGCCAGGTGAAGACGGAAGGGAAGAAGAGGAAGAGGACAACATCCCTGGAGGGGAAGAGGAAGTGGCCCCGGGGGAGCAAGTTGAGCCGATGAAAGAGGAGGATCCGGAGAAAGAGAAGACCCAACCCGAGGGGAGGGAAGAGAAGAGCAAATGGCAAGAGCCGGCCCGTCTTTAGGCGGCTGAAGAAGTGGTCGAGATGGAGGTCACCAGCCATGGAGGAAGGGTGGAGAAGGTGCAGATCAGCGGGGGCCTCAGCCCAGAAGACCAAAGAAGGATGCTGGAGTGCATCCAAAGGAGCGTGGACATCTTCGCGTGGAGCGCGGCGGACATGTCAGGCATCGATGCAGACGTGGTTTGCCACCGGCTCAACCTTGAGCCGGGGACCCTCCCCATCCGACAGAAGAGAAGGACCATAGCCGGCAAGCTCGAAGGAACGATCCACGAGGAGGTGGCAAAGCTCCTCGAAGCAGGTTTTGTATCGGAGATCCAGTATCCAGGCTGGGTCTCCAATGTCGTCATGGTAAAGAAGGGTGATGGCCGCTGGCGTATGTGTATTGACTTTTCTTTGTTAAACAAAGCCTGCCCTAAGGATTGTTATCCCCTGCCTCGGATCGACGCGCTGGTTGACTCAACCGTCGTTTTTTCTGTGATGAGTTTTTTGGATGCTTTTTCAGGTTATCACCAAATCAGGATGCACCCCCCAGACGTTAAAGATGTCTTGTTCATCACCCGGGAGGGGTGCTACTGCTACAAAATGATGCCCTTCGGGCTAAAGAATGTCGGAGCAACCTACCAAAGGATGATGGACCGGGTCTTTCGGGAGCAAAGAGGGAGAAACTTGGAGGTTTATGTAGATGACCTCATGGTGAAAAGCAAAAGCGTGAGTTCCCACCTCCAGGACCTTGAGGAGACGTTCGCTACTTTGCGCAAGTACAAGATGCGGCTCAACCCCCTGAAGTGCGTATTCGGGGCCAGCAAGGGAAAGTTCCTGGGTCACCTTCTCACCCCCTCGGGGGTAGAACCTAACCCAGACAAGGTAAAGGCCATAATGGAGTTGGGATCGCCGCGAAGCGCTAAGGAAGTCCAACGACTAACTAGAAAGCTCGCAGGGTTAAGTAGGTTTCTCTCCCGGGCAGGGGAAAAATGCTCCCCATTTTTTAAGGTGTTACCAGGCAATCAGAAATTTGAATGGACGGAGGAATGCGAGGAGGCTTTCCAGGCCCTGAATAGCCAACTCACCAGGGCTCTGCTGCTCCAAGGCCCTAAGGAGGGGGGAGGGGGGACCTAGCCTTATACCTCGGAGTCGAGGCTGAAGCCGTAAGCTTCGTCCTGGTCCGGGAAGAGGGTAAGAAGCAGCTGCCAATCTACTACGTGAGCGGGGTTTTGAAGAAGGCGGAGCTCCGATATCCGATTTTGGAAAAGCTAGCCTTCGCCCTAGTCATCTCGGCAAGGAAACTCAGGCCATACTTCCCAGCCCACTCCATTCAAGTAGTGACCGATCACCCCCTTCGAAAAATCTTCGAGGGGGTAGAGCATTCAGGGAGACTCGCGAAGTGGTCGATAGAGTTAAGTGAGTTCAACCTCACCTTCCTCCCATGGTTGTCGATGAAGGCCCAAGCAGTTGCAGATTTCATGGCAGTTTCGTGGTCGAGACGAAGGAGGAGCAAGTCTTACGCCACATCCCCTAGAAGCTGCTGGTCGACGGAGCCTCAGGCAAGAATTCTTTGGGAGGAGGGGTGGTGTTGGAAAGTCCTCACGGAGTAAGGATCGAGCAAGCACTGGTGATACATTTTCCCGTAACCAACAACCAGGCGGAGTATGAAGCGGTGATTGCCGGCCTACGTCTGGCCCAGGAGATAGGAGTTCATGATGTGGAGGTTCTTACCGACTCAATGGTAATAGCCTCGCAGATTAAGGGAGAATTCGAGGCAAGGGAGCCCACACTCGTACGGTATCTCGCCAAAGTGAGGGGTCTCATCGGAGCTTTCAAAACTTTCTACATCAGGCACATCCCAAGGGAGGAGAGTGTCTCGGCCGATCGGCTGGCCAAGTCTGGTCCCATGGTCGGGGGAACCTTGACAGATCTGTTTCGCCCTTCGATTGAGGAAGGGGAGCTCATGGAAATAGAACATCGGCCCTCGTGGAAGGACCCATTCGTGACCTTCCTATCAACAGGAAAATTTCTGGAAGAGGTTCCATATCAAAGGCGCTTTTGGTACAAATCTGCCTACTACGTGCTCCATGAGGGGGACTTGTATCGGAAGACTTTCTCGGGATTCTTAGCACGATGCGTCTCAGAGGAAGAAGCTCCGAGGATCCTAGAGGAGGTTCACTCTGGCGAATGTGGCAGTCATTCAGGGAGCAGGACGTTGGAAACAAGGATAATGAGGCAAGGATACTTCTGGCCGACCCTGAGCAGGGATGCGGCGGCATTCGCCAAGAAATGCCGAAAATGCCAGCTGTTCGCCCCACTTCAACTTTTGCCGGCTCAGAGACTAAGGAGCATCACCGCGCCCTGGCCCTTCGCCATATGGGGTATGGATCTGGTAGGACCTTTTCCTCAGGCCAGTGGGCAAAGAAGATTTCTCTTGGTTATGATCGACTACTTTTCGAAGTGGTTGGAGGTCAAGGCTCTAGCAAAGGTCACCTCCCAGGTAGTCCGCAACTTCGTATGGGGAGAGATTATCTGTCGGCATGGGCTCCCACAAGCCATAGTCACATATAACGGTCCGCAGTTCGCCAACGAGGAGTTCATAAGCTTATGCAGCCAGCTGGGGATAGACCTCAGGTTCGCATCCGTCCACCATCCCAGGAGCAACGGGCAGGTGGAGGCAGCAAACAAGGTTATAGTGAACCTGCTCAAGAAAAAGGTGGCAAACTTGAAGGGGAATTGGGTGGAGCAGCTCCCGTCGGTCCTATGGGCTCTAAGGACTACTCCCAACACCGCCACTGGTGAGACCCCATTCAAGCCCTCTCATGGTTGCGAAGCCGTCATTCCCGTGGAGTTTGAAGTCAAGACGGCGCGAGTAGGGGCAGCCTTGGAAGGTGATGAAGAGTGGAGGACAGGAAACGAGGAGGAGTTGCGGCTCTCCTTGGATCTGATCGAGGAGGTCCGAGATCTCGCCACCATTCGTCAAGAAGAAGTCAAGCGACGGATGGCCAAGTACTTCGACAAACATGTCAGGGTCAAACAGTTCAAGAAGGGGGACCTAGTGTTGAAGAAGGTCGACGCGGCCGGAAGATCTGCCACGGTAGGCAAGCTCAACCCAAATTGGGAAGGTCCCTATGCTGTAGAAGAAGCCTTGAAATCAGGGGGGTACCGCCTCCAAAATGTGGAGGGCGAGTCCCTCAATCACACGCAGAGCGGTGATGATTTAAAATGTTTCTATCCCTAAGTCCATGTAATAAGAATGTTTCGCTTTACTACTTAATTTTCATATATGTGCATGGTAGGAGTGACTTGCAAGGGGAAGAGGGACAGTTCCAAAGGTTGGACCCGAGCAGACCCTCTGTCCAGGCTCTCACCTAGCTGGCAGGTCCGAAGGCTCACTCGGTGGCAGGTTCCAAAAGTTTCGAAGGTTGGCCCCGAGCAGACCCGCTGTCCAGGCTCTCACCTAGCTGGTAGGTCCGAAGGCTCACTCGGTGGCAGTTCCAAAAGTTCCGAAGGTTGGCCCCGAGCAGACCCGCTGTCCAGGCTCTCACCTAGCTGGCAGGTCTGAAGGCTCACTCGGTGGCAGGTTCCAAAAGTTCTGAAGGTTGGCCCCGAGCAGACCCGCTGTCCAGGCTCTCACCCAGCTGACAGGTCCGAAGGCTCACTCGGTGGCAGATTCCAAAAGTTCCGAAGGTTGGCCCCGAGCAGACCCGCTATCCAGGCTCTCACCTAGCTGGCAGGACCGAAAGCTCACTCGGTGGCAGGTTCCAAAAGTTCCGAAGGTTGGCCCCGAGCAGACCCGCTGTCCAGGCTCTCACCTAGCTGGCAGGTCCGAAGGCTCACTCGGTGGCGCGTTCCAAAAGTTCCAAAGGTTGGCCCCGAGCAGACCCGCTGTCCAGGCTCTCACCTAGCTGGCAGGTCCGAAGGCTCACTCGGTGACAGGTTCCAAAAGTTCCGAAGGTTGGACCCGAGCAGACCCACTGTCCAGGCTCTCACCTAGCTGGCAGGTCCGAAGGCTCACTCGGTGGCAGGTTCCAAAAGTTCCAAAGGTAGGCCCCGAGCAGACCCGCTGTCCAGGCTCTCACCTAGCTGGCAGGTCTGAAGGCTCACTCGGTCGTAGGTTCCAAAAGTTCTGAAGGTTGGCCCCGAGCAGACCCGCTGTCCAGGCTCTCACCTAGCTGATAGGTCCGAAGGCTCACTCGGTGGCAGGTTCCAAAAGTTCCGAAGGTTGGCCCCGAGCAGACCCGCTGTCCAGGCTCTCACCTAGCTGGCAGGACCGAAGGCTCACTCGGTGGCAGGTTCCAAAAGTTCCGAAGGTTGGCCCCGAGCAGACTCGCTGTCCAGGCTCTCACCTAGCTGGTAGGTCCGAAGGCTCACTCGGTGGCGTGTTCCAAAAATTCCAAAGGTTGGCCCCGAGCAGACCCGCTGTCCAGGCTCTCATCTAGCTGGCAGGTCCGAAGGCTCACTCGGTGGCAGGTTCCAAAAGTTCCGAAAGGTTTGCCCCGAGCAGACCCGCTGTCCAGGCTCTCACCTAGCTGGCAGGTCCGAAGGCTCACTCGGTGGCAGGTTCCAAAAGTCCCGAAGGTTGGCCCCGAGCAGACCCGCTGTCCAGGCTCTCACCTAGCTGGCAGGTCCGAAGGCTCACTCGGTGGCAGGTTCCAAAAGTTCCGAAGGTTGGCCCCGAGCAGACCCGCTGTCCAGGCTCTCACCAAGCTGGCAAGTCCGAAGGCTCACTCGGTGGCAGGTTCCAAAAGTTCTGAAGGTTGGCCCCGAACAGACCCGCTGTCCAGGCTCTCACCTAGCTGGCAGGTCCGAAGGCTCACTCGGTGGCAGGTTCCAAAAATTCTGAAGGTTGGCCCCGAGCAGACCCGCTGTCCAGGCTCTCACCTAGCTGGCAGGTCCGAAGGCTCACTCGGTGGCAGGTTCCAAAAGTTCCAATGGTAGGCCCCGAGCGGACCCGCTGCCCAGGCTCTCGTCTAGCTGGCAGGACCGAAGGCTCAGGGGGAAGGCAAGATAGGAACAATCTGACGAGGAGAATTAACTAAGGACAACCCATGGAGGGGAGGGCGAAAGGTGCCTATCAGAAGAGCACTCGCCCGCGACATGAACCATCCGAATAAGGCACTCGCCTAACGAGTGTGCAGCGCGCGGATAGTCGGCCCCAGGGGATGCGAAAACCTAACGGTGCAGAGAAGGCTCTCGGCGCAGGCCTTGTTCTTGGCAGAGGTTGTCGAAATCTCAGGAATAAGAGCGAGTGCGAGTGCGCGAAGGTCGAGCATAGTGATGCGGGAACGCATGGACCACATAATTACGAGATCTACTGAGTGATAACCGCTATAAACGAGGGAAAGAAAATCGCAATCACACATGGGAGTAGGAATCCTTTCCGCATCAAAATGATTACAAAAGAGGTTCGACCTCCCGCATCACCGCGAAAAAAGTTAAATAAAAGAAAAATCATCACGATTGATCATCGTCCTCGTCCGAATAACCGCTGCTCTCATCTGACTGATGTCCGCCGAGTTCCAGCCTTAGATCAGCGAGATCTCCGAGACCATCCACCGGCTGGTAGAGCCACGGGAGCAGGTGAGGGGCGAGAATCCTCTCGCCCTCCTCCTTCAAAAGGCCAGCTCGCCGTAGCAATTCCAGCGCATGCTCCGCCGCGCTCTGGGCCGTCTTCTGCATCATCCCCTCGAACTCGGCTTGAGAGTAAAGGTGCCGAGTTTCCCTCTCCGCGATAGGGGGCCGAGCGACGACATCTCGCAGCCTCTTGTTCTCGGCCTCCAGCTCCTTGTTCCGTTCCTCAAAGATGCGGGACCGAACAAGCAAGGCATCATAGTTGGCTATGTCCCGTGAAGGAAGGGAAGGTTAAACACACGGGAAATAAGAAGGTAAACATTGCGAGAGCTCGGATAGCATTGGAAGGGGGGGTCACCTCTCGGTCCGGGCGACTGGCGAGAAGAGCCTCGGCCGCAGCCAGTTTTTGCTTGGCAGTCACAGCCTCGGCAGCAGCGATGGAGCGGGTCCTTTCGACCTCAATGATGTTCCGCACGAGAGTCATGCCGCAGCGAGAAGACATGTGGGTCAGCTCGTGAGCCCGCATCATGGCTCTCGCGGCCTCGTGAGCGAGATACTGGGTGGATGCGGTGTCATAAGCAGCGGCGCTCTCGCGGCTGTAGAACGCGTAAGAGAGGTCGTAAGCGTGACCGTCGACGATTTCCTTTTCCATCCAGGGGGGAGGGAGAGAAGAGATGGAGACCCGTTTGGCCTGTCTGTCCCAGCGAATGGGGGGCTCGCCAACCGAATCGGTGTATCTCTCGCCGAGAAGAAAGTTTCGATGCCCTCTCTGTCCAGGTCCCGAAGAAGACGCCACTGGCGCGACGACGGGAGGGGCGGCCAGGACCTCCGCCACAGGAGCAGTTGGGCGGGATGCGCCCTCCTTCATTGTTTTTCCCTTATCAGCGGCGGAGGGGTTAGTCCGCTTAGCGGAGGGACTCGCGGCCGGGTCACGCTTCCGCTTCAGCCTCACCTTATGATCGCCGGATTTCGCGAGAGGCGGATCCTCGCGGCACGCGGCGGCGGCAGACTTCGCGCGCTCGAGAGCAAGGTCGGGAACGACCTCAACATTCTCACTCGGTGGATGGAGGGGTAGACTCCGAACCCCTGTTCCAGAAGGGTGAGTTAGAAGAGACATTAGCGAGTGCTAGAAAAAGGGGGGGGAGGGATCTCAAGTAAAGATGATCCCGCCTACCTTCTCCTGGAGGACCACAGGCAACGAACCAATGTGCCTTCGCAGGTAGAAGACATCCATCTCGTGCTTTAGAAGGAAGGCGTGAAGCTTGGCCTCATCACCTCCCAGCGTTGGGGGTCGGAAGGTTGATTCGTCCTCCTGCACCGGCGCGAGTGGCACGTTGCCAAACTTCCCGTTAACAAAAACAAACCGACGAACCCAGTCGTGGTTTTTGTTGGCAGTGCCAACGACATTGAGGGGAGACTGTCCCGTGAAGAACGCAACCCCGCGGGTGGCCCTGAAGGTGAATAGCTTGCGGAACATAGGGAGCGAGAACTCGATTCCCTCCTCCCGCATGTAGCAAGCGAACGCCATCAGCATAGCGATTGAGTTAGGGTTGAGTTGCGCGGGAACTACCCCGAAATAGCGCAGGGTCAGACGCACCTCTGGCCACAGCGGGAGACGGAGCCCCACCTCGAAATGTTCGAGAGGAATGGCCAGGGTGTCGGGCGAGAACTGATTGATGCGGTCTCGCTTCCCCGGGTGGCGTGCGGTAAAACCCGGCGGGATGTAGTCGGCGACGGTCTGGTGGAAATCTGCTTCTGTGAGGTCGCATGTCTCAAAGTCTCGATTCGCTAATGCTAGGGCACAGTTGGCTCTACCATCCGCGTCCTTCGGCATCACGGGTTGACGGAGTTCTCGCAGAAATTCTAGAGAGAAGGGCGATTGGTAGAGCGAATGCAGGGAGGAGAGAGAATTGGAAGCGCAATTATGACGGTGGGTGGACTAACTATTTATAGAAAAAAGGGAGAAGTTGGTCGAAGTGATCTACGCGCGGGGTGCGGATAGCGGCCGCGACGTCCCTGCGCCTCGGGGTCTGGCCCACTCGTCTAAAATCCCGCCGCCCACCAAAGGCGAGAGTCCCACGCGAGATCCCTCCGGCGAATACAAACCATATATAGAGCAATAAGAGCGAGAGCACTTGCGGGACGGTACCCAAAAACACATCAAAAAATAGAGTAAAACAACAAATCTTAGAAGTAGTTCGCGAAACGAGGTAGATCACGCCATAGTCCAGTGAAGGATAGAACGAAGAAAGAGAAAAAAGCAGGGGTACAGGAGAACACAGGGAGCGAGACCCGATAGGCTTAGCCTTGATCCCACCGCCATCGGCCCCGGCCTCGCTTCCCAGTCCTCGGAGGCACTCGCGGGTGGTGGAACGCGCTAACCGCTATCAGCTCCTGGCAAACCAAGCGTAACTGATCCCTAGCCCGCGAGATGTGCCTCCCATGCGAGGTCTCCTCACACCCAAACCCCTGGCGATCCATCTCCCCGATCAAGTGCCCATAGTCCCGCTCGAGGACACTTATCCGACGCTCGAAAGACGCCCGGAGCTCCTGCGTCAGACTAGATTGATCGCGGAGCAACAGGATCAGCTTGCCGAAGAGTTCTGTAGTCCGTTCCTTCATATTCGTGGAGTCATTGTGGTCGCCGAGAAACTCTGAGATCTCACAGGGAGAGGGGGGGGGGGGGGGGGGTGGCGAAATCGTCCCCTCCTCTTCCAGGTGGTCGGTCGGCGGCACCTGGCGATAACATGCGCGACCATAGGTTAGTCTTTTTCGAGCGCAAAGCGCGAAGTCGGCGAAAAGAAGGCGGCTTACCGGGTACATATTCCTCGACGGGGGATCGGCGAGAGGTGCTGGGCTGCCTCACGAAAATTTGACCGGGAGGATGGAGTGAATTCCCCTTCCCGGGACGATGAACCTGGTCAGCGCCACCCAGGGCGATGGTTAGGTCTGGGATAGAGGGGAGATCCTGGAGGCCCTCGCCAGCAGAGTGCTCCCGCTCGGGGGGGGGGGGGGGTCCGAACGGTCGATGATCCCGCGGACGGGAAGGTCTCGCGGAGGAGGGGGCAAGCCCGTGATCCCAAAGGTAGGGGCTGAGAAATCCAATGACGGGTCAAAAAGAGAGGCAAAGGTGAGAAAAAGGCGAGAGAGTCATAGTATGCTCACCAGGGGCGAGCAATGTCTCGCCAGGAGCAGTCAGGAGGAGGCGCTCGTGGGTCGATGGAGCACCCCTAAGAGCGGGCGGGAAGGGGTCGACACTCGCTAGGTTGGCCTCGCCTTCAGCTGCCTGCGGTTTCTGCGAATAGTTGGAAAGAGCGGGTTATCGCATTATCAGGGTTGATATAAGGCAGGAAGGGTCACATCACCTCGCCGGTATTTATAGGGGGGACATTACAGAGAGGGGAGGTCTCCGACGCGGACTCCCTCTCAGTCTGGTCTCGTCGGACCGACTTGGCCTTCCTAAGCCGGTAAGGTTGGGAGGGATCTCTCGGCGTCAGGAGCCAAGGGGCGTATTGAGCGACCTTAGGAGTCGCCCCGGTCTGGGCCGCAGCAAGACGCGCCATCATTCCCTCAGAAAGCGGTCGCAGCTCCGGTTTCAACACGGCGAGTGTTCCCAGGAGAAATGTGAGACAATTGATTGAAGGGTGAGGGCATATTTATAGCAAAATGGAGGGGCCCACCAGAAAGATTCCCTCCAGGTCAGCAAAGTACTCGTCAAATATTGGGGTTGGACTCTTCTTTCCGAGCGTGGGACTCGCTCGCAAAGAGCGGGGATTGTGTACAACCCATATTTGCCGAGTGGACCCCCCGACCCAAAAGGGGGAAACGAGAGCACCCGCAGGGTAGTGACAAGTACGAACGAGAGAGGACAAACAGGGTTTCATCCGCCCAGCATGACCGAATGGCTGGCGAGTGGAGTGGACCACTCGCTAGGCAGAGAGCAACAGACAGGAAGGCCCGCGAGTGGTGCCTTCACGGACCACTCGCCCAGAGCCCAGGAGCGCTCGACAAACGCTAGTCAGCGTTCGACGAACGTGAGCGGGTCGAGTATCGTGCGCGCGGGCATTCGCCCAGCCAATCTTAGCGAGAGAGCAGTCTGGCGAGTGGTGCCCTTGTCTTCGCGGACCATTCGCCTAAACAGCTTTAAGGGCAAAATGACCTAGATACCCCCTGTGGGCCGTTAATAACCCTTCAGAACAGCGGAGTTAAGCTGTTAGCAGACCAATTTGGGGTGCGGTTAGTAATACTAAACAACGGATTCACGCTATTTGCAGTCCAAGATTAGAAAACCTATAAATAGACCCTTAAGGGCACCTTGGAGGGGGAGAGATCTTTTTGAGCTCCCTCCTCCAGAAAATTTCCGGGGTTGGCTGCTAGTGCCTTCCAAGTGCCCGACTGAGCATTGGTTTGGGAGGGGAAGCTCTCTAAGATCTTCCGGGTGAGTGGCGGGACCTCCTCGTTACAGTCTTGGGTCGGTTCCAGATTTTCCATCCTCGGTCTGAAGAGTTTGGTGAGGGAGAAGTAGGCGCAGTCTACACCCCCCAGAGGGTCCGAACTCAGAGACCGGTTGACGGTTTCAACATCTGCCAACGTGATGTTCCTGTCAACCCTACTCCAACTCGGGATCTCTAGAAAAAACATCCAGCTAGGAGCAGGAGGCTCTCGTGTCACGGGCCACCCGGAAATTCACATCATTGGGAGCGCTATTCTACTGGTAACTCTAGGAAACCCCCATCAAAAGCTACCTACGACATCCAGTTCATCATCGCGCATGCCAGTTCAACGTGCAATGCCATTCTCCAAGGGCCGCTATTCAGGACGCTTTGGGCCGACGCTCTTACGCAAGGCATTACACTAGAAGTTTACTCACGGGGCGTGATTCTCGAAGATGTCACAGGAGCATGACACGGGGGACTAGGAGAAGAGGGGTGGAAGGAGCTCTGCCACGATAAACAGTTAACTTCCTCATGTATTTCAGACTCTTTTCATCGAATAATAAGTTGCATGGCAAGGCCTACGCCCGCCTGTATCTTCATTTTCAGCAATAACGTAAATGATTTATGGATCCCTCTACGACAACTGCTTCTATTATCAAGGCGAAAATGGACAAATATCCTTCTGCACTTTCGGAAAGAACGGACCTCGTATCCTTCTACATAGGTGAGAATGGACAAAGATCTTACTGCACCTCCTGAAAGAACGGACCCCATGTCCTTCTACATACTCGAGAACTGACAAATGTCCTTCTGCACCTCTTATACGAACGGATCACATGTCCTTCTACTTAGGCGAGAATGAACAAAAGTCCTTCTGCACCTCTTAAATAAATGGACCTCGTGTCCTTCTACTTAGGCGAGAACGGACAAAGGTCCTTCTGCACCTCTTAATCGAATGGATCTCGTGTCCTTCTACTTAGGCGAGAACGAACAAAGGTCCTTCTGCACCTCTTAAGCAAACGGACCCCGTGTCCTTCTACTCAGGCGAGAACAGACAAAGGTCCCTCTGCACCGTAAAAGAACGGGTCGTGAACCCCTCTAATCTCCAAAAGAAGAGCAAGCCTCGAACCCTTCTACGAGTTCCGACTTGAACGAGCCCCTGAGTCCCCATCCCCCCCCCCCCCCCCCCCCCCCCCCCCCCATCAAGAAAAGGGCAAGCACTCCTCCGCACCACAATCGAAGGCCAACTTTCTGCCATGACAACGGGTGGCGATCTCAAAAGCGGGCGTCAGACGACACACACACGCATCTGAGCAGGAGGAACGTACGAAGCAAGGCATTTCGAGGTCATCACAACATGGAAAGCTCAAATAGAGGAACAACTTTATAAACCAACAAAAATATAGTGAGGGCTACATCACAAACAAAGCTAGGCTACAGTGATAAGCCGCTCAAACGCCCTTGCGAAATCCAAGACAGAACGCAACATGGCGCTCATCCTCCAATAACGGATTCATCTCCTTGTCCATCATCTCCGATCGAGCCTCCTCTGCGATCCGAGTGCGCTCCACTCTGAAAATCATAGGACCCCTTGTACTCGGCGATCGCAGAAGCCCGCACCGCCTCGATGTCAGCCTGAGCAGGAGCCCTCTGCTCCTCCTCCTTCAACCACGTCAACTTGGCCTCTGCTTCAAACAACTCAACATCCACCTCCACAAAATGACCAAGTGCCTCAGAAAGCCACGTCTCGGTCATAACAAGATTCCCCTGGAGCGCCACAACCTCAGCTTGAGCGGCGGAAAGCTCAGACTCTACCCTGTCTAAGCGGGAGATGGTTTTCCCCTCCAATCCCCGGCAGAAGCCAAGGACTCTTCTGACTTGGCCAGCTTCTCCCGGAGAGCCCAGAACACGTCCTTCAGGAACACGTAACGTCCATCCCACTCTCGCCAAATCGCATGCATCTCGACAGCCTGGGAAGAAGAACGTTAGCCCAAAATAGCGAGAGTATGCAACTGCAAAATGGTTGAACAAAGTAATGAACGTACCTTCAGCACTAAAGCCTGTAAGGAAGACGACTCGCGTCTCTGATCCGGCGCAGCAGTGGAAAGGGAAGTTAGCCTATCTAGCATGGTCGGTGCGTCAGCAGGCAGCTCAGGAACCACCTCGGACACTGGAGCAGGGGGTTGTGTTCCGTCCCCAAAGACGTCGGAACCATCATAATCAACCTCAATGATCGGGTCCAGAAACTCAAAGGACGACACTGCCTCCCCACACTTCTGCAAGAAGTCCAACTTCATCTTCTTTCCCTGCTCCAAGGGGAGGGCACATCTCCGCTCAATGTCCGTGGAAAGACCCGCCAAGACCAGACTACTCTCATCAACATAAGCTCCAATCCCTAGAAGGGCACACACTGGGTCGCGTGGACCCTCAAATCCCAGCACAGGAGAGAAGTTGTGTTCTCGGTCCGTAAGCCTGCGATAGCGTTCCGGGAAGTCTCGCCAAATCGCCGGTAACTTCCAAGGGTTCTTGACGAACCCAAACAAAGATACCCCCAAGGCGATAGTCGATGTTGTTTTCAAAAGCGAGGCACCTCTTATTACTTCTCACCTCAATTCGATCACTTAGGCCATGATAAACCTCACACCATTCCTGGAAGAGCCGGATGGCCAACCGAGAACCATGTTCCCGGAAAAAGCAGACCAGCCCCATGATCCTCGTCATTGCTATCGAGAAAAATTGTGTAACCTGAACGCCGCAAAGGCGAAGGATCTCCACCACCTCCTCTGCCGGGGGTACTCATAATCCCGCCTTTAGGCAAGCCTCGAAAATCGCAACATAACCTTCAAGAGGGTTTGGAGCGCGCTCCTCGGGAAGCGGGATCCTCACTTCACCTGATAAAATACCAAACCGCTTCCTCCACGCATTAATTCTCTCATCATTTAACGTTGAAGCAAGGCATGTGGATCTTGTCGGAGCCCTGCGCTTCGTTGCCTGAAACAAAGCAAAAGTTAGCATCAAAGAAAGAAAACAAAAAATATCGAGGCATCGAGAGTCCTCTAGAGCGCAAGGGCGAGCACCGCCAATGGCACGGCGACGTGCGGGTCGCGCATAGGCGTTGAGCCCACACATGGGCCGCACGGCCACACGCGCGCTTGGCACCACGACCGCACACACGGTGGCCACCCGCATCACAACAACCGCGCGCACTTCGGGCGGCCACGTGTGGCACTCCAGCCACACGTGCGCGACACCTCGGCGACACGTGTGGCACCACAGCCGCCCGCGACATCACAGGCGTGCGCGCGACGGCCGCACGCGCGCGGCACCCCCGACGACACGTGGCACCGCGGCTGCACGCACGGTGGCCGCCCGCGACATCGCGCACGCTGGGAGGCCGCCCGATGGGAGGCTGCCCGCGACATCGCGCCCTCACCCCCTGGGCAGCCGCACGCACTGTGGTGCCCGCACTAACGAGCGGCCGACGGTCGCCCCTTCCTTTTCTTCTCCCTCTATTTTTCCCGCATTGCGCAAAATTTTCAAACCCGCAAAAAATTACGCTGCAAACGATTCACATCGACAGACGGAGACATTGCGGCGAAAATCCCCCTCGTACTCCGAACAAGTGCCCCCCCAAAAGTCTCGCCGTAAAATAATGAGAAAAAGAGATAAATACTCTGAATTAATAAGTCCTGCCTAAGCCAATAATTGAAGGGAATTTATATAAGCAGCCCTTGTTTGTTTATTGGCAACCCGGAGATAATAGCAGCCCGGTAAAGCGCTATTTGCAGCCCCATTGTCACTACCGCTGTTGGCAGCCCACAAAAAAATCATTAAACATGTTTGCAATCCCTTGTTCTTATACAAAATAAGCCGTCAATTAACAAGGACTAATATGTAACCCAAAATAAGCGGTCCAACCACGAAGGCATGGCATGTTTGTCGCAGGAGAAGAATCAGTTGTGCTTTTTGAGGCATTTCAACGAGCATCTTGGCCGCAGTTTTGAGTAGACAATTTCTACATAGTTTCTGGATCAAGGGCATCCTCCAGAATAGTGTTCAAAGAACTAGAATGTAGGGAGGAGAAGCTATTATCAGAAGAATCATCCAACAACATGTGCCGAGTTGTTGGCCGCAAGCTTACGCTCACCTGTAGACACCAAACAAGCAGATTTTCTTCCCCCTGGGAGGATTAGAGCTTTAGCATTTTTCTTCTTTGCCATTTTCTGCTACAACCCCTAAGGAGAATATCAGCGGAAAGAAAAGAGCGAGAGTGGCGTGGCAGGAGGGAGGTGAGGCCGACGACGAAGGCAGACGCGCGACTTCTTATCTGTAGCGGTGGGGAATCGCAGCTCGCGGCGGGCGATATCGGGAGACGGCAAGGGTTTCGCGAGAGCGGACGATGGGTTCGGGAGAATCGGACGGCCAACTGCAAAATGGGGACCAATGGACCACCTAGAGGGGTTCGCCGGCGTCCTAGCCTTCTTCTCCGGCGGTTTCCGGCGGCCGGCGTCGGGGAATGGCGGCTACCGAGCGGAACGACGCTGTGCGAGGCGGGCGAGAAAGAAAATCGGGAGGGAGGGCAATACTGAAAACCTAGGACTGCTATTAGAGGGGCTTTTAGAGTATTTTAATGTTTTTTTTTCGATTTTTTTCGGGCTGCCAATAGCCAAACACGGTCTGCCTATATAAATTCCCTAATTGAAGGACTCGTTAAATCAAAAAAATATGTTGTCGTATTTTGGTCATCCAAATAAGAAATAAATCAAGGGCGCTTATATTTGCATGCCACAAATAGCTATTTGCAGTCCTTTGATATTTACAACTCCTTAATCGATATTTGCAGCCCCATTGGATATTTGCAGCCCCTTTTCAAAAATTTATAAAAAAATTCCTATATTTATATTCCAGTATATAAGATAATAATAGTCATTTTAGAGCGAAATAAAGTCAAATTTCCCAAAATTATTGTGATAACATATTCTCAAAATGATCGCGATTACATATTCCCAAAATGATGGTTTCACCAAAAATGACAAAAACCTGCACAAAATAAGAAATAATAAACTTTAGTACTCTAACATTGAATTTAATTTATTAAAATTTAAACTGTTGTAAAAATCTTACTAAATAGTAACGATGTCGCAATATTTTTTGTGAAGGCCCTCCCCCCCCCCCCCCCCGATTGCTAATTTAGGAATGTAGAGACGGCAAACCTACAAAAAAATGATGCTTCAAAAAACAACATATGTATATATATTGGAGGAAGTGGACAACGTTTAAATATGCATACCTGTTAAAAATCCTGAATACGCGTTATATAAGGAATGTCCCACTCTTCAGCCATCACATCATGATACCTCGATCACACTGGAAATACTGGAGGTAGTGGACAACTTTCCCCTATTTTCAAAAGAACATAGTGATTTTTATTAACAAAATCAATGTCGACGATCCTTCTTAATGTCGGTGGCGCTAAATGTAACGGAAGAAATGTGAGTGATTGTTGGCTTGAGTAATGTACAAACTGTTGGCAATGGTAATCGGTAATGATTTGTCTTATATGTGCAATCAATTATGAAAGTGTTTGAGAACATATTACTCAGAATAACGGATGTCGGGTGAGTAAAAAACAAACTCTCTAACTGATTAGTGACAACATGAACTGCATTGAAACTGATATATCCGTAATCAAGAATACACTTGTACAAAAATTGAAGAGAAGTACCCCCCCTCCAATTGAGCTCTAAGAATCTTTGATTTCTGATTGTAAATTGCCCTCAAACTGGTGGTATTTGTTGAATTTCTTTTCTTTAGTGCTGTTAATATTTTACGGGGGTTTACGCCTGCATTGCACATATCCTCAACTATTTTTTGCTCACAACTGTTTAATATTCCGGCATATGGATGTGCTTCTAAATGAACCATATCATGATTATGAATCCCGCAGATTACCGTGACTCCATTCATTTTCTTCTTCTCTACGACCTCTTAATGAAAACTTACAATCACATCGTTTAGAGCTAGATTTCCTTAGGTTTTGCTTAATAATTTTTTTGGATATTTGCTCGCTCGTGCAATTCCATATCTATCACAACCAAGAGTAACTCTAGGTTTCGCTCTTTTTTCAAGTTTGTCGGCACGCAAAATAATGACAACAAAACTCAAACCTCTACCAATGTGTCTTACTCATTCAATCAACTCTTCCTTGCTAGGAAAACTCAAGTTTGTCACAAAATATTGCCCAACATCTACATGTGGTTGTTGAGAAATGTCTCCATATGTCAAAAGTTTTTGCTCGTCACTACAAATTGCAATCTAGAAAAATTTGGACAAAATTAAACCTATAATTTTTTCAAGAAGAAAATTTGGACAACAATGAAAAAATAGGTTAACAAAAATCTATAATTTTTTCAAGCAAAATCCTATATTTTTTCAAGAAAAAAATTGAAAACATCACAAAACCCTAAATTTTTTCAAGCTAAAACTATGAGAACCCTAGATCTAAGAGAGTAGGAGACTCACATTGGGTAATATATAATAGGAGAAGGGAGCACTGGAAGGCTTCGAAATGGTGGCAGATTTAACCTTCGAAAACCCTAATCGACGGCAGGAGGTCGACGACGTCGGGGCGACAGCAGGTGGACGGCAGCAGGTCGACGACTTCGAGGAGGCGGCGTCAGGGCGGTGGCAGCAGGTCGCCGGCGTCGGGGCGGCAGCGAATAGGGTCGGGGTCGCGCGTTAGGGCAGGAACGGGAAAATGATCGGGAAGGAAATAAAAGGGGCGGCAATTAGGAGGTTTTATTTCTTAACTTTTAATCCTGATTTAAAGGTTTAAGGGGCTGCAAATAGCAATTTTGGGCCAGCAAATATAAGCGCCCTAAATCAATCAGGATCCAATCAATCATTTTGCAAACGAGAAGAAAATACCCGGACCGATTATAAAGATTCCTCGGAATCAATCGGAATAAATACTCTGTCATTTCGCGCCGCAAAAAAAGGGGGTATATTAATAATGTAAAGTGTGTGCGGGCTGTCAAGTTCAAATGTTGTGGTTCAAAGTTATCGCAAGAATAGTTAAAATTTTCGTGCTCGTCGGGTTACGATTCGCTACCCACCAAAACTAGGGGGCAGCTGATGGGGTTCCCACTAAAAACCATCCGAGTTAAACCAAATCAAAGCACTCAGGTAAGTCGACCCGACGGAGTGAGCCACGTGTGAACCGCGCTCGCTTGAGGGTCCCGAAAAACCATGCTGAAAGGACACAAAACGACACTCGCACACGCCCAAGCGGAAGCCCGTCGGGTACAACACGAAGCGACGTGGATGCACCCCGCACCAAGCACGCGCACACGGCCAGTGCGCACACACGAGCAACACGCGTGCTTTGGGCCGACCTCCGGCCACCGCCGACAATCTCCGGCCGCCTCCGCCGCCCGAACAGCCCGAGGGGGGGGGGGCATGTTCGTCATTTTCGAGAAATTGGTGATCTAGGTTACCGGAACCGAACGTCATTAGCCAACTACAGATTCAGTCGGACGCAATTACCAGCGCACCCTTTCAAGGGAGCTATAAAAAGGTCATCAGGCCTTCATTTGAAGTCAAGCAACAAAGGAGACAAGAGAGAGCTCTGTGGTTTTCCGGTGTGGACGTGAGGCTTAGATCGTTTCTTCGCTCTGAATCCCCCTGCTCGCTCTCAAGTTTGTTCGTGCTCAATGCTCAAGTGGACGCATCAGCAGACGCAGGAGAAGACTTGGAAGAACGCACTCATGGACTCTCTCACCAAAGCTCCGTGGGCCTAATCATTTTTTTCTCCTTTTCCTGCATTTAAGGTAGCGTTTGGGGCAGCTTATCTGCTCCGGTACGACAGCTCAAAAACATTGTTTCCAGAATAAGCTGTGTTTGGGAACTATAAGCAGGAAACGATGTTTTTGATTACCAGCTGTTTATTGGTATTTCTCCAACCGTGGGCCAAATGTCCAGTTCGACCGCGCCACACTCTCGCTCCATTGCGCTTCCGTCGCCCTAGTGATCCCAATTCCGTGATTCCTCCCTTTGTCTGATCCAGATCTCTAACGCCATCGCAAAGAAGAAAGGAGCTCGTCGTTGTCCTCGTCCTGCCAATCCAGACGAGGCTCTCCTCCATCCTCATGAAGAACGAAGCTCATCTCCATGGAGCTACACAAGGACGATGTCGAGGGAAGTCTAGCTCCAGGATAGTGCTCTCTCGTTTTCACCCTAAACCGAGCGCCTCCACCTCCAGTTCACCTCTGACGACCTCTACGCCATGAAAGGAAGCTCTGACGAGTCCCATTCTCGTCCTCATGCAATGCTCCGACAACCCTCTTGCCTAGGACAAGCTTCTTCCTGATCTGAGCTTCAATGCTCTTCTTTCTTCTCTTGCTAGATTTGTCTTCTTCACTGCGAGATTTGTCTTCTTCTCTTGCTAGATCTAGGTTTTTCTTTTCTTCTCATGGATTTATCACGGCTGGTGGTTTGTAAAATTTTCATCAATAACAAAAAAATTAGTTCTCATTCTTCTCTGGTTTTTCATCAAGGATGTTGCTATAGATTTTACAAATAGTTGTATGTTTAAATCGTCTGATCCTCATGATGGAGTTGTTGCAAGCACTCACCGTGTTGTGTTATGTTGCTTTCAATGTTTAAAATTATTTCAGGTATTCAATAACAAGGTTAATTTAATTAGAAAAAAAATCACCTAAATTTTTTTTATTTTTGCCAAATAGTTTTTTCAAAACAACTTATCAAACAGCTCTGCAAACTTCATTTCATCCAAACAATTTTATAGCAAAACTCTGTTTTCCAGAAACAGCTACTTTTCAACAGCTCTATTTGATTAATAACTTTTCATCAACAACTCTCCCAAACTGAGCTTAAGGCTTGTAAACGGAGATGTGTCTGTCACCCTCCAGGAAACTCAAGAACTTGTAACCTCAAGGAACATAGTGAATTTCGACCCGACACCGTACCAACCATGTGATTTTTTATCATTTTTGAGTTTTCATGCTAAAACGTCTCGTGTCATTGCTGTTTGAATTACTTTTGACTGTTTGCGCACCCATTGCAACTTTGAGCTAAGACAGTTCGATTCTCCGGACCGAGGGAAAATCGGGCGACCCGCAACAATATAATTGACGTAATTGTCATTGTCACATTGATTTGAATAAAAGGTCAGTGGTTTGACTCTTAATAGCATCATAATTTTACCAAATTTTTTTGTTCAAAAATCAATTAAAAATGAAAAAAATTCAATATAGACATATTGTATAAAAAAATTCATTAAAATTTAAAATATACTTTTCTATATTGATACATTATACACAAACAATATCCACATTGTAAAAAATGTTTTTTTTCCTAATATAACATGCATCTTTTTATTTGTTTATAGATTAAATTAATACTCCACCCGCATTTATTTTTGCATCCGCCACTATGTTCTCGAACAACATTTCATAATCACCGCATTCACGACCGCCACCGCTCTGCCAAACCGCCGTGCCAAACGAACCCTCAACTTTGAATTTCTTTACCTTATTATTGCTGCTATTATAGCCCCAAGCTCTTCTCCACAATCCTCTTGTGCATGATGGCCAGCCTGCAAATCAACTGAAGATTAATATGTGCATGAGCATCAAAGTTGTGCATGATGTTTTCCTGGTGGCAGTCATAACTCATAACTATTGTTACGTCAAAGACGTATTTACGCCGTCGGCGTTGGAGAAGGAGTTGTCGTCGGGCTTGGTGGAGATCGCAGTTGACGTTGAAGGCTTGCGTGTGATACGAGAGAGGAGGTGGGCGAGCTCTCCCCGTGGATGTAGGAGCGAGGTTCCGAGTAGGTGACTGATTGTACGTTCCGGTTTTAGGTTCAGAGCGCACAAACAAGACCGGCGAAACGTCGGGATTGGTGTTTCGCCGGTCTTGGTTGGTGGCTATGCACGGGAATAGTTCATAACCATAGTTCATAACAACCGTGTTCGTGATCGTCACCGCCATGCCAAAAGGACTCTAAACAGCGTTAAGAATGTATATAATAGAATTTTTGTTTTGAAATTGTATAATTCTAAAAAAAACTTGAAATGGCTGAAATTGTTTAATCATATTCAGCCAATTTAAGTAAAATTTATTATCACTAAAATTAAAAAATAAATATAAAATTAATGATTAAAAGTAGTATTGTTGCTATCAAATGAAACATTAAAATCTACTTCATTTGCGAAAAATACAATTGATTAATACTTACGTGCAAATCAATATTTGCTATGTGCAAACCGCTAAAAAAATAAAAAAAAAATTTATTTTTATCCTGAATTTTTTAGCCTGCAGCCCAAAGAAACTTTATCCAAGGATTCAATCTTCTATCCCCACATTATTCACGAATCCTTCTTGATGGGGTACCTGAACCTCCCCAGGCGTAACCACCTGAGGTGTAACCGCCATCGCCGCAATTCTCCGCCGTTTAGCCCGGCCGGCCCCTCGCCGACCGGCGTGCCCAAAGCCACCGCGCGGCTTTCGCCGCTGCCCCGGAGACGGGCGGCCGCCCGATCTCAGCCGCCGCCCCCAAAGGGGTGGCCTCCCGTTTGGGCGGCCCCCTTGCGCCTATTTTTTGCGCGCTCCCAAGCGCGTCTCTTCCTTGCGCGCTCTCAAGCGCGCCTCTTCCTTGCGCGCTCCCAAACGCGCCTTTTCCTTGCGTGCTCCCGCGCGTGCCTCTTCGTTGCGCGCTTCCGCGCGCGCCTCTTGCTTGCGCGCTCCCAAACGCGCCTCTTCCTTGCATGCTCCCGCGCGCGCCTCTTTCTTGCGGGCTCCCGCGCACGCCTCTTCCTTGCGCGCTCCCAAGCACGTCTCTTCCTTGCATGCTCCCGCGCGCGTCTCTTCCTTGCGCGCTCCCGCGCGCGCCTCTTTCTTGCGCGCTCCCGCATGCGCCTCCGCCTCGCGCCCTGATTCCAAGCGTGCCTCCATGCGCTCCGATCTTGATACCGCTTCAAGCGCTCCGCTCCAAGCGCGCCCCCGCGTACTCAACAATAAGCACTATGCGCACTCAAGAATAAGCATACCAGCCACCAACAAGACCAACACTCCAAACTCCTCTCACGCAGCAGGAGACAAGCCGCAGAGACAAAGACGCACATAGCACACCGATCCAACCTCCAAGCAGCAGTCGAAGACTCCAGAGCGCTCAGAGCGCAGCATTCCCATCTGCAGCAGGCAAAAGAATTAGCTCCGTGAGCGGTGACCTATCACCCTCCGAACGTCTCTCTCTCTCTCTCCCTTACAAGTTGTAACGAGGTTCGGCCTGTCGCCCTCGATTTCTCTCCAAAGTCTAGTAAAGAAACAACTGGTAGTGAAGTTAGGTCGGCGCTGAACCGACCACGTGGTTTTTTACTTCTTTTCGGGGTTTTCCACGTTAACAAAAGTGTCTTGTCAACTTTCTCTTTTTTCTGTGACTGTTTGTGCGCTCGACCGCTCCCGGGCTAAGATGATTCAATTTAGTCCGGTTTACCGGAGCCTCGAGTGATCTGCAACAGTTTGGCGTCGTCTGTAGGAAAGAGTTCCCTCAAAGCTTGAAGAAGACTCTAAAGACAGTATCCTCAGCACAGCGATACTCATGACTAGAGGTCGTGACAGGAAAAGTCGTCTGGACAAGTGAAGGATCAATCCTCGGGGGGCATGCTCATCTAGCTTCCCTCCACTCGCTCATCAACAAACCCAAAGGAGAGCTCCCCAGTACGAATGTCCAAGGCGAAGGACCTGAAGCTCAGTATCACCGCGACCGCCCTGAAGCAGCATACCGTGAGCCCGTAGACGTAAGGCTCACGCGTGAAGAAGTTCGTGACATAATTTTCAAAGAGCACGAACGAGCAAGGCAGTGTGCCGCTTTGGCCCCTCGCCCTCTCCATCGTCGCTCACCGTTCGCACCAGAGGTTCTGGCACATCCAATTCCCATTGGCTTCAAGCTCCCAAAGATTGAGACGCACAACGGAGCGGGCGACCCATCAGAGCACGTCAGGCACTTCGCGATCATGATGCAACTCTGCAATGCCCCAGATCAACTGTTGTGTCAGGCATTCCCGACGACTTTGAAAGGACAGGCTCGTACCTGGTTCCTATCCCTGAAGGAGGGAGAAATCAAGGATTTCGCAGAGCTGACTCAACAATTCACGGACCAGTTTATCGCTAGCCGCCGAATAGTCAAAGATCCCTCCCACCTGTCCGGGATCCGTCAAAGCGAAGGGGAAACCCCTAAAAGATTTCTTCCGTCGTTTCACCACTGAGGCACGACAAATCCCTGAGATAAAATCGGAGCTCATGTGAGGGTTTCTCCTTGGAGGGCTCCGCCCTGGTGGCTTCCACTCCGCACAAATACGTGAGACTGTACCCAGCTATCCCGATATAGTTCGACGGATCGACGCCCAAATCGCCGCCGACGAAGCAATTGAAGCACATCAACAACAATTTGATAGAGGCATGTAAAGACGGAGGGAGCGAGAGGCTTCATCAATCTTCGGGAGGAATAATGAATGTCATGACAACCCACAACCTCGGCAGCACCAGAGAAACATGCCCCTCAATACCTCCAGAACAAACATACTCTACGCAATCAAAGACAATGAGACGCTACGCAAGCCCAGACCCCTCGCTAAACACACGGGGACCAGACAAAATACTGAGTTCCACCATGGACAAGGACATGACATGGAAAACTGCTCCAAGCTTAAGGATGAAATCGAGCGTCTCGTCAAACAAGGCCTACTGGGGAAATTCCTACGAGGCTAGGCACTGATTCAGCCAGCAGGAGATCAGCCAGCAGCTCGTCATGAAGGACTGGGGGGCAACCCTTAAGGAGGTCATCCCTGGAGAAAGCTTCGTACCTATCAGCGGGGATCTACCCGCGCCACTGAACTATTTTATCAACTTTAATTTTCTATGAATACTTTGCGTAAATTACCACTGTGACTAATAGCTTTAAAAGTTGATCATTTCAGGCATGTATAAGACAATCATCGTTATCGAAACTACATATTCACTTCGCTGAAATGAAAGGACGTCTATTTGCATTAACATCACCTGCCTCCGGGCAGCACGCTAATGAACAACAACTGCCTCCGGGCAGCGCGCTAATGAATAACAACTGCTTCTGGGCAACACTCTAATGAACAGCAACTGCCTCCGGGAAGCGCGCTAATGAACAACTGCCTCCGGGCAGCGCACTAATGAACAACAACTGTCTCCAGGCAGCGCGCTAATGAACAACAACTGCTTCTAGGCAGCGCGATAATGAACGGTAACTGCCTTCGGACATGTGCTCCCAGCGACCTCTCACTGCCGCTGATCGAAGGTCCGCCCTTCTCCGCACAGTAGGTTGCAGCGTTGTCAGGGCCTGCCCCCCTCGCGCTCGCCAGCGGTTCGAAGGTCTGCCCTTCATCGTCGCTCCGGGACCACGTCCCAGCAACCTCCACTGCCGCAGTAGGTTGCAGCGTCGCTAGGGCATGCCCCCTCTCGCTTGCCAGTGGTTCGAAGGTATGCCCTTCACCGTCTCTTCGGGACCACATCCCAGCGACCTCCCACTGCCGCCGATCGAAGGTTTGCCCTTCTCCCCGCAATAGGTCACAGCGTCGCCAAGGCTGCCCCTCTCGCGCTCGCCAGCGGTTCGAAGGTCTGTCCTTCACCATCTCTCCGGGGTCACGCCCCTGTGACCTCCAACTGCCGTCGATCGAAGGTCCGCTCTTCTCCCCGCAGTAGGTCACGACACCGTCAGGGCCTGCCCCCTCACGGTCGCCCAAGTTCGAAGGTCCGCCCTTCACCACCACTCTCAGCGACATCCCCCCAGTTCGGTAATCCGGACTTCTCACTACTCGGCTCGAAGCGTCCGCCCTTCGCCCACGTAGTAGGTTACAACGCCACATGGGTCTCGTCCTCCAACCGCCAACATCAAATAAGCAAAACACAGTTGACCGCGCAAAACGTCGGTTCCAACACCACAAAAACTCTACTATCACAAATAAGTACTCAAAGCTAGAACAATAGGCAAACAATCAAACAATGCTCAAGGAGCGATCAAAGATCCGCAAACAAAGTACAGAGCCACTGCATAATGCAAATGTGCAAAGAAACAATAAAGGCGAAGCCACGCCTCATCCACATCAACACCAGAGCCTTTCTCTCACTCTTGAAGAGACCTCCGATATCGAACTCGGCTACACCTCAACAATGTGTCAACGTCGCCGTACGGGAGATCTTCACCCCCGACCTTGCAGGTATTCCATACCGTCACTTTCAAACGTCAACATGCTCCACAACTAATGAGAAGCGCCACTACATCAACCTCCCCTGAGAGCAACGCCTCGCTACCTGAAGGGCCAAAGAGCAGCTCGAGTCTTCACAAACAAAAAGCGGTAAATGCGCGTAGCTCACCCCGCATAACTGTACGTGCACAACATTTTGCGCACACCGTGCACTCAGCACCTCGCGTACATTACACCGAGCACACGCCTTGCGCATACCACGTGTTTCACACACATTGCGCCAAGCATGCGTCTCACGCACGCTTGACCTCTTATGCACACCATTCCCAGTGTGCAATGCTCCCCGTATGCGTTCCTCCTTCCACATCTCCAGTGCATCTTGCTACACGCGCAGCCTGCGCAAGCTCTCCCCCTCCTGGTTGGTTAAAGTTGAACTTTGATGGAGCACTTCTTCCCAATCGGCGTGCTGGACTCGGCCTGGTGGTCCGGGATGATGTCGGTCGTGTTCTGCTAGCTGCTGGGGTGGAATCTGTTCATTGGGACCCGGGAGGGACGGAAATGGCGGCTCTTAAGGCACTCAGGCATCTTCTCCCGCCATCCTTCTATGAGGCGAAAGAGGCAATTATTGAAGGGGACAGTCGGAACTTGATTGACTTCTGCGTGAGGTCTATCCAGAATGGGAAATGGACTGGAGATGGTCGCGATGAGGAGGACTTGGCATTTCTCCTAGATTTTAATCAGGTCCTATTCCATCATGTTCGGCGAGCGGCCAACAGGGTAGCTGACTTCGGTGCTAACCTTGCTCTCTCTTACCCTTTTATGTGAACTGCTACGAATCTCACACATCCGGACTTCCTTGAGTTGGTCAAGGTTGATCTGGCGGGTGTGTTCCCCCTTGGCTAGCTTTTATTTGTATTTCCTTTCTTTCCTTTTTTATTAATGCAAGTGCAATATTTCAAGGTAGCTAGCCTATCTTGTGCACCTCTTAGATATTTTGTCGTGTGGACACCACCGCAAAACGTTATGCGCATAGCCCAGCTTTCGAGTGGAAGTCCACGCCCTCCATTCGCTTCGGCTCGGAGCTGCGGGGACTTGGGGGGCAAATGATGGGATTTCCTTAGAGGCGTTAGCCGCACCACATGCATGGGGTGCAGATATCTGAACCTCCCTCGACGTAACCACCTGAGATGTAACTGCCATCGCCGCCGCGGCAATAACCGCCGCCTTCTTCTCTGTCGTTTAGCTCGGTCGGCCCCTCGCCGACCGGCGTGCCCAAATCCACCCCGCGACCCCATGGTCGCGCGGCTTCCCGTTCGCCCAGATCGGACGGCCAAAGTGGCCGCCCAATCTCGGTCGCCGCCCCCAACGGGGGCGGCCTCCTGTTCGCCCAGATCATTTGCGTAAAATCGGTGATCCGCGTGCTCTAAATGGAGTGTACCTATTCGTCCGTCCGGTAGTTATCGGGGGAAATTATCGGGTTGCCCCTCTTGGAATCTATAAATAGACCCTCATTCCCCTTCATTTGGATCTTCTTCTCGGACCGGAAAATCCTCCTACGGATTTTCTCTCTCCTCCAATGATTTTCTCTCTCCACCGCTCCTCTTCCTTGCGCGCTCCCAAGCGTGTTTCTTCATTGCGCGCTCTCAAGCGCGCATCTTCCTTGCGCGCTCCCAAGAGTGCCTCTTCCTTGCGCGCTCCCGCGCGGGCCTATTCTTTGCGCACTCCCAAGCACGCATATTCCTTGCGCGCTCCCAAGCGCGCCTATTCCTTGCGCGCTCCCACACACGCCACTTCCTTGTGCGCTTCCAAGTGTGCTTCTTCCTTGTGCGCTCTCGCGCGCACCTCTTCCTTGCGCGCTCTTGCGCGCACCTCTTCCTTGCGCGCTCTTGCGCGCACCTCTTTCTTGCGCACTCTCAAGCACACCTCTTCCTTGCGCACTCCCGCGCGCGCCTCTTCCTTGTGCGCTCCTGCGCGCACCTCTTCCTTGTGCGCTACCAAGCGCGCCTCTTCCTTGTGCGCTCCCGCGCGCGCCTTTTCCTTACGTGCTCCCACTCGCGCCTCTTCTTTGCGCGCTCCCGCGCGCGCCTCTTCCTTGCGCGCTCCCGCATGCGTCTCCTCCCCGCGCGCTCCTTCCAAGCGCGTTTCCGTGCGCTCTGCTCTCGAGACCGCTCCAAGCGCAACTCCGAGCGCTCCGCTCTCAAGATCGCTCCAAGCGTGCCTCCTGCGCTTCTCTCTCAAGACTGCTTCAAGCGCGCCCCCGCGTACTCAGCAACAAACACTCTGCGCACTCAAGAACAAGCGTTCCAGCCACCAACAAGACCAGCACTCCAAACTCCTGTCACGCGGCAGGAGACAAGCCGCAGAGACAAAGACGCACAGAGCACACCGATCCAACCTTCAAGCAGCAGTTGAAGACTCCAGAGCGCTCAGAGTGCATCATTCCCTTCTGCAGCAGGCAAAAGACTTAGCACTGTGGGCGGTGACCTGTCACCCTCTGAACGTCTCTCTCTCCCTCACAAGTTGTAACGCGGTGCATCATGTCGCCCTCGATTTCTCTCCAAAGCCCTGTAAAGAAACAACCGGTAGTGAAGTTAGGTCGGCGCCGAACCGACCGCGTGGTTTTTTACCTCTTTCTGGGGTTTTCTACGTTAAAAAAATTGTCTTGTCATCTTTCCCTTTTTTCTGTGATTATTTGCGCGCTCGACCGCTCCCGGGGTAAGACGGTTCAATTTAGTCCGATCTACCAGAGCCTTGAGTGATCAGCAACACTTCTCTTCCTCTCTCCTGCCAATTCCACTGTCGTCACCGCGGACGAATCTTCCTCCTCCAATCCCACCACAACTACCTCCCTCGCCGCCTCAATCAGCGAAGAGCTATGGTACTCTTTCCTAGCCCCATCGAACTTATTCTGGACAGGTTCTTCGTCGGGGATCAGCTCCAGGAGCAAAACCCCCAATGCAAAGACGTCAGATCTTCGGGAAATGGCTCCGCTAGCGATCAACTCCGGCGCCATGTACCCCCTAGTTCCCTCGATCCTTCCTCGAACAGCTGCCCGATTTACTTGTCTTGCTAAACGATGAGGACCCCGATTCATCCTCGGAGATGTCGTCGACTACATCTCCGGCCAGATAGGTGGCGCCGAAATGACAAATCATTGCATTAAATTGAGGCTCGGTGACGATTATTGAGGAGTCCTTAATGATAGGAAATGAGCTCGATATTTCCTCTGGACAGTCAAAAATGCAAGAAAATAGCGTCAATATTTTATAAAATATTGATCAATATAACAGTAACAACGTCCGATACAAAACGCCACGGAGAAGCCGGACTTGCTCGATCCGCGGGAGAGAGGACAATCTTGACTGCAATCCGCTAGCACAGCGGACGCACAAGGTTCGTTGAAACCTTCGACGTCAAGTCCGACGTCCAACAGCAACCACCACCAGAGACCAACGCCACTACCGGAGACAAACGCCACCACCGAGATCCGACGCCGTCAAGGCTAACTGCACACACGCAAGCCTTCGACGTCCACGACGATCTCCTCCAAGCCCGACGACGACTCCCTCTCCAACGCCGGAGGCTCACTTCCAAGGCCGGCAATATCTCCTTCTTCAACGGCGAAACACAACGAGGCCGGCGGCCTCCCAATCGCACGAGAGAGAGAGGAGACGAGAGAGAGAGGCGGGCTGATGGTGGTCTTCTTCCTCCCAGGCGGATTCTGCAAATACAGCAGTCGGCTCTGTTCACTATTCTCCCATGCCTGTTCGTATATATAACATATATACAGGCAGTTTCACTTCTCCACGGCAAGAGAGAAGTAATGGCAGTTTTTTTTTTTATTCCCCCACGTGAATAGCAAGCTCCAATATTATAATAGCAACATGACTTTTATATTTTATCTCAGTGGGTGGTTATGACACCTCCATGTGAACAAGATAAATTCTCCACCATTTCAAATAATCAATGGTGGCGGTGGGTTTTTCTCTCTCTCCAAAAAGGAAAGCCACTAGATCCGGTTTGGATCTGAACCAAACGCAACAAATCACCACCTTGGTTCGGGATCCGAATTCACCATCTGCACGAAGCATCAACTGCACCAAGCAACTCTGCATAAAGCACTGACTGCGCGAAGCAACAACCTGCACGAAGCACCACCCCAAAAATGAGGCGTCAGCCGACTTGCTCCAGTCGACTCAGTAGAATCCGTCATCTCCTTCCAAGTGCGAGGTCACCAAGCCCGCATCTTGGACATCCTTCGAAGTTTCAGAACTTCCTGCACGCTGCGGACAATTTCTCCTAATGTGACCAACCTGTCTGCAGTGGTAACACGTCACTGCCTTCTTCGATTCCGACCGAGCTCGTGCACTACTCGATCCTCTATCAAAATTCCTCCCTCGTCCATGCGCTACCAAGATCTGGTCACCCCTAGGAGTGGGGTCCTTGAACATCTGACTGGATAATAGCGCCGACGTGACTTCTTCCAGCCCCACCGTATCTTTTCCATACAGGAGCGTAGTCACCATGTGCTTGTACGACGCCGGGAGCGAGGTAAGAAGCAAGAGGGCCTTGTCTTCTTCCTCCACCTTCGAGCCAACCACATGCAATTGGCTCAGAAGACCGTTGAACACATTGAAGTGTTCCTGCAGGTTGCCACCTTCCTGCATCTTCAGCGCGTAGAGGCGCTGCTTCAGCAACAATCTTGTCGTCACAGATTTTGCCAAGTACAGTCGCTCCAGCTTCTCCCAAAGCCCGACTGCCGTCTCTTCATCCCCGATGTTGAAGAGCACCTGGTCAGCAACACACATCCGGATTGTGCTCGTGGCTTTTTCATCAAGATCCTTCCATTCCTCATCTTTCATCGCTGTGGATAATTTGTCGCGCCCCCGCAAGACTCGAATCAAACCTTGTTGAACCAACATATCCTTAACTCGAATCTGCCATAGGCTAAAATTCCCACTACCATCGAACTTCTCTACTGAAAATCTTTCCAAAACAGCGTTCTTCCCTGCCATGACTGTCCCTGACAAACTAGAAGACCTGATTTGTTCAAAGGTCGGATCTGAAAGAGTGGGAAGAGGACCTAGTCGTTCACCACCGCAGTCAAACCGTTCCTAGAACGTCCAATCACGGTCGTCTACCGAACCTGGCTCTGATACCACTTGATAGGAAATGAGCTCGATATTTCCTCTGGACAGTCAAAAATGCAAGAAAATAGCGTCAATATTTTATAAAATATTGATCAATATAACAGTAACAACGTCCGATACAAAACGCCACGGAGAAGCCGGACTTGCTCGATCCGCGGGAGAGAGGACAATCTTGACTGCAATCCGCTAGCACAGCGGACGCACAAGGTTCGTTGAAACCTTCGACGTCAAGTCCGACGTCCAACAGCAACCACCACCAGAGACCAACGCCACTACCGGAGACAAACGCCACCACCGAGATCCGACGCCGTCAAGGCTAACTGCACACACGCAAGCCTTCGACGTCCACGGCGATCTCCTCCAAGCCCGACGACGACTCCCTCTCCAACGCCGGAGGCTCACTTCCAAGGCCAGCAATATCTCCTTCTTCAACGGCGAAACACAACGAGGCCGGCGGCCTCCCAATCGCACGAGAGAGAGAGGAGACGAGAGAGAGAGGCGGGCTGATGGTGGTCTTCTTCCTCCCAGGCGGATTCTGCAAATACAGCAGTCGGCTCTGTTCACTATTCTCCCATGCCTGTTCGTATATATAACATATATACAGGCAGTTTCACTTCTCCACGGCAAGAGAGAAGTAATGGCAGTTTTTTTTTTTATTCCCCCACGTGAATAGCAAGCTCCAATATTATAATAGCAACATGACTTTTATATTTTATCTCAGTGGGTGGTTATGACACCTCCATGTGAACAAGATAAATTCTCCACCATTTCAAATAATCAATGGTGGCGGTGGGTTTTTCTCTCTCTCCAAAAAGGAAAGCCACTAGATCCGGTTTGGATCTGAACCAAACGCAACAAATCACCACCTTGATTCGGGATCCGAATTCACCATCTGCACGAAGCATCAACTGCACCAAGCAACTCTGCATAAAGCACTGACTGCGCGAAGCAACAACCTGCACGAAGCACCACCCCAAAAATGAGGCGTCAGCCGACTTGCTCCAGTCGACTCAGTAGAATCCGTCATCTCCTTCCAAGTGCGAGGTCACCAAGCCCGCATCTTGGACATCCTTCGAAGTTTCAGAACTTCCTGCACGCTGCGGACAATTTCTCCTAATGTGACCAACCTGTCGGCAGTGGTAACACGTCACTGCCTTCTTCGATTCCGACCGAGCTCGTGCACTACTCGATCCTCTATCAAAATTCCTCCCTCGTCCATGCGCTACCAAGATCTGGTCACCCCTAGGAGTGGGGTCCTTGAACATCTGACTGGATAATAGCGCCGACGTGACTTCTTCCAGCCCCACCGTATCTTTTCCATACAGGAGCGTAGTCACCATGTGCTTGTACGACGCCGGGAGCGAGGTAAGAAGCAAGAGGGCCTTGTCTTCTTCCTCCACCTTCGAGCCAACCACATGCAATTGGCTCAGAAGACCGTTGAACACATTGAAGTGTTCCTGCAGGTTGCCACCTTCCTGCATCTTCAGCGCGTAGAGGCGCTGCTTCAGCAACAATCTTGTCGTCACAGATTTTGCCAAGTACAGTCGCTCCAGCTTCTCCCAAAGCCCGACTGCCGTCTCTTCATCCCCGATGTTGAAGAGCACCTGGTCAGCAACACACATCCGGATTGTGCTCGTGGCTTTTTCATCAAGATCCTTCCATTCCTCATCTTTCATCGCTGTGGATAATTTGTCGCGCCCCCGCAAGACTCGAATCAAACCTTGTTGAACCAACATATCCTTAACTCGAATCTGCCATAGGCTAAAATTCCCACTACCATCGAACTTCTCTACTGAAAATCTTTCCAAAACAGCGTTCTTCCCTGCCATGACTGTCCCTGACAAACTAGAAGACCTGATTTGTTCAAAGGTCGGATCTGAAAGAGTGGGAAGAGGACCTAGTCGTTCACCACCGCAGTCAAACCGTTCCTAGAACGTCCAATCACGGTCGTCTACCGAACCTGGCTCTGATACCACTTGATAGGAAATGAGCTCGATATTTCCTCTGGACAGTCAAAAATGCAAGAAAATAGCGTCAATATTTTATAAAATATTGATCAATATAACAGTAACAACGTCTGATACAAAACGCCACGGAGAAGCCGGACTTGCTCGATCCGCGGGAGAGAGGACAATCTTGACTGCAATCCGCTAGCACAGCGGACGCACAAGGTTCGTTGAAACCTTCGACGTCAAGTCCGACGTCCAACAGCAACCACCACCAGAGACCAACGCCACTACCGGAGACAAACGCCACCACCGAGATCCGACGCCGTCAAGGCTAACTGCACACACGCAAGCCTTCGACGTCCACGGCGATCTCCTCCAAGCCCGACGACGACTCCCTCTCCAACGCCGGAGGCTCACTTCCAAGGCCGGCAATATCTCCTTCTTCAACGGCGAAACACAACGAGGCCGGCGGCCTCCCAATCGCACGAGAGAGAGAGGAGACGAGAGAGAGAGGCGGGCTGATGGTGGTCTTCTTCCTCCCAGGCGGATTCTGCAAATACAGCAGTCGGCTCTGTTCACTATTCTCCCATGCCTGTTCGTATATATAACATATATACAGGCAGTTTCACTTCTCCACGGCAAGAGAGAAGTAATGGCAGTTTTTTTTTTATTCCCCCACGTGAATAGCAAGCTCCAATATTATAATAGCAACATGACTTTTATATTTTATCTCAGTGGGTGGTTATGACACCTCCATGTGAACAAGATAAATTCTCCACCATTTCAAATAATCAATGGTGGCGGTGGGTTTTTCTCTCTCTCCAAAAAGGAAAGCCACTAGATCCGGTTTGGATCTGAACCAAACGCAACAAATCACCACCTTGGTTCGGGATCCGAATTCACCATCTGCACGAAGCATCAACTGCACCAAGCAACTCTGCATAAAGCACTGACTGCGCGAAGCAACAACCTGCACGAAGCACCACCCCAAAAATGAGGCGTCAGCCGACTTGCTCCAGTCGACTCAGTAGAATCCGTCATCTCCTTCCAAGTGCGAGGTCACCAAGCCCGCATCTTGGACATCCTTCGAAGTTTCAGAACTTCCTGCACGCTGCGGACAATTTCTCCTAATGTGACCAACCTGTCTGCAGTGGTAACACGTCACTGCCTTCTTCGATTCCGACCGAGCTCGTGCACTACTCGATCCTCTATCAAAATTCCTCCCTCGTCCATGCGCTACCAAGATCTGGTCACCCCTAGGAGTGGGGTCCTTGAACATCTGACTGGATAATAGCGCCGACGTGACTTCTTCCAGCCCCACCGTATCTTTTCCATACAGGAGCGTAGTCACCATGTGCTTGTACGACGCCGGGAGCGAGGTAAGAAGCAAGAGGGCCTTGTCTTCTTCCTCCACCTTCGAGCCAACCACATGCAATTGGCTCAGAAGACCGTTGAACACATTGAAGTGTTCCTGCAGGTTGCCACCTTCCTGCATCTTCAGCGCGTAGAGGCGCTGCTTCAGCAACAATCTTGTCGTCACAGATTTTGCCAAGTACAGTCGCTCCAGCTTCTCCCAAAGCCCGACTGCCGTCTCTTCATCCCCGATGTTGAAGAGCACCTGGTCAGCAACACACATCCGGATTGTGCTCGTGGCTTTTTCATCAAGATCCTTCCATTCCTCATCTTTCATCGCTGTGGATAATTTGTCGCGCCCCCGCAAGACTCGAATCAAACCTTGTTGAACCAACATATCCTTAACTCGAATCTGCCATAGGCTAAAATTCCCACTACCATCGAACTTCTCTACTGAAAATCTTTCCAAAACAGCGTTCTTCCCTGCCATGACTGTCCCTGACAAACTAGAAGACCTGATTTGTTCAAAGGTCGGATCTGAAAGAGTGGGAAGAGGACCTAGTCGTTCACCACCGCAGTCAAACCGTTCCTAGAACGTCCAATCACGGTCGTCTACCGAACCTGGCTCTGATACCACTTGATAGGAAATGAGCTCGATATTTCCTCTGGACAGTCAAAAATGCAAGAAAATAGCGTCAATATTTTATAAAATATTGATCAATATAACAGTAACAACGTCTGATACAAAACGCCACGGAGAAGCCGGACTTGCTCGATCCGCGGGAGAGAGGACAATCTTGACTGCAATCCGCTAGCACAGCGGACGCACAAGGTTCGTTGAAACCTTCGACGTCAAGTCCGACGTCCAACAGCAACCACCACCAGAGACCAACGCCACTACCGGAGACAAACGCCACCACCGAGATCCGACGCCGTCAAGGCTAACTGCACACACGCAAGCCTTCGACGTCCACGGCGATCTCCTCCAAGCCCGACGACGACTCCCTCTCCAACGCCGGAGGCTCACTTCCAAGGCCGGCAATATCTCCTTCTTCAACGGCGAAACACAACGAGGCCGGCGGCCTCCCAATCGCACGAGAGAGAGAGGAGACGAGAGAGAGAGGCGGGCTGATGGTGGTCTTCTTCCTCCCAGGCGGATTCTGCAAATACAGCAGTCGGCTCTGTTCACTATTCTCCCATGCCTGTTCGTATATATAACATATATACAGGCAGTTTCACTTCTCCACGGCAAGAGAGAAGTAATGGCAGTTTTTTTTTTTATTCCCCCACGTGAATAGCAAGCTCCAATATTATAATAGCAACATGACTTTTATATTTTATCTCAGTGGGTGGTTATGACACCTCCATGTGAACAAGATAAATTCTCCACCATTTCAAATAATCAATGGTGGCGGTGGGTTTTTCTCTCTCTCCAAAAAGGAAAGCCACTAGATCCGGTTTGGATCTGAACCAAACGCAACACTTAATGCGGTCGTGAAGTGTTCCGCTTCCGACGGAGTGGTGGTGGATGTACTCAAGGCCCTCTGCAAGGTCAGTGGCGACATGTATGCCGGAGATCCAGGAGCACAACAACGTAAAGTTAGAGTTCCGAGTGTTGTGTAGGCAGTCGGTGAGGGAGCCACCAGAATATACATGCGCAAATTAAATGATCTGCACCTAATAAATTGTTTCGCACTTAAATTTTCATGATTTGCACGTAGCCAGAATTGGTTTTGAAGTAATATCGCTCTTAAATAAAGCGTAAATTCACTAAAAATGACATTCTAAAAGAATGAGACAGCAGGGGAAGAGCAGCAAACCGTTGGCAGTTGTATCAAATTAAGCTTTAAGTGCTGGCAGAAGTCTTCTACGCCGTCATAGCTCAGCCACCGGTCTCTTAAACCCCAGCATACAGTGGTCTTAATTTTCCAGGAACTGCTAGCTAATGTTGTTCTCATGTCCTCAACATAGTGCTGTTACAGGAATGGGTTCCAGTAATCAGAACGCTATCAAAAAATAATGGATTCTAGTAATTATAGCTGTTGAAAGAGGGGAAAATAGAACTAGAAGGTGTAATTTATTCATCCATATAGGGGCTATTATTAGCATTACAACATGACTCTTAAACTGGACTCACGATGTGGGACTAAACTCCTAAAGACTCTAATAGACTCATAATAATAAACTCATAATTCCAACACTCCCCCTCAAGCTGAAGGGGGACCCTTCAGCTTGGACATAACAAACTAACGGCAAAGGAGGTGGATGATGTGGGACAAAACATCAGATGAGCCACCGGGGGAAATACCAAACCGGGGAATCAAGTCGGGGACATAGCCACACACGACACTGACCCACACACGACGCAGGATCCACACACGACGCAGACTCACTGGAAACCGGTCAACCAACATCACCAACACACACAACATGCGACAGAGAACGAAAGATGTGGAGCAAATCATCAACCGGGCAACCGGGGATAATCCGTCGGGGATAATCTGCCGGAGATAATCCGCACGAATAGCGGTCCCACGCGACACAGTCCCACACGACACGGCCCCACGCGACACAACCCGCTGAGATTAAAACACCAACATCAATCGCATCCCAACACACGACCAATCGAAAGAAATATGGGGAGACACAAACACACATACAACAAGCCTAGAGGCCGTGTGGAACGAAAGCGAAAAGTCGGGAAAGATCATCCGAGTCGCATTTGTCCCAACACTCCCCCTCACATGAATAACACGTGCAGATAGGCATAACTAGACCAAATAAAGTAAATACGAACAACATATAATGAAAGACACAATGACGGCTAAAAACTACCACAGAGATGCTGAAACTACCACAAAGAGGCAGCATCGGCGAGATATCAACACCCCAGAAGGGGTAGCAGCGGATGAAAGTGTTGAAAACACTAGGGGCAGCGGCCGGAGCTGGAGCAGGACAGCGTCGTCGTAGAAGTAGCATACATCAGCCGCAGCATCAGCAATCTGCATTTGGACTGGATCTTGACTGAATCTGGACATCAGAACAGGGAGATGGGATCTTGACGCAGCAGGGAGACGGGATCTTGACGCAGGAGAACAGTCGGCAGCATCAACAGGAAATGGGATCAGCCGCAGCAGGCAGCACCGTCGGCTTCATCAGCACTTGGCGCAGGAGAATGACGATAGGTCGTCGACGGGAGAAGCATCCAGTGAGAAGCAGCTGGATCGGCGTCGATGTCGCAGTGACGCAGGCGGGACCGGCGTTGATGTCGCAGCCGTCGATGTAGAAGCGATGTAGCAGTGAAGCGGGATCGGCGTCGATGTAGAAGCAGCCGTCGGCTTCGACTGGATCGAGCGCAGCAGCAGGTGGCACCGTCGACGAGAGCAGCAGCCGTGGTCGATGACGAGAGCAGCAGCCGTGCGAGAAGGCGTCAACAGGAACGCAGACAGGAACGACGGCGATGTCGATGAGCAGCGGAGGAGCCCTGCGTCGTGGAGGGGATCAGAGGCCGCTCCCGTCGACGAAAACAAAAGTCCGTCTCATCGACGGGAGCGGAAGCAAGACTTGTTGACGAGAACGCTAACGGGAGAAAGGGACGGGATCTCGAGAGGAAGCCAAACAGAAATTCCAGTCGTCAATATTTAATATTAGGGCAACGAGATTTCAGTGAGGAGTTAATTCCTGCTCTGATACCATGTTGAAAGAGGGGAAAATAGAACTAGAAGGTGTAATTTATTCATCCATATAGGGGCTATTATATAGCATTACAACATGACTCTTAAACTGGACTCACGATGTGGGACTAAACTCCTAAAGACTCTAATAGACTCATAATAATAAACTCATAATTCCAACAATAGCATTAGTATATAATGTTCTAAGAAGGGGAGCCTTCGCGCACTGGCTGAGGTGTTGTCGTGTGACCTTGAGGTCGCGGGTTCGAGTCCTGAAAGCAGTCTCTTGCAAAAATGCAAGGTAAGGTTTGCTTACATTTCACCCTTGTGATGGGAGTCAGGGGTGTTCACGAACCGAATCGAATCGATTAATACATCAGTCGAATCCAAAATTGGGATAGAATGCAGAGATTCGAATTCGGATTTGGATTCGTCCCTAAATCTTGGATTCGGATTCGGGCTTGGGGAAGTTTAATTTGTATAAAAAACTTATATTAAGGCTTATGAGAAGTTTAATTTGTTATATAAAATTTATTAAATTATATTTTTCTACTATTCGCGAACTATTCGCGAATCCTTTTAACAGACATAATATTATTCATATTCGAATTCAGATACCAATCGAATCCAAGGATTCGAATTCGAAAAATACGAATTTTTATCGAATCGATTCCCGAATTGTTCACGAACTATTTGGTTTGCGAACAACCCTTGTGAGAACCCTCGCTGCGCGGCGATGCATTATGCACCGGGCTGCCCTTTTTTTATATAATGTTCTAAGAAATTATGCATTCAATGACAGTAAGAGAATTGATTAAAAAATACACTTCAGAAATCTTTTTTGAAAAATTATAAGGACCTGCAAAATCTACTAACAGTGCACTTGATTTTGTTAGTACTTGCTTGTGACTTAATCATGAGTGGCACTGCTTGTTTGTGCTAACAGTAGTCCTTGGGCACATGCAAATAGGGGCGGATTCAAGAATTTCAATAAGGGGGGCCAGGCATGATCTTCCTTTAGCCAAAAAAAATTTTAAACGTCTTCATCGTACCGGAGTCGTTTCTCCATCGTCCGGCCACCTTTTTTGCATTCTATATTCTGTGTCTGTATTCTAAAATTCGTCCACCACTGTAACCGCCTATGTTCTTAATAGTGAAAATTCGACGGCTGCTGTCCGTGGACGTAGCCCATCTTGGGGTGAATCACATAAATCTGTGTCATCTGTGATTGTTTATTTCTGCTTCATTCTTCATTCTTCTCATATTTTTGCAACAACATGAATAAGGAAAATAGCATAAACGAAAATGTCCTAATGATGCCTAAATGGGCCTTATGTGTCTGGCTCGGGTTCTGTCTTAGAAACCTTCTTGCAGCATGAATAGACATGAGATTCATGCATGTACAACGGTACCTGAGTGAATGTCCGATTTGGTTCAACTCATCCAATATTAAGCTTAACCTCGCGGTTTTACCTTTTTTGCTAAGGTGGTAAGAGCACTTCCTAGAAGATCACTCATCCCAAAATTATTCGCACTCAGAACTCACTTAACTATGAACTCCCTGATAGAACTCCACTACTTGCTCAGAAAATCTCATATGATATTTAGATGTACCAATTGTTACGAAAGTCCATTAACTTTTCCTTCAGTTTTGATGTTGATTTAGTCAATTCATGCACCTCCTTTTACCTAGAAGCCTGTCATTCTAAAAATTTGCCAAGATCTGCCTTTTTTTTTTCTTCATTCTTCAAAGACGCTCTCCGCCATCCTTGAATTCAGGATATTACAATGGAACTAATGGGGTGTGTTTACATAATGGGCCTAGTCCACTTGGGATATCAAATTTGGTGCATGAACCAGCGACAGACAGTAGAAATGGTGCACGAGTTGATGGAGTAAACAAGGACGGGATGCGAAGATAGTGCATACCATGTTGCTATTTCATGACACCAACCGTTCAAGGAGAATGAATGAATGATATTCCCAAATTGGATGATGACCTAACTTGAGATTATCCCGATCATCCACGCTTACAAGAGACAGAGACAACACCGGAAATACTTCAAATTTTGCTATATGAAACAATAAAACCTTCCCAAAAGATAGGAATGCCGGAAAGCTAGAGAACAATACTGACAGTAAAGATTGTAATAATGGACGGTAACTTTTTTACAATGAAAAGAATTAAAGATAATATCTCAGTTCAATCTAAACTGTGGTAAACAACACATTGATAAAAAGAAGCAACAAATTCAAGGCAAAATGTATTCCACACAACCAGTTAGGTACGTATAAGGCCTTCAATAAAAAAATCAAAGCAACAAAAAGTTACCGAAAAATACTAGAACAAAGTAGATAACTCGTGCAAGCACTTTCAAATTTCTATCAAGAAGACTTAGGGCCCGTTTGGCACGGCGGTGGTGGTCGTGAACATGGTTACGATGTTAAATTTTTGTGTGTTTTTACCAAGTACAAGAAACCAATGATGAACAGAACGAAGTAACTCTTAACTAGGCAATTGATTTACAAAGAGAGAAGCTGACTACAAGGTGCATACACCTTGAATCACGTCAGCTGATGATATATAAAAAAACAATAAAACTTGTTGCGGACAAGGTCCGCTTCTCCACTAGGTGACGTTGAGCTTGTCAACGCACTCTCCACTTCAACTCACTCAACCATGCACTCTTCACCTCACAGTGCACTCTCCACCTCTCGCTGAGGTGCGGGTTGGGGTTGGACCTCTTGGGGTGTAGGCACACTCCCACTCGGCAACTCTTCTCTTCCCTTCTACTCTCTCTCACTTTCTCTCTCTTCACTTTCGCATTAGCATTTACATAAAAGGGGCGGGGGGGTATTTATAGTAAACACACAAATAGGGGAGAGAGGGGGGGGGGGGGGGGGGGGGGGGGGGGGGGGGGGACACCACCACCTTGCATGCATGCATCACATCACCTCACATGCACTCACAACACTTCACAAGCTCCACTCGGCAGCAACCACACAGCCCCCCTACTTGATTCCACTCGCCAACTTCCTCTAGGCATCCCACTCGCCAAACCATGCACAGCACTCCACCTTTACAAGGCCCAACTCCTCACTCTTCTCCACTCGCACAGCTTGCACAAGGCCCAACTCCTCACTCTTCTCCACTCGGCAACCTACATGGCCCACTCGCCAGCCACAACACTCCCCCCTATACATCCACTCGCACAAGGCAGGTCTCCCACTCGGCAAGGACCAGCAGCCCCTCCTCTGCTCTCCACTCGCCTGGACACACCTGCAGGCTTCCACTCGCCAGCTAGGCTCCATCCCACTCGCCTATGCATGAGCCCACTCGCCTCTTCCAAATGGCAGCCCCCTTCACAACTTGGACTCACCAGCAAGGGCAGCTCCCCCACTCGCCAGCCACCCTCTCACTGCCTCCACTCGCCCCACTCGCCTGCCACCTCCCACTCGCCCCCCTTCTCACTTCAATTTTCAACACTCCCCCTTGAAGTGAGCTTCAGGGACGACTCCAAGGCAAGCGCGAAGCTTCTTGAATGGCCCCGCAGATAGGGGCTTCGTAAAGATGTCCGCCAGGTTCTCTTCACTCCGCACGTGCTCCACCGCAAGCGAGCCACCCAACACCTTCTCTCGGATGAAGTGGTGCTCGATCTCTATGTGTTTCGTTCTTGCGTGACACACTGGGTTGGTTGCCAGCTTCAGAGCGCTATCGTTGTCGCCACGCAGCACAGTAGGTCCGCTGACCTTCTCATCCACATCTTCCACCAGCCTCCTCAGCCAGACACACTCCTGAGCTGCTAAGGACGACGCCTTGTACTCGGCCTCAGTGGTGGAGAGGTAAATGGAGTCCTGCTTCTTGCTGCACCACGAGATGGCAGTGGCTCCACACATGAACACGTAACCTGATGTCGACTTGCGGTCATCAGCGTCTCCTGCGTAGTCTGCATCTGTGTATCCATGCAGCTTGAAGTCGGTCCTCCCTCCATAGAACAACCCCATCTCCAGGGTGCCCTTCACATATTTCAGTATCCCCTTGGCTGCCTCCAGATGAGGCTTCCGCGGCTCCTGCATGTACCGACTCACTCGGCCGACAGCAAAGGCGATGTCCGGCCTTGTGATGGTCAGATAGATAAGGCTCCCCACCAGTGCCCGGAAGATCTTCGGATCAGGAAGAATCCTCCCTTCTTCCTTCCGAAGCTTCAGCCCAACCTCCAGTGGAACGGAGCTACTCTTCCCCTCCTTCATGCTGAATCTCTCGACGATCTTCTCGGCATACGCCTTCTGGGTCACGAGCAGCCCGCCACTTCTCTTCTCCACTTGAAGTCCAAGGAAATTGTGCAGTTCACCAAGATCCTTCATCTCAAACCGGATTGCTAGCTGCTGTCTCAGCGCCGCGACCTCTTCACCGTTGTTCCCTGTCACGATCATGTCGTCGACGTACAACAGCATCAGCACGTGAAGATCTCCACTCTTCTTCACAAACATGCTAGAGTCTGAGTCTGAGGCATCGTAACCACAGAACTGCAGATACTCTGCAATCTTCCCATACCAGGCTCTCGGCGCCTGTTTCAACCCATAGAGGGCCTTCTTCAGCTTGCAGACGTGACGCGGCTGAGACTTGGACACGTATCCAGGTGGTTGCACCATGAATATGTCATTGTCTATCTCTCCGTATAGGAACGCGTTCTTCACATCCAGCTGCCACAACTTCCACCCTCTGCACGCTGCTAGGGCAATGACCGTCCTCACCGACGTCATCTTCGCCACAGGACTAAACGTCTCCTCGTAGTCCTCTCCATAGGTTTGGGAGAAACCTCGAGCGACAAGCCTAGCCTTGTACCGCTCCACTTCTCCACCAGCTTTCTTCTTCACCTTGTACACCCACTTGCAGGTGACAGGCTTGATGCCCTCTACCATGGGAACAAGATCCCATGTCTCGTTCTTCTTCAGGGCCTCCATCTCCTCGTCCATGGCCACGTCCCACTCCTTGGTGCCAACAGCATCTTCAAAGCGGGCAGGTTCCCTCTCGTCGGTGGTCCTGCAAAGAAGCAAGAGACCAAACTCACGAAGTTCCCCTCCTTATAGCGAGCAGGCGGGACGATGGTCCGCTTCGACCTCCTCAAGGCTTGGCCACTTTCTACCGCTCCGGTAGACTCCTCTCCAGCTCCTCCTTCAACATCTCTTGAAGCAGCGCTCCCCCTGCTTCTAGAGCTTGAAGCTCCACCTGAGCCAGAAGCTCCCCCTGAGCCAGATGCTCCTCTTGAGCCAGATGGCGATGGGGCACTTGGAGATAACTCCAACTCCACCATAGAGTCCTCAGTGACTCTCTCTTCTCCTCTGCTCGATTCTCCGCTCTCCGGCAGCACCACAGAAGAAACTCCCTGATACGAGATCAGTTCGTCAAACACAACGTCGCGCGAGACGACAAACTTGTGGGTCTGCGGGTTCATGTACTTCCATCCCTTCTTCCTCTCGTCGTAGCCGATGAAGACGCACTTCCTCGCTTTCGGCTCCAACTTGGTTCTCTCCGCCTCTGGAACGTGCACAAAGCAGGTAAAGCCAAACACCCTCATGTGACTCACATCTGGCTTCTCCCCGAACATGAGTTGGTGTGGAGACACCATCCTGTTGGGACTCAGAGGTAGCCGGTTGATCACATGGGTGGCACATGCCATTCCCTCCGCCCATAGGGCTTTGGGAATCCCCTTGGCATGTAGCCAACTCCTGGTAGTCTCCACCAGATGGCGGATCTTCCTCTCTGCCACCCCATTCTGCTGAGGGGTGTGGGCGCAAGAGAGCTCTCGCCGGATGCCAAACTTCCTGCAGAAAGAGTTAAAAGCGTTAGAGGTAAACTCTCCCCCGTTATCACTTCTCAACTTCTTCACCCTCAGGTTCAGCCTCCCCTCCACTAGTTCCTTCCACTCCTGGAACTTCTCGAACACCTCCGCCTTCTCCCTCATGAAGTACACCCACGTGTAGCGAGTGTAATCATCCACCAAGACCAGCGCATATTTGTTTCCTCCATACGTCAGGGTGGCGCACGGCCCCATCACATCAGCATGTACGCACTCAAGAGGTGCCCTACACCTGGTCTCCGACTTGTCAAATGGAAGTCGATGTGACTTTCCAAACTGACAACCTTCACACACATGGCCGTCGCCGCAAGAAGAGAGGTTGGGCAGGCCAGACACCAGGCCCTTCGCCGCTATCATCTTCAGCTTGTCCATCCCTACGTGACCTAGCCTCTCATGCCAGATCGTTGCGCTGTCGTTGGTCTTCAGCTTGTCCACATAGGCACTTGCAGAAAGAACGTACAAGTCCTTCACCCTTCTCCCGGTGAGCGTGACATCAGCATCAACTGAAGACAGGTTCTTCAGGAACTTCACCACCTTCGGTCCGAACAACACGTGGTAACCTGCATCCACTGCATTCGCAACCGAGAAGAGATTCTTCTTCATGCCCGGCACGTGATACACACTCTTCAGTGTCACGGGCTTCTCTTCACTTCCCAGGGATACCATCCCTTCCTTCTCAACTGGATGCACTGTATCATCCGCCGTGATGATATCATCAGTTCCACCATACGCCTTCAAGGAGGCAAACTTCGACACATCTCCAGTGAGATGGTGCCCGCAACCGGAGTCCACTATCCAGTCGTTCTCGAAGCTGACCGAGGCTAAGGCATCGACTGACGTTGCCGTCATCTCAACCAAGAAGCAGTTGTCACCGCCTTCACCACCCTGGTGACCTCGACCTCTTCTTTCACCTCTTCTTCCACCTCTCTGATGGTCACCACCTCTTCGGTGGTCTTCCTCTCTCTCAGCAACATGACCGGCCTTGAGATTAGACCGGCACTCCTTTGCCATGTTCCCATACTTCTTGCAGGCAAAGCAGAGGGGTCTCCCCCTCTGGTCATATGGGGGGAGGAAGTTCTCCCTAACTCCCTGAGAGGACGTTGAAGGTCCATCTCCGGAGTTCTTCTTCTTCTTGTCCCAAGGCTTCCTCTTGCCTGAGAACAACGCCTCGCTATCTCCACCTGAGATAGACACTCCTGCCATCTGCTTCGCTAAGCTCTCCTGTGACGACAACAGGTTCTCTAGCTCCAGTAAGGTGGGCTGATTAGCCCATCCTTGCACAGATGTGATAAAGGGAACATACTCCTTCCTCAGACCTTTGAGTATGTGTCTCTTCAGCTTCGCTTCTGAGATCGGCTCGTCAGGATCCAAAGCCGAGATCTCTGCACACAGGTTCTTCACCTTCAAGAAGAAGGTGGATATCGACAACTCTCCCTGAGTGGACCGCGCCAACTCATTCTCCAGGAACTGTAGTCGCGCTACGTTCTTCTTGTTGAATAGCCCATCAAGGGCACTCCATATCTCTGACGCTGACTTGCAAGTTGCACCCCATGATGTGGTCGAACAAGTCAGGAGAGATAGCTCTCTTCAAGGTGAACTCCGCCTTGGCGTTGGTCTTCCTCCACGCTCTCACAGCTAGACCATTGTCATCGATAGGAAACACTTCTGCCTGCTCTTCTCCTCCAACGACCTCCCATAGGTCCTCTCCAAGCAGGTAGCTCTCCATGCATGACTTCCACTTCTTGTAGTTGGTCTGGGTGAGCAGCTCAATGCCTAGTCCTCTCGCAAATCCTCCTCCGCCGTCCATCTTGGATTGTCAACCTTGAACCTCGATAGCACGCGCCGCTTCAGCAACCTGCCTCTGATACCATGTTAAATTTTTGTGTGCTTTTACCAAGTACAAGAAACCAATGATGAGCAGAACGAAGTAACTCTTTAACTAGGCAATTGATTTACAAAGAGAGAAGCTGACTACAAGGTGCATACACCTTGAATCACGTCAGCTGATGATATATAAAAAACAATAAAACTTGTCGCGGACAAGGTCCGCTTCTCCACTAGGTGATGTTGAGCTTGTCAACGCACTCTCAACTTCAACTCACTCAACCCTGCACTCTTCACCTCACAGTGCACTCTCCACCTCTCGATGAGGTGCGGGTTGGGGTTGGACCTCTTGGGGTGTAGGCACACTCCCACTCGGCAACTCTTCTTTTCTCTTCTACTCTCTCTCACTTTCTCTCTCTTCACTTTCGCATTAACATTTACATAAAGGGGGGGGGGTATTTATAGTAAACACACAAATAGGGGAGAGAGGGGGGGGGGGACACCACCACCTTGCATGCATGCATCACATCACCTCACATGCACTCACAACACTTCACAAGCTCCACTCGGCAGCAACCACACAGCCCCCCTACTTGATTCCACTCGCCAACTTCCTCTAGGCATCCCACTCGCCAAACCATGCACAGCCCTCCACCTTCACAAGGCCCAACTCCTCACTCTTCTCCACTCGGCAACCTACATGGCCCACTCGCCAGCCACAACACTCCCCCCTATACATCCACTCGCACAAGGCAGGTCTCCCACTCGGCAAGGACCAGCAGCCCCTCCTCTGCTCTCCACTCGCCTGGACACACCTGCAGGCTTCCACTCGCCAGCTAGGCTCCATCCCACTCGCCTATGCATGAGCCCACTCGCCTCTTCCAAATGGCAGCCCCCTTCACAACTTAGACTCGCCAGCAAGGGCAGCTCCCCCACTCGCCAGCCACCCTCTCACTGCCTCCACTCGCCCCACTCGCCTGCCACCTCCCACTTGCCCCCCTTCTCACTTCAATTTTCAACATACGAACCGTTTTTCGTTTGAGAGTTTTGATCCGGTGAGTTTGGACAAAAATATCATTGACATGAAATTTATGTCTGACCTGACATCGGTTCTTACCGCCCCCAAAAAAATAAAGCACTAATTTTAAACATAAAAATGGATGGAGTTCCTTCGGTGAGGTCGGACGTTCAAGAACAATGGTTCGTAACCACTGTGTTCAGGACCGTCACCACTGTGCCAAACGGGCCTGCTGGTATTTGGTGTGTATTTAGCACAAATTGGTGTGCGTTTAGCGCCCTCCTCCTTTGTATTTAATCCCACATCTCCAATCATGTATTTGATCTCCCTCCTGTGTATGTGTATATGGGAGACATGTAATGAGTAATGTAAGTAGATATTTTTATTCTTAATTGAATAAATAGAAGTAATATTCCATTTCTTCATGGTATCAAAGCCAAGTTCTGCAACACGCTCGAGCCGAACGCAATCTTTTCCGCAAGTTTGAACCTCGTCATCGATCGTCCAGTCAAAACAGCTCCTATCCTCGTGCGGAAGGAGGGAGTGAAGACGCTGGAGATCGAGTCGATCAAGATCATTGGATAGGAGTGCGAGAAGAAGTAGAGCTGTGTGAAATTTTTCGATCTGTGTCCCTTTCCGAAATCCTGGTCCGGGTTAAGTGGTGTGCTGACACGTGGTGAAATCTCGTGAGTAACCGCGTGGCAAAAAAACTAAATCGCAGCTCTATGATACTTCGCCATTTTTTCTCTCCTCCCAAGCTTCATTTATTCTGGAAGCAACTGATCTATCATACTCGACAACCTCTCAGTTTTTCGCTTGTTCGAAGAGCTCCAAGCAGGTTAGTTGAAGTAGAGAGGCGCGTCTGGGATATTATGTGATTGTAAAGTACCATTAAAACATAAAGACAAGTTTTATCGTACTGCAATTAGACCAACAATGCTCTACGGTTCTGAGTGTTGGGCAGTGAATGGTGTACATGAGCAAAAAATGGGAGTTGCGGAGATGAGAATGCTTAGGTGGATGTGTGGTCACACGAGACTGGATAAAATTAGGAATGAATGTATCAGGGATAAGCCAGGAGTGGCGCCAATTGTAGAGAAGATGTGAGAAGCTCGTTTAAGATGGTTTGGACATGTACATAAGAGACCATTAGAGGCACCTGTTAGGCTTTGTGAGAGTTTAGTCACTAGACATGTTAAACGGGGGAGGGGTAGACCAAAAAAGACTTAGAATGAAACTATAAGGAAAGACATAATGTACTTAGGCATTAGTGAGACTATGATTAAAGATAGGGCGCAATGGCGACAGAGGATCCATATAGCCGACCTCACTATGGTGGGATAAAGGTTTGAGTGTTGTTGTTTATGCATTTGGATTCTCAAACTTCACTTCCTCTGGTAGCAATCAACCTCTCCTACCTTATAGTTCATCTACAGTCTTTGTAGAAGACGATTTCCATGGAGATCAAATTCAATCTCCATAGAGATCTGTATGCTCTATGGAGATCAAATTTGATTTTCATGTAATATCATATCTTTTTTTTGTAGGGTGCAAGAAAAATAAACAGTTATGTATTTACAGTAGCCGACAGTGAAGTTAAAGCCTATGAGATGTATTGTACATATGCAAGTAAAGTTGATTTTAGCGTGCGTAAAGAGCACGAAATATGTTGGTCTGGCACAAAAAACTCTTAAGAGAGTTTTGAGTAAGAGCCGACACTTTTCTCCTAAAATGATGTGACCGGGCAGAACATAATAAACATTGGACTGTGGAGTTGGACATCAGTACGTACGACATACATTGTTCATGTTATAAGTTCCATACTAATGAGATGATATGTAGCCATGCACTTAAAATGTATAATCACAAGAGTGTCACTTGTATCTCTGATAAATATATTCTGAAACGGTGGACAATAAATGCAAAGAATGACATCTACTAGAACATGGGTACATCCGTACATGTACCTTATCGACTCCTGGGGCAGCATGAGTGACAATAAATGCAAACAATGGGATGCTATGTAGCCATGCATTTAATGTTAGCAATGAAAACTTGGAGAGGAGGTTTTGGTATTTTTAAAATGTAGAGAAGTCATTGTTATTATGCAAAATGTCAAAGGAAGTCCGCGTTATTAACCCTTATTTAAAATGAACAAGGTTAGCCTAGTGTTTATGTACTCAATTTTATTTATTTTAATTTTTCAATCTTTGGTGATAGTGTCAATAGAATCAAATAAAGTCACAGTAGAGCTTTAATAATCAAACATGATAACAACAGTGGAGATTACTATTACTTCATAATAACCTTATGTACTCAATTTTGTTGATAACTTTAATTATGTCTATCAAACTCAGTTGGCTCACATAATTGTACAAATACTTTTGGAATTCGATTACCATTAGAGGGGAAAAAAGTTGCATAAGGATGTAAATTCAAAGCATTCACTTCCATATTCGCTGTTTTGCTAGCCATATGATCCAATTTACTTTTTAAATCGGTTTTAGTGAATTTTGCATGTGGTTTTGCTGCGAACCTGACATCTTCACCCGAATTGGGCATACCAAGTATCAATGCTACTTCATTGATAGAAAAACATAACTCTTTGGAGCCAAAAGAAAAAACATTCCACGTAGCATCATAACATGACATCAGAACATATATTAGAGATATGTTTTGTGGAAGTCGGGGGCTTCAAAGATTTGTAAAGCTCTGACTTCATATAATACCAACTTCTTTTGTTCATCCAAAATGCATATTACATTATATGCTTGTGCACAAACATTTGACAAGTAACATCTTGAACTAAAAATGTGTGGTTTGGAGATATACTTCTTCTCCATAACCCTATAACAAAGTTGCTAAACAACAAACATTATATTCTGCTAGAAATATGTTTTGATCTACATGATATTATGTTTGATCTACGCAATATTATGTTTCAATCCCTATGGAGACTGATTTCGATCTCTACAGAGATCGAATTTGATCTCCATAGAGATCGAATTCGATCTCCATGGCGATCAAGTAATGCCACGTGTCATAATCATGTAACTCCCTGACGGAAATCTCACTCCGGGACACGGATCCAAACATTTCGCGTGACCCCCGAGGAGCAGGAGCGACCGACCTTGCAAGAAAGAGGCGCGGACAGGGTTGATAGGCTCGCGGGAAGAGCACAGACAGACAGGCGATTACCTTGGAGTTGTTTGTGTAAATAACTGAGGAAGCTTGTGCGCAGACAGGGTTGCTAGGCTCGTGGGAAGAGCATAGGCGGACATGCGATTACCTTGGAGCTGTTTGTGCGAACAACTGAGGAAGCTTGTGCGGGTTTGAAGGAGACATTGGCGAGATTCTAGTTGAAGCTATTGCGAGCAGCGGAAACTTGAGTGAGAGAGGAAGTTGGTGCGAACAAAAGAAAAAGAGGAGCTTGAAGACTGCGAGCTTGCAGACCTGGCACCCACCGTGGGAGAAGATGTGAGCTTGTGCGAACTTAAGCAATAAGGCTGGCGAACTTCAGTTTCAGGCGAACTCCCAAAGTAGGCGGTCACTAGTTGTCTGAACAGCGAGGAGAGTTTTCAATAGTTCGCGCGATCTTCTTTAAGCGACATCAGATAAGAACTTCAATTTTAGGCAATCAGGCAATCATGTATTGAAGGTGGTGCAAGCTTGAAGGCCAGTCAAACTCAAAAGAAGGGAGATTGTGGAGTTGCGGACTCACGACAAGAGTTCGGGCGGACTCAAAAGGAGACACTAACTAAAGGTACTCACTGCAAGCTCTGATCTGCAACAAGTGTTGAAGTTAGAAGTTGGGAGGAAACCGAAATCCTTGCCGATCTCCATGCAAGATCTTCTGGTTAGCAGGTAGTGTTGGCGAGCCCTTCATGGAGAAGCTAGTTGCCAAGATGGAGGAGGACCTAAATGTATTCTTTGAGTTCTTACGGATGTCCAAAGGCGAAGGATCAGCTTAGACACAGTTGCCTCCAGCAAAGTTGGATCTTCCTCCTGTGGAACTGAAACTCATTGGATCAGCTACGTACTTGAGCTGGTCGTGTCGGGTGAAGAGGGCACTTTCCGAGAGGAACCGAAAGGATTACCTGACTGGTGAGAAGGGGGAAACAGAAAAGGACTCGGTTGGATACAATGAATGGAAGACTACACATAGTCTGTTACACATTTGGCTCCTAAACTCAATAGTTGCGTTTATAGCTGTCATGATGGATGGCATAGAGACAGTGAGTGTTGTTTGGGGGAAGTCACAGAGGATCTATGCGGGAGTCGACAACAACATGAGGGTGTTTCAGATCGAGAGAGAGAGAGACAGTAACACAAGGAGATCGATTGATCCAGGAGTATGTCACAGATCTTGAGCGATTATGGGCAGACTATGATTATTTCTCACAAGCAGTATGTTGCAAAGATCCCGAGTACAGAAAAGGGGAGCGAGATGCTCAGAGACGGACTATGCACTTTATGAGAGGGTTGAATCCAACATTTGAGCCAAGATGTGCAATGTTACTCGCTCAGCCACAAATCTCGTCCTTGGATGAGATGATCTCAGCCATGATGCAGGAGGAGAGCCTGATTCGGCTCCAGTCTAGTACTGATGCACTTTCAGGAGTGAAATCGGCTCTTGTGGTCACCAATTCAGGGCACACTGGATACAAGAGTGAGACATGACAGTGTTTCAATTATGTTGAGATAGGTCATCTTCAACTGGCTTGCCCCAAGCCACCAAAGGAGCGAGATGCGGGTGGGCGGGGACAGTTTGAGGGTCGCGGTCGCTGTCGTGGGGGTCGTAGAGGTGGTGGAAGAGGAGACTACTGAGCAAATTTGATGATAGCAGGCAAAGAGACATAAATGAGTATGGTTGATGCGAGTTACTCAGAGGAGCAGAGAATTTTGGATGCTTACTCTCAGCTAATGCGGAGGAAGCAAGAGGGTTTGGTCGACAACGCACTCACTGCAGCTTCATCCAAGGGTAACGTTGCCTCTTTTGCTCACTCGGCCACAGGTACTTATGATAAACTTGCCCTCGCATTTGTATCCACCACTAGCTCACTATATTGGATAGTCGATTCGGGTGCCTCTCGATATGTTACTGGGGATGTTGGGGAATTCCTTTCGTACACTCCCCTAGCAGTCCCAGAGCGCATTCAAACTGTCGATGGCACAGGTTAGCCAGTGGTTGGTAAGGGTATTGTGCAATGTACCAACACTTTCACTTTGTCCAATGTTTTGCATGCTCCATCCTTTCCTGTAAATCTCTTATCAATTAGTGTCATTATATCTCAACTAAAATGTGTCGTCTTGTTTGATATCCCAAAGGTGATCTTTCAAGAGAATGAGACTGGCAGGAAACTTGGGACTGACACATGACATAATAGCTTGTGGTACCTGGAGAAGACGAATATGGACTCAGCTCTTTCAACACTGGTAGAGGGTGTTGCAGGTAGTGGAAGAAGCGTGGAGGACTTGCTTCTACTTCATCATCGACGGCTGGGTCACCCTTCTTTCTGTTTTGAGACAAATGTTTCCCCTTTTGTTTGAGAAAGTTAATCATAACAAACTCGTATGTGATGCATGCGAATTGGGAAAACATACCAGAGAATCTTATTCCAGTTCTGATAGTATGAGTTCTTATCCTTTCAATCTAGTACATTCTGATGTTTGGGGACCATGTCTTACACCTACTATAAATGGATTTCAATATTTTGTGTCTTTTATTGATTGTTTTTATCGTGTGATTTGGTTTTTTACTTGATAAAAAATAAGAGTGATGTGTTTGTCTGCTTCAATGATTTCCACAAAGGGGTTCAAACTCAATACGGTGTTGTCGTAAAAGTGTTGAGGTCTGACAATGGGACAGAGTACACCAGCAGGACATTTGAAGAATACTTATCCTCACAGGGAATCCAACACCAAACCACTTGTCCTTACACATCAAAGCAGAATGGTGTAGCCGAACGGAAGAACGGACACCTTCTGGAAGTGACTCGGAGTATGATGATATCGATGAAGGTGTCAAAGTACTTGTGGGGGCAAGATGTTCTAACAGCGACCTATTTGATCAATCGAATGCCCTCACGGGTATTGGATTGTAAGTCTACAATTGAGATGTTGCGAGGGAAGAACGGAGATATTCTTCCCCTCAAGACCTTTGGTTGCGTATGCTTCGTGCAAGACAATATACCCAGTGTGAGAAGTTGGATCTAAGGGCTCTAAGGTGTGTTTTGTCAGGAATTCAGCTACCCCAAAGGGGTATGTATGTTGGAGTCCGGTGGAGAGAAAGTTATTCATTAGTATGAATGTCACATTTAGAGATCTTGAGTCATATTACTCCTTTCTGGTTGACTCGCCTCTTGGTGAATCACTCGTTACAAACAATATGAGGCGAGAAGGGGAGGATAGCGGTGGTGGTGAGCGGATAGTAAGTATCCCTCGTCCTCTTGTGCTAAAGGGAGCGGAGTCAGTTGTGGTGTCGATTCATGAGGACAATGAATCTGTAGATGGTGAACCACAAGCTCAGGGGGAGCTGAGTGTATACGAGAAGAAAGCAGCCGCGTGAGGCTACAATGCTTACAATGCCTACAGTGCCACCTGTGTCAAGTCTCTTGCCTCTGCCTACTCCGATCCTTGAGCCACCTACACTATCCACCTCAAGCTCAACAATCACAGGTGATATGATCCCTCATCTCTCTATTTCCACTCCCTTGCCGGTAAGGCGGAGTTCCCGCAGGAATGCGGGAGTCTCACTTAATCGATATTGTTTTCCTCATGACATTACCCAGTTTGTTTTTCTACTCTCATATATTCCTTGTACATAGAGCATTCATTGCATCTTTGGATATTTTTTCTATTCCTAAGTGTTGGCAGGTTGCTAAGGAGGATTCACAGCGGAAAGCTGCAATGCTAGATGAAATAGGAGCATTACAAAGAATAAAACCTGGGATCTTCTGTCGCTACCACCAAGAAAAAGGGCAGTTGGGTGCAAGTGGATTTTTACTGTAAAACAAAATCCAGAGCGTCAGGTTGAGCGCTGCAAGGCCCGATTGGTAGCAAAGGGATACAATCAAACTTATGACATCGACTATGATGAGACCTTTGCACCTGTCGCAAAGATGAGCACAGTGCGGACACTAATCTCCTTGGCATCGAATGGGGGATGGAAACTGCACCAGCTCGACTTAAGGAATGTCTTTCTTCATAGGGATTTGTTGGAAGAAGTGTACATGGAGGTACCACCGGGCTTTGACACGAGACAAACGGTAGGAAAGGTGTGTAGACTGAGGAAATCTCTGTATGGGCTAAAATAGTCTCCTCAAGCTTGGTTTGACAGGTTTAGAAAATTCATGGTTCACATGGGATATCGGCACACTAATGTTGATCATACGGTGTTCTTTAGGAGAAGTGGAGTTCACACTACAATGTTTGTTGTGTCCGTAGACGATATGATTATTATGGGCAATGACGAGAGGGAAATCGCTCATCTGAAGATGAGATTGGGCAAGGAGTTTGAGGTAAAGGACTTGGGGCAACTAAGATACTTCTTTGGGATTGAGGTAGCTTGCGGTGCAAGGGGGATCGTTCTATCTCAACGGAAATATGTGTTAGATCTGCTCAAAGAGACGGGTATGTTGTGGTGCAGGCCTGCAGTTGCTCCCATTGATCAAAAGTCCAAGCTCAGCGCTGAGGCAGGAGAGCCAACTGATAAAGAGAGGTACCAGAGGTTGGTAGGCCGCCTGATCTATTTGAGTCACACTCGTCCCAACATATCTTTTGTCGTGAATGTGGTAGCCCGTTATATGCATGATCCAAGGGAGGGTCACTTGGATGTCGTATATCAGATTCTTAGGTACTTAAATAGTGCACCAGGAAAGGGACTGATCTTCCGGAAGAATGGGCCTGAACATTGAGGGTTATTGTGATTCCGACTTGGCTAGTTTTGTTGATGACATGAGGTCCACATCAAGATATTGCATGTTTGTGCAGGGCGACCTTGTCTCCTGGAAGAGCAAGAAGCAGACTGTAGTTGCGAGATCTACAACCGAGGCAGAGTACAGGGCCATGGTCTTAGGTGTGGGGGAGATGTTATGGTTGAAAGCCCTGCTGGTTGAACTCAAGACAGATCAAGTAGGGCAACTGACAGCGTGGTGTGACAGCAAGTCAGCTATTAGCATTGCAAATAACCTCGTCCAACATGACAGAACCAAACATGTAGAGATCGACAGATTCTTTATCAAGGAGAAGCTGGATAGTGGGGTACTGAAGCTGGGACATGTTACAAAAGAACAAGTGGTCGATTATCTAACTAAAGGACTTAGTTCTCTGGATTTATCTAGGTTGTGTGACAAGATGAGCTTAGTGGATATCTTTCGCCCTCCTTGAGGGGGAGTGTTGGTCTTTGGTGTGCATTTAGCACAAATTGGTGTGCGTTTAGCGCCTTACTCCTTTGTATTTAGTCTCACATCTCCAATCATATATTTGGTCTCCCTCTTATCGGTATATATATGGGAGACATGCAATGAGTAGTGTAAGTAGATATTTTTATTTTTAATTGAAAAGTAATGTTCCATTTCACGACCGCCATCACTATGCCAAACGGGCATTTAGTCCCACTTTCTTTTGTAATTAGTCACACATCTCCTTTGTATTTAGTTCCACATCTCCAATCATGTTCGTAACCATTGCGTTCATGATCGCCACCACTATGCGTCTATTTTCAGCATTCAAATTTATCTAAATAAAAAAAATGTTGAGAATGAAATCAAATTGGGTCATATCGATGACCATATATAACTATAGAAGCACGGGGAAATAAAATAAATGGAAATGAGCTACATGAAAATAACTTTCTAGATTCCCAAGCATTAATGTCGCTTGAATTCAATGCTCTGAATGTACAGTGGACGTGATAGAAGTTTGGTGAAAATGTCAATGATATGAGATAGGACAGAAACATATTGAAGTTGGATTTCTCAAAACTTGACCTTATCTTTGATGAAGTGGCTATCAATTTCGATGTGCTTTATACGCTCATTAAGACCGGATATTTTGTGATATGAATAGCAACTTGGTTATCGCAGAAAAGAAACAAAAGAGAAGAAAGTAAGACGATGAGATTGTCAAGAGACTCATACGCTAAGTGAGCTCGAAAACCGCCAAGGTCGTCGTATAATATTCGACCTTGGCATAGAGCAAGAAATAACCAATTGCTTCTTACTCTTCCACGTGATCAAGTCGTTACCAAAATACGTACAAAAAGCCACTTGTAGATTGGAGGTCAACCACGGATCTGGCATAGTCAATATCAGAGTAGGACACGAGATAGAGAGGATGACGATTGATAGATAATCCCTGGCCAAGAACACGCTTTAGACATCAAAAATGCGCTCAAATGTATGTAGATGTGAGACCATCGGAGTATGCATGAACTGACTTATTGATGTAGGGTAGGCTAAGGGGTGCACAAAACCTAGGACTCTAAGTGGGAATGCAAATGCGCCACACCAACCCTAGTCTAAATGTGATGCAACCATCGGCGACGAAGATGAATAATTTGAGCAATGAAATCTTCTAACGTCACGCAAATATTTGAAATTGAAAAGCAATTAATTAATTCAGCAATTGGCAACGGCATTCCTCCGCTCGGAGGGCCAAAACAAAGCGCGCGGCGAATAACTCCCCCTGCAAATTAATAGCGTATCACAAACGATTTTCTACTGGTGAGAATCACAGCAACATATATTAATTCACCACTGAAAAATGTCAAATCAAATAAGCCAATACCACAAGAAACTCACAAAAGTAGCGGGCTGAACTGAGACACTGAAGAATTTGGGTCCGGGTGTGTAGATCGGCGATCGAAGGTGGAACCGGAGGCGTGACGGGATGGCTGTCCTTGGCGGAAAATGGGGAGATCGGGCCGGAAGTGGATAGATCCGGCCACCAGGGAATAGATCCGGATGGAGGGGTGGATAGATCCGATGTATGAGAGCGGATCCGGGGTACAGGATGATGTATGACGGTGGAAATAACGGATCGGAAGGCGAAAATCTAGATCTGGATTGATCTAGAATTTTAGGGTGGAAGGGAGGTGGCTCCACGTGAGGAGAGGCTAGGGGTGATCGGTTAAGGTTGAGGACGAGTGCGGGTGGCTGCTGGAGGGGAGATGGGGGCTGGCGGGTTGGAGTAGGGGAGTGGAGGGGCGGTCGGCTGCTGGTTGGGTGTGGGGAAGGCCGACGGTGGTGTTGGAGGTGGCTATGGCCGGCGGAATGGGAGGAGGGGCTGGCGAACTGGCGGTTGACGGCAAACCAGCGGGGCGGCTAGCTGTCTAGGGGAAAACGAGGAGGCAGATGGGGATTTGAGGAGGGGACGAGGGGATATGGATGGGAGGTACATTGGGGAGAAGAACGAGCACCTAGGAATCGTCACCTAGGGTTCCACGGCGTCGGCACTGCGAGGTGATCGCTGGAATCCGGGATTAGAGTTCTCCAAATTCTGCAATGCTAGATTCAGCCCCTATAACATCTATTTATAAGAGAAAGCAAAATTAGGGCTTCCCCATCAACGGCTATGATTGGCCGGTGGGGTCGGCCACTAAATACATGAAAAATAAACCCAGAAAAATAAACTAATATATGATTTTGACTCGCGGCGACGTGTCGGACGCAACCGCAGAGTCGGATCGGCAATCCGATCAACCTTCCTGCGCGAATAAATGAACGTGGGTCCCGCCTTGCGGCGAACCCCTACAGGTGCACGAACTGATGGATCCCCATCAACTCCCCCCGACTGAAAAGTCTTCATCTCCGATGAATGAAGACGATCATACTGAAGTTGAAGTCCGGGGGCGAGTCGATCAAGCTCTGTCAGTAGTATCCAAGAATCGTATGCGTCGGGGCGGCCCTGCCAATGTACCAAGTAGCGACATCGCGGCCTGACCGTGGTGGGAACAAACTGGTGGGATTTGACCTCTGTGATGCTCTCATCTCTCGCCTCTCGAAAGGTGGATCCCGGTGCGATCGGTGGTGCCGGTGGTGAAACCAGAGAAGACGAGTCCCCAGGTGGGTGAGTGTCAGCAATGGGTGATTGTAGTGGCTATCAGACGTAGGTGGGGTATAAGGGTGGTAGGGCAACGACAGCGGGGTTGGGGGCGGCTGGGCATCTCCACTGCTCGGGTCCACATACTCGTGAGGCTCGTAGTATGGAGTCAGATCCTCGACATTAAACACCGGGTGAATTCCCATACTAGGCGGGATATCTAGCCGGCAAGCGTTCGTCCCAATAAGACTAATAATAGAGTACGGACCCATTCGCCAAGCGCTCAACTTTTTGGCAGGCCCCGAAGGGAGCCTCTCGGGACGGATTCGCATCATTACTTTCTCACCTTCCTTAAATATTTGCTCTCGCCTTCGCTTATCTGCATGGATTTTATAATTTTCATTGCTCGTTATTATCCGTCGGCGAACCGACTCATGTAATTCAAGTAAATGTTGTGCAAATGACTCATCTGACTCACTAGGGCGCGACTCCAAAGGACTCGGGACGAGCTCAATGGGCTTCCCATGGTCATATCCTGATACTACATGGAATGGACTCAACCCGGTGGACATATTGACTGAGCTATTGTAGGCAAACTCCGCAACTGGAAGACCTAAATCCCAACTATTTACGTGCTCTCCTACTAGACACCTCAAAATGTTTCCTAAGCTCCTATTCACTACTTCGGTCTGCCCGTCCGTCTGTGGATGATACGCCGAGGAGAATCTAAGGATGGTGTCAGTCTTATGCCACAGAGTCTTCCAGAAGTAACTCATGAACCTCACTTTGCGGTCTGACACGATTGACTTGGGTAGGCCATGCAATCGAAAAACATCCCTCATGAAGATAGATGAAACGTGAGTCGCATCCGCCGTCTTACGGCAAGCGATAAAGTGTGCCATCTTCGAAAAACGATCGACTACCACGAAGATGGAGTCGTGTTTCCGTAGAGTGCGGGGAAGTCCTAGAACAAAATCCATGTTAATGTCCTCCCTAGGGCGGTGTGGGACAGGTAAAGACGTGTACAGACCCGTGTTCTGTTTGGTACCCTTCGCCGTTTGGCAGATACGGCAGTGGAGGACAACGCGAGCTACGTCTTTCTTAAGGTTGGGCCAGTAGAGACGGTCCTCAACAATGGCTATGGACTTATCTCGCCCAAAGTGCCCTGCGGCTCCGCCCGCATGTAACTCCCAAATCAGATAGTCGTGATATGATGTCTGGGGAATGCACAGGCGGGAGCCTCGATACAGGTATCCCTCAAAGATCTGATACCCCTCAACGGGGTCTGGGGGGTCTCGGGATAGGGCGGTGTAAATCTCGCCAAAGTCAGGGCATGTCGGATAATCCTGAATCAATCTCTCAAGCCCATCTACGCTTGCGGTCATCGTCTGCAACAGGGAAATGCGGCGACTCAACGCATCAACCGGTTTGTTCTCAACACCAACTCGGTGCTTGAGAACATAGTGAAAGTCCTGCAGGTACTCGACCCACTTGGCATGCTGGTATCCCAGCTTGCGCTACGAATCGAGATAACGTAAGGCCTGGTGGTCGGAATACAACACAAACTCCCGGGGAAGGAGATAGTGTCTCCAGTAGCGCAAAGACTGGACAATAACATAAAATTCTCGATCATAGTTCGAGTATTTTTGTTTGGCCTCGTTCATCTTCTCACTAAAGTAAGAAACTGGGTGTCCCTCCTGGCTCAACACGCCACCGATACCAACCCCAGACACATCACATGCAACCTCAAAAGCACGGCTAAAGTCTGGCAACCTCAGAACGGGGGCCGTCGTCAGTCTCTCTTTTATTTCCTCGAAAGCCCTGGTGGTCGCGGGGGTCCACTGAAACTCTCCCTTCTTAAGACAGCTCGTGAAGGGGGCCATAATTGTGTTAAACCCTTGGACGAACCTCCTATAAAAGGTGGCTAGCTCGTGAAAACTGCGAGCCTCATGGATGTTCGCGGGCACAGGCCACTCGCGAATGGATTTGACCTTCTCAGGGTCAACAGATACTCCAGTCGAAGGTACAATAAATCCTAGAAAGTGAGCAGACTCGGAAAGGAAGGAGCACTTTTTCAGATTCACATACAATTTTTCTTGGCGGAGGGTGCCAAAGAGAAGCCTCAAGTGATCGAGGTGAGCAGCCTGAGTCTGGCTATAGATCAGTATGTCATCGAAATACACGACCAGAAACTTGCCCATGTAAGGCCGCAATACCTGCGACATAACTCCCACGAAGATGCTAGGGGCGTTCGATAGTCCGAAAGGCATAACTAGCCACTCATAGAGACCGTCTTTGGTCTTGAATGCGGTTTTCCACTCATCGCCCTCACGAACTCGTATTTGATGGTACCCACTACGGAGATCGATCTTGGAGAAGATCTGGGCACCAGACATAGTATCCAGTAAGCTAAGTTATTAAAGGCGCAAGGCGCACCGAGGCGCAAGGCGCAGGCGCGCGCCTGAGGCACGTGAGGCGCAAAAATGGGAAAAAAATCAGTGAATCGGGCGCCCAATTCATGGAAAATCAACGAATGGGGCGCCCAATTCGCTGAAATCGCTGAATTTGATAATGTCAAATCAAATAATGGGGCAGGTTCTTGACTGTGATTTGATAATCGCTGAATTTGATAATTTCAGCGAATTGCAGTCCCGCTTCCGCTTGCAGTTGGATGTAACTCGTCCTCCCGTCTTCTACTGATGCATACGATAATGGGGCAGGTTCGGGAGAGAAGCCCCCAGGACTAAGTCAATGGCATGCTGAATGTCCCGTGGAGGGTGTAGCTCGTCGGGGAGCTCATCGGGCATAATGTACGCAAACTCATCTAGAAGGGGACGCACCGCTAGTGGGTGGTCAACAAGGGTGTCATCATATGCCTGAGTGGCGGCCACGACGTAAATGATGTCCGACTCAATAATGTCTCGCAGGAACTCACCTCGCCTCAAGATATGAAGGGGCCGCGAGGCGCTCGTGCTCACAGATGGCTCAACCACACCCTTGGATCTCTCCCGGAGCTGGGTGGGCGTCAACGTAATCTTTCGCCCCTTGTCATAGAAGACGCGTGTTCGAGCGGCCGAAACACGTGACGCCATGATCGAACAGCCAGGGGCGGCTGAGTAATACATGAGCGACGTCCATGGGGATGACGTCACAACAGACCAAATCCTGGAATGAGGCAATGCTAATCTTCTAACACCACGCAAATATTTGAAATTGAAAAGCAATTAATTAATTCAGCAATTGGTAACGACTTTCCTCCGCTCGGAGGGCCAAAACAAAGCGCGCGGCGAATAACTCCTCCTGCAAATTAATAGCGTATCGCAAACAATTTTCTACTAGCGAGAATCACAGCAATATATATTAATTCACCACTGAAAAATGTCAAATCAAATAAGCCAATACCACAAGAAACTCACAAAAGTAGCAGGCTGAACCGAGACACCGAAGAATTTGGGTCCGGGTGTGTAGATCGGCTATCGAAGGTGGAACCGGAGGCGTGACGGGATGGCGGTGGCTGTCCTTGGCGGAAAATGGGGAGATCGTGCCGGAAGTGGATAGATCCGGCCACTAGGGAATAGATTCGGGTGGGGGTGGATAGATTTGATGTATGAGAGCGGATCTAGGGTACGAGATGATGTATGACGGTGGAAATAACGGATCGGGAGGCAAAAATCCTAGATCTGGATTGATCTAGAATTTTAGGGTGGAAGGGAGGTGGTTCCACGTGAGGAGAGTCTAGGGGTGGTCGGGTAAGGTTGGGGACGAGTGTAGGTGGCTGCTGGAGGGGAGATGGGGGCTGGAGGGTTGGAGTAGGGCAGTGGAGGAGGCGGTCGGTTGCTGGTTGGGTGTGGGGAAGGCCGGCGGTGGTGTTGGAGGTGGCTACGGCCGGTGGAATGGGAGGAGGGGTTGGCGGACTGGCGGCTGACGGCAAACCAGCGGGGCGGCTGGCTGTCTAGGGGAAAATGGGGTGGCAGATGGGGATTTGAGGAGGGGAGGGGATATGGATGGGAGGTACCTTGGGGAGAAGAACGAGCACCTAGGAATTGTTACCTACGGTTCCACGGCGTCGGCACCGCGGGGTGATCGCTGGAATCCGGGATTAGAGTTCTCCAAATTCTGTAATGTTGGATTCAGCCCCTACAACATCTATTTATAAGAGAAAGCAAAACTAGGGCTTCCCCATCAACGGCTATGATTGGTCGGTGGGGTCGGCCACTAAATACATGAAAAATAAACCCAAAAAAATAAACTAATATATGATTTTGACTCGCAGCGACGTGCCGGACGCAACCACGGAGTCGGATCGGCAATCCGATCAAGCCTTCCTGCGCGAATAAATGAACGTGGGTCCCGCCTTGCGGCGAACCCCTCCAGGTGCACGAAATGATGGATCCCCATCACTTATGATAGTCAAATCATGTTTCTAACTAACCTACAATAATATTCAGGATTGGACAAGAAAATATCTGAAACAGAGGTAACAGGAGAGAGCTTCCTGTAGAAGATCCAGCATCCTCAAGAAGATCCGTTCAATATTTCATTAGAGAAAGTATCCCCAAAAGGCCAAAACTGCAACCCTCGCCAATCCACAACTCTGTGGTATGGTCCCCACTTTTAATACCAATATCCCAAACTAACCACTAGCATGTGCCTTCCAAAATGGACCATAATAAACCTTCATTAGGAGCATTACCACCAGAAAGATTTGTGCCACCTAGAACGACGAGAGCACACTTGGAGGAGAAAAAGCTGCTACAACGAGTTTCCTTCGACAGATCCTCGATCGACGACTACTCAACTATTGACGGTGTAAGCTCAAGTATTCCACTTACTCCCTTGAGGTCAAGGACGATTCGAAGGGTGGAATGATTTGGACACTTTAGGGGTAGTATTGTAGTTGTAACTGATAACATTAGTATATAAATGAATTGTAATTGTTGAGTTTCGATGACATCAAATGGGCATTGACAAGTTCAAAACTATCTTAAGATCCATGTGAAATAAACTAATTAAGAAATATAGATGATACCTGCAACGAAACAGTGAAACCAGCTTTTTTTCCAGAGGAGTTTGTCGATGAATGAACACGCAAATGCATTAGTGTCTCTATCAGTATCTACATGAACGCTTGAAACTCCGACACAATCCGTCCAATAGTCTCGCGGAAGGAAGAAAATCATGTGTCTCTAATATGAAGTATTACCTTCGTCTTGCTTAGAGATCATTCTCTGAGTTTCTACTATTCTCTCTATTTCATTCTTGAAAACTAGTTTTCAGAAAATAAAGTGTAAACTTGCATTTTCAAAAACAACCTCTTTTATGTCATGATAGAGAGCTTCGAACACTCTAAAAGAGAGTGATTATGGCATTTTCTGGATTGCGCATTTCGATTCAAAACTGAATTGTGCCATTTTCGGTTCAAAACCGATATTTATTATTTTGAAATTAATTAATCTCAAATTATTAGTCATTAATATAGTTCAGGCTTTGTGTTAAATTAAAGTTCGACTTAATTTAAACTCAACCTGATCCATCTACATTCTTAGTGTGTGACCTCATAGGTTCATGTTATGTTAACAGTGATATTAATCCTTCGATTTGCTTCTAGGTCATAGACACCAGCAGTAATATCTTTGGGATAATCAATGGCATGTCAACTTTAATCTTCTACTTCTTATTCCTTGTTATTGTATTGATCTCTCTCTCCCTCTCTTCCACTCACTCACAGCTACCACCGCTCAACCACCACCTAGGTTTCGTCACAGAAGACAAATCTTCATCCTTCTTCAGGACTCGTGTCATGTCCTCAGAAGTGAAGCCCTATCCGCATCCTCACCAGATTTGATACCTAACTCTAAATTAAAGTTCGCATGTGCAAAATAAAATTCCAAACATTGATATAGGAAAATGATCACCTTGAGATCTTTCTTCATGGCTTTGCTTATTGCGTTTAGTGCAAAACCTGAAGAACCGGATGTAAGGTATGGTCTTCTATACACCATCGCATCTTCCTCCTTCATCATGTACGGACCACAGCTAGTCAGAGTTTTATCACTGGCTCTAAGAGGATCCTAAAATGGAGGAACAACAGATTATTTTAGAAACCTGTTGGGTTCAGAATCTATCATTAAAATCTTGTGAAACTTTAAACCAGATATATCTCAAAAAGACATCTGACCTGAGAAAATATCTCGCCCAGCAAGAATGTACTGAAAATTGAAAGGTTTGACGGCAACTTTGCATGTTTTTCTGTTAGCTTTTGCAAGAGAAAAATTGCTATTTCAACCTTTTGCCTAACTGAAAAATGTGATGAGATATGGAAATAATTCTAAAATTGACAATTTTAGAAATAAGCTTAGATTCTCAAAGGAAAAAGTATCTATAACTCAAATAAGTTGATCAAGAAAATAAAAGGCTCAATTCTTTTTAACTACTTACTGGAGGATTGATAAGTATAAGGTTCTTGATTTTTTCTTGGTGATAACTGGCATATTTGACAACTACAGGAGAAAAATACCCCTGCAGTAAAATCATGTTCATTAATACTCTCATAGATAAAGGACAAGTTTACTCCATATAGAAGGAATGGAAAAGAAATGCTTCAAAATACCTGTACAACAAGGGACAGGTTTTCTGTTTTGAGCTCACCAATAAGAGATTCCAAAGATGAAACATACTCTAAGATAATTAAAATGCTTGTCAAGAGGACACATTCACGTTTTGTACAAGTAATAAACAAAACTACTAAAAATCCATACCGTCCAGAGTATAATCGAATCCATAACTTGGTTGAGGTTTATCAGAACATCCGAAACCTGGAATCAGAAGCAATCTCTTAAATAAGTGTGTAATTTTAACATTCTTTATAGATAATATTCAACATTCTGTATCACTAAGATAATGAACTTTAGAAAGCAGATGCTCGCGAGTAAAACAAAAGGAAAATTTTCTCTTTCCATATGTCCGATTATAGAAAATATTAGAGCACTTTCAATAAGGTGTCCGCCTCCCGCACCCAGCTCCTGCGCCTGTCGCAACGCTCCTGCGCACGACAACTTCACGCATCCAGGCCAAAGTTCATGCGCCCATTGCAACGCTCCTGCGGCTCCTGCGCACGCCTTCAGGCAAATGGCTTCTCCCACTGCTGCACTCTTCTTCTCGCGCCTTCTCTCTGGACATCTTCTACTTCCGTCGGCCGTTTCTCCCATCTGTAGCGCCTCGTCCGCGTACTTCTTCTCCGCCGCTGCCCGTGCCCTCTCCTTCTTATGCCAAAGGCCCATCACTTGACGGAATCCCGTGTGGAGGCCATCGAGCACGCCTAGAGACCCAAGCCGAGCAGTTCGCTTCGATTATGACCCTACTCCGCAACATGCAACCCGGACAACACTCCGATCCTAACGCAACCTCTGCCTTGGGATCCCCCAACACATCCCCCCCCCCCCCCGAAGAACCCGTTTTGAATGGATTGCCTCCACCGCATTTTCCCCGCATCAACATTTCTACATTCAATGGGACTGACCCCCTGGGTTGGATTGCCTGCGTCGAGCAGTATTTTGACATTCACTAGACTCATCAGGCGTAAAAGGTCTCTACGACTCTTATCGGCACGGAAGGGTTCGTCCTCCATTGGGTCCGCTGGCTCCGTCAGTCCTCTCCCGGACGGCTTCATTGACTTGTACGTGGATGAATTTATAGAGTTGGTCACCCGCGTTCCGGGTTTTCCACCCGACCACTACTTGGGTTATTTCATGCACGACTTACAACTTCATATCCGCACTCGCCTCTGCACCCTCCATCCGTCTACTGTCAACCAAGCCATGAACCTCTCCCTACTCATGGAGGTTGAATTCCTTGCGACGTCCGGGGACCCTCATTCTACATCGCCTCCTTCCAAACCCTTCTACCAACCATATTTTACCACATACTAAACCTCCACCACCTCCACCTCCTCTACCTCGCCCACCCATTATGCCTCCACGCAACAACCGTCTTATCCCTACTCACCGTCTTTCCAACCAAGAGTATCATAACTTGCGGAATAAGTGCTTGTGCTTCCGTTGCAATCAACCTTACTCTCATACTCATGATTGTCCTGACAAAGAGTTCTGAGCTCTCATCGGCAATGACTTGAAGAAGATCGGCATAACTGACTTTGACGGCGTTGACGCCCTTGCGAAAATAGATGCACAGCCGGACGGAGCCCCATACGCCTCTGTGGCAGTCAACTCGCGGGCGTATCACTACTAGACGTCGGGTGGCACCTCAACCTTGGGGTCCAGGTCGATTTTCAAGCGGGATATATTGTTATGCACGCACGCGCAACATCTTATTTTGTATTTTGTATCTTTAATTTGTAAGGGCACTATGGTAATATGTATGTGGGCCCCCCTCCCTATATAAGGAGGAGGCTTGAGAGTTTTAGTAATCTTTTTATGCTTAGGTTTTAAGATCTCTCCTTGTCAGAGGAACTTCAAGGAGGAACCAGCCTCGTGGGATTAGGCACGAGTATTCCTCGTGAGTGTATCCAATTTCTCGACTATTATTGCAAGTTAATTTATGCCTTGGTAACCATCCATGTCCACCGCTGAGTATAGAGATCATTTTCATAATTTAATAGTGAGGAGCGTCATCCAAAAGGAGCCAGCTATAACCACTTTCCGATTTTGGTCCGGACTTCGACCTGAGATATGTACTGAGCTGAACCGTCATTACGTAGAGTCTCTCAAGTAGACATACCAGCTTGACCTTCATTTCGAGCAGTTCTTAATGGTGACTGGTGAGTAACTCTCAGCCTGAAGCTACACTTGTGCTTATTCCTACCTTCGTAGACACAAGAGATGGACTTATGATACAGAGTCACCTCATTGCCATGAGGTTCAATGTCAGAGGCACGATCTCCCCTCAGCATCTGACCCATATCCTACGACATTGACCAGGATTGTTCACGAACAGTCTAGCAAGCTTGACATGATCTTCCCTTCCCCTATTTCTGACACAAATGTTGTGATTTCTCATATCATAGACCCAGTCTCGAGTGAATGTTCCTTAGAGTCTCTTTATTTCGCGGTGTCTAGTCCTGATTCGAGTTTGAGTCTAGAGCCTATTATTGGCGGCATAGTGATTCTCACATGTTCCTAGGGACACTATTGTTATCAACAACACTCACCTAGAGACTGGAGTGTCATTCTATTATTGATGGGTTCCTCGAGGATCTTCTCGTTGAGCCTCCTGGAGAGCCACCTGACGAGTTTTACCCTTTAAGAGATATTCGACTCATCTCTGAGTTCCTTAACATCCCTTTGAGAGATTGCATCGTCAATGACGAATTTTTCTATCAGCTACCTGGTGAGCCTCCTGATGATTTGCATCTCTTAAGAGACATTTGGTATGTCATGATATTACATCCCAGTGCAAGTGTCCTAGACAGCCATTTGGGCATTTGCATACTCGACGAATATTTCTACACCCCACCCAAAAAATTTCCAGATTAACCGCCCATCTTTAGGAACCTTCATCACTTCAGGAGTCTGTGCTTAGTCAGTCCATCAGGTCGAGCATTGTTCATTTGCATTTGTTGCATGATTTGCATGTCATACTCCGACGTAAAGTTACATTAAATAATAAAAAATATAAAACTTGCGCGAGTAATCACATGAGTGAGCAAATGTACAATGAGGGTGATTGGGTGATGATTTGCACATTATTAGAGAGATTCACATTGAGGACAACTATAAATATGAGTGTTAGGAGAGTATGTTCCTACAATGTCATGAGAGTGTCTAAGTCAAATTTCTACGAGCTTGATATTACTACGAATGAGTATTCATCATGTACTCAATGTTGGGGATTTGTTACTAGATGTGGAACTACTCAGCCTTCCCTTTAGCTTCAGTTTCCACCATCACTATAACCTCTCATATACCTCCAGCCTCCATTACTGCCCTACCCATCACCATTATATCCTTAATCTTACCTTTGTGGCGTCTTGTTGGGTGATTGGGACCCTCAAGGACTTCAGCGGCATATGATGACCTTTTACGAAGAAACTTCCTGCTTGGAGCGACAGAAAGCCAACGCTCACATCTGCCGCCTCCCCCGTCTGATTTTATTGATTATGGAAAGACGAGGGACCAAAATCTTGTAGAAAAGGAAGTAAAAGTTAATTTACTAATTTCATTTTTTTCTTAATATCAAATGATGAAAGCTTTTAGCATTTATCAATTTTTACATTAACAAAGAGACATGAGGCACAATTTCCTAGAAACTTAGTGTATGGACAGCTGTACCGAGCCAATCAAAAGCAATGGCATGATAATCTTCAGAGAGAACGGGAAGAGCTTTGCGAAATGAATATGCCTGTTAGTGGAAATTAAAAAAGAAACTATCAGCCAAAGAGAGTTCTTGAATCCGTCATCCTACATCACTGAATCAACGAAACAAGGATAAATGAAGCTCTTTTAAGAACAGCTAGATAGCAATAATCTTATATTTCTTTATCCAAGTATTGGGTAGAGTTTCAGAATCTTCCTTTCATTCATATATGATTAAATGCATCATGCACATTAGAACTAAACGAGTAGATGATGCAAAAATAATCAAATACAAATGAATCTAACAAAATTAGAATACATGTGATATTAGGTATGAAATTATGTTATTTTACTCCTTTCAGATGCATGCAGTATACCTCTAAGATCTAAATGTGCAATAAATGGAATGGACATCACAATGGTGAATTATTAAGTTGTTACATTCTACGCTGATAAAAATCGGAATTAGAATAGCAGATGATTTAATGTCTAATTTTTAAATCACTCTCATCATCACCATTAGCTTTATCCAAACCATTTTTGGCCAGTATTATCAATCCTTCTTCTCCGCTCATTTCTATAGTGCTGCATTTGCGGTTAATTTGTACATTATGCTGCTGGATCCATTTTGCATCTCATTGGTTCTATTTTTAACTAACTGGTATTGGGTGTGGTTCCCATCCCATGGGAAGGAAACCATTGGGCTCGCCCGTCGCAAGCTCGTGATCTAATTTCAAATAAATTTTACCGCAGTCGCTCGATGACATCCGTGTTGGGTTTCGGGTTCCCTTGTGGGTGGAGAAACCCACAAGGGAACCCCAAAAGAAAGAAGTAGAAAACTAAACATTACCTCTCACGTGAGGCTTACACCTTATTGAAAATGAATTATGGTGGAACCCACGTCTCTGTTTAATATGAAGATGTTATGGGTCAGGCTAGTTGTGTCTTTATTATTATTAATTGTTCTAGTTTAGGTTTTCATTAAGAAGGTCGTGTAGCCTATTTAAGGGCAAGTTGGGTTGTATGAAGGTATGAAAGAAATATTCTAGTCTCTCTCTTGTCTTATGTGAGATTTTGGTAGCTCTCTCCTCCTGAGCAAGCCCCGCCAAGGCAGCCACGATTCTGGCTCCAAAATATCCCCTCCGCCTCCGGCAGCAACTCCGGCGAGCACACAACAACTTGATATCTCAGAGATATTCCTTCCTCCTTCGTCTTCACCACGCTCCACCTACAAACCCTAGATCCCTCCCTTCTTCGTTCGGTTCCATGCAGCGTCAAGCAGTCGCATCGAGCCTTGCGGCGATCGGATTTCTTCTCGACTAAGTCTCCCACACCAACTGCAGCACCCTTCTGAGGGCTCTTTCCAGCAGCGCTCTTTCGCACTGTCTTTCTGCGGCTTTCAGCCCACAGGACCCATCGATTCCTCTCCTTTCTGCAATCAACAACGCCCGATCCCCTGCAAGCCGACGGGATTCATCTTCTGCAGACGTCACGACGCTTCCACGTCGTTACCTTCTAGAGGTTGCACCCGGCTGACAATTCGACGAAGCCTGCTCGTCACAACATCGTCCCAAGCATCATGTGTCGTCTCTGCATCGCGCCGCTTCACGCGCTCGATTCCTTCAACAAGCTCGTTCCCATTAAGCGGCGAACAACGTCACTGCCTTCGCCATCCCAGAACAGCGTCGGTCTCTCCTACGCCTTCAACATCCCCGAACATCGTCGCTTCCTGCACGTGTGTTTTCTCTCGAGCACTAAACAGAAATTGCAGCCGCCTCTTCGCTTACATTGATCGACAGGCTCTGTCTTCTGCGTCCGCCATTCCGCCGAACCTTCTGTTGTTGTTCTTTTGTGCCTGAAGCGTCGTGGCTCTCACGACAACTCAACATCAGCCATCTCCGAGGAATCCAATCACCCGCTCTCTAGCCCGTGCTACTTCCGATTGATCGCCGACTATACTCTGCATTATGGGGGACTCGCCCACGCTACTGGATTTTATGAGGGACTTCATGCAAACATTCATAACATCCATAGAGGGATGCTTTCGAAGGGCCGAAGAGCGTCATCGGGAAGACATGGACACCCTCACCAACAAGCTTCATGAGTTGACCGTCGTCATTCCGATCGTTACTACCCCGCCCACTGATCATGCTTGCAGCAGCCAGGCTCCTCCATCGATGTTTCTTCGACCTGATCCCCCGGTCAGGATACCACATGAGGGCATCATGCCCCACTACACCAAGTTTGCATTTCCTACTTATGATGGAAAGGACGATCCTCTGGGCTAGCTCACCAGATGCGAACAATTTTTTAGTCATCAGCAGACACCGGTGACGGAATGGATCAGTTTGACCTCCTTCCACGTGCACGATACCGCGCAGTTATGGTTTGTCCGTTTGCAGACGGACAATCTTGGACTGATATGACGCAACTTCAAGTGGGCCTGCAACATGCGCTTTGACCCCCCGATTCGCAGCAACCCCCAGGGGGCCCTCACGACATCACGTCAGACAGGGTCGATTAATGGCTATCTAGATTCTTATGGTTCACGTCACAATCCCCCCTGAGATGCAAGTCGCCATCTTTACCGCCGGGCTCCGCGATCAACTACGATTAGACGTCAAATTTGAGGGGATTGTGCGACCGTCGACTTCAGTTGGCGCAGGAGGCTTACATCCCCACCAGCACTGGGACTCCGGAGAGACGTGTCGAGGGCACCCAAACCCATAGATCTGTCGTCTGTCTCGTACAGATATGGTTGACCGGCGCGCGCAGGGGCGATGCTTTAACTACGACGAGCAGTTTACTCGCGGCCATCGATGCAAAAGAGTTTTTTATCTGCACGTGGAGGACTCTAAGTACTCTGATGACGAAAGGGTAGGGTGAAGTGGGCACCGTCGTCGATCTCCCTTGAGCTTGAGGTCAAGCTCTTTTTGCACAGTAGGAGAGATGTTATGGGTCACCAGTCAAGGGCCTAGTAATCTAAATTGTGTCTTTATTATTATTAATTGTTCTAGTTTAGGTTTTCATTAAGAAGGTCTTGTAGCCTATTTAAGGGAAAGTTGGGTGTATGAAGGTATAAAAAAAATATTAGTCTTTTTCTTATCTTATGTGAGATTTTGGTAGCTTTCTCCTCCCGAACAAGCCACGCCCAGGCAGTTCGTCAGCCTTCAGCTCAGCAAAATTCAGCTCGGCAGAATTCAACTCAGCAGTCTTCAGCTCGGCAGTCTTCAGCTCGCCAACCTTCAGCTCGTCAGCCTTCAGCTCGTCAGTCTTCAGCTCGACAGAATTCAGCTCGTCGGCCTTCAGCTCGGCAGAATTTAGCTCGACAGTCTTCAGCTCGACAGAATTCAGCTCGGTAGCCTTCAGCACGACAGATTTCAACTCGGCAGCCTTCAACTCGACAAAATTCAACTCGGCATCCTTAAGCTCAACATCCTCAAGTATCAAGCAAAGGTGGGGGACAGCTATTCGCAGACCATGTGATGCGGAGCAGAGACGAGGACGAGCTTTGGGCCCATTCGGGGCTGATTTGGCGACTTACCATATATGGCGTGCCCGGATCGACGATCCGAGTCCGTGGATGCGTTCGGATTCGTGTTGCGAGTCGATTTCATATATTACTTTATTTATTTTGGTTTATTATTGTTGTATTTAAGTGGATTTTCCCCCGGCCAATCATAGCCGTTGATTGGGATGCCCTAGCTTTGTTTTTATTATAAATAAGAGAGTAGTGGGCTGATTTGGAGGCATTGCAGAATTTGGAGAAAGTTATTCCCGGATTCCCGCGATCATCCCACGGTGCCGACTCCGTGGAACCCTAGGTGACGACTCCTAGGCTTGTATCTTCCTTCCCAAGGTATCCCCTAACCCTAGCCTTCTTTTCCCCCTCCCAAACTCCCTCCCGCAGCCCCCGACAACCCCCAAACAGCCACCGTTTGGGCTGTCCAGAAATCCGTGTTTTTCTTCCTATTCAAGGTTACTATTCAAAAATGAAATTTACTATTCATTTATAAGGTTTCTTTTCTTTTTCCCTCCCTGTTCCACCACCAGACCCTGTCCAGCAGCCTCCGCCAGCCCCTGTCCAGCAGCCTTCTAGGCGCTGCCAGACCTCTGCCTCCAGCAACCCTCCTCCCTGCCGCCAGCCTCCAGCAATTCCCCTCCCTGCAGCCAACCTCCAGCCATCTCCCCTCCCTGCCGCCAGCCCCATCTCCTTTCCAAAAGCCCCTTCACGTGGATCCACCTCTTTTCCCCCCTATATTCCTAGATCAGTCCAGATCTTGGTTTTTCCATTCCCGACCCGTTATTTCCACCGTCCTACATCACCCCCCATACGCCGGATCCGTTCTCATACATCGGATCTGTTCACTCCCCATCCGGATCTATTCCCTAGTGGTCGGATCTATCCATTTCCGGTCCGATCTCACCTTTCTCCGCCAAGGACAGCCACCGCACTCTGTCACGCCTCCGGTTCTACCTTCGATCGCCGATCTACATACCCGGACCCGGATTCTTCATTGCCTTGGTCAGCCCACTACTTTGTGAGTCTTATTTGTATTGGATTATTATTTTCAGCATATTTATATTGGATTGGATTTTGTACCTGTTTTGAATATCTTGCATGGTAGTTGTTTGTTAGATTATTATTGTGATTTGCAGGGTTTATTCGCCGCGCGCTCGTGCTTTGGCCCTCCACGCGGAGGAAAGCCTAAGCTTGTTTTCGCCCTAATAAATATTTTGTCTTGTCCGTGAATTAATTGCGCGTGGGATGTTTAAATTTATTATCTAATTTAGGTTCACGCCGTCGGATTTGCATAGCATGTAGGTTTATGTCGCGGATTTTCCGCCACTTATAGATTCGTCCTGCGTCACCATGTCCCCCTGGATTCGCTTTTACCAAGTTTGTGTCTTCCTTTTTCCCAACTCAGCTCTTGGCTTTAGGAGGAGAAGTTTCAATAAACTTTCGGGTGTGTGGAGGGACCTCCTCACTACAACACACGGGTCTTGTTTGCAGACGATCAGGTCTCTCTTTCTCTATTTTGCTTTAATCATCAGATTTGTGGTGTTAGACCACAGGATCAGTAACCTCGGGCTACTCTTTAGGTCGAAAGTCTTGTGAACCGGTTTCCTGGTTTCAACACCGATCATCCTATAGTATTTCGCCAACCGGGTTTCCACATAAAATTTTCTATGTCACATTATTTATTTTTGTGCATGGTTAAATTTGTGTGTTGCATACCGTCAAGCGATCACGCAGGTAATCTTACTTAAATTAAATTACAGGTACCCAAGTCAGGTTCTGCTCTCAAACCCAACAAGTGATATCAAAACAAGGTTCAGATTGTTAGAGCAGATATCAGGCTGATCAGATATTTCGGGCTTGTAATTAGGTGTAGTAGTTTACGACCATTGGCAATCATCTCTAGTTGCATTCCTTGAAATAATCAGTTCAGAGAACAAAGCTTAGTCTAAATAATTGACTGATAACATGAATTCACTGTCAAAGCAGATTACACAATTGAATGGCGTGAACTATCACCGGTGGTACTTACTAATAGAAGATCTCATCTACGTAAGGATGTCATGCTCTTATCTTTGAGGTCAAAGGATACATATCCTAATAAATGGAAGGTGGAGTGCAGAAAAGTAGGTGGATTTATCAGACGATTCATAAAGTTGAACATTTATAATCATATAGCAAGTATATCAGATGCAAAGACACTCTGGAAGACCCTCGAGACATTGTTTGCCAAAAGCAATGACATCAACAAGCCGTATTTGTTGAAAAAGTTTGGAGAGTTCAAGTATAAAAATGGCTCACCCATCTTGGATCATATGAACGAGTTCCAGGAGATCATTGGCCACCTCACTGCGATGAAGGTGACCTTTGAGGATGAGATCAATGTGTTTTCCCTTCCTACCTCTTGGGAGATGGTCAAAGTTTCTCTTATCAACTCATCTCCCAAGGCATTGTAGAAAGTCTCAAGTCACATTAGACTCTCCTGACCCTGGAGTCGTTGTATGTCAAGAGCCGTTTTCCACCTACACCACTCATGATTGTGGAGTGCTTAATGGGTAATGGGGATACCTCCAATGTGATTAGCATAGGAGATATGCATTTGAAAACTAGCACTGGAGGGCTACTTATCTTGAGGGATGAGCAACACATACCCGACATCCTCTTCAACTTAGTCTCTATTGAGAGGCCAGGTGATGAGGGTATCTCAGTGCATTTGGAGAGATTTATGTAAGTTGATTAAAGGATCCCTTGTAGTGGCCAGGGGCTTCTGCGAGTTGGGCCTATACTACATGGAAGTGAGTCTTGAAGGCATTTAGGCCAATATTGTTAAAGACGGGGCATCCACGTCTTTGTGACACAAGAGACTATATCATATCCACCGAAAGGGCTTACGATGCCCATGTAGGAAGAAGATGATGACTGATATCTCTGTTGATCAGTTGAAGAGGTGTGAGCATTACATGATAGGGAAGAAAAACAGAGTATCATTCCACAATCATTCACCCACCAGAAGATCATAGCCTTTATAGCCCATACTGATGTTTGTGGACCCCTGAAGGTCCATACTAAAGGAGGAGTGTCATATTTTATGACTTTCATAGATAACTACTCGAGGAAGCTTTGGGTCTATATTACAAGACCAAAGATCGGGCCCTCGACACATTCTTAAAATTCCAAGCAGAGGTGGAGAGACAGACCGGGAGGAAACTGAAGTGCGTCATATCTGACAAAGGGAGAGAATATATCGGTCCACTTGATTTTTGCAAAGAGAAGGGGATCAGACATGAGAAAATTTCGTCCAAGACGCCGCGGTTGATGGCGTAGTTGAGAGGATGAGCATGACTCTTGTGGAGAGAGTTAGGTGTATGTTATAAGAGGCAAAGCTACCCGTCAGCTTTTGGGGTAAGACTTTGTATACAGCTGCACACGTAATCAATATGTCTCCCGGCTCTGCATTGTTAGAGGATGTTCAAGAAAGAGTTTGGTTGGGGAAAGATCCATCATATTGTCATTTGAGAGTCTTCGGCTGCAAAGCCTTTGTACACATCTCTAAGGACGAGAGATCCAAGCCAGAATCAAAGACCAAACAATGCTTATTTATTGGTTATCGTCATAGTGAGTTCTACAATCCAGTGGAGAAGAAACTGGTGAACTCGTGATACAATTTTTTTGTGAGGATCAAATGTTACGGGATCAAGAGAGTACTGAGAAAGTTGACTCTCGCACAGATGCAGAGTTTCCTATGACATGAGGTAATGAGTTTGAGTAGGCCAAGATACCTGAATAAGTACCAGTTGATGACCCACTTCCTAATCAAGAGGACGCCACTGAGGATGAGTTAATAGTTACAGGTGATATTGTTGATGATGTACCTACTCCAGCAGTTGAGTTCGCTCCACTGAGGTCTGATAGAGCGAGACATGTGACTTCGAGATACTTCGATGCTTAGTATATTTTGTAACAAATGCGAGGGAGTAGGAGCATGAATGTTATGATGAGACCGTGGAGAACTCGCAGAATGGGTGGATGATTTTCATACAGGTGAGATGCAGTCTCTTCGTGACAACACATGAGTTGGTAAAACTGTCTAAAGGCAAGAAGACCCTGAAGAGCATATAGATCTATAAAGTGACGCAGGGAGACCCTTCTTCTCCACCCAAATTCAAGGCCAAATTGATGATGAAGGATTTCAGTCAAAAGCAAGGTGTAAATTTTGATGAGATATTCTCACTTGTTGCAAAGATAGTCTATCAGAGTGGTTATTGGCCTAGTTCCTAGGCTTAATTGAAGATTTAGCAGATGGATGTGAAGACTGTCTTTCTGCATGGCGATCTTAAAGAGGAACTATGCATGGACTAACCTGAAGGGATCAAGGTTGAAGGCAAGGAGAGCATAGTTTGTCGATTGAAGAAGAGCTTGTATGGCTTGAAGCAGGTATCACGACAATGGTATAAGAAGTTCAATTCTTTCAGGATGAAGATTAGCTTCAGGAGGACCACCCTTGATCAATGTGTTTGTGACACAACTTGCTTCAGATGATTTCATCATCCTTTTGCTCTACGTGGATGACAAGCTGATAGTGGATCGGAGTACTGCACGTATTTCTGAGCTGAAGCAACAATTGAGCTTAACGTTTTTGTGATGAAAGACTTGGGAGCGGTAAAGACTATTCTGTGTATGCATATTTGGAAAGACCGTGGCTCCAAGTTACAGTGGATGTTACTAAATAAATACATTAAGAAGATATTGCAAAGGTTCGGGGTGGATCGGGCGAAGAAAGTGGGCACGGCTCATTTCAAGCTCACTGTTGATCAGTGTATGACTACGTTTGACGAGATTGATATGCATAAGATTTTATAAACTTTTACGGTTGGCAGTCTGATGTATTCCATAGTCTGCACTGGCCCCGACATAGCACACGATGTTGGTACCGTGAGTAGATTTCTCTCTAATCCTGGGAGAAAACACTAGAGTGTTGTGATGTGGATATTTAGATATTTACAAGGCACGTCTGAGTTGATGTTGAAATTTTGAGATAGTGAGCCAGAGCTTCTGGCAGACATGGTTGTTAATATGACTAGAGATGTTGACTCCAAGAGATCGACCTCGGGTTAGCTAATTTTATTTGTAAGGAGAGTTGTATCCTAGCAATCAGGATTGCAGAAGTGCGTTACACTGTCCACCACTGAGGTAGAGTTCATTGTCTTTACTGAGGCTGAGAAAGAGCTCTTCTGGATGAAGAGATTCATTAAAGAGTTATGTTTCACTCAGGAGCGAGATACATTATTGTGCGGCAGTCATAGTGTCAAACATCTTGGGAAGAACCCCACCTTCCACTCGAAGTCCAAACATATTGATGTGAGGCATCATTGGATACGCGACACTCTGGAGAAGGGGTTAGATCAGAATGTGCACACAGATGAAAATGGAGTTGATATACTTACGAAGGCTGTGTCAAAGGGGAAGTTTGAGCACTCTGTGAGGATCGTCAGCAAGGCGGTTCCTCCACATATGTGTGAAGGGGTGAATTATTGGGTGTGGTTCACATCCCAAGTGAAGAAAACCATCAGGCTCGCTCGTCAAAATTGTCTCATTTGTAATTAAATCATTCCAAGTCAATAACAAAGCCAGCTCACTAGGAGAATTTTAGACTCTAAGCCTTTGTACCCCATAAGTCAACTGTGAGAGGTAATGAGCTTTCTAAAACGTAAACTACATTATTACCTAAGATATCATGAATGTGATCCAATGAAACCTTCAGATCATACTCAATATGCAAATACAAAGCAACTTACCACGGGTGTGAAAGCCCTAGTAGCCCATAATCATTTAAGCAAGTGATGGGCCTCACATGAAGATAGAATCTCACCGAAAGGCGAGGAGATTTTTTGGGCGACGAGTCATTTATGAAAAAGAACGATCATAATATTATTAGAATATAATTATGGATCTTTATTATAGAATATTATTAGGTTTATTTTAAATGTAATTAAGTAATGAAAAAATCTTTCTTTAATTTGTGTTCTTAGGAGTCTAAATAAGGGAGAATCATGTATGAGTTGAGGCACCTTTGTTCTCACCACTTGGAGATAAAGCAGACAAGAGGACAAGGGTTTCCCTCTAGTTGCATTTTACATTCCAATTTAGTTCCATCGTAGTCTTTTTTGTGCTTCATCTTCTTCCTCTCTCCCCACAAATTTTCACTTCTTAGCATTTCCCGATGAGCCTATTTTGTCCAAGCCTATATATCAAATAGTTGACCTACATACAAAAATGAATTTTTTTGGCAGTTTATTCGGAGGCACTCATCCATAATTTCATGATAAACTTTAATCTTGATTCCAACATAATTTCACAATCATAAACACCTCCTATGTTCTTAAAACAAGATACTAAAATACTCTTTTCTGGTATCATTTGCCATACTACGCCAAAACTGTTAAAATTCAAGGTAGATTAGGTTCACGTAGTGGTGATAATACGAACAAGAAGATGAATGTTTGATTTAATGAAACCACGGATACAATCCGGAGCAAGCTCCGGCCAACTCTCGGAGGCTGGTTCCTCCAAAGAGTTTCTCTCCAATGAGAGCCCAAAAGACAATGGATCAAAAGATAACCTAACTCTACAAAACCACCTCCTTATATAGGGAGGAGGGCTCACATCAACCCTAATAACATTTAAAAGAAAATACTAATAATAATAATAATGATACGATGCCGCGTGCGCGTAACAATACACCCCATCAGAAAAACGACCTTGACCCCAAGGTCGGCACGCCGCCCGCCGATCAGTAATGATATGCACGCGGTTGGGATGTCGTCGATGTGCCCGGGGGGTCTCCTGGTAGTCCGTCTGAGAGCAGCAGGGCGTCAAAGTCGGCGGCGGTGAGCGCGGCCACGTCGTCGCCGAAGAGGATCCAACACTCCTTCACCGAGCACGCATGACTAGGAGAGTAGGGTTGTTTGCAGCGGAAGCACAGACCCTTGCTCCGTAAGTCGTTGTACTCCTGATTGGTCAGGCGGTGTGTAGGGACATGTCGAGTGTTGGTTGGGCCCATGATTGGTGGTCGGGGTAGGGGAGGTGGCAGAGGTGGAGGTTTGGGATGGGTCGAGAAGTAAGGTTGGGAGGGATGCCTGGAGGAAGGTGATGGGTACGGAATGTCGCCAGACGTCGCGAGGAATTCCGCCTCCACAAGGGGGGAGAGGTTGATGGCTTGGTGGACCGTTAATGGCTTGAGGGTGCGGAGACGGGAGCGGAAGTGGGGTTGCAAGCCATTCATGAAGAACCCCAAGTAATGGTCTGGGGGAAGTCCGAGAATATGAGTGACTAATTCCACGAAGGCATCAATGTACGAGTCAATGGAGCCGGTGTGACGGACCCCGCAAAGTCGCTCGATCATGGGGCCGGAGTAGCGGTCGTCATACCGCTGAATCAGGGCCTCGGTGAGATCTGTCCAGGTGAGGTCGGGAAAGGTCTGGCGGAGCCAACGGACCCAATGGAGGGCAGACCCTTCCATGTCGATAAGTGCGGTGGGGACCTGTTGCGTCAGAGGGGTCTTGTGGATGTCGAAGAACTGTTCGGCGCGGGCAATCCACCCAAGGTGGTCAGTCTCGTTGAATGTGGGGATGTCGGGTCCACGGTACGGTGGAATAGGTAATTCCACTACTGCAGGTGTATCGGGGATCATAGTGTTGGGGGATCCCACAGCAGAGGCGGTAGGAGGCTCGGAGTGCTGGCTAGGCTGTAAGTTCTGGAGCATGGTCAGAATCGAGGCGACCTGCTCGGTCTGTGCCTCGAGTCGAGCGTTGATGGTGGTGAGGGAGTGTTCGAGGGCTTCCACGCGGGATTCCATCCTCCCCTTTGGCATATGAGGATGCACGAGGGATAGAACGTCGGAGGAGAGTGTCGGCGAAGGCAGAGATGTGCGGGCTGGAGGCGGAGAGTGGAAGCAGGCGGGCGCAGCGGCGACGACCGACGGCTGAGTGATGCCGAGAGGATCGAGCGGTGCGGGTCGAAGGAGGATCGAGCGGTGCGGATTGAGCGGTGCGCAGAGTCGAAGGAGGAGGAGGTGTCGAGCGGATATGGCCGTAGGTCGAAGGATCGGTGCTGTGTCGAACGTATCGGGGCTGCGCATGGAATGATTGGTGTGGCGACCGCGTTTACACACGACGCTTCGGCGTGCGGTGCGGGTCGGTCGCGGAAGCTGCTACACGATCTCTCGGATGGCGGAGAAGAAGAATCCGGCGGCTGTAGCAGCGGGCGGAGCGGCAGGTCGGACCAAATAATACGAACAAGAAGATGAATGCTTGATTTAATGAAACCACAGATACAATCCGGAGTAAGCTCTGGCCAACTCTCGGAGGCTAGTTCCTCCAAAGAGTTTCTCTCCAATGACAGGCCAAAAGACAATGGATCAAAAGGTAACCTAACTCCCCAAAACCACCTCCTTATATAGGGAGGGGGGCTCACATCAACTCTAATAACATTTAAAAGAAAATACTAATAATAATAATAATACGATGTCGCGTGCGCGTAACAGGTGACCACACCATTGAAGGTAGCTAGGGTTTCCCCTGGATATATATTATTTACAGCTGCCTTTGGAATATATGATCATGCAGGAATCAGGAGAACTGAAGATACTCTCATCTCAAATATGGTATCAAAGCAGGCTTTATGACCCATTCCACATTACCCGGTTAAAAAAAATACGTGTTAAAGGCCAAAGACACTACACGTGAGGGGGCGTGTTGAGAATAGCCTCACACCAAGAACTAACATGGTTTTGTGCACTTTATATAGATCTCAGGCCTCTCCATGTCCAACCAATTGATTTTAAGTTGGATGTGTAGATCCTAACCGTCTAAACATTTTTCCATTGTGCAGATTTTCATTATTTTAATAGTTTTCTTGATAATTAGTGTTGTACACCCGTAAAGGCCTTAGGACGCACCGGAAGAAAGCCCCCGAAAAGAGAGGAGGGGTCGACGGTCAAAGAGCGCGGTAGCACGCAGGCTGCACCCCCCGACCGCACCGCCCTTGGGGGTGCGGCCGGCCAAGTTGCACCCCCCAGGGGGGTGCGGCCCGGCCGCACCCCCCGAGGGGGTGCGGCCAAGCCGCACCCATTGGGGGGTGCGGCCAAGCCGCACCCCCCTTGGGGTGCGGCCAAGCCGCACCCCCCTTGGGGTGCGGCCAAGCAGCATCCCCCCTTGGGGGGTGCGGCCAAGCCGCACCCCCCTTGGGGTGTGGCCAAGCAGCACCCCTTGGGGGGTGCGGCCAAGCAGCACCCCTTGGGGGGTGCGGCCAAGCAGCACCCCTTGGGGGGTGCGGCCAAGCCGCACCCCCCTTGGGGTGCGGCCAAGCCGCATCTCCCCTTGGGGGGTGCGGCCAAGCCGCACCCCCCAAAGGGTGCGGCCAAGCCGCATCCCCCCTTGGGGGGTGCGGCCAATCCGCACCCCCCCCCCCCTTGGAGGTGCGGCCAATCCGCACCCCCCCTTGTGGGTGCGGCCAATCCGCGCCCACCCCTCCTCGGGGTGCGGTCCGGCGCCCTCTCCTCGCCAAAGGATCTCGGTCCCCCCTTTTGGGGGGCAACTCCCCGTCCGCCGTCCGCCCGAGGCATCCCCGTGGTTCGTTGCGCACTTAGGAGCACTTCGGTGCTAGCGCGCGCTCAGAACGTTTTTTGAGCGCGATCAGGAAGCTTTCTCACTTTTTGTCTTTCCGGCTTCTCACTTTTTGGGTTTTCGGCTTCTCACTTTTTGGGTTTCCGGCTTCTCACTTTTTGTCTTTCCGGCTTCTCACTTTTTGTCTTTCAGGCTTCTCACTTTTCAGGAACAGTCGGTCGCCTTTTTCGCCTCCAACAGAACTGCCCGAACTGCCCGAGCCGCCCAAGCTGCCCGAAGGGCAAGGTGGTCACTTACAAAAAATGGCGATCCGTGTGCCCCAAACCGGAAAATATGATTCGTCCACCGAGCATTTATGGAAACTGCCAGCGACAAAATTACCGGACTACCCCCGACCAAAGCTATAAAAAGGGGCCTGGGGGTTCATTTGAAAGGACCTTGACTTCTGGACCCGGGAGAGCTCATTGCAGACTTTTGCGGAATTCTCCTTCGGCGCTTGAAGATCTCCTTCGTGGACTTGAAGGCCTCATCATCCTGAAAGGCGACTAGCCTTCTCACTTCCGAAAGGCGACAAACATTCTCAGAAGGAAAAGGCGACTAGCCTTCTCACTTCCGAAAGGCGACAAACATTCTCAGAAGGGAAAGGCGACTAGCATTCTCAGAAGAGAAAAAGACTTAGTTTTTCCGAGAGGTGGCATGTCACCCTCGGAGCTCGCTCTCTCTCTCTCCAAACACTGTAACGAGCAGCGGCCTGTCGCGCTCAAGTTCTAGTGTCCAAGTTGTAACCCCCAGAAGATAGTGAAGTTTGGTCGGCACCGCTCCGGCCGCGTGGTTTTTTACCCGTTCCGGGTTTTCCACGTTAAAAACTCTCTGTGTACTCAGCAATTCTCTAATTGACTGTTTGCGCGCTTAGTTCGCTCACGAGCTAAGGTGGTTCAAGTGAACCGGTCTACCAAGAGCCATAAGCGTTCCGCAACAGTTTGGCGCCGTCTGTGGGAAACTTTCCCGAAAAACTCTTCGAGAGCCAACTGCTATGGCAAGGAAGAGTGCTCGCACTACTGAAGGATCGATGCCGGAAGGACGCGTCGACCCAGCTCCCTTCCACTCACTTATCAATGCACCTCCCACGGAGGAGGCGCTGCCTGCACCTGCAGCAGGTTTGGAGGTGCGCATGCAGTAGATCGAAGAACTTCAAGCTGAGATGTTGGCCCTCGTGAGGAATCTTGGGGCTCCCCAAGTTCCGATCCAACCGCCAGCTTTGAACGCGCCGCCGCCCCCGGCTCTGAATCATGCCCCGAACGGGGAGGCTGTCCAAGAAGACGAAGCTTCAGAAGAATTCTCCAATGCGGCAAGTACCGCTCACCTTGGCCCACCAGCTGGAGGCCCAGAAGCTGATCACCGCCGCCACCACCACGGAAGAGCTGCCCCCGAGCAAGTAGTGGAAAGAGCTACGCGGGAAGAGATACGCAACATGATAGAGGAAGAGTATGCCCAAGCGGGACGACGCGCCGCCCTCACCCGCCGTCCCGCGCATCGTGGCTCCCCGCTATCACCTCAAGTCTTAGCCCATCCAATTCCTAATGCTTCAAGCTTCCCAACATCGAGACGTTCGACGGGACGGACGATCCACTGGAGCACGTCAATCACTTCACCACCGTCATGAGGATTTACAGCGCTCCTGATCAGCTCCTCTGCCAAGTGTTCCCAGCAACCTTGAAGGGACAGGCGCGCACTTGGTTCCATTCCCTGCGGAATGGAGCCATCAACAACTTCACAGAAATGGCGCAGCAGTTCGTGGACCAGTTCATTGCCAACCGCCGAATTGTCCGGGATCCCTCCCACCTCTCAGGAATCCGCCAGAACGATGGAGAGACACTCAAAGATTTCTTCCGACGCTTCACTACCGAGGCTCGACAGATCCCAGGAGTCGACCCCGAGCTCCTGCGAGGAGTTTTCCTGGGAGGACTCCGCCCAAGTGGCTTCTACTCGGCTCTCATGAGAGAAACCGTGCCAAGTTATCCCGACCTCGTTCATCGGGTTGAAGCACAGATAGCTGCAGATGAGGCTATCGAAGCACACCGTCGGCAATTCGAAGGAAACCAGGGAAGGAAGAGGGGATCAGATCAAGCCCCTCGCGAACGAGAAGAACGTCGCGGCGAGGAGCGTCGCGGCGATGAACGTCGGCGTAACCACCAGAGGGATCTGGGACCACAGCCGCCCAGGACCTACACCCCGTTGAACACCACCAGGACGAATGTGCTCTACGCCATACAGAACAACCCCGAGCTCCGCATGCCCAGGATACCCCCGCCAAATCCAAGGGGCGACCAGTCCAGGTACTGCGAGTTCCATCGGGGAACCGGGCATACCACTGAGGAGTGCACCAGACTCAAAGACGAAATCGAGCGCCTCATCCGCCAGGGACTCCTGGGAAGATTCCTACAAGGCCAGATTCTCAATCAGCCCCAGCAGCCTAGGGATGCAGGGGAGCAGCCCCCCGCTCCCCGAGGCGCGGGGGGAGGAAGGCCGATGGTAGGAGAAATCGAGACGATCGCCGGACCCCCCGTCTCAGCATCACAGATCCTCTCAATTGCCCAGCCCGTAAGAAACCACGAAGACAAAAAACTCAAGCAAGATATTACGATAGCTTTCGGAGATGAAGACTTGCAAGGGTTGCGGCTTCCGCACCAGGATCCACTCGTGATCAGCGCAGGGATCGGGGATCCCTGCTTCAAGGTGAAGAGAATACTGGTCGACAATGGAAGCTCGGCCGTTGTCTTATTTCTTTCCACTTTGCAAAGTATGAAGCTCACAAAAGACCAGCTTAGTCCTGCAGCCGGGCCCGTCTACGGCTTCGACAACAGACCTGTCCCGGTGCAAGGCATGATCATTCTCCCAATCACATTGGGCGAGTTTCCAAGACAGTCAACGCACAACATCCAGTTCATGGTGGTAGAGTCCACCTCCGCCTATAATGCCATCTTCGGGAGACCGCTCCAGTCGATCTTCGGGGCAATCCCTTCCATTCCACACCTAGCTATGAAGTTCCCTACTGCCGCAGGAATAGGAGTCGTAAGAGGAGACCAAGAGGCAGCCAGGACCTGCTACTTGAAGCAGGCCCAACCAGCAAGGGCGACCGCTCTCAACATCAATAACTTCGACCTGCGAGACGAGGCTACTTTGCAGCGAGGAGCGCCCGTTGAAGGGCTGGTAGAAATACCACTCTCCCGACGAGACCCGACTCGAACTGTTCAGGTCGGGTCACTCTTAACACAAAAAGAGCGAGAAGAGTTCACCACCTTCCTGCAGGAGAACGAGGACATTTTCGCTTGGAGCCCGGAAGACATGCCCGGAGTAGATCCTAACGTTATCTATCATTCGCTAAACATCAACCCCGCCTGCAGACCTGTGATTCAAAAGAAGAGGAACTTTGCCCCCTGAGCGTTTAAAGGCGATCGAGGAGGAGGTAGCTAAGCTCCTAGAGGCACGATTCATACGCGAAGCAGAGTACCCCACATGGCTCGCCAATGTAGTCATGGTGAAGAAGGCCTCGGGAAAGTGGCGGATGTGCGTCGACTACAGCAATCTGAACCAAGCATGCCCGAAGGACAGCTTCCCCCTCCCAAGGATTGACCAGCTCATCGACGCTACGGCAGGCCATGAGCTGCTCAGCTTCATGGATGCTTATTCAGGTTACAACCAGATAAGGATGAACCCCGTAGACGAAGAACATACTGCCTTCCGCACCGACCGGGGAGTCTACTGCTACAAGGTGATGCCTTTCGGCCTTAAAAATGCCGGAGCCACCTACCAAAGGCTGATGAACAAGGTCTTCAAGGACCTCATCGGAGAAACGATGGAGGTTTACGTGGACGACATGCTAGTAAAGAGCGTCCACCGGCGCGACCACTTGGAAGACTTGGAAAAGTGCTTCCGGCTTCTCCGTCGCTTCCAGATGCGGCTCAATCCCAGCAAGTGTGCGTTTGGTGTGACGGCGGGGAAGTTTCTAGGTTTCATGGTAACCCATCGGGGAATTGAGGCCAACCCCGAGAAGATCAAGGCGTTGGAGGATATGTCGCCACCTCGCTCAATTAAGGAAGTACAACGCCTAAACGGGAGGATCGCTGCTTTGTCCCGTTTCCTATCACGAACGGGAGACAAGTACCTCCCCTTCTTCAAAATCCTCCGGGGAGCGCGCCATTCAGGTTTCCAGTGGACGGACGAGTGCCAAGTGGCCTTCGAGCTACTCAAACAGTACCTGGCTTCGCCACCGGTCCTGTCAAAGCCCACCCCCCGGAGAAACTCTGTTCTTGTACCTGGCCGTGTCGCCTACGGCTCTTAGCTCAGTGCTCGTGAAAGATGAAGGAGGGGTGCAGCGACCGATCTACTACCTCAGCAAAGTCCTCACCGACACCGAAACCAGGTATCCGGCTGCAGACAAGACAGCCTTGGCTCTTGTTTTCTCAGCTAGAAAACTTAGACCCTACTTCCAGGCTCACACGGTCAAGGTATTGACGCAACTCCTATTGCGGGCAATCCTCCAGAACCCGGAAGTCTCGGGGAGACTTGTAAAGTGGGCCGTAGAACTCGGCGAGTTCGACATCCAATTCCTGCCTCGGCCCGACATCAAGTCACAGGTGCTCGCCGACTTCGTGGTGGAATACACCATCCCGCCAGAAACAACCCTCATCAAAGACACCACCAGCCCCCGTTGGACCCTCTATGTCGACGGCGCCTCTGGAGCTGAAGGGGCCGGAGCAGGATTGCTCCCCATAAGCCCCGAAGAGATCACCCTGGATTACGGACTCCGGCTAAAGTTCCCCGCAACAAATAACATCACGGAATACGAAGCACTGATCGCCGGACTTCGACTCGCCATCGACTGCAAAGTCGAGAACCTAACGATCTATACAGACTCCCAACTCGTGGTCTCACAGGTTGAAGGAGATTACGAGGCTAAGAGCGAACAGATGGCGAAGTACCTCGCATTCGCGAAATCACTTCTCCAGAAGATCTCATCGTATCAGATTCTACACATCCCCCGAGAGCAGAATTCCAGGGAGGATGCTCTATCCAAGCTCGCCACCTCACCCTCCAGCTACCAGTCTCGAAGACGCCGAATCGAAGAAGTTGTGATCCCAAGCATTCAAGGGCCATGGGAAATCGCAGCCATCCACCAGGAAGAGTCATCCTGGATGACCCCATTGCGAGCTTACCTCGAGCAAGGGCACCTTCCCGAAGATCGCCTAGAGGCGCGAAGGCTACGAATGCGGGCAGCATCGTTCACCATTATAGACGGGGAGCTTTACAAACGGGCATTCTCAGGACCATATCTAAAATGCCTGCCAGCAGGCGAGGCGGACTACGCCCTCAGGGAAGTACACGGAGGAGTCTGCGGAGAGCACCTAGGCGGGAAGACATTAGCGCGAAAAATACTGCGCCAAGGCTTCTATTGGCCAACGATGAGGAAGGACGCGGCCGACTTTGTCCAGAGGTGCAAAAGCTGTCAGCTGCACGCCAACATGCCTCATCAACCCCCGGTCTCACTTTCCACACTGCAGAGTGCGTGGCCATTCGCGCAGTGGGGGATCGACCTCCTCGGTCCCCTACCTCTAGCGTCCGGGCAGAGGAAGTTCATCATCCTAGCCATCGACTACTTCACCAAATGGGTGGAGGCGGAGCCCCTAGCCAAAATTACGGAAGAAAACGCCAAACAATTCGTCTGGAAGAACATCGTCTGACGCTTCGGCATCCCGACTGCGATCATTGCCGACAATGACACTCAATTCACTGGGAAGTCCTTCACCAAGATGTGCGGGGATCTGAAGATCAACCTGCGTCACACGGCCGTGGCACATCCGCAAACCAACGGACAAGTAGAAGTCACAAACCGCACCATCCTCAAAGGACTGAAAACACGCTTGGAAGAAGCCGGGGGACAGTGGGTAGACGCGCTCCCGAATGTGTTGTGGGCGTATCGCACAACAGAGAGGACTCCTACAGGGGAGACACCTTATAACCTCTGTTACGGAATCGAAGTTATCATCCCCGTCGACATCGGCGTTCCGAGTGCTCGAGTACTAACCTTCGACCCCAGCAAGAATGATGGACTGCTCCGAGAAAACCTCGATCTAATCCCAGAAGTTCGAGACAGCGCTGCTCACCGTGCTGCACTCTACCAAATGCGTGTTGCCCGGACTTACGACAGGAGGGTGAAGCCCAGACCAATCAACGTAGGAGATCTCGTCTTACGCAGCATCGAGGCCGCCGGTAAAGGCCCCCAAGGAGATAAGCTCTCACCGGCCTGGGAGGGCCCGTACGTAGTCACCACAGTCGTGAAACCCGGAACATACAGGCTCAGGACGGCGGAAGGGAAGACTTTGCCACGCACCTGGAACGCTCAAAACCTGCGCCGCTTTTACCAGTGATCCAGGGACCCCTGCCATGTACTAAGCCACGAGCTCAAGCTCGTGCAAACTTATCTTCAATTTATGTACAAGCCGCGAGCTCGGACTCGTGCACCTATCTTATATTACATGTTATGTAAAAGCCGCGAGCCCAGACTCGTGCACCTATCTTATCTTACATAAAGCTATGCACCAAATGATTTCGTACTATAAAACCATATTTCGACACTTACACTCACTTAAGAAAAAACTTTAGAAAGAGGCCCTGCCTCGGGGGATTTGCACCGCCGTCGATTGAAGGTTCGCCTTTCTCCTCCGCCGTCGAATCCCAGCATCGTAGGGGCCTGCCCCCCTTACGTTCACCCCCGGTTTGAATACACCAGCTATTCACCGGCCACTTCGAGGCCCTGCCTCGGGGGCTTCGCACCGCCGTCGATTGAAGGTTCGCCCTTCTCCTCCGCCGTCGAGTCCCAGCGTCGTAGGGGCCTGCCCCCTTTACGTTCGCCCCCGGTTTGAATACACCAGCTATTCACCGGCCACTTCGGGGCCCTGCCCCGGGGACTTTGCACCGCCGTCGATTGAAGGTTCGCCCTTCTCCTCCGCCGTCGAGTCCCGGTGGCGTAGGGGTCTGCCCCCCTTACGTTCACCCACGGTTTGAATACACCCGCTATTCACCGGCCAAGCCGCGAGCACAGACTCGTGCAAAAAAGCCGCGAGCACAGACTCGTGCAAAAAAGCCGCGAGCACAGACTCGTGCAAAAAAGCCGCAAGCACAGACTTGCGCAAACTAATTTTCTATTGTGTAAAAGCCGCGGGCTCAGAACCGCGCAAGCTAATCTGTCATTTTGCAGAAACCCCTCAGCCCATACGGATATCAGAGCCGGGCAGCAAGCCCACAACGACCTCGGAAAACCAACACCCTCCGACATCAGCTCCTATCAGAAAAGCGCCGCACAGGGGACAATGGGAAAAGCCGCCGCAGAAAAAATCAAAACCTTCGAACTCCTCGCTCCGGAACTCGGACTCCGAAGGTTTGGGGGGCTTATGTTGTACACCCGTAAAGGCTTTAGGACGCACCGGAAGAAAGCCCCCGAAAAGAGAGGAGGGGTCGACGGTCAAAGAGCGCGGTAGCACGCAGGCTGCACCCCCGACCGCACCGCCCTTGGGGGTGCGGCCAAGCCGCACCCCCCTTGGGGTGCGGCCAAGCCACATCCCCCCTTGGGGGGTGCGGCCAAGCCGCACCCCCCTTGGGGTGCGGCCAAGTCGCACCCCCTTGGGGTGCGGCCAAGCTGCACCCCTTGGGGGGTGCGGCCAAGCCGCACCCCCCTTGGGGTGCGGCCAAGCCGCATCCCCCTTTGGGGGGTGCGGCCAAGCCGCACCCCCCCTGGGGGTGCGGCCAATCCGCACCCACCCCTCCTCGGGGTGCGGTCCGGCGCCCTCTCCTCGCCAAAGGATCCCGGTCCCCCCTTTTGGGGGGCAACTCCTCGTCCGCCGTCCGCCCGAGGCATCCCCGTGGTTCGTTGCGCACTTAGGAGCACTTCGGTGCTAGCGCGCGCTCAGAACGTTTTTGAGCGCGATCAGGAAGCTTTCTCACTTTTTGTCTTTCCGGCTTCTCACTTTTTGGGTTTCCGGCTTCTCACTTTTTGGGTTTCCGGCTTCTCACTTTGTCTTTCCGGCTTCTCACTTTTTGTCTTTCAGGCTTCTCACTTTTCAGGAACAGTCGGTCGCCTTTTTCGCCTCCAACAGAACTGCCCGAACTGCCCGAGCCGCCCAAGCTGCCCGAAGGGCAAGGTGGTCATTTACGAAAAATGGCGATCCGTGTGCCCCAAACCGGAAAATATGATTCGTCCACCGAGCATTTATGGAAACTGCTAGCGACAAAATTACCGGACTACCGCCGACCAAAGCTATAAAAAGGGGTCTGGGGGTTCATTTGAAAGGACCTTGACTTCTGGACCCGGGAGAGCTCCTTGCAGATTTTTGCGGAATTCTCCTTCGGCGCTTGAAGATCTCCTTCGTGGACTTGAAGGCCTCATCATCCTGAAAGGCGACTAGCTTTCTCACTTCCGAAAGGCGACAAGCATTCTTAGAAGGAAAAGGCGACTAGCCTTCTCACTTCCGAAAGGCGACAAACATTCTCAGAAGGGAAAGGCGACTAGCATTCTCAGAAGAGAAAAAGACTTAGTTTTTCCGAGAGGTGGCCTGTCACCCTCGGAGCTCGCTCTCTCTCTCTCCAAACACTGTAACGAGCAGCGGCCTGTCGCGCTCAAGTTCTAGTGTCCAAGTTGTAACCCCCAGAAGATAGTGAAGTTTGGTCGGCACCGCTCGGGCCGCGTGGTTTTTTACCCGTTCCGGGTTTTCCACGTTAAAAACTCCATGTGTACTCAGCAAATCTCTAATTGACTGTTTGCGCGCTTAGTTCGCTCACGAGCTAAGGTGGTTCAAGTGAACCGGTCTACCAAGAGCCCTAAGCGTTCCGCAACAATTAGAATTTTAACAACTTCAGAAAAATGCACCTCTATTTTGAAACCTTCATGAACATGTATACCAAGAATTATTAAAAGAAAGCATATTGAAACGATAAGATGTGCTGATCTTTTTCCTTCACAATTTCTAGTGGCAGCTTAGCATTTCAACATCATCCAAAATAACTGCAAAATTCAACGAACTTTAGAAAATTCTTAGGATAACACACAATAGAAGCGGATGCATGCAACAAATATCATACACAACCATTCAACCAAGGGCCAGAAATTTCATACCTGAGACGGGAAGCCGTGAATCAAAATGACTGCTGGGGCAGAAGGGTCTCCAGCTTCAACACAAAACCATCTAATAACATGCAAAACAGTAAGAAAAGCATGTTGTCTTACAGGTTTCAAAACAATTCCATCTAATAGAATGTAGAACACTGAAAAAGCATGCAGTCTCTTGCAGGTTTCCACAAATTATAACCACTCTAGAGGGCTTTGTTAAAATAAATATATTCATGCTTAGAGGGCTCTTGAATACACTTTGAAGTTAGACGTTAGGCTCACAACTACAGAGTAGTAGATTTACCTGAAAATATCATCAGTGGTACCACCTCCCATTGTAAGACCAAATATTGGATCTTTGGCTTTCCCTTTGAAGCTATAGGCAGGATGAGCTTTTACCTACAGCATTGAAATATCATTGTTGAACCAAGGATATGCAAGGAATTACCATCTTGCAATTTTTTATGTATGATGAGGAAGGATACAGGAAGCACTAATAGGTATGTATTGAAGAGAATAAAGATTATTGGAGCATTAAGTTGACTGTTGTTATCAATAATTACCATATAGTCCTGAAGTCTTAAGATATATTGAACAATAATTCTATGAACACTAGCATCTCTTTACATAACGCGCATAATCACTTCTTATCTGAAACTTAGGAGCTAAATACAGAACAAACTATTGATCAACCATGTAAAGTGACTAACTGGTTTCAAATAAAAAGTTTGATGGTTTCCCCATATTTTTAATTAGATCTCATTCCATTTAATCAGATCTTTGAATTGAAAGGAAAAAAATATTTCAAAAAAAAACTAAGCTATTGAGATCTACAATAACTTATAACTCATGCTTTCACAAGGCAATCTATGTTGCTTGAACAATACAGGTGCCATGGTTTAAAGATCTAGTTAGCCTTAAGGATGTGAGTAACCTCTTCTCTTTGGATAATAATGCTTTAAAAATCGGTCTGGAAACCTGACAAACAAGTCAAACCATGAGCAGGTGTTGGACTAAAGGCGGCAGGAAGGTATGAAGAGGAAGAGAAAATAGAAGTAAACTAAAAAAACTCGTCTCCTGTCCAGCCTTGGCTGAAAATCACAAAGGTTCAAGATTGTCTTGGAATCACTTCACCCCCACCCCCACCTACCCAACACCAAAGCACAATACATTAATTAATGTGCTGACATAGTGATGTAGGGTAGGTGCTTGATCTCTAAGTATGCAATCCTAGGCATAGTACCGATGAAGATATTCCAATCTAGCCTAGAATGATGTAAGCATGCAGAGAATGATCCAACAATAAATTGCAAGTAATAATAAGAAATCTCATGCAATTATCACAAATATAAAAAACAAATAATTCAAACAAGAAGACAAGTTTGGCTTTCCTCCGTTTGGAGGGCCGATAGATAAATGCGCAAGCGAATAAATCCTACAAGGAGTGATCAATCATAAAATTTACAAACTAGCATAGCAAGTCATCCATAATCATATAGGAACCAAGTTTGTACAGCAATGCTAAAAATAATTAAACCAAACAAAAGAAACTCACGAGCAAGGGGTCATAAGCTTAGGAGAGGAGATTCAGTGATCATAGAGGCGGTGGAGTGTATGTCAGGGTTGCAAAGAAGAAGGGGTTGTTGCGTGAGAGTGGGTTGTGAGGGGGCAGTTGTTGTTGTGGCTTGGGAGGGTTGCTGGATGGAAATTAACGGCGAGTTGGAATGTTGGACGGTCCCTGGTAGAGTATGGTAAGTTGGTGCGGTTTTGGGAGAGTTGTTGGTAGGGCTTTGGAAGAGTGGATCGGCGGGTGGGAGGATAAATATTCAGAGTTGTGAAGAGAATTTGAGTGGGGCGGCTCCTGTTGGGGAAAACAGTAAATGGTGGTTGTTGTTGGGTGGGGTGGGGGGTATTTGATGGCTATAGGGAGGTCAGATAGGTTGTGGAGTGGTTGTTTGGGAGTTGGTAGTTGCTGGATGGGGAATTTTTGGGTGCCGGCTGAAGGGAGATGTAGAAGATGACAAGGGGCGGCTAGGGCATGGAACCAAGAAAGCACAAGGAAGCATACCACGGAGTCGCATTGGTGTTTCGTGGAGTCGCACCACGAAAGATCATCGGATTCTAAGAAGAAAGTCTCTTCAAAATCTGCAATGACCAACGACTGCCCTACTCTCTTACTTATAATAAAACAAGCTTAGAGCACCAGTGTGGACGGCTATGGTTGGCCGTATACAATGGTTGTCCAATCTACCTAAATAAAATTACATGAAAATGTCGAAAAATCAATCTGAAAGCAACTGCAGACTTGGATCATCCATCTGGCATGCCAAATATGGCAGGTGACAAATCAGTCTCAAACATGACTAAAACGCATGCTCCACTGTCTCGTCGATCCCCATCACATAGTAAATTGTTACATGCATGATTTTTCTACGAGTGCGAGAGAGTGAATCACTTAAAGAGAGTGTGAATCGTGAGATCGAGAGAGCGCACTCTCAAAGGCGATCGAAGAGATAGAAGAACTCAAAGCGATCATAATTGCATTGCATAAAAATAACTTAATACAACTCGGGAGACAAGCTCTCATCAACTCTCAAAAGTTGAAATCTCCAAAGAGCTCTCTCAAAAGAGCCAAAATTCAAGGATCCAAAAGATGTCCATACACTCCTACCTCTCTCCCTTATATAAATAGGGAAGGGCAAGCCTAAAAGAAACAACAATATTTAATTAATATAATTAATATTAACAATATTAATTAATTAATATTAACCACTTAATTAATACTAATAATTTACAAAAAATTACATATAATCATATCAACCTTCAAGGAAGTTTCCAAATGAGCTCTTGTGGCTCATCATGAGTGTCGTTGGGCGTAGACACGATGATTTGCTTGTTCTGTCATAAATGAGATGGAGTCTGTTTGGGCGCGTGCGTAATACTATGCCGCCTTTGAAAATCGACCTTTCCCCAAGATCGAGTCTCCAATTTTTGTCGGGATCTTAAAGATTATAACGGCGGTGAGGGTATCGGGGTCTTGGTCTTTGTAAAGGTCGGGCCTAAATTTATGTCGCACAATGGGCATAATTGGCAGCTGTGGTGTGAATGTAGGAATGGTAGGCTCAATGGGTGAGCTTGTTGGTATTGGTTGGATTTATGAAACCTGAGGATATGGGTACAATGAGGGGTGAGTGGATTATTGTGAGAAAAAGAAAATTTTTTGTTTGGAGGGATGTGGGGTGTGCTTCTGGGTGAGAGAGTGGGTCCCCTGAGGATCTGATATAAAATCGGTGGAGGTAATGTAATGAAGTGGAATTGTAATTGTAGTGGGTGTAGCTAGGTGAGGGTGGATGAGTTAATTTTGTGATGGGAGTTATCAGGCATGGGATAGATAGAATAGGTTGCCTGGTACACTCGTTTTTAAATGCAGAAAACTAAGTAAGAAAGGAGGTCAATGGCACACCATCAACACTGAGAATCGGGGAAGGAGAAGGTAAAATACACAGGTAAGCTTCATAATAATGCAAATACACACATACGACCTTGATTTATGGCCTACACACGACACCACCGGCGGTTTGGACGGTTGAATAACTTCTCCCGCTTAATACACTTGACTAATGTCTCCCGGCTATTTCAAATACAGTCAGTCTTAAACATTCATGCATACAACAATTGTAACTAACCGTTGAATTACAAACATAATATTACAATACTCCCCACTTTAAATAATCCTTGTCCTCAAGGATCAAAGTTGGGGATTGTCGCCTTGATGGTGAGATAGTCCTCCCAAGTGGCGTCTTCAGCTGCGACATTTGACCATTGAACAAGAACTTGAGCGACAGGTTGGCCCCGATGTGGTATAAGACGCTTATTCAAAATCTTTTCCAATGTCTTCAGAATGGCACCTTCTTCAGTCAAAAATTTTGGCAGGGTTGGTGACACAGGGGGTTGTTCCAATGTGTTGCTTCAATTGAGAGATGTGAAAGGAATGATGAATTCTTGATTAGGGTAGTAGCTTAAGCTGGTAAGCCACTGGGCTAAACTTTTTGATGATCTGAAATGGTCCAAAGAAATGTGAGGATAGCTTGCTATACTCCAGTAATCAGATGTTTGGTTGTTTATATGGTAATAAGAGAATGTAAACTCAATCCCCTTCCTCAAATTATTTCTCCTTTCTCTTTCTATCAGCATGCTGCTTCATTCTGTTTTGAGCTACATGCATGTGTTGCTTGAGAATGTTGATGGTCTGCTCATGGTATTAAAGTGTGCGGTCTATTGCTTCATTCCCAGTACCTCCTGCTAGGTATGGTATGTGCAATGGTGGAGCATGTCCATAAACCACTTTGTATGGAGTCATTTGAGTGGCACTATCGTATGAAGTATTGTACCAATATTCAGCTAAAGGCAATCAATGACTCCATGATTTGGGTTTGTTGAAGGTAACACATCATAAGTAACTCTCCAAACATCTATTGACCACCTTTGTTTGCCCGTCGGATTGTGGATGGTAGGCAGTTGATGTATTAATCTTAACATGTAGGAGTTTGAAGAGTTCTTGCCAAAAATCACTCACAAACACCACATCTCTATCTGACACAATAGATTGAGGCATGCCATGTAATTTAAAAATATTATCCAAGAACAATTGTGCAATGCTTGCGGCTGAGTAAGGATGTATGAGAGCTATGAAATGGGCATACTTACTCAGTCGATCCACCACAACCATAATAACTTCATACCCATTGGATAATGGGAGTCCTCCAAAACCTGTCCGAAATTGGTAATGGTTGTAACAACCCCAAAGGCCGGTCATTTGAAGTTTTGCAGTGTTCATATGACACAATGTTGAATATATGTAGTCAAAACAAATATTAATATATATATATATTATAAAAGACAATACATTACTTTAGTGTGGCATCAGTAAAACTCATCACAATCGTCTGATTGTTACATATTTGAGTCTTTGTATTCATATTCAGGGGATGCAGTACAACACTAGTACGTATGCATGTATGTACGTACACACACACACGAAGAATCAAATCTCTCATCGAGCTTGAGAACAAGCTCAAATTGGAGGAGGGACTTCATGTTATGGGCCATTTACGCATTTATTATGCATTTAGGTCTTCTATTTTTATGAGTCTTTTAGGATTTTATTATACATTAGGGGTTTTATTCTATGTTTAGCTAACCTTCAAATTTGTCTATTTGTTTGGACATTTCTGCAAAAAATTTGTGCGAGTTATATTAAATGAACATTTGTGTGGAGTGAAAAGAAAGCCATAATTAACACAAAAAAGATATCTTCGCAACTCTGTCCTATCAAGCAACTCAACATAAGGCGGTTGTTCCTGGCTGAGAAGTATCACGTTAAAATCGAGGGTCGTAACAATATGGTGAGCACGTGTACATGTAAACCTAAAATTGAGCGCAAGTGATGGAAAGTGAGCCTAAAATTAAACGTAAATTAGCATAGATCATAAGTTAGCGTATTTGAAAATAAGGAGAATAAGTGAGTGCATATAACACACCTTTACGTTGCACACACCGATATCTGAAGGAAGTTGATACTGAACTAATTTCCCGTGAGTAATAATGAGCAAGGGCATTTCAGAAAAGAGTTCTAGAGGAGGGAGAAGTGCTGCGAAATTTTTGGGTCCGAGCCCTGGACATAAATCTGTGTCAGGGGCTCACGAGATGCTGACTCGCGAAAAGATGTATCTCATTTTCCTTTCGCGCTAATAGCTGAGATATCCGAGTCATCTCTCAGATATTTTTAAAATAGCCGAGATATTTGAGTCATCTCTCAACTATTTTAAAAATATTTGAGAGATGACTCAGTTATCTCAACTATTAGGACGAAAAACGAGAAACAACTTTCCCTAAATTAAAGAAAAACAATTTTCCACGTGTCAGCATCTTGTGAACCATGGACATAGATTTGTTTCCGGGGCTAGGACCCAGAAATTTCTCCTTAGGAAGAGAGTTCTTAGATGAAGAAGAGTTGCATCAGTTCATGTGTTGCCTTAATACTATTGATTGCTGTACACTTCTATTCTCGCCCCTATGCATCTGAGTTTCATTTCAAAGACCTTATTCTTGTGGGTTCCATTTGGATTTCAAATGATTTGCTTGCGCCTTGAGCAGGTTTCACTATAGAACGGCTAATGAAATATTTTCCCACTTTCTAGACCACAGTTTGGGGAACAGCGCACTGTACTAATGTCTTCCATCAGTTCATTTTTAAAGATCAAAATGCTCATTGAAAAATAAAGATTGTCTATTGATTGATGAGGAAAAGAGAGAAAAGATTACCGTCTTCCCCTGAGCAAACCACTCATCGAGCCGGTTCGGCCCTTCCGCATACTTCCCTGTTCCATACAAATTTCTAATCCCATAAATGGAAAGATCGAGCAATCATGGAAACATAAAATTTTATTAAAAAAAAACTACCTCCGCTGAATGAAAAACCATCTCCAACCGAAACCGGAGCATCTACTAGATAATCCTGCAAAACTTTCCGATTTACCCAAATATGAAGCATTTCATCCGCAATCCACGAGATTTGGAAGGGAATATGGACATGTGGTAGTATGAATAATCGATCCTACCTCCTCCCCTTTGATGCTTGATCTGCATCCGAACCGGATGCATTCACGGCGAGGCAGGGAGCACGGAGGAAGACGGAGCGGGGAGAGAGCGGAGATGTTGAGGGCTGCTACCGCCATGGTTGTGGAATAGGTTGGATTGAAGGCTGGCTGCTGATGAAGAGGAGAGGCGGATATGGTTTCTCTGGCCTTCGTTTCCGCGAGCTTTTAAGGCTGGAGGCACAAAAGGCGCGCATCAGCTCCACAGATAATAAATCATTTTCACAGATTCAAACAGATGCAAAGATGAGAGGCGCTCGCGCCTGGAATATTTGGGAATATAAATTTGATTTATTTTGAGCGATGTTAAAGGCAGGCATGTTTTGGCTATATGCAGGCCACAGGTTTTTAAAAAGGGCGATGTTAAACGCAGGCCGATTTTAACTATATGCAAGTCACAGTTTTTCAAAAAAAGATATCATTTTTTCTTTTAAAACTTCAGGAAAAATGATTCGAGTAGTTTAATACTTCATGTATTATGTGTTTTTTCCTTCCATGCAACCGTGCCCCCGAGGAGTTTACTCGTTTGTCCGAGTCTGATGTGTTTTTAAATTACAACTAGCCTAAGGCTATTCATGGGTATTTGCTACGGCGATGGCGACGGCGGCGATGGCGACGTCGGCGGCGATGGTTATACTTCGGGTAGTTAGCGCCTTTAGGGATACTCGATCAATAGCTCTCCCAGATTTACTGACGAAACAGTGACATTCAACGTAACCTAGCACGCATGATATTTTACTTACTTATTTTCTGAATGCTATTTGCTTGGTGATTTATTTAGGAAAATATTAATTTGATTTTTGAATATGGTATGTAAATATGAAATTTGGCTTGCATGAATAATTTTTTGGCCTGCATGGCTGCATATATCCGCGGCCTACATATAGCCAAAACCGGGCAGCATTTAACATCGCTCTTTATTTTTATGTTCTACTGGCAATATCTTATCATGGCGTCGCCTAGGCGTCCTGGCACCCAAGTGAAAACAATGCGACAACCGCCTTATTTTTTTAAAAAAAATCCTACATTCGACAGCGGTTTTATATATAACCGCTGTCTTTCCGAGTATAGTCAGCGGTTATAAATACAACCGCTGTCTAATGTAGGCTAAACCGTACATTAGACAGCGGTCGTATATATAACCGCTGTCTATTCTATCTTCGACAGCGGTTATATATATAACCGCTGTCTAATGTAGGCTAAACCGTACATTAGACCGCGGTTGTATTTATAACCGCTGTCGAAGATAGAATAGACAGCGGTTATATATTCGACCGTTGTCTAATGTACGGTTTAGCCTACATTAGACAGCGGTTGTATATATAACCGCTACCGAATGGAGGTACGACAGCGGTTTTTAACATTAACCGCTGTCTATTCTATCTATATATACCCGAAACCCGGAAATTAGATTTTACCTCGCCGTTTTTACTTCTTACTGTGTCGCTGCTCTGTGCGAAACCCTACAGGCGATTTTCGGAAATATTCAGGCCCTCCATTGTTCGATCTTGCGATTCTTCTTCGAAGGTATATTATTCTTCTACCAATCTTCTTTTTACCCTAAGCCTTGGAGATTTTCTTTTTTTTTCTCTATATATTCTCATGATTTTTAGACCTTGATGAATGATGAGTTGATGATGCAATGGTTGTTTTATTTGCTCATATTTTTTTCTCTATATATTCTCATGAATGTAGCCAATATATATGTGTGGTTGAGTGATGGAATGGTATTAGTTTATTACACATTTACACTTGAATTTTATGTAGGAATTTTGGATGGTTTAGGGTTTTTTTAGGGTTTTCTTGTTACAGGAAAATGAGTGATAAAAGATCTTCCTCAAAGTCAATAAGAGGCTACACAAAAATGTTTGAATTGCATAAGCTTAGTCTAGAGGGGAAGAAGCTTACCATTCTTGTGGATGATGATGGTCGCATTGTTCCCGGATCTGAAACAAATAAATTAATGAGTTATATTGGTACTCTAGTGAGATGTCATGTGCCAATTACATATGTTAGATGGAAGAAGGTTGATAAACAACATAAAAATCGAATATGGGAAGAATTAAATGTACGTAATTTTTTATAACTTATAAGTGATTACTTAGCTTTGATTTTTAGTTAATTATTAATTAATATTGTATTTTATTTTCAGAATTATTTTGATAATATTGGTTCTCTTCGCAATGAATTAATGAAAAGCATGGGTGAAAGTTGGAGGTCTTGGAAAACCAAACTCTATGTCACTTATGTAAAAGATGTTGATTTGGAGCATCGATACAATGTTCATGTTAAGTATAACTTTATTACCGAAGACGACTGGAAAGTTTTTGTCGACCATCGCACCACTCCGGAATCTATGGTTATGTGTTCTTCACTTATTTGTAAATTTATTGTTTTATAACATTTATTACCTTTTGTAATTGTAACTTGTAAGCAATCAACAAATACTTTATTTGTATAAGAGTTTAGTAAGGTTAATAGAGAGAGAGCAAAAGCACAGAAGGCTTTTCATACTACTTCAAGGAAGGGTTATGCTGGATTACAAAAAATGATGGTATTAGTTCTCTACTTCTCAGCAGTTCTCTCTCGTATTTTTTGTTTTAAAATTAGTTTTTATCATAATTTAAATAATAATTATTTGCATTTTACTGTCAAGGTTGAACAAGGTGCAACTACACCAATTTCACGTGCAGAGCTATGGAAAGCTGGTCACAAAAGAAAGACCGGTGAATACATTAGTCAAGAGGCAGCTGATTTGGCAGCCAAAATTGTAAGTTTAAGTTATCAACTTATCATTTCATCATTTATTAAAATTTCATTTCTTTAATTGCATTAACATTTATTGATTTTGCTTATGATGAGTTGTCAAGCCAAGAGTCCCAGAGTGTTGAAACAGTGACACAAGGAACTCAAGGAAGAGATGATATCCTTGCCTCTGTTTTAGGCAAAGAACATCCGGGCAGAGTTAGAGCTGGTGGCAAGTTTTCCACCATTAAAAGTTATTTCAAAAATGAAAGGTGGCGCGAGACGTCGGTGGCTCACATAACAGATGTGGAAGCTATAGTGGAAGAAAGATTGAGCCAACAAGAAGAAATGTGGAAGAAAAAATATAAAGATCAGACAACAGAGATGAATAGAATGAGAGATCAAATGAATGAAATTATGTGCATGTTTGGTACTAGAACTGAAACTTCTCAGGTATTAATGTATTATTATGCATTTATGTGTTAATTTTTATAATTTTATGAAATGTCATGCTCTCTTTTTGTTGAATATGTACCTAATAATTATGTTGTTAACTTGTTATTTTTGGTTTGTCCAGACACTTGTACTAGCTTCACAATCGCATCAAGAGCCTGAAACATCAATTGAGCCTGGAACTTCACATGAGGTATTATAAATTTATGTAGTTAACATTTATACTTTTATGATTAGTAATTTTGATTTTTATGTTGTTAATATTGATGTCCAAAATATTAATGTTTTTTATTCCGACAGAATACAAATGAGAGGATTACCATGTTACCACATTTCAATACTACGATGGAGAATGAAAATAAAGCAATATCTCTGGTCTTTGATCCAAATATATTTGGGACTCCTGAATCAACACATACATACTTCGAGAATTCAATGTTGTACGAATTTCTTAATATGAAAAAAATTGGAGTTGACATCGTACTTGCATGTATAGGGTGAGTAGTGAATAATGAGTTTCACGTAATGATATTATAAATTAAGGGTTAATGATTATATGTATATTGATTCTAAATTTGCATGTTATTTTGCAGATACATAGATTCAGAACTAAAGAAATTTTCATACAAAGGAAATGTATCTTTATATAATCTAACATCCATTTATGCTCTAAATGATAAATTTGTCAAGGCTCATTTGAAATCACGAGCTCAAGATCTGAAAACCAGGCTTACGCAACTCCAACCAGATTCTTTATTATTTTTGCCCTATTATAATACGTAAGTATTACTGTTATTGATTTATGATTTTTATTTTTTTATTATAATTTAGTTAATAATAATTTCATTTGTTATACAGAGAACATTGGATGTTGGCTATTATTGATTTCAGTAAAAGTATAATTTATTGGCTAGATCCCTTACATCGTGAGGTGCGCGATGATCTTAAAAATGTCATTACACTGTAAGTTTGTTAATTTTTTTTTTTTTTCATATTTGGAATTTAGATTCGGCCATAAACTAATTTGTTTATACTCTTATGATTTACAAAGTGTATTTAAGGATTTGGCAAAGGATCGGAAATACGGTGTTCACAAAACACCAAAGTTTTTAACGTGGACTCCGGTAAGCTATACTGCCATAGCCTATAAGAGTATATGTTATATAATTTTTGTAATTTTTAAAATTCTAAATTAAATTTTTACTATTTGTTTATTATTTTAGTGCCCAAAACAACCGGATAGTATTCAGTGTGGTTACTATATCATGTGCTACATGATTGACATAGTTGATGCTCTTAGGAGTACGACATTGTCATCATTGGTAAGTTAACTGCATATAGTTTGATTGGATTGATTTTATAATTACGTTGAATTGATTTTAAATTTTTAACAAATATTTTTTTTTATTGCAGTATTTGCAGAGACAGCTCTATGATGGAGTGCCGGAATTTTCCAAAGAAAAAATTGATTATATGCGAAATTTGATTTGTGATTATATAATCACTAATTGTGTTACTGAAAGTTGAAAGATACTTGCATTGTTTAGTTATTTTATACTTGTGTAGACGTGGATTGTGGAAAACTAGAAATAGAACTATATGTTAGTCATGTGAAATTGTGAATATGTGACGGATGATGATTTCTTTAGCTTTAGAACTATTTAGTAGTTATTCACTTTGTTATGTGCCCGACATAACTCTTCTTTCTATGAATGTAGTTTGTGAAAGATGGAGGACCTAAACAACAACAGTCTTGCTCCATCCGTGGATAACAATGATGTTGATCCAAAAATTGACCCTAAAAGAAAAACAAAGTCAAAGGATCCTGGATGGAAGTATGGGCATTGGCCCGACATAAAGGATAAAAATACAGTTAAATGTAATTTGTGTGATCGGTTGATTAAAGGTGGAGTCAAAAGGTTGAAACAACACTTGTGTGGCGGGTATGGTGATGTATCAAAATGTATGAAGACTACTTCGGACATAGCAACTGAAATGTATGCAGCTCTAAATGACAAAAAAGGGACAAGGTCGATTTGAATGCTGATGATGATAATGAGAGTGAACAAGAAATTGAGCTGTTAGGTTCACAAATATCCCCAGCATTATCTACAGCTAAATCTTCATTTGTCCCAAGTTCTGGGACAAGTGTCAAAAAGAGAAAAGTAATCCACCTTCCACAAAAGAGAGGCCCTATGGATGCTCATGTGAGACGTGCACCTGAAGATGTTGTTGATGATAGGCGTGCTAAAGGACCTGCACAAACAACTATTGAGAGATGTTTTAGATCTCCTGAAGAGAAAAAGAGAGTTGATGGGTATGTTGCTGATTGGTTCTATGAATATGGAACTCCATTCAATGCTGCAAAGGCACGAAGTTTTGAAATCATGCTTGAAGCAGTTGGACAATATGGGACTGGTTATAAAGGCCCTAGTTATCATGATTTACGGGTTCCTTTGTTACTAAACACAAAAGAGAAAGTTAACGAGATGAAGACAAAATATCAAGCATATTGGAGGAGATATGGTTGCACTCTTATGTCAGATGGTTGGACAGATAGGAGAGGGAGACATTTGATAAATTTCCTAGTCAACTGTCCAGAGAGAACTTATTTTATGGGTTCCGTAGATGCATCCGGTCATATTCAAGATGCTACAATGCTATCAGAGTTGCTTGATAGTAAGATTAGAGAGATTGGAACAGATTGCGTTGTCCAGGTAAATTGAACATAGTACTTCATGTTCAATAGTTTACAACTATAGAGTATAAATTATAGATATATACAAAGTTATGTACTTATGTTGTATACTTGTATGCAGGTAGTGACTGACAATGCCTCAAATTACAAGGCGGCGGGTAGAATTTTAATGAAGAGAAGACCCACTCTATTCTGGACTCCTTGTGCAGCTCATTGCATTGATCTCATGCTAGAAGACATTGGAAAGCTTCAACAAAACAAAATGGTGATAAAAAAGGCAAGAATGATTACAAATTTCATCTACAGACACACTTGTTTACTTGATGCAGTAAGGAGTACAATAGGTGGTGATCTAGTGAGGCATTCAGTGACTAGATTTGCAACATCATTCCTTACTCAACAAAGTGTGCTTAAGCATGAGGAGAAGCTGAAATTATTCTTTGTCTCGCCTTCGTGGAATTCTGCTAATTTGGCAAAAACCGAAGTCGGAAAACAAGTTGTTGAAGTAATACTTTCAACTGTCTTTTGGAATGGAGTAAGAGATTGCCTCAAAGGAGGAAAGTCATTGATGGTTGTTTTGCGGTTAGTAGATGGAGATGAAAGACCAGCTATGCCTGAGGTTTATGTGGCAATGGAAGAGGCAAAACAAAGGATCAAAGAACATTTTGATAATAAAGAAAGATTATATAAAAGATTATCGACATTGTTGAAAATAGGTGGACAAATCAAATTGAGCAAAAATTGTATAGGGCGGCTTTTGTACAACCCTCATTCTCTGAGGGTAGGACCCACCCAAGGCCACGTAGGCAGAAGTCAAAGTCAAAGAGTCAATACGGCAGTCAACAGTTCGAGATACCAAGATAAAGTCGGCCAGCAGGATACTGGGAGAGTTCATCAAGCATAGGAGCAGAAGACAGCCTAGGCGAGTAGGGGTGCACTCGTGCGAGTAGCTCGGATACTCGCCAAAGGTGGGCGACCATAGGTGATACTCGCCCATTTGCCCGGGGAGATCGCCTCAATGTCGCTAGTCGCCGGGCAGGGGCTGGGCTATAAAAACCCCCCTACCCCTTGGTTTTCCTATAAATAGGACCCCATGAGTACTTGGATTGGCACCTGGACTTGAGCTTTCGAAACCCTGCTCTTGCATTCTGGAACCTGTCGCACTTGGCCGTTACTCCCGGTACTAGCCAAGTCGGTGCCTTCCTTGTACCCTGCTCGGCCATTTTTGGTCTTGGAGGGGAAGTCTCTTCGGAGCTTCTGGGTACGTGGTGGGACCTCCCTGCCGCAGTGACCTTGGGTCCTGTTGTTGTTGCTCACCTAGTTTCCTCATAGTCGCCAGCTTAGTCATCTCGTTGGACTGCTGGGCGAGTAGCCTCCGGCTGCATTTGTCCGAATCTTGAGGTCAGGATTTTCCTGGCGTCAACACTTTGGTGCGGTGAGCGTGGACCGCGGCCAGAGGAGGAAAGTCTGGTAGAAAAGTGAGATGGTAGCAGCTAGCGACCACGAGGAGGTGGCGGGAAACTCAGCTAAAGGCGGCGAGTTCGTATCATTGGCTGTCTTCGAAGAATTCACGCAAAGGATGGAAGTCACCATGCGAGCGGCTCTCCTACCTCGCACGGAAGGAACGGCGACCTCGCCTCATCGCCCGGGCCCGTCCGAGGAAGGTGCTCGCACTCAACGAGCAGGGAAGGCGCACGTCGAGGAGCTCGAGCGGCTGAGGAAGTCGCAGTTTGGTCTGCAAGCATCTCAAGGACCTGGAGGAACTCGCTTCCGCGAGGAGGACGATCAGGCGAGATTCTATCATACTCGCCAGATGAGCGAGTATGGGGGAGATACTCGGCCAGATGATGATCGTCGCCAGGTCGGGGGGAGGAGCCCGTTCTGCGAGGAGATCATCGCCGCGCCAGTGCCGGAGGGGTTCAGGGATCCCTCGATGAATTACTACTCGGGGAGAGAAGACCCCATCCGTCATATCCAATGGTTCGAGGATGTCGCTTCTCTTCGGACCATGTCAGACGCCTTCAAGTGTAGGCTGTTCGCAATCTCCCTCCGAGGGAAGGCAAGAGACTGGTTTCACCAGTTGCCGGAAGGCTCCATCTACTGCTTTGAAGACCTTTGCCGGGGGCTGAACATGCGGTTCGCCACGGCAAAGAAGTTGAAGAAGGAGGCTACGGCCCTTTTTCATCTAACTCAGGGGCCAAAAGAAACGCTGGGGGACTACATCGATCGCTTCCAGGAAGAGGTGCTGCACATCCAGGAGGTGGATGGTCGAACCCTGCGATTGGCTCTAACCTTCGGCCTTCGTGAAGGCCTCTTTAAGTTGGAGATCGGTAGGAACCCTCCATACTCCTACGCCAACCTCATCGAGAGGGCCAACCAGTTCGTCCAGGGTGAAGCTTCCAACCGCGGCTTCCTAGCCAGGCTCACCCGAGTGACCAAGGAGGACGAGGAAGAGGAGGAGGAAAGTCCCCCCGAGAAGAGGAAGAAGGAAGAGCCCAGGAGGGCTGAGAAGCGGAAGCCAGAAGGCGGAGGCAGAGAAGAGAGGAGAGAAAGAGAACCCAGGAGGGAGGAGCCGAGAAGGAACGAGGAAAGAAGGCTCATCGTGGCCCCAGAGCGTCGGGAAGAAGAAAGACGCTACCAAGTCCCCACTAACCGGCCACCATGGAAGCCAGCCAGGGGACCTCAACGTCGGGAGCGGGGAAGGAGATCCCCAGAAAGAAGGCGTTATGACAGGCCCGAGGGGCGCCAGGATAGAAGAAGGGAGGAAGCAATGGCGGTTGCCAGGCGCGGCAACCGCCAGGGCCGAAAGAATAAGAAGCAGAGGAGGCCACAGGTAGAGGAGATTCCTCTCTACTGCGAGCTCCACCAGGTGGAAGGGCATGGCACGATGGCCTACCCGGATTTTTGGGAAGCAAGAAGAAGGCTGGCAGCAGGAGAGGCAGGAGGAGAGCAGCGGAGAATAGAAGCTCCGATCGAGCAGCCCCCGGTTTAGGACGCCGGCCGAAGGAGGAACGAGGACCGAGTCGACCACGGAGGTCGAAGAGAAGTGGCCCCAGGAGGAAGAGGAGTGGGGGTGATCCACGGGGGTGCGGGATTAGGAGCTTCTCGCAAGGGAAGTCTCCATCAAATATATCGAAGGAGCGTCGCTTCGACCTCGCAGGCACCGCCCCCGTTGGAGGAGATCACCTTCTCCGAAGAAGACATGCTAGGGAATGAGAACCCTTTCATGACGCCCTCATAATCCAGGCCGCAGTAGAAGACTATACCGTTGATCGAATCCTGATCGATAACGGTAGCTCCGTCAACGTCATTTTCAAGGAGACGTTTGACGGGTTGGGCGTCGGAGCAGGAAGGATCCGGGCACCGGATGGTCCTCTTTTTGGCTTCTCTGGAGAGAAGCAGGAAGTGGAAGGAGGAGTAGATCTCCTTGTAACACTCGGGGGCACCCCTCTCCAGTGCCGCTTCGTCATCGTGGACGCCCCAAGCTGCTACAAGGCCATCTTTGGGAGGCCACTCCTCAACACCTTCAAGGCCGTCCCATCCTCATACCATCAGTGTCTCAAGTATTGCCAAGGGGACGTCCAGGTGAGGATCAGGAGCGATCCAAGAGCCGCCCGCGAGTGCTATCTCAGCTCGGTTAGCACCATCAGCTGGATGGCTGACGCGGAGGAGTTCGAGAGGGTTACTGGAGGCACGCCCGACTAGAGGCGTCTGAGGAAGTGGAGGAGATAGAGATACTCTCCGCAGCGGGAGTATCAGGACTGCTGAAGATCGGTGGCTCGCTGAAGGTCACCGAGAAGGTGGAGATGGCAACGTGCCTGCAAGATAACGTTGACGTCTTCGCCTGGAGTGCTGCTGAGATGCCCGGGATCGACCCAGAGGTTGCTTGCCACCACCTTAATCTCGACCCCGCGGTGAAGCCCATCCGCCAAAAGAAGAGGTCTACCGCCACCGTGTTGGCCGGGCCTATCCGTGAAGAGGTGAAGAAGTTGCTGGATGCGGGTTTTGTGTCAGAGATCCAGTACCCAGGCTGGGTCTCCAATGTTGTAATGGTTAAAAAGGCTGTAGGCAGCTGGAGAATGTGTGTAGACTTCTCTTTGTTAAATAAAAGCTGCCCCAAGGATTGTTATCCCTTGCCTCGAATCGACGCGCTGGTTGATTCAGCCGTCGGTTTCCCCGTAATGAGTTTTCTTGATGCGTTTTCAGGATACCACCAGATCCGGATGTATCCCCCCGATTGCCGCAATGTTTCCTTCATCACCGGGGACGGGTGCTATAGCTATAAAATGATGCCCTTTGGGCTAAAAAAGGCAGGAGCCACCTACCAGCGGATGATGGACCTTGTCTTCAAGGAGCAGAAGGGAAGGAACCTGGAGGTGTACGTGGACGACCTCTTGATCAAGAGCAAGAGCGTCCCGGAGCATATAGCTGATCTGGTGGAGACCTTTGCGACGCTGAGGAAGTTCAAGATGAGGCTCAACCCGGCGAAGTGCGTGTTCGGAGCGAGAAGAGGAAAGCTTTTGGGACATCTCATCACCCCAGGCGGGGTGGAGCCGAACCCTGACAAGGTTAGGGCGATCCTAGAGATGACCTCACCAAAGACCATGAAGGAAGTTCAGAGGCTGACAGGAAGGTTGGCAGGTCTCAGCCGCTTTCTATCCAAGGTCGGGGAGAAGTGCTCTCCATTCTTCAAAACGCTTCGCAAAACTGAGAATTTCGCATGGTCAGATGAATGCGAAGAGGCGATCGGAAGGCTGAAGGAGCAGTTGACTCAGACACCTCTCCTTCAAAGCCCGAAAGAAGGTGAAGACCTACTCCTTTATATGGGAGTAGGGGTAGAAGCAGTAAGTTCTGTGTTGGTCCGAGAGGAAGGGAAGAAGCAGCTCCCCATCTACTACGTCAGCCAGGTGCTCAAGAGGGCGGAGTTGAAATATCCAATCTTGGAGAAGCTTGCCTTCGCCTTGGTGGTATCGGCAAGGAAGCTTCGACCTTATTTTCAAGCTCACTCCATCCGGGTCATAACCGATCATCCTCTCTGAAATATCCTGGAAGGGGTGGAGCATTCGGGAAGGCTGGCGAAATGGTCGGTAGAACTCAGTGAGTTCGACATTTCCTTCTCGCCCCGAGTGGCGATCAAAGCGCAGGCGGTCGCAGATTTCTTGGCCGACTTCTCGGTAGAAGCAGAACCGGGAGAGGAGGCTTCTACTCCCATCCCTTGGAAGATGTTCATAGACGGAGCCTCTGGCAGGAGCTCTGTGGGGGTAGGCATCGTTCTTGTCAGCCCACAGGAAACTAGGATCGAGCAAGCAGTCGAGATCCTCTTTCCCGTAACAAACAATCAAGCCGAGTACGAGGCCATCATAGCAGGCCTGCGCCTCGCAAAGGAGCTGGGCATCCAAGACGTCATGGCTTTCACCGATTCAATGGTGGTCGCGTCTCAGATTCAGGGAGAGTTCGAAGTACGCGACATCATTCTGCAAAAGTACCTCGTAAAGGTGAAAGGATTGATCGGAGGCTTCCAATCTTTCTTCGTCGAGCACGTACCAAGAGAGGATAACTCGGCGGCGGATCGTCTTGCCAAATACGGGCCAAGAGCAGGAGGGACTATTACGGAGTTGTTTCGACCATCCATTGAGGAAGGAGAGATGATGGAGATCGATCATCGTCCCTCGTGGATGGATCCGTTCATTTCCTTTCTAAGTTCTGGGCAACTTCCGGCAGAAGAAGGGGATCAAAGGAGGTTCCGGTACAAGGCGGCCTACTACTTGTTGCAAGATGGAGAGTTATATCGTAAGACCATCTCAGGCCCTCTGGCTAGATGTGTCTCTGAAGAAAAAGTACCTCGAGTGTTGGAGGAGATCCACTCGGGAGAGTGCGGAAGTCATTCTGGGACTCGCACTTTGGAGCAAAGGATCCTAAGACATGGCTACTTCTGGCCCACTATTCGCAAAGATGCGGAGGCCTTCTCAAAAAGGTGCCAGAAGTGCCAACTGTTTGCCCCCCTTCATCTACAGCCAGCCCAACTTCTTCGTTCAATCACCGCCCCGTGGCCGTTCGCTATCTGTGGAATGGATTTGATAGGTCATTTTCCTCCAGCTAGCGGCCAAAGGAGGTTCGTCCTCGTCATGATCGACTACTTCTCCAAGTGGATTGAGGCCAAGGCTCTGGCCAAAACCACCTCTCAAGTCGTGAAAAACTTCATTTGGGGGGAAATCGCATGCAGATTCGGGATTCCCCTCGCCATTGTCACCGACAACGGACCACAGTTCGCCAGTTTGGAGCTGGAGGATTTTTGCAGACAGCTCGGAACTGATATTCGATTTGCCTCCGTACACCATCCCAGGAGCAATGGCCAAGTAGAGGACGCCAACAAGCTGATCATCAATCTGCTGAAGAAGAAGGTGGAGAACCTAAGAGGTAATTGGGCGGAACAGCTCCCCTCGGTCCTTTGGGCTCTGAGGACCACTCCTAGCTCAGCCACCGGGGAAACTCCATTCAAACTCTCTCACGGGTCGGAAGCTCTCATCCCAGTAGAGTTTGAAGTCAGAAGCCCAAGGGTGGTGGCCGCGGAAGACGAAACGAAGAATGGCGACTGGAAAATGAGGAAGCCCAGAAGCTGTCCCTCGACTACATCGAAGAGCTCCGAGACCTGGCCTCAACCAGACAAGAAGAGATCAAGCGCCGAATGGCAAGACATTTTGACAAAAATGTCCGCCTCAAGCACTTCCAAGCAGGTGACCTGGTCCTAAAAAAAGTGGACGCGGCTGGAAGGTCAGCAGCCGTCGGGAAGCTTAACCGAACTGGGAAGGACCCTTCATCATCCAAGAAGCTCTCCTGACCGGAGGGTACCACCTACAGAACCAGGAAGGCGAGCTGCTAGGGAGCACCTGGAGCGGCGATGACCTGAAAAGGTTTTATCCCTAAGGGGAATGTACATGCCCCCTTCTCTTGTAAATTCATTTGTAAAATAAAAAATTTACGTCTCCCTGAGATATGGGATGAGGCAGTCCTTCCTATTTCAGAAAAGTCCTTTAAAAAGGAAGCAAAGAAGACGATCTCCACGACAAGTTGGGAAACTGGCCTCCGACTTGATTCTCGTAAGATCCAGAACGGGTGATGGGACGGTGCCTCGGTAGTGCGTTCCCCTAAGACCAAGCCTCTGCACTGACGGTCGAGATCAGCTCCCCCCTTGCATGTTGGCCGCGGTTCCCTCCGACTGCACCTCTCATCCGACTGGAGAGATTAGCAGGAAGAAGTCGTGACGCCGACCTCCTAGCTTGACGGTAGGATGATCGACTTAACCTCTCAGGGGACCCTTGAATAAAGGTGTCGTGCACCCTCGAGGGCTAAAAGTCCATAACAAAGCGATGTGTTTTCCAATTATTTCCTTCAATTGTGTGAGTTAATGTGCTTAAGTGTGCTTAACTCCCCGTTTAAATTGTTGAACAACAGGAAACAGGTTCGATCGGCACTCAGCATCCAGGTAGGATGGAGGCCTCGGGATGATGCGTTCATTTGAAACCTCCCCGACTGCCATCCTCTGCGTAACATCGTCTTACATCAACATTCACCACCGCAAGTTGAAATATGAGCCTCCGACTACACCCTCGTAAAAACTCAGAACGGATGATGGGACGGTGCCTCGGTAGTGCGTTCTCATAATGCCAAGCCTCTGCACTGACGGTCGAGATCAGCTCCCCCCTTGCATGTTGGTCGAGTTACCCTCCGACCGCATTTCTCGTCCGACTGAAGAGATTACCAGGGGAGAGTCTGGTAGCCGACATTCCAACTTGGAAAAGGGTAAGACTGATTCGACCGACCGAAGGATGGAAACATTCAGCCCCCAAATAGGATGGAGACCTCGGGATGTTGTGATCCCTTGGAAGGTGTTCCATCGGAACCTCCCCGACAGTCATTCCCTACTGTGTCGACTTCTTCAGCCGCATCAACCTGAAGGTACAAAACGAGGTCCTAAAAAAGCATATCTCAAGAATCCTTCTTCATATGCAGGTGCGAGTAGAAAGATGTGAGTATGAGGGCACGAGCATGTATGGCCGAGTATCTACCCAGCGAGTAAGGTACGACGTCGTCCGCAACATCCAATCTCGCCTATGCTTGGTCGCCTAGCAAGCGCTCAACCTCGTCTCGAACCTAAGAGCCTACTCGGCATGATCACGAAAAGAAGAAAAGCAAAGGCAACTATAAAAGGCGAGCAAAATAATTGTATTCATTTACTTCCATAAGTACATATATAAAAATGATGGTACAGATTTGCAAAAAGAAGACAGGAGACTATGCATCATCGCCACCATCCTCGCCATCATCACCCTCGTCCTCAGAATCGTCATCTTCGGAATCGGTGGATGAGGATGGAAGATCTCGCATGGGGGAATTGGACTCTTCGGCGAGTAGTGTCGGGATGATGTCCATGACCGACAGGTGCATTGCCTCCGGCTTCAAGAAGCCATCGGCCTTCAGGCTGCTCAGGACCACCTTCCCGGTTGCTCGCGCGATCTCCCGGCGAATATGCGCCATATCTTCGCCGACTATACGGATCTGCTTGCCCACCCTGGAGGGGCCCGCCGACGAAGGCTGTTGCTCGGCAGGCCGAGTTTCCAACTCGGCGATTCGCACTTGGGCGGCCTCCAAGGTTTGCCGAGTATCCTCCAGCTCCTTCTCCAGCTAGGACACTTTCTTCGCCATTTCCAGCTCGGCGGCCTGTACAGATAAAGACAGAGGTTAGCGAACATCCGTTGGCGCAAAAGGCGACTATCTCCGAGATCAGAAAGGCGATGAGCGAAGTACCTCCTGGTCTTTCCACTTGGCGGCCTCCATCCCCAAGGTGATGAGCTTCTTGCTCTGCATCTTGATCATCTGCTCATATTCGAGCAGTTTCCTTGCCGTCGCATGCCCAAGCTCGGCAGCTCGCAGGTTGGCTCGCGAGCTCTGATGGGCGAGATATTCGGCCGAGACTTCTTGCAAAGATTCGGCGTCCGCGCGACCATAAAGGGCGAACGTAACGTCGAACGCCTCGCCCGCGTCCTCCCAATCCTCCGACCAGGCGGGGAGGTTGGTGCTCAAAGTCACTTCATGGGCTCGCTCAGCCCAGGACACCAGAGGGCGACCATAAGCATCCTCGCTGCCCACACCTTCGCCGAAGTGCGGATGGCCACTAGGCTCGCCGGCCTCCGATGGATCTGCCCTCGCTTTCAGGTCTCTTTTGGCGACCTCCTTCTTTTTCCCAGGCTCGGCGGACTTCGCCTTGACCTTCCTCTTCTTCGAGGGCCCAGCATCATCGTCGGCGACCTCCTGATCATCGCCGACGGGGGACAAATCGACCAAGGCAGGAGCCCCCGCCTTCGGCACCAAGGGAAGAAGCTCGCTTGGTAGGGAGCGAGTAGCTGCATCAAGACATAAAAGGCAAGAGCATTAGACACCGGCTGAAGACAAGTCGCGAGTATGGCCAAATACTCGCTTAGACAACTACCTTCACCAGGGAACACCTCAGCGAGCTCATCTACTCGCTTCCTCCAGAAGACGACATCCAGCCGGCGACCTCGGAAGCTGTCAAGCAGCTTCTCCCGGCTCTCCTCCAGGTAAGGGGTAACAAAAGCGCTCTCTGCCGGCTGGAAGGACGAAGTCGGCACGACGCCAAAGTCGCCCTTGATGACGACTATTCGCTCCGTCCAGCGATGGTTCTTGTTCGCCGTGCCGACCAGGGTGCAGACATGGCTGCACAAGAATACGACGCCTTCACCGGTAGCGCCGAAGTGGAATACTCGTCGGAAGACGAAGAGATCAAAGGCGATCCCCTGATCGCGCAGGTAACAGAGGAACCCCACGATCATCGCCACTCCGTTTGGATTGATTTGCGCCGGGACTATCCCGTGGTAGCGGAGGATCTGGCAAACCTCCGACCACAAGGGTAGTCGCAGGCCGACTTCAAAATGCCGGATGGGGAAGACCAGCTCGGTTGGCGAGAAGGAGTTCAGGCGTTCATCCTCGCGAGGAAGCCTGGCGACATACCCCGGCGACAAATACTTGGCGGAGAACTCATTCAGGTCGCTCGGCCGAGTAATCGACTTCTTGAAAGAAGTCGCCTCAAAGTTCTTCGCATGACTTGCATGGTGAATAGCTGCCTCGTCAGCCATTCAGAAGAAGAAGGATTGGAGAAGCGAATATCGAAGTGGCGAGGAGAGGAGTAATCGGAAGATAGTGGCTGGAAAGAAAGGGAAGATCGCAAAAAGCGTAATAAATACGTATCCACCCCCCCTATTTAAAGTACTCGACAAAGCTTGGCTTCCCGCGTACGCCACCACGAGCGCGAGTTGGAGGTGGCGCGTATCGAGGAAAAGTCGCCAAAACCCAAGGTGCACATCAAATCACCGGTGTCGAACGAGCGAGCACCTGCGTCAAATCTTTAGGATACTCGCCACATCAACGCGATATTTAACAACTACTCGCGGAAACAAAAAACGAAGAAGACCATCAAGACATCACAGAAAACAAGAAAGGCAACAAAGGCGATATCCATACTCGCCAAATATCAATTTACTTCAAGAAAATAGTTCAGCATTACAAGAAATTGCCAGAAGGCTACAAGCAACTATAAAGCAAAAAGAGCCAGGATCCTAGGGGTTCGGCTGAGCATCGGGAAGCTGCGGTTGTCGCCCAACCCAGCCCATGCTGCGAGCTCTCTTGAAGTGCTCGAAGGCCACGGACATCGCATCCTCGCCCTGTCGCAGCTGCTCTTCCATCCTCGCCAGGCGACCAATGGAGCCCGTGCTCGCACGCATCCCCACCAGCTCGTCGTGATGCAACTGCTGGCGATGCTCCATCCTCCCAACCCGGCGCTCCAGATCGCCGACAGCCTGAAGGCGAGATTCTACACTAGCCAGGCGAGTATCTAACTCTTCCAGCCGTGATACTCGCACCTCCAGCTCGGTCAGGCGACGCTGGGAGTCAGCAGCCGCCAGGAGCTCCACTCGCGCTTCCACTGCGGTCAGGCGCCGATGAGATTCGCTGATCGCCAGGCGCTCCAGCTTCGCCTCCAAGTCTAAAATGGCGCGAGTAGCCCTCTCCTGATACTCGCGAGAAGGAAGCCCTACGTCGTCAATCAGAGCCCCGATCGGAGTATGAGCGCGAGCTGCAGAAGACAAAGAGACAAAGTCTTAGTGGCGAGTAGCGGGAAGACTCTTCTTTGAAGATGATCGGGAAGACAGCGACTCCATTTACCAGGCCGATGGGCATCACTCCGCGAGTCACGGCGAGGACTCCGAGATGGTCGGCGAGGAGAGCTCCTTCCCCGATGCGGGGACATACTGCGACGAGCGCCATCTCGCCGGTTCGAGTGCGACCCACCGATGTGTTCCCTGCTGGAAGGCGCATCACCCCGACCGCGACCATCCACTGGTCGCCCTCCCCCTCTGGGAGCGAAGAAGCCAGAAGATCCCGCCATCCCGCCTCGGCGCGAGGACTCGGCCGGATGAGCGGTGAGAGCCGAAGAAGACAGGAGGCGGCGATCATCCTGCATGTCGGCCGGAGGAGGAAACGGAGGAGGTGGAGGAAGTTGGTCCGCAGGCAGTTGCGAGCTACTCGCCACCTCAGGTCGCTGCAAAGGCGGTGGCGGTGGAGGAGGATTGCTCGCTGCAGGAACCCTCTGCTCGCTCATCGGCCTCTTGTCTACCGCGGAGCTATGAAGGATCCGCACCGATCCGCCCCGGCGAGTTCCTCCCCCAGTCGTGTGCGGGATCATAGGCGAGGATCGCAGAGGAATCGCGCTCAAAGGCTCCCCCCGAGCATCGACGAGAAGCGGATCTGCGAGATAGTATAGAAAACGTCAGAGACCAGCCGACACTTAGGCGATTAATAAAGTGGCGAGTAGATAGCTCTCACTTTGCGAAGGAGGAACTTCGGTTTGAACTTGGACCGAGATTCCAGCAGTACTCGGCTCAGGGGCAACCTCCGGCGAAGGAGGAGCGGGAGCGGGCGAGCCGCCTGACTGACCAAGACCCAAGTCAGCGAGTACCTGCTGGGTAGTGCCGACCTGAGGATCGGCGACATTCTCAGGATCGTCGGTAGTCTTCTTCTTCTTGCTCTTCTTTTCCTTCTTCTTCTCCAGACGCTTCCTCTTCCTAGAAGCGAGAAAGTCTTCAAGCTCGGCTTCGCGAGCAGGCTTCCGCAACGGTGGCAACAAACTGGCAAGCTCGGCCAAATCAGCGGCAGCTTCCTCGGCAATACTACGCGACATCTTGAAAGCGGGATCAAAAATGCCTCGCCATTAGAGACCCCTCCCCCTCTATATATAGGGCCAGAGCGTCAAAACAGCGGGATGCCGACTATCAACCAATACTCGCCCAAAAGATAGCTCGTCGAATAAGGGTTGAATGATTCTTTCCGAGCAACTACGTTACTCACAAAGAGCGGGGATTGTGTACAACCCTCATTCTCCGAGGGTAGGACCCACCCAAGGCCACGTAGGCAGAAGTCAAAGTCAAAGAGTCAATACGGCAGTCAACAGTTCGAGATACCAAGATAAAGTCGGCCAGCAGGATACTGGGAGAGTTCATCAAGCATAGGAGCAGAAGACAGCCTAGGCGAGTAGGGGTGCACTCGTGCGAGTAGCCCGGATACTCGCCAAAGGTGGGCGACCATAGGTGATACTCGCCCATTTGCCCGGGGAGATCGCCTCAATGTCGCTAGTCGTCGGGCAGGGGCTGGGCTATAACCCCCCCTACCCCTTGGTTTTCCTATAAATAGGACCCCATGGGTACTTGGATTGGCACTTGGATTGGCACCTGGACTTGAGCTTTCGAAACCCTGCTCTTGCATTCTGGAACCTGTCGCACTTGGCCGTTACTCCCGGTACTAGCCAAGTCGGTGCCTTCCTTGTACCCTGCTCGGCCATTTTTGGTCTTGGAGGGGAAGTCTCTTCGGAGCTTCTGGGTACGTGGTGGGACCTCCCTGCCGCAGCGACCTGGGGTCCTGTTGTTGTTGCTCACCTAGTTTCCTCATAGTCGCCAGCTTAGTCATCTCGTTGGACTGCTGGGCGAGTAGCCTCCGGCTGCATTTTTCCGAATCTTGAGGTCAGGATTTTCCTGGCGTCAACAACTTTGTTTTTAAATCCAAGCAAATATTTTGAATATGAGGAAAAACATAATGATGATGCTTGGAAATTTCAAGATGCTTTCAATGACGTTATTGCAAGACTAATGCCCGATCAACACTTGCAAGACAAGATCGCAGAACAAGGCACTAAACTATAAAGCATCTCGAAATAGTTTTGGAAAGCCTATGGCTATTAGGCAACGAACCACCTTAAATCCAAGTAAGTATTGATTGCGTTTTTATATTTTCTTAAACTATATGTATGTTAATTGTTAAATAATTTATATTCGTCTTAAATAAATAGTGGATTGGTGGGGTGCACATGGAGGACCGAATGTTGAACTTACAAAGATAGCATTGCGCATACTTGACTTATGTTGTTCCTCTTCTAGTTGTGAGCGCAACTTGAGTACTTTTGAGTTTGTAAGTATACAAATATTCAATATTCAATATACATATAAAATTAAAATTATTTACAAATATCTACTAAGTACTAAGTAGTAAGTACTACTAACTAGTTTGCAATTATGTTGTTTCAGATTCACACAAAGAAAAGGAATAGATTGGAGCATCAAAGGCTTAATGATCTTGTATACATCCAATACAATCGTCGTCTACAAGCACGATTTCAAGAAAGACGTGAAAAGGGAAGAAATTACAACCCTTTTGTGCTTGATGAGCTAGATTGGAGTAATGAGTGGATGATAAACAAACCAGATGATACTCTAGTTTTTGATGATGATGATCTCACATGGGAAGCTGTAGAGAGAGTTGTTGGAACCGGGGCTAGAAATTTACGAAGTGGAGCTAATCTTGAACTAATAGCTGAAGGGGATGAAGATTTAGATCACTTTAGAGTTGCAAATGATGATGAAGATCTTGTAGATAATTATGGGCAAATGACAAGTGCCTCAAACCAACCCAGCACCTGCAATGCCAATAATGATTTACTAGATGATGATTCTAATTGATCTAAAAACAATGTTCATTCATGAAATGTATTCTTGATCTCAAGTTATTTGATATGTCAAGTTTGAAACTTGGGCTTGTTTATATTATATTTATGAAATGTATTCTTTTCTTTTGCTTTTCAATGTGTCAAACTTTAGATTTACATGTTACTGAATACTTAGTGAGTACTGACTTGGGCTTGTTGTGATTCATGTTGGGTGGCAGACTTGCAGTTTAAAAATACTGTGTTGGCTGAATGCTGAATGTTGTTGCGTTTAAAAAAAAACTATAGACAGCGGTTGTTACTTTTAACCGCTGTCTATAGTATTATAGACAGCGGTTAACCTACAAAACCGCTGTCTATAATATCTATAGACAGCGGTTATATGTAACCGCTGTCTATAATGACAGCTTATATACTATAGACAGTGGTTCTTCATTTAACCGCTGTCTATAGCACTATAGACAGCGGTTAAATGAAGAACCGCTGTCTTTTTGTGTTATTATTTAAAATAAAAAATTATTGTCACTCGCCTTGCGACTTCTCGCCTTATTGTCGCCTAGGCGTCCGCCTTGTCGCCTTGGCGTCCAGGCGCCCGGGGCTCGCATTGGTTCGCCTTGACGCCATGACACCCGACTAGATGAAATTTACAAAACAAAATGAGAGAGAGAGAGAGCAAAAACGTATGACACCCGACTAGATCCCGAAAAATCTGATGTGTGCGGATATCGAAAAGCACAGAGCACCTGAACTTTCACTTGATGAAGCAAGCGTAATGAGAGAGAGAGAGAGAGAGCAAAAACGCAAGAGAAGAATAGAGAAATTGTGTAAGATGAAAGATCGTGAGAATGTATAAATTCGTTTCAGGAAAACCTCGTTTATATGAGTCTCGTAAAACCACAAGTAATTATCATGTAATTAATTCAAATGGTTATATTAAGTAAAATTATCATGTATAGAAACATATATTTCCAATGTAAAATTGAACGAGCAAAACAACGTATAGAAATCATGCACTTGTTTCGGTCATGAGAACTTGGCGTTCGTCAATTTCATATCGACGTATATGAAAGAAGAAAATGGCGTGCAATCGGAACCGCAAAACTAACCGCAAAACTAGACGTATGTCGATTTGTAGGCTGGTAGTAAACGATGTACGGTGATTTATACAGGGAGAGAAATCAACGTAAGAAAACGACGTAAGTCGGAATGTGGCCCGTGGATTCTCCTTATGTGTGTTTAGTCGAAACCGCGTGTGTGTGGCTCATGGATTCTTCTTATGTTTCTTTCAACATAATAAAGATGAATGAATTGGTTTATATACCCACTTAAGCTCCATTTGGCGCGGCGGTGGCGGGCGGAACCAGCAGGAGGAACCGCGGCATTCGAACTAGAGGGAGGGAGCGGCGGTTCCTCCCGCTGCTTTTTGGAGCTTTTCTCAGGCGCGGCGGGTGGAGACGCGGGAAACGCCGCCGCTGGGCTTTTGGTTACCCGTCTTCCGGCGACGTTTGCGACAAACGCGACCTCCAAACACTACGCCAAATGAAGCCTTAAAGTGGTGTAGGATGGTAATGTGGGACTAAATGTTTCATCATTTCTCATGAAAAGGTTTCCCTCCAAATTTTTGAGTTCCCGCCATTTGGTTATGAGTTTTTTTCCATCAATTATTGTGGAGCCCCAAAACCAAACACCACGAAGGCTTCATTAAATATTATTGATATAATTGTTCTAATTAATAATTTCTAACTTCTTCTTCCCGAGAGCCCGTGATTGATCCCATGATCCGTGAAAGAGGTGTGTTAAGTGTGTTTAGTCCACCTAAAAGATGAGTAGGATTCAACGAAGTTTGAGTACCTTATATATCTTATCTTAATAGTTTTGTTGACGTCACATTAATTTTCTGCTTTTGTGATTGTATTTGATTGTAATTAAGAAATTACAAACTAATTATTAATAGACAGGTTCGTCGCAATTAAATCGATACAAAAACGTAAGTATGATGATTAAATGATTAGGATGAAAAAAGTTAGGTATACGAGACTACCCACAAGGATGCCTCAATACAATATACTCTAGGCGTGTAAATGGTTCAGTTTTGCTTATATTTATAGTTTAGTATGTTGGAAAACCAAACTGATGAATCAAACGAATCAAATCAAATTGAGGCTATTCAGTTCGGTTTTGGTTGCGCCTAAAACTGAACTGAACCGTTTACAAGCCTACCGTGGATGTTCGTGTTGGTTTTTTACTTATATTGGATATAAGTAAAGGAACAAAGCTAAAATAAACAAAAAAAGTATCGAATTGGATTAATTAATGATTGGGAGTAACTGTATGTCGAATTGGATTCGATATGGAGAAGTTAAACGACTACTCGATGTATGTTGACTTGTAAAGTCGTCTTACGTCGACTTGGTGTATGTTTAACATCAATACAAACATTTCTGGATACAATTCGACGTGCGTCGACTTGCGAAGTAACCATATAGCACTCGACGTATAACGACTCCTGAAGCCAACATCCGTCGAGTTGGTGTGTGAATAACCGTTTTCTGTACTATGAGATAGTAGCAGACACACGTCAACTTTGTGAAGTCGACGTACGTCGACTAGTGAATTAGAACTCGGCGCACAAATTTCTCCCTCTCGACGCGCAAATAGGCAGTTTGTGAAACTGCTATAAATAACGTAGTCTTTTAGGATTTTTTTTGTGCCTTCTCTTTGGAGTGTGACTCTTACGACAACTGAAAAACTTTGCAGTCGCGTCCTCTCCAGAAAATGAAACTAGTATTTCGTGGAGACGAAGGAGAACGATCATCTTCCAACTCAAGTTCGTTGGACGAACAATGAAGTGTTTTTGGCATTTGAGTGGACACTCATAGAGACGTAGATCTCGTTCTACGTTGTGATTCTCCCATGACATTTATCCTTCTCGAAATATTGATTTCAACGCATGTATGAACTCTATTCTTGATATATTGTTTTTTTGCATGGTCAAATAAAATGAGTTTTTGCTAGTTTTTCACTGCGCATTAGATGCATAAGAAACCCAACAAATATCACGCTACAGAAATTGACAGGCAGTATATACGCAATACTAACAAATGATAATACCAATATGTATAGTAATTAATTATAGGTGCGACTAGCACGCTATCAACATATATGTATATCAAATTAAGCATTTATTTATATTCTACTATTTTGAACATAGCGGTGTCCACACTCACGCACTCAACGATGCAACTACCAATAGGAGAAACTATCAATAACCAAGGTACTCCTACTGGTAAAGAAAAACACCCAAACTACACCACACACGCATCATCATCATCATATCAAACTGCACAAACATACTATGTCAACATAGATTAACAAACACAATGTCGACATAGATTAACAAACACAATGTCGAGACGTTGACACCCAGTCATAATTGAGTACCAACTAACAACTAAGATCTCTTATTTGTGGGGTATCTAGTCCCACAGGCACCACCATCATGGTCAAATGGTGGAAGTTGTAGAAAAACGAGGGGTGCCGAGAAGAGAGATTCAAATGAAAAACAAAAAGAAAATCACAAAGAACACACAAATTTAAGAGGTTCACCCAAAACAGGGCTACGTCCCCTATCCCGCCTCCGCTTCACCTTCTTGTATTCACCAATAGAGATTACAAAACACATAAGGTTACAAGGATCAAAACCGATCCTACCTCGCACCCCTCTCTTTGGACAAGAAACGGAGGAACCACCGCCGGAAACGCCTCTCCCCGAATCATCTCGAAGATGCCTCCAAAATCCTCAGCCGAAAACCGCTGAGAAGAACCTTAACCCTAGATTCGGGTTACCGTCGTCGGGGGCTCGCCGCCCCCGGACCCCCGCGTTCGCTGGTACTTCAATCTGTTGGAACATGGTCTTCCGCATCTCCTAGGTTTGAGAATAACAAATCCTATGTGTATTTGATCTTGTGTGTTTAAGTGTGCAGGAAATCAAAGTCCACATGACTCAAGGATGGTTGTCCCCAAAATTGAGGCCAGAATTCAAAGATGACCACTAGCGCCGGCGGTAGCGATAGCGCCCTGCGCTAGGGATGATTAGCGCATTTCCGGCAGTGTTTTTAGAAAGAGCTAGCGCCCGGCGGTAGTTACTAGCGTTGGCGGTAGCATGGCACACAAGAGGCATAAAGCAAATTGTTGCCACGGATTGAAGATCCTACCGCGCGAAATGTTACTTAATCAGGGATAGCGCCCGGCGGTAGCTACTAGCGCTGGCGGTAGCATAACGCACAAAAGGCATAGAGCAAAACGTTATCGCGGATGGGAGATCCTGCCGCGCAAAATGTTACCTAATCCGGGCTAGCGTCGGCGGTAGCGCTAGCGCTGGCGGTAGCGCTTGGGCTATAAAAGGACTCCCTCTCCTCTTGTTTTCGGACACCTATTGCATACACCTCAGAGAGAGAGTACTAGAATTCCAGAGGCTTGTCTTAGCCAAAATTTGAGGTCCCAGCGAAGCTCTGCCAATTTCTGAAGGAGAATTCCATCACGCCGAATCCAGACGAAGTCCGCTTCAACAAACGCTGATTCTACAGCGGATCTTCTTCTCCGACTTCAGAAGTTCATCTTAAGGGAGGTTTTGTTATTTTATTTCTCTTTCTTCATTGTAAACGATAGTGAAATCGCCTCGTGTTGGCGACTAGGTCTGGGGTAGACTTAGGGCTGAAATTCGCCTCGTGGTGGCGACTAGATCTAGGCTAGTTCTAGGGGGTGCTCGAGGCCACATCCGGGGAAGGATTGACTAGAGCGGCTTGAGGCCAAATCTGGGGAGGATAAGGCTAGGGCCACCGGTTCGTTGGGAAGCGAGTCGGGATAGAAAACAAAAAGAGCCTTTTTATTATTCGCCTCCGATCTCTAGCGTCATCGAGATCAAGTTTTGTAAAACTTATTTATCATTAATAAAGCTTGTCTCTCTTTTTGTTTTACTTCACTTATTTCATGTCTTTAATCTTGCAATAATTCAAAGTTTTTTAAATATAATCTAAAGTTTTTGAAAACCCTTATTCACCCCCCCTCTAAGTGCGCCGACCGATCCAACAAGTGATATCAGAGCGGTTTTATTCCAATCGGCTTAACAACCGGGAATAATGGCGTCTCATGATCTCGCTTCAACTAGTGGGGCAAATTTCTGTGAAGATGAAATATCACATAAACCACCCTTGTTTGAAGGAACAAATTATAAAGGATGGAAAATCTTAATTGAAAAATTTATTAAAACTTTAGACATCGAAGTATGGAATTTAGCAATTATAAGACCTGCGGATGAATCAAATAAAAAAGAACGTCAGCTAAATGCCAAAGCCAAACACTATCTATTTTGTGCACTATCTAATGAAATTTTCAAATTCATATATTGCTTTTCTAGTTCATACAAAATATGGCACTTTCTTAAAGAAATGTATGATCTTCCTCTCGCAGGTGTGGAACAAACACAGGAGGAAAAGAACGTACAAGCATCCATTATCATTCAAGAAGATCTCTCTCAGAGCAAAGCCATAGAGAATATTGAAATAGAGAAAGGGAACAATACATCAAAAGAAGATGAAAACTCATCTGTGATCGAGGAAGGACTAAAAGATGACAAAGGAACTTCATGCTCATATTTTGCCTCCTCCAAAATCGCTGTAAGAAAGACTAAATCTTCGTCTTGTGTAATAACCTCTATCTCTAGTTTCAACATATTAAAAATAGCTAAACGAATGATCAAAAAATTAAAAATTGCTAATAAAAATTTACGTTTAGAAAATAAGAGGCTAAAGGCTAATGAATCAAATTGTGATGTGTCTTCATCATCTTGTTTTTTACTTGAAAATACAAAATCTTGTTTTGATTGTAATAATATTAAAGAAAAAGTCAAAGAACTTGAAAAAGAAATAATTTGTGTGAAAGAACATAATGAAAAATTATGTTTAGAAAATTCATCGTCGAAGAATGATTGTGCTAAATGTAAAGACTACGAGATTGAAATTAAAGAGATGGACGAAACATTTGATGAATATAGGGATGAATATGAAAAACATATTGAATCAATTGCTACCACTCTTAAAAATAGCACAATCGCTTACAATAAAGCCAGACACAATTTACAAATTAAGAATGATGAATTAATTGCTAAAATCAACTTGCTCAAGAAAATCATAAAGAAAAACACTCATTCACAATACCAAGATATATCTAAAAGCAAGTTAAATATAAATTCTCAAAATATTAATAAATCAAGCAATGGAAATAAAAGACATCGACAAATTAAAAATGAAATTCCAAAGTACAATTATTATTATCATCAAACTTCTCCCAACATAAAACTTCACAAATTTCCTATGAAAAATGCTTTCTATAATCACTACAATTATAATCCTAAAAATAAAGATTATCGCAATAGAAATTTGACTCACAATAATAATATTAAACCACAGTTTGAATGGAGGCCCAAAACCAATGATGAAACACAAACACCACAAAAAAGGGCTCATTCATTTCCATCTACCCAAAAGCAAATACGTTGTATTTGGGTACCCAAAGGAACCATCACACCCGGTCTTCTTTGGATACCTAAATCTCTCTTTCATTAGGTACCACCAAATGCATGAAGTAGAATATTTTCAAAAGGGAAATATACAATTTTTCTACTTCATGATGTGCTTTAATGTCTTTCAATTCTTTGTTTTCTTATTTCTTTGAAATTATCATGTTATGGTCATCTTGTTTAGGAAACATGATCAAAAATTTTAATGAGCCTATAACATTAATCAAAACTCAAAATCTTATTAAGATGACCTACTTATTATTCATATATTCATTATACATATATTTATCAAAAATTAAATTCAAAATCTTCTATGTGATGGTAAAATATTTAGGATTTCAAAAAGGTATACCACATAAATTTTTTTCCTAAATATCACCACCTCATAACATCAAATTATAAATAGTCAAACATCCAAAAGATAACAAAATAAACATAATTCAAAGAACAACAACATCCAAGACATAGGTGTAAATTTCTGAATTATTACATAAAAATTGTTTCTCTCACAACTACTCCTCCTCATCTATGTCCTCCACACTAGGACTCGGGGAGCGTCTCCTGCGAATCCTCCGGATCGAGTGACGGGGAGGATCTGAAACTGGACTCTCCCACTCTCTCCGCTCTGGTGTTGATGGGTTTAACTTTAAAGCTTTCATCATAAACTTCATCATTTTTTTGATCCCTGAGACATCCTTCCTTATCACAGAAACATCCTCCTCCACCTGTGTCATCCGCTCACCCATCTCCTCTCGAAAGGACCCATATGGAGCATCTCGAGCCCCTCGAGAAGATGCTCCTCGCCGGAGTGGTGGTTGAGTTGATGATGATGGCTCATCCGAGATGAAGGATGTTTGCAAATGCGAGGTACTATAAATAGGAGGATAGCAATCTACTAAAAAGAAACCTAAGTCAATAGTAGGGTACAAAACCTGAATAACTCGCTGAATGATGCCACCCAGAGGCAGGTTGTTGAATCTCTGACGGGTTGGTTGCCGCAACTTGTAGGAATAACGGATCAAGGAGAGTAACAAATCCGCCACATCAAACCTCTCCTTCTCTAAAATAAAATAGGTAACATAACTCAGTTGCGCTGTGACCTTGGCAGTATCACCCAAGTTCAGTAGGATTGTATGGCGCAACACATTTTGCACGACCAAGGCATCCACGGTGAGAGTTGAAATGGTAGAGATCAGACTCCTGCACTCCTTGTTATGCAGCATGTTCACTTGAGTCCAATCTCTGTTTGCCCTGAAGCTCTCAACAATTTCCAATCTATGTGGATGCTGAGTCAATCCGAACACGATCCTCAACTGTTCATGGGTAATAGTAACCATCTTCCCCTGCACTTGTGACTGGACTCCTCCATCCAGCTCTGTCGTTGATGGATCTTCCAAATACATGTAAAAATCGCGCACCAACTCGGAAGAAAATCCGTCAGGAATGAACAAGCTCAACACCTCTGCGGCAACAAATAGCTCCATAATGTGGTGGTGTCGCGGCAAGTCGAACTCCACGACGTATGGCACTCCCACTACAGCTGCCTCTACGGCCAACTCAGTATTCTTCTTTCCCTTATAACCCGGTGCCATCTGCAACATTACAAAAAATTATTAAAACAAGAAAACAAAATCCACATCTAAAAACAAAATTTTTATATCTCCTTAAAATTAAAAATACGTTCATATCCTAACTTAAAACCAAGAAATCCACATATTCAAAACCAAAAATCTCATCAAAACCACAAACCTTAGAGAAAACCTAACGGTGTAGATCTAGTTCCTAAATCTACCTAAAAACTTCAAATATCTTCATCTCTAACATCACAATCAAGCTTTAAAACAAAAATCGTAAGAAAGGATGAAGAATTACCTCAGATCTGCGCGTAGAACGAGTCGTCTTCTAGGGTTTTTCGGGAGGAAATGAAAGATAATGGCGGATCTGAAAGAAAAACTCGGTTTTAACAAAAGCCTCGATAGCGTCAGCGCTAGCACTAGCGCGGCGGTATCAGACCATTTTGAGTTTTAAATAAAACAAAATTCTATTAAATACCTGAATTTATTCCCTACTATTTGTACTAATTGGTGATGCAAGATTTAGTATATTAGGTGTCCTAGATCTTTCAAATTAACACAAATTCAAAAATGCAATTTTTGGTGTTTAACCATCAAAAACATCTCCTTAAATTCTGCAATTTCAGCATGAAACTACTATTGGGACACCTAATCAAAATCAAGAATCAACAATTTCAAAATCCTCAAAAATCACTTACTGTCTCCCGCGCTAGCGCTACCGCAGGCGCTAGCGTCCATGTTCATTTTTCTGTATTTTTTAAATTTCGAAAAATCCCTAAAAATATATAAATCTATATTTTCTACTTAGTTTTGCACTTGTGTGTTTCTTTATTTTTTGAAAAATCAAATACAAAACTACAAAAACTAAATTACAAAAAAATATGTTTTTCTTTTTTGCTTGTGTTGTTTCCTTTATTTAAAGTTCATCTTTATGCAAAAATCAAATATAAAAATTACAAAAGCAAAAATTACAAAAGCAAAAATTACAAAAATATGATTTTATTTGCTAAAATCAAATACAAAAATATAAAACTTTAAAACTATAAAAAAAACTCTATGATTTTTTTTGTGAAAAATTAAGCATGATTTAATCTACTATTTAGAAATTCTACAATATTGCAATTTATCTCTTCAAACTACTTTGGACATTGTCTTTCTTCATGCTTTAATATATCTATTCCAATGTGCATCAATTATAGTTTAAAAGTTGTGTAGGATCAAGCTTAGCATGCCTCTAAGTATGAGAAATGTTTTATGTTTGATAATGATATTTATTCACTCACCTTTTTTTGGCATCGTCTACATATGTATTTAATCTAAAGAATATTTGTGTATGTTTTGTATTACTACAATGGATTAAAATTGCACAAGTATCTTACCTACACTCCTTATTTTGCACTCTTAAAAATTAAGAAAAGTGGTTATGTTTTTTCATAAAATCTATTGATTTGCAAAACAAGTGTATTCGGAGAACTTTGCACAAAACAAAATTATAAAATAAATGACAGATAACTCCACCAAGCACTACTTGAACCTCCTGATAAGTCTTAATAAGCATTGTGAGGTTGAGCACCTTGGAAAGAATAGTAAAGTGTCTTGTGCAAATCAAATTCTTCTTTCAAAAATAAGAAAAATCACTTACTCTTAAGTACACCGGATCACAATAAAAATCAATCTAGAAGAATAAAATTATGTGATCCCCAAGCACTACTTTGCACCCTGATAAGTCTTGATGAGCATTGTGTGTGTAGAGCACCTTGGTAGTTGTACTTTTTATTGTGCATTAAAGTGTGTGGAAGCAATCTTATTTGTGTTCTATTGTGCTCATACTTTACCTATATCTTGTATTTTTGATTAAAACACTTATTTACATTACTCGAAAATACACTTATGTGCACATCATTATTTTCCATAACACTTCTTCTCATGAGTATTGGATCATAATGCTAATTCTCTATTACTTTTTATTTATGAAATGCACTAGATAACCTAGCATGTGTTCTACAATGTTTTGTATGTTTTTGAAATTATGAATTAAAGTAACATTGTAGTAATTTCTTTTTGATAAACAATATTTCATGCTTGGTTATTATCAACTTTAAAGATCTAACTGCAAAATAATTTACCAAAACATCATCTTTTGTGAACTTTAACTCATATTTTTTTTTGGATTGTCATTACTATTTGATGTTTTTGTATTACTATAAGTCTTCCGCATCTTAACCATATTAGTGTTTTACCTTGCGCTTTCCATGCTTACTTAATATCTTGTACTCTTTGCATCATCACTTATTCTTCAAAATTCCTATCTTTCATTACGTGATAGATTTACTTGGAACACTTTTTTGGTTACTTCAAACATAAAAATCTTTTATGCTACAAACTCTGAAAATTTTGTAATGCTCATAACTCTGATCTATTTTAATGAAAAACAATTCTATAACTCCTTATCATTTACTTAAAAAGCTCGATCATGCCTTCTCTTCTATTTACAAATTCTTTGGTGCTTTATTTCTTTACCCTCTTTTGCTAATAACAAAGGGGGAGAACTAACATGATAAATATAACCCGCTATCAAAAACCCAACATGACAAATTAAGATGATAGCTTACATATTAGGAGAGCATTCACTTAGGGGGAACATGTATTTAGGGGGAGCAATTCTAAATGCTAAAATCAATAATTATCCTAAGTCATCACTCTCTCACACACACAAGTAGAGTTTTTATCATGCTTATTTATTAATGCTTTGATTTATCATTAATAGATTTGTTATTATCAAAAGGGGGAGTTTGTTGGAACATGGTCTTCCGCATCTCCTAGGTTTGAGAATAACAAATCCTATGTGTATTTGATCTTGTGTGTTTAAGTGTGCAGGAAATCAAAGTCCACATGACTCAAGGATGGTTGTCCCCAAAATTGAGGCCAGAATTCAAAGATGACCACTAGCGCCGGCGGTAGCGATAGCGCCCGGCGCTAGCGATGATTAGCGCATTTCCGGCAGTGTTTTTAGAAAGAGCTAGCGCCCGGCGGTAGCTACTAGCGCTGGCGGTAGCATGGCGCACAAGAGGCATAGAGCAAATTGTTGCCACGGATTGAAGATCCTACCGCGCGAAATGTTACTTAATCAGGGATAGCGCCCGGCGGTAGCTACTAGCGCTGGCGGTAGCATAGCGCACAAAAGGCATAGAGCAAAACGTTGCCGCGGATGGGAGATCCGCCGCGCAAAATGTTACCTAATCCGGGCTAGCACCGACGGTAGCACTTGGGCTATAAAAGGCCCCCTCTCCTTTTGTTTTCGGACACCTATTGCATACACCTCAGAGAGAGAGTACTAGAATTCCAGAGGCTTGTCTTAGCCAAAATTTGAGGTCCCAGCGAAGCTCTGCCAATTTCTGAAGGAGAATTCCATCACGCCGAATCCAGACGAAGTCCGCTTCAACAAACGCTGATTCTACAACGGATCTTCTTCTCCGACTTCAGAAGTTCATCTTAAGGGAGGTTTTGTTATTTTATTTCTCTTTCTTCATTGTAAACGGTAGTGAAATCGCCTCGTGTTGGCGACTAGGTCTGGGGTAGACTTATGGCTGAAATTCGCCTCGTGGTGGCGACTAGATCTAGGCTAGTTCTAGGGGGTGCTCGAGGCCACATCCGGGGAAGGATTGGCTAGAGCGGCTTGAGGCCGAATCCGGGGAGGATAAGGCTAGGGCCACCGGTTCGTGGGGAAGCGAGTCGGGATAGAAAACAAAAGGAGCCTTTTTATTATTCGTCTCCGATCTCTAGCGTCATCGAGATCAAGTTTTGTAAAACTTATTTATCATTAATAAAGCTTGTCTCTCTTTTTGTTTTACTTCACTTATTTCATTTCTTTAATCTTGCAATAATTCAAAGTTTTTTTAAATATAATCTAAAGTTTTTGAAAACCCTTATTCACCCCCCCCCCCCCCCCTCTAAGGGCGCTGACCGATCCAACACAATCATCGGAGAGAGTCACGCTTCAACGTCTCTAAGCTCACGCGGGCTAACCCGGTGTGAGAAACAAAAGAGTCGGAAGTGTTCCTCAACTCCAACAGAAGTGACCTGCCTTTGCCACTTGTAGGGTATTTAAGCATAATCATTCATAGGCCTTACGTACAACTGTCCGAGCCCGTACTCATTCTTCGCCCAACTAGTGGTAAAAACAAAAGAATCGAGGTATAACTCATGTCGAACTCCAATTGTCTAGTACTTAAACAAACAACAACTAGGCTAGGACACACACTATCATTCAACCATGACGATATATATGATTCATTGTCTTAACCCTTCGAAGTGTGCCTTCGGCAGGGCCAGTTGACCCGCCACATACATTCACATGCATTATCATTTCAATTGGCAAAGTACATCATAATTCAATTGCCAACTAAGGGAGGTGATCAATCCACTACTCTAACCATTCAGGAGAACTAATCATTCCACATATGACAATCCATAATCATGTTGTTTTGTTGTGTATATACATACGACTTGATTTAAGCACAACGCTCATTGATTTAGGTATTCTAACCACTTCACATACCTAAACTAGCGTTTAGGACTACACCTCATATGCACCAATAGCTGGCAGATACGACTATGACCTTGGAAGGTCTCATGATGTTGATTAAATATTAGTGTAAACGGTGATGCTACCGGGGTTTGGTTTGACAATTCTACCCTAAGTCTGACTATGTACTCCGCCGACTTGATTCATCTCCATCGTCAGTCTCTACCACAAGCTTCAATGTTGATTAAATATTAGTGTAAACGGTGATGCTACCGGGGTTTGGTTTGACAATTCTACCCTAAGTCTGACTATGTACTCCACGGACTTGATTCATCCCGCCACCATCGAAGAAGGGGAAAATCGATCCAAGCTCAAATTTTGAGGGTGTGGGCTCAGAGTGAGTGTGGATAGGGTTTTTAAAAGATCTAAAAAAAATCATTTTGTAGTGCTAATAGCCAATTTATGAATGTTAATAATAACCCCCATAATAAAATAAGAAAATTATTTAGGTGGATGATATACACACTGCTAATTTCGATACACACACTCATTTTAAGCCAAAATTTAGGGTTTTTAAAATGCATATCCGCACTCGCTCTATCACTTCCATCGTCTCCCACTTTTGCGAAGCTGTTCGCATAGCCGGTTATTTCGGCGTCCACACTGAAGCCTGATTCTCCGTCCACCACCGAAGCTGGATTCGCCGGCCACCACCGAAGCCGTTCTCGAAGTATTCCTTCTGTCATCTCTGTTCCTTCGCGTCACAGTCTACCTCCCCTAACAACCGCCCACCACCGAGGCTAGGTTCGTCGTCCGCCACTCTTATCAGTCTCGTCGACCTTTGAAACCGATCTCGTCGGCATATTCCACCGATATGCCTCAGGTTCAGCACTCATTTCCTGGTTATGTCCAACTTTTTTTGCCCATTGATTGGTTATTTCGCCCCATTTTCTTTGGTTCGCTCCGTTTTTTTGAGAAATTGTTTGTAAAGATCATTAATGTGTATGTTGATGTGCACTCATAGATTCATAGGCACTCCCGGGGTGCGTTTAGAGGAGGCTCCACTAAGGAAAAGTGGAGTTAGTGAGGTCAAAGTCCAACCAATGATCATGAGAGTGGAGGAATTCGCTGACACGCAGCTCACACTCCATCAATGTCGGGCGCGATCAAAGTTGTACCCCACTACTGGGGTGCGATTAGTACCGCACCCCACTACTGGGGTGCGTATAGCCAGCACCCCCATGATAGGGGGTGCGGCCAAACCGCACCCCCATGGGGTGCGGCCCAACCGCACCCCCATGGGGGTGCGGCCAAGCCACACCCCCTTGGGTATGCAGCCGAATTGCACCACCCACGGGGGTGACCGCCAAACCGCCCCTCCCCCCTTTTTGCGGGATGCGGTCGGAGCCCCCTTTTCCCTAGGGGCGCATTTCCCTTTTTCTCGAATGGCGCGACTTTCAGAGGGCACGTCCTCGCATTCATAACAACTACTTTCCAATCGCACTCGCTCAGAACGCTCCTATGGTCGCTGCGCGCTCAGAGCGCTCCCGTGCTCGTTGCGTGCTACCCCCGACCAAAGCTATAAAAGGAGCTCAGAGTCTTCATTTTTAGACACCTTGCCTTCTACACCCGAGAGAGCTCTGCTGAAGATTTCCTCTGAGTTCTCCTTCGGCGCTTGAAGATTTCCTTCGACCTTTGAAGATCTCCTTCGAGGCTTCGAAGATCTCCTTCGAGTGCTTGAAGATTTCCTTCACTTCGGAAGACAATCTTCCTAAGCAATTGGAAATCCTTCGGGTCCAGAAAGGCTACTTAGTCATCTCACTTTCGTTCCCAGAAGAAGAAGCATTCAGCTTTTTGAGAGGTGGCATGTCACTCTCATAGTTCTCTCTCTTTCCACCATTGTAACGAGCAACAGTCTGTCGTGTTCGAGTTCTTAATTTCAAACTGTAACACCCCGAAAGATAGTGGAGTTTGGTCGGCACAGCCCCGACCGCGTGGTTTTTCACCCTTTTCGGGTTTTCCACATTAAAAGTTCTTTTGTCATTTACTAATTTCTTTCATTGACTGTTTGGGCGCTCGATTCACTTCCGGGCTAAGTTGGTTCAATTGGAGCGGTCTATCAGAGCACCCGAACGCCCGCGACATATGTAAAGTTACTTATTCACATGTGTTGTCAAAATTCAGATTAGAAGCCGTGAAATAGGAAGATGGAGATGAAGGCATGACTATTAGGGGGAAAATGATTACTATTGAAATATTGATTATTGACCACTTTGATGGTACTCTAAAGACCGTAAATTACTTACTTTGGGTTAATATTTTGGACTATTTTTTGACTAGAAGATATAATCAATTGCGTTTTAGCGTGTTAAAATTTCCATTTTTTTTGTTTGATAACAATTCGGTTTGCGGATTTTTTTAAAAACTATAGTGCAGATAACAAATAGTTGCAGATATCCAATATTGTAGTGCGTATAACAATCGCCATTATTTAATGCATATAATATATATTTATGGAAAAATATGATTTTTTTTACTACCGGTGATGTTCACCCCAGAACTCTAATTGATGGACCAGATATACTCCTTGCTTAAGGGGTAATTTTTTGATGCGGGGAGCGTACGAATCTTTTTGTGCGTAGAAAAATTGATCGTAAAAATTGATAATGTGATAGTTCAAAATTCATGTGAAAAATCGAGTTGAATTTTTCCAATGGAAAAATAAAGTCCGATCCAAATTCCAATAAAATTTCACTCAACAAAAATAGGGCTTTTTGGCACTTTGCACCCCCGAATTATGGGGTTTTGGCACTTTGCACCCCAAAAATTTAAAATTGGCATTTTGCACCCCAATGCCAAAATATCATGGGTATTTTCGTCTGTGCTCTATTCATTTTAGGTTTAACCATCCGTCGAAATCTCTTTTCTCCTCCCGATACCCTGTAGTTGTTTCTCGCACTCGCCGAATCGCCGACTCCCCATCTCGACCGCCTCCTGCTTCTGAAACTAGGGGACAATGATCTATCTGGAACAATACCTTACCAGCTCGGCAATCTCAGCGCTCTGCAGATCTTGTGGGATCTCAGCCACAATTCTCTCTCGGGAACCATCCCTTCCAATTTCGCGAAGTTGACGACGCTCGTAGGTGTACAACCCTCATTCTCCGAGGGTAGGCCCATTCAAAGCCACGTAGGCTGAAGTCAAGGTGAAAAGGTCAACACAGAAGCCGACAGTCCAAGACACAAGGCAACTCAGCCAGCAGGAGCAAGGGGCGAGTATGGCGAGCAAGGGGCGAGTATGGCGAGCAAGGGGCGAGTATGGCGAGCAAGGGGCGAGTATGGCGAGCAAGGGCGAGTATGGCGCGCGAGCAAGGGGCGAGTATGGCGAGCAAGGGGCGAGTATGGCGAGCAAGGCGCGAGTGTGGCAAGTAAGGGGTGAGTGTGGCGAGCAAGGGGCGAGTATGGCAAGCAAGGGGCGAGCAGAGGCGAGCTTGGGCGAGTATCTCGCGAGTATGGGCGAGTAGCCCTTGTAACTCGCGAGCAGAGGCAGTATACTCGTCTGGACCCCCCCAGGATTTCTCTATAAATAGCCCCCCAGGGGTACTAGAAATGACACTTTTGGAAGTGGTCGAGGTCCTCCCAAGCTGGATACTCGCCAAGTCCATGCCCGTCTAGTACCTCGCCCAGCTTTTGGTTGCGGAGGGGAAGTTTCTCCCAAACTTCCGGGTATGTGGTGGGACCTCCCTGCTGGAGCACCTAGGGTGTGCTTATAGTCATTTTCTCTCTCCTATTTTAGCTATCCGAGCCGTGGAGTTGGACCGCAGGATCAGTAACCTCGGACTGCATTGATCCGAATTTTGGACCCGGAATTTTCCTGGCTTCAACGGTAGAACTAAACCTTTCTCACAATTTTCTCACCAGAGTGATTCCCAGGCAGCTTTCCGGCATGCTGAGCCTATCAAAAGTGGATTTCTCATACAACAACTTCACTGGTGCCATTCCCAGCGGAGTAGATGCGTTCCTCAACTCTTCTTCGTACGTCGGAAACTCTCCGCTCTGCGGAAACCTGACCGGATTGCCTACTTGCGATGATCAAGGAAATGTATCCGGCGGTGGCAGCTCGAACAAGAGTAGCAGTCACAAGAAACTCATCTTAGCCGTCCGTCATCTTGACGGCTAGCTTATTGCTGCTAGCAATCGCAACGACGATAGCCTTCTTTGTGCACCGCAAGAAGGTGGCTGAGCAAAGGGAGATAAGAAGCATCACCGAGGAGAAGAAGAATAGCCAGTCGTCGTTAATATGGGAAAGAGAAGGCAAATTCACATTCTACGACATCCTGAACGCCACCGACAATTTCGCGGAAGTGTACCAAATCGGCGAAGGGGGCTTCAACAGCGTGTACAAGGCCGAGCTGTCGATGGGACAGGTGGTGGCCGTGAAACGACTCCATATGGTGGACACCGGTGATAGCATTTCCGATCTCAGCTGGAAGAGCTTCGAGAGCGAGATCAGAGCACTGACGGAGGTGCGACATCGAAACATAGTAAAACTCCGTGGATACTGCTCGAAGTGCGAGAAACAAAAGAGATTTCAACGGATGGTTAAACCTAAAATGAATAGCGCACAGACGAAAATACCCCTGATATTTTGGCATTCGGGTGCAAAGTGCCAGAAAAAGGATTTTTGGGGGTGCAAACTGCCAATTTTAAACTTTCAAGATGCAAATTGCAAAAACCTCGTAATTCGAGTAATTCAAGGGTGCAGGGTTTAGGGTTTTTGGGGGTGCAAACTGCCAATTTTAAACTTTCAAGATGCAAATTGCAAAAACCTCGTAATTCGAGTAATTCGAGGGTGCAGAGTGCGAAAATGATTGCACTGTTTTCCTTGCTTAGGTGCGTCGGTGCTCTTAAAATTAGATTCTAACTTCCCAAGGCTATCTCTCAGAAGAGAAGTCTCGAACGGCAAGATCACCGGCGAAATTCCGTCCGTCACCCTGCAGCGTCGCGCCTACCTTCTTTTGAGTTCACCGCACGGTTCCAGCCTGCGGTTTTTGGGTAATCGAAGGTGGCCCCTCTCGGCAGCCGCCGGTATACGCTGGGATGATGCTATCGCTGCAGACCGATGCGCGGCAGCAGCCACCGGCGCCGGTGACACCGTCGGGGAGGGTGCAGCAGTTTCTACAATCAACTGCTGGCGCTGCCGCCGCTTCTGGGCTAGGTCTCGCATGTGGGATCTTCGGCAGCGGAGGCGATCGGCTGAATGAACCGACTCTCACCGCTCAGCCGATTGACGTCTACAACGACATCAAACCTTTGCAGCTCTTGAAGCAGCTGGATGGTTCGTTCTTCTTTTAATTCCCCCCTGTCTCTTCTCCAGGGACTGGTATTTGATCACGCACACGGATTTTGGGGCAAAGGGCCTCCACTCAGATCTTGTGTTAAATTTTGTTACTTTTGGTCTGGACGTTCTAATTCCTCATGATGATTTTCTTTTCCGACTGTTGTAGTTGATGATGGCATGCACCTAGTGCTTGCCCATCAAAATTACAAAGCAGGCAAATTCAAGCAGGCGCTGGAGCACTGCAACGTGATCTACGAGAAGAATCCACAACGCACGGACATCCTTCTGCTGCTCGGTGCTATCTATTACCAGGTTAGTAAACTCGGCTGGCATTTGAATATACTTTACCTTGTTCTCTCGTTTCATTCTACTGTTCTCTGATCACATTCCTCTTCATTTTTTATTCTTGTTTTCTCATTCTTCTTCTTCTCCTTCTTCACAAACTGACATACCATCTCGTATTCTTTTTCAGCTGCATGACTATGATATGTGTATTGCAAGGAATGAGGAAGCTCTTGCTATTGACCCACATTTCCCTGAGTGCTATGGAAACATGGCTAATGCCTGGAAGGTAGATTTTCTGCAAACTTCAATGGATATGAGACATGGCTAATGCTGTGGTATGATGAATTATATGCCATGGGAGTTTATGCTGTTATGTTTCAGGCGGCATAGTATGAAGAATTTATGCCCTAGTACGGGGAATTGTTTTTGTATGCGTCCTAATATCTTCTAAGAAGACATTTATTGTAATTGGTGCAGGAAAAAGGCAATATTGATCTTGCCATACATTACTACCAAGTTGCTCTTGAGGTACATCTGTTGTTCTCCTTTCTGAAATGTATGACTTTTTTAGATTTGATTGTAGGTGTTCAATACATCTTATCGTTGGTGTTTACTCAGTTAATCCTTCAAGTTTCAAGGTTCTTTATCTCAAATCCTTACACCCTACTAGAAAAAACCATAAGAATATTTCCTAATTGTCAGCCCCCTTATTGATCTAAACTTTTTTCTTGTTTATTATGTTGTTTCTTATGGACCAAGAATAGCCTACTAGTATCGAATTAGTGTGCGATATTTTTTACTATTCGTAGCTTGGAAAAACAAATATCTTCTCCATGGGTTACTGTCATCCTCTTTCTTATTTGTTTGTTTTGTAATCATATTGTTAATGGTTGCCTTAAAAATCAAATTTTGTCTGTTCCTACTTCATATCATGGATGTATCGTCTGTCATCTTGATTCTACTTATGTTCATGTAGTTTAATGGCTGCTAGATATATTTTCTAGGATAAAAATGTTGCAACAACCATAAAGAAAGTGATACATCATACATCATTGTGTTGAGGAATAAATTGTATTTTGCATCATTTTCCTGTGCAAAAGAACACAAGATGAAATGTCAGCAAAAATTAGACATAATTTACTTATGTCCCTTGTAGTGTCATATTTGTTAATTTTGTAGGTATCACTAGGATTCTTTATTATTTATATTGTGTAAGGAGGTAAAAATGTGCAATGTTTATTGAAATTCTTAAAACATTGTTTTTATTTAGCTAATACTGGCTCTTTACTCTTACTAGCTCCGGCCCAACTTCGCTGATGCTTGGTCAAATTTAGCAAGCGCTTATATGCGGAAGGGGAGACTCCATGAGGCCGCCCAGTGTTGCCGCCAAGCTCTTTCATTGAATCCCCGCCTGGTGCATATATTTACAAAATTCCCTGTGTTTAAAAAAATATATTTTGATAGTGTTCATCTTCGATGATTTTTTTTATAATGGCAAAATAGGTTGATTCTCACTGCAATCTTGGAAATCTCATGAAAGCACAAGGGCTGTTTCAAGAGGTAGACTTAAGTGGTTTGTTACATTGGCAAAATTGTCATTATTCTCTTAAGTTTTATATTAAGTGTTTTTTTTAGATAGGTTGTATTGGTGAATGTCCATTTATAAAGTGTTCTCCTGTTATATAAGTTGCCCGTTTCTTACCAATCCACTAACTTCTGTTTTTGTCAGATAGCTCCTAACTTCCTTTTTTGTTGTAAATTGGTGAGTTTTGAGATCGTATGGTTGGAGTTCTAGTTGAATATTTTTGTCAAGTATGCAATGAAGTGTTTAATATGGTTTCCACATCCTTACTCAATATTGGTATTTTGGTGAAATGATTTTATAATGCCATGCTGACAATGCATGGTTGTGTGATCTTCTAAAACGGTTAATCAATATGGAAGATAAAATTTGTTAGGGATCTGCAAATGAAATGGAAACTTGTCTATTTATAAGTGACTCAGTGACCCTAAACTGCAAAGATATATTACTCACTCTTTTTCCTTGTTAAACATCTTGTCCTCTTTCAATCCCTTAAATTTTTTAATTTTGACTAGGAAATTAGTAATACTATCTAGTTAATGCACGTGGTAAATGAATGCTTTAAAAAAATGTAAAAGTAGAATGCTAATATTACAAGTTGTGTTTGAAAATTGTTGTGAATTCAAAAACTTTGCTACAACACGTGGGATCATCCAAATTACAGCTAAAACATCACAATTTCGATAAACATTTGCTTCTAATTTGATGTACTTTGTGTTTAAGTGTTGATCTTTTACATCATAAACATCTTATGGCTATACTTCTCTCATAATCTGGAAGCAATAAGGCTGACAAAGAAAATAAATGCAAAAATATAATGCCACAAACTTCGAATTAGCATTTGATTTTGAAAATCTTCAAACTTCCTAGAAACCATAATGAAACTTGTTTTTTGTTGTCAACATGTATAGGAATTCCAATTTAGAAACCATAATGATACTTTTTTTTGTTGATGAAATAAGTGCAATAGAGTATGTTATTAAACTTAAGCTGCTTTATTAAAAAACGTATTACTGACTAAAAAACATCCAAGGTTCAATTACCATAAGGAATATGGTAGACTATTAGCTAAGAGGGGAGTGACTAATGAACGATGAATATATGCTGGCAATAATTCCAATGTATAAGTATTATATCAAGAGTGTCAAAAGAAGTGGCTTAAGAAGAGTTGGAGGTTGGAAGATTAGTACATGCATAGGCAGGAAATTAGCTGCTTTATTAATTACCATTTCATGTAAGGAGTGCTTTTGGTAGAACTACATATGTCAGTGCCAAGAAGGGACACAACATTTAAGATTCTAAATCAAACAAAGAAAATAAAAGATCAGATGTTTTATATTTCTGGGAAAAAGAATAAATTGTTGATTTTACCATTAGAATTATCTGTCTTCATAATCTCCAAAAAAATTATTGAATTATAAACATGACATGCCTGCACGTGCATCAAGTTCATCTCATAGCCATATAATGGAGAGCAATTAAAACATGTTAAGATAGCTCACCTACTACTGGCCTTGGATGGGGTTTCTAACCTCAGCCAATTATACTGCACTTCTCCTGCCCCTCCCTTTGCCAACACTTTGGAGATGAAGACTTTGATTTCCTGCCTTTGCTTGCGCTCCATCTCCAAATTTATTTTCCATATTAGCCTCAATATATTTGCATGTGTATTCCATCATCGTTATGTCTTTGTTAAATTTCATCATCACTACTCCATTAGGGTTTCCTTAGGTCTCCTCCACACCCTCCACCTTATCCTACATCTCCCGTCACTGGTCCGATGACTTGGTAGAGGAACTATGTCTCCGATGGCATTCTTATGTTCACTTCTCCCCCCTTCCCTCCATCCTCACCCACTTTCTTCGATGACACCCTGAAATGGCCTCCCATATGCACAATCGTGGTTCTTCTGTGCGACTGCCACTCGTTTGTAGGAGCGCCGCTCCCCACACATTTTTGTTTACTCGCCTCAGCATCATCGGTCTCCCTTTATGCCGTGTTCTTCCTTCTTACATTCACTAGAGCATCATATACAAGAGAAGGTGCAGTGGACAGGTCCGCATACCTGACCTCCGTGCTCTATTGCAAAGCTTGTTGATAGTTTTGTTTTTGTTGAAATAGCCCATAAGGTTGGGCCCATTTAGTGGCCCATTTACTTCTCTTATTTTTTAGTCCCACATTGTGTATAGGATTTCTCTCTCTCTTCTCTCTCCTATAAATATGTACTCTCCTTTTTGTATACAATACAAGAAATATACAAGCTTTTGCGATTTCCTACATGGTATCAGAGCCAGGTTCCCAATTTTTCCGGTCTCCCGTCTTTTGACCGCCCACCCTCCCGAAAACACCTTCTGGCGGTCTCATTTCCTGAGACCGCTCTTATTGCCACTGCTTCCCGCTACTTCCCCGCCTCCCACGCTTCCCCTTTGCTGGGCTTTTATAGCTTCTCCTTCTGCCGCGTGGGTCCCGCATCTTCCTCTGCAGTCCAGCGAGCTCGCCAGACCATTCGCCTCTCCAACGGTCTCTCTCACACCGCCCGCGTCTTCCGCGATCTTCCTCAGCGCGTCTCCTCTACGCGCTCATCTCAAGCCCCATCTCAATATCGCAGCGGTCTCGTGCAAGAACATTACTCCTCCGCCGATCTCGTCTCGTCTCTGCCGATCACGCCTCTGCGGTCTCATCTCTCAGCAGCCGCATCTGCCGATCTCTAGCCGCAGCTCTCTGTCGACAGCGACCTCCAAGCAGCAGTTCTCAGGCCGCCGGTCTCATCCCGCAGGCCGCCAGTTCGCCGCTTCTCCAGTCTCGCCGCTCGCGCGATCTCCTCCTCAGCAGCAGACCGCAGCATCCACGGCCTGTTTTGCGATCTGCCGACCTCATCTCGCGCGATCTCCTACCAGCAGGCCGGCAGTAATTCTTCTGCGAGCTCATCTCGCCAGCGGCAGCGATCTCCCGCACCGGTCTCTCCGCAGCAAGCAGCACCGATCCCTTGGAATCCTCCACAGCGATCTCCAGCGGTCTCTCTTCCTCGATCTCCTCTACGGTCTCCAACAACCCGCTCTCTCGACAGCGATCTTCTCCCTGCCGCTGCCTCTACCAGCGATCTCCCTCCAGCGATCTCCGACCGGCTTGCTCTCTTCTCTTCAGACCGCCGCTCTCTCTAATGGGCTCATCTGCGAACTCCTCGCCTTTGCCTACGGAGGCCGCCCAACAGAACACTCCCCCGTTTAATTCTTCTGCTAACTCCTCGCCTAGTGAGCTCCGTGATGAGCTGCGAATTACTACGATCTCCCTCTCCGGGAAGAAAAACTTCATTCCTTGGGGTCACTCAATCCGTCGGGTCCTCCAGGCCAAGGGTCTTCTCGCTCATCTTACCGATGATCCCCCGGCGACTACACCTCCTGAGTGGCTCAAAACTTATGGGCGGGTCCAGACCTGGATCCTTAACTCTTTGGAGGGCGAACCATATGAAATGGTCATGTACCTGCCCACGGCCAAAGGGATGTGGGACGAGCTTCACTCTTTATACTCCGGCAAGGACAGTCTTCAAAGTCTCTTCGACATTATCTCTGATCTTCAGGCTCTGGACACCAGTGGACCAAACATTACCTCTGTTGTCGCTCGGGTCAAGTCACTCTCCGAAGCTTGGCTTCAACACCAGCCGCCCACCTCTGATCTAGCCACTCAGCGCGCGCAAAGAGAGGTCGTCTGCATTGCTCTGCTAATGACCCGTGTTCCTCCACATCTTCTGAGTATTCGGGCACAAGTCCTGGCCTCGACTCCCACTCCATCCTTATCGGTTGTCTGCTCCATGCTACTCAAAGTATCACAACCTCCGGAGGCTCTTGCTCCTCCCTCACCGGCTCTTCTCCAAAATGTCCCTGCTCCTTCGTTTCCTCCTCCTTCTAGCCGAGGAGGTCGGTCTGCCTACCGTAGAAGGGGCCGTGGTGGACGAGGACGGCCGAAGTGCTCCTTCTGTGGTCGTGATGGCCATTATGAGTCCACCTGCTTTCGGAAGACGGGCAATCCTCCTCCTCCACGACCGACTGCAGCAGTCGTTGAAGAGAGCTCTTCGGTCTCTCGCGCCGATCTTGAGGCACTCCGCCTACAGTTCCAGCAACTCCAAGGGATGATGACTCCACCTGCCTCAGTCGCCTCCGTATCCAACCCAGGTATCGTTTGTCTCTCCACTAGTCCTCGCTGGATCGTGGATTCGGGTGCCACTCATCATATCACCTCTCTTCCTCCTCCAACATATTCGGGTGCTCCCCATCCAAAGTATATCACTGTGGCCAACGGAGCAACTGTCTCTGTGTCCGGCTCAGCTGACCTATCTGTCAGCCCATCCATCTCTCTCCGCTCGGCACTCCATGTTCCGGGCTCCCCGTTTAACTTACTCTCTGTTAGTCGTCTAACTACTGATTTGGATTGCTCTGTCATTTTTTCACGTTCTTCTTTTCTGATACAGGATCGACGGACGGGGACTACCATTGGTAAAGGGCAGCTGCGCAACGGGCTCTACCTTCTCGACGATTCTCCCACCATCCTCGCCTCTGTCTCCTCTGCTGACTGACATCAGCGTCTCGGCCATGCTCCCCTCCCCATCCTCAAGAAGGCACTACCCGATGTATCTCTTCCTGCATTTCAATGTGAATCATGTATTTTCGGCAAACAGCCGCGTTCATCTTTTCCTGCAAATTGTACTCGGAGCTCCGCTCCTTTTGATCTGATTCATTCAGATATCTGGGGACCCTATAAAATTTGTAGTATCTCTGGATTCCGTTATTTCATTACCTTTATTGATGATTACTCCCGCACAACATGGCTATACTTACTTCGCGAACGCTCGGAACTACCTCGTGTGTTTAAGGCATTTATCCTTGAAACACGCACTCACTTCTCCACCACCGTCAAAACGCTACGCACCGATAATGCTCGCGAATACACCGGAAATGAGTTTTCGAGCTTATGCTCTGAATTCGGGATTCTTCATCAAACCTCATGTGCCTACACCCCTCAACAAAACGGTGTGGCCGAACGAAAGAACCGACATCTCCTTGATATGGCCCGCTCGATCATGATTCACATGAACGTTCCGAAGATCTATTGGAACTTTGCGATCTCTACCGCCTGCTTCATTATCAACCGCCTTCCCTCCTCCGTACTCAACAATGCCAGTCCGTTCAGTCTTCTCTTTCCCTCTACTCCTGCCTTCCCTCTCACACCTCGAATCTTCGGGTGTACGTGTTACGTTCACTCCATGGGACCATCTACGGACAAACTCGATCCCAGAGCGACTAAGCAAATGTTTGTTGGCTATTCCCATACTCAGAAAGGCCTACGTCTGCTATTCCCCTCTCACTCGAAAAATTTCGGTATCCGCTGACGTAACCTTCCGGGAAGACCTGCCATTCTTTCCCACTCCAGCAACACATTCTACATCACCTACTCTCCCACAACCTGTCATGCGACCCATCCTCCCGGTTAACACACCCCCTCCAACACCTCTCCCTGAACCAATCCCTACTCCGCCTCCCGGCCGGCCACCCCTTATCCAGGTCTATTCCCGTCGCAACTCCCGCCCCGTTGCCCCTGCGCAGTCGTCCTCGTCCTCTGGTGCTCCAAGTCCTGCTGATCCGGTAACAGAGTCCACCGCTCATCCAATGGCGAGCTACGTATCACTGCATCGTCTCTCCCCTCCACTTCATACTCTGGCCACTTCTTTATCGTCGGTTGCAGTTCCTAACTCTGTGCAGGAGGCTCTTCAACATCCTGGCTGGCGTGCCGCCATGGAAGAAGAAATGGCCGCGTTGTGGGCAAACCAGACCTGGCAACTGGTGGATCTTCCCCCTGGCCAGAAAATTGTTGGTTGCAAATGGGTCTTTGTCATCAAGCACGCTGCGGATGGGACCATTGACCGTTTAAAAGCTCGCCTGGTGGCTCGCGGCTACACCCAGCAACAAGGTTTGGACTACGACGAAACCTTCTCTCCCGTCGCCAAACTGAACACCGTACGGGTTCTTCTCTCCGTCGCTGTGCACCGCCAATGGCCCTTACATCAACTGGATATTAAGAATGCCTTCTTAAACGGCGATCTTACTGAAACGGTGTACATGCAGCAGCCGCCTGGGTTTGAGACCACGGGGGAGTCTCGGACCCCGAAAGTCTGTCATCTTTTGCGGTCTCTCTATGGTCTCAAACAGTCTCCTCGAGCATGGTTCGACAAGCTCAGCAAGGTCCTTCGTGAAGCAGGATTTACTCGGAGCTCGGCTGACTTCTCCTTGTTTACTCGCCACCAGGCAACAGACACTGTTCTCCTTCTAGTCTATGTTGATGATATCATTATCACAGGCAACGACTCAAAAGGAATTCAGGCAATCAAGCAACAATTCAGCTCCGTGTTCCAAACAAAGATCTGGGGAATCTTCATTACTTCCTGGGCCTGGAGGTAGCCAGGCGACCAGATGGCATTGTTCTATCTCAGAGAAAGTATTGCCTCGATTTTCTTCATGATGTAGGCTACTCCGGCTGCAAACCCATCAACACTCCAATGGACGCAAATCACAAGATTTGTGCTCAGTCCTCTGACTCTGATCTCTTGCTCCAGAACCCGGAGTACTATCGCCGTCTGGTAGGAAAATTGATCTATCTGACTGTTACAAGACCAGATATCTCATTCGCTGTCGGTATTGTCAGCCGTTACATGCACGCCCCTCGTTCTTCTCATCTTCAGGCTGTGGAACGGATTCTCCGATATCTGAAAGCTGCTCCTGGTCAAGGCTTGGTATACAAGACCTCATCCTCAACTCCAACACTGGTGGCATACTCTGATGCTGACTATGCCGGATCTCTGGATGATCGTCGGTCAACCAGTGGCTTCTGTACGTACTTCAGAGGACATTTGATCACCTGGCGTAGCAAGAAACAAGCAGTGGTTGCGCGCTCCTCAGCAGAAGCAGAATACAGGGCAATGACATCTGTGGTCTCTGAACTTACCTGGCTTGAAAGTCTTCTCACGGATCTTGGGGTAAAACTTCCTGCTCCTGCTCTTCTACTCTGCGACAGTCAGACTGCTATACATATTGCCAAGAACCCGGTCTTCCACGAAAGAACCAAGCATATCGAGGTCGATTGCCACTTTATCCGGGAGAAAGTACAAATGAAGAAGATCGAGCTAAAACATGTCCCTGGTACTGAACAAGTTGCGGATGTCCTCACAAAGGCACTGTCAAGTACCCTCTTCTATCAATGCTTATCCAAGCTTGGTGCATACGATCTGTACGCTCCAGCTTGCGGGGGAGTGTTGAAATAGCCCATAAGGTTGGGCCCATTTAGTGGCCCATTTACTTCTCTTATTTTTTAGTCTCACATTGTGTATAGGATTTCTCTCTCTCTTCTCTCTCCTATAAATATGTACTCTCATTTTTGTATACAATACAAGAAATATACAAGCTTTTGCGATTTCCTACAGTTTTGATATAACTTTTAGGCAAGTGGTTGAGTGCAAAATTAAATAGCAGCTAATGTTATTTTGGAAAAAAAGTTCTACCCCCCTTCAACTTTTATTATATATATATAGGTTGCCATTTTGTTGTATAATAGGTTACCTGACTGAGCTATTTGTTTTTCTGTCAAGGCATATAGTTGCTATCTGGAGGCATTGCGAATACAACCTACTTTTGCTGTTGCTTGGTCCAATCTTGCTGGGCTTTTTATGGATGCTGGAGATCTTCACAGAGCCCTTTTATACTACAAGGTAAAGGATAAATTTTGTGATTATCTTTATCTCTTGTTTTATACTCTATATATTTTTTCTCTACTTAAGATTTAATGATTACTGAACTCACAGGGAGCTTGCTGGATTATAAACATTTTGGGTCCCCTTATGGTCCTAAGATTTTTTGTTCCCAATCCAACAGAGTATTTATTCAAACAATGGACAGTGCCATAATTAATAAAAATATAAGCTTTCTAGTTAGATGGGTCTATGCTCTCTTCTCTATAATTTCGCAGTCCCTTACGTGGGCTATTTTTTCCATCATCTAAGATTGCAATGCAACTCATACTGGTATTTACATATTGAGTTGCTGCTGTTATATTTTCATGTTATACATACATATTTTCTCCTACCAGAAATTTCACATCACAAGATATAACTACAGAGGTAGAGGGATCACAAGTTCACAACAAACATAACCCTTTGGGGATCGGGAATATCTGACAAAGAGCATCCACTCAGCACGTAGATTAAGTTATCACGTGCGGGGCTACGTTATGATGATAACATATACACCCGAAGACTTTAGGAGGGAGAGGAAATTGATTAGTTGTGGGACACATGATAGAGAGCTAAGTCTTATTGTTGAGTGACGTTGGGTAGGTTGTAACGGAACTCAGGAGGATAACTGGATGGAACTCTATATGCACTAACACAGCCGGCAATTAACTTTGCAATAATAAACTTTATAAACAATATTAAAGACAAGCCACAATCAAAATGAACTCCAAAACACGGAAACACGTAATGCTGTATATATGTGAGAGTGCGTGAAAATAACTACACAAGCGAATAAGTCCTAACAACTCACAAGAAACTTGCAGACAACAATTACAAACTAATATACCCAAAACAATGAATAAATATGCACTTCAACATTGAGGAAATCATAACCAATCGATAAACGTACATTGCTGACGAGGGAGAAGGTTCGATAGGTATTCAGTGAGGTGCCATCAGCTGAAGAAACAACGGTGCACTGGGTCGGGACTAACAGAAGGGAATCAGAAGGCTGAATGGAATTGTTGAACTGCTGAATTGTGTTGTTAGATGGCTGAGTATTGGCAGTAGGGCTGAGACGTGCTGGATTGGAACTTAGCTTTGCTTGGCTAGGTGGGGGAACTCATGGAATAAGGAGAGGTGTGGGAAGCTGGTGGAGGTGGAGAAGGGTATTAGTGAAGGCTGGAGGTGGAGGCTTGCGACTGGGGTTAGATTAGGCTGTTGGAATATCAACAAGGGAGGGATGTAACAGGTAATTCCATCAACTGGGATACTTGTCCAGGGACGGGAAGCAGGAACAATGGTTAAGCGGGATTGGCAGTGGGTTGCTTGGAGTCCAGGAATCATGGGAGACGAGGGAGTCTGGATTGGTGTGTTACATGATTAGAAGGAGGGAATGAGGTAATTGGGATGGCATGGGTCAATTCCTTAAATTAAGGAGGCTTGGGTTAGTGGGGGAGGCCGGAATGTATCTGTACGTGGATGATGGGGCTGTGTGGAAGCTCACATGTGGGAATGTGAGGGGAATGGGGTAGTTTCAAGTCTCAGTTTGGATGGGAGGGGATTAAATGGGGTAGTGGGGATAATGGGGTTTTGTTGGAAATTATAATTAAAAGTAATGATAGTTGTGGATAGTGGGTGGTTATAGGAAGTTACGAGGAAGTGGGGGTAGTGGGCTTATAATTAAGGGTTGTGTATAATGGGAGTTATGGAAGTTATGATGCAGTGGGTGAGGGAGTTGGAAGTTTTGGTGAAGGGAGGTGGAAGTGAGGAGGGGTGGCCGGAAGTGGCGGTGGTGTAAGTGAAGAACGAGGTGGGGGTGGGGGGTGGGGGGTGGGGGGTGGGGGTGGGGAGAGGTGGGGGGAGGGGAGGGTAGTGTTATCAGACCGCATGATTTTTATAGAAATGTAACGTATAACATACTGGAGAGAGAAAGTTGCTCAGTGAAAGATCATAATATGTATAGTCACGTCATGTGAGAATAATCATTAATAAAATCAATGAAATAGTTGTACCCATTAACGCTTGAAAATTGAAAAGGTCCCTAGAGATCACTATGAACGACATGGAAGATGTCTTCACACCGTGAAGAATTATGAATAAAAGTATAACGATGTTGTTTGCCTAAGATACAGACTTCACAACTGAGACTAGAAAGAGAAATATTGGGTAACAAAAGACATAATGATGATTAAGTCGGATGACCAAGATGCCCATGCCACTCGCAGATGTGCTTGACAACTGATCCACATAATACATGCCATTTTTCTAATGCCACCACCAATCAGTTGCTTACTTAGTTGATCTTGTATTACAAAATGAGAAGAGAAAAATGTGACTGAACAACTAGATCACTAGTTAGTTTACAGATAATAGAAGATTATGCTTAATATTGTGAACAACTAAAGTATTGTGCAATTGCAACATAGGGGGAGAGAGATGCCTGTGAACCCGGAAACAAGTATGGGTGCAAGTTGAGTTTAGCCGACTTGTGAGCTCGATGAACATGCTCGAAAAAAACTCGACTCGAGCTTGGTTGTGAGTTGAGCTTGAGCTCATATATTTTTGTTCATGAACTCGCGAGCCATCTCGTGAGCTTTTTTTAATTAGGACTTTTTAATTTTTAATATATATATATAATATAGCTTAAGAACAGAAAAGCTCATGAGTCCAGCTCGAGATCCACATACAAGTCTCGAGCTTGAACTTATATATGAGCTCGTTGAGCTCGAGTGCGGTCTCGAGCTCAAAATAACAAGCATGAGCTTGAGCCTGGAAATTTTGTCGAGCTCGGCTTGAGCTCGACTCGTTTACACCCCTAGAAACAAGTCTCGTAGAATCATCAACAATTGAGATAAACTTATTTTGCACGGGCGAAGTTCAATTTGTCCTTTTGACATGATTGAAAACACTCGAGTCGGTGATCTAGGAGTTATAGTGGGCTAAAAGTGATATACCCGAGGGAAGGGAAGAGTTGGTGGGTGCTTGCATGTGGGAGGAGATTTAACTTAGTCAACTCAACATCATATAAGGTGTCATGCCCATCCAGGGAGTCATTGAAAGTATTAGAATTTGTTGATGTGTAGATATGTGATGAGTTGTAGGTGTATATTCCGAATAACCATACTTTCCCCAACATTTGTCTTCATTGTGATTGGTGCCACCACAATAATCACAATATAATCCACCATTGCTAGAGCGGCCTTGACCGCGACCACGAAGTTGTTGCGGTGATCATCGATTTCTAGGAGAACCTTGATCACTAGAAGGATTGCCTTATTTAGATAAACCAAAAAGTCGCGCTCGGGCAGTGAGAGAAGAAGATATGGCTTCAGTCGTAGGAGATCACAAGGCAATACAATAAATTGTAAATAGAGTGATTGTCAGTGGTGGTGAACTATGTGTTGAGAGATTATGAAAGAGCTAATGACATCATATGCACTTAGGTAGGCGTGCAATAAGTAAGGTGCTAACGAGAGCTTCTTTCTGAAGTCGAGTGACAACATGTAAAGATATGTTGGAAAGCTTTCCAAGTAACCACTAAAGTGGGCACCAAAGTCATGTATCATTAGTGGGAGTAGTTGACTTGAGTTGTTGAAATATGTCACCGATTTTCTGCATATTGTTTTCAAAAGAGTTCAAAGATCGAATGTTTGATCATACTTCCGTAGCAATTTTTAAGGACATGTCAGATGTGTAGCATTTGGTGTTCAGAGATTTTGATAGTTATACTATGATAGATCGTCACTATAATCGAACCCATAAATGTATGATTGTTCGCAAAATAAAGATACAATATCGAGACATGCTCGATCCGTACTCTTGAGGGCTGGTTTCCTCTTAGAGCCCATCTCTCTTGCGAGAGCCTAAACCTAAACAAGATTCAAAAATAAAAAAGATGACTCCCCCCACTCCCTTATATAAGCGGGAGTAGGCAAACAAAAATAACAATAATGCCACTAGGGTTGCATAAACTATTGGGGGACACTTGGCCGGCCCTGGGAGCGTCTTCGATCAATATTCCCCTTTTGAAAATCAACATTGTCTTCAAGGTCAGGTCCGCAATGGTCGTCAGCGAGTGTCAGAGGATCCAAGTCACCAAAGTTAGGACCATTTTCTTCGGCTCCGAGCAACAAATACAGATCTTTGAAAGTGTATATGTGGGTGGGCGAGTACGGTTGCCGACAACGAAAGCAAATGCCCTTGCGACAAAGCTTGAGGTGTGTTGGTGAGATAAGTGATGGGGTGGTCGGGGTGCCAGTGGAGGCGGAACTGGTGGCGGCGACGACGGGCCAAGCTGCGGGGGCCCAAGTAGAGTTTGGTGACCCAAGCAGGGGAGAAGTGGTGGAGATGTCGGCAGTGGCAGCGTGATGTAATTCGGTGTACAACCTCAGTGGCGACGATAAGGAAATTAGCCCGCAGTTTGTTACGCTCTCAATCTTAGTGTAGATAATTGTCTTAAAGTTATTAACCAAATTTCGAGAGGGAAATTCTCTTGCGCTTGCGGCTTGAATCTTAACACGGTTCAATAATTCCACAGGCAAAGAATGTATAAAATAAATTATGACAAATAACGACAATTACGAGTAATTATGGATATTCTGGCAAACTCGGGATTATTTAATAGAATTGAATAAAAATACTTTAACGATTCTTAAGCACCAAAGATTCAGTTGATTTATCGAGCACGTAACCGTTTGCAACTGCAAAAAGATCGACTCACTCAAGCGGAAGAACATTGAGATCAAAGTGGAATCAAAGCAGGCCACTGAAATGGGGGAGTCGTGGTCAACAGTGGCCCACATAAATCCCTCGCTAGATGATAGGTCTCTGGAAAAGCAACGTTGACGTCGACATGGACTCGTAGGGCTGCGCGGGTCTCTGGAACGAAGACGACGACGAAGGAACAACGATCTGGTGGCATCGGCAGGGAGCATTGCGAAGACGTCTGTGTTGGAGAGGTTCTTCACGATGCCGTCGTCGCAGAGAAGGGGGCGAGGACGCGATGCTTGAGCTTCGGGATGAATAGGAATCGGTAGTCGGCCGACAAAGAGAAACGAAAAAGATTTCGTTCTCTTTGAATATTGGCCTCCTCTTTTTTCTGATTTTGGGGGCTTTTATAACTGAATTATTTTGTAATCACAATTTGCCAAAAATCAATCATTTTCCTTTTTTGTTCTTAGCCTTGCAAAGTTGAATTATTTTCCTTAATCAAGTTATTCTTATTTATAAAATATAATATACTTCCGTTTACATTTTATTCGTTATTTAAATAATTTGAGTTTGTCTTTCTCTCTTATACAATCCTAAAGTATCAGACCTCTTTATTCATGGTCTTACTGTCCAGTCAATCCAGTAAGCCGTCTTCAAACATGAAACATATGCATGCAAAAACATACATAGTAATATAGTGCGGAAAATAACTAGCGGACACAGAGTCATACTAAGAAGTGTGCGAACAGAAAAAAGAGACCGCAAAAATGAAAATAATAAAGATTTTATTTCCAAAAAACTTATCTATTACAAATGTATGACCTCCTTTATATAGAATGAAGGAGAGAGGAGATTACAAACTACCGATGTGGGACTAAACACTATACAGGACAATACACAGGACTGGGCGGTCTCCACATGGAGAGATCGCCAGACCGCCCGGTCTCCTCGCCAGACCGCCCGGTCTCCATACTGCATCAGACCGTCCGGGGAGATCTCCAAACCGCCCGGTGAGATCGCCAGACCGCCTGGTCTCAACACAACATCAGACCGCCAGGGAGAGATCGCCAGACCGCCCGGTCTCCTCACCAGACCGCTCGGTCTTCATACTGCATCAGACCGCTCGGTCTTCATACTGCATCAGACCGCACGGGTAGAACGCCAGACCGCCCAGTCTCCAAACTCCAACACTCCCCCTCAAGCTGGAGCATATATATCAATCATGCCCAGCTTGTCGCAAATGTTCAAAAAAGAAGTAGAAACTGGTTTGGTGAAACAATCAACCAGTTCATTGTCAGACGTGACGAATTGAGTACATATTTGTTTCTTCAATATTTCTTCTCTGATAAAATGACAATTTACTTCAATATGTTTTGTCCTTTCATGGAACACTGGATTCTTTGATATGTATATAACAGCTTTGTTGTCGCAGAATATTGGTAGAGGATGGTTATAAACTTCTCCTAAATCCAGCATGAGAGCTCGTAACCATTTTAGTTCACAAGTTGTCGACGCCATGCTTCGATACTCAGCTTCTGCACTTGACCTGGAGACAACTGATTGTTTCTTGCTCTTCCAGCTTACTAAATTTCCCCCTACAAAGACGCAGAATCCCGAAGTAGACTTGCGATCTTCTTTATCGTCGGCATAGCTAGAATCCGAGTAGGCTTTAATCTTGAGATGATTATTTTTCTGAAAGAGTAGTCCCTTTCCTGGAGCCCCTTTAACATACTCTAGTATCCTCAGAGCAGATTGTAGATGACATTCTCTTGGAGCTTGCATGAACTGACTAACCTTGTCTACAGCGTATGAGATGTCTGGTCTTGTTACCGTAAGATAGATGAGTTTGCCTACTAGACGTCTGTATCTTGTAACATCTGACAAAGGTGGCGAATCGTCTTGCCACGTTTTATCTTCACCGGCAGCCATGGGGCATCGAACAGGTTTAGCCCCAGTCAGGCCTGTCTCTTGCAAGAAATCAAGAGCATACTTGCGTTGTGAGAGAACCAATGAGTTTTGGTTTCGTGAAATCTCGATCCCCAGAAAGTACTTTGGTGGACCCATATCTTTGGTGACAAAGTGTTGACGGAGATGTTTCTTTGTTAACGTTATTCCAGCTTGATCATCACCAGTGAGGAGAATGTCATCAACATATACGGCAAGAACCACCAGTCCCTGAGGGGTTTTGCGAATGAAGAGAGAGTGATCTGCAGAACTTCTTGTAAATCCAATGATAGGTACAATGCCACTGAATTTATCAAACCATGCTCGAGGCCTTTGTTTAAGACCATAGATGACTTTTCGCAATTTGCATACACGTGTCTCCCCCTGAGCAACATACCCAGGAGGTTGCTCCATATAGACATCCTCTTGATGATCACCATATAAGAAAGCATTTTTGACGTCTAGTTGAGATATTGGCCAATCTTTGTTGATGGCAACGGAGAAGAGAACCCAAATAGTGCTGATACAAGCCACGAGAGAGAAATTGTCGAAAAAATCGATGCCATATGTCTGAGTGAAGCCTTTAGCCACCAGACGTGCCTTGTAACGATCCACAGTACCATCAGGATGAAACTTAACAACGAAGACCCAGCGACAGCCAACTACATCGGTGCCTAGAGGAATTGGGGCAAGGGCCCAAGTACCCCTCTCAGTGAGAGTGTTCATTTCCTCATCCATGACAGCCTTCCAGTGAGGAATGGTAAGAGCCTCTTGGTAAGAACGAGGAGTGACAGTGGCAGATATAGCCAAAGCAAAGTTCCTGCAAGAAGAAGTAAGACGAGCATAGGAAACAACATCATTAAGCGGATGTTGGGTACATGTGGGAACCCCTTTGCGAAGAGCTATAGGAAGATCAAGGTCGTCTTGTCTATCAGTATCCGGTGCATCCGCGACAGAGAGTGCTGGTCCGAGAACAGAGAGAGGCGGCCGCGGGGGTAGGGGGTTGGGGTGGGGGGGAGGGGGCAGGAGAGTCAAGAGGCGGAGATGGGGATGAGGAAGGAGGTGGAGGAGATGTGGTAGTCTCGTTTGGAATAGCCGGTTTGGGGAGAAAGGGAGAGGAAGAGGGAATATCAGACAGAAGGACGGAAGAATCTTTGGAGAAATTAGACGTCTCTTCGAAGAACGTAACATCTGTAGAGACCAATTGTTTGCGAGAAATAGGGTCAAAACAACAATAACCCTTTTGGGTGGTAGAGTAGCCAAGAAAAACACACTTGGTAGCACGTGGAGAGAGCTTGTCGCGAGTGGCGGACGGAGAGTGAACAAAGTCTGTACACCCCAAAACACAGGGAGGTAGGGGAAAGGCATCTTTTTTTGGATAAAGGACAGAAAAAGGTGTTTTGCCATGAAGAAGTGTAGAGGGAAGACGGTTGATGAGATGACAGGAAACTAGGATGGCATATCCCCAATATGATCGAGGAACATGCATTTGAGTGAGGAGAGTACGAGCGACATCAAGGAGGTGACGATTCTTGCGTTCAGCCGCGCCATTCTGCTGAGAAGTATAGACACAGCTTGTTTGATGTAAAATACCAGTGCACATGCAAAAATTAGTAAAATCAGTACTAAGATATTCTTTTGCATTATCAGAACGAAGAATTTTGATACACGCATCAAATTGCGTTTTAATCATTTCATAAAAAGAGGTCCATACAGACATTAATTCAGAGCGATCTTTTAAGAGATACACCCAAGTACATCTAGAAAAATCATCAATGAAAGTTACAAAATATGAGCTACCCCTTCCAACAGTGGGGGTGGGGGAAGGACCCCAGATATCAGAGTGAATAAGTTCAAAGGGACTAGAAGACCCACGTCCTTGCTTTGCCGGGAAGGAGGAGCGATGATGTTTGCCAAGTTGACATGCTTCACAATTGAGGGGAGGACCTTGCTTAGGTAGTTGGGGTAGAAATTGATGAAGAAGTCTTGGAGGAGGATGACCAAGACGAAGGTGCCATTGCAGAAGATCGGTAGAAGAAGAGATAGATAGAGCCGAAACATTGTCCAAGAAGTAGAGTCCGCCGCTCTCAGTCCCAGTAGCAATCGTCCGCTTGGTGCAAGGATCCTGAAAAGAGCAAGAGTTAGGGGTGAAAGTGACAGAGCACTGCAGTTGCTTGCATAGCGAGGTAACAGATAATAAATTGCACGGGAACTTGGGCACATATAGAGTGTCTTCCAGACGAAGAGACAGTGTGACCTGGACCATACCGGTCCCATTTACCGGAGATGGGGAGCCACCTGCAATGAACACCGAGGGCAAGCGATCATGTTCTTCTAAGAGAGAAAAACATTGAGGATTGCCAGTCATATGATTCGTAGCACCGGAATCAATCAACCATTTACCTTGAGTGACTACATGGGCGCTACCTGAGGAGGTGACCACTGAGGCTATTTGCTTCGAAGTAGAGGCGGGAGAGTCACCGGTGGGGCGAAGATGAGGATGCTAGAGCCAGCATCGAGCTATGGAGTGACCAGTCTTCCCACAGTGAGAGCAAAGGTATCGGGAAGTTCCACGACCTTCTGGATGGTGACTCCGACCTCCAGTGCTAGTCCTCTGAGTCTGATGAGCGTAGTTCTCCGACAGCGGAGGTGAGACCAAAAGAGGGCGTTGAAGAAGAGTGGTAACAACGGCAATGCGGGCAGCAGTAGCATCCAAAGTTGGAGAATCAGCCTCCCCAAGAATTTGTTGACGGATCATGTCATAGGAATCGGGTAGGCGCAGAAGATAACACAACCAGAAGTTCCTGGAAGTGTTTGTGTTGTTCAGCAAGATCAGCAGAGAAGGGTCTATTCTGAAGAATTTCAGCACCAAGGGCCTGAACTTGTTGATAAGCAGCGGCAGGAGGCATGGAGGGACGAGCAAACAGGTCCGTATATAGGGTATATATGCGAGACGTTTGAGCTCCCTTCGAGTAGAGAGCAACAAGATGGAGCCATGCAACTTTGACTGTTTCATCATGTCTGATGATAGGTAGACATTCACCTGAGAGACTAGCGAGCCAGGTGCGAACAAGGGCGTCACTAGCATCCCAATCATCAAAGATAGTAGAATTGCGAGGAGGCGGGTCATCAGTAAGATGATGATGCTTGCGCTGAGAGCGGAGAAGAAAGGTAAAAGAGACACTCCAGTCGGGGTAGTTGGGACCGAGAAGTTTGGAGACGGTGCCAAGATTACCTGAAGGAGTGGAGGGAGCGGGGTGAAAAACAGGGGTGGTGGGGGTAGTAGCTACAGAGGAGCCATCTGAAGCAGCCATAGGGAAAGGAGAGAGGTCGCGTGAACAAGAGAGGGCGAACAAGAGCAAAGGCTTTAGGAGAGAGGTCGCGCGAACAAGAGAGGGCGAACAGGAGCAAAGGGCACGCGATCAACAACATATAATGACCGTGTGAACAGGAGAAACCGCGCGAACAGGAGAAAACGATCAGAGAGCGAGAGAGATCACAACCAGAAGATCGTTCGCTTTGATACCATGTGCGAACAGAAAAAAAGACCGCAAAAATGAAAATAATAAAGATTTTATTTCCAAAAAACTTATCTATTACAAAGGTATGACCTCGTTTATATAGAATGGAGGAGAGAGATGAGATTACAAACTACCGATGTGGGACTAAACACTATACAAGACAATACACAGGACTGGGCGGTCTCCACATGGAGAGATCGTCAGATCGCCCGGTCTCCTCACCAGACTGCCCGGTCTCCATACTGCATCAGACCGTCCGGGGAGATCTCTAGACCGCCCGGTGAGATCGTCAGACCGCCTGGTCTCAACACAGCATCAGACCGCCAGGGAGAGATCGCCAGACCGCCCGGTCTCCTCACCATCTTCATACTGCATCAGACCGCACGGGTAGAACGCCAGACCGCCCGGTCTCCAAACTCCAACAAGAAGTAACTTCAGATGCATCGTAGGTTGCATCAATTCTCCCAGGGTTGAAAGAGCTCGACTCCGTCAAGAACTCGCAGAGACGGGCAGTGGTTGGTGTGGTCATCTATTTGAATCCGGGCGGTATCTGTCAGGGTGTTGCAGGTTGGCTGGCACTGCGTGTATCGAGTCGTTCCCGAACTTGAAATGGGTCAAACTTCCTTTGTTATAGATGGGGGTACATGTCAAGAGTAAATCACTTCTCCCTAAAGTAAGGAAATGCCCGATCTTCCTCTGAAAAGTATAACTCCCGACGATGATGATCGGTCATGGATTTGTTTTTTTCAGAGGTTACTTGTAAATCGCTAGCAATATTCTTATACAGTTCTTTTAAATAATCAATGCGAGACCGAGTGTCAAAAGGAGATGCGGTCAGGAGATTGTAATGAATATAGGTTTAGTAGATGTGGTATGGGAAAGCCATAGACAAATTCAAAAGTGATTTTAATAGTAGATCGATGTTTAGAATTAGTAAATGCAAATTCAGCCGGTGGAAGCACAAGATCCCATTGTTTCCGATTCTCTTCGTTCAAACACATGAACTCCCCCAAATTTTGATTAACCTTATTTTGTCCATCCGTATGAGGACGATACGCATTACTAAACTCGAGTTTGGTTCCAAATCGTTCCAAAAGATTTTTTCAACGATATCCCATAAAACGTCTGATAAATCGATGTAACTTAACGTGTTCGCCTATAATTGAATGATAATGTGGTGAAATAGAAGTACGGTTTTTAGATATAAAATCGATATAGTGGGTTGTATGTGATAAGTGGGAATTAGATATAACGCATGCAAATTAAGAAATATAAGGCAACATAGGTCTTCTCGGGTTCCCTTGGAATAAGACAGTTCTTCTGGGGAAGAAGAACAATCCTGTGCCCATATTACTCGAAGGAATATGAGTCCTCATGCCATCGTGCATGACAAGCCGGTCATACTGCCATGTTTGTCTTAATAGGATATGACAGACATCAATGATGGTGACATGACATAATACTATATCCTGATATGTGCTCCCTAGAAAACTCTACAAGACAGTGGTGGTAACTTGTATAGTCAAATGACTATTAACTCCGGATAGGTTGTAGGGTTGTTCTAATGGGTGCGTCTCAAAAACTTGTATAGTCAAATGGCTATTAACTTTGGATAGGTTGTTCTAATGAGTGCGTATCAAGCCCTAATATGCCAACCATGGGTACTTACAAAATCGCCCTAGGTAAATCTTAATTGAATCTTCACGAATTGATTCTCGAATTATTGACGAACTATTTGATTTTCGTACAACCCTAGGTAACATAAATAGGAAAGTGTTGAGCTAACAATAACAGTAAAAAGCCGCAACGATCACAAAAACTATAGTATCCACGAAAAACTCACGACTAACATTAGAAATTGAGTGTAACAGTTATATAGTACCTAACAAAAATACAAAAATAACAATAATAGAGCAGCCACAAGTAGTGCGACCAGCCAGTAAATCAGTATTCAGTAATGGAGCAATAATAGTGCAACAATAAATTGGTAATAGAGAAACTAACGTAACTGTTGAAGTAATAGTAAATGTTGAGAGGAGCATAATCCAGGGACCAAAAAGCCAAAACAATGAGCGAAGCCAGATAATTAGGGTATAAACTCTCATAATCACATGTAGTTAGGGCATGAAATGCTAGAGCCCAAAAAACATCTATCAATTTACAGAGGAACCAGAGCAGGGCATTAATTGAAAGACTATTAAAATAACTCATAGTTAGTCGAACGACAATGTAGAGGTGAAGCAGACGATGAGGGGGAACTGAAGAAGAAGACACAAATTCAATATGAGATCGGCGACAACAGAGAGAACATCCACAATCGAGAGGAGAATCAGGAAATTGTTGTCGACATCAGAGCGAAAGAGAAGGCAACATCTAGCAAATCACGATAGATTTAGGGCTAGCAGCCGATATAACTTATATAAGTATACAAACATTATGATTTTATTAAAAAACTCTAAACATTAGCCCCATTTATTTGGTTTGATATATTGGGCCAAACCGATATATTGAGCCATGTATTGAGCTCTTTTATACTATTTTTGTGGGGAAAAAACCAGTGTCGTAGCATTGCCACTTTAGACCGACATGTCGGCCGACGTAACCGACATACCTGACGATGACGATCTCTACAACCTTGCATATGACAGATTATCATGATAATTGATTTGGTGGGCATTGATGAAAAATGTTGTGTAATATAGACAGTACAATGGTGGCGTACAATTGAAAAGCCAAAGAGGCACCAACAATGCGAGTTAGATAGAATTGACATGCAAGAAATTGGAAAAAAAGAATCGTTTAAATCTGGTATTGCTAGAATTTGCGCAGTTTTAGATAATCCAGGTTTACTATCACATGTAGTACTTTACAGATTGATTGGGGCTGGAAAATTCATAAAACTGTAACTGAAATAGTTGTATATTGATGCTACTGATAGATTGTTCACAATGGCATGCATGTTGAATTCATCTTCTCATCTATTTTATGTGTCTTGTATTGTAAAAGTGTGTTTAATTTCCAGGAAGCAATCAAATTAAAACCAACACTTGGCGATGCGTACTTAAATCAAGGAAACATTTATAAGGTAAGTCTTCATTTATTTCTTTAATAACCTTGGGTCACAGCAACTTCAGGATGGATTGTGAATGGTTTCTTTTTGCTTTCAGGCTTTGGGAATGCCACAGGAGGCTATCATATGCTATCAACGAGCACTGCAGTCACATCCAAATTATGCAATGGCCTATGGTGAGGAAATTGCTACCTGATTTTGTTTTGTTTCGTGTCATTCACACAGGTCATGGCTTTCTGTAAATTGACAAATTGTTTGCCTATTTAAGTAAGATTAAATTTGTTAAACTTAGGGTTTTTTGACCAGTGTGAGCATAAGTGGAGTTTAGGATGAATTAGGTATTTTATTACTTCTGATGAGTCTATGATGATTTATTGGCACCTAGTACTAAAACAAGATTTAAAATTGTGTTACCATGAATTATTATGCGGTAAATTTATGATGATTTCTACTGATCTTAAAAGACATGATTGAGTGCCACAATTTTTGTCATGGTGTTCACTAACTAGTATTTGAATTAGTTGCGGTGTGATCAAAGAATTTTCAATTACAGAAGTTCCAGATCAGATCATACCAGAAATGGATTAGGTTATTTCGATTCAGTTAGAATGAAAATTCAAAATATCACATATTGATTGATCAAAAAGAGAATCAGATTTACATCACAAATCAATGTTGTACTTACAAAAGATATTCAAAATCTGGGGGCACTGGTGTTTACCTTTTTCAGATGACAGTTTTAATTAGTGAGACATTTATTAAGTTCAAATTTAGAACAATGGAGATATTGTCTTGAAGGTAGAGGTCTTTCAATTGTAGAACATATATCAAGTACATGATATGCGATTTTAGTGGATGCGATGTTGTAAATTATCAATCAATCTTAGAAGATAAAAAAATGCTTGGTGTGATATTTTTAAGTATTTTGAAGCAATTTTACTGATGAATTTAAATATAAAGGAGGATATAACCGTTAGATTTAAGGCATAGTGGTTAAAATTGTGATGTGCCTCAGGAATACTATACGATAAGCAGATAACATTGAGAATTATAGTTAAATTTCATCCAACTGCAATTGGGTCGATGATATTGCTTAAATGCGTGTTGGACAAAATATAAATGAAAATGCTTAGATGGATTTTGCAAAATAATACAAAGGGTAAATTTTGGAATGACTATATTAGATTTAGCATTGAAAGACTATGTAGGAGAATGGTTACTAGGCCTAAGGTAACATGAATAAAACGTTATAAAGAGGATTTGGGTACTTTAATTTTAACAGCTCAAACAAATGAAAAATGAGAATTCTGAAGGCCAAACTCAAATAGTTCTGATAAGGCTAGTGATGATGATGAATTTTGTTGCAACTCAAGAAGCCCTAAATTATGCTGCTTGGTTTTTATGGTCAACTATAGAAGGGAACCATTGGTGCAGGAAACCTTGCTAGTACATATTATGAACAAGGCCAGCTGGATTTGGCTATTCTTCATTACAAGCAGGCCATTGCTTCTGATTCAGGCTTTGTTGAGGCATATAATAATCTGGTTTGTTTCACATTTTCTCTTATTGTTTTAGATGCATGCCATTTGCACAAGTGAAGTTATTTTGATTGTGTAATGTGATTGAAAGGGAAATGCTTTAAAAGACGTCGGCAGAGTGGATGAGGCATTGAGTTGCTATAGGGTAAACATCTTTCTCCTTTTGCTATATGATTCTGTAAACATGTTGAACTTCGATTCTGACTTTTTTTCATGCCATTGCGAAGTCTTGTCTTGCTTTGCAAGCGAACCACCCACAAGCTCTTACAAACCTTGGCAACATATACATGGAATGGTGAGACTTTTATTATATATGAATAATTATGAAAAACTCCCCTCTAATTTTGTATAATTACAAGGACCTCTCTACCCTCCAAATTATCAAGACCTCCCCTCTAAGTTTGTATTATTAACATACACGCATTAAGAAAAACTCCGAAGATCACGCAATTTTTTTTTCTTATACATGTATGTTAACAATGTATACTTGGAGGGGTTTTAATAATTTTGAAAGATAGATGGGAGGTCCCTGTAATTATGCGAAGTTAGAGGAGAGGTCCCAATAAATGACCCTATTACATATATATAAACAGCAGGTTTTTGGTAAGTGCAGCTGTAATAAATGACCCTATTATATATGCAGGAATATGCTAAGTGCAGCTGCTACTTTCTACAAAGCGACCATATCGGTGACTACTGGATTATCTGCCCCATTCAGCAATCTGGCAGTAATATATAAACAACAGGTTTTTGCTGCTTTGAGATACTTCATCTCTATGCAATAATATTTTTTTAGCATCTTCATATTACATTTAAATAATTACCTGTTTCATTCAATGCTTAGTATTCCAGTGACCAAAGTTTACATTTTTTAAATGGATATTATGTTTGTGTTTATAGGGAAACTTAATTGATGCTCTAGCATGCTACAATGAGGTTCTTCGTATAGATCCTATGGCAGCTGATGGCCTCGTCAACAGGGGAAACACATTTAAGGAGATCGGAAGGGTCAGTGAAGCTATTCAAGATTATGCACGAGCTGTTTCTATTAGGCCGACTATGGCCGAAGCCCATGCAAACTTGGCTTCTGCTTACAAGGACAGGTAATTAAATCTGTTTTTTTTCAGGTCTTTTAGATCTTTGTTTTGAATATACTGGCTTAAATGGCACGGGATCTCACATGCATGATATTTGCCCGTGATGTTAATATTTCGCTTCATTGCTTGTCTCATGTGTATCCCATGCGTCCTGTCTACATCAATAATATGTTTAATTGCACCACAATTTTTTTTACCATGCGATGCTTTATATTTCTCTCTCATATATATATATTTCTAATTTATCTTACTTACTTTATTTTCTCTAATTTTATAATTTTATTTTATTGCAAAATTTGAAGACGATACTATAATTAAAAAATAAGTTTATTGGACAGCTCGGATGAATTTGATGGTGTGGTTTCAGTTTGCCTTATGAGTAGTATAGATGTCTTATTTGCATGCTGATTCATTTTGTGCCTTGTGTAACCTGATAATGTGCAGTGGACATGTGGATCTTGCCATAACTTGTTACAGGCAAGCATTAGTTCTCCGTCCTGACTTTCCTGAGGCCACCTGCAATCTTTTGCACACATTACAGGTAAATGTGCTGCTTTTCATCACATGGGTGACTAATTTTGCCTTGTACGACCATTTCTTATTTTTGAAACTGCTTGTTTTTAATATCCAGTGTGTCTGTGACTGGGACGATCGGGATGACAAGTTTGCGGAAGTGGAAGGAATAATTAAAAGGCAGATCAAGGTTTTTTTAGCAATTATTCTCCAATTTTCCTTTTATACTCATTATTTTCCTTCTAATGCTGAATTGTATTGCGGTGTTTCCTGAGCTATGTTTCAGATGGGACTGCTTCCAAGCGTCCAACCATTTCATGCTATTGCCTATCCTATTGATCCCACTCTTGCATTGGAAATCAGGTTGCTTGTTAATAAAATTCCAAGAAACCATTCCAATGCAATTTTTAGATTTGGAATTCAAAATTTTCTTTGTTTTTCTCCAGCCAAAAGTATGCAGCACAGTGCTTATTGATTGCTTCACGTTATGGACTGTCACCACTAAATCACCCTGCACCAGTACTTGTGAAGGCCAAAGGGGGTAGTGGTCGGCTCAGAGTGGGGTATGTATATTTTGATACCTTTGAGGGTCCGTTCGTTTGGAAGGAATTGAGGTCCTCAAATTAGAAATGGACATCCATTTTAATTGGAATTAGACCTCTTCCAATTCTGAAGCCCCAATTCCGTGCAAACAAATGGATCTTAATAATCATTCTTTAATAGGATTTGCTTAATCCACTGTAATCTTTTGGTTTTAGGTATGTCAGCAGCGACTTTGGTAACCACCCATTGTCTCATTTAATGGGTTCTGTGTTTGGAATGCATAACCGGGAGAATGTTGAGGTTCTAGTGATACTGCTTTTATATCCCCTCATCTACTAAATTATACATCTTGTATTTCTTTGATTTCATGATCGTCATGTATATTGGGCCATCTTCTTGTGCAGGTCTTCTGCTATGCCTTGAGTCAAAATGACGGTACTGAATGGAGGCAACGGATCATGACTGAAGCCGAACATTTTATTGACGTCTCTTCCACGACTTCTGACACGATTGCAAGAATGATTAATGAGGACAATATACAGATTCTAATCAATCTTAATGGCTACACTAAGGTACTCACACAATTTCTATTAGTCTTCATGCAAATGTAGTTCTATTTAATTTCTATTTAAGTTGTTTTATGTTTGTTGAATTATCAAAGCATATGTATTTGTTGAAAAAATGAATATTTTTTATTCAATAGATAATAACTCCATCTTATTTACTGATTAAAGTGAACAAGGAATATGAGATTTGTCCAATCTCTCTGAAGTTCTGAAGCTTTCAAAGCTCCATTTGTGTATCGATATAAATGTTTCTTCTGATATTTTACATAAGCATCAAAATTTATGACAATAATTTGAACTGTAGATTTTGACCTGATATTTGTTAGTTGGTAGTTACGAGTATCCAAGGAAATATAGTTAGTGATTACAACTTACTGGAAATTTCATCACTTCCTCTAGTTTTCATCTCCATTGGAATATTTCATGAATGTTCGACCATTTTTTACAAATAGTTAATCGACTGTTGATTTCTAGAATAACCTTTTGGCATATCTAATTCATAGCTTTAGCAGGTAAGAAATGCTTAACATTGTTCCATGTATGGTACTTGTTACTGCAGCCTAAAATGTTATAGTACAGTGATACCTCATGTGGGACATATATACAATATTTTTGTGATAAGTATAACGCAGCTCAAATAGTAAGGTATTTAATGTGAAAGCATAAACAAGCAAACTGATGTAACGCCCCGGTCTACTGTGGATGCGCTACATGCTGCTCAATTGGTGATGAGGACCAGTTTAGAGCTCCCTTATCTAGGAGGTCTGGGGTTCAAGCCCCAACCTCAACAATCCGCCACTGGAATTAGCGGTTGCGGCCAATCAGATCCGTGGAGATGGGTTGGGGTCACTGGTCTGCTGACCTGCAGCGCACCTACAGTAGACCAGGGCGTTACATAAAAAATGCAGCTCAATTGGTGATGAGAACCAATTCAGAGCTCCCTTATCTAGGAGGTCTGTGGTTCAAGCCCCATCCTCAGCAACCCGCCATTGGAATTAGTGGTGCTTGTCGAGGATGCCGCTCTGACACCCAGACAATGTTCGCATCCCCAAGGTGATTGTCAAGGATGCTGCTCCGACATCCAAGACAGTCTTCAAGGATTTCATCGAGGATGCTACTCAGGCACCCAAGACAATGTTTGCATCCCCAAGGTGACTGTCAAGAATGTTGCTCCGACATCCAAGACTTCGTGTCCCCAAGGATCTCGTCGAGGATGCTACTCAGGCACCCAAGCAATGTTTGCATCCCCAAGGTGATTGTTGAGGACGTTCCTTTGACACCCAGAACATCAAGTCCCCAAGGTGCTCGTCCAGGATGTTATTCACGACATCCTGGACAATGAATAGTCAAGATACTCAAGCGAGAGATATGTTGATCAGTTCCAACATCCCAGGGTTGTGTTCTCATGCCTTCTGGATGTTGTCGAGGATTCTGCTACTCAGCTCCAACATCCTTAGACTGTGTCCTCGCGCCCTCTGAATACTGTTGAGGATTTCATTACTCAACTCCAACATCCTAGGGCCGCATCCTCGCGCCCTCTAGAGATTTTGCTACTCAGCTTCAAGATCTCGGGGCCGCGTGCTCGCACCCCTTGAATGTTATCGAGGATTCCACTACTCAACTTCAACATCCTAAGGTCGTGTCCTCGCGCCCTTTGGATGTTGTCGATGATTTCTGTACTCAGCTCCAACATCCCAGGGCCGCGTCCTCATGCCCTCTAAATGCTGTTGAGGATTATGCTACTCAGCTCCAACATTTCAGGGCTGCATCCTCTCATCCTTTGGATGTTGTCGAAAATTTTGCTACTCAACTCTAATATCCCAGGGCCGCAACAACGCTACCGATGGATATTATCGAGGATTCCACTTCTCAGCTCCAACATCTTGGGGCAGCAGCCTTGCACATTTTGGTTGTCGGTGTTGTCGAGGATTTTTCCACTTGGCTCCAACATCTCAGAGTCGTGTCCTCGCGCCCCCTGGATGTTGTCGAGGATTCCACTACTCAGCTCCAACATCCTGTGGCTGTGTCCTCACACCCTCTGGACGTTGTCGAGGATTTGGTTACTCAACTCCAACATCCTAGTGCCGCGTCCTCACTCTCGCAGCATGTTGGTGAGAATTCCATCACTTAGCTCCAACATCACGTGGCCGCTTCCTCGCACCCTTTGGATGTTGTCGAGTGTTCAGTTACTCAACTCCAACATCCTAGGGTCGTGCCCTTGCTCCCTTTAGATGTTGTCGAGGATTCCACCACTTAGCTCCAACATAGCTGGGCCACTTCCTTACACTCTCTAGATGTTGTCGATGATTTAGTTACTCAACACCAACATCCCATGGCCACGTCCTCGTGCCCTCTGGATGTTGTCGATGATTCCACCACTCAGCTCCATCATACCAGGGCCGCTTCCTCGCACCTTATGGATGTTGTCGATGATTCCACTATCCCAAGGTTGTGTCCTCACCTATGTTGTTAAAGGTGTGTTACCTCTTAGGGTTTCACTGCTCCAATCCGGTAAGATTAAGAGGAAGGAAGAGAGGAAATCTAAGAGGGACTCTTGGCCAGCCCTAGGATCCAAAACATTTCATTCCAAAATAATCAAAGATACAAAATACAAGAGGTTTGGGGTGAACCCCTCACCCGACAAAAACGTAATTATGCAAGAAATCTGAAATACAACTTAAGTAAAAGATAAAACACCCCGTCTGGGGCATTAGCAATCACGACGGTGTCTCCGCCGTGTCCCTCTCCCTCCTGGAGTAGACACACTGTCGACGCCCCTTCGAGCTCTGTGCCACTATCCTGGAAAATTGCCTTGCCCTCGAGGCAAAACTCAGGAAACTGGCTGCGGAAATCGCCGTGATCCAACCAAGTCGCGTTGGAAGGAGGATACTGTCTCCATGCCACCAACACCTGCTCTTGAACACGGTCGTCCCTTGTGACGGTTTTACGGTCCAAAATGGCTTCGGGAAGGTAGACGTTGGAGCCGTCTGATGCCATGTTTGGCGACAATGTCTCCTCGACGGGGTGATTTCCCATCACCTGTTTGAGTTGAGAGACGTGGAAGAGCGGATGAATCCGGCTATGGAGAGGAAGGTGAAGGCGGTGGGCCACTTCGCCGATGCAGGTAAGTACTGTAAATGGGTCGTAGAAGCGGGCATACAGCTTGGGATGTAGTCGATTCGCCACCGAAGTTTGGCAGTATGGTCAGAGCTTGACAAAAACTTTGTCTCCCACCTGGAACTGGACATCTTGGCACCGTTTGTTCGCCTGACGGAGCATCTTTTGCTGTGCGTTGTGAAGATGGATTTTCAAGACCTGCAGTATCTCATCTCTATCCAAGAGTTGCGCACGCACTGCCCTGCCATGACATTCGCCTGGTAGATGTTGGATCACGGAGGGCGGTGAGCGGCGGTAAATGACTTGGAACGGTGTCAAGCCGGCAGAATAGTGGAAGGAAGTGTTGTAGGAGAACTTGTCCACCACAACCATTTGCTCCAATCACGCGGGTGATCTGAAGTAAAACACTGCAAGTCTCCAGGCATCAGTTGAGTACCTCAGACTGGCCATCCGTCTGGGGATGGTAGGCAGAGCTCATCTGTAACTGCGTCACTTGGAGTTTAGACAAATCCTGCCTGAAGGTGCTCATAAAAACTGGGTCCCGATCGTTGATCATCGAACGAAGAAAACCGTGCAGTCGGACCACGATGGAAATGAAAGCCTCGACCACCACCGGGGCCTTGAAAGGATGTAAGGGAAGAAAATATCCATACTTGGACACACAGTCCACCACGACGAAGATGCAGTCGTATCCCGATGAGTGCGGAAGGTGTGTAATGAAGTCCATAGTCAGGTCATTCCATATGAGATCATGTACAGGTAAGGGCTGCAAAAACCCCCCGGGAAAAGTGGCCTCATATTTCGCACACTGATAAACCAGGTATGCCGCGACATATTCCTCCACGTGTCGTATCATCCCTCGTTAATACAGCGCAACCGCGAGGCGGAGGTAAGTGCGGAACGTGCTCGTGTGGCCCGCGGACGGCGTTGTGTGGAACTCAGCGGGGAGGCGTGGAATGCTGTCCGACGAGGAAGAGAGGACCAACCGGCCCCAGTAGAACAATTGTCCTCCCACTAGTGTGTATGGGGGGAAAGCGGTGGCATCCGTCCGCAAGTTGTTCATGATAGAACAGAGGATCGGGTCGGCCTCCACCTCACCCTGTATGGTGCTCTCCTCCTGCCAGACCGGGCAGGAGATGGCCGTCAGCTTGGTCGAAGTCATCTGGCGCGATAAGGCATCCTCCGCCATGTTGGATTTATCGGAATGAAACTCGACGAAAAAGTCATAACCCAACAACTTCACAACCCAAACCTGCTGGGATGGGGTGATCATCTTCTGGACGAGCAAGCATCTCAAGTTGTGATGATCTGTACGCACGATGAAGTGCCGCCCCACCAAGTAAGGGTGCTTGTGCTGAACTGCAAAAACGAGCGCCATCAGCTTGTTTTTGTAAGCGGAGTGGGAGCGGATGGTCGTGGAGAAGGACTAGATGAAGTAAGCTATGTGGCGCCTGGTCTACATGAGAACGGCGCTGATGCCTGTCTTCGAGGCATCGCACTCCATGATGAAAGGCTGAGAGAAGTTGGGCATATCTAGAATCGCCGCTGTCACCAAGGCCTGCTGAAGGGCTGTGAAGGCGGTGGATGCCGCGAAGAACCATCAGAAGGTAATATCTGTCGTCTTGCGCAAAAGGCTCGTAAGTGGCTGTGCCAGCGTACCGTAGTCCCGGATGAAACGATGGTAATAGCCCGTCAAAATCGAGGAAGCCACGTACCTCGCGTAAGGAGTGTGGCTGCGGCTACTGTAGCACCGCCGCGACCTTGTCGGTGTTCATAGTCACTCCATGTGCTGAGATGGTATGACCCAAATAGAAGATCTCACGCTGAGCAAAGGTACATTTCTTCAGGTTGGCGACCAAATAGTTGTGTCGCAGTGTCTCCAAGGTGGTCTCCAAGTGGTGTAGGTGGTCCTGCCACGGTAGGCTGTAAACGAGGATGTCGTCAAAGAAAACCAGAACATACTTACGAAGCACCGACTGGAAGATGTAGTTCATCGTGGCTTGGTGGCTTGGAAGGTAGTTGAGGTGTTGTTGAGGTCGAACGACATCACCAAGAACTCGTAGTGGCCGTCGTGGGTGCGGAAGACGATCTTCTGGATGTACTCGGCACATACCCGGATCTAATGGTAGCCCGAGCAGAGGTCAATCTTGGAGAAGTAGGTGGCTCCACATAGCTCGTCCAAGAGCTCTTGATGAAGAAAATAAGGTACTTGTCTGCTACAGTGGCTTTGTTAAGCGCCCGATAATCAACGCAGAAGCGTCAGCTGTCATCCTTCTTCCACACTAGGAGGATCGGGCTCGAGAACGGATTCGCACTAGGTCGTATCAGTCGACATCTAACATGTCAGACACCAAGTGCTCAATCTCATCCTTTTAAATATGGTCGTAGCGGTAGGGCAAAAAAAATCACATGTACACCATCCCAGAGCGGGATGCAGCGATCGGTGGCGTGGGGCGGTGGAAAGCCCGGAGTCTGCGCTAACAAGTACGAGTAAGTCTCCGGAAGGCGAGACAGCTGGGGCGGTGAGGAAGAATGTGGAGGCGATAGGGCCACATCCTCCGGTGAGGTGATCTGCCATAATAGTTCCCGAAAGTCCTCAGAGTGAGTTTGTTGGGCGGCATGCGATCAAACGACGACCCGCTGAAGGGATGCGTCCCCCAGGAGTGTTCAAAGCCGATTAGCCCACTGGAAGGTCATTCGCATGGAGGCCCAGTTGTGGTTGACTTCACCAACGTTTGTAACCACGTAATGCCTGGAATGTCATCCATGTCGCCCAAAGGAAAGACATAAAAATCAATAGAGGCGTTGTAATCGCCCAACTGGAGCGGAAGGCCACAACAGAGGCCACGAGTCGGGGAGCGACGGTCGTCACCAAGGTAAAAGAAAAACTCTGTCATCGAGTCGATGGGCAACTGCAAGCGCGTCACCAAGTCGTGTGAGACAAAATTGTGGGTTGCTCCACTAATAATCATAAACACCACGGAAATCCCCTGTAGAAGTCCCTGCAGCTTCATGGTGTGGGGCCCCGAAATTTCGCCGGTGGAAAAAAGTGAGAGCTCCAAACGCTGAAAGGAACCCGTCGCCGTGTCCGCTGGAGGGACGTCATCAAGGATAAGGGCATCGAAGTCGACGACTGTGACTTTGTCCCTATTGTCACACATGAGAACCCGCAACTCCTTTAGCAGGCTGTCATGCGTCAGGGAGTAGGGTTTCCTGCAGTGGAAGCACAAACCCTTATTGCGCAGGTCATTATACTCCTGTGTCGAGAGGCGATTGGGGGCCGAGGAAGGATGGCCAGCTTGGGGAGGCCCTGAAGGAAGAAGCTTGAATAGTGATCGAGAGGAAGTCCGGGGACGTGGTTGATGAGCTCGATGAATTCTTCGATATACTGATCTACCGAAGACGTGTGTCGGACGACACATAGGCTCTCGGCGGCATTGGCGGAGTAACGATGATCGTAGCGCTTGACCAAGGCCAGTTTGAGGTTGGCCCACGAGAGGAGTGGGGTGGAGTGGCGAAGCCAACGAACCCAGTGTAAGACGGAGCCCTCCATGGCAAGGAGCATCAAGGAGACCTTCTGCGTCTTTGGGGTGCCCTGGATGTCAAAGAATTGTTCGGCCTTGGCAATCCACCCAAGAGGATCGGTCCCGTTGAAATGGAACTTCGAGGGCGCGCGAAGCATGTGTCGCGACAAATACAAGGAGCGAAGGAGTCGTCATGGCGCTGGCCGACAACCCACTGAAAGAGGACGGGTCTGTTAGGGGTCCCACGTCACCAATTATCTAGCGGTTATATTATTATGAGTATTTAGGCATTGAGCCAAGTTGTATCGAGTTCGAGTGTTGTGTTGTTAAAGGCGTGCCTAAGGCTCAATGCTCACCAGGCTCATAAGTTTGCGTCTTCGTGCGTCTTTTTTGCGCTTTTGAAGCATAAAAGTTGTGTCTAAGTGAGATTTATGTTGTGATTTTTTTTTTCAAAAATAAAGAAAGAAAGAATGTAAGAACTCAATAATTTTTGCATGACTTAGCGTTTGTGAAACATAATCGAGCGCTTAGACTTAGATATGATGCAAGTGAACACATCGATTCTATTTTTTATAAGAGATAAATGATAGTAATGAATAATTAGTGAGTAAAATAGATGAAGAATCTGATCAAGAAGATGAACTGATGTTTGATGTTGATGATTTAAAATGGATGTGGTTGCGCCTTGCCCTCATCAGGCGCGCACTGCGCCTATTCCCCAAGACCCCTTTGGTCCTTGGTGCGCCTTAAGCCTTTAATCACTAAGGTCGGGTGTATGAGTCGAGTCGAGTCGTATCGAGTGGAGTCGTAGTTATGAGCCAATTGAGTCTGAATGTTTAGTGTGGTGCGTTTTTCTTTTAGTATTTACGCCTGAGGGTGATATCCAACAAACAATACCTTGGTGTTTATTGTTTGCGAATGATATCATTTTGGTCGATGGGACACGCGAGGGTGTAGCACGAAACTTAAATCTTGGCGAGACACTTTAGAAAAGAAGGGTTTTAGGTTGAGCAGGGCAAAGACGGACTATATGAAGCTTAAATTTAGAAGTGCAAGAAGGACGGATGACTTTGTTATTAAGTTGTGTGATCAAGATATTTCTCGCAGTGAGTGCTTTAATTATCTTGGATTGATACATAGAATCCAAGCAGGTTGGTTGAAGTGGAGAGGCACATCAGAGATCTTATGTGGTCGTAAAGTACCATTAAAACATAAAGGCAAGTTTTACCGTACTACAATTAGACCAGCGATGCTCTATGGTTCTGAGTGTTGGGCAATGAATTGTGTACATGAGCAAAAAATGGGAGTTGCGGAGATGAGAATGCCTAAGTGGATGTGTGGACACACGAGACTGGATACCTTGGTGTTTATTATTTGCGAATGATATCATTTTGGTCGATGAGACACTCGAAGGTGTAAACACGAAACTTGAATCTTGGCGAGACCCTTTAGAAAAGAAGAGTTTTAGGTTGAGCTCGGCTTCCCCTTGTATCTTCGTCTCCACCGCTACCTCCGACGAGCCCCAAAATAGGCCCATATAAGGGTCTTCCAAAGGCGGCGACGGAGTGGAGTCCGAACGGGCATTGCGAGCCTCCAGGCGTTGGAGGCTGGCATGGATGGAAGCGAGGATATTGGCTTGATAGTCGAGGCGGCGTACGACGACATCGAGGTGGGCTTCCGTCATGGCGCGGGCGCTCACTCGTCTTGGTGGCGGCGCTAGGAGCAAGAAAGTACCGACGGTCGGTGCAGTCGAAGGATGCTCTGGGAGGCGCGATTAGACAGCTCGGTAAGCACAACTAGACACGCCCGGGAGGAGGCTGCTGGACGCGCGGCTGGATGCGTCGGAAGAAGCGACTGGACGCGTCGGGATGAAGTGGGGCTGGACGCTCGACGAGATTGGGAATGATTTTTGTCCGCTGGACGCGAATGGGTCGGGGAAGATTTTTTCGTGCGCTGGAGGCGAGCAAGGGTCGCGGGAGTCCCATCGGCTAAGGAAGTGGCGGACGGGGTCGGCAGGTTGGACCAATGTTACCCCTTAGGGTTTCACTGCTCCAATCCGGGAAGATCAAGAGGAAGGAAGAGAGGAAATCCAAGTGGGACTCTTGGCCAGCCCTATGCTCCAAAATATTTCATTCCAAAATAACCAAAGATACAAAATACTAGAGGTTTGGGGTATTTGAACCCCTTACTGGCCAAAAGCGTAATTACACAAGAAATCTGAAATACAACTCAAGTAAAAATAAAACACCCTGTCTGGGGCATTAACAATCACGCCGGTGTCTCCACCGTGGTCCTCTTCCTCCTGGAGTAGACACGCCACGCTGTCGACGCCCCTTTGTGCTTTGTGCCACCGTCCGCATTTGTAACAACGCACCTAGGTCTCATGACTCACCAGGCTCAGAGGTTTACACCTTCGTGCGTCTTTTTTGCGCCTTTGGAGCATAAAAGGCTCGCTTGGGTGACATTTCTGTTGTAAACTCTAATTTTCAAATTATCGAAAGAAATAATGTAAGAACTCGATAATCTTTGCTTGATTTAGTGTTTGTAAAATATAATCGAGCGTTGAGACTTAGTATGATGCAAGTGACCATGTTGATTCTAGTTTTGTAAGAGAGATAAATGATAGTAATTGATGATTAATGAGTAGAATAAATGAAAATTTTGATCATGATAATGAAATGATGTTTGATGCTGATTATTTATAATGAATGTGATTTCACCTTGCCCTTGTCAGGCGCACGCCTACGCCTTGTGCCTAGGCTCCAAAGACCCTTTTGCGCCTTGGTGTGCCTTGAGCCTTTAATAACTAAGGTCCTCACACCCTATGGATGTTGTCGAGGATTTTGCTACTCAACTCCAACATCCCAGGATTGTGTCCTTGCAACCTCTACCTGTTGTTGAGGATTTTGCTACTCAACCCTAACATCCTGGGGCCGTGTTCTCACCGTTGTTGAGGATTCTGCTACTCAGCTCCAACATCCCAAGGCCGCGCCCTTGCACCCTCTGGATGTTGTTGAGATTTCTGCTACCCAACTCCAACATTACGAGGACGCATCCTCGCACCCTCTGGATGTTGTCGATAATTCAGTTACTTGGTTCCAACATCCCAGGTCCGAGTGCTCGCGCCCTCTGGATAACCGAGCCTCAACACCTAGGGCCAAGTTTCCGCTCCCTGGAGGTATTGTAAAGAGCTTGGATGCTTATTCCCAATGCTGAAGGAGACATCCTTATGCCCCATAAGTGCGGTCAATGGTTCTTACCCAAGGGCATTGACGTTCGGGATGTACTCTCACATGCTCTGAGGGTTGCTAGGGATCCCTTGCACACCACAAGTATTATCAAGCCATGCCTGGTCACGCTATGATTATGTTCGCATCACGCAGATGCTTCACAAAAACCGCTCGAGGCAGGGTTGGGGGTGGGTGGGTGGGGGATGGGGTAAATAAAAGGGAGAACAAGAATAAAAGCAAGAAACATTTGAGAGCGCTGGGAAGAAGAAGTGGGGGAGTCAGCGGGCTCGGCCCACAGTTGAACATTGCCTCTACCTTGGGGCCTTACTATAAGGCACTCTTCTACTGGGAAGTAAATGAGTCAGAAAGCTATAGTCCGACTATCCTTCTGATCTTATGGACAAGTTCGAATTGTAGGAAGAGTGAGATGTCATGACCTCATATGATCCGTTGATTTTATGCGTCGTTTAGTTAATTAAGTGGCGAGTTGGACTTAGATGTAAAACATTCATGACATGCCTTTTCTTTTTAAGTTCAGGTATTTTTGTATTTAGTCTGAGTATGTGGACTTATTCGCAAATGTGTCGTGTATTTTCTATTTAAAAGCTCACTTGGGTCCTAGAATAACGAGAAAGAAGTATTTTTTTTCCTCTACTCATCATTTCTCCCCCTCCTCCTAGGGTTAGGGACAACTAGCTCTCCCCTCCTGGCTCCTCTCTAGGCAGCTGCATTTTCGACTCTATTGTATCTCTGACATCTCTGATCTCTGTCACCCTCTCCATCTCTGGTCACCTCCCCGGCGAAGCTTTGACAAGCTGCGGCTTGGCCCATAACAATATGTTTGCTAAAATTGACTTTTTCTTATAGGTCACTGTGTACGTCCTGAAATTTTGATTCAAAGAGTAGAGGTCAGAATTACACCAGGAAATCAGGGTGGTGGTTTGGTATTTATTGCAAGAAATTATAGAAGAACCTACGCACTTGGTTTGAATTCCAGGGCATTTTCTTATAGATTACTTATTCCATATTCCATTCCTTTTCTACCTCTCCTTAACCCTATTTTTAGGCATACAAGTATCCGACTCCCTTTCTCCCCCCTCTTGTAGGCCCCTAGTTATATGTATTCAAGGAATCTTTTTTCTGGCAAATTAAGTTGCATCGATAATTTCTACCACATGAGCTAAATGTTGTTTGGGAAACTTCACGCCCTGATGCATTTGGTTGATGCTGTACTAGGGTGAGGTAATCTGCCGAGTGCGTGAGCCCAATGAAGGTTGTTCAGTAACTATTTAGCCTATCATCGACTTTGCATAGTAACTTTCGTGCTTCTAAAGGCCTATTTGGATCAGGCGCGATGGACTGCCCTCCGACCGCCACCATTGCACTTGCCTCATTTGGTGCTAGCTCGGTGCCACGGTGCGCCCGGGGTGCGAATCAACGGGCGACCACTCTTGCCCACCAAATTCGTGAGGCGGAGTGGGTCCCGCGTCGGGCCGGGGGAAGCCTTCGCAAAATCCAAGCCAAATGTAGCTTAAGATAAATTTTTTAAACTTACTATCAGGCCAACGATGTTTTTCAATGATGTTACATTTCAATGATGAAGTCAGACTGCCCTGAGCAGCCCTTTTTTCATGTTGTCTTTGTCTAACTTTGTGTGAAACTACATGCTAGAAGAGATGGGCAAGTAGCATTATCATCATTTCTTTCTTTCCAGACATCTGACCTAATTTTAAGTTTCTTGGATTTGTATTCATTGCCTAAAATCAACTACACGTTATTTTTGTATGAAAAAATTCACGTGCGCTCGGCCGACACATCTCCGGAAGATACAGTTCAGCATGTGGGCTCGTTAAGTCGCACATATTGGCGCAATGTGTAAATACATTTGGCTTCTGTGTTTGGGGCCCACAGTAATAGTGAGTGTGGATTGGCTCAGCACAAGGAAATTTGCGTTGGCATAATATAATCTACTTTGCCTGTTTATAGTAATAGTTACTAAAGTGCTCCGGATGCATCTGACCGAACAAACGACTTCAGGGTGCAAGGAACGAAATTTTTGCCATGCAGCCGGCACCTATACAGGTCTCGTATATGGGGTTCCCCGGAACGACCGGCGCGAGCTACATCGACTACTTGGTTACCGACGAGGTCTCATCGCGAACCTTCTTGTACCGAATCCTCAGCCCTGAAATGGAAAAATCCTGCCTGCTGATGGTTTTGCTCTCTTTTGCAGTTTGTTTCCCCCACAATGTTCTCACATATATACTCAGAGAAGCTTGTTCATCTTCCTCACTGCTACTTTGTTAATGATTATAAACAGGTAGTTATGATCGAGCTTTTTGAACTTTTTTCTTCTTCTTATTGACTGGAAACAGGTTCCAACTCACCATTCTGATTTGTTTTCAGAAAAACCGGGATGTTCTTGAACCAGTGTGCCGCCACAAGCGGTCGGACTATGGTTTACCCGAAAATAAATTTCTCTTCGCATGCTTTAATCAGCTGTATAAGATGGATCCTGAAATTTTTGATACTTGGTAAGCTCTTTCATTTGTTAATTTTTTAGTCTCTGTTTGGAACCGTGGCGGCGGTTGAAAAAGTTCTATTCCCACCTCCACCGTTGTTTTGAAGGCGTTTGGTTTCACATTAGTGAGAGAAGTGCTTGTGTCAAAATTGTGTTCTTGAAACTTTTTGGAGCACTTCCAGAAAAGATAAAAGTAAATTTCCGCATTTTCATACTTCTCTTCAGATAGATCATCATGCCCCTTTTACTCCTGCTGTTCTTCCTATAACTGTTTTTTCTACAGCTCTAATACCAACATTGATTCCTCAACGCTGCTTAATTGCCCTCTCCTTTACTTTCTTAGCACTGTTTTTTTTTCTAAAGAAAAATCCATTTCCTCTTCTCCAATTTCAGGTGCAACATTTTGAAACGTGTTCCCGATAGCGCATTATGGCTGCTTCGATTCCCCGCAGCCGGCGAGAAGAAACTCCTTGAATGTAAGAACCGGCGCTCCTGCTCTTCGCTTGAGGCTCTGTTTTGCACGGTGGTGGTGGTCATGAACGAGGTGATTATGAACCGTCGTTCGTGACCGCCCGACCTCACCTAAGGAACTTCATCCACTTTTATGTTCAAAACTAGTATTTTTTTTTTGGTGGCGGTCATGACCATGGTCATGCCAAAACTACATTCTACAGTGGTGGTGTTTTTGTCCAAACTCACCGGAGCAAAAACCCCGTGCCAAACGGAGCCTCGAATGATCTTCTGTCGCACTTCTAACACGACATTTTACAAAACTCGATCCGTGTTACCATCTCAGATGCTGAGAAACAAGGCGTCGCAAAAGACCGCATCATATTCACGGACGTCGCCATGAAAAATGAGCACATCAGGCGGAGCGCGCTGGCTGATCTCTTCCTCGACACGTACGCTTTCTTTTCATCAATCCGTGGCAGCGGAAACAATCCGAATAAATTATCGTACGATTATAGTGTTTTGATATATTGAATGATCAGGCCGCTGTGCAATGCTCATACTACCGGCACTGACGTACTGTGGGCCGGCCTTCCCATGGTGACGCTTCCCCTGGAGAAGATGGCCACCAGAGTTGCTGGTTCGCTGTGTCTGGCCACCGGCGTTGGGGAGGAGATGATAGTCAGCTGGTAAGATCCGTATGCTCTTCTCGCTTCAATCCATGGCGGGCGGGTTGATAATCACGTTTGTTTCTTCGTGTCAGCATGAAGGAGTACGAAGAGAGGGCGGTGTACTTGGCTCTGAACCCGGTGAAGCTCCAAGCGCTGAGGAACAAGCTCAAGGCTGTGCGGTTTGTCTGCCCTTTATTCGACACCGCGAGATGGGTAAAGAAAATGCGACCAATTTATCATCATAGTATAATCATCAACCGAAGGGGAGCTGTGACGCACTGGTTAAGGTGTCGCCGTGTGACCTTGAGGTCACGGGTTCGGGAAGCAGCCTCTTGCAAAAATGCAGGGTAAGGTTTGCCTACATTTCACCCTTGTGGTGGGACCCTTCCCCGGACCCTCGCTGCGTGGGGATGTTTTGTGCACCGGGCTGCCCTTTAGTATAATCATCAACCATAAGTTTCGGGCTGATACTGGGTTGAACCGGGTCGCTCGAATTCGATTTTAACTCGAATTTGATTTCGAGCGGAGCCCTCTGGACTCAAGCCGGCTCGAAATGTGTAATATTTAACTTCTTTCGAAAATTCATTTAGAAGATTATTTTCCCTTTTAAGGCTCGAGCCGGCTCGAATCCAGAATCGAATTATTCGAGTGATCCAACCCAATCTCGAGCTCGAAATTGAGACCACACGGGGTCCAATAATTTTTCAATCGGGCCAACGTGTCTCGATGTTAGAGACGAAATTTGATTCGAATGGTTTGAATGACTCGAAATCGATACTAAGCGGAATTTCGAGCAACTTTCAAGTTTTGATTATTATGCTCGGCGCAACCGAAGGCCCGGTTTGGGTCGTCTTTTTGAACACAATTGGACTCCCGCCGGCCGCCGCCACAGGCCTCCACTCTTTACATTTTGCGACCTTTTCCTGGCGGCTGCGGCAAAATGATGAACTGCGGGATGGTGTTTTCGTAAAAGCTCCCTAAAACCGTCCGCTTTGAATTTATTACGCGATGACTAACACGTGCCTGCCATCACCGCAGGTGGTGAACCTAGAGAGGTCCTATTTCAGAATGTGGCACCTGCACTGCTCCGGCCATCGACCGCAGAGCTTCAAGGTGACGGAAGACGACGCCGAGTTCCCTTGTGACCGTTAGAGAGGGAGAGGCTCTGTAAATAAATGAGAGATTGGTAGGAAGTTACACGTGTGTCCGGTTTTCCAGATGTTGCATTGGGATGTATAGTTATAGAGTTTCCCACGTGTGGAGAGGAGGGGCCCAGCTGAGAGTTGATTTTCTGTTTAGAGATGGTTAGCGTTGTCTACGGGCTTTAAATTGTTTGCGGCCTCATACTTTTATGTGTCTCATTGCTGCCATATTTTAGCGTAGAAATGAAATTAAATGCGCCGATCGATGTTTCGATCGGATTTTGATTGAAGAGATCGAAGACGAGGAAGAAGATTTGAAGGGAAAAAAATTATGATCCTGTCGGCACGCGCTGTCAAATAAACCTCGACAAAGGGCGAAGTCGGGCGCTCGGTTTGAAAGAATTTCATTCTCTTCTCTTCCAGCTGCAGCGTCTGGAAAATGGCTTCACTCTGCGCGGCAGGAAAAAGTCGCGTATTAATGCTAAAAGGACCTGATGTGAATGGTGAACGGGTCATGAAACATCTTAAAATCCCATCTCGCTCGCTGCAAGCGGAGATACGTGGTAAACGAACAAATCAGGCTGGTAATAGTCGGATGAATTTGAGCGGGGACCAGTCCAGACGGTTCCAGAATCTCCACAAAGTCGTCTCTTGGCCCGAAATTAAAATTGGGACGAACTTAAAAGTGCGGGTTCGAAAATGACTCCAGCTTGAATGGGCTCGAGTCGGCTTGAATGGACAATATACGTATATGTTGGTTTTACCCGATATATCAGACGATATTTTACGGTCTATATATTAGCGTGTGTTCAAAATATTATTTTTTTCAGTTCTTTTAAGCGGAAGAACATTAATATTAGTTTGACGCCTCTTTCATCTGCCTTAAACTTTGATGCTTCTCCTATGATAGCAGTGTTAGTTTATTTATATACAAAATTGTATTTATTATGTTTATTACTTCATTATAAGTTGAACTGGCTCGATCCGCGAGAGAAAAAAACAATCTTGACTGTAATTTGCTAGCACAGTGGATGCACAAGGTCTGTGACAGAACGAACATACGTTGTAGCAGCCCACAACAGCCTTGTCGCGCCTATTGCAGTCTGCCGCCGCCTTCCCGTTCCTATTGCATCCCACCAACGCCTCCAGCCACAGCCCTCGGCCTCGTGAACAAGAGGAGATGGTGTGCTCTCTTTTCTCAATTATCCGGCGGTTCCCCTCGTGGTTTTCTTCATGCATAAACCTCCTTTAAATAAAACCTTCTGGGATCAAAAGTCAAACAAATGGGCAACCTTCTTTGAATCTCTTTTGATTAAAAAATATATTTGTCATCTTTTTCTCAATCACATCTTCAAAAAAATCCAAATCAACCTAACACTGTTTAAAGCTCATGTCATTCTACATGCATTTAACAATACTGGTAACTGGTTAGCTCGCATTTCGTATCATTTTTGGTGGCTTATGCTTCAAGTATTTTGAATTCAATCTGCATTTTGGGCTTTTCAATCTATTTTAAAGCTTTGTTATGAGTTTGGTTGGTGCAAATGGGTTTTGCATTGCGGGGTTGATCGTCGTACCTCCTCGAAGATTGAGGAGCTCTTCTCATGGATCTGTCTTTATAGCACTCTTTTCCTTAGTTCCATGAAGTGTTTCAGCTTGCGGCCAGTACTGTTGTTCATACTCCTTGTAGTGCCTTAAATCGCTGTTTTTTGACAATTTTTTCGGAGCTCTAAATTTGGACTTGGAAAATGATTTTGAGATCGTAATCGAATCTCCTAGGCCTTGTTTTCGGTGATTCGCCGACCGTTGGACGGGTAGGCAAAAGGCTGCCCAGAGTAACGACAGTAGCTGGCATCATCTCTGATCTTGAGGAAGAAAATTCAATCGACGCAACTTCTAGTGCATTGTCTTCGGTTTCTCGGGCCGAGTGAATAGAGAGGAAAGGGACGACATGAGAAAAAATGGAAAGGAGATGAGATATTTACAATTTTGACCTCACCAAATTAACAAAAAGGCTACGTATGACTGAAATCTACTGCTTTATAAAGTCGAGGGACTTGAATCTTAAAAAATAAACTTCAGTCCTATTTCAAAAAATTTCTAAAAAGAACTGAGCCTCTGTTTTTGGCGGCGGCGGGCTGCCGGTGAGGGAGCAACTGCCGCCGCAAGATGGTCTTGATGTATGATGCTTGATGTCATGTTCTTCAGTATTTAAAATTGTGACTAGCTTGCATTAGTTTAGCCAGGACAATTACAAATACGTCAATTATAGATTGTATGTGTTCATCAAGTCTATGCGATTTGCCTTGATTTTTATGTTGAATTGGAGCACTTTTGCAAGCTATATTTCCAATATATAAAAGCTGATTTTTATGTAATTTTTAGTTAGATCATTAGTGTTTTGTACACTTTCAAAATGTGTACATTTCATTCAATCATCTTTTTATGTCAACAATAATCTCTATGTGCATATTTGTATCAACTAATCTCATTGATCCTGATTTGGTTTCAGCTTACTGTGCTTAAAAATAAGAAAATAGGATTGGTCACAAGACTAATCACTTGAACAATATTTTCAATTCATCACTAAGATTTCTTAAAATAATAGGTGTTCTATTCACAATTTCCCCTCAAAAGATAATATTACAAAACATGTTTCGCTTCATGGTTTGAAGATATCTAGGATGCTCGAAAAATTAAACGACAAATCCAACTCAAAGTCTTCTTGAGGAACAAAATCTGTAGGATTCGCCGATAAAGTTGATTTATGCGCATGACTTGGAGAATCGAGGAAATTGTGCTCCTGAACTACTCTTTTCTTCGCTGCAGCTTTCTTTCCTACAATTGAAAAAATAAATTTTATTAAATTGCTATGACAAAATAAAAATCAAGTTTTCTGGAAAAATTTGAGATAGAAAAAGCAGTACTTAGAATTTTGTTGTTTTTCTCCCAATGTTCTTAGGTTGTGCGTTCGAAATGCATTTTGGCCACTTTGTGGTCGGGTCCCTTAATTTTGTGTCATTTTTTACGTTCATATTGTCATCCCCAATGACCATAACTTCAACCCTCCGAGCCAAATCATTCATAGAAGTCATAACAAGTTCCCTTGCCGGTTGACAGCTCTCAATTTGGAAGGCTAAGTCATATGTAAACCTCATTAAATGGTTACTGAAAACCACATTTGATTCGCATTGGGTCATTGAAGGTGTGCATGGAAGGTAAATACCTTTCTTAGCATTCAAACTGAATCGTTTGAGTAAATATTGGGCGGGAATTTGCTTTACATTTCTATGAACGAATGTCCGCAAAATGTGTTTACATAGAATACCTTTGGTTTCAAATCCTCAGCAAGAACATTCTACTTCGCATGTACTACTTGTACAACCCGTATTCGCCGAGTGGGTCCCTCAAGCCAACTGACGAGACCTGTGTCAGCCAGATCATTCGCCCCGGCTAGGAGGTGGAGGTACCCCCGGGTTTGGTGAGGGTAAGCTGCGGAAGAGAAGGAGCTAGGCGAGTGGTGCCCTCACGGACCACTCGCCCGGAAGCATGGGCATTCGCCCAGCTAAGCGGGTGCCCAGCGAGTGGTGCCCTCACGGACCACTCGCTCAAAAGGATTTGAGGGGGAAATGACCATAATACCCCTTGTGGGCTGCACATAGCCCTTCAGAACAGCGGAGTTAGGCTATTAGCAGACCAATTTGGGGTGCGGTTAGTAAAACTAAAAGGCGGATTCATGCTATTTGCAGACCAGCCTAGAAAAATCTATAAATAGACCCTTAAGGGCACCTTGGAGGAGATCCGATTTGAGAGAATCCTCTCCTCCAGGCTAGTTTTTGGTCGGCTGCTAGTGCCCTCCAAGGTGCCCGGTTGAGCTCTGGTTTGGGAGGGGAAGCTCTCTAAGATCTTCCGGGTGTGTGGCGGGACCTCCTCGCTTCAGCCTTGGGTCTTTCCTTATTCTCACATCCACCGTCAAGAGAGTCTAGTGAGGGAGAAGTAAGCATCGGCTGCACCCCCAGTGGGTCCGAACTCAAGAGGCCTGTTGCAGGTTTCAACATTTTTGGTGCGGTGAGCGTGGACCGTAGCCGGTGAAGGAAAATCTCGAATTAGGTTCGATGGCAGGAGATGGAGGGAATGGTTCTGACTCAGGCCACTCGCAGCCACCCGCGACAGGGGAGTGGCTGGAGATGTTTGAGAAGTTCAAGCGAGAAGTCCTGCAGACAGTTCTCGCAGCAAGGAGCGAGTGCGAGACCCCGGCGGTCCCCGTGGTTCCGCCCCTGCAGATCGGCGAGAACGCACCGGGGCAGCGGCCGGGGAAGGAGGTGCCAGCAGAAGGAAGTGCGCGAGATCTCCCGGGGCGGCAGCTGTTCAGCAGTCCGGCGAGTGCTGAGGTGTGCGAGTTGGGTCCGCGCGAGAAGACCATTCGCCGAGCAGGGGAAGGGAGCCCCTTTTGCGAGATGATCCTCTCGGCCCCAGTGCCAGAGGGGTTTCGTGGGCCGGAGATGTCCTACTACACCGGCAAGGAGGATCCAATCGTGCACCTGCAGTGGTTTGAGGACATGACATCAATCCTTCCCATGTCGGATGCTTTTCAATGCCGACTCTTCGCAACCACACTGAAGGAGAAAGCAAGGGACTGGTTCCACCAGCTTTCCGCGGGTTCCATCTACATGTTCGATGATCTGCGCCGAGGCTTTCGGCTGCGCTTCTCGACGTCAAAAAAGAGGTAGAAGGATGCGGAGGCTCTCTTCAAGATCAGGCAGAGGGAGGGGGAGTCCCTGGCACATTACGTGGATAGGTTCCAGGAGGAGATACACCTTGTGCAGGAGGTGCCGGGATTCGCCCTCAAGATGGCGTTCATCGTAGGGTTGCGAGACGGGTTCTTCAAGATGGACCTGAAAAGAAGGTCTCCTTCATCCTTTGAGGAATTGATGGAGCGAGCAGCAGAGGAGATTGAAGGGGAGGCGGCCAACCCGGAGTTCTACAGGAGGTTGGCAAAGATGAGCGAGCCCGAGGTGAGGCAGCAAGAAGGAAGGAGGTGAGATGAATCCAGGGGTCAGGGGTTCGAAAGACCGCCTCGGAATTGGAGGAATCAAGAGCCCAACAACAGGTTGGGCTGGAGGCACCAGGAAGGACCGGCGAGAGGTCAGGAAGAGGGGTACCAAGGAAGAGAGGCGGGAGGAATGAATCCGGGGTGGAGGCAGGGTCCCAGACCCCCTCACCCCCCAAGGGAGCAAGCTATGGCAGTAGGCCGAGGAAGAAGAGGTAGAGGAGCAAGAGGAGGGAGAGGAAGAGCAGGAAGAGGGGGCAGGGTGGCGTTGCCTTATTGTGACTTTCACCAGGAAGAAGGTCACGCGACCGCCACCTGCCCAGAATTCTTGGAGATGAGAGAGAGAGAGGTCAGCCACGGCGGCAGCAGGTCAGGATCGAGGAAATGCTCCCGGAGGCGGAAGAAGATCGATGCGAGGACAGGGCGGATACAGGAACCAGGGGGGAATCGGGGTGATTCATGGAGGGGTTGGGATAGAGGCCTCTCGCAAGAGGAGCTTCCAGGCGATGTTCCGAAGGGACGTCGCGTCGACTTCCCAGACCCCACCCCCCTCGGAGAAGCTCACCTTCTCCTCGGAAGACATGCCAGATTATGAGGATCCATTCTGCGACGCTCTGGTGATTCAGACGGCGATTGAAAATTTCACGGTCTCCCGGATCCTGGTGGATAACGGGAGCTCAGTGAACGTGATCTTCAAGAAGGCCTTCGACGCAATGGAGGTGGAAAAGAAGAGGGTGCAAGCCTCCGACGGACCGCTGTTTGGTTTCTCAGGAGAGCGGAAGGAGGTCGAGGGAGGTGTTGGTCTCCAGGTGACACTAGGAGGAGTCCCAAGAAACTGCTGGTTCGTCATTGTGGACGCTCCGAGCAGCTATAACGCCATTTTCGGACGCCCCCTCATCAGCGCCTTCCGGTGCGTGCCCTCATCGTACCATAAGTGCTTAAAGCTCCATAGTGGAGGAGTCCAGATCCGCGTCCGAGGAGATGCTAAGGTGGCGAGGCAATGCTATGTGACTGCCGTCAACACCATCTCTTGGATGGCGGATGCTAAGAAGATGGATGAGGAGATGGCGAGGCCGGAGGGGCCAGGAGAAGAAGTGGAGAAGGGAGAAGTAGGGGGAGAGGGCGATGCCCGAGAGGAGAATATGGAGGTCGCTCTTGAGGAGTTGGAGGTCGAGTTGTTGGAGGTCGCTCAGGAGGAGCAGGAGGTCGAGCCGGTGGAGGCGGAAGGAGTCGCAGAGGAAGAGGCCCGGGTAGAAGGGCGAAAAGCAAAGGGACAATGGGAAGAGCCAGCCCCGATCGAGGCGGCAGAAGAGGTGGTGGAGATGGAGGTCCTCACCCAGGAGGGAAGGGTGAAAGAGGTGCGGATCAGCGGGGGTCTCGGCCCGGAGGACAGGGTGAAGATGCTGGAGTGCATCCAGAAGAACGTGGATGTCTTCGCATGGAGCGCAGCTGATATGCCAGGCATCGAGGAGGACGTGGCTTGCCATCATCTCAACCTCGATCCAGAAGCCCGTCCCATCCGGCAGAAAAGAAGGACCTTCGCCAGCAAGCTCGAAGGACCCATCCGCGAGGAGGTGGCAAAACTCCTCGAAGCAGGTTTTGTATCGGAGATCCAGTACCCAGGCTGGGTCTCCAACGTCGTAATGGTAAAAAAGGTCGATGGCCGCTGGCGTATGTGTGTGGATTTTTCATTGTTAAATAAGGCCTGCCCTAAGGATTGTTATCCCCTGCCTCGGATCGACGCGCTGGTTGACTCAGCCGTCGGTTTTTCTGTGATGAGTTTTTTGGATGCTTTTTCAGGTTATCACCAGATCAGAATGCACCCCCCGGACGTCAAAGACGTCTCATTCATCACCAGGGAGGGATGCTACTGCTATAAGATGATGCCCTTCGGGCTAAAAAATGCAGGAGCAACCTACCAGAAGATGATGGACCGGATATTCAGGGAGCAAAGGGGAAGGAACCTGGAGGTCTACGTGGATGACCTTATGGTGAAGAGCAAGTGCGTGAACTCTCACATCCGGGACCTCGAGGAGACCTTCGCCACCCTACGCAAGTACAAGATGCGCATAAACCCCCTGAAGTGTGTGTTCGGGGCCAGTAAGGGGAAATTCCTGGGGCATCTTCTCACCCCTTGGGGGGTAGAACCTAACCCGGACAAGGTTAAGGCCATAATGGAGCTGGGGTCGCCGCAGAACGCCAAGGAAGTTCAGCGCTTGACCGGAAGACTCGCGGGGCTGAGCAGGTTTCTCTCCCGAGTCGGGGAGAAATGCTCCCCCTTTTTCAAAACATTACGAGGTAACCAGAAGTTTGAATGGACAAAAGAATGCGAGGAGGCCTTCCAGGCCTTGAAGAGCCAACTCACCAAGGCTCCACTGCTCCAAGGTCCCAAAGAAGGGGAGGATCTATACCTATATCTCAGGGTCGGGGCAGAGGCCGTAAGCTCCGTCCTGGTTTGGGAGGAAGGCAAGAAGCAGCTGCCCGTCTACTACGTGAGCAGGGTCCTGAGGGAAGCAGAGCTCAGATACCCGATTTTGGAGAAGTTGGTCTTTGCTCTGGTCGTCGCAGCAAGGAAGCTCAGGCCATACTTCCAGGCCCATTCAATTCAAGTAGTGACGGACCACCCTCTCCGCCAGATCTTCGAAGGAGTGGAACACTCGGGAAGGCTCGCAAAATGGTCGATAGAGCTAAGTGAATTCAACATTACCTTCGTCCCTCGACCATCCATGAAGGCGCAGGTGGTGGCTGATTTCATGGCCGATTATGTGGCCGAGATGAAGGAAGATGGAGCCCCTCGTCACGTTCCGTGGAAGCTGCTGGTGGACGGGGCTTCGGGCAAGAATTCTCTCGGAGGAGGGGTGGTGCTGGAGAGTCCCCACGGAGTAAAGATCGAGCAGACACTAGTGATACACTTCCCAATCACCAACAACCAGGCGGAGTATGAGGCGGTGATCGCCGGTCTACGGTTGGCCCAGGAGCTCGGAGTCCATGACGTGGAGGTCCTCACCGACTCGATGGTAATAGCCTCTCAGATCAGGGGAGAGTTCGAGACGAGGGAGCCTGCGCTCATAAGGTACTTGGCCAAAGTGAGAGGTCTCGTGGGAACGTTCAAAACTTTCTCCATCCGGCACGTCCCTCGGGAGGAGAGCACCCCGGCGGATCGGTTGGCCAAATCCGGTCCTCGAGTCGGGGGGACCCTGACAGACCTATTCCACCCTTCGATCGAGGAGGGAGAACTCATGGAAGTAGAGCAGCGGCCCTCCTGGAAGGATCCCTTCGTCACCTTCGTTGCAACGGGAAAGTTTCCGGAGCAGGTTCCGGACCAGAGGCGCTTCCGATATAAATCCGCCTACTACGTGCTCCATGAGGGGGATTTGTATCGGAAGACCCTCTCGGGCCTCCTGACCCGATGCGTTTCAGAGGAGGAGGTCCCAAAGATCTTGGAAGAAGTTCACTCCGGCGAGTGCGGCAGCCACTCGGGGAGCAGGATGTTGGAGGCCAGAATAATGAGGCAGGGGTACTTCTGGCCAACCCTAAGTAAAGACGCGGCAGCCTTCGCTAAGAGGTGCCAGAAGTGCCAAATGTTCGCCCCGCTTCAGCTCATGCCAGCTCAGAGGCTAAAGAGTATCACGGCGCCCTGGCCATTCGCCATATGGGGGATGTACCTGGTAGGACCCTTCCCCCAGGCTAGTGGGCAGAGGAGGTTTCTCCTAGTCATGATTGACTACTTCTCAAAGTGGTTGGAGGTTAAGGCGTTGGCTAAGGTCACCTCCCAGGTAATCCGCAACTTCGTATGGGTGGAGGTCATTTGTCGACATGGGCTTCCACATACCATAGTCACGGATAATGGTCCGCAGTTCGCAAGCGAGAAATTCATCAGCTTCTGTGGCCAGCTGGGGATAGACCTCAGGTTTGCATCCGTTCACCATCCCAGGAGCAACGGGCAGGTGGAGGCGGCAAACAAGGTCATCGTAAACCTGCTCAAGAAGAAGGTGGAAAATCTGAAGGGCAATTGGGTGGAACAGCTTCCATCGGTCATGTGGGCCCTAAGAACTACCCCCAACACCGCCACGGGAGAGACCCCTTTCAAGCTCTCTCACGGCTGCGAGGTCGTCATCCCCATAGAGTTCGAGGTTATGACACCACGGGTAAAGGCCGCCGCAAGTGGAGAGGAAGATTGGAGAACCGAGAATGAGGAAGAGTTGCGGCTCTCCCTCGACCTCATCGAAGAATCTCGGGACCTAGCAGCCATTCGCCAAGAAGAGGTCAAGCGGCGGATGGCCAAGTACTTCGATAAGCACGTCAGGGTCAAGCAGTTCGAGAAGGGAGATCTGGTGCTCAAGAAGGTAGACGCGGCAGGGAGGTCGGCCGCGGTGGGAAAACTTAACACCAACTGGGAAGGCCCCTATGTCGTGGAAGAGGCACTAAAGTCTGGGGGGTATCGCCTTCAGAATGTGGAGGGCCAACCTCTCAGCCACACATGGAGTGGTGACGATCTTAAACGTTTCTATCCCTGAAACTATGTAATGAAAATGTTTTGAAATAAGAATACTTTGTTTAACATATGTGTTTGAGATTGATACTGCAACTTGTAGGAAAAACTCCGAAAGCTCCCAAAATGGCCCCGAGTAGACCCGCTGTCCAGGCTCTCATCTAGCTGGCAGGTCCGAAGGCTCACTCGGTGGCAGGTTCCAAGGTGTTGAGAAAATGGTCCCGAGCAGACCCGCTGTCCAGGCTCTCATCTAGCTGGCAGGTCCGAAGGCTCACTCGGAGGCAGGTTCTATGCTGAAGAAAAGATGGCCCCGAGCAGACCCGTTGTCCAGCTCTCATCTAGCTGGCAAGTCCGAAGGCTCACTCAGAGGCAGGTTCTATGTTGAAGAAAAAATGGCCCCGAGCAGACCCGCTGTCCAGGCTCTCATCTAGCTGGCAGGTCTGAAGGCTCACTCGGAGGCAGGTTCTATGCTGAAGAAAAGATGGCCCCGAGCAGACCCGCTGTCCAGGCTCTCATCTAGCTGGCAGGTCCGAAGGCTCACTCGGCGGCAGGTTCTATGCTGAAGAAAAGATGGCCCCGAGCAGACCCGCTGTCCAGGCTCTCATCTAGCTGGCAGGTCCGAAGGCTCACTCGGAGGGAGGTTCTATGCTGAAGAAAAGATGGCCCCGAGCAGACCCGCTGTCCAGGCTCTCATCTAGCTGGCAGGTCTGAAGGCTCACTCGGAGGCAGGTTCTATGTTGAAGAAAAGATGACCCCGAGCAGACCCGTTGTCCAGGCTCTCATCTAGCTGGCAGGTCCGAAGGCTCACTCAGAGGCAGGTTCTATGCTGAAGAAAAGATGGCCCCGAGCAGACCCGCTGTCCAGGCTCTCATCTAGCTGGCAGGTCCGAAGGCTCACTCCGAGGCAGGTTATATGCTGAAGAAAAGATGGCCCCGAGCAGACCCGCTGTCCAGGCTCTCATCTAGCTGGCAGGTCCGAAGGCTCACTCGGAGGTAGGTTTTATGCTGAAGAAAAGATGGCCCCGAGCAGACCCGCTGTCCAGGCTCTCATCTAGCTGGCAGGTTCGAAGGCTCACTCGGAGGCAGGTTCTTTGCTGAAGAAAAGATGGCCCCGAGCAGACCCATTGTCCAGGCTCTCATCTAGCTGGCAGGTCCGAAGGCTCACTCGGAGGCAGGTTCTATGTTGAAGAAAAGATGGCCCCGAGCAGACCCGCTGTCCAGGCTCTCATCTAGCTGGCAGGTCCGAAGGCTCACTCGGAGGCAGGTTCTATGCTGAAGAAAAGATGGCCCCGAGCAGACCCGCTGTCCAGGCTCTCATCTAGCTGGCAGGTCCGAAGGCTCACTCGGAGGCAGGTTCTATGCTGAAGAAAAGATGGCCCCGAGCAGACCCGCTGTCCAGGCTCTCATCTAGCTGGCAGGTCCGAAGGCTCACTCGGAGGCAGGTTCTATGCTGAAGAAAAGATGGCCCCGAGCAGACCCGCTGTCCAGGCTCTCATCTAGCTGGCAGGTCCGAAGGCTCACTCGGAGGCAGGTTCTATGTTGAAGAAAAGATGGCCCCGAGCAGACCCGCTGTCCAGGCTCTCATCTAGCTGGCAGGTCCGAAGGCTCACTCGGTGGCAGGTCATAAATTCTCAAAGGGTGACCTCAAGAGCACTAGCATAGACCGCGCGCCGGAAAGGTGATCTCACCCCACTTTCATGACTGCCTAAGCGAAACCCCAGTCTGGGCGAATGGTAAGGAGGTACGAGTGGGGCAGGAAGCGGGAAGTCAAAAAGGGGGCAACACACCTAAGTCATCTTCGAGCATTCGCTGGGTGGCCAGGACAGTCGCGCTACGACCTAGCGTCCTAATGAGCCTAGCGAGGTATAGCGGCGAATGAGAAAGAAGTAACGTCCTAATGAGCCTAGCGAGGTATAGCGGCGAATGAGAAAGAACTAACGTCCTAATGAGCCTAGCGAGGTATAGCGGCGAATGAGAAAGAACTAACGTCCTAATGAGCCTAGCGAGGTATAGCGGCGAATGAGAAAGAAGTAACGTCCTAATGAGCCTAGCGAGGTATAGCGGCGAATGAGAAAGAAGTAACGTCCTAATGAGCCTAGCGAGATATAGCGGCGAATGAGAAAAAATAAGATAGCACAAAAATTGTAACCCAGGTATATCTCACAAAGGGGCTCGCCCGGTTCGTGATTACATTCAAAATGATGAATAAAAAAGAGTAAAAAACACAGGGCCCATCTCATGGGTCGGCAGGCTTCTCGCCAGAAGATCCATCGCTCTCGCCCGAATCCGATAGGAGGGCGTCTTCTCGCGGCTCGCCATCCCCATCTTCCGGGAAGAGGATCGGAATGAAGAGCTCGGGGACGACCTGTCGGGCAGAGAGGCATTCGACCTCCTCCTTCAGGTACCCAGCCTGCCGCAACACCTGCAGCGCGTGCTTCACGGCGCTCTGGGCGTTCTCCTGCATCAACTGCTCCAGTTCGTGGTGGGGGTAAAAGTGCCCCCCCACTCCCCAAGGCGAGTGCCGAGACCTCGGCTTCTCGCGACCGCTGGGCCTCGGCCTTAACCAGCCGGACTTCATCCTCAAGGCCGGCCACCCGAGCACGAAGCATCCCGACAACTGTGGTATCCTAAAAATGATAATAAAGGTGGTAAGAAGAAAGTGCATCAATCGGCAACAGGTCACTCGCGGGGAGGGAGAAAATATATACCTCTGCAACGGGGCGGCTGGCGAGAAGGGTTTCCGCAGCTGCCAACTTCGTCCTGAGTTCCTGCGCCTCGGCAGAAACGATGGTCCTGGACTCCTCAACCTCCGCCAAGCTCCGCGCCAGTTTGATGCTCCGGCGCGAAGACATATGCGCGAGCTCGAGCGCCCGCAGCATGGCCCTGGCGCTCTCATGGGCGAGAACCTGAGTCGTCTCGGCATCATAGACTTCAGCATCTTCCCGGCCGTAGAGGGAATACGCGATGGCATAAGCCTCACCACTGGAGAGGTCGCTCTCTATCCACGACGGATGGAGGGTGGAGAGCGAGACCCTGTTGACATTCCTGTCCCACTTTATCAGGGGAGCCCCTGAGGGGTCCACGTACTTCTCGCCGCTTGGGAAGTTTCGGTGGTCCCTGGGCAATGGAGGCGGCGACAACGACGATCCCGCGCGAAGGGTAGTCTCGCCTGGCGCACCCGCCCCCGGGGTTTGAGTCTGAGCACTCGCCCCTAGGGTCTCGTCCAGGACCCCCTCCCCCTTGGCGGAGGGGGGATTTTTTGATTTCTTGGAGGAAGAGGAAGTCAGCGCCCCGGGTTTTCGCTTCTTTCCGCTAGGCTTGGAGGAGGAGGGTTCCTCCCGACAGGCATCCGCGGCGGCCTATGCAAAGGACACGGAACCCCCAGAGGGACGCGGCGGATGAAGGGGGAGGCTACGCACGCCTGCATAATATTGCGAATGGTTTAGCGAATGGTGTAAGAATCATAAGGCCGAAACGAACGAAGTCCCAAAAACTTACCCTCGCCCTGCGGAATGAGCGGGAGCGAGTTGACGTTTCGCCGGAGATAGACGAGGTCCATCCCGTGCTCCAGAATATATTGGTGGAGTTTGGCCTCGTGCCCCCCTAGGGTCGGGGGGGGGGGGGGGGGGGGGGGGGGGGGAAGGTTGACTCCTCCTCCTGCACCGGGGCGAGAAGGGTGTTTCCTAGGCTCCCGCTGACGAAGATGAAGCGGCGAACCCAGTCGTGGTTTTTGTTCGGGAGCCCGTAGTGCTTGAGTGGGTTCAGACCCGAGAAGAACGAGATGCCGTTGGTGCAGCGGAAGGTGTAGAGTTTGCGAAAGACGGGCAACGAGAACTCGATCCCCTCTTCTCGCAGGTAGCTCGCGTACCCGACCAGCATGGCGATGGAGTTGGGGTTGAGCTGGCCGGGCACGACTCCGTAGTACTTGAAGGTCTGGCGGAGTTCCGGCCAGATAGGAAGGCGAAATCCCACCTCGAAGTGCTCTAGCGGGATCGCGAGAGCACAGGGCGAGATGGAGTTTAGGCGCTCGTCCGACCTGGGCTTTCGCGCCTCGAACCCTGGCGGAATGTAATCCGCGACCGCAGTCAAGTAAGCCTCTTCGGAGAGGTCGCATGAATCGAAAGTATGGTTGACGAATGCGCTGGCACACCTGGCCCTACCTTCCGCATCACCACCCATTTCGCGAATGCCGAAGGATAAGGGAGCAGCAGAGAAGAGAAAAGCGCGAGTGCTAGCACGAGGAAAGAGAGGGAGCGGATGGTAAGGTATTTAATACGGTGGTTGAAAGGCCTATTTATAGAGGGGCTAAACGGCGTTTGGGCTTTCGAGGTAACGGGTGTGCGGATAGCAGTCGCGCCTTCCCGTCGCCTCGGAACCCGGGCCGATCCCTCTCGCCCATTAATGACAAATGCCCTGTGGCTATTCGCTCATCGACTACGCGAAAGAGGTTAAGAAAGCATTCGGCAATAGCAAAGCATTCGGCAATACCCAAGCAAGATATAGGAAATAAGAGACAAGGAATAGAGCATTCGCAAATCACAGGGCATAAGATTATTACAAACAGAAATAAAGTTCAGCATCCGCGGTACAGAAAACAGAAGAATAACAAGAAGGGCGAATGAAGACTAGCTCAATACTCCTCCCAGACCCACCGACCTCGCCTTCGCGACCCAGCTTCCAGGGGCATTCGCGGGCGGTAATACGCGAGTATGTTGGTGATCTCATGGGAAGCCAGTTGGAGTTGGTCCCGGGCTCGCGCGGCGTGTCTTTCGGAGGACAACTCCCCTCCTTCACCCCCCAGGCGCTCCACCGTCGCGAGAATGCGCGAGTAGTCCCGCCGAAGGTCCTTTAACTCATGCACGACTCTCAGCCGCACGTCGTCCACCTGGCCGGCGACGTTCCGCTGGATGTGGATGAGCTTCCCCAGGACCTCCGTGATCCACTCCTTCAGGGTCGCGTGATCTGAAGAGTCGCCCAGAAAGTCGGCGAGATCCCCAGGGGAGGGGAGAGGCGAGAGCATACCCTCTTCCCCCTCGTTGTAGGAATCAAAGGGAGAGGCTTCCCGATAGCCTGCGAAATCACAACTAGGTCAGTAGCGGTAAAATACGCGAGTACGATAGGGGCATGTGAGTGAACTGACCTGGGGTGGGGTCCTTATGACCTGAAGGGCGGGACGAATGAGGGAGGACCCCAGACAAGCCTGCGGAAGGTGGTAGGACCTTCCCTTTCCCGGGGCGGTAAAGCGGATGAGGAGGAGCCGGAGCATTCGCACGATCATCAGCACGGAGGTGCTGACCCAGTTCCCGCTCAGGGGAGACCCTCCGTTCATTCGCGGTAACAGAGGGGTTCTGCTGGGCAGGAGAACTTTGGAGAATGAAGTCCCGCAGCGGGACGTCAGGGTTGAGGGCTGCGAAGGGGTAATGGTCAGTCACAAGCAACATGAAAGGAAAATCGAGAGGGTTCACAACTTACAAGATTTAAGTATAGTCTCGCCCGGAGGGGGTGGGGGAGCGAGGTCCAGATCTGGAGGCCTCTCATCCGGGGGAGGTGGCACCGCGACACTGCTCGAGACGGCCCCGTGGCCGGTCTCGGACCTCGAAATCCCCTGCGAATGGTCAAAGCAAATGTAGGGTAAGGGGAGGAACTAAACAGAAGGGCGAGAGGAATCCTCATACCTGCATCCCGGGGTCCGGGGGATTCCTCACCGGAAGAGTATCCGCCGGCGGAGTGTTCGCCGGTGGAGTATCCGCAGGAGATTCCGAGGCAGTCTCGCCTCTCTGACGATTCAGCCGAATCGCCTTGGCTCGACGCGAGACGTAGGGGGCGCTCGGATCCCGTTTAGACATCAGCCAGGGAGCAAATTTGGCTGCCTTGGGGGCAGTTACAGCTTGGGCCGCAGCCAGACGCTCGATCATCTCTCGCGAGAAGGGTCTCGCGGAAGGCTTGTGGGAAGACATTAATATCGGTGAAAGACTAAGGAAGAAGCTTCGAATCTAGGGTTGACAGCGCTCCAGGAAAATCTGACATGAAGAGATATATATAGGGCAACGGTGGGACCCACAGAATCTTGTGGGTCCAGTCAGCAAGCACTCACCAAATACAGGGTTGGACTGTTCTTTCCGAGCGTAGTAACCGCTCGCAAAGAGCGGGGATTGTGTACAACCCGTATTCGCCGAGTGGGTCCCTCAAGCCAACTGGCGAGACCTGGGTCAGCCAGATCATTCGCCCCGGCTAGGAGGTGGAGGTACCCCCGGGTTTGGTGGGGGTAAGCTGCGGAAGAGAAGGAGCTAGGCGAGTGGTGCCCTCACGGACCACTCGCCCGGAAGCATGGGCATTCGCCCAGCTAAGCGGGTGCCCAGCGAGTGGTGCCCTCACGGACCACTCGCCCAAAAGGATTTGAGGGGGAAATGACCATAATATCCCTTGTGGGCTGCACATAGCCCTTCAGAACAGCGGAGTTAGGCTATTAGCAGACCAATTTGGGGTGCGGTTAGTAAAACTAAAAGGCGGATTCATGCTATTTGCAGTCCAGCCTAGAAAAATCTATAAATAGACCCTTAAGGGCACCTTGGAGGAGATCCGATTTGAGAGAATACTCTCCTCCAGGCTAGTTTTTGGTCGGCTGCTAGTGCCCTCCAAGGTGCCCGGTTGAGCTCTGGTTTGGGAGGGGAAGCTCTCTAAGATCTTCCGGGTGTGTGGCGGGACCTCCTCGCTTCAGCCTTGGGTCTTACCTTATTCTCACATCCACCGTCAAGAGAGTCTAGTGAGGGAGAAGTAAGCATCGACTGCACCCCCAGTGGGTCCGAACTCAAGAGGCCTGTTGCAGGTTTCAACACTACCATTGAAGTTTACAAACCATCTTTTACCGTCTTGATCTTCGTCACCAAGTGAGGTCACATATGAAATACTATCATCCTTGTATCTCATCTCATCGACTATGCTAACCCTAACAACCCCCTCCATGAATGATTTCTCGAAGATAGAGAACATTTTTCTGGTGTAAACCATTGAAGCTTGCTTCAGTAGGATGGAACCTTTATAATTTAAACAAATGGTACCCTATGTGCACTTAAAATCTTCATCGAACTCAACTCCCCGCCACGTCGAAAATAATTTCTCCAAACCAATGAAGCACTCTACAATAGAGCTGGTTGCCTTGGAACAACCATGCAATCCATGGTTTGCAGATTCGCTCCTTTGAGTCGACAAAATGCCGAGATCCAACACATCCTTATTGCAGTTGTTGAAACCAAGACTTGAGAACAAGACTTAGTCTCTGTGGAGTTCGGGCCCTCAACAAGTTGAGGGGTGACCAACACTTACTCCTCCAAAGGGAGAGCTCTAGGCTAAGGGGCTAAGGAACTAAGAACAAGGCCAAGGGCAGAGCGAGGAGGTCCCACCACACACTCGGAAGATCTTAGAGCGCTTCCCCTCCCAAGCCAATGCTAAGCTTGGGCACCATTGAAGGCTCTCTCCACCCAACAAAGGAGCTTAGGGAGAGAGAATGTCAAAAGAGAGAAGAAGAAGTCCTTCCAAATGGTGCCCCCTTGGTCCTATTTATAGGATTTTGAACTTGGTCTGCCAATAACCACAATCTGACCTACGAGATTACCAAAATGCCCTCGGATTTGGCCTGCGAACAGCCAAATCCCGCCGTTCTGAGGCGCTAAACGCAGACCGCCCCTCCTTCATGGGGCTGGGCGAGAGGGGGCAGGCAGCTCCCCGGTCTCGCCCCCTACTTGAGATGGGGGCGAGAGGGGGGGTCGCCCCCCTCCTCCTCTCGCCCCTCTACATGGGATGGGGGCGAGAGGGGGGGGGGGGGGGGGGGTCGGCCCCCTCCTCCTCTCGCCCCTCTACATGGCATGGGGGCGAGAGGGGGGTCGGCCCCCTCCTCCTCTCGCCCATCTACATGGGATGGGGGCGAGAGGGGGGTCGGCCCCCTCCTCCTCTCGCCTCTCTTCATGGGATGGGGGCGAGAGGGGGGTCGGCCCCCTCCTCCTCTCGCCTCTCTTCATGGGATGGGGGCGAGAGGAGGGTCGGACCCCTCCTCCACTCGCCCCCCTGCTGGGGATGGGTGCGAGAGGGAGGTCGCCCCCTCCTCCTCTCGCCTCTCTTCATGGGATGGGGGCGAGAGGGGGGTCAGCCTCCTCTCGCCCCCTTTGCTGGGGGTGGGGGCTGAGGGGGCTCGCCCCACCTCCTCTCGTCCCCTCTTTGGGAGCGGGGGGGGGGGGGGGGGGGGGGGGAGAGGAGCTCGCCCCCCCCCCCCCCCCCCCCCTTGCTGGGAGCGGGGCGAGAGGAGCTCTCCCCCTCCTTGGTCGCCTCCTGCACGAGCTGGGCGAGCGGGAGGCCTCTACCTCCACTGCTCGCCCCTCCTCTCTCCCAACCCTGGAACTTGCTGAAAAACGATGTTAAAAATACCTCATGGGATCTGGGGGCCCACTCGCCGAATACATGGTTGTACACAATCCCCGCTCTTTTCGAGCGGGGTACACGCTCGGAAAGAAAAGTCCAACCCTGCACATTCGGCGAGTGGCGCTGAGAGAAATTGAGAACACTCCCCTTTATCCTGGTGAAAATTTACTAAGGCTCCCATGGGAGGGCCATCCTGCCGACTAGTGAGAGCCCGGCTAGTGGGGTCATCTAGGGGGAAAAATACTTAGCCTCCCCGAGAGGCCTTCCTACCCTGCCGACTAGTGAGAGCCCGGCTAGATGAGCCACCTTGGGGGAAAAATACTTAGCCTCCCCAAGAGGCCTTCCTACCCTGCCGGCTAGTGAGAGCCTGGCTAGCGGAGCCACCTCGGGGGAAAAATACTTAGCCTCCCCGAGAGGCCTTCCTACTCTGCCGGCTAGTGAGAGCCCGGCTAGCGGAGCCACCTCGGGGGAAAAATACTTAGCCTCCCCGAGAGGCCTTCCTACCCTGCCGGCTAGTGAGAGCCCGGTTAGCGGGGCCACCTCGGGGGAAAAATGCTTAGCCTCCCCGAGAGGCCTTCCTACCTTGTCGGCTAGTGAGAGCCCGGCTAGCGGAGCCACCTAGGGGAAAAATTCTTAGCCTCCCCGAGAGGCCTTCCTACCCTGTCGGCTAGTGAGAGCCCGGCTTGCGTAGCCACCTCGGGGAAAAGCATCCGACCACCGAGCGGTTCCCGGCCCTGCCAGCTTGGTGGGAGTCTGGTCAGCGGGCCATCATCGGGGCTAAGTACCTTGAGCAACATCCGGCCACCGAGTGGTTCCCGGCCCTGCCAGCTTGGTGGGAGTCTGGTCAGTGGGCCAGCATCAGGGCCAAGTACCTTGAGCAACATCCGGCCACCGAGCGGTTCCCAGCCCTGCCAGCTTGGTGGGAGCCTGGTCAGCGGGCCAGCATCGGGGCTAAGTACCTTGAGCAACATCCGTCCACCGAGCGGTTCCCGGCCCTGCCAGCTAGGTGGGAGTCTGGTCAGCGGGACAACATCGGGACTAAGTACCTTGAGCAACGTCCGACCACCGAGCGGTTCCCGGCCCTGCCAGCTAAGTGGGAGTCTGGTCAGTGGGCCAGCATCGGGGCTAAGTACCTTGAGCAACATCCAACCACCGAACGGTTCCCAGCCCTGCCAGCTTGGTGGGAGCCTAGTCAGCGGGCCAGCATCAGGGCTAAGTACCTTCAGCAACATCCGGCCACCGAGCGGTTCCCGGCCCTGCCAGCTAGGTGGGAGCCTGGTCAGCGGGCCATCATCGGGACTAAGTACCTTGAGCAACGTCCAGCCACCGAGCGGTTCCCGGCCCTGCCAGGTAAGTGGGAGTCTGGTCAGCGGGCCAGAATCGGGGCTAAGTACCTTGAGCAACATCCGGCCACCGAGCGGTTCCCGGCTGCCAGCTTGGTGGGAGTCTGGTCAGCGGGCCAGCGTCGGGGCTAAGTACCTTGAGCAACATCCGGCCACCGAGCGGTTCCCGACCCTGCCAGCTTGGTGGGAGCCTGGTCAGCGGGCCAGCGTCGGGGCTAAGTACCTTGAGCAACATCCAGCCACTGAGCGGTTCCCGGCCCTGCCGGCTTGGTGGGAGCCTGGTCAGCGGGCCAGCATCGGGGCTAAGTACCTTGAGCAACATCCGACCACCCAGCGGTTCCCGGCCCTGCTAGCTTGGTGGGAGTCTGGTCAGCGGGTCAACATCAGGTCTAAGTATCTTGAGCAACATCCGGCCACCGAGCGGTTCCCGGCCCTGCCAGCAAGGTGGGAGCCTGGTCAGCGGGACAGCATCAGGGCTAAGTACCTTGAGCAACATCCGGCCACCGAGCGGTTCCCGGCCCTGCCAGCTTGGTGGGAGCCTGGTCAGCGGGCCAACATCGGGGCTAAGTACCTTGAGCAACATCCGGCCACCAAGCGGTTCCTGGCCCTGCCAGCTTGGTGGGAGCGTGGTCAGCGGGCCAGCATCGGGGCTAAGTACCTTGAGCAACATCCGTCCACCGAGCGGTTCCCGGCCCTGCCAGCTAGGTGGGAGTCTGGTCAGCGGGCCAGCATCGGGACTAAGTACCCTGAGCAATGTCCGGCCACCGAGCGGTTCCCGACCTGCTAGCTAAGTGAGAGCCTGGTCAGCGGGCCAGCATCGGGGCTAAGTACCTTGAGCAACATCCGACCACCGTGCGGTTCTCGGCCCTACCAGCTTGGTGGGAGCCTAGTCAGCGGGCCAGCATCAGGGCTAAGTACCTTGAGCAACATCCGGCCACCGACCGGTTCCCAGCCCTGCCAGCTAGGTGAGAGCCTGGTCAGCGGGTCAGCATCGGGACTAAGTACCTTGAGCAACGTCCAGCCACCGAGCGGTTCCCGGCCCTGCCAGCTAAGTGGGAGCCTAGTCAGCGGGCCAGCATCGGGGCTAAGTACCTTGAGCAACATCCGACCACTGAGCGGTTCCCGGCCCTGCCAGCTTGGTGGGAGCCTGTTCAGCGGGCCAGCGTCGGGGCTAAGTACCTTGAGCAACATCCGGCCACCGAGCGGTTCCCGGCCCTGCCAGCTTGGTGGGAGCCTGGTCAGCGGGCCAGCATTGGGGCTAAGTACCTTGAGCAACATCCGGCCACCGAGCGGTTCCCGGCCGTGCCAGCTTGGTGGGCGCCTGGTCAGCGGGCCAGCATCGGGGCTAAGTACCTTGAGCAACATCCTGCCACCAAGCGGTTCCCGGCCCTGCCAGCTTGGTGGGAGCCTGGTCAGCGGGCCAGCATCAAGTCTAAGTACCTTGAGCAACATCCGGCCACCGAGCGGTTCCCGGCCCTGCCAGCAAGGTGGGAGTCTGGTCAGCGGGACAGCATCAGGGCCAAGTACCTTGAGCAACATCCGACCACCGAGCGGTTCCCGGCCCTGCCAGCTAGGTGGGAGTCTGGTCAGCGGGCCAGCATCGGGACTAAGTACCTTGAGCAACGTCCGACCACAGAGCGGTTCCCGGCCCTGCCAGCTTGGTGGGAGCCTGGTCAGCGGGCCAGCATCAGGGCTAAGTACCTTGAGCAACATCCGGCCACCGAGCGGTTCCCAGCCCTGCCAGCTAAGTTGATGCCTGGTTAGCGGGCCAACATCGGGGATAAGTACCTGGAAAACTTTCATAACTTTGATTGTCATATTACATGTAAGAAAAATTAAGTCTGAAAGTAGACCATCATACTACATGGACTTAATGAAAAAGCTAAGCAAGAAAACTAAAACTTGGTCTCCTACTCCCAAGTCTGATCTTCCTCGACCTCTTCTGGTCGTTGTTGTTGCTGCCTCGGACACCTCGCCTCCCTTAATTCCAAGAACTCAGGGCAGGCGGACGCTGCGTGCCCCTCCTTATCGTGGAAGTCGCAGTAAGGTAACTCAACCATATCCCTTCTTTTTCCTCTTCTTTCTGCTTTCTTGGCTCTCCTCCTTCTCCCCCAACCGATTGTCATGGTTTGCTGAGGTGGTGGAGAGGGTGCCTTCGGTCCCTGCCTCCACCCTGGGAGGTCGGACTCTTCTTCCTGGATGTTGTCTTCCTCTTGGTTGAACTCCCTCTTGGGAGCCTCTACCTTCCCCCCATGCTGTCTTGCCTCCGGCTCACTCAGCTTGTTCAACCTTCTTGTGAACTCCGGGTTGGCCTCCTCACTCTCAACTTCTTCCGCCACCCTTTCCATCAACCCCTCAAAAGATAAAGGAGTTGTCCTCTTGAGGTCCCTCTTGAAGAAACCCCCCTACAGCCCCACGATGAAAGTGAGCTGGAGGGTGTAGTCTGGAACCTCTTGGGTGAGGAGAACCTCCTCCTGGAACCGATCCACGAAGTGAGCCAGTGACTCCCCTGGCTCTTGCTTGATCTTGAAAAGTGCTTCGGCATCTTTCTTCCTCTTCCTTGACGCCGAGAAGCGTAGCAGGAAAACTCGACGCAAGTCTTCGAAGGCATAGGTAGATCCCGCGGGGAGCTGGTAGAACCACTCTCTAGCCTTCTCCTTCAGAGTTGTCGCGAAGAGTCGACATTTGAAAGCGTCCGTCATGGGCCTAATGGAGACCATGTCCTCAAACCACTGCAGGTGCAGGACGGGGTCATCCTTGCCGGAGTAGTGAGACATCTCCAACCTTCCGAAACCCCTGGAACCGGGGCCGAGAGGATCAACTCACACAAAGGACTTCCTATGCTCGCCCCCTTTGGGGCTGGGCGAGATGGGGTTTGACACCTCCCCACTCGCCCTCTTGGGGCTGGGCGAGTGGGGATCTGGGACCTCCCCACTCGCCCCCTTGGGGCTGGGCGAGTGGAGGTCTGGGACCTCCCCACCTGCCCCCTCCTAGGGGACTGGGCGAGTGGGGACCGAATGCCTCCCCACTCCCCCCACTGGTACCTCCTTCCTAGGCTGCTAGCCTGGAGGGCTCTCACCTACTTGCTGGGGCGGGACCTCCGGACCACCTCCTCTCCTGTCTTCGCCTATCGTGGCGAAGGCTACCTGCAAGGTCTGCATGACCTCCCGCTTGAAATTTTCAAACATCTCCAAAGTCGCTCTAGCCACCGGGGGCTGTGAGTGGCCTGGGTCGGATCCTCCACCTCCATCCATGGAGCTCAACTTGAGAGTTTCTTGAGTTGGCCACTCTCCACGCTCACCGCACCATAAATGTTGAAACCAAGACTTGAGAACAAGACTTAGTCTCTGTGGAGTTCGGGCCCTCAACAAGTTGAGGGGTGACCAACACTTACTCCTCCCAAGGGAGAGCTCTAGGCTAAGGAGCTAAGGAACTAAGAACAATGCCAAAGGCTTAGCGAGGAGGTCCCACCACACACCCGGAAGATCTTAGAGCGCTTCCCCTCCCAAGCCAATGCTAAGCTTGGGCACCATTGGAGGCTCTCTCCACCCAACAAAGGAGCTTATGGAGAGAGAATGCCAAAAGAGAGAAGAAGAAGTCCTTCCAAATGGTGCCCCTTGGTCCTATTTATAGGATTTTGAACTTGGTCTACCAATAACCACAATCTGACCTACGAGATTACCAAAATGCCCTCGGATTTGGCCTGCGAACAGCCAAATCCCGCCATTCTGAGGCGCTAAACGCAGACCGCCCCTCCTTCATGGGGCTGGGCGAGAGGGGGCAGGCAACTCCCCTGTCTCGCCCCCCTGCTTGAGATGGGGCGAGAAGGGGGTCGGCCCCCCTCCTCCTCTCGCCCCTCTACATGGGATAGGGGCGAGAGGAGGGGGGGGGGGTCGGCCCCCTCCTCCTCTCGCCCCTCTACATGGCATGGGGGCCAGAGGGGGGTCGGCCCCCTCCTCCTCTCGCCCCTCTACATGGCATGGGGGCGAGAGGGGGGTCGGCCCCCTCCTCCTCTCACCCCTCTACATGGTATGGGGGCGAGAGGGGGGTCGGACCCCTCCTCCTCTCGCCCCTCTTCATGGGATGGGGGCGAGAGGGGGGTCGGCCCCCTCCTCCTCTCGCCTCTCTTCATAGGATGGGAGCGAGAGGAGGGTCGGCCCCCTCCTCCTCTCGCCCCCCTGCTGGGGATGGGTGAGAGAGGGAGGTCGGCCCCCTCCTCCTCTCGCCTCTCTTCATGGGATGGGGGCGAGAGGGGGGTCGGCCCCCTCCTCCTCTCGCCCCCCTGCTGGGGGTGGGGGCGAGAGGGAGGGCTCGGCCCTCTCCTGTCTCGCCCCCCCTCTACTAGGGGCGGGGGAGAGAGGGGGGCTCGCCCCACCTCCGCTCGCCCCCCTTTGCTGGGGGCGGGGGCGAGAGGGGGGATCGCGCCTCCTCTCGCCCCCTCTTTGTGGGGGGGGGGGGGGGGGGGGGGGCGAGAGGAGCTCGCCCCCCCTTGCTGGGAGCGGGGCGAGAGGAGCTCGCCCCCTCCTTGGTCGCCTCCTGCACGAGCTGGGCGAGCGGGAGGCCTCTACCTCCACCGCTCGCCCCTCCTCTCTCCCAACCCTGGAACTTGCTGAAAAACGATGTCAAAAATACCTCATGGGATCTGGGGGCCCACTCGCCGAATACAGGGTTGTACAGTAGTCAGTTGACCACTTCCTCCTAACTGCATAAAGGTCCCTCAACCATCTGTTGTCCTGTAAGCTTCCTTTCAACATCATCTCATTCCAATAGCGATCAAACTCGAACTTACAGTCACACTTGCTCATGCATTGGTAGAATAAACCTCAAACACCTTTTTCATGGTTGAAACAATGAACTTTAGAAGGAGCTTTCTTGGAGATGTGTCATTGACACAATCAATGCGGACTGGTGGTGAAAACATGCTCAATAGCAACCGTCATAGCCTGATCTTGGTCAGTGAAAATAGTTATGGTTGTGTGCCACCAACGAACTTAAAAAATGTCTCAAAAACCCAACAAAAAGAATCAATGGTCTCATTTGCAATGAAAGTGCAACCGACGTAAACACTCTGCCAATGATTGTTAACAACAATGAATGGAGCGCACACTAAATTGTATTTATTTAATCTGCAAGATGTCAAAAATAATAACATCACCGTAACAATCGTAGTCAATCTTACCGCTCCCATCCATCCAAAAAAAAAAATAGTCAACCTATTTAGTTCATCTGTCTGGACTTCGTATGAGAACATATTATCATCAAGTTATCTTATTTGTAGTAACTTTAGCAAACTAACCGAGTCAACATTTTCATTTAAAGTTTTTTTTAGCTCGTTGGACATAGTTATAGGCATCAACCTTGCTGAAACCGACATTTTCAAAACCCCAACTTCTTCTGATAGAAAATTGTACGCTTGCACGATTTTTATACCAGCATCTGTCATATTTTTTATAAGATTGCCCTGTATTTCTGATACCTTTTGATTTGACCTTAGCAAATGTTTCTCTTTCTCCATTGCAAGAGGGTGATTATGCTCCTCCACAAACTTAGCAACCGTCCAGTTCTGATCATTTTTATCAGTTCTAAAATGACAGCAAGCAAGACAACCAGTTCAAGTGTCTAATTTGCGATATTTAATTGGTGACGGTTTTGTGTGTTTTTTTCGGCTTTGGAGCAACTATATTCACGCATTTTGATAATTATAGTGTGAGTCCAATAAACAATATGTTCTTTACGAACACTAAATCTGGTTTTGTGAGCATAATCATAATACAAAGCATATGTCTCTTCTTCTGAATGGACAACAAGGAAAATATGATTTTTATTTTTGAACTGCAGCAAATTATAAAGCACATTAGATCCATATACAGTTATACAGATTTGAACCAATACAGTTGACGTCCAACCTGCATTTTGAACAAATACAGTTGTACAGACATGAAAAATTCAATAACAATTGTTGCAGACTTACATCACTGTCTTTATCCACCACTGCTGAACCCCATTTCAGTACTCCACTTCTCAATCGAACCCCTTTCCAAGGACATGTTGTGGGGGGAGAATGCTTGGTAAACGTTTGATCTTGAAAAACACTTGCCCAATCACAAACTACACATACATTAAGTCCGCAAAGAGGTGAGGCCGTGAGAAAACGTAAAGTCTACATCTAGTTTAGGGGCAGATAACACACCTCCGGTTAAGTGGGAAGTGCGCTGCTTCAGTGCCGACAACAATGACTTTCCCCGTCAAGAGGTGTGACATCATCGGAGAGGAGGGAGGCCGCGGAAGAGCGGATCTAGCCGTCGCTTAGGTTAAATCTGCTTTGTCACCGTCGAGAGGCGAGATGGAAAAATTTTCGTCGCGAGGAGGAGGCGAGAGTGGGCCCGTCTCAGTTTTGAAATACCTATTTAAACCCGTTCCTAAAGATGAGCACGATCCACGAAGCAAATTTTTTTCCCCCAAAACGGGGTCCGGGGGTGGTGCAGTGCAGCGAATGCACTGCACCGTGCACTGCAAATCATCGGACGGTTACAAGTGCGAGATGAGCTTTGCGCCACGATTCGTGCATGCTTTCAGATGAGTGCACTGTAATGTGCACGCATCTCAGCACACTCGCAACTCAGCGTCACCGCTTGATCGCACTGCACGGTGCAGTGCATTCGCTGCACTGCACCACCCCCGGACCCCCCAAAACGGACACTAAGCTAGAAGTAAAGTAAGCGAGAATTAAATACTTACGAAATTCAGAAATGACAAATCAGTCCCTTTCCCTCCTGACCACGTACATCCCTTGCAGTGAACCACGTGGAAATACATTGATTTCAATCATGACTTTATTACCCCCGTCAGCCCTTAGTGTAGTGGGAAATAATTTTGCTGCATCACTAGTCTATCCATCTTCTTCCTCCTCCGACTCTGCGAACTTTCTCTCTCCGGCTTCACCGTCTCCTTCGATTCTTCAGCAGCTCGGAAGAATATCCTGCGGCGACGAATCGCCATGGCGACGCCGAAGCTTGGGCGCCTACCGAGCGCGCGGGAGAGGGTCGAGGATACCCTCACGGCCCACCGCAATGAGCTCATCTCGCTGCTCTCCAAGTCTCTGCTTCTCGATTCTTGTTGCCGCATATGCTTATGATTTTATGCTGCAGACATAGTACTGTTAAGCCGTCGCCCGCCTTCTTTCTTGCAACCCCTAGATTTTCTCTACTCTAGTCGGAAGTCAACCGCGTGCAGTTCCAGTTCCTCATCGGCGCCGTAGCTGTCCAGCAGTGTTCCTTTCTTCCGGCGAGATAGAGAGCTTTCTCGATCGCAGTGGATCCTGTCCGTCCCCGTGTATCAGAGCTCGTCTGGGTCTCCTTCAATCTCTCTCCCGCAAAATCCACCGATGCCAATGTTTATCTGTTTCTTACAGCCTCTGTTTCGGCCGTGCCATGTTTCTCAGCCTCTGTTTCTGGCACAGCTGTTCCTGCTGCACCATTGTTTTGCATTTGTGCCGGTTCTTAATTTCTCCCTTCTTCGTTCTAACTTTCATATATCCTTTCTAGCCATTAGCGATCTACTGCGAATCTTTCCTTAACTCCGGCTAATTCTCAGTTCTCAGCATTTCCCGACTCTTCTGTTTCCTTACTGCAAAATTACAAAATAAAATAAAATCAATAATCTGTATTTCATAAATGGTTCATCCATATATATGAAATTGTTGATCTCACCATGGATTTGGCCATCATTCCTTCTCCCATCTTCAACATCTGGTTCATGGCATTTGTTCATAGTCAAAAGTCTAATATGGATCTTGCAAATTAGGAGAGTACCACCGCTCCTCCTTTTCTTGCCGCAATCTTTATTCCTGTACTTGTAACCAGGATCCTCTCCATTTTACCCAAATGGAGGGGTCAGTTTCACGGTCCAGATCCGAGGGGGTCCGTTTCACGGTCTAGATGTGAGGGGATCCATTTCACGGTCCAGATCCGAGGGGATCCATTTCACGGTCCAGATCCGAGGGGATCCATTTCACAGTCCAGATCCGAGGGGATCCATTTCACGGTCCAGATCCGAGGGGATCCATTTCACGGTCCAGATCCGAGGGGATCCATTTCACGGTCCAGATATGAGGGGATCCATTTCACAGTCCAGATCTGAGGGGATCCGTTTCACGGTCCAGATCTGAGGGAATCCGTTTCACGGTCTAGATCTGAGGGAATCCGTTTCACGGTCCAGATCTGAGGGAATCCGTTTCACGGTCCAGATCTGAGGGAATCCGTTTCACGGTCCAGATCTGAGGGAATCCGTTTCACGGTCCAGATCCGAGGGAATCCGTTTCACGGTCCAGATCTGAGGGAATCCATTTCACGGTCAAAATCCGGAGGGATCCATTTCACTGTCCAGATCTGTCGAGATCGGAGGGGATCCATTTCACGGTCGAGATTAGAGGGAATTCATTTTACGGTCCAGATGAACCATTTCTTTATCGGATGGGTTGAGTAATCCCATCTTTTTTATATAAAATATCTTTGGATAAATGAGGGCTGATCTGGATGGTGATATGTATCTCCTCAATTTGGGCCAAATGGAGAGGATCTGATCCCCTTCTCTGTGTCTCGTCCTTTTCGAATTTCTAATATCCATTCAATGCTTCATCATCTTTGTGAGTCTCTTCTGTATATTACTTGGTTGTTTCATTTTCTAATGTGTTCATTGTGTTCAAATATTTTCATCATGAGAAGTTCTCACTCAGTTCCGTGCCAGATGCAAATTTTGTGATCTGATAATGCTCAAGGGTTTATCCTAGTTAGTTGTTTCAGGAGATTTAGTTGGTCATAATATCCTATATAGGGAGGCAGCCCGGTGCTCAAAAGCATCCCGCTCAATGACGGTCCGGGGAAGGGTCCCACCACAATATTATAAAGGGTAATTGACAACATGCGCCCTCTAAATATAGGGTTTTGACACTTTGCACACTAAATTGTTAAATATTGCAAAATGCACCCCCCAATTACAAAAAGCCTGACGCTTTGCACCCTGGTGGGGGTGCAAAAGTGCCAGCCTTTTTATAATTGGGGGGTGCATCTTGCAATATTTAACAATTTAGAATGCAAAGTGCCAAAACCCTATAATTCTAGGGTGCATCTTGCCAAGCCTGACACTTTGCACCCTGGTGGGGGTGCAAAGTGCCAGCCTTTTTGTAATTGGGGGATGCATTTTGCAATATTTAACAATTTAGAGTACAATGTGCCAAAACCCTATAATTTCAGGATGCATCTTGCCAATTACCCATATTATATATAACTTTATTCCCCCCCCCCCCCAAATGATAAGTAGCCTAACAAAAAAATTACCTCTATTGGAGGTTCCAAAGGTTCTTCAACCCCAGCTGAATGCACCATTGAATTTCTGGATTTCTTCTGTTTCAACCTCACATTCCTCTTTAACAAATGTCACTGCACACTATTCATATGTTTTGTTGGTTACTGTATCTCAAACTATAGGTCTGTTTAGCACGGCGGTGGCGGTCACGAGTGCTGAGCGCCCGACCTCTCCTAAGGAACTTCATCCACTTTTATGTTCAAAATTTGTTTTGTGGTGGTCATGACCTCTGTCGATGTAAAACACATATTTTATGACAATCCGTTTTTTTTCAAACTCACTGTAGCAGAAACGCTGCTCCAAACAGATCCTACATCTTCTCTCAGATTTGCTCCTTATTCTATTTTTATGTTTCTCTTTTTGTTGTTATTATTCTCATCACTGAAAATGAAGCATTATATTACCATGGTTGGAAATTATCTATGGAAGAGAAAGTATTGGCGCCACAACAAGTTTGCACTTGAAATTTTATTCTTTTATCACAATGTGCTCATGCTGTCTGCTGTCGGCGGATGTTTTCTAGCATAACCCAGATGTCTCAGTTCCGAGATTTAAGACTTATCTTGTTGCCAGACGATGCACTCAGCTCTACATTGTAGACTTTCATGAGTTTTTTTCTTATTGCCAAGATGATGTTTATTGCCAAGATCGATTTTTTTTATAGGGCATATTTAAGAGACTGCATATAGGAACAAACCCCCTAGTTTTAAGTGTAGAAAGAGAGTTTCGTGTGCCATCTAAAAGATCTTGTCAATATTATCTATATAAAATGGAAGTCACATATGATGATATTTATCAATGTCATCTCATAAGTCATATATGCGCAATAAGGCTCTGTTTGGCACGGTGGTGGCGGTCGTAAACGTGGTGGTTATGAGCCGTTGTTCGTGACCGCCAGACCTCACCTAAGGAACTTCATCCACTTTTATATTCAAAACTAGTTTTTTTTATTGGTGGCGGTCATAACCATTGTCATGCCAAACATACATTCTATAATGGTGCCGTTTTTTGGCCAAACTCACGGGAGCAAAAATGCGGCACCAAATGGAGCTTAAGATTATTAAGCATACCGAACACAATTATACATATCATGAGCTGACAAAACATGTAGAAGTGTTTGCCATTTCATTTAGGATCATGTGACTCAAAAATCATCTCTCTTGAATGTGTTTAAGTGCATTTGATGTTGCAAATATTTTCACTGAAACCTTACCTGGCTATCATTTCAGTATATATTTTTTATCATGCTGAGCATATATGATATTTATAGTCAACTTAAAGGAAAGTGTTAGGGTCAATAATTTCATGTAGCTGGCAATACTATTGACCTGTTTACACTTCTCTTCACCCCAAACACGAACTTGTAAACCCTGAATCCTAACTCTATAACTAACATTTCCTGTAGGTATGCTAATCAGGGAAAGGGCATCCTTCAACCCCATGATCTCCTTGATGGCCTCTCTGAAGTTGTCGCTAATGACCCGAAGCTTGCCGACTGCTCCTTCTTCGAGACGCTCAAGTCGGCCCAGGTCCTCTTCTTTCTTCTCTCTGTAATAGATCTCATGCAGATCTGCTTATTTAACAGCCGCCTTTGAAATTTTAGGAGGCAATAGTGTTGCCTCCATTTGTAGCCATTGCCATCCGACCACGACCAGGCGTGTGGGAGTACATCCGTGTGAACCTACATGAACTTAATGTGGAGGAGCTTAAAGTTTCAGAGTATCTACAGTTCAAGGAAAAGCTTGTCGATGAATTGTAATAGCAACATATCCAGAACCACCTTCCTTCATAAATTTTGTTTTTTGCTTACGAGATTGATTTGTTGCATAAATAAATTGGCAGCTTTGAGGATAATTATGTTCTGGAGCTGGATTTTGAACCATTCAATGCGGATTTTCCACGCCCGAATCGATCTTCTTCCATTGGAAATGGCGTTCAATTCCTCAATCGGCACCTTTCTTCTGCCATGTTTCGAAACAGAGAAACCTTAGAACCTCTGCTCAACTTCCTGCGAGCTCACAAATATAAAGGCCATGTAAGCTTATGTGGTGTTGAATGTGAAAGACTGCCAATTTTCTAGTAGCCTTACTTATGTTTTGAGTTATTGTGTTCATGGCCAGTTGATGATGTTGAATGATAGGATACAAAGCTTATCAAGACTCCAGTCCACCCTTTCCAAGGCTGAAGAATATCTGTCTAAGATCAGCCCCGAGGCGCCTTTCTCTGAGTTTGCTCACTTGTAATGGGTTTTCTACTCCGTCAACGATTTTTGATAGTTTTTGACCCATGCTGAATCATTCGTAGCATTGATCAAATGAATCTGAACAATCCAAACAATAAAAAAAAGTAATGTTCCCAATGGTTACTGGCTTCATGAATTATGGCAAACAAACAATTGGAGCTGCAATCAATGGAAGAAAAAATAAAGTATATATATAAAATAAAATAAAATAAATAAAATATGAAAATATAAATGAAAAAAACAAAGTAAAAAAGTTTATAAGCATTAAATAAAACAAAAACTAGAAAATATAAAGAGGACAGTAAAAAAATATAAGAAAAAGTAAAATTATCTTCTTGTGGGAGAAACTTGTACGCTGGCTAAAATTATTCTCTTCATCGGATGCTGGACATTAACCTGCGACAACCAAAGTACTGATGTTGTAAACCGAAAATTATGTACTGAAAATCCGTGCTTGTTCCTCTAGTTTACTACAACTGATCTACCAAGAGTCTAAAAAAATCTCGGTGTAATAGTGGATCCTAGAAATTTATTTGATAAACTTGAGTTTTATTTTCTTGTCTTCTAATATTACTTTCTACATAATATATTATATAACATGATTGATACTTCACATTTAAAAACTTTCTTACTTGATGCACAGGTTTCAGGAGATGGGACTGGAAAAAGGCTGGGGTGACACAGCTGAGCATGTACTTGAGATGATCCACCTTCTTTTGGATATAATTCAGGCTCCTGATCCAGCATCCCTTGAGAAGTTTCTCGGGAGGATACCAATGGTTTTCAATGTCGTAATTGTTTCACCACATGGCTATTTTGGTCAGGCCAATGTTTTGGGTATGCCTGATACTGGTGGGCAGGTACTCTATGATTAAAGTTCTAAATCAATGATTTTTTTTTTCAAATATTTTTCCTTGGGATCCTCCGTTGAACTCTCGGTTGATTATGATATTTATACGTCCCTTATGTTATACCTGAAATGTCATAACTACCGGCTGACTAGATGGCATGGTTATACAGATTGTCTATATATTGGATCAAGTTCGTGCCTTGGAGAGCGAAATGCTTATGAGGATTAAGAATCAGGGAATAAACATCGATCCACGAATTCTCATAGTAAGTGTGATCCTTCTACACATCCCAACTCACACCCTCACCCACTCCTCTGGGCAGAACACCTTGATTTATTTGCATGACCCTCAATGCTTCTTTCTTAGTTCAATCAAGAGGCAGTCTTATGTTTTCTTTAAAAAATGAAAGGTAACAAGGCTGATACCCGAGGCGGAAGGAACAACATGCAACCAACGGCTCGAGAAAGTCATTGGAACACAACACACTCACATTTTGCGGGTTCCTTTTAGAAATGAAAAGGGAATTCTCAGAAAGTGGATTTCAAGATTTGATGTGTGGCCTTTCTTGGAGAAGTTTGCTGAGGTAAAATTGTCTGCCCATAGAGCTTAATTTGTTTCTACTCCAATCTTACTTTTGTTGTTCTAGTTATTTTAGTTCTATAACATCAGTTCTTAATGTTGCTTATGCTTTTAGACTGGGAAGAAAGCATGGAACTCTGGGTAGTACTTAGTTCTGGTTGAAATCATGGAAATTTGCATCTGTTAGTGAAAATCATTAGATGAAAATTTTGAAATTTTACTTTTCACAAATTCTATGGAAGAACAGCCTCAAAGAGTTTAGATAAGTCTATTGATATATGAAGACTTTTAATAAAATTTATTGTCTAGTATCATATTGTCACTTATTTCATTATTTGCTAGGTTTATTTTGAGATTTCAGTGCTTCCATTTCTACATTGGAGGGTCCACTCTTCTTTCTCTTCCCCGCCGTCCTTAGAAGTATTTTCATGTCTACGTGTTCCTAAGAATCCCAGCTAACAAGCCCTCAAATATATCAACTTAAAAATAGTGAGCCCACCAATCAAAATTATAAGATAAATTCAAATAACATAAGTTGGTATTGTTAGCATGTATTAGTTGTTATTACATGTAATTCTCTATTTTTATTTGTTCCTCCTCTTTACGCCCACTCCTATGTATTAGAGTAAGGCTCATTATAATGAATTAATGCAAGTAATTGAACATCTCAACATGGTATCAGAGCCGCCTTAGGGAGTAACCCCCGTCTCCTGCTTGCGTTCGATTCCGCATCCCGCAGCTCGTCGACTCTGCTCGCGTTCGATCCCGCATCCTGCATCGTCGTCTCCGTCTCCCGATCCTTCTGCAGCCCTTCTCTCGCTCCGCTCCCGCAACATCGCCTCTTCTTGCGCTTGTCCCGCGACTCCTTCAGTCGGCTCTGCCGACTCTTCTAACAACGTTGGTGAAGACCTAACCCTATTTTAAGCGTCGTTTTCTCTTCTTTTTTTGCTGAGCTGATTCTTCATGAATTTTAGTTCTTTCTTTCTGTGAGCGAACCAACCCTAGGGGTTCTTCTCTTGGTTTTTATTCCCCTTTGATTCTTTGATTTTTATTCTTGGATAATCATGCCGGGGAACGAAGAATCTTCTACCATCTCTACTGGAGCCGGGGCTTCTTCTTTTAACTTGCTTTTTGGAGGATCTTTCCGGTCTAGTCATGATCACAATATGCCTCAAATTACTACTATGCGACTGGATGACTCTAATTACCTTCCGTGGTCTCGATCTATTACTCATGCCTTGAAGAACAGACGAATGTTTGGTTATGTTCGGGGTACCACACCGGAGCCTGCTCAAACTTCTCTAGATTTGTTGCAATGAGAGTTTGAGAACTCTTTGATCATGTTCTGGCTTACGAACTCCATGGTGGAATCAATTGCCTGAAAATCAAAATTATCTGTTTTTGGATACCACGACAGATATTTGGAAGCGAGTTGAGGCCACTTACTCGTGCAGAGGGAATGTAGCCCAAATCTTCCAACTACGACGAAAAATCTTTCTCCTGAGACAGGGTGATCGTCCTCCTTATGTCTACTACTTAGAGTTCACTCAGGTGTATCAGGAATATGATCACTTAGACTCGCTCACCCTAGTATCTCCTGAAGATGAAGTTCTTAGATCTACGGGTGTAACAATTCAGTTTGGTTTTGGAACAAAACCTTAAACCGAACCACTCCTACATGGTTCCAGAAATTTGAAACCTAATGGACCACACAAACCATTGGAACCAAACGAACCACGCAAACCATTGGAACTGAACCACGCAAATCATTGGAACCGAACAACATACATGATTTTTATCAAATAAAAAACTGAAACATAAATACAATTTTATATTATTTGAAACGAAAAACATTTATATAAATAATTCTATGGTATCATATTATATATCTATATATATTTGTATTGTAACATCTATATGGTTCAGTTCAGTTCGATTTGGTTTAGCATTAAAAACCGTAAACTGAACAGTGCTGTTTTTTAAAATTTGAAACCGTAACCGCCGCCTACGAAAACCGAATCGAGCGGTTTTGTTCGGTTCGACGGTTCTGTTGTTTTTACTTATACCCCTAGTTCGAGTCTGCGAAGAACGCAACAAGGTCTTTGAATTTCTACATGACCTGCATCGGGAATCGATCAGATCGTTGTTCAGATCCTTGGGCGCTCTCGTACTCCCTCTCTTCTAGAAGTGTATAGCCTTGTCCAATAAGAATTTGATTAGTGACAGACTAAGCTACCTAACTTTGTTTTCGAGGGCTTTGCTCTGACTGCTCAGTATGGTTTTGGTAGTCGTACTCCCAGATCGAAGCCCACTGACAAGGATCATCTAATTTGTGATGACTGCTAGAGTCTCATCACCCACGGGACACGTGCTTCAGATTTCATGACTTCCCACCACTGCAGGGTGGTTCTGCACCGAGAGGGGGTCGCGTCTCTAATCGTTCTCATGGCCGATCATCTCAGTCCAGGGCTGCTCACCTTTTTGATGCTGCATAGGAGGTCTCACCCTACGCTAGCTCTAGCAATGTGGCTCTTCCTGTGGCTCTATCTACTGATGAAATATAGGTATTCCACCGCTTGATGCAGGAATAACCTACCGAGCCGTCCACCTCTTCGTGCTTTTATGTGCATCAGGGACTACCATATACTCATACTAGGTCCACTCACCTTTTTACCCACTAGATCATTTATTTTGGATCGATCAATCATATGATCGGCTCTGTCACAGGTTTTGTGTCCTACCTTCCCTTGTCTGGTAGAGATAAGGTGAGTATTGTGGATAAATCTTTCTCCTATTGCTGGAAAAGGATTCATCCCTTGCTCGTGCAGAGGGAATGTAGCCCAAATCTTCCAACTACGATGAAAGATCTTTCTCCTGAGACAGGGTGATCGTCCTCCTTATGTCTACTACTTAGAGTTCACTCAGCTGTATCAGGAATATGATCACTTAGACTCGCTCACCCTAGTATCTCCTGAAGATGAAGTTCTTCGATCTACGGGTGTAACAATTCAGTTTGGTTTTGGAACAAAACCTTAAACCGAACCACTCCTACATGGTTCCAGAAATCTGAAACCTAATGGACCACACAAACCATTGGAACCAAACGAATCACGCAAACCATTGGAACTGAACCACGCAAATCATTGGAACCGAACAACATACATGATTTTTATAAAAAAAAAAAACTGAAACATAAATACAATTTTATATTATTTGAAACGAAAAACATTTATATAAATAATTCTATGGTATCATATTATATATCTATATATATTTGTATTGTAACATCTATATGATTCAGTTCAGTTCGATTTGGTTTAGCATTAAAAACCGTAAACTGAACAGTGCTGTTTTTTTAAATTTGAAACCGTAACCGCCGCCTACGAAAACCGAATCGAGCGGTTTTGTTCGGTTCGACGGTTCTGTTGGTTTTTACTTATACCCCAGTTCGAGTCTGCGAAGAACGCAACAAGGTCTTTGAATTTCTACATGGCCTGCATCGGGACTTCGATCAGATCGTTGTTCAGATCCTTGGACGCTCTCGTACTCCCTCTCTTCTAGAAGTGTATAGCCTTGTCCAATAAGAATTTGATCAGTGACAGACTCAGCTACCTAACTTTGTTTTCGAGGGCTTTGCTCTGGCTGCTCAGTATAGTTTTGGTAGTCGTACTCCCAGATCGAAGCCCACTGACAAGGATCATCTAATTTGTGATGACTGCTAGAGTCTCATCACCCACGGGACACGCGTTTCAGATTTCATGACTTCCCACCACTGCGGGGTGGTTCTGCACCGAGAGGGGGTCGCGACTCTAATCGTTCTCATGGCCGATCATCTCAGTCCAGGGATGCTCACCTTTTTGATGCTGCATAGGAGGTCTCACCCTGCGTTAGCTCTAGCAATGTGGCTCTTCCTGTGGCTCTATCTACTGATGAGATATAGGTATTCCACCGCTTGATGCAGGAATAACCTACCGAGCCGTCCACCTCTTCGTGCTTTTATGTGCATCAGGGACTACCATATACTCATACTGGGTCTACTCGCCTTTTTACCCACTAGATCATTTATTTTGGATCGATCAATCATATGATCGGCTCTGTCACAGGTTTTGTGTCCTACCTTCCCTTGTCTGGTAGAGATAAGGTGAGTATTGCGGATAAATCTTTATCCTATTGCTGGAAAAGGATTCATCCCTTGCACCTCTCTCACCCTTTCCTTTGTTCTTCATTTCGCTAAATTTACTCTCTCCAGTAATCACTCAACAAATTCTATGAACTGTTCTGTTACTTTCTTTCCCACCTTTTGTAGGTTTCAGGATCTGAGGATGGGGACGATGATTGGCTCTGGTACACTGTGCGATGGTCTCTGCATGTTTGACTCCTCGTCTAGGGCATCCCTCTATTCCTTCTATGAAACTTTTATTCTCTATTATGTTGTCATTTTTTTGGATAATTTTCACTGTGATGTATATGAACTAGGAAAACACCATCAAACTTTTTAATCATGTTTCTTCTCCTAGCTCTACACCGTTTGCTATTATTCATAATGATGTTTGGGGGCATTGCCTCGTTGCTTCAATTTCTAGGTGTTTTGGGTTTGTTAATTTCATTGATTGTTTTTCCCGTACTACCTGAGTATATTTAATGAAAGCAAAAAATGAAGTGCTTACATTATTTCAGCAATTTCAAAAAATGATAGCCACCCAATTCAACACTACCATTAAAATTCTTTGTACTGGCAACGGTCGTGAGTACATTGATTCACAATTTGACTGATATCTCAGTGACCTTGACATTATCCACCAAACATCTTGTGTCTACCCACCCGCTCAAACTGTCGTGGCAAAATGCAAGAATCATCTTCTTCTGGAGGTTGCCAGGTGTTTTTACTTACGATGCATCTTCCGAAATATTATTGGGGGATGTTGTTTTGACAACAACTTACCTCATTAATTGTATGCTTACACGAGTTCTCGGGAATAAAACACCCCTCGACACCTGAAAGTGCACAGTTAACCTCACTAGAATTCTTTAGAGGGGGGGTGAATAGAGATTTAAAAATATTTTGTGCAAAGTTAACAAATATATATATGTGTAATATTCACAGATTTAAGCTTCCCACACACCAACAAGAATTAAGCAAATAAACAAAGAAATAGCAAAAAGAAAATCACAGCACAACACAAAGAAATATAGTGGTTCCCCAAACTTTGGGTAATCCACTCTTCTACCCTCTTGGTAGGAATTCACTATCTTGCACTGAGTCTTTTGTTAAGGAGACTCTTAGAACCAGCCAGAGTCTTTTGATAAGGAGACTCTTAGAACCACCACAACTGAATTTTTTGAAGAGAAATTCTTAAAACTCTTTTACACAATTGAAATTTGAAATAAGAATATGAATGAGAAGAAGAAGAAGAATAAGAACAACAAGAAGAACAAGAATAAGAAACAATTTATGCAAGAAGGAATCTTCTTCCTAGCAAGAAGATTAGAAGCACAAGTATAGTGAATGTATTCTCTATTCTATAGTGAGAAGGAGATTGCAGGTCTTTCTCTCTTTCAGTGAGAGCTTTCAGAAATTTGCAGCAGTATGACTTCAGAAGGTAGTAGAAGAAGAAGGCTTTTTCTTTGCTGCAACACTCTTTCACTTTTCTCAGCTTTCTCACTTTTCACTTGAGAGCTTTTCCTCTTTTTCAAATGGATGGAGTGGATCACTTCTTGTTTTCTTTGCCGACCTCCTTGTGTATTTATAGCTCTGTTTATTCAAAAATATTGCTATATGAGAATAATCAATTAGCAGTCAGAGAAATAGCAAGAGAGAAAAGTTTCCATAATCATTATATCTGTAGAAGGAAAGAGATCATTCTATTTTCAAATAATATCCATAATAATCTTAATCAAATTAGCCAAGAATCATTTAGAAAGAAAGACTGATTCAGAACGGCTAGAAAAGAATAATATAATTCCATAAAATTCAGATCTACAGAAAGAAGGAAAGAGATCTGGCGTGTTTTTGAATCTGTCACAGAAATCGACGTGCGTCGATTATTATTCGACGTAAGCGTCGATTTCAGCCTGGCTAGACGTCGAGAAGAAAATATGGAAGGAACGTCGACTGAGGTGCGTCGACTTTATTGGGTGCGTCGACTAGAAATCAGAGTTACGTCGACTTTGGTTACGTCTGATTCTGTTTAGAGTTACTTCGACTCAGTATGAGAGATGCATCGACTACACTTCGACGTTGCGTCGATTACTATTCGACGCATATTTTACTTAAACTAATTTTTCACTCTGAGAACTCATTTTCTACTCATTTCTAGGGGTTAAGATAAATCATTTTCCCAACAATCTCCCCCTATTTGTCTTAACCCTATTCAGAGAGAAATTTTATCAGCTTTTAATCAACACATCAAAGCATATTTATAGAAAAGAGATATATTAGATAATCAGAAGATAATGGAAAAAGAAATTATATAACAGGCTTTTTGTATAGATCAATCAGTACTTAAGCATTAAAAGTAGAGTATATCAAAAATTGTTCAACATATCATTCAGGAGGAGTAGGAGGAGTTTTTCTCTTCCTAGAGAATACTAAAGGGAGATCAGGTCTTTTAATAGAGGTGAGTTGCTCCTTCTCAGTAGCAAGATGTTCATTCAGCTCCCCCTGAGTTAAAGCAGTCTGCTCCCCCTGAGATGGAACTTCCTTTACACTTTCTTTTTCTGCTTCTTCAGCTTCTTTCCCAGCTCCAGCTTCAGCTATGACAACATCTGGCTCCCCCTGAGCTTCAGCTTCTTTTTCTTTCTCACTTTCAGCCACACCTTCAGCCTCAGCTTCCTTTTCAACTTCTTTCTCTACTCTACTTGCCTCCCCTTGAAAGAGAACTACTTGTTGTGCAGCTTCTCTTGCTATAGTGAGCACATATGTTATCTGTTCTGTAGTATGTAGCTCAGGTACTATTTCATTCCCAATAGTTTTAAGCAGAGCAAGACTATCAGATTTTGATGTTGGAGAGGATTTGTGTAAGTGAGATTTGAGACTGGAGAGCTGTTCTTCATCTAACTTCTCCCCCTTCTTGACCTTCTTAGCTAAGGAGGTTAAGAAAGACTTAGTGACCTTAGAGGAAGAGATAGAGGACTTCAAGCTTTGCACAGAGGTATTGACCCCATCTATTTGGGTTTGCATGTGCATGATGGAGGAGTGAAGTTGGGAGCAGTGCCCATCAAGCATGTCCTGAAATTTATGGGTTGCTTGTTGAATGCATTGGAGAAGGAGTGCTTGTGTGGATGAGGATGGTTCAGGTTGTGTTGGTGGAGGAGATAATGGTGGAGGAGATGATGGTGGAGAGATGACTGTATTACTGAGATCAATGGTTGTGGTAAGAAGATGAGGTGTGTTTGATGTAGGTAGAGAGGATGTGATAGTAGGAGGAAGAGGTGGTGATTGAATTGGTGTATGTGAAGATGTAGTTAAGGTAGGAGGTGTGAGGGTAGTGGAAACTATTGGTGTGGATGATGTTGGTAGGGAAGAGATGTTTGTATGTGGAGGAGGAGGTGAAGATGGATGCACAGGAGAATTAAGAGGAGAGGGAGCCCTTTCAGGAATGGAACCAGGCTTGGGGATTTGCCTGGTCCATTTTGAAAAGAGGGCTATGGACATCCTTTTTCCAGGAGGAATGAGAATTTCTTTTGACCTACATAGGTCAGGGAAGGAGTGAAGGAGTACCTGTCTCATGATCCTCATGTAGGCATTCTCTTTATGAGAATATTTGTAGCTTATCATCTTTAGCAAGCAATTTCCCCAGTCAATCTTCTTTTTCAGCACAAGGGCCCCCATAATGTTCAGTTGTTGCTTGGGCACTGCATCATGGGCAGAGATTTTGCATAGTAGTATTTTTCCTACTATGTCTGCCAAGAGATTATATTCATCAGAGAAGTTTATTTTCTTCAAGTTGATTGGTCTATCTCTGGAGAAATTCATGGTGATTAATAAGTTTTTGATTTCCTCAGGGGTGAGTTCCACAGGTTCATTACCTGATGGAAGATCAAAGGTGTCCCTAAGATGTTCTGCAGAGATTGAGACAGGTGTTTCATGGATTGTTCCTGTAATCTCTCCTTGTTCAGATATCTGAACATGATTCATCAACTCAGTGAGTTCTATTTCCAGGAGTCTGCATCTTGTTGTGATGAGTTTGTTTAGACCGGCTTCAGTGAAAAGAGCTATGATGTTCTTGTAGTTTTCGGCGGCGGCTTGGAAGGAATCAAGATCAATATCGAAACCAGAGTTGATCTTGGGAGCCATTTTGGTCAGTGAGAGAGAGAGGAAGAGATGGCTGGACTGAGAAGTGAGAAGGATGAGAGATGCAGAGAGTGTGCAGATTTCTAACTGAAGAGTTTATTTAAGTCAGGTGAAACGTCGAAACGAGACACAACTCGAGGTTTATTCGGTACTACAGTAGATGTGACCGAAAATATTTTAGTATTGCCGCTCTTTTTCATGAAGTTGACGTTGCGTCGAGTGGAAGTCGATGTATGCGTTGGTACAGTCTGAATTGAGATGTTAGGGTTTCCTATCGACGATACGTCGATTAAGAAATCGACGTGACTTTTATTTTGTCTTGAAAATTCTAAGTTTTTCTTGAGAGATTATTTCTTCCTAATTCTAAGGTTTTCTAAGTCAGCCTTGGACTAATTTTATAGACAATTGGATTGATTGTGCCAACATTGTTTGGTAATGTGGCCAGTTTTATTACAGATATAACACCTGATTGTCTTTAGATTATGAGAATTTGAGTTTAGATAGGGATATAGGTGTTGATTAGGATAGAGTTGTTGATTAGGATAAAAGTTTTGATTAGGATAGAAATTTTGATCATGATGAATGGGTCCTGAATGGGGGTTAAGATAGAAATTTTTTGAAGGATAGATATGTCCTGTATTTAAGTTGCTCTGAGGTTTTATGCGTCGATATCTATTCGACGCATGTTGAGAGTTGCGTCGAGTAGAAGTTGACGCACTTTGGTGTATGCGTTGATTAGAAATCGATGCATCATTTAAGTTGCGTCGAGTAGAACTCGACGTACGTTTATTTCTTTTCTGAGGATATTTACCTAGGATTCCTTCATATATAGTACAATTTTTTTTTATTAAAAACAGTATTTGTTGTTGGATTTTCTTGCGAATTTTCTCCTATCAGATGATTCTTCCTAGTGAAGTGGATAGGATGTCTCCAGACAGATTTGCTGGATGATTGAGGTCTGGGTTCTAAATCAGTATTAAACTCTAGTTGTCTAAATCTATCAGTGAGATTTTCAGAGATATTCTTGAGCTTTTGACTTCTGCCATTTTGGGAATCTTCAAAGGCTTTTGCCTTTGCTAGCTCATTTCTTAGTGTTTGATTTTCAGTATTGATTTTATCTAGTTGCTCCTCTGATCTATAGAGTTCTTGACTGAGCTCATAGTTTTTATATTGTGTATCCATTTGTTTGAGATTGTTCAATTCATTTCTTAGTTCTTTTATTTCTTTCTCAGATTTGACTTGATCTAAACAAAATTCTTTGAAACTATTTTTGAAATCAGTAGAGGAAAAATCTATATCATCAAATGTATTTACCAGAGATTTATCTTCAGGCTTCTCGGTAGCCATCAAACAGGTCTCCTCTTGCTTAGCCTCTTCTTGATCATTTTCAGATGAGGTACTTTCTTCAGATTCTGAATCACTCCATGATTGAGCAATGAATCCTTTCTTTTTCTTCTTTTTCTTTAGATCTGTTCTTTTCAGATCTTTCTTATTACTGATCTCTTTAGGGCATTCAGGTGCAATGTGTCCAGGTTTCCTGCAAGAGTAACATATAATCTCTTTAGTAGGAGTTTTGTCATACCTGGTTTTTGAGTCTCTCCTTCTGGATCCTTCTGTTTTGATCCACTTCTTGAACCTTCTGGCCAGTAGACTGATCAGCTCCTCATCACTTGTAGAGGGTTCACCTGCGGTAGCTTTTAAGGCAATACTCTTTTTCTTTGAGGGTGGAGGACTCTTTTCTTTCTCTTCTTTCTCAGCTCTTGTTTTCATCAACTGTTCATAGGATCTTAATTTACCTAACAGGACATCTGTTGAGATTTCTTTTTGGCTTCTGTAGTCTCTAATTGGCCAGATTCTTGAGTCCCAAGAGCTAGGGAAGCAAGTCAGCAATTTGTCATTTATCTCAGTGAGGGATATGACCTTCTCAAGTGTTCTTAACTCATTTATTATGAGGCTGAATCTGGCATACATGTCAGCAACACTTTCACTATCTTTCTTCTGGAAGTTTTTATATTGAGAGATGAGTAATGTCTTTTTATCCTTTCTCTCATCAGCACTCTCTTCTACCATTTTAGTGAGAGCTTCCCATATTTCCTTAGTTGACCCACATTCAGCAATCTTTTGGAAGATTTCATCTGAGATGGTTGAGACTAAGATATTCATAGCCTTGGCATCACATGCTTGGGCTTTCTTTTCTTCATCTGTCCATTCAGCCCTTGGAGCAAGTGTTTGGGCGACCTCTCCACTTGAGTCCTTCTTGAATGGCTTGGGAGGACCTGTCATAATAACATTAAATAGTTCTCCATCAATAGAGTTTAAATAAATTCTAATTCTTGTTTTCCAAAGTGCAAAATTTTCAAGGTTACAAATTGGAGGTCTGGTGGAAACATAATCTTTGATTTGTGTCATAAGAAGTTTTTAGAAATTTATATATATATATGAGGTAGAATCTTTTTGATCAAGGAGTTACCCCTTTTTGATCAACCTCCCTCTGATACCAATTGAAAGTGCACAGTTAACCTCACTAGAATTCTCTAGAGGGGGGTGAATAGAGATTTAAAAATATTTTGTGCAAAGTTAACAAATATATATATATATATATATATATATATGTAATATTCACAGATTTAAGCTTCCCACACACTAACAAGAATTAAGCAAATAAACAAAGAAATAACAAAAAGAAAATCATAGCACAACACAAAGAAATATAGTGGTTCCCCAAACTTTGGGTAGTCCACTCTTCTACCCTCTTGATAGGAATTCACTATCTTGCACTGAGTCTTTTGTTAAGGAGACTCTTAGAATCAGCCTGAGTCTTTTGATAAGGACTCTTAGAACCACTACAACTGAATTTTTTGAAGAGAGATTCTTAAAACTCTTTTACACAATTGAAATTTGAAATAAGAATATGAATGAGAAGAAGAAGAAGAATAAGAATAAGAACAAGAAGAAGAACAAGAATAAGAAACAATTTATGCAAGAAGGAATCTTCTTTCTAGCAAGAAGATTAGAAGCACAAGTATAATGAATGTATTCTCTCTTCTATAGTGAGAAGGAGATTGTAGGCCTTTCTCTCTTTCAGTGAGAGCTTTCAGAAATTTGCAGCAGTATGACTTCAGAAGATAGTAGAAGAAGAAGACTTTTTCTTTGCTGCAACACTCTTTCACTTTTCTCAACTTTCTTACTTTTCACTTGGGAGCTTTTCCTCTTTTTCAAATGGATTGAGTGGATCACTTCTTGTTTTCTTTGCCGACCTCCTTGTGTATTTATAGCTATGTTTATTCAAAAATATTGCTATAGGAGAATAATCAATTAGCAGTCAGAGAAATAGCAAGAGAGAAAAGTTTCCATAATCATTATATCTGTAGAAGGAAAGAGATCATTCTATTTTCAAATAATATCCATAATAATCTTAATCAAATTAGCCAAGAATCATTTAGAAGGAAAGACTGATTCAGAACGGCTAGAAAAGAATAATATAATTCCATAAAATTCAGATCTACAGAAAGAAGGAAAGAGATCTGACGTGTTTTTGAATCTGTCACAGAAATCGACGTGCGTCGATTATTATTCGACGTAAGCGTCGATTTCAGCCTGCTAGACGTCGAGAAGAAAATATGGAAGGAGCGTCGACTGAGGTGCGTCGACTTTACTGGGTGCGTCGACTAGAAATCAGAGTTACGTCGACTTTGGTTACGTCTGATTCTGTTTAGAGTTACTTCGACTCAGTATGAGAGATGCGTCGACTACACTTCGACGCTGCGTCGATTACTATTCGACGCATATTTTACTTAAACTAATTTTTCACTCTGAGAACTCATTTTCTACTCATTTCTAGGGGTTAAGATAAATCATTTCCCCAACAACACCCTTCAGGTTCCTTTTATTACTATTCATCCCCGTGTCTTTGGATGTGTTACTTCGTTCACATACATAAAAAACTAAACTTAACTCTCGTGCCCTAAAATGTGTCTTCATTGGGTATTCCCCAACTCAAAAGGGTTACAAATGCTTCGACCCTGTAACCAAGAAGGTTTTTGTGATCATGGATGTCACCTTTCGTGAATCTTCGATCTACTATAAGACCTCATGATGTGTAGTTTATTTACTTATCTTTTAGTATATTTTTAATATAAAATTATAAAAATTATATGAATTATATCATATAAATATTTCTTTTTATATATATACATATGTATGTGCTTATATATATATGTTATATGTTATATATATATGTTTATTTATACATACATATATGTTCGTTTATATATATATATTTGTTTAACGCAGTTCGTCGATCGGAGGCCACAGTTCGTTTATCTCCCGCCCATTCGTCGAACGCAGTTCGTCGAACTCTTGCCCGTTCGTCGATCGGAGGCCGCCGGGCGACAGTCCGTCGATCTCCCGCCCATTCGTTATATATATATATGTTATATATATATGCTTATTTATATATACATATATGTTCGTTTATATATATATTTGTTTAACGCAGTTCGTCGATCTGAGGCCACAGTTCGTCGATCTCCCGCCCATTCGTCGAACGCAGTTCGTCGAACTCTTGCCCGTTCGTCGATCGGAGGCCGCCGGGCGACAGTCCGTCGATCTCCCGCCCATTCGTCGAACACAGTTCGTCGATTGCTCGCCCGTTCGTCGATCGGAGGCCGCCGGGCGACAATCCGTCGATCTCCCGCCCATTCGTCGAACGCAGTTCGTCGATCGCTCGCCCGTTCGTCGATCGGAGGCCGTCAGGCGACCGTTCGTCGATCTTCCGACCGTTCGTCGATCGGAGCCCGCGTTCGTCGATCGGAGCTCATGTTCGTCGATCGAAGCTTATTCGTCGTTCGTGGCCCTTCACCGTTCGTCGATCGCCCGTCAAAACAGCTCCGTCGGCCACCTCCAACTCCTCCACCATGCAAGAAGCTCTCCCGTGCACCTTCCATGCAAGGCTCCGGCCACCACCATGCAAGCAGCTCTCCACCGTCCACGTCCACCTCCATGCAAGCCGCCGACCACCTTACAGCAATCCGCCCAAGCTCCTCCACGTCAGCTGTCCAGCTACCTCTACTCCCATGCATGCCACGTCAGCAATCCATCTGCGCCTCCTCCAATGTCCAGCAAGCAGCAGCACCTCCTCCGCCCAAGCTCCACCAGCTATCCGGCCTGCTCCAAGAAACGCCTCCATTAAATCAGCCATGGCCCCACCCCCTATTGATTACCTTTCTTCAAATGCTTGGGTCGGCTGTTATTGTTTTGCACCTATAAATAGGGCTCATTGGGGAGATGTGAAGGGAATTATTTTTTAGTGAGGAATTTTCGGAGACCAATTTTTAGGATTAGAACTTTCATTTTTTTGTTTTATTTTCATGTTTTTAGTAGTTCTTATAATCATCCTTTTACTTCTTGCAAATTGTACTTTTCAATTCAATAGTTATAATTTCCTTTTCATAGTTTGTAATTTCTTTTGCCTCACTTAATAAAATAGTTTTGTTGTCTTATTCTATTCTTTCTTCATTATGTATTCTTTTATTTCTTTTGATTCCTCCATCTCCATGAGTAACTAAAATATTATTAGTACTCGATCGAGATGATCCAAAGAATTAAATTGGTTTTGAAGTAATTTAGAATTGCTCTTTCTCTTTTCTAAAACGCTTAAGATTTATCCTTGATTTTAATGAAATGAGATTATATTTTCGATATATAATTATCGTTCTTGTTTTCGTTCTTTAGTTAGCCGAACCAGCTCGTAAGACGAATCGATCAACTCAAGGATAAAGAAGAGTTGAATGCACTCCTCGAGAGAGGACGACGTTACCCTTCCGGATTGGAGTAAAAGCTAATATCGGGATTCATCTCGTAAAGCGAGTATTAGGTTATCGATTATAGAATAAAAATTCGGTTGATATTCCTAATCTTAGTTGGGCGTATCCTCGACCCAAGGTACGTACATAATTCGGGAATCCCCACAGTTAAAGTTATTTTAGTAAGAGAATGCGATTTTATTTATTCTTCTTATTCTTTATTCCGCGGTGATTCTAAGATCGAGTGCCAGCCTTTACTCATCGTTTAATCTTATTTTAGTTTTCCTTTTTGCAAAACCAACCCAAAGTATTGTTGATAGAATAATAGAGATTTTCTTGAAGTAAGAGTACTCAACCACCCCGAGTCTAATATGACCTTGGTTTTATAACTTATACTACATTCGATACGGTACACTTGTCGTTGTCGTTTGCGGATATAGTTTCTGCTCACCAAGTTTTTGGCGCCGTTTTCGGGGACCACGGTTGATATTTCGAAAAAAGAAATATCTATTAATTTTATCGTTCTTTTTATTTCTTCCTTTTTCTCTTAAAATTTTTATAAATCTTAAAAAAGCGTAATCTAAATTCTCGGAAAGGACGCGTTGAGTTTGAATTCCCATCACAGCCTCTAGTACTTTGCGAGCCCTTCACCGGGTTGACCTTGGGAAGTCCGGGACTAACTTAACCCGCTTTTTGAAAAAAATTAATTCCATTCATTTAAGTGAAGGTTGTTCACTTTTTATTTTATTAAATGAAGTTATTATTTTTATATTGTAATTATTCAAAAGAATATTTTACAGCCACTTTTACAGCCAATTCAGATAACTTCATTTAATAAAATAAAAAGTGAACAACCTTCACTTAAATGAATGGAATTTTTAGAGAATAATTATAATATAAAAAAAATATTTATATAATATTTTTTTTTCAAAAAACGGGTTAAGTTAGTCCCGGACTTCCCAAGGTCAACCCGGTGAAGGGCTCGCAAGTTACTAGAGGTTGTGATGGGAATTCAAGCCCAAAACGTCCTTTCCGAGAATTTAGATTACTCTTTAAGATTTTTAAAAATTTTAAGAGAAAAAGGAAGAAATAAAAAGAACGATAAAATTAATAGATATTTCTTTTTTCCAAATATCAACCGTGGTCTCCGACAACGGCGCCAAAAACTTGGTGAGCAGAAACTATATCCGCAAACGACAACGACAAGCGTACCGTATCGAATGTAGTATAAGTTATAAAATCAAGGTCGTATTAGACTCGGGGTGGTTGAGTACTCTTACTTCAAGAAAATCTCTATTATTCTATCAACAATACTTTGGGTTGGTTTTGCAAAAAAGAAAATTAAAATAAGATTAAACAATGAGTAAAAAGGCTAGCACTCGATCTTAGAATCACCGCGGAATAAATAATAAGAAGAAGAAATAAAATCGCATTCTCTTACTAAAATAACTTTAACCGTGAGGATTCCCGAATTATGTACGTACCTTGGGTCGAGGATACGCCCAACTAAGATTAGGAATATCAACCGAATTTTCATTCTATAATCGATAACCTAATACTCGCTTTACGAGATGAATCCCGCTATTAGCTTTTACTCAAATCCGGAAGGGTAACGTCGTCCTCTCTCGAGGAGTGCATTCTACTCTTCTTTATCCTTGAGTTGATCGATTCGTCTTACGAGCTGGTTCGGCTAACTAAAGAACGAAAATAAGAACGAGAATTATATATCGAAAATATAATCTCATTTCATTAAAATCAAAGATAAATCTTAAGCGTTTTCGAAAAGAGAAAGAGCAATTCTAAATTACTTCAAAACCAATTTAATTCCTTGGATCATCTCGATCGAGTACTTTCCATATTTTAGTTACTCATGGAGATGGAGGAATCAAAAGAAATAAAAGAATACATAATGAAGAAAGAATAGAATAAGACAACAAAACTATTTTATTAAGTGAGGCAAAAGAAATTACAAACTATGAAAAGGAAATTACAACTATTTAATTGAAAAGTACAATTTGCAAGAAGTAAAAGGATGATTATAAGAACTACTAAAAACATGAAAATAAAACAAGAAAATGAAAGTTCTAATCCTAAAAATTGGTCTCCAAAAATTCCTCACTAAAAAATAATTCCCTTCACATCTCCCCAATGAGCCCTATTTATAGGTGCAAAACAATAACAGCCGGCCCAAGCATTTGAAGAAAGGTAATCAATAGGGGGTGGGGTCATGACTGATTTAATGGAGACGTTTCTTGGAGCAGGCCGGACAACTGGTGGAGCTTGGGCGGAGGAGGTGCTGCTGTTTGCTAGACATTGGAGGAGGCGCACATGGATTACTGACGTGACATGCATGGGAGTAGAGGTAGCCGGACCGCTGACGTGGAGGAGCTTGGGCGGATTGCTGTATGGTGGTCGGCGGCTTGCATGGAGGTGGACGTGGACGGTGGAGAGCTGCTTGCATGGTGGTGGCCGGAGGCTTGCATGGAAGGTGCACGGGAGACCTGCTTGCATGGTGGAGGAGCTGGAGGTGGCCGACGGAGCTGTTTTGACGGGCGATCGACGAACGGCGAATGGCCACGATCGACAAATAAGCTTCGATCGACGAACGCGAGTTCCGATCGACGAACGCGGGCTCCGATCGACGAACACGGGCTCCGATCGACGAACGGTCGGGAGATCGACGAACTGTCACCTGGCGGCCTCCGATCGATGAACGGGCGAGCGATCGACGAACTGCGTTCGACGAATGGGCAGGAGAACGACGGACTGTCGCCTGGCGGCCTCCGATCGACGAACGGGCGAGCGATCGACGAACTGCGTTCGACGAATGGGCGGGAGATCGACGGACTGTCGCCCTGCGGCCTCCGATCGACGAACGGGCAAGAGTTCGACGAACTGCGTTCGACGAATGGGCGGGAGATCAACGAACTGTGGCCTCCGATCAACGAACTGCGTTAAACAAATATATATATATAAGCGAACATATATGTATATATAAATAAACATATATATATATATATATAAATAAACATATATATATATAAACACATACATATGTATATATATAAAAAGAAAGATTTATATGATATAATTTATATAATTTTTATAATTTTATATTAAAAATATATTAAAACTATACTAAAAGATGAGTAAATAAACTACTCATCACCTCACTTCAGAGAGGGGGGGGGGGGGGGGGTCCTCTCCCATGTTGAAAGTGAGCTCCTTACCTCTTCTAGAGGAGACCTCACCCCCTTACCCATTCCTCCTCTATACAAGCCTCTTCCAGCTACTACTCCTGTTGCTACCACTTCTCATATTGCCCCTAACGGCCAGGATACATCCCATGCTCCCCCTTTGCGGTTTACTCTGAGAAATGCTCCCCCTTTGCAGGTTTACTCTCGGAGAAATAGAGGTACAAATACACAAGCCTCACCCAGAATACCAGAGTTGGCATCTGATGTCTTCATAATCTATTGCACTATGATAAGGTACCTTTACCCAACACCCTTTGTCTCAGTTTGTATCTTATGCATTTCTCACTGCTTAATATAAAGCCTTTGTTATCTCTTTTTCCTCTATCTTTATCTCATCATCTTGGCAGGAAGCCCTTTGTCACCGCAAGTGGCAAGAAGCCATGCTAGAAGAATTGCATGCCCTTGAAAAAAATATATACATGAGATCTTGTGCACCTTCCTCAGGGGAAGACAGTTGTTGTGTGTAAGTGGGTGTTTGCTGTCAAACAAAACACCCAGAGAATTGTTGAGAGATACAAGACAAGGCTGATTGCCAGAGGATACACTCAGACTACTGAGATCAATTATCAGGAGATGTTTGTTGTTGTGAAGAATGCGTTCCTTCATGGGGACCTAGAATAGAATGTGTATATGCCCCTGCCCCACTTCCTGTACTTGCCCCTGAAGGATCTGAAGGGATGGCTTGCTAGCTAAAAAAATACTTTATACGGCCTCAAACAATCTCTTAGAGCTTGGTTTGAGAGATTTCAAAAAGTTATGACTGCATTTGGATATCAAATGAAGAGTTCTCTTGAGTCAAATCCATTGGTTTCATTATTAATTACTGACGGGTAGTTTCTTTTTCTTTTATAAAAAGGAGTCTAACCCTCTTAATGAAGGTAGTTGGGAAAAGGAAACGACAGAGAGGACTTTTCTTCTCTGCGTCGTTTCCCCAGCACAACATCCGTACCAGTTATCCCTTTTAGCCGCTCGACCCCGCCCTCCCAACACCACCGCCGACCTGGAGGCCCTTCCAAGGTCCGACGACCACTCTTCTGGCCGTTTCCATGGTGCACGACGACTCTCCACTGAGCTTCGACTCTCCAGACGCCTCATTCCGTCCAGTCCGAACTCGCCACCGTCTTCCATGGTGTCCTTGATCTCCGAAGACCTCATTTCTCCTCTCCTCTAACTGAATCGACTCCTTCCTAGCCGAGTCCAGCAACATAGTCTTTGTCGTGCTTCACGTGCAACCACCTTCAGCTCCAACAGGGGTCGGATGTCTGTCTCCTCCTAATGAGACCCGTCCTGCCTTCTACCTAGGGAGGATTTACCAGATTAACCCATTCTCGTGGAGGTATACCCCGTGCGTTCTCCCTTGCCCTTAAGAAGTTAAAATATTTGTATGCTTAATGTAAATGGATTTCTTAAATCAGAGCTTGGCCTCAAAATTATCAACTTGCATTTTTTGTCGTTAATTTTTAAACTCCTGTGTTTCTTATTCATTGCATAAATGCGTTTGAAGTATTATTTCGTATTGTTAATTTCGCACGAAAGCTAGGCTCTTATGCGTCTTTGCGAAACTGAGATTGGTTAACGACCGAGATAGCTCGTGAGAACTCCAGTAGCGCCACTTAATTTTAAATTGATTCCCAAGTTTAACAATTAAAAATCAACGTTGAGATTTAGTTTACATCAATTTAGTATCAGAGTTAGGTTGAAGTGAATCGACAATCCTGATCTTATTTTGTTTGACAAAGTGTTTTTAGAAGCAAAAAATTTTCTTAAAATTATTGATTAAAAAAATCTGATTTCACCATTTCCTTGATAAAAAAGATCTTTCTTCTTCTTCTGGAATTTAGAAGGAAAAAAAAATATAAAAAACAATTCGCTATATCTTTATGAATGGAGGATCGCGTAGAACGTTTAGAAACTAGCGTAGGCGACCTGGCTAAGCGAATGAGTGAGTTGGTGAAGGTGGTAGATGGACTCACCGCCAACATGAGAGATGCTAACCAAGTCGTGAACGGGTTAAGGACCTCCGTTAATAATTTAGAAGCCACTCAACACCTAGGTCTGAATCATGCACCTCGTCAAAACCCTAGGCACGAGGATGACATCCCTAGACCTGCAGAGTCTGCACAACCATTCATAATTTCTTTTGATGACCGTCTCATGACCCAAGGGGTCTACACATAACATTACATAATGACATGAGTGTAAATAATCCCAACATAAAGAGAAATGCACAAAGCAATAAAAAAACATTAAGGACTCGTACATCAACTCAGTTAATAAAAAACGTCTAACATGAACACATGACAGACAACACTAATTAACGACATAGATAACTGATTGTGTGGGATCATAACATTAATTGGTCATATGGGACCATAACATCACATCAGTTTTTCAAATCGAGCTTGTTCTCAAGCTCTTTGATTTTCCCCAGAACAATTCCTTGTAGCACTTCAATATAGCAAAGGCTGCATTGAGCGGCAAGCCGTCGTCATGCTCACAGATGTCACAGAGGACTGCAGAGATCTGGCCTGGCAGAGACGCTTGATGGGAGGAGCCTACAATGCCTAATATCTAGAGTCAGGGCAAATATTCCCGGTGGGCGGTCGAGGGCGACAGAGAACCGTGATGAATGTGAGTTGTGGAGATCGAAAGCCTCCACGTCGTCTAGGTGGCGGTCACCAGAAGGAATGACTCTAGAGGGGCCAGTGGAACAAGTGATTGGAGTGGAGGGAACTAGATGGAGTCGACAGGGACTGATGGTGCTTGTTGTGTGAATTATCGTGAGGGGACAACCAGAGGGGATAATGTGGAGACGAGAACTTGGAGATTGTTGGGGGTTCTTCAAGCCCTGGTAGGTCGATGGCTGTTCAGATGGGATCAGTCCTCCGAAGTGTCCAAACGTTGCGAGTCTATCAATGCTAGTGGTGAGTCGTGAAATCGCACCTTGGTGCAATGCCGACATCTCCAATAACTATTGGAACATCGAACGAAGGACAATTTGCTCGTCGAAGCTCATCTTCATGCCAAAGACGTCTAACATGAACACATGACGATGCTAATTAACGACATAGATAATTTTCTATGGCGAGCGGAAGCCTCCACGGCGTCTAGGTGTAACCCCCCCCCCCCCCCCCCTCCTCCAACATTGAACCCGGGCCGTCGTCGGAGGGTCTTACTGCCAAGACGGTCACCCAGCGCCTCTCAAGTGGCAATGACCTACTCACTTAAGCTCTGGGTGGTCGCCCTGTCAGACGAGGAAACACATCACATCAGATCATAGTGCGGAAGCAATCATATTTTTATTTTGTAAAAAAACGTAAAATTTTACCTAAAAAAACCCTTTTCTCTCTCTTTCCCCTCTCTCCTCTCTCTTTCTCTCTCTCCCAGCCGAAACTTTCTCTCTTTCCTCTCTCTCTCCTTTTTTCTCTCCCAGCCGAAACTTTCTCTCTCTCTCTTCCCCCCTCTCTCTATCTTTCTTTCACTCTCCCAATCGCCCTCTCTATATAATATATTAATATATATCGTATATAATCCGCGGCCCCCTCTCCGCCACCCTCTCTCTCTTTCTCTCTCTCTCCCTCTCTCTCTCTCTCTTGTCCTTCACCGTGAGTAGCTTTAGGAGGGCTGCTATTTTTCATTGTTTAATCCGAAAAACTGGACGTTAGAGATGAAAAGTTTGGGCTTTTGGGATCTCTTGAACGACCTAAATGCAATCTAAATTACATCTTTATAATATATATATATATAAGCAAAAGACCGTAGCTATCTGTTTATATAAGTGGCCTTGTGGGCAGGTAACTATTATATCCATACATTCCTCACACAGATCTATACCCTATGACTCACATCTCGGAAGACGGGAGGTGAGACTGATGTATTTACGTCTTTAAGGCCGGTACACTGTCACGCGGTATAGGGGCTTCGCGCTGCTCCATCTCCTGTGAATGGTTATATAAACAACCGTTAGTCACAGAGCTAAGTGGAAACACATCTCCTCCCCGGATTCATATCCTGGGGACGAGCCTAAGAACTAAACAATAAATAAATAGCTGAAGCAAAAGAGAGTTAGCAACATCATTTCTATATAATGCATTTTCATTTCATATGCTAGGAGCAAATATCTGAAAGAGTGCAACATATAAATAACTGGAAGCAACGGTAATATCAACAGTTATTTTAAAAGTAGCTCAACATGACTTGTACCGCTTCTCTTCCAGTAGGATAGCGAACCCCGCGGGCATCACCGATGTTGTCGTCGGTAACAGTGACCTGTCCTGCCACTTTTGAGTGTGGTCGTATCGCACTACCCAGGCCCCATCGTACAACCAGGTGTACTCTTGGATGTGAGCGACATCTGGCGATTTCTGAAATTTAGGCCGACCAGTGGAGGCAATCCAACGGGGTATACAACCAGGTGTACTCTTGGGGCTAACTCTGGAGGAATAACTCAACTCGCGGTTATCCCCAACTCACGCTCTACCAGAAAGTGAACCGCTCGTCAGAGCAGGACCCGAGCTAGAAATGCAGGAACAGTAATTTGCATTAATTAAGTGCGGTAAGGAAAAGTGTTGTTAAAATAAGCTGGAGAAATGAAATGTTGAACTGTAAAAGTACTGAACTGAACGAATTGAAATAAAGTGCTGAAATGAACTGGACCAGTACGAGACTGGAGTAGTACTGAACAGAAAATTGAACGGAAGGAACTGTAAATAAAGTACTGAAAGGAACTGGACCAGTACGAGACCGGTGCAATAGAATAAAATGGTTAGGCCCTTCACTCCATTGTTAGGAGACTTCAGTTCCATCTCCGTTCATAGGAGGAAAGTTCTGTTCCATCTCCGTTCATATGAAGCTTCTTTTGAATTTCACCCATTATTAAGGTCCGATAATAAGTTCAATTGTGCCTCTTAATCATGGCTTAATCGGACTTGAGGAGCTTATTATGAGTTCCTTAATTTCTCGATATATATATTAAGTTGATTTGATTATCGAGAGTATAAACATTTATTCGATGATAGGAGTCAACTTGATTGCTCGAGTTGGAACGATTCCGGGTTTTTAGAGAGCATGCTTTTTCCTCGAAAACCAACTTCGTGAATCCTTTCAAAATAAAGGCAAACTTCAAACATCCGAATCGAGGTTGGGAGTCGCCACACTTATCGCTCGTATCATTCATTTTCCCGATGTACTCAAAACGCCCGAGAATTATTTTTAATAAAGAGCTCGATGATTTGCAAAAAGCCTTGTATCGCTTCGAGCTTGAGATTTCACCTCTCTAAATTTGGTCATTATTTATTTGTAAAATAATTCATAAATTATATCGCGATCGCGCGTTACGATTCCTTCTCCCAACAATATTTGAAAGATAAAAAAAACGCGATCCTTTATTCTGAACACTCAGAGAATCATAGATTTTTTTACCCAAATGTTCCCAAATTTTAATTATACACCAAAGAGGGCTTCATTTGAGCTTAGGAAATTTTCCAAAATATTTCTTCGAATTTTGGGTATTTAATTTGGCCAAACAAATCTTAATTGGGCTTTTAAAAAAACAAATTAATTTATAAAATTCCACCCAAAAAATTGTTGTGATAGACCTCATAATGGGGAACAACTTCCATATTTAAAGTTTTTCTCCTAGGCACGTAGATTGCCCTCAGAAAAATTAGGAAGCTGGCTGTGTAGGGTTGGGGTACGGATAGCCGCTTCTGATTCCAGATCCTGCGGCTGAGATGGAGCCACAGGGCGCGCGTTTTGTTCTTCTGTCCCCACAGCGGATCTGGAGCCGATCTGCTGTGGGGGGCACTGATGCTGAGGCGGGAGCGGGGTTTAATAAAACCCCGGCCGTCCGGTCTCTTCGTGGAGATCGGACGACAACTGTTGCTCCTCGGTGGTGCAGAAGGTGGCGGCCTCTGCCACCGCCAGTCGCCGGTGCCGCCCCTGGTCGACTCGCCGGTGCCGCCCCCGGTCGACTCGCCGGTGCCGCCCCCGGTCGACTCGCCGGTGCCGCCCCCGGTCGACTCGCCGGTGCCGCCCCCGGTCGACTCGCCGGTGCCGCCCCCGGTCGACTCGCCGGGGGCCGACAAAACGTTTGGCGATGGTCCGACAACCTGGCGCCGCCGACCACCACTGGGTTTCTCAATCCCGAGAGCTGGGTGGCGTGGTCAACGTCGTTCCTATCGGTTCCTATCGGGGCTTATCACGCGCGACCACTACCCGAGCCTGGATCTTGGCTCGGGTGGCGCTGACAGCGCTCCGACGGCCAAAGGGTGCATGCTGCACGTCGGAAAGATGAGGAAAGGGGAGGGGAAGAATTTTGACCTGTCGCGGGAGGGCTCTTGAGGTGCTGGGCTGGTTCGCCATGGGAGGTGGCGCAGGGAGAAGGAGGGTGGCGAAGGGTTTTCCGGTGAGGTGGGTTCTGGGCAGGGGGTGGTGGTCGGGGTTAGGCGTTCTGAGGGGAGGCCAAGCTCTTAAATAGAGCTTGGGGGAGGCTTCTCCTCCTCCCCGACGTGGGACTAAAGGAAATGAGGAGGAGATAATTCCTCCTCCTCCAGCAGTCCTGGACAGCTAGCCTCATCAGGGAGAACCAGTACAGGCTAGGTGGCATCATCAAGAGGAGGGGAAGGGCTGGTTTGGGCTTTAGGCCTTAGCTTTTGGGAAGAGAGAGGGCTTGGCTTCTTTGGCTTGTGTGAAGGCACATCCCTGCTAATTTTAAACTTAGGTGGGGCATGTGAGGTGGGGCCCAAGTTGCTTGGTGTGTTGGTTTGTGCGAGTCTCCTTAAAATTTCCAAAATTGTGATTTTGAGGGAGTTTGACCAAAGTCAACCCTAGGGTGGGTCCCCCGTGTGGTTCAAAGTCCTAACGGGTCCAAGTTGTCGGTGACGGGTCAACGTTGGGGTATTAAAGTAATATTTGTGTGTGCACACGCTTTTCAATGCATACTAATGCTTTGTTTGACCATAGTTTGACCACATCACGTCGGAATTGATCGCAACGAACTTCGTTGGTCTTGTTTTAACTATATGAGTCAGATGAAATTGACCGTGGTCGATTTCGAGTTTATTTGCTTATTATTTTTTATAATTTGCGCGTCGTGGCGTGGTACGTAAAACGGTCATATTCTCCATATGACCTCAAATTGAAATGAAACGAGTCATGTTGCACTCGTATTGACTACACGAGTTTATAGGAACTGACAGAACTCAAATCGAAGTTCGTATGCTCAATATGCAAAACTACGTAGTCGTGATGTTCTACGTAAAACGATCATATTCTCCATATGTCCTCAGATTGAAACGAAACGAGCCCCGTTGCATTTGTGTTGACTACATGAGTCTATATGAACTGACAGAACTCAAATCAGAGTTCGTATGTTCAATATGCAAAACTACGTAGTCGTGGCGTTCTACGTAAAACGGTCATATTCTTCATATGACCTCGAATTGAAACGAAACGAGTCTTGTTGCACTTGTGTTGACTACACGATTCTATAGGAACTGACAGAACTCAAATCAGAGTTCTCTAGCTCAAAACCCCCAAACAGGGTCACCTCCCATCTCTTTTGGGCCTTGGGTAGGGGTTCTGGTCACTTTTATTAGGTCCACTAGGATTCTAGTGACCCAATAAAAATTGGGATGTTACACTAGGTGGCGGTCACCAGAAGTAATGAATCTAAAGGGGCCAGCTGAACAAGTGATTGAAGTGGAGGACACTGGATGGAGTCGACATGGACTGATGGTGATGGTGCTTGCTGTGTGAATTATCGTGTGGGGCCAACCTGAGGCGATAGTGTGGGGACGAGAACTACGGAGATTGTTGGGGGTTCATATGGCTGTTCAGATGGGATCGGTCCTCCGAAGTGTTCAAACGTTGCGAGTCTATCAATGCTAGTGGCGAGTCGTGAAATTGCAGCTTGGTGCGATGCCAACATCTCCAATAACTACTGGAACATTGAATGGAGGACAATTTGCTCGTCGAAGCTGTTCTCCATGCCAAAGACGTCTAACATGAACACATGGCAACGCTAATTAACAACATAGATAATTGGTCGTGTGAGACCATAACATTAACTGGTCGTGTGCCATAACGAATACCTTTGAACCACCACATATTATGCTAGTTTACTTGTGCCTTTTTCATTAACCTGCATACTTAAGATGACATGATGATATATCGTGTACTTTGGCATATCACGACTTTGGTTTCTGAAGATATGTATTAGGAGGCAACAGATTGTTCTCAATCAGACTCTCTGGGAGTTATTGCTTTTTCCCTTCGGTATATTGGATTACCAGCGAAGTCATAGAATCATGAAAACTTCAAATATTTAATCATCCATTCCCATGAGTAAATTTCATTAAGAACAACAAATGAAAATTTTGAGCATATGTGCATGGTCCGGCAGACCAACCGACACTGACGCGATGTGGTCTTATCTCCGGGCGAGAAGGTGTTTGCCAAATTGCGGCTCCACCGTCAGAGTTCCTTAGTCGCCCGCCTACATCCCAAGATATCTATCCGCTACTTTGACCCCTTTCTGATCCTGGAGAAGGTAGGAGAGGTGGCCTATCGTTTACAGCTGCCTTCCTACAGCCGCATCCATCCAGTCTTTCATGTCTCCCAACTAAAGAGGGCGTTGGGAGATCACCCCCTCCAAGTCACCCTACCCGAGGAGCTGATGGTCAAGTTCATTCCCCTCTATGAGCCTGAGACAGTACTAGGATTTCATATCGAGGAAATTCAGGGTCAGCAGGTACGATGGGTCCTCATCCAGTGGAGCCGGGACCAACAGAGGAAGCTACGTGGACCCTAGAGGAGGAGGTCAAGTCATAATTCCCAGACTTCGACCTTGAGGACAAGGGCATTCTGGAAACCGGAGGTGTTGATACGAGCACGAGTGATCTCATCCCTGGCCAGTGATACGCACCGGTTTATACACGTCGTGCACGTGCTTCAAGCATGTAGGTGGTATGATATACCCTACTTAGGCTTGCTTTGTATTTGTCTTTAAGAGGGACCCTCTTATATATAAAGGAGGAGTCTAGGCTTTATTTTGAGGCATGTTTGTATCTGTTTTATTATTGAATCAAAAGGTGGGGGGACAACCCAATGTCTTGCCTTAATTTGTCGTGAAACCTAACATCTATCCCTCTAAAACTGAATAAGCCACTATACTCTGAAGGTATCATCCTTTTTCCAGTTCTAACTGGATTCATAAACTATAGTGGCAAAAATATACTCTATTTTTTTGGGTGTTAATGTATATGCCAGCACTAATGTTTAGTGATGTTATTAATGGTTACAACATAAATACTGAGTGAGGAGTTGATGGACCTCCAGAAACACCAAGTTCTGTGTTCTACCTGCCAAATATCCTTTTTGCAATTTAATTGCAGAACCATGCCATGAGGCGGTTCTTGGTGCGCAGTGTTTCTGCTCTCCATAAACCTCCTAGTTGCTTGTTTTTTTTGCATGCATGGTGGCATATCGTTGTTAGTCCAGTTTAGGTTTGATCTTCTTACAAACAATATTAATTTTTCTATCATGTTTATAATTTGTACTTGCCTCATAATTCTTGGAATTCGTGACTATTTTCCTTGTTTTTTAGGATGCAGCAAGTGAAATTGCAGCTGAATTGCATGGCAATCCAGATTTTATCATTGGGAACTACAGCGATGGAAACCTTGTTGCATCCTTGCTATCATATAAGCTAGGAATAACTCAGGTTTGCAATGGACTGATATTGTTGTTACATGTGCCTTGTGAATTAATATTTTGGTGACTCAATACTTTATGCAGTGCAACATTGCTCATGCACTGGAGAAAACAAAATATCCAGATTCAGACATATATTGGAAAAACTATGAAGAAAAGTACCATTTTTCATCCCAATTTACCGCAGACCTGATTGCTATGAACAATGCTGACTTTATTATCACTAGTACTTACCAAGAGATTGCTGGAAGGTAGATCTGTTTCATTCTCTTAGCATCTCGGTTCAATTTTTTCAGAGGATTGAGGGTAGTGTGCAGAAGTTATTCATGTTTTTAGGTTTTGCCCTTTTCGATGGAGATTCAAATGATACCTATAAGATAAAAAAGTGATTAATTTTCAAAATAACTCATTTCAACCATCTATTATTATTATTATTTATATGGATATACATGCCCTGTTTTTCTATCTTCTATTTTTCCATTGACTCGGGTGCCCATGAAACTGTCTTTTCTTGAAATTACTTGATGGGCATTTGGTAAACATGAGGGGTTGAGTGGATTTTATGAGGTCTCCTGATCAATATTATTTTGTGAATTTTTTACTATCAGAACACCTTATCCAAAACAAAGATGTGCTAATGCATTAGTCCACATGGATAAGTTACATATCAAATTGAAGGTCCTTTGTTTAATTTTACTTCTGGTTCAGGCAGGATACTTTTGAGTGTAGTTGTTTTTGTCATATTTAAAGCACATAAACCAAACCTAGGTTAATTGTAATGCACGACCTAAATTGTCCAATTATCAAACTTCAGAAAAAGTAGAAAAATGCAACTAGAAAAATAAAGAAAAATACAGAAAGTTGATAGAAGGAAAGGAATTTCTGTTTATTCACAACTTGAACAAGGTAATACATATACAAGAATAATAGAGGGTGATCCTAACACCCGAGGTGACTATAGGCTAACACTACTACTCAATGTACAACATATCTAACACCCCCCCCCCCCCCCCCCCCCCCCCCCCCCAAACTCACGGGGGATCATACACCGAGAGTTTGGACAGTAGATAAGCATGTTGGGTCCTCGTCTGCGGCTTAGTCATCAAATCTGCAATCTGCTGCTCGGAAGGAATAAAGGAAGGGGCAAGAGTGCCCTGATTATAGTGCTCACGCAGGAAGAAGGCATCCACCCCGATATGCTTGGAGAGAGAATGTTTCACCGGCTTTAGAGTAATCTGAATGACACCGGTGTTATCACAGTAGAGGGGAGTGGGATCTGGAGAAGAGACACCAAGGTCCTCAAGAAGCCAACGGAGCCAAATAATATCCTCAGCGGTGGTAGCCATGGCTCGAAGCTCAGCCTCAGTGCTGGAATGGGAAACACCAGTCTGTTTCTTGGACTTCCATGCAATAAGTGAAGAACCCAAGAACAGACAAGAACCAGTGACAGAACGACGATCAACAGGATCACTAGCCCAGGTGGAATTGGAGTAAGCACGTAGCTGTAAAGAACTACTACTGGAGAAGAATAAACCACGAGAGGTCGTCGCCCGGAGATAGCGCAGGAGCCGCAACAGATGACCATAATGCACAGAGGTGGGCGCACTAACAAACTGGCTCAGCACATGAACTGCATGGGCAATGTCGGGCCGAGTAATGGTGAGATAGACGGGACTCCCTACGAGGTGGCGGTATCGAGTAGGATCGGAGAGTGGAACCCCATCATCCGGACGTAGCTGAAGATGAAGCTCCATAGGGGTGTCCACTGTGCGAGAGTCAGAGAGAGCAGCCCGAGCAAGGAGATCTGATGTGTAACGCTGCTGAGAGAGCTGAAAACCGCGATCTGTAGAGCTGACCTCAAGACCCAAGAAGTAGCTCAGCTGTCCAAGGTCAGTCATCTAAAACTGCTGCTGAAGGTGATGTTTGACGAAAGCCACATGAGAAGGATCATCACCAGTAATAATCATATCATCCACGCATAGTAACAAAAGGGTCCGACCACGGGAGGAGGAGTGCACAAACAGAGCTGGATTATGTGGACATGGCTGGAATCCGACGGATGTAATGACTGAACTGAAACGTGCAAACCACGCGCGGGGCGCCTGCTTGAGCCCATAAAGAGCTCGCCTCAAGCGACAGACAAGGCCTGGAGGCGAGGATAGACCCGGAGGAGGAAGCATGTATACCTCCTGTTGAAGATCACGTGAAGAAAAGCATTCTTCATGTCGAGCTGTGATAGGGACCAGTGGCGAACAGCGACAACAACAGTAAAAGTCCGTACTGTAGTCATGTGAGCAACTGGGGCAAAAGTCTCGTCATAGTTGTTCCCCTGCTCCTGCTGAAAACCACGAGCAACAAGTCGAGCCTTGTACCTCTCCACAGAACCATCAGAGCGAGTCTTGACCTTAAAGACCCACTTGCAAGTAATAGGAACAGCACCGGGTGGAAAAGGAACAAGCTCCCCATGTACGAGTGTGTTCAAGCGCCTCCAACTCAGCAGACATAGCAACCTGCTAAACACGACCAAGGAAACCATGACCAATGAGAGAAGCTAGACGTGAACCATTGGGATGACCAAGACGGTGGTGCCACTGAGAGAAACTCATTGAAGGAAGACAAAGAGAGGAAGCTGCAGGTGACCATGAAGTGGATGAAAGGTGGAGACGATCAAGGACGTACACCCCGCAACGACGACGACCAGCCCCAAGGAGTGCTCCAGTCAGACGATCCTGCACACGGCATGTGAACTCATCAAAGGTAACCAGACAACCATGGGATGTGAGCTGGCTGGCAGATATAAGGTTCATGGATAACTCAGGTATGTAGGCAACATCGGGAATGTGAAAATGGGTGGTGTGAAGGAGGCCACGACTAGTGATGGGGTGAATGGTGCCATCTGCAACCATGATAATGAGGGCAGGAGTAATGGGCTGACGTGACAAAGGTGTGTAGCATCATAGGTCATGTGAAAAGAGGCTCCAGAGTCAAGCAACCAGTCGGAGGTGGAGATACCTGCAGGGGCGGAGGTAGCTGGCTGAGAGACATAGGCAGAAGAGCAGGCCAGAGAAAGCTGCTGGACAATCAGTTGACGACCTCAGAGACAGAGAGAGACTGCGCTGGAGCCGAGAAATGAGCGGAAGGAACACCAGGAGCACATTGCTGACCAGGCTGCTGAGCCCTCTGAAGCTTGCGACACCCAGATTGAACGTGTCCAATGCACTGACAATAGTGACAGCGGACCGGCGGGCGACGAGGAGCACCGGACGGAGTAGTAGAGGGCGCAGGAGAAAGAGTCCCCTCAGCAATCACCAAGGCCTTTTGGAGGAAGGCGAAAGAGGAGTGAGGTGACGCCATCGAACCAAAACGGGGTCGGAGAGATCCAGCAGGCTGCAGGAGAAGGTAGGAAACGTCAGGCTCGGCAAGCAGGTCAAGCGCATAAATCGTCGGGCTCGGCAAGCAGGAGAAGCACAGAAAACGTCGGGCTCGGCAAGCAGGAGAAAACGACGGAATCGTCGGGCTCGGCGAGATGAGCAAGAGCGGCAGAAGGGCTCGAGAAGCAGATCTGGACGGGAAGCACGAGAAGCAGGCGAGCGCGCAGATCACGGGACAAGCGCGAGAAGCAGGCGAGCGCAGATCTGGAGATAAGCAGGGGCGAGGCGAGAAGCAGGCGAGCGCAGGGGAGCGCAGATCGCGAGAAGCTGTCGAGCACAGATCTGGAGATAAGCAGGGGAGCGCTCGGCAGAATTGGATCGGAAGACAGATCACAGGATCTGGACGAGGAAGCAGCGGCGCAGGAACAACGGCGAGAAACAGCGGCGAGAAACGGCGGCGCGGGCAGCGAGAGACAGCGGCGCAGGAACAGCGGAGCGCAGCGAGGCGAGGCGGAAACAATCACGGCAGCGCGAAGCGCAGGAGGAATCGATCACCCTCTGATACCATGATAGAAGGAAAGGAATTTCTGTGTATTCACAACTTGAACAAGGTAATACATATACAAAAATAATAGAGGGTGATCCAAACACCCGAGGTGACTATAGGCTAACACTACTACTCAATGTACAACATATCTAACAAAAGTAAGGAAAAAAAGTAATGTTCGCATCCACTGGCTTTGATCTTACAGATGGACAATCCTATAAATGTTTGTGAGAAAAATTAGCCTTGTGCGGCCCCTGATGTGCGCGCTCTAATCGAAGTTTCTGATGACCATCAACTCTAGGATTTATCCATGTGCTTTATAACGAAAAAGCTCTAGCTAAAGAAATTGTGTGCCGAAAGAAATGTGAGTTGTCTCTCTCTTCTCAAGATAGTTATATTTAATTGCGAAGTAAAAAAATTCCCTCTCTCCAATGTCTAGATTCTCTAGATTTATCTTATCCAATTAGTAATACTTCAAATTTCAGCGCATGAACTTAAATTTTGATGGTGCTTAGTGAAATGGCATTTTTAATTGCGAAGTAAAAAAAATTCCCTCTCTCCAATGTCTAGATTCTCTAGATTTATCTTATCCAATTAGTAATACTTCAAATTTCAGCGTATGAACTTAAATTTTGATGGTGCTTAGTGAAATGGCATTTTTGAGAACACGATTACTTCTCTGAAACAAAAGTCCTATTGAGTTCCTTGTAATAATTTTTCTTCCTTTTTATTACTCTACTTAAGGTTATCCTGTTTATACCTCTGTATATATCATAGGAACTGAGTCATTTGTTTTTGTTTTCAGCAAGAATACAGTTGGCCAATACGAGTCTCATACTGCTTTCACTCTACCTGGCTTATACCGGGTAGTCCATGGCATCGATGTTTTTGACACCAAGTTTAATATAGTTTCCCCAGGAGCAGATATGACGATTTACTTCCCTTATTCAGAAAAAGAAAAAAGGCTTACTTCTCTTCATGGTTCCATTGAAAATCTTGTTTATGGTGTTGAGCAAAATGACGAGCATATGTGAGTTCCTAACACTACCTTCATATAGTTTAACCTTTTTTGGTTGTCTTATTTATTCTTGTATTGGACACTTTTCACGGGTATTTTTATTCTCATCTGATAATTTTTTTACTCTATTCATCTTGTATTACAAGTTTACTGCTCTAGCACTTCAGGATTTCCTACATTACCTTTATGCTTAATATTATAGGTTTGTACTTGAACCAGTATTATTATCTTCTAACCATTTTTTAATGTGAGAAAATTATAAACTTTTTTATTGGGCATAAAATGAGATTACATCCAAGGAGAGTAGAGGCTGATCCATAAAACACACACCAACACATGTCATAACCAGTGCACATATAATGGAGACTTATTTCAAAAAAATAATGGACACACACCAGCCTTTTCAAGACTCGAGTGCACCCAAACAAACCAGCCTTTTCAACATTGCCTTGCCTCTCAAAAGTGAATCTCCCGTATGGAATGACACATGCTGCCATGCCAATGCACCATTCAATGGGCAGGTATCATGTTGAAGGATTAAGAAGAAAAGTGCATGGATCAACGGTAACATGGCCAGAAGTTCAGTATAATAGGCTTACTTCCATGAGCAGTTGATAACACTGACTATCAAATCAAATTTGCATTGAATTAAAAGGTGTGGTTACATCTTCGGCATCGGTCAAGAAGCGTAGATCCTTGAGAACGCAATTGTGTATGGGCGAGTACAAATTCTGGCAATGAACCAGTGGTCTTTCTAACGGAGCTTGATGTACTCTTTGTGAGATAAACACTGGGGTGATGGAGGTCTTGTTGGTGGCGGAACCGTCTGAGGTGGTGACAACTTGATTAACGGAGGTCTGTTGGAGGTGGAGGATCCAGTCAGTTGAGTGGTGGCTGAGGTTTGGGAGATGGATGGTGGGGTGGTCAGGCAAAGAGGAGGCGGCTGGGCCGCATAGAGTTTCTTGTCGATGCATTGAGCTTGCTTCATAACTCAGGAGAGGGTGGATGAGTTGTGGACATGAAAGTGTGTACGAATGTAGGGATGCAAACCAATTAGGATCCCAGGTAATGATCCAAGAAAGGCATGTCTCGTGCATGTCATCCTACTGAATTTCGTCATGTAGGCCGCGGTGTTGTCAGATTGACGAACGAAGATGGCGCGCTCGTACACGTTGCCCGCTTGCCACGATCGTAGTGGTGTTTCTTCGTAATTGTGGGCCATGTGAGATCCAAAATATTTGACCCGTCCAAACACACCTAATGGAGCTCCGGTCCTTCCATGTATATAGTTGCTATTAGGACCTTCTGGTTGGCAGAGGTGAACTGGATATGGAAGAATTGTTCGGCGCGGGGTACCCAACTGAAGGTGTTAGTATCGTCGAGCACCGAGATCTCAACATGACAGAGGTGGGTTGAGTGGATGTCCTCGACTAGGTGAAAGAGCCTCATGTAGGCAATGGTGGGTCCCGTAAGTGGGCGACAATGGAGGAGGGGGCAGAGGTGTTGGTTGACGGCTGATGGCGGTGGCCGCAAGCTCGCAGAGAAGAGTGAGATCTTTTAACTTAGTTTTGAGCCAATCCAAGTGAGTGGAATCGGTAGAGACTGAAGAGGAGACATCCTCATCGTGGCGTATGACCATTTTTCGGGTCGTGGGCATGGATCGAAGAAATTGGAGGAGAGAATGGCGAGATATTAGTGTTGTTTGTGGTATCAAGCGGTTGCAGCAGAGGAGGCACAAGAAGGATGGTGCAACTGCGGAGACTGCAAGAGAGAGGAGTCATGGACGGTGAACCGAGGACTGCGGGAGACGCGTAGGCTGGTGAAGAATGAGCGGCGTCGAGTCGTGGCTAGTTGTCAAGAAGCGTGCATACAGGATGACGAGGCACGCAAGCTGGCAAGGATCGAGCATGAGCTATCGAGATGTGCGGGCCGTGAGGATTGGGTGTGAGCTAGCGAGGAATAAAGACTTTTGTTGGCGTCGTCGTCAATCCCAGACTGGCGCTAGGGCGAACATCGCCAGAGACTTGGGTGGAAGTCGTAGCAGCGGCCAAACATCAATCTGAAGCAAGGGGACATACAAATAGGCCGATTAGGACGCTAGACGGAACCCTAATATGGTGGAGTACGTGGTGATCGGACGAGAAGTGTAGTCCAAACCAATTGATAGTATCGACTATCGAATTAAACTTGCATTGAAATAAAAGGTGGGGATACAAACTCGTGGGATAAGCTCGTCCCCAACTTTTCAGGGTTGGTTCTCCCTTGAAGCTCCTCTACAAATGAGAGACAACCTAAGAAACCAAAGATGATAATACAGCTTCTCATTCACTCGCTTATATAGGCGAAAGTGTTCCTACAACAATATTACGGAAAGTCACCGGAGCTACATAGTAAATAGGCACGCGACACTAATGAGACGACGATCTGTGAGGTGTGTTGGCCCAGGGAATTGTATTTGTATCAACATCTCATACAAGGAATTGAAGAAAAATCAGGATTCATAAATTCAATCATAATATTTAGGATAGTTCTAATAATGGTAATGCTGATTACGATTATTCTTGGCTTGATATTTGATTGTAATACTTTTAGAAGTCCCTTCCTTAGTTCTTGGATATGTGCAGGTTTCTTTGATTACAGGTGTAACATTTCAGGATCCTTATTTTGGTTATCTGCCGATCATTTTTATGTTTATATAGTTCTAAATCCTGTGCGAACTAAATTTAGACTGGTCATGTATGTTTTTGATTTAGGCATGACCAATGTTAGCATAGGAAATATTCTATTAGGAAAGAATTATTAGTGGTCTTCAGACTACCTGCCTCTGTTCTCATGGTAGCCATTGATTTTTTGTATCACAGGTTGTACTACTATTCTAAATAGATATTCTTCTATTGAATAAACACAAATTTCGCTTAAAATGGTATCTTGAAGGGAACCCTAACTCTAATTGCCACTTCTAATTTCTTCTAATTGCCACTTCTCCAATGTCGCACATCTCTATTGCTAATGTTGCTCTCCCCCTTGCTGCCACTTCTATCTCAGAACTCTACTCCACGCCCATGCTTAGATTTTATATCCCCTACCTACTCTCTTCTTCTCAGTCATTATGCTTCGAGTTATAGCATGGTTATTCTTTCTCCTTTCTTCTTACTATGTCAAGATCTCTTCTCTCCTAGAAATCAAACCCCCCTCCACCGGTATCACTATCCAATTTAATGGTACCGACTATCTTATTGTGATCGAGGGTATTTTGATTTTTTGTCGGTTATGACAACAAATTTTAACATCAACCTCCGGCCGATGATATCATCGATCCTTAAAATGACAAGCCTTTGATTATTTACCTGGCTGCTCAACAACCTGAAACTATTTGTTGCTTCCATGATCATGTTTCAGGACACGGCCAAAAAGATATCGGATCCCTTGCTCTCCAAATATGTTCGAGAGAGCAAGATTCTTCTCTCTTTAATAGTTTGTCATGTAGATTTAGGAGTATTACAACGCACACTGTAAATAGGACTTGTTTCCTTAACATGAACTCATAGTGCAATTAATATTGGGATGATCCTCGTTGTGCCAAGGTGGCATGGTTCTCCTGTCATGGGTGGTTGTCAAACAATGAAGATGAACCTGCCTGGTTCAACGAGCTAGGGCTTCCTAATATTTAAAGCTTTCATATGGGGATTATCGAAGAATCATAGAGGAATTATAGGTATCGCTTTAAACTTGGGAATCTAAGTGTTGCCGTTCCTTATCTTCGCTCGAAATCCTTGATCATGGAGCTGTGCTTCTCCTTGCTTCGACAAGCCAACATCGCAAGAGACAATGGATCATATCGTTTATATTGCTTCATCGAGACCGCGCGAGTGTGTTGTCCGCATAGCTGCTTCGATTGGCTCTTTCTTCTTGTCCAGTGCTTCCACACTGCTTTGATCGGCTCATAACTTCTTCTAGGACCACAGCCTGCAATGCTCGCTCCCTCACTGCTGCTTCCATCGTCAACAACTGTTGCTCATGCTTCCTCTTCTCATACTTATTTTGGTCTTCCCCCTGCTATGTGTTTGCCGATTCTTGCCGCCCATGAATCATGATAGTTTTGTTTGTTGTTCCACTTGTTGATGTCAGATGACTATATGACATCCTATATGACTACTTTTATTCCTCGAGCAAAACATCTTTCCAATCAAGATTGCCTTTTGATGCTATCTTGTTTGATCCCGATCCATTCACTTAGCTCTTCGACGACGTCGAAGGTGCTATTGTGTAACCCGCCACCTAATGATCTCACTTGGGAAAATTAAGACACTAATAATTCGATGGTTGTGGACACATTAACAATCATCTGGGCCCATGCAGAAGTGTACCAACTTCATTCTCAGGTTTCATGCTTAGTCAAGGTGAATTTTCTGTTGGCCAATATTAGTTGGAGTTTGTCAAACTGCAATGGAACATGACTACTTCAACCAAATTGTTCCCCGGTGTTAGGGGTGCAACTCGGGTTGGTCTGGATCGGTTCCACCCAAAACCAAGAACTTATCCATATACGTTCGGTTCCAACTTTTGACCGGAACCGACCCAGGTACTCAAGGTATAAACTCAGATCCGAACCGAAAAACTCGGTTCGGTTCTCGGTTCCACTTATGTGTCATAATATTTTTCATATAAACTTGTGTATTAGTGAACATTCTTAGCTATTGTATTCATTTAAGCAAATAGCAAACACAATATTTTTTATAAAAAAAATAATATGATCAAACAATTGCATGTTTAGAAGAGCAAAAAAATTCATACATAATCTTCTTCAATTTGCACTAACATACCCTAAGAAGGGCAGTCTTTAGAGTTGGACTGGATTAGAATACTCATATTGAAACAAGGATTGTACGACACTTATATTTCTGATACTTAATTTCAATAGCTCGATTCTCGGGTCGGTTCTGGGTACTCGAATGTAAGAACCGAGAACCGAACCGAGTGGTCGGTTCTGAAAATTTTGAACCCAGAACCGAACTGAGACCCATTAGAACCGTCCCGAACCACTCTTTTCGGTTCCGGTCCGCTTCTCGGTTCTTCGGTTGTTTTTGCACACCTCTACCAAGTGTGCCGATGACATGAAAAATGTTTAGACAAAGAAATGATAGGAATCGTGCCTTTGTTTGGCTTCTTATGCTGAATCAGGACTTTGGTCTCATTCTGTCCAGATGTTGGGGTGGCAATCTATTCTTTTTCTTGCAAAGTCTTTAGAGTTGATGCAACAAGAATCTGATCGTCGACAATTCCTCATCCAGATCATTTTTCAACCGTTCAGCATTAGTACCGAATGATATTCGTATGGGCTACAAATTATGTTTAGAATTACTGTCATAAATCTGCCATACGAGGGCCGTTAATATACACTATATGGTGATCCTCAATACACTGAACAATCGTGGTCAGGGGTAGTGGACAAGGGGGATCGTCCAATGGGCATCAACACTAGTTCTTTTCCTTTTGGGGATCACTTAACTGATACCTCTTCACCTCTAGAAGGTATTATTACTTTATATACCTATACCAGGATTTTATTTCCCGAGGAACTCCAATCGTGAAGAGGTTCCTACAACTCATGACGACTGAGATAGCTTCTCACGACGGCAGCTCGTCAGAAAGTTGGACGACAGCTCGTCGGACAGTCAGATGGCACATCATCGGACAGTTGGATGGTAGCTCGTCTTACAGTCGGTCGGCAACTCGTCGGACGGTCGGACGGCAGCTCGTCGGACATCGGTCGGCAGCTCGTCGAACATTCGACCGGCAGCTCGTCGGACAGTCGGTCGGCAGCTCGTCGGACAGTCGGCAGCAGCTCGTCAGACAGTCAGACGGCACGTCGATGACATGTCGTCTGATGAGGTGTCGTCCGACTGTCCGACGAATTGCCGTACGGCTGTCCGACGAGCTGCCTCCTGAGTGCCTGACTGTCCCACCAGTTCCCTCCTGACTGTCCGGCCAGCTGTCGCCCGACTGTCCGACGAGCTGCCGCCCGACTGTCCGACGAGCTGCCGCCCGACTGTCCGACGAGCTGCCCCCGACTGTCCGACCAGCTGCCGCCAGACTGTCCGACCAGCTGCCGCCCGACTGTCCGACCAGCTGCCGCCATTCTTCCTTTTTTTTCTCTTATTTATGCTTACAAAATTTAATTTTGTTCTGAAATTAATGCTTGTTCCAGTGATTTAAATCTTTTCATTCTCTTCTAAAGCTTGGAATGACCTCATTAGTTCCATAATTTGATCATATGCTTATAATTTCATATTTATAGCTTCTCCCTCCCATGGAAAACCAAATGATTTCTTTGCTCATACCAGTCCCTCACCTACTCTTCCATTTCTCAATCATTCACCATACCTCCTAAAGCCGGGTTGCCTAGCTACATTATTGTTCACAATTGTCCCACATTGAAAATCTTACGTATCCTCGTGCAACTAATATCAAGGTATGAAACCCGGACAGGACCGGGAGGTTCGACATGTCCAACTGTGGACCGGCCCACCTACCGGCCCAGTCAAGGTATAAAAACCGGGATAGCCTTGGACCGCCCAAAATTGGCGGAACCGGACGGGCGGGCCGTAGAACCGTGAACTGGTCCGGGTTTCTACGGATCGCCCGGTTTAATTACTGCTATTAAATTTTTTAAAATAAATTTTAAACTAATGTCCAGCACTCCAGCCCAAGAATCCAACTACAGACCTCCTGTACAGAAGGCAAGGACAGAACCACTTGAGCGCTAGAACAGTTGGTGAAATGAAGGAACTAAACTCTATATAAAGGATACTTCAAAGATCACTTTAAGTTATGAAATAAGTTGAATATATATGTGTACATGTATATATAATTTATGTTTAGTCTACTCAGAATGTAAAAAATATTAGATAATAAAATTAAGAAATATTATAATATGTTATATTATTATTATATAATTTATGCATTTAAGTTGACTTAAAAGATTGAGATAATATAAAACTTCCCCTGGAAGATAGCATAATTACAGATTGCACCCCTCTTATTATTGAAATTACAAAAACCTCCCCTGAATGTTATAAAACATAACATTTACCTCCCTTGGAGTTCATATTTCATAACATCCATGCACAAAATATCCCTCCTGAAAATGTACTCCTTGAAGGGGGTATTTGTGTGCATGAATGTTATGAAATGTGAACTCCAGGGGGAGGTAAATGTTATGTTTTGTAACTTTGAGGGGAGGTTTTTGTAATTTCAATAATAAGAGGGGTGCAATCTGTAATTTTGCAATCTTAGAGGGAGGTCCTCGTAAATGCCGCTATATATATAATGGTTTGACCCCGATTAAATCAGTTGGACTGGTTCAACCTTGAACCTTCCCCTCCACCGATTCGATGCCCTATCCAATTTTCAAAACGTTGCTTAATATAGATCTCGGCCTCCTTACCTCACTATAAGTCGGATGTTTAGGTTCTAACATGGTATCAAATCATGCAAGGCCAAAACCTTATGTTGGGGGCCAATGATTCTACACTTGAGGTGGCGTGTTGAAAATTTAGTCCCACGTCTAGAAATCAATGTAGCCTTCTTCTGCCCTTAATATAAATTCCGGGGCCCCCTACCTACAACCAATTATTTTTGGCTCTGCTTCTGATGGCGATCGGGGACCGCGATGGCCCGTGCATGTGTATTCCCGCAGGAGGCGGACGTGACTGCTATTTGTACATATAGAGAGCCCTTTCGGGCGATACGAGACCACGGATGCGTCCGGAAGGTCGACGCGAGTATTTTTCGTATTTTGTTTTGTTTCATTCGGACGAGTATTTATATTATTTTGGCAATCGGAAGAGCGGACGATCGGAGTCGTTGATTCCTGTTGCCCTAGTTTTTATTTCCTATTTATAGGAGCCATGAGGATGGGGCTGGCACCGATTGTTTGAGTGAGTCTTTCGACCGGTCTCCTTGGTGCGACGCCAAGCCCCCCCCCCCCCCCCCCCCCCCCCCCCGCACCCCCCCCACCCGCACCCCACCCCCCCCCCCACCCCCCCAGGTGCGACGCCTGGATCCCTCCCCCTTCACCCTCGCCGATCCCAGCCGCAGCCCCCTTCACCCTCGCCGATCCCAGCCGCAGCCCCCTTCACCCTCGCCGATCCCAGCCGCAGCCCCCTTCACCCTCGCCGATCCCAGCCGCAGCCCCCTTCGCCCTCGCCAACTCCTGCCGCAGCCCCACTCGCCCTCGCCAACCCCTGTCGCAGCCCCCTTCGCCCTCGCCGACTCCCCGTCTCCCCTCCCCACTGTTCCTGCCGAGCGCCGACCCACCTTCTCCACCCCAGCTCTGCTTCTTCGACGCCGCAGAGTCCGTCTTCCCCTTCCCTGCCACCACAGCCCGTTGTTCCATCCCTTTCCGTTACCAAGAGGCCCGGATCTAGTCTCCTCCGTGTTCGGCGCCTCCCCGTCCGATTGGCTCTTCATACGGCTGTAAGTGTACTTGGATTTTGAGTTTGAAACATTGCACCTTCTTGCTTGAGTTCCAATTTGCTTGGTTTATCATTTAAGTAGTTTTTTTGGCTTTGAAATTGTGCTAACCTGCAGGGCGTATCCGCTTATCATTTATTATTTGCGCTCTCCGATTTGGAACCACTCTTGTGTGCCTTTTCTATTGCTATAATCGTTCTTGTGGAATCCGCAAAAGCTTAAATTAACTCGTCATAAAAAGAAAATTAATTTTAAAACCGCCTGGACTTGTGAAGCTCGCATCGCGTTGGTTTTCCTGCACCTTTAATCGCCAGTAGTGTGTCTAGTTTCACAAACCCCAGCTTGCCCCTGCGTCAGCTTCAGTTTAAGCATAATTGTAGTTCTAAATCACCCAAGCTTTTACTCTTAATATTGGCTTCGTTTGGCGCGGCTTATTTGCTCCGGTGAGTTGGGTCAAAAACACCATTATCATAGATTGTATGTTTGGCAAGACAAAGGTTGCGACCACTACCAAGAAAATAAACTAGTTTTGAGCATAAAATGCATGAATTTTTTTAGGTGAGGTCGGGCGTTCACGAACGACGGTTCATGACCGCCGCGTTCACGACCGCCACGTTCGCGCCTAACGAAGCCATTATCTCGTTACTTTTATTTTGTATTCATCTCATTTCAGCTTTAAAATTATAGTGTATTGTTGCAATCTTAGTTTTTTCTCCTTGATCAGAGAAAAGTTCTTTTATGTAACATTCAGTTAAAAACTCACGATGGACTTCATGATGAATATTGTTGCAGCGGTAGATTAGACGACCGATCAAAGCCTATCATATTCTCCATGGCTAGGCTTGACCGGGTGAAGAACTTAAGTGGCCTTGTCGAAATGTTCGGAAAGAGCAGCAAGCTAAGAGGACTCGCCAACCTTGTTGTGGTCGGCGGTTTCAACGATGCGAAAAAATCCAGGGATAGAGAGGAGATTAAGGAGATCGAGAAGATGCACGACCTGATCAAGAACTGTGGCTTGGACGGACAGATCCGATGGATTTCGTCTCAGACGAACCGGGTGCGCAACGGCGAGCTTTATCGCTACATCGCCGATACTCGAGGCATATTCGTTCAGGTATATATTTCCGCTTTTTTCCTTTTCGCTCCCCCTCGTAGTTGATTTCTACAACTTCGCTTCCCCGTCTTTCTTGCAGCCTGCTTTTTACGAAGCATTTGGACTGACCGTTGTCGAAGCCATGACCTGCGGCCTCCCGACATTCGCAACGTGCCACGGCGGCCCGGCCGAGATCATCGAGCACGCAATTTCCGGCTTCCATATCGACCCATATCACCAGGATCAGGCCACAGCTCTCATGGCCGAGTTCTTCGAGCGTTGCCGAGAGGAACCCGGCTACTGGGATGAAATTTCGAACGCGGGCCTACAGAGAATTTATCAGAGGTTCTCTCTTTCTGAATCTGATGCTTTAAGGGCAGTTTGGCGGTGCGGAAATCCTGCGGAGCAAATCCGCGTTGAGGCCACCGCGGCGCGACCCATGGGATTTCCGTGGTAATACGCCTGCACGCGGATTTCCACTGCGCGGCTGCAGCACCGCCAAACAGGCGGCAAAGTGCCCTTAATGGTTTAAGAATGTCTACTCATAAAATGCCTGACTGTTCTCTACTCGTAGGTACACTTGGAAAATTTATTCCGAGAGGCTGATGACGCTCGCCGGAGTTTACGGCTTCTGGAGATTCGTCTCCAAGCTTGAGCGGCGGGAGACTAGGCGTTATCTGGAGATGTTCTACATCCTGAAGTTCCGTGAGCTGGTGCGTAAGCCAGACCGCTCACATTCATCATAAACTCCGCTGCTTCAGTTATAACCGTAATCATATTATTTGGACTTCTGCAGGTAAAATTCGTTCCGGTTGCGGCCGACTAGCGAGCTCCGCCGATTCCAGTAGTCGTGCCGGGCGAATAAAAGCTCGCGAAGCTTGTGCGGCGCCCGATAAATAAAGATTCTGAACCCTAGGCAGCTTTCTCTGCCAAGCTTGTGTTGTAGAGTAGATCATAGTTGCCATGCTGTAATAGTCACTTATATTATGGATGATTATTTTGTGACTGCTGTGTGTTTTTTTTTCTGCTGTTGAGTTTGATTCAGATGGATGAAGAGAAGCTGCTTCATGAACTATGCCATTAAATTCACACATTGTATTAAGAAGTTTTGAATCATATTCAGCTTTCCTATCAATCTAAGCCTCTTAATTTTTTTATTAAATCTATTTTTTTAACATTATATTTATATTTTGTGAATTTTAGATTTATATAAATACATGGGGGAAATTATTAATAAATTTTCACACTTAGATAATGGCTTTGTTTGGCGCGGCTGTAGCGGTTGTGAATGTTGTTGGAATTTGGAAATTGGTTCACAAAAGTTCAGACTAAAGGGTAGCCCAATGTTACTTATTTTGCGGTAGGTATGTTTTCACAAATTTGATGGCTAGAGAGAGAGAGAGAGAGAATGTGGATTGTCTAAGACGCTCCCGTAAAATATATGCCCCCGTCGGTGGGTGGGAGGGCCTCGATAGTGGAGATTAGGCTATTGAAATCTTTTTGTTGAGATGGCGAGGGATTCTTCTACCATAGGGTGAGTATATGAAAGATTTTGCCTCGAGTTGATGAGAGATCTCGCCCATAAGCGAGTTTAAAAAAGATTGCGCCAATGGGCGAGTATAGGAAAGATCTTGCCTTTGGGCGAGTAACCAGAGTTCTCGCCTTCTAGCCTGACATCTGATCCCCTTCGCTGGGGCTTCTCCCGTCTTGAGTCGATTGTCTTGCTTGTTGTCGCGACAGGGGTGAGCTCAGCCTCGATGAATATAAGTTGTATACAATCTCCGCTCTTTGTGAGTTCTTAGAGAACTCAGAAAGAAACATGCAACCCTTATTTGATGAGCAGCGCCCCCAGGATCGGTCTTTGCCGAGTAAAAAGTCGCGAGTTCTTCGTTGCTTATAAATAGGGGGGGGGGGGGGGCCTCCCGTTGATGCGTTCCTGACGACTGCTTGGCGAGATGACACTGCTTCGTTCGAAGGTGCTAAAAAGACTTCTCACTTCCAGAATATTCTGATGCCAAATATAAAACTCAATAGAAATTGTGGGGATAATGACATGCTTTTTAAAATAAAATAAATAATATTAATTCAATTCAATTATAAAAAGGTACAATAAGCGCAATAATGAAGAGGTAGAATTTGAAAGAGAATCTTTTTTTTTTCATTTACATATATCTATATATATTATATCTAGAGCAATGTTAAAGGCAGATCTATTTTGACTATGTGCATCCACCAAATAAATCAATAACTGGTTTAACACTATTTCTCACTGTCGAAGAGAACCCCTAAGCGCAGGCATCCCTAAATTGCAAGTTGCGATTCTTCTCCCTCGACGCACACGCAAGCAGTCGGGATTGCGGTCGCACCTCCTTCCTACTCGATATCTCCGCAGGGCGATGCCTCGATTTCGGCCGCCGACAATTTCCTGCTCCAACGGTGAAGGTGAATAATGGATCTAGGGTTCGGTCTGTACCATTCTCCTTCTTCCTCATTTTGATTTTCTTCCTCTTTTGTTTCCTGATATTATCTTCCTCATATATGCGTATTATGACTTCTTCCTCCTTTTTTGGTGATTACGAAGCTTCTTTTTTCTGATTTTCACTCCATCTCTCTGGTAAAAAATTTCCTCCAACTTTTTTTTTGGATTTCAAAACCAGTATATCGATTTCAAAATTTCTCTCTGTAGAGCCCCATTATTGACAAACCGAAGCCTACACGACTTAAGGGTAATTAACTTTTTCTCCAACATATATTGTGTGTTCAAATTATTCAACTTTTGTGGGAGGGCGTTTAAGCGAACAATTATATTCTTGAGATTTTAGGAGTATTCTGGAGAACGAAAAGTTCTATGATTAATTGTTACTTACTAATTTTGAACAATTGAAATTTGGAGATGATACAAACTATCACACAATCTTTTTATGTTTAAAATGTTATTTTTATGATGTTACATTTTGGATGCACATATAACGTCTGACTGTAACTAAAATATTTTAGTGTACACATAATATTTAGGTACACATAGTCAAACTTGGTATTCACGTAAGATTGGTATATATATATATATATATATCTTTAACTACTATATACAAGAAGTTGTCTTTGGTGCAACAATATAGCCTCATTCTTTTATTCCAATGGCTTAACATATATTATGAAAAAAATGAGAATTTATAAAATATAATGGCTATTTGTGTAATTACACTATATCCCTATAATTAAAATAATGATGAAAATTCATAAAAATCCAAAAGTATTTTAGTAGACCTCCTACACCTACTATGATAGGTTATCATTAGACCTACTTTAAAATGATTTTTTGTTAAAATATAAATGCTTTTGAAAAAAAATGATTATAAAATATTAATTAAAATTTTTGTTTGGAACAAATTTGGAGATGTAAAGAAGGAAAAAAAAGTAGGAATACTGGGCTTTCACTTTGGGTCTCAAGAGTATATATTGGGTTTATTGATAAATTGAAGTATTTTGGAGAACGAAAAGTTCTACGATTTATTGCTATTTAATAATTTTGAACAATTAAATTTTGGAGATGATATAGACCATCACACAATCTTTTTTTATGTTTAAAACGCTATTTTTACGTTGTTTCATTGTGGGTGCGCATATAATATTCGACTGTAAATAAAATATTTTGATGTGCACATAATATTTGAGTACACATAATCAAACTTGATACGCACGTAACATTGCTTTATATATATATATATATAGGTTACAACAAATTTGGAGATGTAAACAAGAGAGAAAGAAGAATAACAAGAAGAAAAAAAAAAGTAGAAACAAAGGCCCAAAATTAAGCTTTCACTTTGGGCTTCAACGGTATATATTTGGTTTATTGATAATTGCAGTCCAAGCTCTTTTACTGAGAATCTCAAGGATTCACTCCAATAAAGAACTTGCGCCACCCGATTTCTCAAACGACTTCAACGGAACGGGCCACCGGAAAACACATCAACGGCGTAGCCCTCTGCAGTGTTAACCCGGGCGCTTCATTCATATCCACCTTATCCCCGCCTCCGGCGACCCTCCACTCGAAGCACTGGATGAGGGCGGCGAGCGCGCCGTGCACAACCAGTAATGCGGCCGTCATCGCCGGGCAACCCCTTCTCCCGCTTCCGAATGGTATCAGCTGAAAATGCTGCCCCCTGACGTCCGCGCCAGCACCGCCGCCATCCGGCAGAAACCTCTCGGGCATGAACTTCTCGGAGCTCGGCCAGTGTTTGGGGTCGCGGCCGATTGCCCACACGTTGACGAAGAGCCTCGTCTTGGCCGGAATGTTGAATCCGTCGACTTCGCAGTCCTCGTGGGACTCGCGGGGAATTAGAGGGGTCGGCGGATGGAGGCGGAGCGTCTCCGTGACGATGGATTTGAGGTAAGGGAGTTTGGGGAGGTCGGTCTCGTCGACCAACCTGGAGTTGCCGACGACCTCATCGAGCTCTGCTTTGGCTTTTTCCATTGAGAGCGGATTGTTTATGAGCTCGGCCATTGCCCATTGCACCGTCAGTGATGTGTTATCGGTTCCCCCGGTGAAGATGTCCTGAACGCAGTAAATGTAAATTATTAGCTTCAAACTTAGGCTCCGTTTGGTTAACTTGTGGTATCATAAGATAAATTGTCCGATTCTATCCTTTTTCGTCCACATTTGAAGACTAGGAGGGGGGAGGTAAATGTAATTTTGAAAGATAGAGGGGTGCAAACTCCCAGGGGAGGTGAAGGTAATTAGCCCTACTGTAGGGTTAATATCGAGTCGAGTTCGAGCGATTTTGGCTCGGCTCGAAATCGGCTTGAAATCGACTTCGAATGGCTCGATTCCAAGCCGGCTCGAAATCGAATCGAGTTGGCTCGAAATCAAATCGAGCTGAGCCAAAATCGAATCGAGTTGGCTCGAAATCAAATCGAGCTGAGCCAAAATCGAATCAAGCTGGCTCGAAATGGAGCATTTTTTTTTCTCTTTATTTATAGTTGGCTTGAAATTAAATTAGGAGACATCAAAATTTTAGCAAATAAAACAATTAATGCCTTCAATATTTTTATTTAGGTTTAAAATTTAGTATTTTTAATTTTAAAACAATAACATATTAATAAATTGACTCGAAATCATTTTCGAGCTGATTCAAATCATATTTCGAGCGATTCAAATCATATTTCGAGCGATTCAAGGCTGGCTCAAAATCGACTCGAAATCATTTTCGACTCAAATTGAGTCGAATTAATTGTAAACGATTCCGATTTGACTCAATATTCGATCGATTTTCGAGCGACTTTCGAGTTTCGAATAATATGCTCAGCCTTACCCTACTGCATTGTGATTACATTCAACTAGTTGACGAAAAAACTAAGGAAAAAAAATACTCACCCGAACGAAAGCTTTGACATTATTTCGTGTAAGCCTGATCTCCGCACATTGATCCTCGGAAATATCCATCAAAATATCAAGCAAATCCTTCTCCTTCAAAACCTCTTCTTCATTATTTTCCACTTTCCTCCTCCTCCTCTTCTCCTCCTTCTCCTTCATGATTCTCTCTATCAACCCGTCAAATCTCCTGTGCAAATCCTTCAGCCTCTTAGCATACCCCTGCAAATCCAAGTTCTTGCAGAACCAGACATAATCCGAAAGGTTGAATTTTCCCAACAGCTCCGTCGTCTCCATTACCAGTTTCTTCGCCTCCTCCGCCTCGCCGTCGGTCCCGGAGCACCTCCGGCTGACGGCCATGCGGCTGGTGACATTGTTCGTCATCCTCGTCATCTCCGCGCCGACGTCGACGGCGGCGCCCTCTTTCGCTCTGGCATGCAGCTCCTCGAGGAGCCGCCGGAGCTCATCCCGGCGGATGGGGCGGAACTGTTCCAGCGTTCGGTTGCTGAAGAGCTCCAGCATGTAGAGACGCTTGGTGAAGCGCCAGAAGTCGCCGTAAGGGGCGAATGAGAAGTTGGAGGATCCGTACGTGAGGAGGGAGACGGCCTTGGTGATTGGTCTGTTGGAGAAAGAGGTGTCGTGGGCTTTGAGAAACTCTCGGGCGGCGGCGGCGGAGGAGGCCACGACGCAGGGCACGGAGCCGAGGCGGAGCGAGAAGATGGGGCCGAGGCGGAGCGAGAGGCGGTGGAGGGATCGGTGGGGGACGGCGGTGAGGAGGTGGAGGTGGCCGATGATGGGCAGGCGGGGAGGGGACGGCGGGCTGAGCGGGAGGCGGGGACGAAGGAGGCGGAGCAAAGGGAGGAGGAGGAGGAGTAGAGGTGGGATGAAGAAAAGGAGTGATGTGGGGTAATGTCTTAGGTCTTGGTCGTTGTTGTAGGGCTGCATGTTTGCACTTTTGGATGATTCTTATATAATTGTGAAGAGTAATATGCATGTTCATGGATATATATAGGCTCAGGGGCGGATCTAGGGGGGGGGGGGGTGCGGGCCCCGCCAAATATTTTGCAAAAGTAGATTGTGGATTTGGATTACTCTCTTCGAGGCGGTGAATTTTGACTGCTTGCACGTCAAAAACGGTGACAAAATGAGTGAGAAACAACTCCGATAAGATGAAAAAGCTTTGGCTAGAAATCGAAAGACAATGTCTGGCCGCCCTTATTGAACTTTCTGGATCCCGCCAAACATTTTGCAAAAGTAGATTGTGGATTTAGATTCCTCTCTTCGAGGCGGTGAATTTTGACTGCCTACACGTCAAAAACGGTGGCAAAATGGGGGAGAAACAGCTCCGATAAGATGAAGACGTTCAAAAAAACAAGTTTTTGCTGGAGAAAGACAATGTATATCCCTCCCTTATTGAACTTCATGGATCCGCCCCTAATAATTAATAGGCTCTCTTTGGTTTGAAGGGGTATAGATGGAATGCAATTGTAAATTTTAATTTCTCTCAAAATTTAATGCAATAAGTAGATATTACAAGTAGGCACTATTTGCAATTATTTTTAAGGCTTTTATGCTCCTAGTTTTATCTTGTATTTTTAAAAACGAAGATAATGATGCAAAAAGTGGCACTGGGAAAAACAATGTCGTACATGATTAACTTAAATAGGGTTTCCTACCACTTTATTACTACTTAAGAAAATAAATTAAATTAAATTATGAAAGCATTGTAAGGTGATGCAATCTCTTTTCTTTTGTCTTCTTCTTTCTTGAGTAAATATAAAGTTATGGAAAGCATTTGCCGCTTCTTTTGCGGTTTAATTGCTTGGAGATTCGTTGCGTGAAGATTTGTATTAACGGCTTTATTTAGGGCTGATATCGAGTCGAGTTCGAGTGATTTGTGCTATTTTGATTTCGAGTCGAGCCGGCTCGACTAGAAATGGCTAGATTCCGAGCCGGCTTGAAATCGAAACGAGCCTTCTTTAAATCGAGCAATTTTCTTTTTATTTCTAGTTGGCTCAAAATTAAATTGGGCAACCTCTAAATTTAGTAAATGAAACACTTAAAGTCTTCCCTCTTTTTATTTAAGTTTAAATTTTAGCGTTTTTAATTTTAAAATAATAATATATTGATAAATACATAATATTTTTAATCAATTCGAGCTAGTTCGAATCATATTTCGAGCGATTCAGGGCTGACTCGAAATAAGATTCGAGTCAAATTGAGTCGAATCAAATATAACCGATTTCGATTCGACTCAATATTTGAGTGATTTTGGAGTTCGCTTGCATTTAAAATAGTGTAAATGAAATACACTTGTAATTTTCTATTTGGTTCCAATTTCATCAATAGAGTAATCTATTCTTTGACAAACTTTATTCGTGCACTATTCTCTTCGTACGGGCCGCGTACCAAAAAAAAACCTAAGAAAGTTTCTTTCTGTCTTACTATAAATGGAATATATGAAGGAAGGTTTGAAGGAATCAGACAGAATTGGATGTTGGAAGTATTTTCCATGGGATAATTAGGTTTTACAGTTTTGACTTCGCTCTGGATTCCTTATTGTGAATGAGCTATTGACCGAAGCATCTTAGACCGTTGCCCATAGAGCTCTCACGGTTCCGGTTCTACTAAGACCGTGAACCGAACCGCTAAGGTAACGGTTCTTCAAATTAGAACCAAAATCATATTTGGTTTGACCGGTTCCGGTTACGTACGGTTCCAGCATAATTTTTGGAACCGTCGTGTTAACGGTTCCGATTCAACAAGAACCAAAGCCAAATCGGCCAGTAACGGTTCGGTCCGGTTCTATGCGGTTCGGTCGGGTTCCAATCGGTTCTATGTGTTATAGTTTTAATCATTTTATAACTCTATAATTTGAGTCATTAGACGTATTGACAAAAATTATTATCTCTTTAAAAATACATATTTGGAAAGCGAAATTAGAATTCGAATGGTTTGAACAATAATTTTATGACTTTTTAAGTCATGTTAAAATTGAACTAATACAGATATGCATGCAATAATATCTAATTTGACACACTGAATAGAAAAAATGGGTATTATTGTATGATCACAATAAACCTGATCCGAAAAATTAATAATCATAAACATGGTTGTTAGCATGGTGGATAACAAGTATCACTGTAATACTCGATGCTCAGCAAAAATAATCGTTTTATCGAAGTAGTTGGGGAATGATAAACATAAACATGCATAAAATAGAGAATATAATCATCAACAAAATTAAATAATCATCGCCAAATATCATCTTTGTATGCTGACAGGGTCCATCATTGAGTACGACTGCAATCAGACGGATGATATTGATATAGTCGTATAGATAATAAATATATATTGTTAATATCATAAAAATAATAATATATATTATAAAGAATAATAATATATGTTTAGAATAATATTCCAAATGATTACTTAATATCTTCCTTAACTTTGTACAAAATTTGTAATGGTGTACTATCAAAGTCTTTTTTGCATCTTTCAAGTCTTTATTGGTCTACCCTCCCCCGTTTAACATGCCTAGTGACTAAACTCTCACAACGCCTAGTAGGTGCCTCTAATGGTCTTCTTTGTACGTGCCCAAACCATCTTAGTTGAGCTTCTCGCATCTTATCTATATTCATAAGGGTGACTAAATTTTATGCTGTCCGTCTACCTAACACAATCCTCATCATTTTTCATCCGGGCTTAGGACCGACATAGACAAATTTAAGCGTCACACAACACCAACTGTACAAAATGATTACCATATATGAAGCACATACATACTAGTCTTAGGAATTATATGATGGATGGTAGTGGTTGAAAACTTTATTTCACTTATTTTTATGCTAATTTATTCCAAAGGTTTAATTATTTTCTATAATGTTTCATTTTACCTAAAATAATAATATATTTTGTTATACTATTTATCAATATTCTTTTCAATTATTCTATACGATTAAGGCTCCATTTGGCGCGGCGTTAGCGGTCATGAACGTAGTGGTTATGAACCGCCGTTCGTGAATATCTAACCTCACGTAAGAAATTTCATCACTTTTATGTTCAAATTTTTTTTTCTTGGTGGCGGTCATAACCTAAGTGCACAAACGTGACGTTGGTTATGTGCACATAAATCAAAATGAATTCTTTGGGTCTGCCCTCTCTGATGTCTTTGGCTTTGATTTGAGGGCATGATTCCGCAGCAAACGTGACGGTATAGGTGGCCACTATTTCAGTGGTACTCTGTGAGCAACCACTTTGTGCATTTATTGTCAAAGGTTAGGTCTTTCTCCTCTGAGAGAAGCCACTTTGTGCATAGTGCCAAAGGTTAGGTTTGTTTCCAATCTTCCCTCGCCCATACCCCCAATGATTGGGGACTATATGGGTTCTGTTGTTGTTGTTGTTGTTGTTGTTGTTGTTGTTGTTGTTGTTGTTGTTGTTGTTGTTGTGGCGGTCATAACCTAAGTCATGCCAAAACATACATTCTATGATTGGTGACATCTTTGTCTAAACTCTGCAGAGCAAAAACACCGCGCCAAACTGAGTCTAACTAATAACTAAAGTAATTGTCAATCACAGTTGTTTTGTAATTCTAATTTTACCTTTTTAGTCAAATATATACATGAGAATGTTATTTTTAGTTATCTTTATTCAAGAAATGTCATTGGATAAAAATGATAGTTAAAATCTCTGCACAGCGAGGGTCCGGGGAAGACTCCCACCACAAGGGTAAAAATGTTACCATCATAGAATGCGTGTTTGGCATGACAACGGTTACCGCCACCACCAAGAAAAGAAAAGTAGTTTTGAACATAAAAGTGATTGAATTTTCTTACGTGAGGGCAGACATTCACGAACGACAGTTCATAATCAACGCATTTATGAACGCCACCACCGTGCCAAACGGAGCCTTTGGCTCAGTTTGGACGCATGAAAACGTTTATGACCGCCATCAAGAAAAAAAAAAACTAATTTTGAACATAAAATTGGATGAAGTTCCTTAAGTGAGGTCGGACGTTCACCACTGTGTTCATGACCGCCACCGCCGTGCCAAACAGAGTCTTTATCTGCATCTATTTACATTTCCTTCATAGATTTAAACATATCATTGGCCAAATGAGAAACTGCATTAGCTCTGTCAACATCCCTCTCTCTAATGGATTCGTGGGCGAAAGCAAGGAGAAGAGAAAGAGTTTATCAAGTTATCTCATGGATTACGTAGCGGGGAAAACAAGGAATCCTCAAGGGCGGAAATGAATCCCCCCGTGAGAAGAAGTACGAGGGAGAGGAGAAGCTTCCCCCAACGGATTAGAGGGTGAGAGCAAGGAGAAGGGGCGGCAAAGTGTGCGCACACGATTTTCCTGCCGGAGAGGGGGCGGCGGGCACCAAGGGGCGGCTGGAGTATGCGGGCTGCATCCGGGGACGGGCAGGCGGCACGTGCGATCGGGTGTCGGGTTTTGCCCAGAGGGAGCGTAAAGGAGGTGGGACTGCGGTTAGAGGGGAAGAGTAGGCGATATTTGATTTTATTGTGCTCCAGGGAGCTGCGAATATCGCTAATGGGACTGCTAATATAAATCCTTGCTCTATATGTCTTCATATTTCTTCCTTGCTCAGATGACTTCATATTTCTTCCTCTCTATGGTGATTTATAAATACTCCAATCTAGAGTGGAAAATCAATATAGAGTGCTGAGGGAAAAATTTCTATTCAAGATGACAACAACATTGCTCTGATCCAAGATGGCTGACACCACAATCAACAAGAGAGAAATTTCCTATTCAGCCTTCAGCTGAAGGGTAGCCATGAGCTCTTCAAGGAGTTCTATGCATGTCTTTCAAAATGCAAATGAGATCAATCATGTACGACAAATTGCGATAAGTCAAACGATAGTTCATAACCACCGCGTTCACAATCGCCACTGGCGTGCCAAACGGAGCCTAAGTCTGTGTGAGAAGAGCATAAATAATACTATAAGTTTTGCAGTAGTGCTGCAGCTTTTAGGTTCGGAGCGGTTCCACCTTCCACCAAAAACCGATCCATAGCGGTTCAATTTTGAATTTTGAGAATTGGGACCGACCCATATACCCAAGATATAAAACGGAGTCCAAACTAAAAAAAAATAAGCTCCGGTTCCCAGTTCTACCTATGTTTTAATTCATTTATTTTCTCTTCAATTTTAAATCAGAACGGGTGTAAGACTCTTTTTTGTTAATGGACTTGCACGATGCATAGAAGGAGACATGTCTGCCCTTATCGTGATCTGAAACCTCAGAATTTGTTCATTGATCGAAGAACCAACGCATAAAATCCGGTTTCGGGTCGGTTTTTGAGTACCCAAACACAGGAACCGAGAATCAAACCGATTACCCAGTTCTACTTATTTTTGGAACCGGAACCGAACCGAGACACGCGAGTATCGGTTCGATCTCGGTACGGTTCTTCGGTTATTTTTGCGCGCGATGACGTCAGTGCTTGACCCAGATTGGCACCCTCTGCAAAATCATTTTTGTTATGGTAGTTATCGAGTGACAGCCAAATACGACGCCACTCCACGTCACTGCCTGGCTGGCGAAAATTTTCTGTGAGTTACACGCACGGGGAGGACCGTGGGGGAAATACAAAATCCTCCTATGTTTTCTATTTTTTTACAAAATAAATCACGAAATATTGATCTATGTATTTTTACGCACATTTTAAGTACACATATGACTATATTTTGGAGTGAAAATACAACTGTAAAAAGGTCCTATTTTTGAACTAAAAATCGAGTCTATTTTTTGAACTAAAATCCAGTCCATTTTTACAATCAATAAAAATCCAGTTATATTTTTGAACTAAAAAAGATCCCCCACAGATCTCCCGTGCGTTTAACTCACAGAAAATTTTCTCGGCTATAATGCCAATTATATTAAGATAATTATAACATTTAATTTCATATGGCATATTTACATTATATTCTGATATTTAAATTATACTTTTATATTTAGATAATTTCTTTTTTTACTTCTATTTATTATCACGAGTGACAAGGCAAGGGGGGCCGTGCGGGCGGCGGCATTCGGCAGGTGCGGCAACATTCGGCGGGGGCGACATTCGGCAGGGGCGGCGACATTCGGCGGGGGCGGCGACATTCGGCGGGGGGGACATTCGGCAGGGGCGGCGACTTTCGGCGGGGGCGACATTCAGCAGGGGCGATGAATTTCGGTGGGGGAGATCTATATTTATATACGTATATATAAAACTTAATTCAATTTTGTTCAACAAAAATCATATGTTGTGATGGTTGTCATCTTTGCTTGACATAGTGAAAACCTGGGTTCAATTCTCACAATTAACAATTTTTTGTGAGATTAAAAAACGGGTCATATGACACTCATTTTTCAATAAATTTAGGAGTAAAATCATAATTTCATGTTGTAGGATACTCTACACCTTCATAGTTTTAGGTCAGCCCCTAGTAGGTTTAGAAGACCTATGAAAAAGTGGAGAGAGAGAGGGAGCGGTTTGATCCGACGGTTGATGAAATATCATGCCAGATTCGACAGCCGTAATCATTTCAACGACTTTAAACTTCATGGGTTTGATATTTCTTTATATATGGTAAAGATATTGCACTATATTTTAGAAATGATAGAAATAAAATTAGATAGATATAAGAAGTCTAACATTGTAGATTTCTTTAATATATAGTTATATACTATCTATATAATTGGAAGAGTAATAAAGGATTGAAGGTATTCTTTTTAAACTTCTGGGCTGCACCACCAGAGTCCGTACCAACTGCGGCTAACCCCATCGCAAATGCAGAGCATTCTCCGTGCGGCGGGCGGAATTTTTTTCAAACATGCCGGCTGTAAGAAAAATGATGCTAAGTTGATTGTGTTACCAATTGGATTTCATTATGTTTATAATAAATAGTAGGGAGTTATACATGGACAAGTGTCCTATTTGCCGACTTAAAACATGAAAACATGAAATCAGGTAAACTTATGTAAAGATCAAGGGTCGGGATTGCCTGGCACGGTTTCCTCGTCGCTGGATACATATTCTTCATCGCTGAGCTCTTCCTCGCTGGAATTTCCGTCTGGTTCTTTGCCAGATTTCTCGTGCCTCGCGTACTTCTCGCAGTATTCTGAAAGGCGAAGAAAAAAATTATATATATACACATAAAAGCAAGCAGGCTGAGATGGCTTATATGAAGCATATTGATTCTTTTAAAGAGATTTCTAGAATGTTTAGTAGTAAAGATGTATTGGAGAATTGCATAGAGGAATAGTCAAACTCCAAGAAGTTTATGTAGAAATATGTACTAGATATAGATTCCTGCCTGCAACTAATTGATTTTAGGTTGAATGCTCGTAATTTAAAATAATAACAAAGCAGATTAGCCAATGGCGCATACTCACATGTTGTCCTTTTTAAAATGCTAAAATGTCATTAGACCTAACATGTGAGGGCATGTGTTGAGAATATAGTTTCCTATCTACAAAAAAGGGTGATGTTATATGCATGTCATTTTCGTCTACGTGCTGTCCAAGGATAAATGCAGGCCAAACTAAAAAATCATAAGAAGTTGTGAACTCATAGAAGCTTGGCCTGCACATAACAATTATCAATAGATTAGGGGTCACTCCACCTAAAACCAAGTTGGTTTTAGGTTCCAAATTGGTTTTAGTTTTGATTCTTACAATCTAAGGGCTCGTTTGGCATGGTGGTGACGGTCTTGAATGTGGTGGTTATGAACCATCGTTCGAGAACGTCTGACCTCACTTATTAACCAAGTCCAAGGATTATCATCTCAGCCGTAGAATACGAGCACATGGATCGTCATCTTAACCATTTACTTGAAGCACACGAATTACAATCTCAGTCATCCAATATGAACGCATCTCAACGGTCCAAGAAGAAGCACACGGATTCATTCATTTATTACATTTATTACAGAATAATATTCTCTCTCTCTCAATGTATCCTATATAAACACCATTTGATGTACAATGTTATTCATTCAAGGAAAATACATTTTGTCTACCTCTCTTCTCTACTTCTCTTTTCAACTTGGTGTCAGAGCGAAGATCGCATCTCATACTCTCATCTTCTTTATTGGAGACGAAGCACTTCATCTTTTTTCCCACCAATATGGTTACATCGCCTTCTTCTTCCTCTTCCTCTACCACCTCCATCGTTTCTCCATCTCTTGCGGTCACCATTCCTACAACCGCGCACCACTATTTATCTCTTAAACTTACTTCCAAAAATTTCCTACTTTGGCGAGCACAAATCACTCCATTTCTACGTGGTCAACGCCCACTTCGCTTCGTTGATGGGTCTTTTCCTTGTCCAACTGATCCTACTGAAGCAGTCACATGGCAAGAGCAAGACGCCGCCCTTATGAGCCTTCTTATTGCATCTCTCTCCGAAGAAGTGCTTCCCTTAATCCTCGATCAACCGACAAACAAAGATATGGACACCATCATAAAAAGATACAGGTCCTCCTTTGGCACTCGTCTTATGAATCTTCATACCATGCTTCAAACTCTTGAACAACAACCCGAAGAATCGATTTCAACTCTCCTACAACGTGCAAAGCGCATTGCAGATGAACTCGCTGCTACTGGACGACCTCTTCTTCCCAAGGATTTCAATCTTCATATTTTTCGAGTCTTACGGTCAGATCTACAAAATATAGTTCCCACTTTACTATGTCGAGAAACTTCTCCCAACTTTACAGATATCAGTGACATCCTTGCTAGCCATGAGTTTCTCCGCTCGACAAAGAAACTGATAGTCTCCACCTCTCCGGATTCTCCCGATGTACATCTTACTCACCGAAATAATACATACAATGATCGTGGGCGTGGTCGTGGTCGCGGTCGTGGCACTCGCGGCCGTGGGGGCCGATCTTTTCAACATACTAGTCGAGGTGAACCATGGTGCTCTCTTTGCAAACAGAATAATCACTCCACTCAGAACTGTTATTATCGGCATACCTCTCACCCTCATCACCATCACATATCCCCACCATCCATCTCCACCCACAGTCCACCACACCATCCCTTATAACCAACCATATAACCCACCACTCTTACTCACTCCTCACCCATCCACCGCTCTCACATGGTACCCAGATACTGGCGCTTCTCATCATGTCACTCCAGATCTTCAATCATACTCCCCTTATGATTCAGCAATGGTAAGGGTCTCTCTATAGCCCAAATTGGAAATACTCAATTCTCTTCTCCTACCTCTTCTCGTTCATTTTATTTATCCAACTTCTTGCACGTCTCATCTATATCTAAACGTCTTCTTTCAGTCCAAAAATTTGCTAAAGATAATAATGTTTATTTTGAATTTCACCCTTCTCATTTTCTTGTGAAGGACAAGGACACCAAGGCAACCCTCCTGTCAGGACCGAGCAATAATGGCCTGTATCAACTCAATTTTGCCCCTCCCTCCCCTTCTGTTGCTATTGTCGAGCGGACTACCATGAACGGTTGGCATAGCCGCCTAGGACATCCACATGAAAAGGTTCTCCATTTTATGATGAACACCAATAAATTACCTTGCAAATCAACAACTCTAAAGTCTCTCTGTTCTGCTTGTCAATTAGGCAAATATCATCGCTTATCTCTTCCTCTCTCTCATTCTCGAAGCCTTTTTCCATTAGATCTTATTTACAGGTGATGTATGGGGTCCATCCCATACCCCTTCAATAGACGGGTATCGTTATTATGTAATTTTTCTTGATGACAATACAAAATATCTTTGGTTTGATCCAATGGTTCGCAAATATAAAGTATTTGATATTTTCATTCGTTTTAAAGCTTTGGTTGAGCGGCTTTTCTCTCGTCCACTTAAAACCTTACAAACTGATTGGGGAGGAGAATATCGCACCCTTCCTCTTTATTTCCAAAAACTTGAACTCGCATTGCCGCTCCCCACACTCATGAGCAGCAATGTGCCATATCTCCATCAACACATTACAGAAGCAGGCCTCTCCCTTCTCGCTGAGGGATCTGTTTCTCAAAAATACTGGCACTTTGCCTTTGAAACTGCAGTTTTTCTTATAAATCGCATGTCCTCATCATCTTCATTCAACCTCTCTCCCTTTCAACTAGTCCACCATAAAACCCATAATTATAATTTCCTCCGAATCTTTGGGTGCTTGTGTTTTCTTCTCTTACGACCTTACAATCATCATAAGATGGATTTTTGATCCACACCATGTGTCTTTTGGGGATACAGTCGTTCTCACTCTGCATATCGTTGCTTAAACCTTCAAAATAACCGACTTTATATAGCACGACATGTACGGTTTGATGAAACTTCATTCCCTTTTACTACCTTTTATCAACCTTCAACTCCAACTTCTGAATCTTTAACCAAAACGCATCCTTCCCCCTGGGCCGCAATTCCTATCCAACCACCACAATCAATAACCTTCCCATCCCCTCCAGATAATCCTCCATCTTCTCATGAGCATACACCCAACAAACCTCTCTCACCAAACCTTATGATAACTTCACCATCATCAAGTACTACACCACCACGCCGTACACGAGCTCTTCAAGACATCTATAACTTTACCAATCCACATCCTATAAATGCCTTAAATATCCAAATACCCTCTGCATCTTTCAGTGATATTACTATTGAACCAACCTGTTTCACTCAGGCCAATAAACACTCTGAGTGGAGGATTGCCATGCGCAACGAGTTCAATGTGTTCAAAATGGGACATGGTCTTTAGTCCCCCTCCCCTCCAATAAAAAATTAGTCGGCTGCAAATGGGTATATCGTATTAAGCGCAGAGTTGATGGCTCCATTGAGCGTTATAAGGCACGACTTGTTGCCAAAGGGTTCCACCAACAACCCGGTCTTGATTACACAGAAACATTAAGTCCTGTAGTTAAACCAACTACAATTCAAAGCATGATTTCTATTGTAGTCTCGCAAGGGTGGCCTATTGATGCATCCTTCGTCGCATCCTAAGTCATGCATTTTATTTTTCAGCTTTTATTTTTTTAGCATGTATTTCTTTTATGCATTATCTGTTTTAAAATTTTGAAGTTGGTCGGCTCATCGGTTTGACCGCCCGATGAGACCCTGAATAAAAAGGTCCGGTAATTTAGGTAGTACGGACGCAAAAAGCAATCTTAAAGTATTTAAAGAATGCATAAAATTAATAGAAGGCAATTTCAGACAAATCAATATAAACCCAAATCAAGAAGTTAATGAAGTGTTGTTTTAGAAAGAATTCTGTCAGCAATATTTGGAAAGTGATGTTTTAGAAAGGATTTAATTTGAGAATATTATTTGGCAGCCTAGCCAAGCTTGGAAAATGAATTAATGGGAGAAAATCATGGATTTCCCCTATTAATAATCCTCCTACAGTGAAGAGAAGACAGCCTGGGTAAAACAGAGGAACGACATTCCTGTCGCTCCCTCTATAATACCGGCAAAGCCCACTCCCGAAGAGCCACCGCCACCCTCCCTCGTCTTCCCTGGTGACGCCTGTTAGCCTTCGTATCACCGCCGAAGAAGCTTCAGCAGACCCTAGAGGTTCACAGGCGGCCCGACGGGACCTCTCCCTGCCGCACGCCGCACGCAGCGCCGCTGGTCCGACCCGTCCTCCTGAGTCTTCCGACGTGTCCTCCGTCGGTTAGGTCGTCGACGACTTCACTCCTGACTCCGGCGACCTGCTCGACTGACGTCGACATCGAGCCAAACCTTCCGTCAGTCGGTTCTGCATCTTCCGATCGCCAAACAGCCGCTGGCCCTCCTGCACCTGGACTGAACCGGCTCCTTCCTGCTGGGTAATTTCACCTCACGAATGCACCTTAACATAGCTTAATTTTATGCGTCTAAATTAATTAAAGCTTGCTTCGAACGTTCTGACTGCCTTTATTGTCTCTTATTCATAAATTATTGTCTGTGGTTTATGCTTGTGGATGTGCGAATCTCGCAACGATTCAACTCATAAAGCGCTCAAAGAGTTTTCTCTCAAATAACGATTAACGGATTTGCGAACTTCAACGTTGGAAAGTGATTTCGCGCGTCAAATTCGATTTGGCCGCTCGGCCTATTTTCAAACTTAAAAATAAATTCAACTTTTGTTTTCAAATCCTAATTTTATTTTATAATAAATAAAATCTTTCGCTTAAAAATATTTAACTTTAAGACCCTGAATCCGAGTCTACATCACCTATCCGACAACTTGATGTCCAAAATGCCTTTCTTCATGGTTCATTAACCGAAGTATATATGTCTTAACCTCCTGGGTTTGAGGACTCTACATTCCCGACTCATGTATGTCGACTACATCGCTCCTTATACGGATTAAAACAGACCCCTCGAGCTTGGTTTCATCGTTTGTCTGTTTTTCTTCTACAAATGGGATTCACTGCCCCCCAAGAATGATCCCTCTCTATTTATCCTCCGGCGGGGCCTCCTAACTACTTATATTTTGATTTATGTGGATGACCTCCTGCTTACAGGGAATGACCCTACACACATAAATCAAATTTTAAAGGATTTATCTCGCGAATTCTCCATCAAAGATTTGGGACATCTGCACTTCTTTCTCGGAATTGAGGCCATCAAACATCCTAAAGGATTACTCTTATCACAATCTCGCTATATTCGAGATTTACTATATCGTCAAACACCAATGGCTCCAAGCACCAATAAGCCACTCGATTCAGGGGGTGCGCTCCTATCTGATCCAACCCAATATCATTCTATTATGGGCGCCTTACAATATATTACCTTAACTCGTCCAGATGTTTCCTTTGTTGTGAATCGTGCATGTCAATATATGCACTCACCAACCGAGGATCATTGGATTATGGTCAAACGCATTTTGCGGTATCTCAAAGGCACCACTACACATGGGCTCCTCTTTGAACGTTCTACCTCTCGCTGTCTTCAAGCATTTTTTGATGCAGACTGGACAGGAAATACTGATGATCGTTGCTCTACAAGTGGCTTTGTTGTTTTTCTTGGCCCCAACCTCATCTCTTGGACCTCTAGGAAACAAGGAACAGTGGCCCGATCATCCACAGAATCTGAGTATAAAGCTCTTGTTGATGCCTCTGCCGAGCTTATATAGATTGAATCTTTATTTCATGAATTGGGGGTACAATTACATGGACCACCCCTTCTTTGGTGTGACAATATTGGCGCAACATATCTCTCAGCAAATCCAGTATTTCATGCCCGCACCAAATATGTTGAAATTGATTTTCACTTTGCTCGAGAACGTGTTGTTGCAAAGAAACTTGTTGTTCAATATATCTCTACTAAAAATCAAATTGTTGGTACCTTCACGAAGCCACTACCGACGGCACGTTTCCAATTTCTTCGCGACAAGTTGAAGATTCGATGTCTAGACTCTCCAACTTTAGGGCTCGACAAGTTGGTTTTAGGTTCCAAATTGGTTTTAATTTTGATTCTTACAATCTAAGGGTTCATTTGGCACGGCGGTGGCGGTCTTGAATGCGGTGGTTATGAACCATCGTTCGAGAACGTCCGACCTCACCTAAGGAACTCCATCCACTTTTATGTTCAAAACTAGGCTTTTTTCTTGGTTACGGTCATAACCATTGCTTGTCAAACATATATTCTATGATGGTGGCGTTCTGTTCAAACTCAAAACATCGAAGCCTAAGTGTTGGATGTAAATGGGTATAATTTGGAATCTGTATTGCCTTGTGGACTTAATATAGATCACAGACCTCTTCACTTAGCACAAATTGATTTTAGGGTTTAGGGTGCTTAGGTTCTAATATAAAATGGGGCCATGCTTCGCCATAAAGAAATGGAACAAAGAGGTGCTTGATAATCTATTTCTCAAGGTGAAACATGTGGAGGAGGTGTCCAAATTTGAGATTGTTTTTCAAACTACTGGAAGGCAGGAAGATAAAATTGCCTTAAAATAAAAGTTTAGGGCCATTTCTTTAAAAAAAATGGTATGGAAGAGCCCTTTGTGTAATCTCTCCATACAAAGAAGCAAGCACTTTGAGTAGTCTACTTCCCGTCACGAAGCTAATCTCTCCGGACGGAATCGGACGTTGTTTCCCCTCAAAGAGAAGCTACCCTAGCTTCGGTGTAAGGGCCTCTTCTGCACCTCATGTTTTTTTATAAATTAAGTTGTATAAAAAAAAACAACCAACTAATCTCTTGAGTTTGCAATAGAGTTCTAACATATATAATCCAGCATCGACCACATCTTCATCTCTACCAACTTCCCAATATGTGTGTGTATATATATATAGAAATAATTACCCGTACCTCCCCTGTAAGTTAGCATAATTACTGAGAGCACCCCTCTTATTTTCGAAATTACAAAAACCTCCCCTAAACTTTTCATTTCATAACATCATGAAAAAAAATTCAGGATTTTTTTGTAATGAAATTGTACACCAATGAGGTTTTTTGTAATGAAATTAAAACTTCAAGGGAAGTTTTTGTAATTATGCTAACTTATAGGAGAGTTTTTTGTAATTTCGAAAATAAGAGGGGTGCTCTCAGTAATTTAGCAAAGTTAGAGGGGTGGTCCCGGTAAATGGCCCTATATATATATACATACATATATATACGAGTGCCCGACAAGGGGCTCCGCCCCTACGGCTAAGCGTGACAATACCTGGCCGGCGACGGCGGGCTTCGCCCGCCACCAGCACGATGTTGTCGGGCGGCCTTCGGCCGCATCCAGGTCAGCCGTGCCGATCTCGTACAAATCATCCTCGATGAATGCCCGGAACTCCTTGGAAGGACAATTATGATTAGGCGAGTAGGATTGTTTGCAGCGGTAGCACAGACCCTTGCTCCGCAAGTCATTGTACTCTTGGTTAGAAAGGAGGTGAGTGGGGATATGATGGTTGTTGTGTGGGCCCATAATGGTTGGCCGAGGAGGATGGGGTGGCAGTGGTGGAGATTTAGACGGGGGAGAAAAAATATGGTTGGTAGGGAGGGTTGGAAGGAGGCGACGGGAAAGGAGGGTCCCCAGACGTCGCCATGAATTCGGCTTCCACTAGTGGAGAGGTCCATGGCTTGGTTGACAGTTAACGGTTGCAGGGTGCGGAAGCGGGCTCGGATGTGGGGTTGTAAGCCGTGCATGAAGTAGACCAAGTAATGGTCGGGTGGAATACCAGGAACATAGGTGACCAACTCTATGAATGCATCAACGTACGAATCAATGGGGCCGGTCTGACGGAGTCCGCAAAGGCGCTCGATCATGGAGCCGTAGTAGTGGTGATCATACCGCTGAATGAGGGCCTTTGTGAGAGCTATCCAGGTGCTGTGTCTGGGGAGTCTGTTGAATGTCAAAAAATTGTTCGGCGCGGGCAATCCACCCAAGGGGGTCAGTCCTGTTGAATGTGGGGATGTCGAGGCGCGGGAGCTGCGGAGGCAATCCCGTCAATGCGGGATCTTCGGGGGCCAATGTGCTGGGGGATCCCAAGGCAGAGGCAGCAATAGGCCCAGAGTTCTGGACGGGTTGTAAGTTGTGGAGCATGGTCATAATCGACGTGAACTGCTCGGTTTGGGCCACAAGACGAGAGTTGATTGTGGTGAGGGCGTGCTCGAGGGATTCCACGCGGGATTCCATCCGGGCCTTTGGCATATGAAGAAGAGTTCGCAGGAGCTGGAGGGGCGAGAGGGAGCACAGGAGCTGGCTGGATCTGGCGGCGAGGAGAGCCGGGAAGAAGACAGCTGGTCGACACAATTTCGCAGCGGCGGTGAGGTCGGCTGGATCTGTTCCCATCGGACGGGATCTGGAAGGATGGAAGAAGATGTGTGCTGCAGACGGCCTGGATCTGACTGGGCTTGTTGTTGTCGAGCGCCGACGGAATCGATTGTAGACGAGCGCTGCGGATGGACTGGAATCGATTGCTACCGACAGAATCGATTGTTGATGTCAACAGCGGCAGACGGGCGCTGCCGACGGATCTGGCGATGTGGTCGACCCGGTGCTGGAGCGAGAGCGGAAACAGGGAAGATGGAAGGTGGCGCAAGCGAGAACGGGAACTGGCGGAGAAGTTGTGGACGGCGAGGGATGGATCCAACATCGATGTTGACTTCGGCGAAGGTAGCGGAGGAAACCTAACGGTACATGATGCAAGCGGGGAGGCGAGGCCGAACCAAATGTTACGAAGGGGAAAACACTTGCACTAAACGGAATAACTGGATACAATCACGAGGTATGTTTGTGCCCAACTTCAAGAGGCTGCTTCCTCCTAAAAGCTCCTCTCCAAATGAGAGATCTCAAACCCCAAAGATAAACCTAACTCCCAAACCACCTCCTTATATAGGGAGGGGGGCTCACATGTCAAAACCCTAACGCAAACAATTTCAAATATGAAATACAATAATAATGCGCGCCTGCGTAACATAACCTGATTCGATTTTATAAGGGTACACTATTATCCTTAAGCACAAGTCGGGTGCTGCTGAAAAGAAAGTGGCAGGTGCATGGAATTAAGTATGCACAACTCTGAGAGTCAGGAAGTACCAGTCACCAGATTTGGCAAAAATGTAAAATGACCATTCTAGCTGTAAATTTTTTTGCTAGATCTATGCATCTTTTGATTCCGAATCTCAGAGTCTGTATACCTGCATGCTGAGTATCATATGCGAGATAGGTGCCTCCTTAGGGGAACTCATCCTTGTATTTCCAACTCTTCACTTCGTATTTTCCTCGTTGAGAAAATGCATGTGGGAAGACCAATGTTAGAGGATATGTTCCTTCGGCCTAATCTCAAGTGTGAAATTGCTGGTGTTGTAGGGCGCCATCATATTTGCCAATTGAAAGGATAACCTGCGTCTGCTTCATATAGACCCTTATCATATCCTACAGATCTTGAGTGGATTTTAGTATGAATTTTGTTTTGCCGTGTACCTACACCGCACATTGTTCAACTTCCCGAAGGAAGCCGCATTCACCCGGTGTTTCACGTCTCGCAGCTACGTCGGGTAGTGGGCGACCACCCAACGCTGGACCACATACCAAGCGATCTGGAGTATGCTGATGCCACTCCCACATATCCACACCGCATTCTAGACCGCCGACACCATTTGCCCGGCGACGCGGAACCGGGGGAGCTCCTCGTGGCATGGCAACACCGTCCCCCGTCTACCGCTACGTGGCTTTTACGGGATGATTTTCGCCGGCAGTTTCCCGACTTTTGCCTTGAGGACAAGGCAAATTTTCCAGACGGAGGTATTGTTACGGATATTCATGGAGACGACCAACCATGGCGGGTGTACACGCAACGAGCAAGTGCGGTGCAGCCCGGGGACGGCAATACTAAACCGGACCAAGGGGAGACCATGGAGGGGCCGGCGGTAGTGGGGCCATAGCGGACCGGCGAATGCGGAAGGATATTATTTCGTTTCCTAATTATCATTTCCTAATTTATTTATTTCCTAATTTATCATTTCCTAATTTATCATTTCCTAATTTATTTCGTTTCCTTTTTATGTATGTCCTATTCAAATGTTTTCTATTTGTATGTGGTCTTCCCCTCCTATATAAAGGGGCTGATTTTATGTTGTATGCATCTTGGAAGTAATATCAAAGGGTTGCTCCCTTGTTCTTCGTTTCTACCCTGTCTCCATCTCTCTCTCTCCCCACCGCCGGCTCTCCCCCTAGTCCGGATTCTCTCTAGCGGTAATATTTGGTCCGACCTGCCCGTCCGCCCGCTATCGTAGCCGCCGGCCTTTCAACATCACCGCCGACGTCTGCCGTTCCCATCGATCCGCCGCTACCGCCATGGCCCCGTCAACGCGACTTCACCCGGATGCTTCTGGCGCGGATACCTCCGACGAGGTAGTCCAACGTCGCCTCGACGGCCACGATACCCAATTCGCCGCTATCCAGGCCACGCTCCAAGTAATCCTCGCCCGCCTGGAGGCCCGTCCCGCCTCGCCCGCACCTACCACCAGCGGAGGGTGTACCTCCCTTGCCGACGGCGGCTCGCTACTCGGCGCCCCCCCCCCCCCCCCCCCCCCCCCCCGCAGACAGAGATTCCGATGCCACTCACGGGCCGCGGCCCCCTCGCTCTCGCCATTCCAAACTTCTCCGGGGCCGACCCCATGGGCTGGATCGCGAAAGCTGAACAATACTTTGACCTCCACCTCACACCAGAGCACGACAAGGTTGGCACAGCCTTGGTCGGCCTGGATGGCTCCGCCCTCCATTGGGCGCGATGGCTTCGCCAATCTCAGCCCCTCATCTCATGGGGCGAGATGAAGCAAGAGATGGTCCGCCGCTACGAGCCCCGATATGCTGGATCCGCCGTCGAGAGACTTTGCAGCATCCGCCAGTCGGCCGGCCTCGATGCCTACATCGACGAATTCGTCGCCTTGGTCACGCATGTCCCAGGCCTTCCGCCCGACCACTATTTGGGATTTTTTATGCAAGGTCTCCTCCCGTCGATCCGCTCACGCCTCCGCACCCATCAGCCACGCACCGTCTCCGAAGCGCTCGATCTCACGCGTGCCGTCGAGGCCGATCTCGGTGCGCGGCCGCCGCTTCCTACCGGGCCTCCTCCTACTCGGGCACCGCCACCAAGGGACTTCAGCCCGCGACCTCCTCTCCCGGGCGGCCCTCGCCCGGCCCGTCCTCCAAATCCCCACCGCCTCTCCAATGGGGACTATAACGAACTCCGGTGTAAAGGGCTCTGCTTCCGGTGCCGTCAGCCATACTCGCCAAATCATGAATGCACCGTCAAGGAGTTTCATGCGATCATCGGGGATTTTGTCCCCGAAATAACCGCTGCGGATTTCGAGGCACTTGAAATCACGGACGAGTCGCCACCACCGGACACCGACGGCGCTACCTTCCATCGCCTCGACCTTCCATGCTTCTCGGTGGGCGGCCTCACCGGACCGCGTACTATGAAGTTAACCGGTAGCATCCAGGATCATCCAGTTCTCATCATGATCGATAGCGGTGTCAGCCACAACTTTATCTCCCATCGCCTGGTGCGACACCTTGCCATCCCGTGCACGCCATCGCCGGACTTCACCGTCTGTCTAGGAGACGGCCGCCGAAGGCCGACAGCAGGCTCTTGCCCTGCCGTGCGGATCGCCATGGGCCCTTGCTCAGTCACGGCGGATTTCTATGTATTTGAGTTAGGAGGCGTCGACATCATTCTCGGCGTAGCTTGGCTGGCCACCTTGGGCGACGTACGGGTCAATTGGGCGGAGATGACAATGCAGTTCTCATGGGAAGGGTCTCCCTGCCACCTCGCAGGCGACTCCGCCTTGCTCCGCACTCCGGTTTCATTCCGTGCCATCCAACGCACGACTGAAGTATCTTTCACGGCATGGCTTTGGCCGATCCAGGCCGAGTCGGCGGTCGCCTCGGAGGCACCACCCGATCTCCAGCATCTCCTTGACGAGTTCTCCGACGTGTTCACACCTCCAGCGGGCTTACCCCCGGTAAGAACCACGGACCATGCCATTCCGTTGCGGCCCCACACTTCGGCCGTCTCCGTCCGACCATCTCGCTATGGACACGTGCAGAAGGACGAGATCGAACGCTTGGTGCGGGAGATGCTCATGGGTGGCCTCATCCGCCCCAGCGCGAGCCCTTTCTCCAGCCCGGTCCTCCTCGTGCGCAAGAAGGACGAGAGTTGGCGCTTCTGTGTCAATTACCGCGAATTGAACAAGGCTACGATCCCGGACAAATATCCTATTCCGGTCATCCAAGAGCTTCTAGACGAGCTCCACGGCGCTGTCTACTTCACAAAGCTTGATCTTAGGGCGGGATATCACCAAATCCGGGTGCGGCCGGAAGATGTACCAAAGACGGCGTTTCGGACGCACGACGGACACTACGAGTTCCTGGTTATGCCCTTTGGGCTTACCAACGCCCCGGCCACCTCCCAGGCAACCATGAACGATATTTTTCGAGCGGTACTCCGACAACACGTTCTTGTTTTTTTTATGATATTTTGGTCTATAGCTCATCCTGGCAGGAGCACTTATACCATGTCCGCCGCACGCTCGAGACGATTCGCCGCCATCATCTTGTCCTCCACCGCAAGAAATGCTCGTTCGGGGTAACATCCGTCAGTTACTTGGGGCACACGATCTCGGCCAAAGGAGTGGCCATGGACGACAACAAAATCACGGCAGTTCTTCACTGGCCGACCCCCACCTCTCTTCGAGACGTCAGGGTTTTTTTGGGTCTAACCGGGTATTATCGGCGCTTCATTAAGGAGTACGGCAACTTGGCACGCCCACTCACTCAGCTGCTCAGGTCTACCGAGGAGGAACCTTTTTCCTGGACCCCGACGGCTATGTCCGCATTCACCGCCTCAAGGCAGCTCTGGTGAACGGCCCAGTTCTGGCCATGCCCGACTTCAACCAACCCTTCATCATCGAGTGCGATGCCTCGGGCACCGGGGTGGGTGCAGTCCTCATGCAAGGCGGCCGACCCATCGCCTACTACAGCCGGGCATTCTCCGCCAACATCCGTAGCCGTTCGGCGTACGAGAACGAGCTCATGGCTCTTGTCCTGGCAGTACAACACTGGCGGCCGTATCTCTTGGGCCGCCCCTTCATCGTCCGCACCGATCATCATAGCTTGCGATACCTCCTCCAGCAGAAGATCGCCACGCCCGCACAACAGCTTTGGGTGGCGAAGCTCCTGGGGTACGATTTCTCCATCGAATTTCGCTTCGGACGCACCAACCGAGCGGCGGACGCTCTCTCCCGACAAATTCATTCCCCGGAACTTCGCGCCATATCCCGGCCGGTCTGGGAGGACGCAGCTTCTATCCAACATGACGTGGAGTTGGACCCGCACCTGGCCGCCATTCGAACGGCCCTCATCAATGACCCGACCAGCCACCCTCCTTACTCTCTGGTGGGAGGTCGGCTCTTTTACCGGGGCCGCCTGGTGTTGTCCGCGGCCTCCGCTCTCATCCCGCGCCTTCTCGCCGAGTTCCACGCTACACCAACCGGAGGACACGCTGGGGCTTTCCACACCTACCGCCGTCTGGCGGCCTCTCTATATTGGCCAAATATGTTCAAACAGGTCAAAGCCCACGTTGCCGCCTGTCTCCCGTGCCAAAAGGCGAAGTACGAAACGACGTTTCCGGGCGGGTTACTTCAGCCCCTGCCGATTCCAGAGCGCATTTGGGAGGACATTGCCATGGATTTCATCACTCGCCTACCTCGGTCCAATGGGTTCGATTGCATTTTGGTAGTAGTGGACCGACTCTCCAAATACGCGCACTTTCTTCCGCTCCGGCATCCGCATACAGCCGCAGGAGTGGCCGACAGCTTCATCTCCGGGGTCGTACGCCTCCATGGATTTCCGCGCTCAATCGTGAGTGATCGTGATCCACTTTTTCTGAGCAGTTTCTGGACATCTCTCTTTCGCCTACAAGGCACGCAACTACGCATGAGCTCTGCCTACCACCCGCAAACAGATGGCCAGTCAGAGGTCCTCAATCGTTGCTTAGAGACATACTTACGCTGCTTCATCGGCGACAGGCCGGGCACCTGGGCCAAGTGGTTAAGTTGGGCCGAGTATTCTTACAACACCGCCTACCACCATGCCGCGGGCTCCACTCCATTCCAGTCCGTATACGGTCGACCGCCGCCAGATATCGTACGACATCTTCCTGGGGAGACCCTCCCACAGATTTTGGCATCACAACTCCAAGATCGGGACATTATTTTGGACAGCCTCAAACATCATCTCCGACGTGCCCAGGCTAAGATGACAGCCTTCTCCAACCGCAAACGCCGAGACCTCTCATTTCAACTAGGGGAGAAGGTCTTTATCAAGCTACATCCATACCGACAACTCTCGGTAGCCAAAAGGGCATGCCCCATGCTCGCACCACGATTCTTTGGTCCATTCACCGTTCTGGCCCGGATTGGGGCCGTCGCATACAAAATTCAACTTCCCGAAGGAAGCCGCATTCACCCGGTGTTTCACGTCTCGCAGCTACGTCGGGTAGTGGGCGACCACCCAACGCTGGACCACATACCAAGCGATCTGGAGTATGCTGATGCCACTCCCACATATCCACACCGCATTCTAGACCGCCGACACCATTTGCCCGGCGACGCGGAACCGGGGGAGCTCCTCGTGGCATGGCAACACCGTCCCCCGTCTACCGCTACGTGGCTTTTACGGGATGATTTTCGCCGGCAGTTTCCCGACTTTTGCCTTGAGGACAAGGCAAATTTTCCAGACGGAGGTATTGTTACGGATATTCATGGAGACGACCAACCATGGCGGGTGTACACGCAACGAGCAAGTGCGGTGCAGCCCGGGGACAGCAATACTAAACCGGACCAAGGGGAGACCATGGAGGGGCCGGCGGTAGTGGGGCCATAGCGGACCGGCGAATGCGGAAGGATATTATTTCGTTTCCTAATTATCATTTCCTAATTTATTTATTTCCTAATTTATCATTTCCTAATTTATCATTTCCTAATTTATTTCGTTTCCTTTTTATGTATGTCCTATTCAAATGTTTTCTATTTGTATGTGGTCTTCCCCTCCTATATAAAGGGGCTGATTTTATGTTGTATGCATCTTGGAAGTAATATCAAAGGGTTGCTCCCTTGTTCTTCGTCTCTACCCTGTCTCCATCTCTCTCTCTCCCCACCGCCGGCTCTCCCCCTAGTCCGGATTCTCTCTAGCGGTAATAGGCTCACTGCCACTCCCTGCACCTTTCCCAACTGTGGACTCCAGTTCACGAGTCTCCCTGCTGTCGTCTCATCATTTCCCACACTCATCACCCCCAACCCACTCTTCTACCTCCCCAACCATAAACACAAGGCCCGTGGCCACCAAAGACTCCCCAACCACAATCTTAAGGTTGTTCCCCAAACACCGACCACTCATCCTCTACACCTACAACCATAATCAATACATAGCCTCCACCGTCGCAACCCACCTTCCCTGCACCACCCGAGCCCACTCATATCCCAATCTATCTCCAATTCTAGTTTTACATCCATCATAATTACTCGGTAAGCCTTCATAGATATTTTCATTTTCTTTACATTGTGTGAACACTCATGTATTACATAGTGATATTACCTTTATTGCATTTGTTTTTTTCTTTCATCGGACGTGTAATAACAATTTGATGTGTTATATTTTTGGCACTCTCTTGTCGTACGAATATGGCATGTAGCTTTTTTTTTTTGAAATATTTGTAACCCATTGTGACTATCGCTTAAGCTTCAAAGTTTATTTATTTACGTGACTATGTGTTAGAAACTAATGCATAATGAATCATTTCATTGCCCCTAATGCCCAAGTGACTAGTTTGAATATAGAGATGTTGAATGCTGAGTTTCATAAATTCCGAATAGATCGGTTTGCTCACACCGATAAGCATTTAGGTAGTCTTACCACCCAGCTAGAAACTCTAATCGCTAGAGTTAGAAACTAATGCATAATGAATCATTGCATTGCCCCTAATGCCCAAGTGACCATGTGTTAGAAACAAATGCATAATGAATCATTTACCTCCAATTCTAGTTCTGCATCCATCATAATTACTCGATAAGTCTTCATAGTTATTTCCATTTTCTTTACATTGTGTGAACCCTCATGTATTACATAGTGATATTACCTTTATTGCATTTGTTCTTTTCTTTCATCGGACGTATAATAACAATTTGATGTGTTATATTTTTGGCACTCTCTTGTCGTACGAATATGGCATGTAGATTTTTTTTTTTGAAATATTTGTAACCAATTGTGACTATCGCTTAAGCTTCAAAGTTTATTTATTTACGTGACCATGTGTTAGAAACTAATGCATAATGAATCATTTCATTGCCCCTAATGCCCAAGTGACTAGTTTGAATGCTGAGTTTCATAAATTCCTATTAGATCGGTTTGCTCACACCGATAAGCATTTAGATAGTCTTACCACCCAGTTAGAAACTCTAATCGCTAGAGTTAGAAACTAATGCATAATGAATCATTTCATTGCCCCTAATGCCCAAGTGACCATGTGTTAGAAACTAATGCATAATGAATCATTTCATTTCCCCTAATGCCCAAGTGACTAGTTTGAATATAGAGATGTTGAATGCTGAGTTTTAGAAAATCCTATTAGATCGGTTTGCTCACACCGATGAGCATTTAGATAGTTTTACCAGCCAGTTAGAAACTCTAATCGCTAGAGTTGACGAGTTAGATGCTTCTAGGAGTTCGGATCACGCCACCCTATATCGACAAAACTCTACCCGACCCCTTCCCGAGCAGTTAAGTGAGATTCATGGTTTCAATGAACTCGATGATCATCCGCTTAAGGATAAGCATCCCCCCTCATTCATTAGAGGATTTTGAGTTTGTGTATGACAAAATCCAGAGAGCTCCTTATGGTAAACCTCAGTCCCATCAGGTATACCACCTTCATCCCCAGCTACCCTTACACAAGGATCATGTTATGGATTATGGTAGAGACAACTATCACGATGATTACCCAGAGTCTCGTAGAGGTCAACATATAGACACGTGTGGAGTCAAAATTGATATGTCATCGTTTGACGGTCAGTTGGGCACAAAGGCATTTAGTGATTGGATTTTAGGTATGGATCATTATTAGTTATCGGATGAGCGTCAAGTAAGGAATATGAATACGACACTTCACGACCATGTCAAGATTTATTGGAGCCATTTCTAGATGGGCATACATAAAGAAGAAGACGAAATAAGTGTCTTTCAATATCTACAGGAGTCAAGTCATTGATCAGTAATATGCCCTACAGCAAGAGGCACTATTTGTTGTTGATTTTATGACTCAATTCGATGAGCTAGTATTGAGGAGCAACATTTAGGAGAAGCTCATTGTGACTTCTTCCAGATTTCTATCTAGGCCCCGTGATGAGATCTGTAAAGAGTTGATTCCCGTGATGAGATCTGTAAAGAGTTGATTCCCCACAGCAGCCAAGAGTTTGTTAAGTAGATATTCCAATTCGCCCTCTAGTACGAGCATTATTTGAGGTCCATTGAGCTGGAGTGAATTGTCCTTCATCCTGAGAGTTCATTAGTTAAGAAGCCTCCCCAAATTAAGACATCTACTGTGCCTAGCCTTGTTCCCACAGACATGAAAGGTAAGGTCCCATCAAAGGATAATCATCCTTGTCGGATTCAGTACTATAGATACCATGGCAAAGGACAAGTGCCCTACGAAAAATCTATTTTTCGATTATGAGCCTGAGACTGATCCCGACCAAGGAGAGCATACAAAGGAAGATACTGTGGTGTTAATGATGTTTGGGAGACTAATGTTTGATAGATCCCTCAAGTTGGTGTAGTGAGATGCCTCATATTTATACCCCAGCTAAATGAGGATTGAAGATGCCCTGTGATTTTCCACACTTATTTTCCTAATGTTGGAGGTTCATGCAAGTTGTCCTTTGATAATGGAAATTGTGTCAATGCAGTAGCTTCGAAGAGCCTTGAGCATATGAGATTGAAGGTCAAGGCTCATCCCTACCCCTATCGGGTCGTACGAGTTGACATGATGGCGTTATACACCATGCAGCGGTGCCTGGCACTGATTCACCTTACTATTTTTCTAGATAACGTATGGTGTGATGTTCCCCCTTGGAGCATTGTCATGTATAATTAAGCAGACTTGGTTGCATGATTGCGATGTTACCATATTACATGCGATCAACCACGTGCATTTTGTTTGTAAGATCAAGCAATCCCCTACGTAGCATAAAGATCCTAATAAGGGAAAAATTGTGCTGAAAGACTCAACTTCAAGTCCAAAATCCTCAAAGTCTATCCAGATTATTTTGCATGGTCAATTCCTTAAGAGTCATGTGTCTGGGTTTTTTACGTGGTGGTTGTCTTACTTGCATTTGAGGACACTATCAACATCCCGACGATTATCCTGAATGTTCATTGACTACTCAAAGAATTCTCAGATATCATGTTTGTAAGCTTCCGGATGAATTATCACCCATGAGAGACATCCAACATGCTATCGACCTTATTTCAAGTGCATCAGCTGAAGTGGCAAGTAGAAGAGTTATAGTGGAAGGGTATCATTTGTAAGAGTAGGTGACACCGAACGAATCTACAGGTAATGAACACGATGATCTAGCTCTAGATGAATGTGAGAAAGCAAGTGAAAATGCAAATGAAACTATCAGTCGACTAAATGAATGTGTCAATGCAAACACGCAATTTAATAAACAGGATGCTCACGAAATAAACCATAACTCTAATGTCATGTCGATGATTCAATCATGCAATTAATTTCCAACCTGCAATTAATTGAATAACAGGAAATACTTGCACAAACAATTATAATTTGAGTCCAAATAGCTCTACTCGAGTTAAACAAGTAGTCATTGCACGAAAATGAAGGTGCTAGAAATTAAAATGCAGAAAGAGTAAGACACATAAATTAAGGGAGACAAAATTAATTAATTGGAGCAAAATATTATTAGCAATAAGGAAAATATATGTAATGTGAGAAATGAAAGTCAAAATGTAAAACTCACGAAGTTGATGGTATTGATAGCGGAGAATGTGGTAGGCGGGCTTAGGATGGTTGTAAGAGCGTTGTGTTGGATCAAACGTGCAGTTAGCATGGGAAGTATATTAAGTAATTTAGGGCCCAGGAAATTTTAGGGATTTTGGAAGGCTTCGGAAGATGGAAGAGATTGGTGGGGGATGTACGGGGACTGTTCGGGGTGGAAGCGGGGTCGCCGGAGGAGAATCGGGCAGTGGATGGTGGTTGGAAGAGGCTCCAGTCGGCTAGGAGTTCCAAGCGGTGGAAAGGAGGTCGAGTTGGGGCTGACGACCGGAGACTAAAGAAAGGGACTCGGCGGAGGCTATGGGGGTGGTGGAGGGCAGAGGCAGGGGTCGGGCTGTGATGGTCGCTCGGCGTCGCACCGAGCAGGAGATGGACATTACACCCATCTAGACCGAGTGGTTGTCACGTATGGAAGCCAACTCTTGATAAAAAGAAAACCTTAGGCAGTTGAATGGTACATAAAGTGGGGAATTTAAGTTAAATCGCTCGACGGCTCAGATCGTCCGATCGTGTGAATTAACCTAACTTCCAAACCACAACTCAAAAAATATTAAAAAATACATTAAATTATAAAAATCACGACGAACGCGATGGCGGTCTCCGATCATCAATCCGACATCCAAAAGTTGTTAATCCTGTAGGTGCTACAATGATATGCAAACAATCCCCATCAATCTCCCCGGCTCAGAAGCATTCATCTCCAATAAATTGAGATTGTCATGCTCCCAATGCAAGACAAGCAAGAATCTATGTCGCTCTTGGTAGAAAAATTCTCCGCTGAAGTCCATTCTGTCACAAAAGTTGCAAAGGGTCCCACACATGAAGTAAGAAACCGCAAAGGTGAAGGGTAAGGCTGCAATAGAACCTGGAGATACATGTGAGGTTGTGGTAGGGGAAGAAGATAAAGCCGAAGGGAAGGTTGATGAGCCCCAAAACTATGGGTCCACATCTAAAATCAAACTCTCAATATTGAATACATTATGACTATCAATGTTCTAGTCTAAGTTGTGATATCAAACTCTCTATATTGAAATATGAAGCTCATAAAAATTTGACTTAGACTCTCTAATGACAGTATATGGACCTATTCTCCTTGCACTCTGATTTATAATTGTCCCTAATAGGAACCTCTCAAATGATGTGTTAATCATCACCTAATCACTTCCTTTGAACATTTGCTCACTCAATGGATTGCAACAAACAACACTCAGGCCTTTATCCCACTATAGTGGGGTCGGCTATATGGATCCTTTGCCGCCATTGTGCTCACTCAATGGATTATCCCGACAACTTTTAAAAGTTTATCGGGGAAAAGGAGGTCAGTCAGGGGCTGTAATAGGAAAACCATGAGTGGGTGGGGCAGGGGATGACCAGAGAATGAAGAAGGGAACTCATCAGAAGCTATGAGGGTGGTGGAGGGCGATTGTCATGTCTGGAAGCCAACTTTCGTTAGACAGAAAACCCTAGGCAGTTGTATGGTATATTGTTGGGAAAAACCCTTATGATTTATCTAACAAATTATCTTAAAGTGATTTCATCAGTTATGTTGTATTACCCACATTGTATAGAAAGGGTAAAATGGTCATTAGATGTCCTAGGATATCACACTCACCTTAGAATGTCAAGACCAGGTCAAGATAAGCACAAATTCAGTTAAGTTAAAACTTGCATCAAATAGTAGTCGACGCAACTTCGACTAGAAGTCGACGCAACCCTGACTGAAAGCCGAAGCAACTCAGACTGACTGTCGAAGTATCAAGTAAAGTCGACGCAACGTCGAAATGAACTCGATGCAAAAGGAAGAGTCTGTCGAAGCCATCTTAGAAGTCGACGTAACTTCGACTTCAATTCGACGCAGAAGATGAAGTTCAAATCCAAGTCTTCAACTCGACGGATACGTCGATAAGTACTCGACGCAACGTCGACATCTGAGTTCAGCCAGAGCTAAGAAGTAATTCAAAGCTGTTTCTATAAGAACTCAGAGGGGCGTCGATATGACGAATAATGAAGTCGACACAACGTCGAATACAGAAAGAAAAAGTATGTTTTCTGCTGTCTTTTCTAATACCTTTTCAGAAGGTCTACAAAGCTGAAAACTGTTTTCTAACGACTCGTTTATTGCCAAGAATGGAATGAAGTATTTCAGAGAAACAACAATGACATTCTTGGAAGATATTCAAATTAGTCTTGACGGGTCGGGAACAGAAATAGAAGGAAATATTTATTATCCAATGGATATTCCTTCTAAGGACAGTCCAGAAGAAGAAAGAAATTCAAATACAAATCAATAGAAAATAAATATGCTGAGGAAGAAAGAAAATACAACATTTTATTCTCTCAGTCGACTTCTTCTGTCTGCTTCTTCCTCCTCCAGCTCTAAGACAGAACAGAAGAACAACTTCTCTGCACAGGAAAACAATACAACAAGTCTGATGCTTCCTCTTCTACATTATAGAGCAGCAAGCCAACAAAAGTGCAGAGAGGATCAGGATCAAAGCCCATACCCCTTGCAATCATCACTATCTTAAGCAAGAGTTCATTAAATTCAAATCCTGAAGTATATAGAAGCAACAACATCCAGAGAGATATTTGTTGAAGGATTCTAACTGAAGAATCATATTCTCTTCTTCTTCCTCTTCTACTGTTCTTATTCTGCAACTGTAAAAGAGTTTTAAGAATCCCTCTTCAAAGGATTCAGTGTTCTAAGAGTCTCTTTAGCAAAATACTCGATGGTTTTAAAAGTCTCCTTGGCAAAAGACTCAGTGGTTCTAAGAGTATCTTTATCAAAAGACTCAGTGATTCTGAGAGTCTCTTTATCAAAAGACTCAGGCACTGTTTATGCAATCCTACCAAGGTGGTAGAATAGTGGACTACCCATATTTTGGGGAACCACTATAAAATTCTTGTGACTTCTGCATTGTTTTTTTGTGTTGTCTCTTTACTGTTTTTGCTTACTGATTACTGCTTTCCATTTCTACTTTATTCTGAGTTGAGATTGCTGAACGCATAGTTATTAGAGTAGTTATTTTTATTGTGTGTGCACATTTAGTGTAAAAAAAATTAAATCTCTATTCAACCCCTCTAGAGAATACTCAGAGGCACACTATGCACTTTCAGTTGGTATCAGAGCTAGGTTGATCATTAAAAGATTAACATCATGATCAAAAGATCTCCTCACTCTTATTTCTTTATTTAAAATTATCAAAAACTATTTTATAAAGATAAATAAGTTCTAAGGACTATGCATCAACAAGACCACGAGTGTGTAACTTAAATAAGTTTATACTCTGGAAGGCCAAAATAAAATTATATATGAATTCTATTGATGAAGACATTTTTAATGTCATTATTTCAGGTCCCCCAGTCCCAGTCAAAAAAGATGCTAGTGGGACAATGACACAAACTGTAGTCCCTAGAGCAGAGTGGACTGATGCTGAAAAGAAGGTGAAGGCATGTGATGTCAAAGCCATGAATATTCTGGTGTCAATTATGTCTGATGACATATTCCAGAAAGTTATTGATTGCAACTCTGCTAAAGATATCTGGGAATTACTTTCCAGATTAGTTGAGGGCAGCATTGATGAAAGGGAGGACAAAAAGTCGCTTCTCATATCACAATATGAGAACTTTCAGAAAAAGACTGAAGAAAGCATAGCCGAGATGTATGAGAAGTTCAGTTTCATCATAAATGAGCTGAAGGGACTTGACAAAGAAATTTCTCTAACAGAAATTAATGACAAGCTCCTCATGTGCTTCCCAAGCACATGGGACTCAAGAATCTGGGTTATTAGAGATTCCAGGTGTCTCAGAGAAATATCTGCAGATGCTCTGCTAGGCAAGCTCAAGTCCTATGAGCTCCTACTAAAAAGCAGTGCTGAGTCAGAAGCCCAGGAGAGAATCTCAACTTCTAAGGAAAGGACACTTGCTCTAAAGGCTGCTGAAGAGAACCTTCCACTTTTGAAGAAGAGATGTTCAATCTCTTGGCCAGAAGATTCAAGAGATGGGTCAAGACAGAGGACTCCAGAAGAAAGGAGAGGAGTTCAAGCAAACCAAGGTTTGACAAGACCCCTAAACAGGAAATTATCTGTTTCTCCTGCAGAAAACCTGGGCACTTTGCCACAGAATGTCCTGAAGAGAAAAAGAACAAAAGGAGCAAGTAGGAGCACAAGAAGAAATCTTTCAGGAGAAAGGATAAGGAAAGGGGGAAAGGTTTCATTGCTGAAACTTGGAGTGACTCAGAGTCTGAGTCAAGCTCATCTTCATCTGATAGTGATGAAGAGTGTGCAACTGAAGAAGCATGCTTAATGGATTTGGAAGACTCTACTGCAGAAAATCAGGTAACTATCTTTGATGAATTTGACTTTTCTTCAGAAGATTTTAAAGACTGTTTTAGAGAATTCTGTCAAGATTACATTAACAACAAAAAAGAACTTAACACAATTAGAGAAGAACTAGAAGACCTTAGGAAAGACCATCTGTACTCAGTTAACTATGATCTAAGAAATCAGATGTTTAAGAAAGAAAAAAAATATACACATTAACAAATGCAAATTCTGATTTAAAGGAAGAACTTACAAAGGCAAAAGCCTTTGAGGACTCACTCAATGAGAGGAGTCAAAAGCTTAAGGACATCACACAAAATCTCTCCAAGAGATTTAACCATCTTGATCTAGGATCATTACCATCCACCAGCACACTAATCCCTAGCAAACTTGCCTGGGAAAATCCTGTAACATTCATTAAGTCTAGTATAAAACAACCTAATAACAACTTAAAATCAGGGGAAGAACTAAATAACAACCCTAATAAACTCACTATCTTCAATAGGGCAAATAATACTAATCACATAGGAATTCTAGGTAAGCACCCCTCAGAAAATCTAATGAAAAATCATAAAATCCTTAATAAAAGAAATTATACGTCGAATAGAACTCGACGCACATTTAAAGATGCGTTGAATGAAACTCGACGGAGTTCTGCATATGCTTCGACATCATCTCGAAGCAAGTATGAGGGTGCGTCGAATTCTATTCGACGCAACCAATATTCTGCATCGAATCATTATCGATGTAACTATGCAGACACGTCGAATTACACTCGACGCAACTTTAAAAATGCGTCGATTTCTTATCGACGCATGTTTTCAGAATGAAATCTTCAATCATCTAGACCTCTCTCTTTTATTTCTAATTACCATTCTAGATGATCCTATTGTTTCAAATTTGGGCACAAATATAAAAATTGCAGGCATAGTAAACCAACACTTCTTCACCTTAATGAGTGCATTGAAAGACCAACTTGTTCTTTCATAACTCCATATGATGATAGAAGAAAGAGACCCCAGCAAGTGAGGGTCTATGCTAATGTTTAATTGCATGTGCAGAAGGGAGACTGTTCTACCACAAACCAGCAGTGGTATCTGGACAGTGGATGCTTCATGCATATGACTGGAGCAAAGGAGATGCTGGAAAACTTCAAGGCCAAGGAAGGCCCTAAGGTAATTTTTGGGAACTCCCACTCTGGTCAAGACCAGAGGATATGGTGTGCTCAGAGTTGGAGAAATCTCCTTCTCTAAGGTAGCTTATGTTGAAGGTTTTCAGCATAATTTAATTAGTATTAGTCAGCTGTGTGATGGTGAATGCAAAGTTGTATTCATCAAGTCCTTATGTCATATAGTTAGCTCTATAACCAATCAGATAGTGTTGACTGGTCTTAGAAAGGGGAAGGTCTATGTGGTAGATTTTGAGTATACTAAGTCAGAGATCTATTTATTTAACTCTCATTTGGAAAAAAATGAGTTGTGGCATAGGAGACTCAGTCACCTGAACTTTAAGACCATAGCTAAGTTGTTTATGCTTAACCTAGTAAGAGGCTTACCAACAGGTAAGTTTAATAAAGATCATCCCTGTAGAGCCTGCCAACTAGGAAAGCAGATCAAATCATCATTCAAACCAATTGGTAAGAATGATTCCCCCAGAACCCAATACATGTTGCACATGGACTTATTTGGTCCTATCTTCACTCAGAGCTTAGCAGGTAAGTCCTACACTCTAGTCATTGTTGATGACTTTTCTAGATTCAGCTGGGTGTTCTTTCTAAAAGCTAAGTCAGACACCTTCAAGATTCTCTCAAGATTAATTAGACAGATTCAATCTGAATTCAACACTCAGATTGTTGTGATCAGAAGTGATCATGGTACTGAGTTTGAAAATTAGTTAATGTGTAGATTCTATGAGGATGAAGGAATAAGACAAAGCTTTTCAGCTCCTAGAACCCCCCAACAAAATGGGGTGGTTGAAAGGAAAAATAGAACTTTAATTGAATCAGAAAGGACATTATTGGCTGAATCCAATTTACCAAAGTCTTTTTGGGCTGAGGCAGTGAATACTGTCAACTATGTTCTGAATAGAAGTCTTATCCACAAGACAAAGTTGAAGACTCCCTATGAGTTATTGAAGGGAAAGACACCTATAGTCACTTGATTTTTGGATGTACTTGCTTATTCTAAACAATGGAAATAGTCATCTTGCCAAATTTGACAAGACTGATGATGGAATATTTTGGGGATATTTCCATCAAGCAAGGCCTATAGGTGTTATAATAAAAGCTCTCTCAAAATTGAGGAGTCGGTACATGAGGTATTTGATGAAGCTAACATGTATTAAAAGGGGAAGGAAACTTCCACCAGCACTATATTGCAGGAAGAAGACCAACTTGCAGATCAAGTTGAAAGGCTCAGCATCATGGATCATTCATCAGAGTGTCAGGACAGAGGGAAACAGAAAGTTGACACTGATTCAGATGAAGACTCTGCTGCAGATGAGGATGAGTTTAAAGCACCTGATCTACCAGCCACCGAGATCATTCTAGAGAATGTAGATGGTGCTCCCACAGTCAATGAGCAAGTGAAACTTCATGAAGAAGAGAATCATCTGAATAGCTCAACAAGAATCAGGATGACCCTAAATGATCATCCTTCAACACAGGTTATAGGAGATTTGACAATGGGAGTCAAGACAAGGAATCAGATAACACATGAAACAATGTTGTAGTGTTTTCTCTCACAGTATGAACCTAAGAAGTTTAAAGAAACAGATAGTGACCCTCACTGGATATCTGCAATGCAAGAGGAGCTAACTCAATTTGAAAGGAACAAGGTCTGGACATTGGTTGAGAGACCAAGGAATTACCCAGTAATTGAAACCAAATGGGTATTCAAAAACAAGATGGACTCAACTGGAGTCATAGTCAGGAACAAGGCCAGACTTGTGGCTCAAGGATATATGCAAGAATAGGGGATTGACTTCAACCAGACATTTGCTCCAGTAGCAAGGCTGGAAGCCATCAGAATATTTCTTGCATATGTTGCACACATGAAGATTAAGGTCTATCAGATGGATGTGAAGAGTGCATTCCTAAATGAAACTCTTTAAGAAGAAGTATATGTGGAGCAGCCCCCAGGTTTTGTCAATCCATCTTTTCCCTCCTTTGTGTATAGATTGGATAAAGCATTGTATGGCCTCAAGCAAGCTCCAAGAGTTTGGTATGAGACCTTATCCACCTTTCTTCTGGAACACTCTTTTGAAAGAGGCAAAGTGGATAAAACACTCTTCACAAGAGCACATAAAAATCAGCTCCTACTAGTACAGATATATGTAGACGATATTATATTTGGATCAACAGATCAAACACTATGCAAAAGGTTTGCATACCTAATGCAGTCTAGATTTGAAATGAGTAGCATAGGGGAATTATCTTATTTCCTAGGCCTTCAAGTAAGGCAGAATGCAGATGGAATTTTCATATCTCAATCCAAGTATATCAGAGAACTCATCAAGAGGTTTGAGATGGAAAATGCCTCTGTCATGAAAACCCTCATGGCTACCAATGCTGTTCTTGATAGAGATGAAAAAGGTAAGTCCTTTGATCAGAAGACTTACAGAGCAGTCATTGGCTCTTTTCTCTATCTGACAACTAACAGACTAGATATAATGTTTGATAGCTGTATATGTGCTAGGTTTCAGGTTGACCCTAAGGAATCTCATATGAGTTCTGTAAAAAGGATACTCAGATATCTGAAGGGTACACCTGAACTTGGCTTGTGGTATCCAGCAGAATCTAGATTTGACTTAGTTGGTTATTCAGATGCAGATTATGCTGGATGTAGGCTGGATAGAAAAAGCACATCAGGAACCTGTCAATTCCTGGGTGCTAGACTGATCTCATGGTTTAGCAAGAAGCAAACCTCAGTCTTCACTTCTGTAGCTGAAGCTGAGTATATAGCTGCAGGAAGCTGCTGCTCACAAATATTGTGGATGCAAAATCAGTTGTGAGACTACAACTTTTCTCTTGAAAATTCCACAATATTCTGTGACAGCTCTAGTGTCATCTCCATAGCTTTCAATCATGTTCTTCACAGCAGAACTAAGCACATAGAGATAAGGCACCACTTTCTCAGGGACAATGTTGAGAAGGGTAAGATCAATCTTAAAAACATTTCCACTGATATTCAAAGGGCTGACATCTTCACTAAGCCACTTGATGAAAGTAAGCACAAGTTCTTCATCAATGCACTGGGAATGCTTGATGGAGCTCTCTAGGACACCTTTACTATGTACTCAAACCTATTTTTCATAGAAAGGTTTTGCTGGGAAAAACAACAAATTTTTTTAAGAAAAACAGAACTATTTATTCAAAGATGCGTCGAATACAAATCGACGTACCGTCAATTTCTATTCGACGTACCGTCGATTTCTATTCGACGATAGCTTCGAGAGTTGTCTGAGATAGTTCATTCGAATATCACTCGACACAACGTCGAATACATATCGACGTCTACGTCAATAGTATATATGTTGTCTTCATTCGGAGCCACGTCGACTTCTACTCGACGCTACGTCGACTATGCAAAAGCACGCACCGACTTGGTTATGGTGTCTTGGCGCGCTGTTTTCACCCCTTTTCGACGTTGCTTCGAATACAACCCTAGGTTGCGACGAATCGTCTTCTTTTAAGCAGCTTAGGCGTCGAATTTATTGTGCTTTCGAATTCTCTCCCTGTCGCTCTCTTCCATTTTCCTTTCTACTTCTCTCTTCCACCTTCTCTTGCAGGTACTCACAGATGCTAAATGGCGTCTCTTTAAGATCAACAAGACTTTTTTGAAGTTGTTAATCTAGCCCTAGAGACACTCTTGCCTCACTTCTCATCTCTGTATCTGGAATTCTCTGACGACTGTTACAGGAAGTTGTGTACTCAACACAGGAGGTTGCGGGACCTTATCGCCCAAACGAGGGACCTTGAAAGGGAATTGAAATCATCCATACTGCCTGCTGAGGTCTTTATATCCTGCATCCAAGATATAAAACAGGGGGAGAAGTTTGACAGCAGGCCCAGGCCGCCTCCAGATTCGATATAAACGACGTTTCTTCCAAATCTTCCCTCTCCCTATGTCTCCGAAGGTGAACCGACCATCACCTCCAAGCTCCTTCTAAAACCTTCATCATTCTCTCCCCCAAGGATTCTTCCTTCAATACAGGGGGAGTCAACAAAACTGGGGGAAATTGATTTACTCTCAGATGATAATGGCTACCTGAAGAGTTTGCAAGAGTACAATGAATGCACTGAGTTATCTATCTCTGAGACACAAGAATTCTGGACTCATTCTGAAGAATCGACAACAGCACCATCTCTAGTTAAGATTGTTGATGAGGTCCCTGTAGCTGCTCCATCCTCTCCACTACAAGCTCAGCTCTTTCCTGATCCTACTTCAGCATACACTTCACTTGTCCCTGAACCAGCCTTCAGAGGAACACCTCCATTCAGAGGAAGGGGACATGGAGGGAACTACAGAGGAAAGGGAAGAGGGTCTAGAGAAATATACAAAAGAACAAAGAAAACAATTCAAGAAAGACAAGTCTTACTACAAAACCTATGAGAAGGTTAAAATCCCAGAAAATACAATGGAAGTATACACTGATCCAGATCGTGATAAAGTCCTAGATGAACTCAAAGAAAGGGATCTACATGAGTATGAAGCATCTCAAAGAGAACTAGAAGAAAAGAGAAGGTTATTTATTGAAAGGTTGAAGAAGGGAAAGGATGTTGTAGAAAAAAAATAACTAAAGAAGGCAATCCAAATCTCAAGCACACTCTTTGACCCTACAAAGTATGTTGTCAGGAACCCTCAAGCAAAACTTCTTGAGAATAAAGGGCAATTTCACAGAGGAGGTCTAGGATGTGATAAGAATGAAACAGAACAACCACTCCAAAAGAAAAAGAAGATTGCATTCAGGACAGCTCCAATCTCTGGTAATCCACAATCAACATTCATTGTACCAGACCCTGATGCAGAAGAGCTAGACCTAGAAGAAATAAACTTGTTGTCTGCTAAAATTATTGGTCTGGGGTTAAAGCTAAATGATGTCTATCCTAAAGCTGAAGCTGATCTGGAGAAGCTCTTTAAGGGACATGAAAGAATTAAGAAACATCCAGAGAAGACCATTCTAACCAACTTCAAGTGTGTGGAAAGAAAGTTCAGAAAGGTCTATGATGTCTTATCTACTTTTCTCAAAAAGAGAAAATAGATCATTTCTTGGGTAACTAACTCTGATAAACATTTATTTATATCAATCAGATGTTTTTCAGTTTACCGTATCTTTCAGTCTATTGTCTTTGTATAGTTGTTTGTATTAAGATTTATGTTTGAGCATGTTTGAAATCACTCACTTTATTTTGTAAAATTTGTTGAGATAAATAGGGGGAGATTGTTGAGAAAAAACCTTATGATTTATCTAACAAATTAGCTTAAAGTGATTTCATCAGTTAGGTTGTATTACCCACATTGTATAGAAAGGGTAAAATGGTCATTAGATGTCCTAGGATGTCACACTCACCTTAAAGTGTCAAGACCAGATCAAGATAAACACAAATTCAGTTGAGTAAAACTTGCGTCGAATAGTAGTCGACGCAAATTCGACTAGAAGTCGACGCAACCCTGACTGAAAGTCGAAGCAACTCAGACTGACTGTCGAAGTATCAAGTAAAGTCAACGCAACGTCGAAATGAACTCGACGCAAAAGGAAGAGTCTGTCGAAGCCATCTTAGAAGTCGACGTAACTTCAACTTCAATTCGACGCAGAAGATGAAGTTCAAATTCAAGTCTTCAACTCGACGGATACGTCGATAAGTACTCGACGCAACGTCGACATCTGAGTTCAGCTAGAGCTAAGAAGGAATTCGAAGCTGCTTCTATAAGAACTCAGAGGTGCGTCGATATGACGAAAATTGAAGTCGACGCAGCGTCGAATACATACAGAAAAGTATGTTTTCTGCTGTCTTTTCTAATACCTTTTCAGAAGGTCTACAAAGCTGAAAACTGTTTTCTAACGGCTCGTTTATTGCCAAGAATGGAATGGAGTATTCCAGAGAAACAGCATGACATTCTTGGAAGATATTCAAATCAGTCTTGACGGGTCCGGAATAGAAATAGAAGGAAATATTTATTATCCAATGGACATTCCTTCTAAGGACAGTCCAGAAGAAGAAAGAAATTCAAACACAAATCAATAGAGAATAAGTATGCTGAGGAAGAAAGAAAATACAACATTTTATTCTCTCAGTCGACTTCTTCTGTCTTCTTCTTCCTCCTTCAGCTCTAAAGACAAAACAGAAGAACTTCTCTACACAGGAAAACAATACAACAAGCTTGTTGCTTCCTCTTCTACATCATAGAGCAGCAAGCCAACAAAAGTGCAGAGAGGATCAAGATCAAAGCTCATACCCCTTGCAATCATCACTATCTTAAGCAAGGGTTCATTATATTCAGATCCTGAAGTACATAGAAGCAACAATAACCAGAGTGATAACTGCTGAAAGATTCTAACTGAAGAATCATATTCTCTTCTTCTTCCTCTTATACTATTCTTATTCTGCAACTGTAAAAGAGTTTTAAGAATCCTTCTTCAAAGGATTCAGAGGTTCTAATAGTCTCCTTAGCAAAAGACTCAGTGGTTCAAAGAGTCTCCTTAGCAAAAGACTCAGTGGTTCTAAGAGTCTCCTTATCAAAAGACTCCGTGGTTCTGAGAGTCTTCTTATCAAAAGACTCAGACACTGTTAGTGCAATCCTACCAAGGTGGTAAAAGAGTGGACTACCCACATTTTGGGGAACCACTATAATACTCTTGTGTCTTCTGCATTGCTTTTCTGTGCTGTCTCATTACTGTTTTTGCTTACTGATTATTGTTTTCCATTTCTACTTTATTCTGAGTTGGGATTGTTGAATGCATAGTTATTAGAGTAATTATTTTTATTGTGTGTGCACATTTAGTATAAAGATTTTTTAAATCTCTATTAACCCCCCTCTAGAGAATACTTAGAGGCACACTGTGCACTTTCATATAAAGAGGGGGAGTTTCAGTTAAATCTCTAGACGGCTCAGATCGTTCGATTGTAGGACTTAACCTAATTTCCAAAAAAATTGTGATGAACGCGATGAGGGTCTCTGGTTGTCAATCTGATGATCCAAAAGTAATTGATCACATAAATCACTAAAATGATTTGTGAATGATCCTCATCACTAAGCCTTGGCATCGTTCATTTACTTCTTACTCCTAGGAAAGATGGGAGTTAGTGCATTATACTAATAGTAGGGTAATCAATAAGATCACAGACAAATATTATTTTCCTATCTCTCTCCTCGATGATTTTGTAGATGTGATGGTGCTCGGATCTGTTCAAAAATTGACATGCATAGTGGGTAGCATGAGATTAGAGTGTGAGAGGGGGACAAGTAGAAGACAACATTCAAGACCAAAGACGGCTTTTATAAGTGCCCAATTATCAGATTATTGAAAGTACCCCCAATACGTTCACTATGATCCAAATTTTACATCTTTACATCGACAAACTTCTAGTTTACGTTGTGATATCATCTTGTTAGCTAGACGCGTCCAAATTATCTTTTTCATCTCTCATCAGTATTTGACATCCTCCATAACGAGCATTTGTATATTAATTTGAAGAAATGTACGTTTATAACGATGTATGTGCATTTGTGGGTTATATTGTGTCAGCATATGGTATTTATGTTGATATTAACAAGGTCAAATTCATTTATGAGTGGCCCGTGTCACCGATTATTCATAAAACATGTAATTTTCATGAATTTGCCACTTTTTATAGAAGGTTTGTGATGCAGGACGGCGCGTAGGGTTTGCGCGCCTGTCGGCTATTTCTAGAAAACCCTAAATGCATGCAATTAAAAATTGAAATTTGAGCGGGCGTTGCACGAACTTTAAGAAAATTAAGCAACTAGATTTTTGTAAAGCACAAAATTACTATTTTGTTTAAAAATGGATTTTCTTGAAAATATGATTCAATTCTAAATCCGGGGAAGGAAGTTCGCAACTTTCGTTCTGTTCCCCTTGTTGTAGCAAACGGAAATCGTGTACTCCAAATACGTTTCCGTTTGGAGTTTTCGACGTAGCGTTCGCTGACAAAATCCGGGCGAAAACACACAATGAATTTAATAATCTAAAGAGGAAATATGGACGCACACAAAGGAGGAGGAAGAAACAAGTTACCCACGGAAAGAGGCGTCTTTCCGCGACCGAAGTCAACGGCGATCCCGCGAGGAATTCCTCGTCACCTTCGATCTCCCGCTCCGAGGTCGGCCGCTGTCGCACACGAGCACCACGGAGAAAATTCACTCACTCTCACACACAAGGGGATCCACGAATCTCAACAGGAACTTAACCTTCTCTATTTTACCACTCACTGGAAACACAGCCACATTAAGCCAAACAGCCAAATCCCACTTACGATACACTGTTCATCTTCAACCTTTTATCTCTGGGGAAACCCAACAGCCATTCCTTTCAGAAATCAACAAGGAAGCCAAGAAAATTGCACCACCTCAACAGGGAAACGACTCACACGGCAACAGAGAGAGCAACCCTTCCAAACAAAACTCACTATTCATTAAATCTTCATTCATCAACGGGACTCCAAAAAAAACAAATAGAACTTGTCTGAATCAAAATCAATTCTCACGGAAATCCAAAGCAAACAGCAACTTTGTCTACAAATCAGAACTCAAAGCAAGGCACATCTAATCTCACCAAAATCAGAAATTGCAAACAGGAAATGTTTAAACATTCGATCCCACCTCCGAAAACGAAATTAAACACAAACTTAAATAACAGGGAACCTCCTCCTCACGATGGCAGAACCAGCGGCCAGGAATGGTGGAGAGCGTGGCTCTGGAGGTTGCTGAAAAACTCCCACTGGATGGATCGACCAACGGATGAGGTCGTGGCCCGGAAAGGAAGCCGGACCGGTCGTCGTTTTTGGTGGTTTGGAAGAAGCCGATCGTGGTGGGATTGTGGGCGGGAGATGCGACTGCTTCTCCTGGTGCAGCGTTAACGTCGGGGAGGTACGGGCGGAGCCGAGCCCTAACCTTGCGGGAAGATAAACAGTGGCTCGGGCTCGCTGGAGCTGTGCGGAGTGCGGCTATGAATAAAACATATGTATATATATATATGTGTATATATATGTGTATATATATGTGTATATATATATATATTTATATATATGTGTATATATATATATAGACGCTACATACGTAGGCGTGTACAAAATACAATGGTTCAACACAGAAATGCAAAATATAATCAAATGCAATTAAAATAAAATTGCAAAATGAATTGCATGCAATTCAAATGCAATAATTCAGGGTCGGTAGAGGTCCGGACGGGTGCGGCAGGGGGCACTTTTGTGTCGACCTGATCTGGGCTGGTCTCCACCAGTTTGTCATTAATTTAGCATCATCATGACATTTTTTGTGAACCGTCTTCGTAAAGGGAAAATTATCTGGACCAAAGCAACCAAGAAGGCTCGAGGAGGTTAAATAGAAGTTGTCCACTGCTCTGATCTTGAGACTCCCAAATTTTAACAAGATAGTTGAGATTGTTTGCGCGGGTATAGAGATAAGAGGTATATTGAGCCAAGATAATTGAGGTTCTTTGTGTCGGTATTGACATAAGAAGTATATTGAGCCAAGATAATTGAGGTTGATTGTGCCGATATTGACAGAAGAATTATATTGATCAAGGACAGTTATCCAGTGTCTTACTTTAGTGAGAAGCTGAAAGAAGTCGAATTAAAGTACTAACTATGCTCGTGATGTTTACATTGTAGTCCAGGTCATGCGTTATTGGATATATTACCTTATGTATTAGAGCTTGTCCTTTTTTTTATCATCGGGACTTGCGATATCTCAACCCATAGAAGAAATTGGGGCATCGTCATATTAAGTTGGTCAAGTAGTTATAGGACCTTCCTTGTGTTCTCAAACACCAAGTAGGTGTTAAGAGCAAGCTTGTTGCTGCTTTGAATCGTGAAGTCGGATACTTCATATCATGAGCGCGCAACCAACAAATTATTCATGAGGCAGATAGTTTTCATGAACTTGTCATCTTTTAAAGGAGGTTTGTTAAGAGATTTAGCGTTGTCATGCTACATTTTACAAATTGTCTTCATAAAGGGAAATTTATTTGGACAAAAGCAACAATCATTCATGAGGCAGATAGTTTCCATAGTACTCCGATCATGAGGCTTCAGATTTTAACAAGATATTTGAGGTTGCTTGCAATGGATTGGGTATAGACATAAGAGGTGTACTGGGCCAGGACGATCACCAAGTTTCTTACCTTGGTGAGAAGTTGAATGAAGCAAAAAAAGGAGTACTTCAATTATAATCATGATTTTTATGTTATGGTCTAGGGACAGTGCTATTGAAGTCAGTCCCTATTGTCTCAGGACTGTCCTATTTTCTAATCATCAGGTCTTGCGATATCTCGACTCACAAAAAAAGTCATGACATCACTATATCAAGTGGGTCGAGTACTTATAGGACTTCCACTATATTCTCAAATACCAAGTAGGTGTTGAGAATAAGCTCGTTGATGCCTTGAATTGTCGAGCCTGCCTCTTTCATAACATAAGCGTGCTAATAGTGGATTTGAACGATTGATTTGAGATGATCCCATGTGCTGGAATTTGGTGAAATTTATACGTCCTTGACTTGATAAGTGATTTTTGATATCAACGTTTATCTATTTTGTGGCTTTCATTTATGCATTCCTTATACTTCCCTTCGCAATCACTTGTTTTGGGAGACGCGCGTTGGTGGATCCGTAAGTAATTTTGATAGAGGTAAGCTCATTGTTATAGTTGATAATCACTAATATTGGCCTAGACTGAAGAGAGGCATAGTTAGGATAGTTCGTCATTGTCTATCTGCCAGAGCACCAAAGAGTCCAGACAGAACATTGAATTGTATAAGCTATTATTATTTATAGTATCTCGTCAAGCATAGGTCGACATATGGACTTCGTGTTTGGTCTTTCTCATACCTTTAGGAAACACTATTTCATGCTCTCAATGCTTGACAGGTTCACAAAAATGGCTTACACATTGTCTGTAGCAAGATTGGTGTTGTCTCCAACGTTGTGACATTACTTATTAAAGAGGTCTTCAAACTGCATATCTTACATAAGACAATAGTGTCTGATTGACACGTACAATTTTTGAGTTATTTTGGGAAGACATTATGGATGAAGACTAGCATGACCCTCCAGTTTTCACAGTGCACCACTCACAGTCTGATAGACAAACCAAAGTAGTCAATAAATCTAGAAGGAACTTTTTGCTTTGTCTGATTTGTATTGGATATAGCATAGTTTGTGTATAATATTCAGGTAAATAAGTATACCAGGTTGAGTTTATTTCATATAGTTATTAGTTATGAGCCTAAGAAGCTTATTGATCTTGTACCCATTTCTATAGAGTCTCGTCTTAATGAGTCGGTTGAGTCATTTGCACAACATTTACATTAGTTGCATGGCACTATCTGACATAAAATCATATTAAGTAATGAAGCATTTAAGGCTTATGCAAATAGTCGCAAGAGAGAACATGCTTTCAAAAAAGGTGATCAGGTGGTGGTATGTATTCTACCTTAGAGATTCTCATTGAGAACAACTAAGAAGTTGAATGTTGAACGAATGAGCTTATATAGTTCTAAGAAAGATTGGGTCAAACATATATGAATTGGACATTCTTAAGGATACAGGTATTCATCAGTGTTCAATGTAAAGGACTTAACTTTATAATACGAGCCACCTAAACATTTGGTTCCTTAGCCAATGGCCCACATCAATCTCAGCCTCACCCTCAGCCCTAGCATCTACCTCAACAACGACTTACACATCTAACAAGACAATCATCATTGTCAACAACATATCTACTCCTAAAGGGCATCACCGAGATATTGGATCACGAATTTGCAGAGACACCAGACAGAGTTACAGTCAAATACTTGATAACACTAGAGAGGATGCCCATTTACTAATGGCATTTGGGTGGCGTCTGAGGAGCTAGATCGCCTGACACCTGTCTTGAGTCAGGAGTATGTTTGTCTCCATTCATGGAGATGAATGATTCTAAGCCGGGGAGAATTGATAAGGATTACCTGCATTGAGTAGAGCACGAGAATCGTGGGTCCTTCAGAGTCTATTCTCATCGTGGTCAGTTATAGGATCATAACCTAAATGATCTGAGCACTAATCATATATAGAGAGATTTTAAGTTTTTTTTTAATTGTATCTTGGGTTTTAGTTTAAATATCATTTCATTGCATTGGACCTAACACCTGCCTCTATGTGTATGCGTCAGTATTAAGGTTTCAGTATTGAGAATTTTGAGGATGAAACTTCAGCCAATGGATCACAAAAAGACCGCACAGTGTAGAAGTCGTGTGCTCTTCCCAGGTGATGCCAAAGTCGCCGACCTCCCCCTCCTCTACCTTCTCATTCTCTTCCAGTTGTTGATGTTGTTTCTCCCTACACCTTTCCCAGTCACCAACACAAGCCTGTAATTATCGTTACCCTCTGAACTTTCTTAACCATCAATGTCAATACTTGCATCTATTGCCCTTCCTTTTCCAACATTCACCACCTCGCCCCTCTCTGCTACTTCTCGGCCTCCATGGACTCCCAGACACAACTTTCTCCTAAGACTATTCCCAAAACCCCAACCACCCCTCCTATACAGCTACAAACATAAACCCCCAATTGACTTCTCCATATTTGTAGCCTAACATCCTCCATGCAACCACTCGCACCTACCCCCATGCATGTCTACCTCCCATTCTTGATATGCCTTCGTCCTAATTACTTTGTAAGTCTTTACAATTATCTTTATTTTATTTATGTTGTATGGCCACTATTGTATAGCTTAGTGATATTCCTTTTTTATTTTTTAGAACAAGTAGGTCATCTGAGCTGCTCTCGCTTGCCTTCAGTCAGCGGGGGAACTCACTGGGCGTTATGGTGGTGGACTCTGGCCCACGGATCTCTCATTTGTTGTACGCTGACGACATCTTCATCACCTCGGATGCCACCACGTCGTGTGTGGATCAGTGTCTTGCTGTGTTGCAAGAGTACTGCTCCTGGACTGGGCAGCGGATCAACAGGTCGAAGTCCATGGTCATGTTTGGCAAGTCCACCCATAGGTGGCAGTGTAGCAGGCTGACTCACCGTTTGGGCTTTCAGAGGGTCCGCGAGTTCACTTACTTGGGCATTACACTGGCTATGCGTAAGTTGAAGCGCTCCGACTTTTCACACCTGCTTCTGAAGGTGGCGGAGAAGGTTCGTGCTTGGGGGAACCGACACCTATCCTTGGCTGGCCGGGCCACCCTCGTCAACTCGGCGTTGTTGGCCACGCCGATGTTCCTTTATACGCACTGTCACGTGCCTCGCTCGGTCCAGGAGTCTATAGAGCGGTTGGCGCGGTTTTTTCTGTGGCAGAAAGGCCCCTCCCAGCGTGGGATGCATTATGTTAGCTAGGAGCAATGTTGCTCTCCCGTGGCCGGGGGAGGGCTTGGGTTCCATGGGGTAAGTAGATGGTAGGGCTCTTTACGGGCAAAGTTCGCCTGGGAGCTGATGCAGTCGGGTTCTTCCCTTTTCCACAGGGTGATTTCTGCTCGGTACACTAGCCGTCTTTGGCGGGAGGGGGTCACTCGACGCGACTCTCCGGTGTGGCGGCTCATCAGGGATGGTGCCGAGTGCCTTCGTCCTCTTCTTCGCTGGAAGATTGCGGATGGGGAGTCTGTGGATGTGCTCGCTCACGCTTGGATTCTCGACCGTCCTTTGTCTCGGTGGCCCACTTTTGCTGACTGCGGCGCGCTGGAGTCGATCCCGGTGTCATCTTTTGTGATGCCTGGTGACGGGTGGGATGCTTCCGCTCTATCTCAGTTTTTTGGGCCGGACCTTGTTGAGATCATCCTCCAAATCCCTCTTCACAGCTCGCAACCCCAGGACAGGTCGGAGCTCTGCACCCGCCTCAGCGGCCGATCAGTTGCCTCCCTTGCTTTCATGGCCCAGTTCGATGGGACTCGTACGGATTTCAGCTGGCTTCGGAAGCTGAAGCTTCACCCGCGGGAGCGGATGTTTTGGTGGCGGCTTCTCTGGGATGCTATCCCCACCCGTGCATGGCTTGCCCGTCGGGGTCTTTCTGCTGAGCGTGGATGTCCTTGGGGCTACACTTTAGAGGAGACCTGAGACAATCTGGTCTCAGACTGCTGTTGTCTTGTAGCCATCCGGGTCGCTCTTCGGCGATGGGGCTACAGTATTCCCTCATTCTCCAGTTGGGAGACTGTGCGTGACTGTCTCTCCTCCTCCTCTGCCGGTGCACTAGGTACGGCGCGAGTTTTTTGCTGTGCGGTTTACCAAGCATGGCGTGGCCGCAATGCCAAGGTTCACCATGGGGAGGTGGCGACCTTTACGGTTATGGCAGCAACCATCGTTGAGAACCTCTCCATTTTGCATACTCTACCAGCACAGGGGCACTGGGGTACCACCCAGCCTCACCGGCTGTCGACACTACTCTCTTGGTGCCCCTGCCCCCTGGATGGATAAAGTTCAATGTGGATGGTTCGCTTTCCTCGTCTGGGCTTGCTGGGCTTGGGATGGTGGCTCGTGACGATCGAGGTGCTCTTGTGTTTGCTGCTGGGATCTCGATGCTGCATTGGGATCCGGGGGGAGTGGAGCTGGCGGCGATTTTGGCGCTGAAGGATCAGATTGCCCCTTCTTTATATGGGACTCGCGGAGCTATTATAGAGGGCGACTGTCGTAACCTTATGGATAGTTGTGCTGTTGGGATGAGACGGGGTGACTGGAGCGTGACAGTGGATGGCAACGAGGACTTCTCATTTCTGAGCGGCTTTCCCCAGCTTCGGTTCCAGCATATTGGTCGTGAGGGCAATAGAGTTGCTGATTTTTGTGCGCGTTTTGCCCTTCGAGGAAATTTTGTTTGGCTGGACGTTGATAGCACCCAGACTGAGTTTGCCGAGCTTGTTCGGGTGGACTTAGATGGCATGCTGTAGTTTTTTTTTTCTTTTCTTTTTGGTTTTTAATTACATGCTATTTGCATCTTTCAAAAAAAAAGAACAAGTGTCATCTAGCTTTATTGTTGAAGCGCAACATCCCACCTCCCCTTGGTGAAGATGCAAGATGAGCCCCTTTAACCGTCATTTATGCCTCTATTGATCCCCTCCATCGCCGCAACTTGCTCATAACAGCTGTCAGTTTCCATGCATAGCCATTGATGTGCTTGCTGAGTCCCAACAGTTGTCAATGTCATGTCCATGTAGCCTTATTCAATGTGAGTTAGCTCCTACTACCTATCGTTCTCACATTATACTCTTCCCATAGTTGTTAAACGCTTAAGGTGCATCATGACACAAAGAGGTCCTGGAGCTTAGGCACAGGCACACGCCTGATGAGGGCAAGGAGCAACCACATTCCATTTTAAATAATCATCATCAAACATCAGTTCATCTTCTCGATCATATTCTTCATTTGTTCTAATCACCAACCAAGCATTACTATCATCTCAATCTCTTGAGAATGAGATCAATACGGGCATTGACATCATATTGAAGTCTTAACGCTCGATTATGTTTCACAAACTCTAAATTATTCAAAATTTGTTGAGTTAATACATTATTTCTTTCTTTTTGTGAAAAAAAAAGTTTACAACAAAAAATTCACATGGATGTTCTCGAAAGGCACAAAACGCAAAAGCGCAGACCGTTGAGCCATATGAGCTTTGAGCCTTAAGCACTAACAACAACTTCTTAGTGAAGGACTACTGAGAGTAAGAGTGTACTCCCTTTGAAGGACTTTCAAGGAAGGAGCAGACAACGGCCCCGACAAAGGATTACCCGATCGGTGTCAGCTCAAGTTATCCATTAATCTCCTTCAACTAAAATATAAAAGTCAGTGAGGATATTATATTATTCTTTCAAAGTCTTATTATTTTCTTTTGCATGAATGTTAGGACAAGACATTGTCGGTTAACAACTCCTTGCATGTTACAAAATTATTGACGACTGTATTTTTAGCTTTGCTTGTGTCTCTAAGTTCTTTTAGCATTGCTAATTTTTTTTAACATAAGATAACTTTGAATCTCTAGTGTAACTCGCATTTCATATTACATCATTACATAATGTATATAGACTTTTTGGTTCCTCACAGGTTATGAGTCTACTCTCCAAGTACAGAACCCTTCCCTCAAGTCGTTGAAACTACTATTAGGTTAAATAACTTTTTTCTTATAATGTCAACCCTACTCTCTGGTTATAAAATATTTTCTCTTATACCTACGAACCCCTCACTTAGGTTATTGGCCTGCTCTCTGGTTACTGAATCTCACTCATATGCGAATAAAATTCAGTTACACAATCTCACTCTCTGGCAACTAAAGTTCTCTACTTCATAATTTATTTTTTGTAAGTTGCACCTCCTTAGTCAACAAGATCTATTTTTCGTCAACCTTATCACTTTTATTAGCTACAGTTCCAAACTTAAGTTGACATATAGACATTTCTATTAGCACATTTAGTTTAGGGTTAATTACCGGGACCTTCCCTGCGAGTTTGCGTAATTACAAGTACCTCCCCTCCAGGTTTCGATATTACAAGGACCTCCCCTGCAAGTTTCAGAAGTTTACAAACTCCCCCCTCCGTTTAATATACTAAACGGTTTTGAGTAAATGTCCAAAACACCCTCTTCTCTTTACAAAAATAAAACAAACTTGCGATGTTTTTATTTCCTCGTGATCCCTTTCATCGCCCACTCCTCATTAGGTTACGCGAGTTCCGTTCCCTACCCTTCATGGCGACTTCGACACCTCACCGACAACTTCCAACGGCGACTTCGACGTGCAGTTGCACTTCACTGGTGCGACACCGACGGTGCTGGTAAGTGATTCCAGGGCCGTTTAGGGTTTTATTTCCTCCTATTCCCAAGGCCGATAAGCTGCTCCGACTCCGACGGTGCTGGAATATATTTCCTACTAATCCCTTTTCATCTCCAGTCCGAAAATCTATGTTTAGGTGTCGGTATTTGATTTTTTTATAAATGGTTTGGAATATTTCATCTTCCAGGAATGGATCTAGGGCTTCCAGTTTATTTCATCTTCCGAGTAGCATTTTAATATCTGTTCCCAGTTTTTGATAAATGGGTTTTTGATAGGTTAGGAGTAACTTATGGTTTTTTTAATCTGTTTCCAGTTTATTTCAATGTTTGTGTTATGTTATCAGAGAATGGATCATAGTTATTGTAATATCTGCAGGAATACAACAACAACACTCAAGCCTTTATCCCACCATAGTGGGGTCGGCTATATGGATCCTTTGTCGTCATTGCACCTTGTCTTTAATCATAGTCTCACTAATGCCTAAGTACATCATGTCTTTTCTTATAGTTTCATTCCAAGTCTTTTTTGGTATACCCCTCCCCCGTTTAACATGTCTAGTGACTAAATTCTCACAAAGCCTAACAGGTGCCTCTAATGGTCTCATATGTACATGTCCGAACCATATTAAACAAGCTTCTCGCATCTTCTCTACAATTGGCGCCACTCCTGTCTTATCCCTGATACATTCATTCCTAATTTTATCCTGTAACGTCCCAAGGCCCTGGACTTACAATCGGGACAACGTCCACCGACTGCCTCGCCTGGCGACCGTTACCGGGCTGCAGCCCAAGCACCCCAACCCCTCTCCAGCCCACAGGCGGGTTGTTGGTGGTCACAGCCTCCCTTTGGTGAGAAGTGATCCAGTTAAGTGCCTCTACGGGGCCTTCCCAGGAGGTCACCCATCCCAGTACTACTCCAGCCCGAGCACGCTTAACTATATAGTTCTTTCACTTCTCATCACCAATTGAGCTGCATTTTTTTTGTAACGTCCCAAGGCCCTGGACTTACAATCGGGACAACGTCCACCGACTGTCTCGCCTGGCGACCGTTACCGGGCTGCAGCCCAAGCACCCCAACCCCTCTCCAGCCCACAGGCGGATTGTTGGTGGCCACAGCCTCCCTTTGGTGAGAAGTGATCTAGTTAAGTGCCTCTACGGGGCCTTCCCAGGAGGTCACCCATCTCAGTACTACTCCAGCCCGAGCACGCTTAATTATATAGTTCTTTCAGCTCAATTGGTGATGAGAAGTGAAAGAACTATATAATTAAGCGTGCTCGGGCTGGAGTAGTACTGGGATGGGTGACCTCCTGGGAAGGCCCCGTAGAGGCACTTAACTGGATCACTTCTCACCAAAGGGAGGTTGTGGCCACCAACAATCCGCCTGTGGGCTGGAGAGGGGTTGGGGTGCTTGGGATGCAGCCCGGTAACGGTCGTCAGGCGAGGCAGTCGGTGGACGTTGTCCCGATTGTAAGTCCAGGGCCTTGGGACGTTACACATACGATCCGATCTGATCCAACTAGCAAAATGATCTCACCTAAGATCTCGATCCTAACAACCTTGCTCGAATGATGAAGTTGCTAGAATGGTGGATTGCACCAATTTGGTTGAATTTAACATGCCAAAAAAATTCAAATGAAACTATAAAGCTTCAAAAGGGCATGTCATTTGCAAATGTGGATGTATTTAGGAAAATCATTACAGAGTATGCTATCAGAGAAGGTTGCAAGATTCATAGGATTAAAAATGAGAAATCCAGGGTAACAGTTCAATGTGCTGCGACAGGTTGCAAGTGGAGAGTGCATGCTTCTCCAACGCCAGATGGAATTACATATCAAATCAAGTCCTATTGTTCAAGTCGTATACAAATTGTTCCTATTACAAGGAGAAATATTTAAAGACTTATAGTCAAAAGATTCACAGAATTCCTAATGCAGACTTTTGGCCTCCTATGATTGTGGAACCTGCTAGGATATTACCTCCTCCGATAAAACGGTTACCTAGAAGACCAAAATATATAGGAAAAGAGAGCAAGAAGAGGATGATAGGGTTATCCCTACAAGGAGGATTCTTACTACTAAGTGTGGCAAATGTAGAGCAGTGGAGGTATTAGGTACAATACGAGGACATGCAAAAGTGGCAACTATCAGGTTTTTTTTTACGTACAAAAACTTTTCATGTTCACAATTTTTTTGAACGTCGTGTAAAATAATATTTTTTTCATTTACTTGCAGTTTGATGATAAAACTCCACTAGTTACATTTGTTAATCAGAGGAAAAGCCAAGGCAAGGCCAAGTCGAGACATTTGAAGAATGAATGTTTATGTTTGTGAAGGAACATTTGGATAGAAATGTTGTAGTAATTTTTTTATGTTGGAAAGTGATGATTTTTGTAAAGTGTGATGTGGAATATTATTTTCACACTTTCCAACAATTACATCTAATCATGCATTTATGCTTTATTGTCTATGGCGGGAAACAAATTGGCAACGCGGTTTGTTATGCTATTGTCATCAATTTGTTTGTAAAAGTCAATCATTACCTTGGTGGTACTATAAAAAGAAAGAAATTTTTAATGAACAATTTTTTATGAACTATCTAAAAAAACTTGTTTTTAAGAGAAAGTTGGGGGTGTCTCGACTTCTTTAGTGTTGGGGAATGAACAAATTTTTGGGTCATTTTGCCTTCATTTAAACTATTAAAATAAGTATGATGATATTATATTAATTTAATGAAAATTATTACTTTAAAAAATAATTATTTTATCAACAATTATGTTAAAATTTTCATTAAGAATGTATAAAAAACACTACAAATAAAACCCACCAATATTTTAAAATATTACAAACTCATCCCTCTGATTTTTAGAACATTACAATTAGACCCCTTACACTTTCATGTCATTACAAAGGGTAAAATAGGAATATAATATATTTTATTTGTTGAATAACACACTCTCCGTCCAATTTTTTAACGGAAGGGGGAGTTTGTAAACTTCTGAAACTTGCAGGGGAGGTCCTTGTAATATCGAAACCTCGAGGAGAGGTACCTGTAATTACGCAAACTCGCAGGGGAGGTCCCAGTAATTAACCCTTTAGTTTATTTTGCCATTAATATTTTTCATTTGTTATTTTATCATTAGTATTACCAGTGATGATATCTGTGTTATTAGAAATTCTTATAGTAATCATCAAACTATTTCCCATGCATATCATAATAGTGATTCATTTCTTATTCACACAAAAAGTACATCAAATAGAGTATTTTTCTATTAAATATATATTTAAGCATCTTTATCTTTATCTTTTTCCCTTATAAGTTTCAAACAATAAATGCATGATATAAAAAATAAGATACATAGCAGACCAAGCAATAAGATTAAGTATGAAGATCTGAAGGGGAAAACAATATAGGCTGAAACTACAGTAAAAAATTGAATGCTTAAAAAGTAAATAATCTGAATGACTTGGCTTCAAATAAGCCTGCAACAAATGAATATCCTCTAAAGTAATGTAAGAAACCAAACTGAACAGCTTATCTTCATGGAGTCATTATAATTCAGCTTAATGGTTTAGGACTGGGATTCCTATACCTAATAAGAGGTTTTCAATTGCCAAGTTAAATAAACCATTGACATGGTAACGCAAAAGTAGCTCAAAGTAGGCACACTTCTAAAGGTGGTAAACTCAAACCACAAGGAGTCAGCTACTCAAAGAGGTGTTGATTACACCTTTAGAATGAGAGGAAATCCGCTTGAGCACTCCTCAACACAAGTTTCGATTGCATTTGCCCGAGCCAACAATAGTAGAGTGGGGAAGATAATACAAGGGATAAAACAAAGGGCAGCTACATCAACCAAAGGGGTTTCGATTGCATTTGCCCGAGCCAACAATAGTAGAGTGGGGAAGATAATACAAGGGATAAAACAAAGGGCGACTACATCAACCAAAGGGGGGCTACATCAACCAAAGGGCCCTACATCAACCAAAGGGCCCTACATCAACCAAAGGGGGTGACGTACACAAAAATAAAAGAGGTGCTGAGCAATATTATATGTGAGCTTAGCAAGGTCAAGGACTAGTAGTTCATTTGCAAAAAATATGCACTTTACTATATATTATTATAAGATATATGTAATGTTAAGGCGTAACCAACAAACCACTTAACCGACCAAGAATCCAACGCATCTCTTCCTTAATGCACACTGAATCAAATCCAAATATATTCTATCATATGCATTTTCAAGAACAATAAAAATCATATGCATTTTCAAGATCAATAAAAATCATATGCATTTTCAAGATCAATAAAAATGATATGCATTTTCAAGATCAATAAAAATGATGTGCATTTTCAAGATCAATAAAAATCATATGCATTTTCAAGATCTATAAAAAATCATATGCATTTTCAAGATCTATAAAAAATCATATGCATTTTCAAGATCTATAAAAAATCATATGCAAATAGTCCATACTAGATACTAGAAGGCATTCTAAACAGGAAGGGCCCAGTCATGGAGTCCTTCTCTCAGACACTACTCTGGGAGACACTCGCCGGACAACCTCTCCAGTAGATCCTCATCCAGGAAGGTACACCGACAAGTTCATCCAAGTGACTCCCACATCGGCTAATCAGAAATGTGACCATCCACAAAGCCACGATGCTCAAAGCAGAACACTCCCTTTTACGAGGCGCAGACAGCTCAGATGGCTTGAATAGCGCACATACATAAATGCATATGTGGTACGATGTCAGGGACTATACGGCCCCTACCAAAACAACTGTTAAAGGCTTGCCACCGTGGCTGACCTAAGCCATAGGTCTCAACTGGATACAGCATATAATCGTAAATTTTTAGGAAGACAAAATATGGAACCCGAGCAAACAGTCATTCTCCCATTGCAAATCTAAATTGTAAACTTTGGTCTTTAACGAGTATTTAACACTCCTAAGTCAATGGAGGACCTCTGCAATAAAAAACACACATCTCTCTCTCTCTCTCTTAATGGCCTTCCCCAGTAGATGATAACTCCGACCTCAATCCGACGGGACCCCGGGGGAATAGAAGGTTGGCAAGGAAAGAGACGCATCAAATTGATCGCGCAACATCGAAATGGGTCAACGCCGCTTCGAGGAGTTGAACTGAGAACAATATGATAGATGTGACATCCTCCTCTTTCTTTTCAGCACTGAATCCGAGTGAAAGGGATGCCAGAGGGGGAGTAGCCCCATTTGAGCCATTGCAATGACAACTCTGACCCCAATGAATACCTCAATCTTTTTAGTTTGAGATCCTATTTAGGAAGTCATCCTTGATGTCTAGTCCTAACAACCTTACTATGGGAGAGCACATTAGCAGTTGATGCGAAGTTTTAATGAGTTCAACGAGATGTTGCTAATGCACTTAACCAGCGGAGAGAAGAGAGTGTAAGTCCTACATGATCTTCGACCTTAGGCAAGATGGGAATGAAACCTTACGGGGGTTCATGGGAGCTTTAAAAAGACGGGGGAGGAAACAAACGATGTTGACTTTGGCCTAAGAAACAATAATCAAAAAGCTAGAGAAGAGTCATCTAAGGTACAAACTCAACACATATCCGCCAAGGACCTATGAGGGTATCCTCGATATGACCTACATATTTATAAATGGTGAGGAAGGCGACCTGGCGGACAAGAAAAGAAATCATCAGTTTCGAGTAGAACCCGCACCGCTAAACATGGAAGATCGGGAAAGAAGAATGGTTCCCTGAGGAAACCGACATTAATTTGAAGTCTTGGGGATGGGCACCCGAGGTACCTAGCCGATAACGGAAGAGAGTATCGTCATGAGGTCTCCGAAAACCCCTCTGAACGATGTACCCCTATGGTGAACGCCTCTTAACACAACAATGCAGGAGATAGCCCTTCTTTAAAAGACACTGCCATAGGTATCCCTCTCAGGTGAAGAGATTATAGGTTTTACTGGAATTGCATGGCACAACAGGAGCTCATCGACGAGATCATCAAAGAATCGGGAACAATTAGGTCTCTCTCGCGAATGAAAAGACCCAGCGAACAACTAAGTCTCCCATACAGATAAAGCCTAGAATGAGACTAGACCTCTCCTGCATATGACATGACATGAGAAGATGACTAGATATCCCCTCACAATGAAAAAATTGAGGGAACGTGTAGGTCTCCCTTGCGAGAAACTAGTAAATAGACTCACGAGATAACCTCATTTAGCATTTCAAAAGTTTAACACAAGAAAAGACAAATTAACACTTGGAGGTAAGAAATAAAAATTCTTTATTTATAGTGAAGGACGAAAAGGTTGCAGGACGAAGACAGTTCATCATCCTCATTAGAGGATTCGTCCTATTGACACCGACAACGACCAACCTCAGGGCAACTTGCATCATCACCATCTCCTCGGGCCTTAGCTTACCCGAGTTTTGGAGGATGTTGTGGTAGACGGTCACCGCCTTCATCAAGTCCAGCCTCATCTCCTAGTAGTCAAAAGTTTCGCGGACCCGCACCATAATGCGAGATGGATAAATTTGTAAACAAGACACTTTCTCATTCTTCTTCTTCTCGGTAAGCTCCACCTCCAGTTTGTTACGAGAATCTTGCAGGCATATATCCACATGTAAAGGAACCACAAAGAAGGGAAAAGAAGTGGGAAATTCGAAGGAGAAGGGGCCTTACGGTGCATCAACATGGAGAGGTAATCAATAGAGTAGTTGCTGAGTATTTCAACATTGAAGGAAGAGGAAACAATGTGCCCTAAGTAGAAGATATCCCCTGAAACATCCTCGCCAAAAAAGAAAATGCATTTGGTGCTAACTTGGAAGCAAGAGTTGTCACCACTCCACGAGACTATGGGATGCCACTACGCATCCTTCACCAATGCAGAATGTAAAATATAAGTGTGAGGGGGGATCTAGGCGTGCAAAAAAGGCATGTCGGGCCTAGTCCGGGCCCAGGCTTTATACCTGTCGGGCCCAAACCAGGTCCCAGGGCAAACCGGGCACAGGCCCCAGGGCAAATCGGGCCCATGACCCTATTTGAAAGGGTCTTGCAGGGCCCGGAAATCAGGCTTTGACTAGGCCCAGGTCGAGCTCAGACCAGGCCCTGACCGGCTGCACTATTGCAATGTATAAAGTCATGAAATTAAATAAAAAGGGCAGCTAGGTGCACAAAGCATCCTCGTGCAGTGAGGGTCCGGGGAAGGGTCCCACCACAAGTGTGAAATGTAGGCAAACCTTACTCTTGCATTTTTGCAAGAGGCTACTTCCATGACTCGAACTCATGACCTCAAGGTCACACGACAACACCTCAACCAATGTGTCAAGGCTCCCCTTCAAAGTCATGAAATTAAATATTATGAAAAAATCCAATTAATTAATTCAGTTTTGACTACTAATAAGAAAGCTATCGCGTGAACAGTAGCACCTGTCAACGCATGAGTAGCAAAAAAAGTCTGAAAGTGCCCCCTACCATGGTCGGTTAAGTCGAGCTTCTCCACCTGTTCTTTGTCCCTTCTCATGGAGCAGCTGAGGGAGCGGCATGTTAGCTAGGAGGTCAGACGAGTAGTAGGAGAGAGGACAGATGAATCAAGTTGGGGTCGTCCCTGTGTTCGGGCGGCAATGACGACGTTTTAAAAAAAAAGAAACAAACTTGCATCTGCTTTGCTGCAGTGGGAGATGGAGAGAGACAGATGCGGAGGAGGCGAAGGCGAACAGGTCCGGGATTCCTCGTTGGTAGAGAAGTTGTCACGTTGTCCATGACTCAATGGATCGCGCATAATAAGTTGCGGAGTTTGAAACCTAATACTTCATATGATAATGAAGTATTTACTTGTAGGAAGTGAATTATTATCGCCTTGAGGGAGTTGGCAGGATCAACCGCATTCTACTGATAGACTTAGAAAACAAATTTGCAATCAAATACAAGTGAATGGCACTTGTCAATATACTTTGTCATTAAAAAAAAGATTAGTTTCCCTTATTTTCTTATGATTGTTAGTATCCACTCCACGTTTTAAACTTCTTTGTTATTGTAGAGAAATGGTATAAACCTTGTAGTATATTCACTTGAGGAAAAAATACAAGTATAAGTACAAATATATAGGAAGAGAGAGGAGGAAGAAATCCTATACAGGAGATGTGGGACTAAAAGAGAGAAAGATAAATGGGCCTAATATATGGGCCTTTACATGGGTTTTCCTATATTCTCTAACACTCCCCCGCAAGCTGGAGCGTACAAGTCGTAGGCACCCAGCTTGGATAAGAACTGGTGGTATAATGGCCGAGGAAGAGCTTTAGTCATGATGTCAGCAACTTGTTTTGCAGCTGGGACATGTTCCAATTCTATCTTCTTTGACTGAACCTTTTCCCGGATGAAATGACAATCAACTTCAATATGCTTTGTCCGCTCATGAAACACAGGATTCTTGGCAATATGAATAGCAGCCTGACTGTCACAAAGAAGAGTTGCCGGAGAGGAGAGTTTGACACCTAAATCTCCCAAAAGTCCTTCAAGCCAGGTTAATTCAGATGTGACAGCAGCCATAGCTCTATATTCAGCCTCAGCCGAGGAGCGAGCAATCACAACCTGTTTCTTGCTACGCCATGTTATAAGATGTCCACCAAAGTACGTACAAAAACCAGTCGTGGAACGCCTGTCATCTGGAGAGCCAGCATAGTCAGCATCTGAGTAAGCAAGAAGAGATGGCGAGGTGGATGGTTTGTAGACAAGGCCTTGTCCAGGAGCAGTTTTCAAGTATCGGAGAATGCGCTCAACAGCTTGGAGATGAGAAGTCCTCGGAGTGTGCATGAAGCGACTTACAACGCTGACGGCAAACGAAATATCTGGTCGAGTAACTGTAAGATAAATCAGCTTCCCAACCAAACGACGGTAGTACTCTGGATTCTCAAGGAGTTGATCAGTCTCAGAACCAGCTGCACATAACTTTTGGTTTGAATCCATAGGGGTATCTGCAGGTTTACAGCCAGAGAAACCTGCCTCTTGAAGTAAGTCAATGCAGTATTTCCGTTGGGACAGGACTAACCCATCGGATCGACGAGCGACTTCAATTCCGAGGAAGTATCTAAGATTGCCAAGATCCTTCGTTTGAAATGCCGAGTTCAGATGCTCCTTGAGTTGTTGTATCCCCGAGATGTCGTCCCCAGTGATCAGGATATCATCAACATACACAAGGAGGATCACAGTTCCCGTGGGTCCTTCTTTGATGAATAGTGAGAAATCAGCAAAGCTTCGTCGAAAACCAAGTGCCAGTAGGACTTTGCAGAATTTATCAAACCAAGCTCTCGGAGATTGTTTGAGGCCATAGAGAGCTTTAAGAAGGCGACAAACATAGGCAGCACGAGACTCCCCCGTGGTCTCAAACCCGGGAGGTTGGTACATATACACTTGCTCCTGTAGATCACCGTTCAAGAAGGCGTTCTTGATATCTAACTGAAGAATAGGCCAACGACGGTGGACAGCGACGGAGATCACCACACGAACAGTGTTTAACTTGGCGACAGGGGAGAAGGTTTCATCGTAGTCCAAGCCTTGTTGTTGAGTGAAACCGCGTGCGACGAGACGGGCCTTTAAGCGGTCAAGGGTCCCATCAGCATTTTGTTTGACAGCGAAGACCCATTTGCAGCTGACGCAGTGTTGGCCAGGAGGAAGAGGTACCAGCTCCCATGTGTGATTGGCTCGGAGAGCGATCATCTCTTTTTCCATCGCAGCACGCCACCCCGGATGCTGTAGCGCTTCCTGCACAGAGTTAGGGAGGGAAATGGAAGAGAGAGAGGTAGCAAACCGATGAAGAGGTGGAGATAGCCGGTGGAGAGATACGTGGTTTGCCATCGGATGAGCTGTAGAGGCGGAGGCCGGATCAACCGCAGAGGGAGAGGCATCGGTAGCCGAGGGCGCCTGACGGGGACCATCCTTAGATTTACGACGAGAGTATACTTGAATAATGGGAGGAGGTTGTTCAGTAGATGGAGATAGTGAAGGTACCGTAGGGGGCGGAGGTGGGGAGGTAGTAGTGTCCGTCGGAACAAAAGGACGAACCGTAGTGGAAGGTAATGTGCTTGAAACAGAGGGAGAGTGGAATGATTGGTCTTCACAGAACGTAACATCAGGTGAGACAATGGTTTTGCCGGTGGTTGGAGAGTAGCACACGTAGCCTTTTTGAGTCCGAGAATAGCCGACAAATATATACTTGGCAGCTCGTGGGGCAAGTTTATCAATAGGCGGACCGAGAAGGTGGACGTAGCAGACGCAACCGAAAATGCGAGGTGGAATAGGAAAAAGAGGAGTGGAGGGGAAGAGGAGTGTCATGGGAGTGGCAAAGTTAAGAACGGAGGAGGGCATGCGGTTAATGAGATGGCAAGCAGTGGAGACGGCAAAGTTCCAGTATTCCGTAGGAACCCGCATTTGAACCATGAGTGCCCGAGCAACATCCAGAAGGTGACGATTTTTTCGTTCGGCAACGCCGTTTTGTTGGGGAGTATAAGCACAAGACGTTTGGTGAATTATACCAAACTCTGTGCAGATAGTAGAAAAGGAGCGGCCAGTGTACTCGCGAGCGTTGTCAGTTCGAATGATTTTAAGTGTAGTGGAGAATTGTGTCCGTGATTCAGCCACAAAGGCACGAAATACAGATGGTAACTCAGAGCGATCATGAAGTAAATATAACCAGGTAACACGTGAATAATCATCAATAAAAGTTACAAAATAACGATAACCATAAATACTTGGGACCTTATAAGGGCCCCATACATCAGAATGTACTAAAGATAATGGAGTCGTGCTCCGGGTACATGAAGGGGAAAAAGAAGAGCGATGTTGCTTGTCATAGATGCAAGCTTCGCAGGTAAACTCGTGAAGAGGTACATCAGGGAGAGCTTTGCGGAGGACTGGAAGAGGAGCATGCCCAAGTCGGCGATGTCAGTCAACTGTGGAGACAGTCAGGAGAGTGGTAGGTGGGAGATCCAAGAGATAGAGCCCATTCATCAGCCGACCGCTACCAATGATACTCCGTGTGCGGCGATCCTGAAAAACAAAAGAAGAGGGAGAGAAGGTTACACAGCAATCAAGATCCTGTATCAAACGACTCACAGAGAGTAAGTTGAAAGGAGAGCCCGGAACATGAAGAACCGAGGAGAGCTTTATAGTGGGAGTGAGGTGCAGATCAGCAGCACCAGCAACCGGAGTAGTAGCACCATTTGCAACAACAATAGACGGAGGGTGAGACGTCTGTATATACTGAGGTGGTTTCTGGGAGGTGATGTGATGCGTTGCTCCAGAATCTACGATCCAATGAGAACAGTGAGATAGGCAGGTTATACCTTCAGTAAAGAAAGAAGCAACGGAGCCAGGAGAACGGCCAAGACTGCCTTGAAGCTGTTGGAACTGAGAGCGTAGGTCATCATATTCCTGTCGGGTAGGACCAAGCTGATCGGCTGGTGAAGATGCAGCAGGAGGTGCCGAAGTAGCAGCAAGGTGAGGAGGGAGACCATGCTTTCAGTAGCAGGTTGTTTCACGATGACCGTCACGGCCACAGTAAGTACACTTTAAAGGAGGTCGGCCACCACGTCCTCGTCCCCGAGACGGGGGACGGACACCTCGAGCAGAGGAACCAAGGGTAGGTGTTGGAAGGAGCGGCTGTTGGAGAAGAGCCGGAGAAGAGCTGTGCGGGGCCTCAGATGGAGGTGTAACCTTGATAAGCATGGAGCAGACAGCAGACAGAGACGGTGTGGTAGTAGAGGAGAGTATCTGAGCGCGAACGCTATGTAGATGAGGAGGTACGCTAGAGAGTAGCATAGCAATGGTCACTGCCTCTTTCTGTGATCGCTGAATAGCGAGATCTGGAGTGGGAGGCTGATGCTGAAGCCAAGCCTCATGAAGAGTCTTTGCCTTGGCGACATGAGAGAGCATGTCATCGGGCGCACCAGGCTTAAGGTTCTGAAGATCAGATATGATGTCATACAGATGTTGGAGACTGTTCTGTCCAGAGTAGAAGGCATGGAGTTCATCCCACATGGCTTTGGCGGTGTCATGATACATAGCCATCCTATACGGCTCCGAGTCCATGGAGTTGAGAAGCCACGTTTGGACACGACCATCATTCTTAATCCAGTCAGCAGAAGGCTCAGTAGTAACCTGGGTTAAGTGAGGAAGGAGCCCTTTGGTCTGTAAGACTCGACGCGCCGAGTGCACCCATTCCACAAAGTTACGCTTTCCGGTAAGTGAGATAGTGGTAATTCGAAGTTCATCACGAACATCGGAGGTCGGGGCAGCAGGCGGAGCAGGCGACGGAATGGCAGTGGAGGAGGAATCGTCGAGGGCCATTGGAAGGGAGACGAATTGAAGAGAAGTCGGCTAGAGACAAGGAGCAGCGGCAAGGGCAGCCTGGAGGAGCTGCGGTCTGGAGGAGCAGCCTTGGAGCAGCAGCGGCAAGGGCGGCCTGGAGGAGCTGCGGTCTGGAGCGGTCTTAGCGAACGGCTAGCAGATCGCAGCGAGCAGAGACAGGAAGCTCGCTGGCGGAGTTGCGGTCTGGCAGAGATCGCGGAATTGCGGTCTAGCAGAGATCAGGCGAGCAGGTCGCAAGTCGCAGAAGAAACCGAACGGCTGGAGATCGGCAGCAGAGATCGCGTAGCAGAGAACGGGCGAGCAGATAGCAGCGAGCGAACAGGAGCAGAGATCGCAGTGAGCCTTTGCGGGAAGAAGATCGCAGAGCTTGAGGAGATCGCAGAGCTTTGCGGAAGAAGATCGCAGCGATCAGAGCAGAGATCGCAGAGCTTTGCGAGAAGAAGATCGCAGAGCTTTGCGGGAAGAAGATCGCAGAGCTTGAGCAGAAGCGAGAAGGAGGTGGGTCCCACGGATCGACAGAGGCAGGCTATAAAAGCCAGGAAGAGGAAGCTTGGGGGGGCAATGCTGGAAGCAATGCTGGAAGCACAGAGATTGCAGCAGGGGGGGCGGTCAGAAAATTGGAGACCTCAAATTTTGGACCTAGCCCTCTGATACCATGTAGAGAAATGGTATAAACCTTGTAGTATATTCACTTGAGGAAAAAATACAAGTATGAGTACAAATACATAGGAAGAGAGAGGAGGAAGAAATCCTATACAGGAGATGTGGGACTAAAAGAGAGAAAGATAAATGGGCCTAATATATGGGTCTTTACATGGGTTTTCCTATATTCTCTAACAGTTATTAGTAACATATGTTGTCTTTTTTTTCTATTTCCTAAATATTGATGTCAGGTAACTTGTAAAATGACAGTACTTTGACGAAATAAAATTTGCTTAAAGAAAAAAAAAACTTGCATAGGATTTAGCCTAGCTTATCTGCCGCCCCAATTGATAGGTTGAGTATTGCTTTTTATAGTTGTTCGCAAAAAAAAAACTCCATAACTATGTGCTTTGAGTACTTCTCGTCCTTTCTTCACGTACTTATTCAAAGCTATCGTTATGACACTCCCACATTTCTCGTTTTCTAAAATAAACCCTGAAATCACTATAATTTGCAACAAAATCTTCTAAGGATGCATCATGCTTAGGTAATTGTAATTCCAAATCACCAAGTTCAACTGCAATTCAGCTTCTTTTCTGAATGCTCAACTCTTGAAGGATTGCTTTTCCTGAATGTGAATAACCACTTGAATTAGATGAGCCTAAAGTAAGATATTAGGCATTCTATTATAAATAATTACATTATTTTATGAAAAAATACATAGAGAGAGAGAGATCATTTATCTCTCTTAGATAAAGATGTGATACATAGAATTCAAGCGAGTTGGTTGAAGTGGACAGGCGCGCCTGGGATCTTATGTGATCGTAAAGTACCATTAAAACTTAAAGACAAGTTTTATCGTACTACAATTAGACCAATGATGCTCTATGGTTTTGAGTGTTGGCAATGTGATGCGGAGCAGAGACGAGGACGAGTTTTGGGCCCATTCAGGGCTGATTTGGCGACTTACCATATATGGCGTGCCCGGATCGACGATCGGACTCCACAGATGTCTCCGGATTCGCGTTGCGAATCGATTTGATATATTATTTTACTATGTTTGCATTTATTTTGATGTATTTGGGTAGCCTCACCTCCGGCCAATCATAGTCGTTGATGGGGGATGCCCTAGCTTTTGTTTTATTATAAATAGACATGTAGTGGCTAGTTTTGAGGCATTGCAGATTTTGGAGAAGAGAAATCCCGAAATCCAGCGATCCCTCCACGGTGCCGACTCCGTGGAACCCTAGGTGACGACTCCTAGGCTTGTATCTCCCTCCCCAAGGTACCCCCTAACCCTAGCCCTCTTTTCCCCCTCCCAAACTCCCTCCTGCAGCCCCCAACAGCCCCCCAAACAGCCACTGTTGGCTGTCCAGAAAATCCCCTCTTGGCACTATTCCTTTATGAAATTTACTATTCCTTAATATAGTTCTCTCAGCCCCCTTCTCCGCCTCCCAGCCAACCTGCCGCCAGCCACCTTGCTCTCCCAAGCCGCCGCCACTCTGCTGTCCAGCAGCCCAGCAGCCCACCGCCAACCTTCCACTCGCCCCTTCCCAAGCAGCCCTCCTCCTTGCCACCAGCCCACAGCAGCCCTCCTCTCCCGCCGCCAACCCAAGCAGCCTTCCTCCCCGCCGTCAGTCCGCAACAGCCCTTTCCCTCTCCTCGACGTGGAACCACCTCCACCCCTCCTTGTCCAAATCAGTCCAGATCTGGACAAAACCAGCCCGGATCCGCTCCCAAATCATCGGATCTATCCACCCTCGTCCGGATCTCTACCCACGTCGCCGGATCCATCCATTTCCGGCCCGTTTTCACCTTCCACCGCCAAGGACAGCCACCGTCATCATTTCCACGCCTTCGGTTACACCTCGGATCGTCGCCCACGCATCTCCGGCTTCGAATTCTTCAGTGCCTTGGTCAGCCCACTACTTTGGTGAGTCACTTATTGTATTTGGACGATTATTTTCAGCAGTTATTTATTGGGTTGGACACTTTATATTTGTTTGGAGAAACATCATCGTAGAATATTGCTCTAGATTATTATTGTGATTTACAGGGTTTATTCGCCGCGTGCTCTTGCTTTGGCCCTCCACGCGGAGGAAAGCCTAAGCTTGTTTGCCCTAATAAATTATTCTGCCTTGCTGTGAATTAACTGTGTGGGATGTTTAAATTTATTATCTAATTTGTGACTAATCCGTCGGCCTTTGCATAACATGTAGGGTTAGGTAATGGTTTATTCGTCGCCTATAGATTCGTCCTGCGTCAATTGGTATCAGAGCTAGGTTGCGCACACTTTTCGATACGCAGTCGTAGAGTCTATAGAATATTTTTTTATTATGTCTAGGTGTCAAAATTATGCCTCCCCTCACCTTAGAGGTCTCGAGTCCACTAGCACCCGCTCTCACAGAGCCCCGTCAGGGAGATCTTCACGTTACTACGACGATTATTCTCGATCGCAGCACACCACTTTTAGAGATCGTGTTGACCCACCGACACGTGACCACTACACTAGAGACGATCAGTATGATGGTTGTCATCATTCTTATCCATACACGCGAGCGGATCGTGTCGATCCTTCGACACGACTCGGTTACCTTAGGAATGATTATTATGAGGATCGTCGTTCCGAGAGAGATCTTGAGAGTCAGTTTCGTACTGTTGCCCCTCCTTTTGACGGCTCATCGAGTCCCGAGTCCTTCAGTTATTGGCTCGTGGATATGGAGTATTATTTTGACCATTTTGAGGTATTCGGTGAGCGTCGCGTCAAGTTTGCGAAACTTAGACTTTTAGATCAGGCGAGAGCATATTGGGCTAGCATTGAGAGGACACGCGAGCGAGACCGTCTACATCGCGTCATTAGTTGGGTGGATATGAAGCGTACATTGTGTCAGAGGTATCTGCCTTCGTCGTATCGGAGTCGCTTGCTCAACCAGTTATTTTCCCTTCAGCAAGGATCCATGTTCGTCGCTGAATACAGAGATCGCTTTGATGAGTTAGTTGTGAGGAGCGATATCCGAGAGGACCCAGCCATGACCTCTTGCAGATTTCGGTCTGGCCTTCGATCAGACATTCGTACTGAGGTGGTTTATCATAGCTCGAGGTCCCTCGAGCAGACGTATCAGCTTGCCCTTTGTTACGAACAGTCTTTGAGATCCGCAAGAGCTGGTCGGTTGGATCCTCACTTTGACCACCGCAGTACGAGCTCCTCCCACACCGAGGACACCACTCTGCCTATCATTGTTCCGTCAGACATGGCAGAAGTGATACCTGATACGGATTGATCTCACCCCAGTGAGGTGCTTAGCCCAGTGAGTGACTTATCTCTTGTTTCTGACCCGTCTCTTGTGACCCCGACTGAGAGTGAGCTTGAGCGACCTCTTGAGCCTATAGTGTCGTGCCCCTCACCCACACCACCACCTCTGGCATGGCATGGGTTAGTTAGCACCCCAACCACAGACCCACTTCCTGACACCGCACCTACGGATCCATTCTTGAGTATAGATTTATGTCAACCACCCATTGTCATTGCTCTGAGTCACATCGCGACTGAGAGCCCAGAGCTTGGTGTTGATCCCGTAGTGGCTATGTTACCCATTCACGGGGATACTACCCCTCACGATGATACTCATCTGGAGGACCATGACCGTAGTGACGAGTTATTTGATGAACCCCCAGTTGAGCCTCCGGATGATCCGCCACATCCTGATGAGGATGAGATTCAGGTGAGCCTCGCATTTATGAGTATCGATTTATGGAAGCCTCTTCCATTATCGTCCCTGACCCAGAGGATGGATATTGTGAGGAGCATCCAATATTTAAGGCCCCACCTGCTCACACATCGCACTCTCGCTGAGTTTTGGGATGAACCACATGCTGACCCACCAGACGAGCTCTTTCTTTTCGGGGACAATCATTACACTATAGAGTCACGTCTTCTAGTCGGTGCACACGATTTTCACTTAGGCGGTCGTCGCATTCGCGATGATTTTTCTTACACACCTCCTGGTGAGCCCCCTGATGTGTCACGTTCCCTGAGAGACACTTGGATCTTTACGAGCTCGTATTTGAGTATAGATATCTCACGCGATCATCTGAACACTCGTCGTACACTGGATGAATTTTTCTACACTCCCCCAAGAGAGACTCCTGATAGGCCACCTCCTTTGGTAGATTTTCAAGTGGCTATTATCCTTTTTCGTAGCGAGTATATTGTGTCCGTCGTGTCTCATTTACATCATTTGCATGAGTCTGTTGAGTCGTTTCGTCATCATTTGCATGAGTCTGTTGTGTTGTCTGTTCATCGTTTGCATGTGTGTCATGAGTCGGTCCGACGAAGAATCCATATTGGTAATAAATATTGTAAATCACATGTGGATGTTCATTGGCAAGTGCAGGTACTTCATGAAGGCGAGCAGGTGATGGTGAGAATCTGCGTTGTGAGGCTCCGTGCGAGGCTTGCTAAAAGCTTGAGCGTTAGGCGAATGGATCCCTATATAATCATGAGGCAGATCGAAGCAAACATCTACGATCTTGATATCCCTGCAAGTATGGGTATCCACCTGGTATTTAGTGTTGAAAATATGACGCCGTACTACGAGCCTCGCGAGTATATGGACCCAAGCAGTGGGGACTTCCAGCCGCCCACACCTCCACTCTCGTTGTCTTACCACCCTCATAGCCCACCCACGTTTGATGGCCACCACTACTCACCTACTTTTGACACCCACCCACCTGGGGACTCGTCTTCTTTGGTTCTACCTACGGCGCCACCGATCGCACCGGGATCCACCACTCGTGAGTTGAGCGTTGAGAGCTTCATGGAGACCAGATTCCACCAGTGCATCCCTACTACAGACGTTGGTGACACCTGGGTACTTGCAGCAGAGCGTGATCGATTCACCCCTGGACTTCGACTTCAATACGGTTGTCTTCATTTACCGGAGATGACAGCTTTTCAGTTGGGGAGAGTCGATCGGCGTGGACACTCTTCCATTGACGACACTTGGACGACCTCCGGTGGACCTCTTCGAGTTGTACCCGACATTCATCGAGAGAATTCTGATCCCAATTCATCGGGAGATGAATTCTTTCAAGCCGGGGAGATTGATGCGGAGCAGAGACGAGGACGAGTTTTGGGCCCATTCAGGGCTGATTTGGCGACTTACCATATATGGCGTGCCCGGATCGACGATCAGACTCCACAGATGTCTCCGGATTCGCGTTGCGAATCGATTTGATATATTATTTTACTATGTTTGCATTTATTTTGATGTATTTGGGTAGCCTCACCTCCGGCCAATCATAGCCGTTGATGGGGGATGCCCTAGCTTTTGTTTTATTATAAATAGACATGTAGTGGCTGGTTTTGAGGCATTGCAGATTTTGGAGAAGAGAAATCCCGAAATCCGGCGATCCCTCCACGGTGCCGACTCCGTGGAACCCTAGGTGACGATTCCTAGGTTTGTATCTCCCTCCCCCAAGGTATCCCCTAACCCTAGCCCTCTTTTCCCCCTCCCAAACTCCCTCCTGCAGCCCCCAACAGCCCCCCAAACAGCCCCCCCAAACAGCCACTGTTGGCTGTCCAGAAAATCCCCTCTTGGCACTATTCCTTTATGAAATTTACTATTCCTTAATATAGTTCTCTCAGCCCCCTTCTCCGCCTCCCAGCCAACCCGCCGCCAGCCACCTTGCTCTCCCAAGCCGCCGCCACTCTGCTGTCCAGCAGCCCAGCAGCCCACCGCCAACCTTCCACTCGCCCCTTCCCAAGCAGCCCTCCTCCTTGCCGCCAGCCCACAGCAGCCCTCCTCTCCCGCCGCCAACCCAAGCAGCCTTCCTCCCCGCCGTCAGTCTGCAACAGCCCTTTCTCCCAGCCCTCTCCTCGACGTGGAACCAACTCCACCCCTCCTTGTCCAAATCAGTCCAGATCTGGACAAAACCAGCCCGGATCCGCTCCCAAATCATCGGATCTATCCACCCTCGTCCGGATCTCTACCCACGTCGCCGGATCCATCCATTTCCGGCCCGTTTTCACCTTCCACCGCCAAGGACAGCCACCGTCATCATTTCCACGCCTTCGGTTACACCTCGGATCGTCGCCCACGCATCTCCGGCTTCGAATTCTTCAGTGCCTTGGTCAGCCCACTACTTTGGTGAGTCACTTATTGTATTTGGACGATTATTTTCAGCAGTTATTTATTGGGTTGGACATTTTATATTTGTTTGGAGAAACATCATCGTAGAATATTGCTCTAGATTATTATTGTGATTTACAGGGTTTATTCGCCGCGCGCTCTTGCTTTGGCCCTCCACGCGGAGGAAAGCCTAAGCTTGTTTGCCCTAATAAATTATTCTGCCTTGCTGTGAATTAACTGCGTGGGATGTTTAAATTTATTATCTAATTTGTGACTAATCCGCCGGGCTTTGCATAACATGTAGGGTTAGGTAATGGTTTATCCGTCGCCTATAGATTCGTCCTGCGTCACAATGATTCAATGAATTGTGTATGTTGAAACCGTCAACCGGTCTCAAGAAGAGTTCGGACCCACAGGGGGTTGTAGCATACACCTACTTCTCCCTCACCAGCACACTTGACTATTGGTGAAGAAAAATGAACAGACCCAAAGTTACAGCGAGGAGGTCCCGCCATATACCCGGAAGATCTTAGAGAGCTTCCCCTCCCAAATCAATGCTGAACTGGGCACCTTTGGAGGACACTCGGAGCCAACCAAAACTAACAAGAAGAGGAGAAAGCTCAAAGCTCGGATCTCCTCCAAAGGTGCCCTTAAGGGTCTATTTATAGATTCTCTAGTCTGGTCTGCAAATAGCGTCATTCCGTCTTTTGGTTTTACTAAAAGCACTCAAAACTGGTCTGCTAACAGCCAAACTCCACTGTTTTGAAGGGCTATTGGCAATCCCTCAAGGGTATCTAGGTAATTTCATCTCTAGATTCCCCTGGGCGAGTGTTCCGTGAAGGCACCACTCGCCAGACTTCCCGCACACCGGATTCTCTAGATCCTACTGGGCGAGTGGTCCGTGAAGGCACCGCTCACCGGATCATTGGTCCTCTGGGCGAGTGGGGTTCCGCCCCTCACTCGCCTGACTTCCCGCGCATCCGCACACCTAAGCGGGCGAGTGCTTAATGATTGAGGATGACACTAGCCTGAAGCTCGCTCGCCTCTCCTGGCGTGGGCGAATGCCCCTCTTGACCTGGGCGAATGCCTCTCTTGACCTTCTGGGGCCTAGGGGCCCACTCGACGAATACGGGGTTGTGCACAATCCCCGCTCTTTGCAAGCGAATTCCACGCACGGAAAGAAAAGTCCAACCCCGAGTATTCGGTGAGTGTTTGCTGACCTGAAGGGAATCTTTTGGTGGGCCCCTCCGCTGTGCTATATATATCTCAGGCCACAACGTTGGGAGTGCCTATTTTCCACGTACTGCTTTTTCCTCTTTTTCCATCCGAGCTCTCGCTACCTCAATGGCGTTCATGAGGCCGTCCCCGAGACCACTCTCGCAAGAGCTGTTGGACCGTCTTGCCGTAGCGCAAGAGAAGAACACTTCTAAATCGGCACGATACGCTCCCTGGATCTCGTCGAAGAGGGATCCCAGCTCACCCTATCGGATGAAGAAGGCCAAGGTGGTTCGGCGGGACACAACGGTGACTGAGTCCGCGTCAAGGACTCTGCCCCCTTCTCGCAATCCTCCCAACAACCTCACCAAGGTAATCTGATCTTTCTTGTTTTGTGGTTAATTTTGGTTGCATGAGACCCCAACGATTATGACCACTCGTAGGAGACGCTGGCGACGGGGGACGACCCCGAGACCAACCCGACGGATACCGATGCGCTCCCGCCTGCCGCTAAGGACGTCCTACAGGCTCAGGAGTCCGGCCTTCCGGCTACTCTTGGCAGAACCCCGCTTGAGCCCGGTAAGCTATCTATTGCTTTCTTGCATACCTCTTTATCTTTCGACGTCTCTTTCTCATCATGTCTCCCGCAGCCCCCACTTTCGGCGCTACGGGGCTATCCCTAATCCCGCGAGACTCTCCAGCTCGCGAGATCACGACTCTCCTCGCACCAGAGCTGGAGCACTCGGCAAGGAGTGCCTCCGGCCACACTTCCCCTGCCGCCGATCTAGACGCCGCAAGAGCTGTTGGACCACTCTAGCAAGAGTTGTTGGACCATCTTGCCGCGACGCAAGAGAAGAACACTTCTAAGTCGGCACGATACGCTCCCTGGCTCTCGTCGAAGAGGGATCCCTGATCACCCTATCGGCCGAAGAAGGCCAAGGTGGCTCGGCGGGACACAACGGTGACTGAGTCCGCGTCAAGGACTCCACCCCCTTCTCGCAATCCTCCTGACAACCTCACCAAGGTAATCTGATCTTTCTTGTTTTGTGGTTAATTTTGGTTGCATGAAACCCCAACGATTATGACCACTCGTAGAAGACGTTGGCGACGGGGGATGGCCACGAGACCAACCCGACGGATACCGACGCGCTCCCGCTTGCCGCTAAGGACGTCCTGCCGGCTCAGGAGTCCGGCCTTCCGGCTACTCTTGGCGGAACCCCGCTTGAGCCCGGTAATCTATCTATTGCTTTCTTGCATACCTCTATATCTTTCGCCGTCTCTTTCTCACCCTGTCTCCCGCAGCCCCCACTTTCGGCGCTACGGGGCTATCCCTAATCCTGCGAGACTCTCCAGCTCGTGAGATCACGACTCTCCTCGCACCAGAGCTGGAGCACTCAGCAGGGAGGGCCTCCGGCCACATTTCCCCTGCCGCTGATCTAGCCGCCGCTTCTGCTGCCCACCAGGTACCCTCTGGCCCTGAAAGGGGGAAATCGATTCACCCTCCCTACGGGCCATTCGAAGGGCAACCTAGCCCATCTCGCCAGCGCCAGGGCAAAGAGCATGTACCAAGTTAGTCACTTCATTCGCTTCGACCCTATCGCTTGAGCTACTAAATAAGACTAGCCAACCCTCGCTCCCGCAGGCTACTGAGAAGCATCGCCGATGGAACCCCACTTTGAGGGAGAGGAAGTGATCTCGCCACCCCCCTCTCCCAGCGACCTTTCGGACTTCCTCGGCGATCCCACCGACGCTAAGATGATGAAGGAGCGGGTGACGGAGGTTCTCGGCAAACTCATCTGAATGCAGCGAGACCTCGCCGGTCAGGTGGACGGACAACGGGCAGCTTTTGAGCGCAGGTTGGGCGTTCTCGAAAGGGACTACTCGCACCTCGTCGGAGAGATGGAGCGACAGGGAGCCGGGTGCGAGGGGACTTCCCTCGGGAGGCACATTGCGCGGGCAAGGGACCAAATGCGCTTGGTCAATCAAGAACTCACCGCCGTCAGCGCATACTACTACCCACGAGTGCCACCGAGGACGGGGAGGCGAGGTCGGGGTCGATGACAGTGGATCCAATACTGAGCCTACCGGCACTCACCCTCCGTGTCCTCACCTTAATTAATTTTCTTTTTCTGTAATGGATGCCGATCTCGGCCTTGTTTTGTGAACAATCTTGTCGTCTTAGATGTTAATCATATTTCTGTTCTGCATGATTTCTTTTATGTTTTGCCGAATGTTGATGTCTCGCCTAACATTTTGGTTTCGCCTTGCGCTTTATCCTGCTACTCCCGCCTTCCCGCGGAGGACTTTGCGCACGGTACTCGCCACCTGCAGGCGAGTGGGGCGAAGGCGGGGCTGGCTCGCATCCCGAGGTGCAGGGGCAGCGTGGTCACTACCCGCACCCCCGCGCTTAGGAAACTTCTCGATTTCCTCATTTTTCTATAAATAGTCAAGTTCACCCACCGCATTTATTACTTTCATTCTTGCTTCCTTCTTCTCGCACTCGCACTCGCACTCGCACCTCTCTCTAAACCTTTCGCATGACCCAACTTCAACCCTTACGCGTTGGTGGTCGAACCTGATGGTAGGGCTAAGTGTGCCCAGGCATTCGCTAACCACGACTTCGCTGCCTACGATTTGTCAGAGGATGAGTTCACGATGGCGATCGCAAACTACGTCCCGCCCGGGTTCGTCGCGCGCCGCCCGGGGAATCGTGACCGAATCAACCAGTTCTCGCCCGACACGCTCGCTATCCCCCTGGACCACTTCGAAGTGGAATTCCTGCTCCCCCTCTGGTCGGAGCTGCGCCAACCTTTCGCTACTTCAGCATCGTTCCCGCGCAGCTCAACTCCAACTCCATAGTCATGCTGGTAGCGTTCGCCTGCTATCTGTGCGAGGAGAGGATCGAATTCAGCCTCCCCATCCTCCGCAAACTTTTCAACTTCTGGGCGAAAAGCGGGGTCGCCTTCTTCTCCGGCCAGCACCCGCTCAAGGTCGCCGGTCTCGCCAACAAGAAGCACGACTGGGTTCGGCACTTCGTCTTCGTCACCGGTAACTTCGGCAACACCCTTCTCTCCCCTGTACAGGAGGACGAATCGACCATCAAGCCTCCGTCGTTGGGAGGTCATGAGGCCAAGCTCCATCAGTTGATCGTGGGGCATGGCATGGATGTTGTTCACCTGCGGAAGAATGTCAACTCGCTCCCCCCAGTCCCGCCGGGAGAGGGTAAGGCGAACTGCTTCAGCCCTAGCTCCTGCTTATCTTTCTGTCTATTTTTCTCACTTGGTCAAACATGATGCAGGAGCGCGGGATCTTCCCCTACATCCGCCGCATGTGAATGCAGAAACTCTGGGCGCCGCCCTTGCTCTCGCGCGATCCGCCGTCGAAGCCTGCCGAAAAGATCTGGGCTTCTCCAAGCCCAGCGGCCAAAAGCGGAAGCCCGAAACGGCTCCCGCTTCGTCTCCTTCCAAGCGGTCCAAGTCCTCAGCACTCGTCAAGGGTAAGGCGGTCGCCGCCGAGACTCCTGGGGCGAGTGCCCCGATCGCAATGGGGTCGGCGGGTACCGCCGCGGAAGGGGCTGCCGGGACCTCCCACGCGCTGGCGGAGGCCTCCATGAGACCGGTGCCGAGAGGGCACCTGAATTTTGGTCTGGGCGAGAAGTACGTTGATGAAGCGGGTGAACCCTTGCTTCAGTGGGACCGAAAGGCCAACCGGGCCTTAATTTCCACGCTCCTACCATCATGGATGGAGCAGGACACCACCAGCGGCAAGGCTTACGCCCTCTCTTTCGCACCCTACAGCCGAGAGGATGCCACCATCTTTGATGCTGAAACCACCCGGGCGCTGGCGCACGAGGCCGCGCGGGCTCAGTTGCGTGCTCTCGAGCTTACGCACATGTCCTCGCGCCGCAGCATCAACCTCATGCGAAACCTCACCGAGGTCGAGAGAACGTGAGCCCTCGCCTCTTCTGAAGTCGTGTCCTTGACACACAAGCTGGAGGCCGTCGAGACCCTTCTCGCCAGCCTCCCGGTCAGAGTGGTACGTGCGCCCCCTCATAGACGCTTGTGCCTTCGCGCCCCCCTTTTGTTTTCTTGCCCTAACCTTTTTCGTTTTCCTTTCTTCCAGGACACCTTGAACGCGGACATATTACGCGTGCGAGTGGCAAGCCTTGAGGACAAGGTTGAGGAGCTGCAGGCCGAGAACCAACGCATGCAAGACGTCGCTGTCCCGCCACCTTCCGGGGAGAAGAGCAATCAGCATCATTACACCAACTATGAGATCGAGGTGATGATGCAGGAGAACGCTCAAGGGGCAGCGAAGAATGCGTTGCAGGTGTTGCGAGATGTTGGGCTCCTGAATGAAGGCGGCGAGAGGCTCATTGCTCGCAACATCCTCCTCTGGCTCTTCACCCCGCTAGACGTGTCGGAGGGCGAAGCTGACCTTCAACGCGAGAGCGGCGCCATCCGTCCTCCAGGCGAAAGCGATGGGTCCTCCAGCGAGAAGTCCAGCGACTCCCCCTGAAGATCTTTCGCTTTCTTTTTCTAGCTCTTTTCCTTTCTTTTTCGTTGTAACTCATGTTAGGGGCGAGATCCCCTTATTGTAAGCGAAAGCTTTTTGTAATGAAATGAAATATATTCGTTTTGACAAAGCGTCTCCCTTTTATTGTTCATTTTTTGCTTATTTGTTGCCACTCGCAGATAGTACCCGCACATAGTTCGCGTACTCGCACATAGTTCGCGCATTCGCACACCGTCGGCCTTTAACCCTGGGTCGTGATTAAGGCGTTCTCGCCTCACAGGTGTGCAACAAAGTCGTAGCCCATCTGCACGCGCCCATACCCTTTTAGTAATTAGGCGGCGCCCCCGATAATTCCGCCGGAAGCGCGATCTTGCCGAGAGCGCGCCTTGTCTCGAATGATTCTCACGCCCCTTTAGGCAGGTTGGCACCTCGTGTGCATTCGCCGGGCGAGTGCCCCTCTCGGTGGACCACACTCGCATACCTTGGACTGAGAGGTTGTTGATGTTTCCAAGGTGATCTGGAAGTGATCAAGCATTTAGCCTCACTGCCAACGCGATGTGAGCCTATGGGGTCACACACAAGAGTGTTTGGAGAAGTTGGAGGAAGTATTGCGTTGGACTTACTCATATTGGATATGAGTGAGGGACCAATCCTAGACTTATTGGAGTTGGGTCGAGTCAACTGAATGCTCCACAGGTATTGTGAATATTGTATGGAGCATCTTGGCAAGTCTTCGAGACGAGTCGACGAGAATGTCTCGACGACGTTTACATCAAATCGTCGAGTTATGGTTTACTCGACGAATTGAATGTTACTCAACGAACCTTACCTCAGTTCGTTGAATGAACTAATTCCTGACTCGACTAATTCATTTTTACTCGACGAATTTCTTGTGAAATGTGCACTCGACGAATTAGTTTGTTACTCGACGAACTCAAGTTGTTACTTGACGAATTTCTTCGGTGAAGTGTTCACTCGACGAATTATGTGTTTACTCCGATGCAGTCATGGGTCTGCGGTTATCCATTTTGTCGCCTGGGTATAAATAGAACCCGATATATGCCCTAAACAGAGCGCTGCCTTTGTGCGATCCTTTTGCGATAGAAGAAGAACGACGGAAGTGTTCCGACGGTCTTGATCCCGCACCCCAACGCCACCGCCGCCTCTTCCTGTAATCGGATCTAGCAATCCGTGGAAGACCAAGAGGGCATTCTTCCCTCCGACCTAGTTCTTGTGCGACAAGAAGCTAGGGTTCTCCTTTCGCTCGTGTGGACTTCCGTAGAGGCGCCGATCCATCTCAGCGCTTGGGACTCAACGGTTGTTCTCCGGATTTCTTTGTGGAGCACCTTGGTTGAGTGTTGACTCAATCCCGCAGAGGTATATCGTATTTTTGCTTTCCTAATCTCTTGATTCATGAAATCCGCAAGATCCTTACTCTTTGGGTTGTTCTAGTATTTCTTCCGCTGCGCACATTTTGATGTGTCCATATCATTATGAATGGTATGTAGAAAACCCAACAGAGACTTCCCTCTCTTGTGCAGATCTTCCCTTTCTCGGATTTTTCTTCCCCCCGTCATCCGGTTGGAGCCTGACAGCGGAATTAGTTCGGGCTGCGATGTCAACCTTACCTATGAGTGGCTCCCAGCGCTGCCGGCTGGTGAAAGCCTGATCAGCGGGTCAACTTCAAGCCAATTACACTTTGAAATCTCCTTCTTTCCTGTCATCGAGTGAGCCTACGACCCTGTCAGCTAGGTGAGAGTCTGGTCAGCGGATCTGCACGGGATTATTCACACTTTAAAACTTTCTTTCCTGCAACCGAGTAAGTCTACGGCCCTGCCAGCTAGGTGAGAGTCTGCTCAGCGGGTCTGCTCGGGGCTACCATTTTCCCGGACTTTTCTTTCTTTCCTGTCACCAAGTGAGCCTACGGCCCTGCCAGCTAGGTGAGAGCCTGGTCAGCGGGTCTGCTCGGGGATATTCATTCACATACCTTCTTTCCTGTCACCGAGTGAGCCTACGGCCCTGCCAGCTAGGTGAGAGTCTGGTCAGCGGGTCTGCTCGGGGCTATTCACACTTTAAAACTTTCTTTCCTGCCACCGAGTGAGCCTACGGCCCTACCAGCTAGGTGAGAGTCTGGTCAGCGGGTCTGCTCGGGGCTACCATTTTCCCGGCACTTGAAAGCGTCCGACATCTGCCTGATGGAGACTGCGTCCTCGAACCACTGGACATGTTGCGCCGGGTCATCCCTGCCTGTGTAGTAAGACATCTCCGGTTCTCGGAACCCTTCTGGAACCGGGGCAGAGATGATCAACTCGTAAAAAGGACTCCCCTCCTCCATTCGGCGAGTGGTATGGTCTCGCGGAGTCAGCTCGCACACCTCAGCACTCTCCGGGCTGGGGAACAGCTGCCGTCCAGGCAGATCTCGCCCGCTCCCTTCCGTCATCTCACCTTCCCGGGTCGCTGACCGGGTGCGTTCTCGCCTAACAGTTGGGATGCGACCACCGGGATTGCGGGTGTCTCGAACTCGCTTCTGGCGGCGAATGCGAGATGCAAGGTATGCAGGGCCTCTCGCTTGAAGTCCTCAAACATCCCCATCGTCATCCCACTCGCGAGTGGTGGCGAGTTGCCTTGGTCGGATCTTTCCCCTTCACCTTCAGCCATGAAGCTCAGCTTGAAATTTTCTTGTATAGGTTGTCCACGCTCACTGCACTAAAAATGTTGAAATGGTCAACCGGTCTCAAGAAGAGTTCGGATCCACATGGGGTTGTAGCCTACACCTACTTCTCCCTCACCAGCACACTTGACTATTGGTGAAGAAAAATGAACAGACCCAACGCTATAGCGAGAAGATTCCGCCACACACCCGGAAGATCTTGGAGAGTTTCCCCTCCCAAACCAATACTGAATTGGGCACCTTTGGAGGGCACTCGGAGCCAACCAAAACTAACCAGAGGAGGAAAAAGCCCAAAGATCGGATCTCCTCCAAAGGTGCCCTTAAGGGTCTATCTATAAATTCTCTAGTCTGGTCTGCAAGATAGCGTCATTCCGCTTTTTGGTTTTACTAAACGCACCCAAAATTGGTCTGCTAACAGCCAAACTCCATTGTTCTGAAGGGCTATTGGCAAACCCTCAATGGTATCTAGGTAATTTCACCTTTAAATCCCCCTGGGCGAGTGGTCCGTGAAGGCACCACTCGCCAAACTTTCCGCTCACCGGATTCTCTAGATCCTACTGGGCGAGTGGTCCGTGAAGGCACCACTCGCCGGATCCTTGGTCCTCTGGGCGAGTGGGGTTCCGCCCCTCACTCGCCTGACTTCCCGCGCATCCGCACACCTAAGCGGGCGAGTGCTTAATGAATGAGGATGACACTCGCCCGAAGCTCGCTCGCCTCTCCTGGCTTGGGAGAGTGCCCCTCTTGACCTGGGCGAATGCCCCTCTTGACCTTCTGGGGTCTGGGGGCCCACTCGACGAATACGGGGTTGTACAGTGTACATGAACAAAAAATTGGAGTTGCGGAGATGAGAATGTTTAGGTGGATATGTGGACACACGAGACTGGATAAAATTAGGAATGAATGTATCAGAGAGAAGACGGTAGTGACACCAATTGTAGAGAAAATGTGAGAAGCTCGATTAAGATGGTTCGGACATGTACAAAGGAGACCATTAGAGACACTTGTTACGCGTTGTGAGAGTTTAGCCACTAGGCAAGTTAAACGGGGGAAAGAGATGATGTACTTGGGCATTAGTGAGATTATGACTAAAGATAGGGTGCAATGACGCCAAAGGTTCCATACAGCCGACCCCACTATGGTGGGATAAAGACTTGAGTGTTGTTGTTGTTGTGTTGCATTTGTTAGAATCCAAGCATCCAATCTAAAATCAATTGGTTGAATGTGGAGAAGCCCGAGATTTATATTAATTGTACAAGGCTATGTATTAGTTTCCCAATTTGGGACTATTTCAACAAACCCTGCATGATCTTTGGCCGCTAACAAGTGAATTACTTTCTTTAAATTGGGTGGTGTGGAATGGGTCATTGTGTCTACCCTGCTTGGATACCATGTTATAATCAAATCAACCAACCTAAAACCAATTGGTTAGAGGTGATGAGGCCCAGGTCTGTGTTAACTGCACAAGGTTATGTTAGTTTCCTGATTCAGGCCTATTCTCAACATTACTCAATGACTAAATAGCATTATGATCATCTCAAAACATGATAGACTTTTTGCATGGAATATTAGGTATGGTACGTCAAATTTATGTTGGGCCTATGAAATTCATATCCCAATATCCCGAAGAATAATCATATTCGATGAGTAATAAATGATTTAATAAGACTGATATCACTTAAGAAGATCAAGTGATTCCAGAATGGATGAAATGGCAGAGTAAATGTTTAAGAAGATGTCTAACCTTTCACTCTTTGTTCATAAGCGGGTCGATCACGCATCATCAAAGCAGCCGCTTCTCCATTCAATGGATCTGAAGGATTGGGATACAGGAGAAGTTGTGGAAGGAAAGACTCAAACACATTCAGAAGATCTGAAAAGGTTTACATCAGCTGCCATAAATACACTATTTTCAAACAATCAGCATTCAGCAGTATAACAAAAAAAAATTGAACAGGGTGAGTAAACTAACCGAACATGGGACTCCATGTCTGGTTGATAACATCCAAGCAGACAGAGCCAGACCTGAAATATAGATGATTGGGGTTTATACATAGATATTACACTTCAATTCTCTAGCGCTGGTAAGAAAGAAAAAAACTCACATTTCATCAACATTTGGATGATAAATCTTAGTAATAAAACCGATGGATGGGGATTTGTAAGGGTAAGCATCTGGAAGTTCTACTCTAACCTTCCAAACTCCGCCTTGATAGAGACCTGCGTGTTTTATGAACCATCAGAGAATTACAAAAACTCACCTCCGGCAAATCAAAATACAACACTGTAAGGCTGTGATTGAAATGCAAATCTCGAAATGTGTACACCGAGATGAAAATTATAGTCAAATTCGAGGTTTTACGCATCCAGAAAGTGATGGGGAAATTCAAGAAGGAATTAATGGTGAACAAACCAAATCAAGCCCCCGCGAAGATGCAAATTACGATCCACGGGAAAGAAGTTTAGAAACTTCAAGAAATAATATAGGGGAGTGGAAATAAAGAAGGTACATGATTCCATTACTCCTTGCTCTACATCTACAGTCTAGTTGCCACCAAGAAGGACAATCGATCACATACTGTCATTCGGTCCGTGGAATTCTACGTAAAATTCCTGCATCCCGTCATTTATCGTCTCCACCTTATAATCGCTCATCATCCTTCGTCCTCGAAAAGACGAGATAGCTAAGAAATATTAGTAAACTGGAGTAGGACATCGTTAATGGAGATCGGAAAGAAACAGGGCAGATCATGGAGATTCACAGTTTCATGAAGTCCATCTCCCGCCGCTTGCTCGGAGAAGACATCGCACCCCCCCTTCTGAGCTCTTACGCAGTAGAAAATGCCGAGATGCAAGACTAAATAGAAGAAGAGGAAGAGGAAGACGATGAAGAAAAATGAGCAAAATGAAGATCAGAGAGAGATCTGATCAAAAGCGATCGGACAACTGCACTAAAAAATGGCCGGTGAAAGCCATGCTCTTTTATAGCACATAATATCTCTCTTCTCACAGGGCCTCTAATTTCGGCCCAACCCGCAATCATACTCACTAAATTCATGCCTTATTGTTAATCGCAACCCATATTTGGCTATCCGTATTGGCGGACCCTAAAATTTTGATAAACACCAATTATTTTTTTGTTTAACCGCAATCCGGATCTTAAAACCCTAGCTCTCGCTATGTAGACTGAGATTTCTCTATTTTTATATAGCCGGTGGCGAACGCAGGAATTTTTTCCAGTGTGGGCGGACTTAAAAATTGCAAAAAAAAATTAAAAAATATTGCGGGTCGCCCGGGTGCTCTGGTAGACCGGTCGAATTGAACCACCTTAGCTCGGAAGCAAACCGAGCGCGCAAACAGTCAATTAGAGATTCGTTGAGTACACTGAGACTTTTTAACGTGGAAAACCCGGAAAGGGTAAAAAACCACGCTGTCGGAGCTGTGCCGACCAACTTCCACTATCTTCTGGGGGGTTACAATTAGAGACTTAGAACTCGAGCGTGACAGGCCGCTGCTCGTTACAATAATAGAGAGAGAGAGAGGGTTCCGAAGGTGACAGACCACCTTCAGAAAAAATAAGTCTTTTTCCTTCTGAGAACTGTGGAGAACAAAAGTGAGAATGCTGAGTCGTCTTCCGGGAGAACAAAAGTGAGATGCTCCGGAGAACAAAAGTGAGAATGCTGAGTCGCCTTTAGGGATGAAGGAAATCTTCAAGTCCACGAAGGAGATCTTCAAGCGCCGAAGGAGAATTCCGTGAAAATCTTCAAGGAGCTCTCCCGGGTGCAGAAAGCAAGGTCTTCTCAAATGAAGGCTCTGGGCTCCTTTTATAGCCTTGGCCGGGGGTAGCCCGGTAATTTCGTCGTTGTAACCACCGTAACCACCTGGCGGACGAATCATGTTTTCCGATTCAGAGCACACGGATCGCCATTTTTCGTAATTGACCATCCTGCCCCTCAGGCAGTTCGGGCAGTTTTGTTGGAGGCGAAAAAGGCGACAAGTTGTTCCTGAAATCTGAGAAACTGGAAAGACAAAAAGTGAGCATGCTAGAAAGACAATGTGAGCGTGCTAGAAAGACAAAAAGTGAGCGTGCCCGAAATGTGAAAGTGCTCTGAGCGCGCTCAAGAGTGTTCTGAGCGCGTAACGAACGGGGAATTGCTCTGAACGAAGTCCGGAGCCCGAAAGCGGGCGGCGAGCCGGAAGAGGGGGGACTCACCCCAACCTTGCTACGGTGGAGAGCGGTTTGACCCCACCTAAAGGCGGGCGCGGCGCGGCCGCACCCGAGGGAGGGGAGCGGCTTTGCTTAGCCGCACCCCAAGGGGGTGCGCCTTGGCCGCACCCCACATGGGGTGCGGCTTGGCTCGGCCGCACCCAAGGGGGTGCTGCTTGGCCGCACCCCTCATGGGGTGCGGTTTGGCCGCACCCGCACCCCTCATGGGGTGCGGTTTGGCCGCACCCGCACCCCACATGGGGTGCGGCTTGGCTGCACCCCAAGGGGGTGTGGTTTGGCCACACCCCCACTATGGGGGGTGCGACTATTCGCACCCCACTAGTGGGGTGCGGGCTTGGGAGCGCGCAAGGAGGACGCGCGCTTGGGAGCGCGCAAGGAGGACGCGCGCTTTGGAGCGCGCAAGGAGGACGCGCGCTTGTGAGCGCGCAAGGAGGAGGCGCGCTTGTGAGCGCGCAAGGAGGAGGCACGCTGGGGAGCCCGCAAGGAGGACGCGCGCTTGTGAGCGCGCAAGGAGGACGCGCGCATGTGAGCGCGCAAGGAGGAGGCGCGCTTGTGAGCGCGCAAGGGAGAAGGAGGAGAGAGAAAATTCGTATGAGGATTTTCCCGGCCGGAGAGAGAGAAAGTCTCAAAAGAGGGGAGAGATGGAGGAGGAGAAGATGGAAAAAAAAGAGAAGTCTTGTGGTTCTATTTATAGTTTTTGAGGGTGGCACTTCCGTAATTAAATGGGTGTTGGGGTAGTTATGGTGGTTATGCGGCTACCCGCACACGATAACCAATTTATGTGTTATACGCACACTTATCATGAATATAGCTACGCGCGCACCAGTTTGTATAGTTTTGCGGTGATATGTATTCATATGACGGATATGGTTATGCGCACACCATAACCATATTATTTGCTATACGCAGACCGTATTGAAGGATTTTACTATTTGCACCCCATGATGGATGATTTTTACTATTTGCACCTCATGATGGGGGATTTTACTATTTGCACCCCCATGATGGGGGATTTTACTATTTGCACCTCATGATGGGGGATTTTACTATTTGCACCCCATGATGGGGGGTTTTTACTATTTGCACCCCATGATGGGTGGTTACGGGGATAGTGGGGTTTATCTTGGTCAACCTCATTTCCTCCACCAAATGAGGCGAGTGATGTTCATTAGCGCACTGTCCGAATGCACTGCCTGAACGTTTTGTGAGACCACATCACGTATCATCTTTACGGGTGCACATCATAAGCCCCCCAAACCTTCGGAGTCCGAATTACTATGCGGAGGAGTTCGAAGGTTTTGATTTTTTCTGCGGCGGCTTCGATCATTGCTATCCTCGTGGCGCCTTGGGTAGGAATTGTTGTCGGAGGATGAGCGTGCTATTGCTTTTGAATTCTTGTTTTGTTTAGGCTCATCTAATTCTGCGCTGCGTTGTGATAGCGTTCACGTGGCCCCGCTGCCCTGGTTGTTGTCGAAGTGTTGATTTGAGGGAAGATGCTTCAAGTTGGCCGGCGATGGGTGTTCGTACTTTGAGATTGTTGCTGGCTTGCTATTTAGCGTTGATACCTGAACCACTTGGTGGCCTTTTACAAGATATCGGATGAGCCTGCGCGAGTCTTAGTAGAATATTAGTTTGCGCGAGTCTGAGCTCGCCGCTTTTTACATAAAAGAAAAATAAGTTTGCGTGAGTCTGAGCTCACGCTTTTAACAAAATAGAAAATTAGCTTGCGCGAGTCTGGGCTAGCGAATTTTACACAATATAAAATTAGTTTGGGCGAGTCTGAGCTCGCGACTTTTACATAATAGGAAATCAATTTGCGCGAGTCTGAGCTCGCGGCTTTTACATAATAGGAAATCAGTTTGCGTGAGTCTGAGCTCGCGGCTTTTACATAATAGGAAATCAGTTTGCGCGAGTCTGAGCTCGCAGCTTTTACATAATAGAAAATTAATTTGGCCGGTGAATAGCGGGTGTATTCAAACCGGGGGCGAACGTAAGAGGGGCAGGACCTACGACGCCGGGACTCGACGGCGGAGGAGAAGGGTGAACCTTCAATCGACGGCGGTGCAAAGTCCCCGGGGCAGGGCCCCAAAGTGGCCGGTGAATAGCTGGTGTATTCAAACCGGGGGCGAACGTAAGGGGGGCAGCCCCTACGATGCCGGGACTCGACGGCGGAGGAGAAGGGCGAACCTTCAATCGACGGCGGTGCAAAGTCCCCGGGGCAGGGCCCCAAAGTGGCCGGTGAATAGCTGGTGTATTCAAACCGGGGGCGAACGTAAGGGGGGCAGGCCCCTACGACGTCGGGACTCGACGGCGGAGGAGAAGGGCGAACCTTCAATCGACGGTGGTGCAAAGTCCCCGGGGCAGGGCCCCAAAGTGGCCGGTGAATAGCTGGTGTATTCAAACCGGAGGCAAACGTAAGGGGGGCAGGCCCCTACGACGCCGGGACTCGACGGCGAAGGAGAAGGGCGAACCTTCAATCGACGGCGGTGCAAAGTCCCCGGGGCAGGGCCCCAAAACAGGTTCCTGCAGTAGAGTAGTTTAGTACAGGTAAAACATAATTAGAAAATAAACATTAATACACACGCAAGTGCGATCTTGCGGCTCCTGAGCCAATAGGTTTCTGATATAGGAGAGAGAAGGTAACATCGTGCTCCCTTTGCGCTGCGCTTGCTCGAGCTCTTTCGGTCGTTCCGTATGGTGGGCGACGGTGACCCGGCGTCCGACCCTCGGTGGCATCCTTCTGTGCTTCTTCGCGGAAAGCCTTGAGGTGTCCTGACTGGACAAGGTGTTCAATTTCTTCTTTCAACCTGGCACAGTGCTCCGTGTGGTGTCCTCGACCTTTGTGGAAATTGCAAAACTGGGATTGATCTCCGCTATGCTGGGAGAGTGCTCTGGGCCAGTTGATGATTTTGATGTTGTAGATGACGGACAATATATGCTCGCGGGGGGGCATTTAACGGGGTGTAGACCTGGGAGCTTTGATTTGCTAGCTCTCGGGAGCGGTCTGCTTGGCTCTGAATGGGCGGTACGACCTTCTCGAACTGTTGTTGTTGTCTCTTTCTCTTGCGACACGTGTCCCCAAGTCGTAATGGGTTTGCCGGTGCCAGAAGATTAGCTTTTTCCGCCAATGCGAGGGTTGCGCGGCACTCTCGTACGCTTTACTTCTCAGGGTTTGGTTTCGGTGACGGGTCGTAGTTGATCCAAGGGAGCTCGGCTGTGGCCGTGTCGAAACCACGAATTGCATCCCTGAGGATTCTCCCTTTGTTGGTCATGCGTCCAGACATGGAAACATCGTGGTGCAGGGCGTCGAGTAGGAGGCTCCCAAATATTGCGTCGTAGGGGGAGTCTGCTTCTGCGATGACGAACTGAACGTCGTACTGGACTGGTTCCGAATGCATCCCTATTTGGACGGGGAGGGTGATGACTCCTATGGTGGGCACCATAGTTCCGTCTGGGAGCTCTGCGTCGCTGCCCTGAGCTTAAGGTTCCCGCTTAGGAGTTTGAGCCGCACCACGGCTGCCACCAACAGGATATTAAACGAGATGCGATGGGTTACCAACGCCCTCCTTAGTTCACAGGCTGCGTTGTCTATGCTTGCTGTACAACCCGTATTCGCCGAGTGGGCCCCCCCCCAGCCAACTGGCGAAACCTGGGTCGTCCAGATCATTCGCCAGGTCACTCGCCCATGCCAAGGAAGGTAAAAATGCCCCCGTGTTGGTGGGGGTAGGCCGTAGGAGAGAAGGCACTGGGCGAGTGGTGCCCTCACGGATCACTCGCCCAGAAGCGTGGGCATTCGCCCAGCCAGGCAGGTGCCCAGCGAATGGTGCCCTCACGGACCACTCACCCAAAGGGCTGTGAGGGGAAAATGACCATAATACCCCTGGTGGGCTGCAAATAGCCCTTCGGAACAGCGGAGTTAGGCTGTTAGCAGACCAATTTGGGGTGCTGTTAGTAAAATTAAAAGGCGGATTCAGGCTATTTACAGACCAGCCTAGGAAAACTATAAATAGACCCTTAAGGGCACCTTGGAGGAGATCCGATTTTAGAGAATCCTCTCCTCTAGGCTAGTTTTGGTTGGCAGCCAGTGCCCTCCAAGGTGCCCGGTTGAGCTTTGGTTTGGGAGGGGAAGCTCTCTAAGATCTTCCGGGTGTGTGGCGGGACCTCCTCGCTTCAGCCTTGGGTCTATTCCGTTTCCAGCATCCACCGTCAAGAGAGTCTAGTGAGGGAGAAATATGCATCGGCTACACCCCCAGTGGGTCCGAACTCAAGAGACCAGTTGCTGGTTTCAACATTTTGGTGCGGTGAGCGTGGACCGTAGCCGGTGAAAGAAAATCCCAAGCTAGTTTCGATGACGGGAGATGGAGGAAATGGTTCTGACTCAGGTCACTCGCAGCCACCAGCGGCAGGGGAGTGGCTGGAGATGTTTGAGAAGTTCAAGCGAGAGGTCCTGCAGACAGTTCTCGCGGCAAGGAGCGAGTGCGAGACCCCGGCGGTCCCAGTGGTCCCGCCTTTGCAGATTGGCGAGAACGCACCGGGGCAGCGGCCGGGGAAGGAGGTGCCAGCAGAAGGAAGCGTGCGAGATCTCCCCGGACGGCAGCTGTTCAGCAGTCCGGCTAGTGCTGAGGTGTGTGAGTTGGTCCCACGCGAGAGGACCACTCGCCGAGCAGGGGAAGGGAGTCCCTTTTGCGAGATGATCCTCTCGGCCCCAGTGCCAGAAGGGTTTCGTGGGCCGGAGATGTCCTACTACACCGGCAAGGAGGATCCGGTTGTGCACCTGCAGTGGTTCGAAGACATGACTTCAATCCTTCCCATGTCGGATTCTTTCCAATGCCGACTCTTCGCGACCACCCTGAAGGAGAAAGCAAGGGACTGGTTCCACCAGCTTCCCACAGGTTCCATCTACGCGTTCGATGATCTGCGCCGAAGCTTCCGACTGCGGTTCTCGACGTCAAAAAAGAGGAAGAAGGATGCGGAGGCTCTCTTCAAGATCAGACAAAGGGAGGGGGAATCCCTGGCCAAGTACGTGGACAGGTTCCAGGAGGAGATACACCTAGTGCAGGAGGTGTCGGGATTCGCCCTCCAGATGGCATTCATCGTAGGGCTGCGAGAGGGGTTCTTCAAGATGGACCTGAAGAGAAGACCTCCTGTATCCTTCGAGGAGTTGATGGAGAGAGCCGCGGAGGAGATTGAAGGGGAGGCAGCCAACCCCGAATTCTACAAAAGGTTGGCAAAGATGAGCGAGCCCGAGGCGAGGCAGCCAGAGGGAAGAAGGCGAGAGGAGCCCAGGGGCCAGGGGTTCGAAAGACCACCTCGGGTTTGGAGGAACCAAGAACCTAACAACAGGTTGGGCTGGAGGAACCAGGAAGGACCAGCGCGAGGTCAGGATGAAAGGTACCAAGGAAGGGAGGCAGGAGGAGTGAATCAGGGGTGGAGGCAGGGTCCCAGACCCCCTCACCCCCTGATGGAGCAAGCCATGGCGGTAGGCCGAGGGAGAAGAGGTAGAGGAGCAAGAGGAGGAAGAGGAAGAGCGGGAAGAGAGGATAGGGTGGCGTTGCCTTACTGTGACTTTCATCAGGAAGAAGGTCACGCGATCGCCACCTGCCCGGAGTTCTTGGAGATGAGGGAAAGAGGACAGCCACGGCGGCAGCAGGCCAGAATTGAGGAAGTGCTCCCAGAGGCAGAAGAGGACCGGTGTGATTATAGGGCAGATACAGGAACCAGGGGGGAATCGGGGTGATTCACGGTGGGGTTGGGATAGAGGCCTCTCGCAAGAGAAGCTTCCAGGCCATGTTCCGAAGGGACGTCGCGTCGACTTCCCAGACCCCACCCCCCTCTGAGAAGCTCACCTTCTCCTCAGAAGATATGCCAGATTACGAAGACCCATTCTGCGACGCCCTGGTGATCTAGACGGCGATAGAAAACTTCACGGTCTCCCGGATCCTGGTGGACAACGGGAGCTCGGTGAATGTGATCTTCAAAAAAGCTTTCGACGCGATGGAGGTAGAGAAGAAGAGGGTGCAGGCCTCCGACGGACCACTGTTTGGTTTCTCGGGGGAGCGGAAGGAGGTCGAGGGAGGCGTAGGTCTCCAGGTGACGCTAGGAGGAGTCCCAAGAAACTGCCGGTTCGTCATTGTGGACGCTCCGAGCAGCTATAACGCCATCTTCGGACGACCCCTCATCAGCGCCTTCCGGTGCGTGCCCTCATCGTACCATCAGTGCTTAAAGCTCCATAGTGGAGGAGTCCAGATCCGCGTCCGAGGAGATGCTAAGGTGGCGAGGCAGTGCTACGTGACTACCGTTAACACCATTTCATGGATGGCGGATGCCGAGAAGATGGATGAAGAGATGGCGAGGCCGGAGGGGCCAGGAGAAGAGGTGGAGAAGAGAGAAGTAGGGGGAGAGGGCGATGCCCGAGAGGAGAATATGGAGGTCGCTCGTGAGGAGCAGGAGGTCGAGCCGGTGGAGGCGGAAGGAGCTGCAGAGGAAAAGACCCGGGAAGAGAGGCGAGAAGCAAAAGGCCAGTGGGAAGAGCCAACCCGGCTCGAGGCGGCAGAAGAGGTGATAGAGATGGAGGTTACCACCCAAGCAGGAAGGGTGGAGAAGGTGCGGATCAGCGGGGGCCTCGGCCTGGAAGACCAGAGAAGGATGCTGGAGTGCATCCAGAAGAACGTGGACATCTTCGCATGGAGCGCAGCGGACATGCCAGGCATCGAGGCGGACGTGGCTTGCCATCGTCTCAATCTCGATCCAGAAGCCCGCCCCATCCGGCAGAAGAGAAGGACTATAACTGACAAGCTCGAAGGACCGATCCGCGAGGAGGTGGCGAAACTCCTCGAAGCAGGTTTTGTAACGGAGATCCAGTATCCAGGCTGGGTCTCCAATGTCGTAATGGTAAATAAGGCCGAAGGCCGATGGCCGCTGGCGTATGTGTGTGGACTTTTCGTTGTTAAATAAGGCATGCCCTAAGGATTGTTATCCCTTGCCTCGGATCGACGCGCTGGTTGACTCAGCCGTCGGTTTTTCTATGATGAGTTTTTTGGATGCTTTTTCAGGTTATCACCAAATAAGAATGCACCCCCCGGACGTCAGAGATGTCTCATTCATCACCAGGGAGGGATGCTACTGCTATAAGATGATGCCTTTCGGGCTGAAAAATGCAGGAGCAACCTACCAGAAGATGATGGATCGGGTATTTAAGAAGCAGAGGGGAAGGAACCTGGAGGTCTACGTGGATGACCTTATGATAAAGAGCAAGTGCGTGAGCTCTCACATCCGGGACCTCGAGGAGACCTTCGCCACCCTACGCGAGTACAAGATGCGCCTGAACCCCCTGAAGTGTGTGTTCGGGGCCAGCAAAGGGAAGTTCCTGGGGCACCTTCTCACCCCCTGGGGGGTAGAACCTAACCCGGACAAGGTTAGGGCTATAATGGAGCTGGGGTCGCCACGAAACGCCAAGGAAGTTCAGCGCTTGACCGGAAGACTCGCCGGGCTGAACAGGTTTCTCTCCCGGGCCGGGGAAAGATGCTCCCCCTTCTTCAAAGCGCTACGAGGCAACCAGAAGTTTGAGTGGACAAGAGAGTGCGAGGAGGCCTTTCAGGCCTTGAAGAGCCAACTCACTAAGGCTCCCCTACTGCAAAGTCCCAAAGAGGGGGAGGATCTACATCTATATCTCGGGGTCGGGGCGGAGGCCGTAAGCTCCGTCCTGGTTCGTGAGGAAGGCAAGAAGCAGCTGCCCGTCTACTACGTAAGCAGGGTCCTGAGGGAAGCAGAGCTCAGGTATCCAATTTGAGAGAAGTTGGCCTTTGCCCTGGTCATCGCAGCAAGGAAGCTCAGGCCATACTTCCAGGCCCATTCGATCCAAGTAGTGACGGACCATCCTCTCCGCCAGATCTTCGAAGGAGTGGAACACTCAGGAAGACTCGCAAAATGGTCAATAGAGCTAAGTGAATTCAACATCACCTTTGTCCCTCGATTATCTATGAAGGCGCAGGTGGTGGCTGATTTCATGACAGATTTCGTGGCCGAGATGAAAGAAGACGGAGCCCCTCGTCACATTCCGTGGAAGCTGCTGGTGGACGGGGCTTCGGGCAAGAATTCTCTCGGAGGAGGGGTGGTGTTGGAGAGTCCCCACGGAGTAAAGATAGAGCAGACACTAGTGATACACTTCCCAATCACCAACAACCAGGCGGAGTATGAGGCTGTAATCGCCGGTCTGCGGTTGGCCTGGGAGCTCGGGGTCCATGACGTGGAGGTCCTCACTGACTCCATGATAATAGCTTCTCAGATAAGGGGAGAGTTCGAAACAAGGGAACCTGTGCTCATGAGGTACTTAGCAAAAGTCAAAGGTCTCGTGGGGACGTTCAAAACTTTCTCCATCCGGCATGTCCCTCGAGAGGAGAGCACCCCGGCAGATCGGTTGGCAAAATCTGGTCCTCGAGCCGGAGGGACCCTGACGGACCTATTCCATCCTTTGATTGAAGAGGGAGAGCTCATGGAAGTAGAACAGCGGCCCTCCTGGAAGGATCCCTTCGTCACCTTCCTTGCAACGGGAAAATTTCCGGAAGAAGTTTCGGACCAGAGGCGCTTCCGGTATAAGTCTGCCTACTACGTGCTCCATGAGGGTGACTTGTATCGGAAGACCCTCTCAGGCCTCCTGGCCTGATGCATCTCGGAGGAAGAGGTCCCAAAGATCTTGGAAGAAGTTCACTCCGGCGAGTGCGGCAGCCACTCGGGGAGCAGGATGCTGGAAGCAAGGATAATAAGGCAGGGATACTTCTGGTCAACCCTAAGTAAAGACGCGGCAGCCTTCGCTAAGAGATGCCAGAAGTGCCAAATGTTCGCCCCGCTTCAGCTCATGCCAGCTCAGAGGCTAAAGAGTATCACGGCGCCCTGGCCATTCGCCATATAGGGAATGGATCTGGTAGGACCCTTCCCCCAGGCTAGTGGACAGAGGAGATTTCTCCTAGTCATGATTGACTACTTCACAAAGTGGTTGGAGGTCAAGGCGTTGGCTAAGGTCACCTCCCAGGTAATCCGCAACTTCGTATGGGGGGAGATCATTTGTCGACACGGGCTTCCGCAGGCCATAGTCACGGATAATGGACCGCAGTTCGCAAGCGAGGAATTCATCAGCTTCTGTGGCCAGTTGGGGATAGACCTCAGGTTTGCGTCCGTTCACCATCCCAGGAGCAACGGGCAGGTGGAGGCGGCGAACAAGGTCATCGTGAACTTGCTCAAGAAGAAGGTGGAAAATCTCAAAGGCAATTGGGTGGAACAGCTCCCCTCGGTCCTATGGGCTTTAAGAACCACCCCCAACACCGCCACGGGAGAGACCCCTTTCAAGCTCTCTCACGGCTGCGAGGCCGTCATCCCCATAGAGTTCGAGGTTATGACACCACGGGTGAAGGCCGCCACAAATGGAGAGGAAGATTGGAGAGCCGAGAACGAGGAGGAGTTGCGGCTCTCCCTCGACCTCATCGAAGAAGCCCGGGATCGAGCAGCCATCCATCAAGAAGAGGTCAAGCGGCGGATGGCCAAGTATTTCGACAGGCACGTCAGGATCAAGCAGTTCGAGAAGGGAGATCTGGTACTCAAGAAGGTCGACGCGGCTGGGAGGTCCAGCGCGGTGGGAAAACTTAACCCCAACTGGGAAGGCCCCTATGTTGTGGAAGAGGCACTAAAGTCCGGGGGGTATCGCCTTCAAAATGTGGAGGGCCAACCCCTCAGCCACACATGGAGCGGCGACGACCTTAAACGTTTTTATCCTTAGTACCATGTAATAATGATGGTTTTTTGAATGAAAACATTTTGTTTAAACTATGTGTATGAAAATGATGCTACAGCTCGCAGGAGAGACCCTGGACGTTCAAGAGGTTGGCCCCGAGCAGACCCGTTGTCCAGGCTCTCATCTAGCTGGCAGGTCCGAAGGCTCACTCGGTGGCAGGTTCTATGTTCCAGAGGTTGGCCCCGAGCAGACCCGTTGTCCAGGCTCCCATCTAGCTGGCAGGTCTGAAGGCTCACTCGGTGGCAGGTTCTATGTTCCAGAGGTTGGCCCCAAGCTGACCCGCTGTCCAGGCTCTCATCTAGCTGGCAGGTCCGAAGGCTCACTCGGTGGCAGGTTCTATGTTCCAGAGGTTGGCCCCGAGCAGACCCGCTGTCCAGGCTCTCATCTAGCTGGCAGGTCCGAAGGCTCACTCGGCGGCAGGTTCTATGTTCAAGAGGTTGGCCCCGAGCAGACCCGCTGTCCAAGCTCTCATCTAGCTGGCAGGTCCGAAGGCTCACTCGGTGGCAGGTTCTATGTTCCAGAGGTTGGCCCCGAACAGACCCGCTGTCCAGACTCTCATCTAGCTGGCAGGTCCGAAGGCTCACTCGGTGGCAGGTTCTATGTTCCAGAGGTTGGCCCCGAGCAGACCCGCTGTCCAGGCTCTCATCTAGCTGGCAGGTCCGAAGGCTCACTCGGTGGCAGGTTCTATGTTCCAGAGGTTGGCCCCGAGCAGACTCGCAGTCCAGGCTCCCATCTAGCTGGCAGGTCCGAAGGCTCACCCGGTGGCTGGCTCTAAGTTCTCAAGAGATGATCTCAAGAGCATTCACATAGACCACGCGCCGGAGAGAGGATCACACCCCACTCTCTTGACTACCTAAGCGAAACCCCGTGATACGCGAATGGTAAGGTTCACTTGGTAGCGAGAGATCGAAGGGGAACGACCGACCTAAGTCATCTTCGAGCATTCGCGGGGTGGCCAAGACAGTCGCATCACGACCTAACGTCCTAATGAGCCTAACAAGGTGTGGCGGCGAATAAGAAGAATCAACGTCCTAATGAGCCTAACGAGGTGTGGCGGCGAATAAGAAGAATCAACGTCCTAATGAGCCTAACGAGGTATAGCAGCGAATGAGAGGAAAGCTTAGAATAACACAAATTGTAGTCAATATATACATCTTTTAAAGGCACTCGCCCGTTCAAGATTACAGTCAAAATGATAAATGCAAAAAGAGAAAATACAAGAGGCCCTTCTCAAGGATCAGCAGATTTCTCGCTTGAAGATCCGTCGCTCTCGCCAGAGTCTGGGATGAGGGCGTCTTCTCGCGGCTCGACGTGGTCGTCCTCAGGAAAGGGGATTGGAATGTAAAGCTCGGGGACGACTTGGCGAGCGGAAAGGCGTTCGGCTTCCGCCTTCAGGTATCCCGCTCGCCGCAGCACCTGCAGCGCATGCTTGACGGCATTCTGCGCGTTCTCTTGCATCAGCTGCTCCAACTCGTGATGGGGATAAAAATGGCCCCCGCTCCCCGGGTCGAGTGCTGACGCACCAGCCTCTCGCAATCGCTGGACTTCGGCTTTGGCAAGACGGATTTCATCCTCAAGGCCGGCCACCCGAGCGCGGAGCATCTCGGCAACCGTGGTATCCTGAAATTAATAACGAGGGTAGTAAGAATAAAGTTGTCAATCGGCAACAAGTCACTCGCGGGAAAGGAGAAAACATACCTCTGCGACAGGGCGGTTGGCGAGAAGAGTCTCCGCAGCCGCCAGCTTAGTCCTAAGCTCCATCGCCTCAGTAGAAGCAACGGACCGGGACTCCTCAACCGCCGCCAAGTCCCGCGCCAATTTGATGCTCCGGCGCGAAGACATGTGCGCGAGCTCGAGCGCCCGCAGCATGGCCCTGACACTCTCATGAGCGAGAACCTGGGTCGTCTCGGCATCATAGACTTCAGCGTCTTCTCGGCCATAGAGGGCATACGCGATGGCGTAAGCCTCACCGCTGGCGAGATCGCTCTCTATCCACGACGGATGGAGGGTGGAGAGCGAGACCCGGTTCGCATTCCTGTCCCACTTAACCAGGGGAGCCCCCGAGGGGTCCCTGTACTTCTCGCCGCTGGGGAAGTTCCGATGGTCCCTGGGAAGTGGGGGCGGCGGCAGCGACAGTCCCGCGCGAGGGGTGGTCTCTCCTGGCGCACTCGTCCCCAGGGCTTGGATCTGAGCATCCTCCCCGAGGGTCTCGTCCAGGACCCCTTTCCCCTTGGCGGAGGGGGGGGGGGGGGGGGTTTGGGCTTCTTGGAAGAGGAAGAGGTCAGCACCGCTGGCTTGCGCTTCTTTCCGCCAGGCTTGGAGGAAGAAGGTTCCTCCCGATAGGCACCCGCGGCGGCCTGTGCGAGAGAGAGGGTAGACCCGGAGGGACGCGGCGGATGAAGGGGGAAGTGGCGCACGCCTGCATAATATAGCAAATGGTTCTAGCGAATGATGTAAAAATCACAAAGCGAAAGCGAATGAAGTCTCGAACACTTACCCTCGCCCTGCAGAACGGGTGGAAGCGAGTTGACGTTTCGCCGGAGATGGACGAGATCCATCCCGTGCTCCAGGATGTATTGGTGGAGTTTGGCCTCGTGCCCCCTAGGGTCGGGGGGCGGAAGGTTGACTCCTCCTCCTGCACCGGCGCGAGAAGAGTGTTCCCCAGGTTCCCGCTTACAAAAATAAAGCGGCGAACCCAGTCATGGTTCTTGTTCGGGAGCCCGTAGTGCTTTAGGGGGCTCAGTCCCGAGAAGAACGAGATACCATTGGTGCAGCGGAAGGTATAGAGCTTGCGGAAGACGGGCAGCGAGAACTCGATTCCCTCTTCTCGCAGGTAGCTCGCGTACCCGACCAACATAGCGATGGAGTTGGGGTTGAGCTGGCCAGGCACGACCCCATAGTATCTGAAGGTCTGGCGGAGTTCCGGCCAGATCGGGAGGCGAAACCCCACCTCGAAATGCTCTAGCGGGATCGCGAGAGCACAAGGCGAGATGGAGTTCAGACGCTCGTCCGGCCTGGGCTTTCGCCCCTCGAAACCCGGCGGGACGTAGTCGGCGACGGCAGACAGGTAAGCCTCCTCAGAGAGGTCGCAGGAATCGAAGACATGGTTGGCGAATGCGCTAGCGCACTTGGCCCTGCCTTCCGCATCGCCACCCATTTTTGCGAGTAAAGAAGGAAAGAGGAGCAACAGATAAGGAAGAAGCGCGAGTGCTAGCGCAAGGAAAGAGAGCGGATGGTTAGATATTTAATACGGTAGTTGAAAGACCTATTTATAGAGGGACTAAACGGCGTTTGGACTTTCGAGACCTCGGGTGTGCGGATAGCCATCGCGCCCTCCCGACACCTCGAAGCCCGAGCCGGTCCCTCTCGCCCATTAATGGCAAATGCCCTATGTCTATTCATTCCGCGGCTACGCAACGAGGTTGGAAGAGCATCCGGCTATAAGTTATCACTCGGCAATACCCAAGCAAAGCTATGAGATACGAAAAACGAATAAAGAAGCATTCGCAAAGCATAGAGAAATTATTACAGAAAAATAACGTTCAACATTCACAGCATAAAGTAAGAAAAGAAAACAATAAGAGGGGTGGACGTTGGGTAGGTCAGATCTCCTCCCAGATCCACCGACCTCGCTTTCGCGACCCAGCTTCCATGGGCATTCGCGGGCGGTAATAAGCGAGTATATTGGTGATCTCATGGGAACCCAGTTGGAGTTGGTCCCGGGCTCGCGCGGCGTGTGTTCCGGGAGACAACTCCCCTCCCTCACCCCCTAGCCGCTCCACCTCCGCGAGAAGATGCGAGTGACTTCGTCGAAGGTCCTTCAACTCACGCGCGACTCTCAGCCGCACGTCGTCCACCTGGCTGGCCACGTTTCGCTGGATGTGGATGAGCTTCCCCAGGACCTCCGAGATCCGATCCTTCAGGGTCGCGTGATCCGAGGAATCACCCAGGAAGTCAGCAAGATCCCCAGGGGAAGGGAGAGGCGAGAGCATTCCCTCTCCCCCCTCGTAGTAGGAGTCGAAGGGGGAGGCTTCTCGATAGCCTGCGGAATCACAACTAGGTTAGTGGTGATAAAGTATGCGAGTACAATAGAGGCGGGTGAGTGAACTGACCTGGGGTGGGGTCCGGGTGACCCGAAGGACGAGACGAATGGGGGTGCGTCCCAAACAGCCAGGCGGGAGGTAAGACCTTTCCCTTTCCTGGACGGTAAGGCTGTGAAGAAGGAGCCGGAGCATCCGCACGGTCATCAGCACGGAGAGGCTGATCCAGCTCTCGCTCAGGGGAGACCCTCCGTTCATTCGCGGTGACAGCGGGGTTCACCTGAGCAGGGGGACTGGGAGGAATGGAGTCCCGCAGCGGGACGTCAGGGTTGAGGGCTGCGAAAAGGTAATGATTAGTAGCCGACAACATAAAAGGAAAAAGCGAGAAGGTTCACAACTCACGGGGTTGGGGTACAGTCTCCCCAGGAGGAGGCGGAGGAGCAAGATCCAGATCGGGAGGAGGTACCTCGTCCGCGGGAGGTGGCACCACCGCACTGCTCAAAACGGCCCCATGGCCGTCCTCAGGTACCGAAGCCCCCTGCGAATGGTCGGAATAAGCGCAGGGTAAGGGACAGGAACTAAATGGAGACAGGAAGAATCCTCATACCAGCACCGCGGGGTCCGGAAGGGCATCCGCCAGCGTGTTCGCCGGTGGAGTATCCGCCGGAGACTCCGAGGCAGTCTCGCCTCTCTGACGATTCAGCCGAATCGTCTTGACTCGACGCGAGACATAGGGGGCGCTCGGATCCCGTTTAGACATCAGCCAGGGAGCAAATTTGGATGCCCTGGGGGCCGTTGCAGCTTGAGTCGCAGCCAGGCGGTCGATCATCTCTCGCGAGAGGGGTTTCGCAGAAGGTTTGTGGAAAGACATTAGGAAGTGGAGAAGCTCCGAGCCGAGACGAGAGAGTGGTCCAGAGAAACTTGACATGAGGGTATATATATAAGGTGGCGGTGGGACCCACAGAATCTTATGGATCCAGTCAGCAAGCACTCACCGAATACAGGGTTGGACTGTTCTTTACGACCGTAGGAACCGCTCGTAAAGAGCGGGAATTGTGTACAACCCGTATTCACCGAGTGGGCCCCCCCCCCAGCCAACTGGCGAAACCTGGGTCGTACAGATCATTCGCCAGGTCACTCGCCCAGGCCAAGGAAGGTAAAAATGCCCCCGTGTTGGTGGGGGTAGGCCGTAGGAGAGAAGGCACTGGGCGAGTGGTGCCCTCACGGATCACTCGCCCAGAAGCGTGGGCATTCGCCCAGCCAGGCAGGTGCCCAGCGAATGGTGCCCTCACGGACCACTCGCCCAAAGGGCTGTGAGGGGAAAATGACCATAATACCCCTGGTGGGCTGCAAATAGCCCTTCGGAACAACGGAGTTAGGCTGTTAGCAGACCAATTTGGGGTGCTGTTAGTAAAATTAAAAGGCGGATTCAGGTTATTTACAGACCAGCCTAGGAAAACTATAAATAGACCCTTAATGGCACCTTGGAGGAGATCCGATTTTAGAGAATCCTCTCCTCTAGGCTAGTTTTGGTTGGCAGCCAGTGCCCTCCAAGGTGCCCGGTTGAGCTTTGGTTTGGGAGGGGAAGCTCTCTAAGATCTTCCGGGTGTGTGGCGGGACCTCCTCGCTTCAGCCTTGGGTCTATTCCGTTTCCAGCATCCACCGTCAAGAGAGTCTAGTGAGGGAGAAATAAGCATCGGCTACACCCCCAGTGGGTCCGAACTCAAGAGACCAGTTGCTGGTTTCAACACTTGCGTCTAAGGCGAAGTCCAACCATCCACAGGGACGCTCCTGGTGAAAGCTTGTGTAGATCTTTTCTTGCTGCTTGATTCGTCCTGCTTCCCCTAGGTGGGGCAACTCGTTCGTCTCAGGCTCTTCTCTCTCTTCTTCTTGGATCCTCGGTGCACACGCTTCGTGCCATTCAACGAACAGTTGGGACAACTCAGTGAAGTTGTGAATCGCTCCATTTGGCAGAGATTGATACCAGCGGAGGGCGTCTCCGCGCAGTGTCTCGGTGAAGATTTTGCAGCTGATTTGGTCGGGAAGCCCGAATGTTCGCATCGTTATCAAGAAGTGATTAACGTGCTCGTACGGATCCTCTGCCCCGTGGAACTCCTTGTAGCGCGGGAGCTTTAGCCATGATGGAACTGGGTATGCCAGAATTGACTTTGACAGGGGTGATCGCCTTTGCTGATGCGTGACATCGTTCGGATCCTGCCCCGCCGCGAGAGGGGCCGGCCTGCTAGTTGATCCAAGCCACTAAGGTAGGATGGGTGCAGCGATGAGCGCTCTTTTCGCAGGGCCTTCAGGGATTGAGGAACTGCATGCGTCGGATAGTTCGGGGGAGGTGTCCACTCTTGCAGGTTTCGTGAACTCAGACGAAGCGGGCACTGCGTTCGGAAATCCTTTGCTCGGTAGTTGGGAATCCATTCCCACAGACGACGCCAAACTGTTGCGGGTCGCTCGGGTGCTCTGGTAGACCAGTCGAATTGAACCACCTTAGCTCGAAAGCGAACCGAGCGCGCAAACAGTCAATTAGAGATTCGTTGAGTACACTGAGACTTTTTAACGTGGAAAACCCAGAAAGGGTAAAAAACCACGCGGTCGGAGCTGTGCCGACCAACTTCCACTATCTTCTGGGGGGTTACAATTAGATACTTAGAGCTCGAGCGCGACAGGCTGCTGCTCGTTACAATAATAGAGAGAGAGAGAAAGAGAGAAAGAGAGAGAGAGAGTTCCGAAGGTGACAGGCCACCTTCAGAAAAACTAAGTCTTTTTCCTTCTGAGAACTGTGGAGAACAAAAGTGAGAATGCTGAGTCACCTTCCGGGAGAACAAAAGTGAGATGCTCCGGAGAAAAAAAGTGAGAATGCTGAGTCGCCTTTCGGGATGAAGGAAATCTTCAAGTCCACGAAGGAGATCTTCAAGCGCCGAAGGAGAATTCCGTGAAAATCTTCAAGGAGCTCTCCCGGGTGCAGAAGGCAAGGTCTTCTCAAATGAAGGCTCTGGGCTCCTTTTATAGCTTTGGCCGGGGGTAGCCCGGTAATTTCGCCGTTGTAACCACCGTAACCACCTGGTGGACGAATCATGTTTTCCGATTCAGAGCACACGGATCGCCATTTTTCGTAATTGACCATCTTGCCCCTTGGGCAGTTCGGGCAGTTTTGTTGGAGGCGAAAAAGGCGACAAACTGTTCCTGAAATCTGAGAAACTGGAAAGACAAAAAGTGAGCATGCTAGAAAGACAAAATGTGAGCGTGCTAGAAAGACAAAAAGTGAGCGTGCCCGAAATGTGAAAGTGCTCTGAGCGCGCTCAGGAGTGTTCTGAGCGCGTAACGAACGGGGAATTGCTCTGAACGAAGTCCGGAGCCCGAAAGCGGGCGGGGAGCCGGAAGAGGGGGGACTCACCCCAACCTTGCTACGGTGGAGAGCGGTTTGACCCCACCTAAAGGCGGGCGCGGCGCGGCCGCACCCGAGGGAGGGGAGCGGCTTTGCTTGGCCGCACCCCAAGGGGGTGCGCCTTGGCCGCACCCCAAGGGGGTGCGCCTTGGCCGCACCCCACATGGGGTGCGGCTTGGCTCGGCCGCACCCAAGGGGGTGCGGCTTGGCCGCACCCCTCATGGTGCGGTTTGGACGCACCCCAAGGGGGTGCGGCTTGGCCGCACCCCACATGGGGTGCGGTTTGGCTGCACCCCAAGGGGGTGTGGTTTGGCCGCACCCCCACTATGGGGGGTGCGGCTATTCACACCCCACTAGTGGGGTGCGCGCTTGGGAGCGCGCAAGGAGGACGTGCACTTGTGAGCGCGCAAGGAGGACGCGCGCTTGTGAGCGCGCAAGGAGGACGCGCGCTGGTGAGCGCGCAAGGAGGAGGCGCGCTTGGGAGCGCGCAAGGAGGACACGCGCTTGGGAGCGCGCAAGGAGGACGCGCGCTTGTGAGCGCGCAAGGAGGAGGCGTGCTTGTGAGCGCGCAAGGAGGAGGCGCGCTTGTGAGCGCGCAAGGGAGAAGGAGGAGAGAGAAAATCCGTAGGAGGATTTTCCCGGCCGGAGAGAGAGAAAGTCTCAAAAGAGGGGAGAGATGGAGGAGGAGAAGATAGAAAAAAGAGAAGCCTTGTGGTTCTATTTATAGTTTTTGAGAGTGGCACTTTCGTAATTAAATGGGTGGTTAGGGTAGTTATGGTGGTTATGCGGCTACCGACACACCATAACCAATTTATGTGTTATACGCACACTTATCATGAATATAGCTACGCGCACACCAGTTCGTATAGTTTTGCGGTGATATGTATTCATATGACGGATATGGTTATGCGCATACCATAACCATATTATTTGCTATACGCAGACCGTGTTGAAGGATCTTACTATTTGCACCCCATGATGGGGGATTTTTACTATTTGCAGCCCATGATGGGGGATTTTACTATTTGCACCCTCATGATGGGGGATTTTACTATTTGCACCACATGATGGGGGATTTTACAATTTGCACCCCATGATGGGGGATTTTTACTATTTGCACCCCATGATGGGTGGTTACGGGGATAGTGGGGTTTATCTTGGTCAACCTCATTTCCTCCACCAAATGAGGCGAGTGATGTTCTTTAGCGTACTGCCCGAATGCACTGCCTGAACGTTTTGTGAGACCACATCACGTATCATCTTTACGGGTGCACATCATAAGCCCCTCAAACCTTCGGAGTCCGAATTACTATGGGGAGGAGTTCGAAGGTTTTGATTTTTTCTGCGGCGGCTTCGATCATTGCTATCCTCGTGACGCCTTGGGTAGAAATTGCTGTCGGAGGATGAGCGTGCTATTGCTTTTGACTTCTTGTTTTGTTTAGGCGCATTTCGTTCTACGCTGCGTTGTGATAGCGTTCACGTGGCCCCGCTGCCCTGGTTGTTGTCGAAGTGTTGATTTGAGGGAAGATGCTTCAAGTTGGCCGGCGATGGGTGTTCGTACTTTGAGATTGTTGCTGGCTTGCTATTTAGCGTTGATACCTGAACCACTTGGTGGCCTTTTACAAGATACCGGATGAGCCTGCGCGAGTCTTAGTAGAATATTAGTTTGCGCGAGTCTGAGCTCGCGGCTTTTTACATAATAGAAAAATAAGTTTGCGTGAGTCTGAGCTCGCGGTTTTACAAAATAAAAATTAGCTTGCGCGAGTCTGGGCTCGCAATTTTTACACAATAGAAAATTAGTTTGCGCGAGTCTGAGCTCGCGACTTTTACATAATAGGAAATCAGTTTGCGCGAGTCTGAGCTCGCAGCTTTTACATAATAGAAAATTAGTTTGGCCGGTGAATAGCGGGTGTATTCAAACCGAGGGCGAACGTAAAGGGGGCAGGCCCCTACGACGCAGGGACTCGACGGCGGAGGAGAAGAGCGAACCTTCAATCGACGGCGGTGTAAAGTCCCCGGGGCAGGGCCCCAAAGTGGCCGGTGAATAGTTGGTGTATTCAAACCGGGGGCGAACGTAAGGGGGGCAGGCCCCTACGACGCCGGGACTCGACGGCGGAGGAGAAGGGCGAACCTTCAATCGACGGCGGTGCAAAGTCCCCGGGGCAGGGCCCCAAAGTGGCCGGTGAATAGCTGGTGTATTCAAACCGGGGGCGAACGTAAGGGGGGCAGGGCCCTACGACGCCGGGACTCGACGGCGGAGGAGAAGGGCGAACCTTCAATCGACGGCGGTGCAAAGTCCCCGGGGCAGGGCCCCAAAGTGGCCGGTGAATAGCTGGTGTATTCAAACCGGGGGCGAACGTAAGGGGGGCAGGCCCCTACGACGCCGGGACTCGACGGCGGAGGAGAATGGCGAACCTTCAATCGACGGCGGTGCAAAGTCCCCGGGGCAGGGCCCCAAAGCAGGTTCCTGCAGTAGAGTAGTTTAGTACAGGTAAAACATAATTAGAAAATGAACAGTAATACACACGCAAGTGCGATCTTGCGGCTCCTGAGCTAATAGGTTTCTGATATATGAGAGAGAAGGTAACATCGTGCTCCCTTTGCGCTGCGCTTGCTCGAGCTCTTTCGGTCGTTCAGTATGGTGGGCGGCGGTGACCCGGCGTCCGACCCTCGGTGGCATCCTTCTGTGCTTCTTCGTGGAAAGCCTCGAGGTGTCCTGACTGGACAAGGCGTTCAATTTCTTCTTTCAACCTGGCACAGTGCTCCGTGCGGTGTCCTCGGCCTTTGTGGAAATTGCAAAACTGGGATTGATCTCCGCTATGCTGGGAGAGTGCTCTGGGCCAGTTGATGATTTTGCTGTTGTAGATGACGGACAGTATATGCTCGCGGGGGGCATTTAATGGGGTGCAGACCTGGGAGCTTTGATTTGCTAGCCCTCGGGAGCGGTCTGCTTGGCTCTGAATGGGCGGTACGACCTTCTCGAACTGTTGTTGCTGTCCCTTTCTCTTGCGACACGTGTCCCCAAGTCGTAGTGGGTTTGCCGGTGCCAGAAGATTAGCTTTTTCCGCCAATGCGAGGGTTGCGCGGCACTCTCGCACGCTTTGCTTCTCAGGGTTTGGTTTCGGTGACGGGTCGTAGTTGATCCAAGGGAGCTCGGTTGCGGCCGTGTCGAAACCACGAATTGCATCCCTGAGGATTCTCCCTTTGTTGGTCATGCGTCCAGACATGGAAACATCGTGGTCCAGGGCGTCGAGTAGGAGGCTCCCAAATATTGCGTCGTAGGGGGAGTCTGTTTCTGCGATGACGAACTGAACGTCGTACTGGACTGGTTCCGAATGCATCCCTATTTGGACGGGGAGGGTGATGACTCCTATGGTGGGCACCATAGTTCCGTCTGGGAGCTCTGCGTCGCTGGCCCTGAGCTTAAGGTTCCCGCTTAGGAGTTTGAGTCGCACCACGGCTGCCACCAACAGGATATTAAACGAGATGCGATGGGTTACCAACGCCCTCCTTAGTTCACAGGCTGGATTGCCTATGTTTGCGTCTAAGGCGAAGTCCAACCATCCACAGGGACGCTCCTGGTGAAAGCCCGGTAATTTCGCCGTTGTAACCACCGTAACCACCTGACGGACGAATCATGTTTTCCGATTCAGAGCACACGGATCGCCATTTTTCGTAATTGACCATCTTGCCCCTCGGGCAGTTCGGGCAGTTTTGTTGGAGGCGAAAAAGGCGTCAAGCTGTTCCTGAAATCTGAGAAACTGGAAAGACAAAAAGTGAGCATGCTAGAAAGACAAAATGTGAGCGTGCTAGAAAGACAAAAAGTGAGTGTGCCCGAAATGTGAAAGTGCTCTGAGCGCGCTCAGGAGTGTTCAAAGCGCGTAACGAACGGGGAATTGCTCTGAACGAAGTCCGGAGCCCGAAAGCGGGCGGCGAGCCGGAAGAGGGGGGACTCACCCCAACCTTGCTACGGTGGAGAGCGGTTTGACCCCACCTAAAGGCGGGCGCGGCGCGGCCGCACCCGAGGGAGGGGAGCAGCTTTGCTTGACCGCACCCCACATGGGGTGCGACTTGGCTGCACCCCAAGGGGGTGTGGTTTGGCCGCACCCCCACTATGGGGGGTGCGGCTATTCGCACCCCACTAGTGGGGTGCGGGCTTGGGAGCGCGCAAGGAGGACGCGCACTTGGGAGCGCGCAAGGAGGACGCGCGCTTGGGATCGCGCAAGGAGGACGCGCGCTTGGGACCGCGCAAGGAGGACGCGCGCTTGGGAGCGCGCAAGGAGGACGCGCGCTTGTGAGCGCGCAAGGAGGAGACGCGCTTGGGAGCGCGCAAGGAGGACGCGCGCTTGTGAGCGCGCAAGGAGGAGACGCGCTTGGGAGCGCGCAAGGAGGACGCGCGCTTGGGAGCGCGCAAGGAGGACGCGCGCTTGGGAGCGCGCAAGGAGGACACGCGCTTGTGAGCGCGCAAGGAGGAGGCGCGCTTGTGAGCGCGCAAGGGAGAAGGAGGAGAGAGAAAATCCGTAGGACGATTTTCCCGGCCGGAGAGAGAGAAAGTCTCAAAGGAGGGGAGAGATGGAGGAGGAGAAGATGGAAAAAAGAGAAGCCTTGTTGTTATATTTATAGTTTTTGAGGGTGACACTTTCGTAATTAAATGGGTGGTTAGGGTAGTTATGGTGGTTATGCGACTACCCGCACACCATAACCAATTTATGTGTTATACGCACACTTATCATGAATATAGCTACGCGCACACCAGTTTGTATAGTTTTGCGGTGATATGTATTCATATGACGGATATGGTTATGCGCACTCCATAACCATATTATTTGGTATACGCAGACCGTATTGAAGAATTTTACTATTTGCACCCCCATGTTGGAGGATTTTACTATTTACACCCACATGTTGGAAGCTTTTACTATTTGCACCCCATGATGGGGAATTTTTACTATTTGCACCCCATGATTGGGGGATTTTACTATTTGCACCCCGTGATGTGGGATTTTACTATTTGCACCCCGTGATGGGGGATTTTACTATTTGCACCCTATGATGGGGGATTTTTACTATTTGCACCCCATAATGGGTGGTTACGGAAATAGTGGGGTTTATCTTGGTCAACCTCATTTCCTCCACCAAATGAGGCGAGTGATGTTCATTAGCGCACTGCCCGAATGCACTGCCTGAACGTTTTGTGAGACCACATCACGTATCATCTTTATGGGTGCACATCAAAAAATATGCAACAAGTACATTAATCATTAATATGACAAATATTATACAAAAGTTGCACATACAACAGTAGAAAGATAATGTTTTCTTGGGACTTGTCGCAAGCGGTCGGGGGGGGGGGGGGGGTTGAAATTAGGGCTTTCTTTTTATGAATATAAATATAATGTTTTCTTTTGCAGAATAGACTTTTAGCTCGTCGAGCTCAACAGGCTCGCTGCTGCGTTCGCTGCGTTCGACGAACTGCAGGCTAGCTGCGTTCGACGAACTGCAGGTCATTTTTTTTAAAAAAAAATTGAGTGTGGGCGGCCGCCCACACTCGCCCCAAGGTGGGTCAGCCCCTGCGACTATGTAGAAATCTCATTCTACATATTACGCTAGCAATGAAAACCCCGATAATAATCCTCTTCTTCATATTAAAATTCGGGTTGCGGTTAAAATTTTCAAATTTCTGGGTTGCGGTTAACATTAGGGTGCCACAAGTCAAAATCGGGTTGCGGTTAACAATCACGCACAGTGCGGGTAAAAATCTGACCGTCCATTCTCTGCAAACACCAAAAAAATGGAATTCAAAAATTTGCCCGTACTTTTGCGCAGAATTTTCACCGTAGGTTCATGAATTCATGTGTTATATAACGCATGAATTCATGTGTTGTACTTTCGCGCAGAAAAAATTCATGTGTTGCATAACGCATCGTATATGTGAAAATCTGAGAGTCCCTTTTCTGCAAGCACGAAAAAATTCACTCGCACCCGTGCTTTCGCGCAGAATCTTCACCGTAAGATCCCGAATCTTACAGGTGTATTTTCATTTGCACGGTAGAACACGGTGCGTTATACGCACAAATAAATTACTCCTTACTGAAAAGTCTGATTTTGAATCAAATAAAATCGCACCACATCAAAACTGTTCAATACGATTTAGCATTAGTGCGGTATGAAATCGATTTTGCGTTGCGGTTTTGGTTTTTCTACGGTTATATGTATGTATTTACTATTTTGTTCTTAAGATCTAGAAAAAAATTGGTGCTAAAAGATGACATACAAGTATACAACTAGCATGATGAAAATTTAAATTTAAATATAGCAGATAAATTAAACATTACATAAAACAAATTATCAAAAATTAAGATTTCACGATCAATATTCTACTTCTTCCACGAGATGATGGATTTTCTCTTATTTCTTTTTCGGAATAGGAGTGACAGTGCATAGGGGGTCTCTCGTGTCTCGCGTGACAATATCCTGTCGGCGACGGCGTGCCTCGCGCTACACGGGGCTCCGCCCCTACTGCACCCCGGCGGGCTTCGCCGGCCCCCAACACGGGTGCCACGTGACTTTTTTCGGGGCCCAAATCGGAGGGCTAAACGGTTTCAAATCAAAATGTGATCAACATGGAAGTTGTAGATCTCGATGAGATGTACAACTTTCATGTTGATCACAGTTTCAAATAAGATACATTTAGTGCTCAAAAATCAAGAAAAAAAGAATAAAAATGTTGGTCTACGAATAATTGCAAGCGCAAAACTGATATGCTTGCCTTTTGTCCCACATTGTAAGAATAGAAATATTTTTCTTGTTTAAGTAATAGGATATGGGAGCTTATTTGAAATTTGAGATGGAGCGGGCAATGTAGAGTTGGCTAGCCTGTAAGCAGGCCGGGTTGGCGATATATGCAGACCCTGCGCGACTATTTTATATGCAGATCGGGTTTCAAAATCAGAAGGATGAAATGGTAATTTCTCATTGTAGGTGAGAGTCCTACGAAAAATATAGATTTAGGACACCCTACTTATGTAGGTTTAGATCACCCTAGCACTAGGTTTAAGAGACCTAGTAAAATGTGGAAAAAGAGTGTGGTTTGATTGAGCTCGATATGACAGCAGCAGAATTATTAACTCATGATCAGACGGTTATTCTAATTTCGAAGCCATGAGTTTATATTTCCTTTATATATATATACCATATATAAAACCTAATTCAATGTTGTTCAACTAAAACAATATGGTATGATGGTTGTCATCTTTGTTTGATATTGTGGAAACCTGAGTTTAATTCTCATCATTTACAATTTTTGTGAGATTACAAACGAGTCATATGACCCTCTTTTTTCAATAAATTTAGGGGTAAAATCATAATTTCATGTTGTATGGTATCATACACCTTCATAGTTTTAGGTCGCCCCCTAATATATTTAGGAGACCTACGAAAAAGTGGAGAGAGAGAGAGAGAACGGTTTGATCCGACGACTGATGAAATATCATGACAGATTCGACGGCCGTACTCATTTCAATGGATTTAAAATTCCGGAGTTTGATATTTTTTTTTTACATATGGTAGAGATAAAACAAGAAAAAATACTAATCAATATACATATTATAATGTAATAATAAAGGAAAACAATAATAAAAATATTTGCCTTTATCCCGCGCCCCTTGTCCTAAAAAGAGCAGGAACTTTAGAAGAAATGAATATATGTATTTGCATATGCTTTCTTCGATGTTTCGTTCGATATTTCGTAAGAAAACGCTGACCCACATCACATAATGCGCGGTTTTGTAATCAGCAAAATTGCACCACGGCCGAAATGTTCGACATGGTCTAAAATTAGAGTGGTGTTGTGCGGTCTTGCATTTTTCTACGGGTTTTAACTTACAACCCTGCTTCTAGGGGTATAAGTCGGAACCAACCGAACCGCCCAACTGAATCAAATCCAACCGCACGGTTCGGTTTGATTTTAGTAGGCTACGATTTGATCACGGTTTCAATTGTTGAAAAACTATGTGATTCAGTTCGGCTCACGATTTTAAATGTCAAACTAAACTGAGCCGAACAGAACCACATGGATATTCAATTATAAATTTTAAATTATATCTAATCATAAATGATTTAGGATTTTTTAGCAGTTTATGTATTAATTAAATCTAATTAGAATATTTTTCAATATGATATATTGTTGTAATGTTGTTCACGGTTTTTCTACTGTCCAGTATCTAGACTGTCTTGCTGCTGAGTACTAATAATGTAATAATAATATAATATCTTAAATTATTAATAATAATACTAATAGCTTTAGCCTTAGGTTTTCACTCCTATTTTTGAGTCTTTCCCGACCTCGCAGCAAGCCCACAGACAGACTGTCAAGTCCTTCCGGCTAGGGGTGCAACTCGGATCGGTTCGGTTCGGTTCCACCCAAAACCAAGAACCGACTCATATATGTTCGGTTCCAAACTTTTGGAATCGGAACCAACCAACGGTCCTAAAGTATAGAACCAGATCCAACCCGCTTGCTTCGGTTCTCGGTTCTACCTATGTCTCAAAATAATTTAAAAAATGTCTCTTTCAACTCATGATTATGTGTAATACAACTACCAATGTCTCAAAATAATTGTATCATAATTCTCTATAATATTGAAGTGATACAACTACATGAGTACAATACCTATTCTCTTTAGTCATATGACTATATTCTTTATTATTTTCTCGTATCAAGTGATATGACTATAATAGTTGTTTCAAAATATTTTTTTTTAACATTTATATTCGGTTCTCGGGTCGGTTCTGGGTACCTGACGCTTGGAACCAGGAACCGAACCAAATTGTCGGTTCTGGTATTATGAGAACCGGACCCGAACCGAGCCTATTTGGAACCGACCCAAATCATTCGGTTCGGTTCGGTTCCGGTCCGGTTCTTCGGTTATTTTTGCATCCCCTACTTCCGGCGACGTAACTTTGAGGCTTCAACACCTTCCTGGCATCTAGATCTCGCCATCCGCTTGCTACTCCGAGCAACTGCATGGTTGTAGTTCCGAGCTCATGGTATGTGTTGCGGGTCGCTTAGGGCTCTTGGTAGACCGGTTTAATTTGAACCGCCTTAGCTCGTGAGCGGTCTAAGCGCGCAAACAGTCAATTTGAGATCTGCTGAATACACAGGGACTTTTTAGCGTGGAAAATCCGGAAAGGGTGAAAAACCACGTGGCCGGAGCTGTGCCGACCAAATTTCACTATCTCCAGAGAGGTTACAATTAGATGCTAAGAGATCGAGCGCGACAGGCCGCTGCTCGTTACAATAGAGAGAGAGAGAGCACTCCAAGGGTGACAGACCACCTCTCGGAAAAACTAAGTACTTTTCCTATGAGTACAGCAGTGAACGAAAGTGAGAAGGCCTTGTCCGCTTTCCAGAGGACAGAGGTGAGACCGCCCTGTCTGCTTTTGAGAAGACGGAAGTGAGACTGCCTTGTCCGCTTTCTTGAGAACGAAAGTGGGACAACCTTGTCCGCTTTCCTGAGAACGAAAGTGAGACAGCCTTGTCCGCTTTCCTGAGAACGAAAGTGAGACAGCCTTGTCCGCTTTCCTGAGAACGAAAGTGAGACAGCCTTGTCCGCTTTCCTGAGAATGAAAGTGAGATAGCCTTGTCCGCTTTCGCGAAGAAGGAAATCTCTAAGTCCACGAAGAAGATCTTCAAGCACCGAAGGAGAATTCCGTGGAAATCTTCAAGGAGCTCTCTCTGGTCGCGAAGGCGGGATCCTTTAAATGAAGCCTTTGGGGCCTTTTTATAGCTTTGGCCGGGGGTAGCCCGGTAATTTTGTCGTCGTAACCACCATAACCACCTTGGCGAACGAATCATATTTCCCGATTTGGGGCACTCGGATCACCATTTTTCGTAAATGACCATCTTGCCCTTTCAGGAAAGGCGACAAGCCGTTCCTGAAAAGTGAGAAACTGAAAAGACAAAAAGTTAGCAAGCCGAGGCGTAAAAGTGAGCGAGGCGAGGCGTAAAAGTGAGCGAGGCCAGGAAAAGCAGACTACAACCTTTCCCAGCGCGGGGATGCGGTTTCGGCTGCATCCCCCGCGGAGGGGGGCTCGACCGCTCCTTTTATCGGAGGGTGCGGTTTGGCGGCACCCTCCTATGGCCGCACCCCCCATGGGGGGGGGTGCGGTTTGGCCGCATCCCCCATGGGGGGGTGCGGTTTGCGGTTGGGCCGCACCCCCCATGCCCCCCTATAGGGGGTGCGGTTTGGCCGCACCCCCCATGCCCCCCTATGGGGGGTGCGGTTTGGCCGCACCCCCCTATAGGGGGTGCGATTGGGCCGCACCCCTTATGGGGGGGTGCGGCTTGGCCGCACCCCTTATGGGGGGGTGCGGCTTGGCCGCACCCCCCTATAGGGGGGTGCGGGTGCGGTTGTGGGGGGGTGCGGTTTGGCCGCACCCCCCTATGGGGGTGCGGTTGGCCGCTCCCCCCATGGTGGGGTGCGGCTTGGCCGCACCCCCTATGGGGGGAGGGTGCGGCTTGGCCTACCCGGCCGCACCCCATGTGGGTGGGGTGCAGGCTAACCGCCCCCCACTTAGTGGGGTGTGGGCTAACCGCACCCCGGTAGTGGGGTGTGACTTTGTGCTTACCTGGCGCCGTTTCTAGCGCGTCGTACTTGCGCGACGGATCTTCCACTTCCGTGATCCGGGGTTCGACTGGTTCCCCCTCCTCTCTTTAGCGGGGTTTTCTCTAGACGCACCCCAAGGCCTTTATGGGTACGCAACATAAGCCCCCCAAACCTCCGGAGTCCGAATCTCGTTGCGAGGAGTTCAGAGGTTTTGATTTTCCTGCGGCGGCTTTATCCATTGTTCTCTTCGTGGTGCCCTGGGTAGGATCTGCTGCCTAGTATTGATATCTGAACAGCTTGAGGGTTTCCTGCAAAACTTTGCACGGTTCTGAGCCCGCGGCTTTTATATAATAGAAAGTTAGCTTGCACAAGTCTGGGCTTGCGGCTTTTTTGCACGAGTCTGGCTTGCGGCTTTTTTGCACGAGTCTGGCTCGCGGCTTTTTTGCACGAGTCTGGCTCGCGGCTTGGCCGGTGAATAGCGTTTGTATTCAAACCGAGGGTGCACGTAAGGGGGGCAGGCCCCTACGACACCGGGACTTGACGGCGGAGGAGAAGGGCGGGCCTTCAATCGACGGCAGTACAAAGTCCCCGGGGCAGGGCCCCGAAGTGGCCGGTGAATAGCGGGTGTATTCAAACCGGGGGCGAACGTAAGGGGGGCAGGCCCCTACGACGCTAGGACTTGACGGCGGAGGAGAAGGGCGGACCTTCAATCGACGGCGGTGCAAAGTCCCTGAGGCAGGGCCCCAAAGTAAAGATTTTTCCTTTATTAAATATAGGTGGCAAGGTATGTGCCTATTTTTGTAGTAAGAAGTCTTTTTAAACATAGTTTTTTCAACACAAGACAAGTTTGCACGAGTCTGAGCTCGCGGCTTAGTAAATGACATAAGATATGTTTGCACGAGCCTGGGGCTCGCGGCTTTTACATAATAGGATAGGTGCACGAGCCTGAGCTCGCGGCTTTTACATAATAAATTATAAGATAAGTTTGCACGAGTCCGAGCTCGCGGCTTAGTTGATGATAGAAGAATGTGTTACTGGTAAAAGCGGCACAGGTTCTGGGCGTTCCAGGTGCGCGGTAGAGTCTTTCCTTCTGCTGTTCTAAGCCTGTACGTTCCGGGCTTTACGACCGTAGTGACAACGTATGGGCATTCCCAGGCTGGTGAGAGCTTATCTCCTTGGGGGCCTTTGCCGGCTGCTTCGACGCTGCGTAGGACGAGATCTCCTACGTTGATTGACCTGAGTTTCACCCTCCTGTCATAGCTTCGGGCTATGCGCCTTTGGTAAGATGCGGCGCGTTGTGCAGCGCTATCCCGAACCTCGGGAATTAGGTCGAGATTTTCCCGAACCAGCCCGTCATTCTTGCTGGGATCGAAGGTTAGCACCCGAGTGCTTGGAACACCGATGTCGATGGGGATGATAGCTTCAGTACCATAACAGAGATTGTAAGGCGTCTCTCCCGTGGGAGTCCGCTCTGTTGTGCGGTATGACCATAGTACGTTTGGGAGTGCATCCACCCATTGTCCCCCAGATTCTTCTAAGCGCGTCTTCAATCCTTTGAGGATGGTGCGGTTCGTGACTTCTACTTGTCCGTTGGTTTGTGGATGTGCTACTGCGGTATGACGGAGGTTGATCTTCAGGTCTTCGCACATCTTGGTGAAGGATTTCCCAGTAAACTGGGTGCCGTTGTCGGCAATGATTGTTGCTGGGATGCCGAAGCGGCAGACGATGTTCTTCCAGACGAATTGTTTAGCGTTCTCTTCTGTGATTTTGGCCAGGGGCTCCGCCTCTACCCACTTGGTGAAGTAATCGATGGCCAGGATGATGAACTTCCTTTGCCCGGATGCTAGAGGCAGCGGGCCGAGAAGGTCGATTCCCCATTATGCGAATGGCCACGCACTTTGGAGTGCGGAAAGTGAGACCGGGGGCTGATGGGGTACGTTGGCATGCAGTTGACAGCTCCTGCATTTTTGAACTAGCTCGATTGCGTCCTTCTTTATTGTTGGCCAATAGAAACCTTGGCGTAGTATTTTTCGCGCCAACGCTTTCCCGCCTAGGTGTTCTCCGCAGACTCCCGCGTGTACTTCTCGGAGGGCGTAGTCCGCCTCGTCCGCCGGTAGGTACTTTAGATATGGGCCCGAGAATGCCCGTTTGTAAAGTTCTCCGTCTATAACGGTGAATGATGTCGCCTGCATCCGTAACCTTCGCGCCTCTAAGCTATCTTCGGGGAGGCGTCCGTGTTCAAGGTAAGCTCGTAATGGAGTCATCCAAGATAACTCTTCTTGGTGGATGGCTGCGATCTCCGATGGCCCCTGGATGCTCGGGATCACGATCTCTTCAATCCGGCGTCTTCGAGACTGGTAGCTGGAGGGCGAAGTGGCGAGCTTGGACAGGGCATCCGCCCTGGAATTCTGCTCTCGGGGAATGTGCAAGATTTGATGTGTCGAGATCTTCTGAAGGAGCAATTTGCGAGCGCGAGGTATTTCGCCATCTGGTCGCTTTTGGCCTCGTAGTCTCCTTCGACTTGCGAGACTACGAGTTGGGAGTCGGCGTAGATCGTCAGGTTCTCCGCCTTGCAATCGATGGCGAGCCGGAGACCGGCGATCAGCGCCTCGTATTCTGCAACGTTATTTGTTGCGGGAAACTTTAACCGGAGCCCGTAATCCAAGGTGATCTCATCGGGGCTTACGAGGAGCACTCCTGCTCCGGCCCCTTCTGCTCCTGAGGCACCGTCGACATAGAGAGTCCACCGGGGGCTAGGGGCGTCTTTGGATAGATTTGTTTCTGGTGGAATGGTGTATTCCATGACGAAGTCGGCGAGTACTTGCGACTTGATGTCAGGTCGAGGTAGGAATTTAATGTCAAATTTAATGTCAAATTCGCCAACGCTTTCCCGCCTAGGTGTTCTCCGCAGACTCCCGCGTGTACTTCTCGGAGGGCGTAGTCCGCCTCGTCCGCCGGTAGGTACTTTAGATATGGGCCCGAGAATGCCCGTTTGTAAAGTTCTCCGTCTATAACGGTGAATGATGTCGCCCGCATCCGTAACCTTCGCGCCTCTAAGCTATCTTCGGGGAGGCGTCCGTGTTCAAGGTAAGCTCGTAATGGAGTCATCCAAGATAACTCTTCTTGGTGGATGGTTGCGATCTCTGATGGCCCCTGGATGCTCGGGATCACGATCTCTTCAATCCGGCGTCTTCGAGACTGGTAGCTGGAGGGCGAAGTGGCAAGCTTGGACAGGGCATCCGCCCTGAAATTATGCTCTCGGGGGATGTGCAAGATTTGATGTGTCGAGATCTTCTGAAGGAGCAACTTTGCGAGCGCGAGGTATTTCGCCATCTGGTCGCTTTTGGCCTCGTAGTCTCCTTCGACTTGCGAGACTACGAGTTGGGAGTCGGCGTAGATCGTCAGGTTCTCCGCCTTGCAATCGATGGCGAGCCGGAGACCGGCGATCAGCGCCTCGTATTCTGCAACATTATTTGTTGCGGGAAACTTTAACCGGAGCCCGTAATCCAAGGTGATCTCATCGGGGCTTACGAGGGGCACTCCTGCTCCGGCCCCTTCTGCTCCTGAGGCACCGTCGACATAGAGAGTCCACCGGGGGCTAGGGGCGTCTTTGGATAGATTTGTTTCTGGTGGAATGGTGTATTCCATGACGAAATCGGCGAGTACTTGCGACTTGATGTCAGGTCGAGGTAGGAATTTAATGTCAAATTCGCCGAGCTCTACGGCCCACTTTACTAGCCTCCCTGAGACTTCTGGTTTCTGGAGGATTGCTCGTAGCGGGAGCTGTGTCAGCACTTTCACGGTATGAGCCTGAAAGTAGGGCCGAAGTTTTCTTGCTGAGAAGACAAGAGCCAAGGCCGTCTTGTCTGCTGCGGGGTATCTGGTTTCGGTGTCGGTGAGGACTTTGCTGATGTAGTAAATCGGTCGTTGCACCCCCCCCCCCCCCCCCTTCATCCTTTACGAGTACCGAGCTGAGAGATGTAGGTGATATCGCTAGGTACAAGAACAGGGTCTCTCCCGGAGTGGGTTTTGACAAAAGCGGTGGTGAGGCCAGGTATTGTTTGAGAAGCTCGAAGGCTACCTGGCACTCGTCAGTCCATTGGAAACCGGAGTGGCGTGCTCCCCGGAGGATTTTGAAGAAAGGGAGGTATTTGTCTCCTGTCCGTGATAGGAAACAGGATAACGCAGCAATCCTCCCGTTCAGATGTTGCACTTCCTTAATTGAACGAGGTGGTGACATATCTTATAATGCCTTGATCTTTTCGGGGTTGGCCTCAATTCCTCGATGGGTTACCATGAAACCCAAGAATTTTCCCGCTGTCACACCAAACGCACACTTGCTGGGATTGAGCCGCATCTGGAAGCGACGGAGAAGCTGAAAGCACTTTCCCAAGTCTTCCAAGTGGTCGCAACGGTGGACGCTCTTCACCAGCATATCGTCCACGTAAACCTCCATCGTCTCTCCGATGAGGTTCTTGAAGATCTTGTTCATTAGCCTTTGATAGGTGGCTCCAGCATTTTTAAGGCCGAAGGGCATCACCTTGTAGCAGTAGACTCCTCTGTCGGTGCGGAAGGCGGTATGCTCTTCGTCCGCCGGGTTCATCCTTATCTGGTTGTAACCTGAGTAAGCGTCCATGAAGCTAAGTAGCTCGTGGCCGGCCGTTGCGTCGACAAGTTGGTCGATCCTCGGGAGGGGGAAGCTGTCTTTTGGGCATGCCTGGTTTAGGTTGCTATAGTCAACGCACATTCGCCATTTTCCCGAGGCCTTTACCATGACTACGTTGGCCAGCCACGTGGGGTATGCCGCCTCCGTATGAAACTTGCTTCCAGGAGTTTAGCTACCTCCTCCTCGATTGCCTTCAACCGTTCGGGGGCAAAGTTCCTCTTCTTTTGGATTACAGGCCGACAGGCGGGGTTGATGTTTAGAGAGTGGTGGATGGCGTCAGGATCAACCCCTGACATGTCTTCCGGGCTCCAGGCGAAAATGTCCCCGTTTCTTTGTAAGAAGGCTGTAAGCTCCTCTCGTTCTTCTCTCGATAAAAGTGACCCGACTTGAACAGTCCGAGTCGGGTCTTGCTGGGAGAGTGGTACTTCTATTAGCCCTTCAACAGGTGCTCCGCACTGTAAAGTGGCCTCGTCTCGGAGGTCGAAGTTATTGATGTTGAGAGCGGTCGCCTTTACCGGCTGAGCCTGCTTTAAGTAGCAGGTCCGGGCTGCTTCTTGGTCTCCTCTTACGATCCCTATGCCGGCGGCAGTTGGGAACTTCATAGCCAGATGCGGAATGGATGGGACTGCTCCGAAGATTGATTGGAGCGGCCTCCCAAAAATGGCATTATAGGCGGAGGTAGACTCCACCACCACGAACTGGATGCTATATGTTGACTATCTTGGAAACTCGCCCAACGTGACGGGGAGAGTGATCATCCCTAGAACTGGAACGGGTCTGTTGTCGAAGCCGTAGACGGGCCCGGCTGCAGGGCTGAGCTGATCTTTTGTGAGCTTCATATTTTGCAGAGTGGAGAGGAACAGAACGTCCACTGAGCTTCCATTGTCGACCAGTATTCTCTTCACCTCGAAGCAAGGGTCTCCTATCCCTGCGCTGATTACGAGCAGATCCTGGTGTGGAAGCCGCAACCCTTGCAGGTCTTCTTCTCCGAAAGCGATCGTGATGTCCTGCTTGAGTTTCTTGTCTTCGTGGTCTCTCACAGGCTGGGCAATTGAGAGGATTTGAGATGCTGAGACGGAGGGTCCGGCGATCGTCTCGATTTCCCCTACCATCGGTCTTCCTCCTCCTACGCCTCGAGGAGCGGGAGGTTGCTCCCTTACCTCCCTAGGTTGCTGGTGCTGATTAGGGACCTGGCCTTGCAAGAATCTGCCCAGGAGTCCCTGGCGGATGAGACGCTCGATCTCGTCTTTAAGTCTGGTGCATTCCTCGGTGGTATGCCCGGTCCCTCGATGGAATTCGCAGTACTTGGATTGGTCACCCCTCGGATTTGGGGGTTGCACCCGGGGCATGCGGAGCTCCGGGTTGTTCTGAATGGCGTAGAGTACATTCGTTCTAGTGGTGTTCAATGGGGTATAGATCCGGGGCGGCAGCGGTTCCGGGTCCCTTTGGGGATTACGACGGCGTTCGCCACCGCGGCGCTCCTCGCCGCGTCGTTCCTCTCGCTCGCAAGGGGATTGATCGGATCCTCTCTTCCTTCCTTGGTTACCTTCAAACTGTCGGCGATGGGCCTCGATGGCCTCGTCCGCAGCTATCTGAGCTTCAACTCGGCGAACGAGGCTGGGGTAACTTGGCACGGTTTCTCTCATGAGAGCTGAGTAGAAGCCGCTTGGGCGGAGTCCTCCAAGAAAAACTCCCCGCAGGAGCTCAGGGTCCACCCCTGGGATTTGTCGAGCCTCCGTAGTGAACCGTCGGAAGAAATCTTTGAGCGTTTCACCGTCATTTTGGCGGATCCCTGAAAGGTGGGAGGGATCTCGGACAATTCTGCGGTTGGCGATGAATTGGTCTGCGAACTGTTGTGCCAGCTCCGTGAAGTTGCTGATGGCCCCATTCGGCAGGGAGTGGAACCAAGTGCGTGCTTGTCCCTTCAAGGTTGCCGGGAACACTTGACAGAGGAGCTGATCAGGGGCGCTATAAATCCTCATGACGGTGGTGAAGTGATTGACATGCTCTAACGGATCATCCGTTCCATCAAATGTCTCGATGCTGGGAAGCTTAAAGCCGTTCGGGATTGGATGAGCCAGGACTTGAGGTGATAGTGGGGAGTCGTGGTGCGCGGGACGACGGGCGAGAACTGCGCGTCGCCGTGCTCGGACGTACTCCTCTTCTATCATGTCGCGTATTTCTTCTTGCGTGGTTCTTCCTGTTGCTCGATCAGGGGCATCCCTTCTTGGTTGATCACGATGATGGTCAGCTTCTGGGCCCCTAACTGGCGGGGCGAGGTGAGCGGAGCTTGCTGCGTCGGAAAATCCTTCTGAGGCTTCGTCCTCCCGAACGGCCTCTCCATTCGGGGCATGGTTCGGAACTGGGGGTGGCGGTGCGTTCAGGGCCGGTGGTTGAATCGGGACTTGAGGAGCCCCGAGATTCCTTACGAGAGCCAACATCTCGTCTTGGTGTTCTTCAATATGCTGCATGCGCACTTCCAGCCCTGCTACGGGAGCATGAACTGCCTCCTCCCCGGGAGGTGCATTGATAAGCGAGTGGGAGGGAGCTGGATCGACGCGCCCCTCCGGCATTGATCCTTCAGTAGTGCGAGCACTCTTTCTTGCCATTGCAGTTGGCCTTCAGAGAGTTTTTGGGAACTGTTTCCCACAGACGGCACAAAACTGTTGCGGGTCGCTTAGGGCTCTTGGTAGACCGGTTTAATTTGAACCGCCTTAGCTCGTGAGCGGTCTAAGCGCGCAAACAGTCAATTTGAGATCTGCTGAATACACATGGACTTTTTAGCGTGGAAAACCCGGCAAGGGTGAAAAACCACGTGGCCGGAGCTGTGCCGACCAAATTTCACTATCTCCAAAGAGGTTACAATTAGATGCTAAGGGATCGAGCGCGACAGGCCGCTGCTCGTTACAATAGAGAGAGAGAGAGAGAGCACTCCGAGGGTGACGACCACCTCTCGGAAAAACTAAGTACTTTTCCTATGAGTACAGCAGTGAACGAAAGTTAGAAGACCTTGTCCGCTTTCCAGAGGACAGAGGTGAGACCGCCCTGTCTGCTTTTGAGAAGACGGAAGTGAGACTGCCTTGTCCGCTTTCTTGAGAACGAAAGTGGGACAGCCTTGTCCGCTTTCCTGAGAACGAAAGTGAGACAGCCTTGTCCGCTTTCCTGAGAACGAAAGTGAGACAGCCTTGTCCGCTTTCCTGAGAACGAAAGTGAGACAGCCTTGTCCGCTTTCCTGAGAACGAAAGTGAGATAGCCTTGTCCGCTTTCGCGAAGAAGGAAATCTCTAAGTCCACGAAGAAGATCTTCAAGCACCGAAGGAGAATTCCGTGGAAATCTCCAAGGAGCTCTCTCTGGTCGCGAAGGCGGGATCCTTTAAATGAAGCATTGGGGGCCTTTTTATAGCTTTGGCCGGGGGTAGCCCGGTAATTTTGCCGTCGTAACCACCATAACCACCTTGGCGGACGAATCATATTTCCCGATTTGGGGCACTCGGATCACCATTTTTCGTAAATGACCATCTTGCCCTTTGAGGAAAGGCGACAAGCCGTTCCTGAAAAGTGAGAAACTGAAAAGACAAAAAATGAGCAAGCCGAGGCGGAAAAGTGAGCGAGGCGAGGCGTAAAAGTGAGCGAGGCCAGAAAAAGCGGACTAGAACCTTTCCCAGCGCGGGGATGCGGTTTCGGCTGCATCCCCCGCGGAGGGGGGCTCGACCGCTCCTTTTATCGGAGGGTGCGGTTTGGCCGCACCCTCTTATGGCCGCACATAGGGGGGTGCGGTTGGGCCGCACCCCCCATGGGGGGGGGGTGCGGTTTGCGGTTGGGCCGCACCCCCCATGCCCCCCCTATGGGGGGTGCGGTTTGGCCGCACCCCCCATGGGGGGGGGTGCGGTTTGGCCGCACCCCCTAGGGGGGGGGTGCGGCTTGGCCGCACTCCCCTATGGGGGGTGCGGCTTGGCCGCACCCCCCTATGGGGGGTGCGGGTGCGGTTGGGCCGCACCCCCCATGGGGGGTGCGGTTTGGCCGCACCCCCCGATGGGGGGTGCGGTTTGGCCGCTCCCCCCATGATGGGGTGCGGCTTGGCCGCACCCCCCTATGGGGGGAGGGTGCGGCTTGGCCGACCCGGCCGCACCCCATGTGGGTGGGGTGCGGGCTAACCGCCCCCCACTTAGTGGGGTGTGGGCTAACCGCACCCCGGTAGTGGGGTGCGGCTTTGTGCTTACCTGACGCCGTTTCTAGCGCGTCGTACTTGCGCGCCGGATCTTCCACTTCCGTGATCCGGGGTTCGACTGGTTCCCCCTCCTCTCTTTAGCGGGGTTTTCTCTAGACGCACCCCAAGACCTTTATGGGTACGCAACAGTATGGTTCCGACTTCAACCTCCTTTCCTTCTTATCTTGCTCTGGAAATGTTTTTTTTTTTTTTCAATTTATGCTTCAATTTATGCTTTAGGTTTTCATTCCCTCGATTTATGTTTCTTCAGTTTATGTTTCTTCAATTTATGCTTTTGGTTTTCCTGTCCGACTTCCGACTCATTTCATACTTTATATTTCTTCAGTTTATGCAGTTTATGTTTCTTCAGTTTATGCTTCAGTTTATGTTTAAATTTATGCTTTAGCCTTTAGAAGTCAATTTATTAACATAAGATTTCTATTTTCGTATCTTTTAAACCACTCAAGCTGAACCGAATCATACTGCTTGGATCAGTTCGGTTCCAATGGTCTGCATGATTCAGTTCAGTTCCAAATTTTTGAAATCACAGTGGAATGATTTGGTTTGCGATTTTGCTCAAAAATCAAACCAAATCAAACCGCTACACTCCTACTTCTCACAGATGTTTTATTCTGAATAAAGAAAATTTCAGTGCTTCATGAGAAAAATATTTCTCTCTGTATTTGCTTTTGTACATGCACTTATTTATAAAAATTATTTACTCGACGAACCAAAAATTCAAAAATTGAATTGAAATACAATCGAAAAAGGCACAAGATATATTATTCAATCGAAATGCCACATGAGTTGTGGTGGGGCTCCAAAGCCACACAAAACAACCTTTCTATGGAAAATGATGGAGATTTGGGGATAGGGTCAACTAATAGTCACTGGTGTATGTCTCGGGATGACAAGAAGAAGCTCCCTAGAAATTTAAAGATGATCCGACAACTTTGATGGATTTGATGATAGAATCGGTAAACATCCGCAACCAGTGGTCTTAAGACTACGAGAGGAAGTTTTCAGGACGGTCCAACAACTTTCACTTAATTCTGTGAAGTGGTTCGATAGAGATTTACAGAATGACGATTTGATCGATGAACTATCACCATCAACGATGTCAAGATGATGAGAAAAATGCCCTCTAAATATTTGAGGGCACTCTGACGACTTCCATTTTTCTTCCATCATTTCTAGTGAGACACCAAATGGTATGTTCGCCTCAGTTCACCGAGTCGACACTGTCTTTTTCGAAGAACTTATTGATCAGGCCAACCGGTATATAACTGCTTCTTTCCTCGCTGATCAGAATGACCTGTGAGAACCCACTAGAGACGGCCAGAAATCAACTACCTGAAGAGGTCAAGTGGCAGAGAGACAAGAGGACAAAGATCGTCGACGGCCGCCTCCACAGAGGCTGAGGAGCGCAGAAATAATATATCTCGCACCAATCGCAAGGCTGCCATGGCGACTGTTGGGTGGACCTCATCCCTTCACGAGAAAGTACTTCAACTTGTTTGAAAGGCGTCGAGGCGATGAGCAAATGGAACGACACCTTTCTCCACTTCGCGAGGCATTGACGATCGCTTGGCGAGGAAGGCATGCGAGGCTGCAACAATGCAGAGACAAAACGCATATTGTGACTTCCACCGAGAGGAGGGTCATGACACGATGGCCTGTCATGGGTTCCGCGCCCTATTAGACTGGAAGAACTTTGCAAGAACTTTGGCACCCGAGTGACCACGCTGCAAGAACTTTGGCACCCAAGGTGGGATTCGTACAATCTCACGAGGAGGGGGGGGGGGGGGGGGGGGCTCGCATAAATCCACCTTGCACTCAGTTCACCGGAGGGACGTCGCCTCCACATTACGAGCCCCTCCCCTATCAATGAGATTATTTTCTCGACCGACGTCATGCTAGCACATGAAAACCCTTTCCATGATGTTGTGGTGATCAAGGTAGCAATCGAGAACTTCATGGTCCTTCAGATCGACAACAGGAGTTGCGTGAATGCGATTTTCAAGAATGCGTGAAGCCCTTAAGGATCAAGTCTTCGAATGACCCTTTCTTTTGTTTTTCTGGCGAGAGAAAGGGGGTTGAGGGAGGACCAAAATTGGTGGTCATCTTGAGTGGCACCACAAAGACATGTTGGTTCGTCATTCTCGACGCTCCGAACAGTTATAATGACATCTTCGGCAGGACGCTCTTCAACGCCTTCCAATGTGTAGCATTTTTCTACCACCAATCCCTGAAAATACATTTGCCTAATATGCTTTGATCATGCAATTTTAAGAGGGGTCACAAGGCAGCTTCCCCCAAATATGTTTTTTTTAACTCTGGGAGGTTTGGAAGACTCGCAGTGTTTTAATCTTTGAAAGCACCTTACTTCTGTTTTGCATGCAGGTCTGGAGAGGTGTGGCGACAACTAAGGAACTTTTTATGGTTAGAGGCAAAAACCTCAAGTGTGTTTTGACCCATCATCCTTAGTGGGGTTCTCGTGGTCGATTGATTCGTCGACTCTTCGTAACCTTTTTGCTATGAGAGCATCCACATGATGATTGGGTTAAACACAATTTTGATTGTGCCTTGAAACATTGATCGGGTTGGGCCAATGCCAGGTAAGGTAATAGGGATTATCGTGGCCTTGCTCGGTTGGCTAGTGTCATTCACTTTCGTTCCTTATACGTTTCTATTATTGAGCTCTGTGCTACATGGGAGGGCCTTCGTCAAACGAACTTCGTTCTTGGGTTCCAACGCATTGTTGTTCAAGGTGACGCAATGACAATTATCCTGTCTGTTCTGATAGCAGAATGAGACAGGTTCAGGACATTAGAGATTGATGCTCCGTTTAGGGAAACTTATTTTCACCGGTCAAGCGGTTACGACCGCATGAATGGGACCTTAATTAAGGTCCGATTCATGCGGTCGTAACCGCTTGACCGGTGAAAATAAATTTCCCCAAACGAAGCCTAAGTATTCAGATGTGTGTGCTTAAGGACCCCGGATGTGTATTTTGGTGAACCACAAATGCGCCTCCAAGCCTTCTCATCCGCTTTCAATCAAATTTGACCGCGTGGGCTTCAAAACATTGCTAGAGAGAGAGAGAGAGAGAGAGAGAGAGAGAGAGAGAGAGTAGGGCTTTCTATTCGTTCCCATTTTCCAATCCTTCTCTCCCGCGATGATCAGCCATGACTCCCGCTCCAAAACTTCCCCGCGGCCGCCTGCTGCTGCTCCCATCTCGTCGCGCCTCGCGCCGGGATTCCGCTTCCACCCGACCGACGAGGAGCTCGTCAGTTACTACCTCAGGCGGAAAGTTGCAGGCCAGCCGCTCCGTGTCAACGCGATTTCTGAGGTCGATCTCTACAAAACCGAGCCATGGGACCTCCCGCCGCAGTCGATGCTCCGCACCCGAGATTTGGAGTGGTACTTCTTCACTGCGCTGGATCGCAAGTATTCTAATCGCTCCCGCACGAACCGCGCCACCGAAGAGGGGTACTGGAAGACTACCGGTAAGGATCGGCCCGTGCAACGTCGTTCTCGTAAAATAGGCATGAAGAAAACCCTAGTATACCATGCGGGCCGGGCGCCGCGTGGTCAGCGAACCAACTGGGTCATGCACGAGTATCGCTTGGAGGACGACGATCTTTCACATGCTGGCATTCCGCAGGTATAGCTGGTGAAATTTATTGTAGTCAAATATTTGTTTCTTCATTCACACTTTTTTTCTCTCACTAATCTGAAATACAATTTTGTTTTAGATTTAATGATTCGTGCTCTTATTTTGCTTGGGAAGGATGGCTACGTTCTGTGCAGGATTTTCCAGAAGAGCGGGCCTGGGCCACAGAATGGAGCTCAGTATGGCGCGCCATTTGAGGAAGAAGAATGGGAGTGGGACGAAGAAGAGGAAGCCGATATTGTCCCAGGGAATGATGCGTTGATTGGTTGCGAGGATTTTGTCCACTTGGCTGATTTTTCCGAGGTAACATACCATTTTTGACATAAGGCATGCCATACTTTTGTGCTATGCATATCGTTTTTTTTCCATGTTTTTCTGGGTCTAGCTAGTGTCTTGGTTGTCCTGATCATTGCACTTTTACGTTTTCAAATGTTTTTCTCTTTGATACATTTTCAATTTTTATGAGAGCGCTTTTAGTCATTGTGAAGCATGTCAAGGAGTTGCAACTAGGAAAATAATGCAATTGAATAAACATAAATGTAATCATCTTTATCATCAGCCGTGCCCTAATTATTTGGATTGGCTATGTGAAGTTTCCTTCTCCATTCATTATTGTTGTTGTCAGTGGCGGACCCAGGATTTTCATCTGACCCGGGCACCAAGTAAAGATATAAATTTTTGATAAATTTTTTAATTCAAAATTATTAAAATTAATATTTCAAATCCCCCCCCCCCCCCAAAAAAAAAAACGAAAGAAAATAACAAAAAAATAAATATATGTAGATTAATACTACTTTTCATTAGTAATGATTAACTAAATGTTATCAGTTACATAAAGTATAGAACAATATCAATAATCAAAGTACATACCATTATCAAATTGCTTTTTGTGGGCCCATATTTTGGAAGCTTGCAATGATTGTCTCATTACTAATATTTCTCACAATATCCTTCTCGATATAAACAATTAAACAATCTTTCATCCACTCACTCTCATTTTGTTCCGCAAACAAGTATTTATTATCTTCATTGCCGAGAGCATCCTCTCAAATGTAGCAGTTGCAACAAGTAGTAGACATGCTAACGTCAGAAGTCGATAAACCAGCTGAAAATGATCATGTTTCTTTAGCTCCACAAAATTTGGACAAGTACACTAATACCTTCGACGTGAGAAAATGCTTTACTTGATCGCATATCAAGAATGTACATGCCAAGCTGACCTTCAAACAACTGCAGATCTAATGGATCAAAATCATACGGATAGAGCTTTGCTAGATGAATCAATTTTTGCTTATCAAATCTAGCAAATTGATCGGTTGGATCAAGACAAGAAATACAAAGAAGTAACTCAGCGTTTACTTCGTTAAAACGATCATTCATCTCGCTTAATATCCAATCGATCACTGTATTAAAAATCTCAACTCGATAATGATGAATATTTGTGGCATCTCTTGCATTTCTTCTTGATCTTCCAGCTTGAACGTACTTATTATCCATATTGAGAATTTCAATAGCATGCTTACCACAAAAGGAAGTTACTTCAAGATATAATGACTCTCATTCTAGTTTAATATTTCTCAAACTGAATAACAATCGTTTCGACAATTGCACAAAGTTCATTACATTAATATTATCTTGATTTTTTTCTGTAATGCTTGTGACAACTCACGTGTCTTTGACAAAATATCTTTCATTAAATGCAGAATAAATACAAAATCAAAAATTAATATACTTTTGATAAAATTGGTAGCTGCTCTTTGATTTCCATCTACTCCATCAACTACAATAATTTCAAGAACATCCACAATAGATGAGAACATTCGGATAAAATTCAACACAGTGTCATTATGGGAATTCCATTGCGTGTCTCCCGCCCTTTTATTCTCCAATGGTTGATTTAAACCCCGACCTGTATCTAGATCTCCACAACTAAGTTCCCCGACAACTCTATCAATTTCTACTACTCTGAGATTGTTGTGACGTTTACAAGAGCCTCCCACAACATTCATTGCATTGTTAATCAAGAAAAACATCTTTGCTACTTGAGAATGACCTTCTGCAGCCGCTGCTAATACTAACTGTAACTGATGAGCAAAATAATGAATATACAATGTAGATGCATTTTCCCGCATAATCAATGTTTTAAGACCTCTAAACTCTCTATTCACGTTGCTTGCCCCATCATAACCCTGACCACGTAATTTTGAGAAACTAAGCCTGTGCTTCATAAATATCTGATCAATAACTCTTTTTAGTGATAATGCAGTAGTATCTAGTATATGAACAAAACCAAGAAGTCGTTCAACAATACACCCCTTTGTATCAATATATCGTAAAACAATTGTCATTTGCTCTTTAGTTGAAGGTTGCGTTTGGTTGAGCTGTTGCTGATGAAAAGTTGCTGATCAGAGATGGAGTTTTGAAGAAGTGATGTTTCTGAGAAATGGAGTTTTGTCAGGAAAACTGTTTGGGTTAAATGGAGTTTTCAGTGCTGAAAGCAAATGGAGTTTTGAAAAAACTGTTTGGAAAGCAAATGAAGTTTTGATGATTTTTTTTTCTTAATAAAGTACGCAATACACGTAAAATACGGATACATGATAATAGTTACTACCGTAGATAAAAACAAAATTATTTCTTATCCCCATATACGATCGAGAATTGTACAACTGTTGCGCCATGCTTTCACGCAATGCGATCATCTCTTCTACACCCCCAGAAGTATCAGCACAAACTTCTGGATGGCCTTGTGTGCCGACCCCGTCATCCCCACCCTCCTGGCCGGACTCACTGAAATCAATATCCACACACACACTACACATACAAACACATACACACACCCACACTAAACACACACACACACACACACTAAACACAGACACACAAATATTAGTAACCACACACACACACATTAATAACCACACACACACTAAACACACACACACACACACTAAACTTTAAAAGAAATGGACTATCAGTGAATACCAGAAATAGTAGTAATATAAGAAATAATAGAAGAAACCCTGCCAGAAGAAACCCCGTCAAGTTGTAGTGAGAAGGAAATCATGAATACCAGAAATAGTAGAAAAAACCCCGTCAGAAGCCCTATCTGATGGAGGAAGATGCCCTGTATAAGCCCTAATTGAAACCGAAAAGCTGCTAGAGGAGATGCCCTAGCTGGAGGAGGAAGAAAGCCTTGAAATCGACTGGAGGCTGGAGGAGTCGATTCCCCGTCGAGCGCGGAGGAGTCGAGCACGGAGGCAGAGGAGATGATTCTAACGAGCTCGGAGGTGGAGGAGTCGATGCCCTAGCTCGGAGGCGGAGAGGAATCGCGCTAGTGGAGCGGGGGAGAGGCGGACCGAAGGGCATCTGCGTCTGGACTGGTGCGTGGAGTACCGGCTGAAATTTTAAAAGAAATGGAGTTTATTAACAAACTCCATTTGGAAGCAAACGATGTGCCAAACGCTGCTTTTGCATGAAATGGAGTTTTGCTCCAGACGCACCAGAGCAAATAAGCTAAACCAAACGCACCCGAAATATCACAGGATTCATCAACTAAAATGGCAAAACATTCTTCTCCAATATCTGTAATAATTGTTTTTGTTGTTTCACTTGCAATTGCGGAAATATTTCTTTCTGAATCTTCAGTGCTATTAATTGACAATTACTTCAAGCATTTTCTTTCACAACCGCATTAATAACATCATTATGTGATGCAAAAAAATATAGTAATTGTAGAAAGTTTCCTTTGTTTTGTGATTCTTTTGACTCATCATGCCCACTGAAAGACAATCCTTGGCATAAAAGAAAATGAATGCAATCAATGGATGCACATAAACGAGCACAATATTCTATAATTTGTGTTTCCTCCTGTAGCATATGCACTTTGAATACTTTGTTTTTGATCCATCAAATTGTCACACATCCTTTTAGAATCATTATGTGCACTGTTGTGTTTTCCAGCATGTTTTTCAAATATAGCTTTATCTTTCCAATATCTAAATTCACGTCTGATAACTGTTAGATCACAACCATTTTGGGGAAAGACATAACGATACAAACAAAATCCTGCATCCTTAAAGCTTCACTATACTCCAACCAACTCTTGAATTCACTAAACCAATTTTTATTAAATCTTCGGGCTTTTTGACTCATTACATTTTATGAAAATTGAGCTAAACGTGTCTGATAGGGACCAAAGTAATATCTTCTTACTGAATCTTGAACATTAACCTCATAACTTGATATTGGTTGCCGCAAACTCGGATCCGTGGGTAAGTTCTCTAAGTTAAACTCGATTCGAGGCCTCTTACACTATAAATTCTTTGTTGTTGATTTTGAAAAAATTCTCCATCATAATTCACAGAATCACAACAACAATGGAAATCATAAGCAAACACAGAACAAGAATTAAGAAATCATATTGTGAATTTGTTACATTCAACTCACAAACATTGAAACCGTAATCATAAATTCACAATTCACAAATCATAACTTGTTACATGCTAACAAAGAGCACAATCAATAGGACAATAACTAACAAACACTAATAATTTCATTATAACTGAGGATTGAGGTCCTGAAGGCTGAAGTTGCTGGAGCTACTTGATGAATGATGATGACGATATGTCGAAATCCCTCAACAGTCAACAACCTTCTTCTTTCTCAGGGAGGAATTAGGAATAGCAGTGAGGAATAGCTGAAAATGAAATCAGTCACATTTAGATTTCAAAAATCAGATCAATCACAGTCGGAGACGTGAGAAAAATCGGGCAAGAGGAGATACGGGTCTTTGGAGAGGAGAAATTATTGACCTCAGAAGAAGTCAGAAATCCGAAGTCGTTGAAGGCTTGATTCTGAGCAAGAAAGGAGAAGCGGTTGAAGGTTTGAAGCTGGGAAGCTGGGCAGGAACGGAGGAACCACTGAACTCGTCTTCTTTGAGATCCGAAGAAGGATTGGCGGTCGTCGTTTGGAGAAGGATCGCCGAGTCGCCGTCAGTCGTCGTTGGGAGGGAAGGATCTAGAGTTTCTCGCAGCATGCGCTTCTTTCGCTTTGAAGCCTAGCCCGTAAGCCCGAGAGCAAGAGAGCACGAGCGGGCTACATTCTAATTCGTGAAATAATTGGACCAGGCAGCGGGCAAAAGTGGAATTATCCAAAAATTTTGACCCGGGCACGTGCCCGGGTGTGCCTTTCACTGGGTCTGCCCCTGGTTGAACTCCACGATGTGTGTTAACTCTGTTTTCTTGTAGTCCTTTTGGACAACTTCTAGCCGTATTATGTTTATTGTATCATTTTTCTTATAACGAGTGACAATGCATGAGGAGACCCCCGTGCGTCCGTGACAGTATCCCAGCCACGACAGTACCTTCGCCTATGCTCGCCTGCTCTAGGGCGCACATGCTTCACACAACGGTACTCCCGCCACTCGCAGTACCCCCGAGCGCGATAAACAATCGAGTCATAGGCTAGATGCTCGCTCGAGGGAGGGGATTACGAGCCGCGGGAGTACCATTGCGTGAAGCCCGTAAGCCCGAGAGCAAGAGAGCACGGGCGGAGGTACTGTCGTGACCGGGGTACTGTCGCTGTCGCACGGGGGGCCCCCTTGCACTGTCACTCGTATATAATTAAAATGATTATATATATATATCGTGCCTTCAGACATATTTGATTATTATATCTTTACTAATATAATCTAATTATTATATAATTATTTTAAATGTATTTTGTAAATAATTTAAGTCACAATCATTTTATTTATAAAAAATAATTTCAGGCACTTAATTTATAAAGCAAACAACCAAACAATACAAAATTTTCCACCAGTTGGGTTAACTTTTAACAAAATCATAACATCGTTGCTTCATTTATATCGTTTTCATTTGTCATTTATTCACTTTCAGGTTTAACATTTTAGTCATTTATTCATCTTCAAGATTAGGACGTTACATCGTCGTTTTAGCTTTCTTCAGAGTTTCAATTTTTTTGTCCTTTATCATGGATAAACATGTAAGCATTAAAATATAGGGCCTGTTTGTGACAGCTCTGGCGGATGGAAAAACTATTTACCATCCGCCAGAGCTGTTAATAGGGTGTTTGTTTAACCGCGTTTCTGTAAGAGCACTTTCTAAAACGTGCGTTTTTAGGTCTTTTGAGAAGCTCCCAGCCTCCTGCTTTTCGCTCTCGTGAAATCGCTCTCGTGAAATCGCTCTCGTGAAATCTCTCTCGCGTGATCGCTCTTCTGCTCGAATAATTTTTTTCACGCCACGATCACATGCGGCAGCGAGAGAAGGCGGTGATGACCTCGTTCTTCTTTCTCGTCCTGATCGCTGGCGCTGACGACCCCATTCTTCTTCGTCATCCCGATCACAGGCGGTGACGACCCTGTTCTTCTTCCTCATCCCGATCGCAGGCGCTGACGACCCCATTCTTCTTCGTCGTCCCGATCACAGGCGGTGACGACCCCGTTCTTCTTCCTCATCCCGATCACAGGCGGTGACGACCCCGTTCTTCTTCCTCGTCCCGATCGTAGGCGGTGACGACCTTGTTCAGCTTCTTCGTCCCGATCACAACCGAAGAACAGAGAGATCGGCGCTCTCCGAACAGTGCCCTAGTTTTCCAGGTTCTCTCAGATCGGCGCTCTCCGACCAGTGCCCTAGCTCACCGTCCTGTGCCCCAGCTTCCCTCGCCCCAGCTTCCCTCGCCCCAGCTTCTCGCCCAGCTTGCAGTGTAGTGGCTCCCTCGATTTGTTTCAGATTTCTGCTCGAAATCAAGGCGATGATCCTCTTCCCATATGTTAATTGTAGAAAGTTTCCTTTGTTTTGTGATTCTTTTGACTCATCATGCCCACTGAAAGACAATCCTTGGCATAAAAGAAAATGAATGCAATCAATGGATGCACATAAACGAGCACAATATTCTATAATTTGTGTTTCCTCCTGTAGCATATGCACTTTGAATACTTTGTTTTTGATCCATCAAATTGTCACACATCCTTTTAGAATCATTATGTGCACTGTTGTGTTTTCCAGCATGTTTTTCAAATATAGCTTTATCTTTCCAATATCTAAATTCACGTCTGATAACTGTTAGATCACAACCATTTTGGGGAAAGACATAACGATACAAACAAAATCCTGCATCCTTAAAGCTTCACTATACTCCAACCAACTCTTGAATTCACTAAACCAATTTTTATTAAATCTTCGGGCTTTTTGACTCATTACATTTTATGAAAATTGAGCTAAACGTGTCTGATAGGGACCAAAGTAATATCTTCTTACTGAATCTTGAACATTAACCTCATAACTTGATATTGGTTGCCGCAAACTCGGATCCGTGGGTAAGTTCTCTAAGTTAAACTCGATTCGAGGCCTCTTACACTATAAATTCTTTGTTGTTGATTTTGAAAAAATTCTCCATCATAATTCACAGAATCACAACAACAATGGAAATCATAAGCAAACACAGAACAAGAATTAAGAAATCATATTGTGAATTTGTTACATTCAACTCACAAACATTGAAACCGTAATCATAAATTCACAATTCACAAATCATAACTTGTTACATGCTAACAAAGAGCACAATCAATAGGACAATAACTAACAAACACTAATAATTTCATTATAACTGAGGATTGAGGTCCTGAAGGCTGAAGTTGCTGGAGCTACTTGATGAATGATGATGACGATATGTCGAAATCCCTCAACAGTCAACAACCTTCTTCTTTCTCAGGGAGGAATTAGGAATAGCAGTGAGGAATAGCTGAAAATGAAATCAGTCACATTTAGATTTCAAAAATCAGATCAATCACAGTCGGAGACGTGAGAAAAATCGGGCAAGAGGAGATACGGGTCTTTGGAGAGGAGAAATTATTGACCTCAGAAGAAGTCAGAAATCCGAAGTCGTTGAAGGCTTGATTCTGAGCAAGAAAGGAGAAGCGGTTGAAGGTTTGAAGCTGGGAAGCTGGGCAGGAACGGAGGAACCACTGAACTCGTCTTCTTTGAGATCCGAAGAAGGATTGGCGGTCGTCGTTTGGAGAAGGATCGCCGAGTCGCCGTCAGTCGTCGTTGGGAGGGAAGGATCTAGAGTTTCTCGCAGCATGCGCTTCTTTCGCTTTGAAGCCTAGCCCGTAAGCCCGAGAGCAAGAGAGCACGAGCGGGCTACATTCTAATTCGTGAAATAATTGGACCAGGCAGCGGGCAAAAGTGGAATTATCCAAAAATTTTGACCCGGGCACGTGCCCGGGTGTGCCTTTCACTGGGTCTGCCCCTGGTTGAACTCCACGATGTGTGTTAACTCTGTTTTCTTGTAGTCCTTTTGGACAACTTCTAGCCGTATTATGTTTATTGTATCATTTTTCTTATAACGAGTGACAATGCATGAGGAGACCCCCGTGCGTCCGTGACAGTATCCCAGCCACGACAGTACCTTCGCCTATGCTCGCCTGCTCTAGGGCGCACATGCTTCACACAACGGTACTCCCGCCACTCGCAGTACCCCCGAGCGCGATAAACAATCGAGTCATAGGCTAGATGCTCGCTCGAGGGAGGGGATTACGAGCCGCGGGAGTACCATTGCGTGAAGCCCGTAAGCCCGAGAGCAAGAGAGCACGGGCGGAGGTACTGTCGTGACCGGGGTACTGTCGCTGTCGCACGGGGGGCCCCCTTGCACTGTCACTCGTATATAATTAAAATGATTATATATATATATCGTGCCTTCAGACATATTTGATTATTATATCTTTACTAATATAATCTAATTATTATATAATTATTTTAAATGTATTTTGTAAATAATTTAAGTCACAATCATTTTATTTATAAAAAATAATTTCAGGCACTTAATTTATAAAGCAAACAACCAAACAATACAAAATTTTCCACCAGTTGGGTTAACTTTTAACAAAATCATAACATCGTTGCTTCATTTATATCGTTTTCATTTGTCATTTATTCACTTTCAGGTTTAACATTTTAGTCATTTATTCATCTTCAAGATTAGGACGTTACATCGTCGTTTTAGCTTTCTTCAGAGTTTCAATTTTTTTGTCCTTTATCATGGATAAACATGTAAGCATTAAAATATAGGGCCTGTTTGTGACAGCTCTGGCGGATGGAAAAGCTATTTACCATCCGCCAGAGCTGTTAATAGGGTGTTTGTTTAACCGCGTTTCTGTAAGAGCACTTTCTAAAACGTGCGTTTTTAGGTCTTTTGAGAAGCTCCCAGCCTCCTGCTTTTCGCTCTCGTGAAATCGCTCTCGTGAAATCTCTCTCGCGTGATCGCTCTTCTGCTCGAATAATTTTTTTCACGCCACGATCACATGCGGCAGCGAGAGAAGGCGGTGATGACCTCGTTCTTCTTTCTCGTCCTGATCGCTGGCGCTGACGACCCCATTCTTCTTCGTCATCCCGATCACAGGCGGTGACGACCCTGTTCTTCTTCCTCATCCCGATCGCAGGCGCTGACGACCCCATTCTTCTTCGTCGTCCCGATCACAGGCGGTGACGACCCCGTTCTTCTTCCTCATCCCGATCACAGGCGGTGACGACCCCGTTCTTCTTCCTCGTCCCGATCGTAGGCGGTGACGACCTTGTTCAGCTTCTTCGTCCCGATCACAACCGAAGAACAGAGAGATCGGCGCTCTCCGAACAGTGCCCTAGTTTTCCAGGTTCTCTCAGATCGGCGCTCTCCGACCAGTGCCCTAGCTCACCGTCCTGTGCCCCAGCTTCCCTCGCCCCAGCTTCTCGCCCAGCTTGCAGTGTAGTGGCTCCCTCGATTTGTTTCAGATTTCTGCTCGAAATCAAGGCGATGATCCTCTTCCCATATGTTACTTATTTCACATTTTTGCATTCTGGTTTCATGATCGGCTTGTCTTGGATGCGTGTGTCTATGGTTGTGTATGTGTTATTAATTGTGTGTCTATGGTTGTATATGAGTGTATGTTTTTGGATGTGTGTATGATTGCGGATGTGGGTGTTTGTGTGGATGAGTGCGTATGTATGTGTATTAGTGTGCATGTGTGTATGTGTGTGGATGAGTGTTTATGCATGTGTATGAGTGTGTATGTGTGTGTATGGATGCGTGTATATGTTTTTTGTGGATGCGTGTTGATAAGTGTGTATGGATGTGTGTGTATGTTTTTTTTGGAAGAGTGTGTTTGTGTGTATGATTGTGGATTTGTGTTTGTGTGGATGAGTGTGTATGTGTGTATGTATGTGTATGAGTGTCTATGTGTGTGTGTATGTGTGTATGTATGAGTGTGTGTGTGTATGTGTAACTTTCTAATTTTTGGGTATACAATTTTATGGGAAACCCAAATGTGGGAGGAAGCTCAGCAACTTGACAGTCAAATGAAGTTTAGATCTTCTGTGATCTTTGCATTAACATTTCAGAGGAGGATAAAGTATGGTGGATCAAAAGTGCTTTTGAGAACAAGCATCTGTGATTTCATTTTAGGCAGTTGTGTGCTACTACGTGTTGTGTTTTGTTCAAACTATTATGTTGTCGCTATTATGTTATGAATATTTCTGTCATGATGTGCATTCTTTAGACTATTATGATGTTATTTCTACTATGATGTGCATTGTTTTGATAAAAAATTTATGTTATATGACAGCTTAAACAATTGACACACATGATCATGACTCTTCTAGCGAAGACTCAACAAGTCTCTCTCTATTATGTTTAGATATTTCAATATTTTTATTTCAATATTTCAACATTTATATTTTAATTTTGAAAAAAAAACTACTCCCAAAAAGCTGTCCTACCAATCAGTCCTAAATGAAAAGCTATGTTCCATTAGCACTTATACACACTCTCCAAACAGCTTGCAGTTTTTTCAAAACAGCTTCTCAAAGAGCTCTGTTTAACCAACTTTTTCGATCAACAACTTTTCAATCTGTCAGAGCTGTCCCAAACAGACCCATAAGTATTCACAAGCTAAAATAATAGCAACATAGAAGTAAGAACTCACTCCAATCTTTTTTTTGTCTTTTCGGGGATCACTATCCCTTCCTCCACCGGATGCCATGTGTTACATAAATGATTGCATATTAGAATTTTCTAAATGTCTTTCCGCTTATGTGCAAGTTCCATTTACACGGGTTTTAAATCTCTAATGTCCTTAGGAGGGTGGATGTACAACGCCTATATACTAATGCACGCACGTCTAGACATTTGCAACATTATTTCTCATGTTACAAATGTTGCCCTCACATTTTCCTGCTATAATACATCAATGCCTTAAAATCAGCTCTCTTCCAAATCCTCCTACGGTCACACTAATAGGAATTGGCCTAAAGGAAGACAATTAAGGGTTCATTTGGCGCGGCGGTGGCGGGCGGCGTTTGCGGCAAACGCCGCCGCAAGGCGGGTAAACAAACGCCCGGCGGTGGCGTTTGCCGCGTCCGCACCCGCCGCGCCCTGAGAAAAGGAGCTAACAGCTCCGTTTCTAGCCTCGCCTCCTCCCCTCCGTTCCCAACCCGCTGTCTCCACCCGCCCTTTCCGCCCGCCATCGCCGCACCAAATAAAGCCTAAGATTATGCACTGCAATTCCCCTTCCTCTTTAAGCCCTCTTTAATTAATCAGACACTAAGAAATATGCCCAAACTTCCAATTAATTGCACCAGTCATCCCCACTTTTGTTCTAATGTTCGACCTAAGTTGATTTAAGACAATAAAACAAATTGAAGCCTTCAAATTAAGCCGCAAGCCGACTTCCTACCTCCTTTTAAAGCCCATATGTAGATTTACGTCGACCTAATTCCTCAAAATCAGCTCTATTCTACCTGCAAGTCGGTTACTCTTCCACAATAACACTACTTTTTGCATGAAATACGTATATTTGACGCATCACAACCCTTCTCCATCCTCCGTACTATGTAATGTGAGAAAAATCCGTAATTCTATCCTTAGGGTTTTCTCTTTTTGGGCGAAATTATGAAATGGAAGGAGGATTGACGTCAAAATTTGTTATAGAAACTTAATTAGCCTTTAACATGAAAGGGAAGAAGAAAAATCCAAGAAAACCCAAACCTAGGTTTTCGGCCCTAATCAATCCAAACAAAATCTCCATCAAATAACAAAGAGGAGTTGAGAGAGAGGGATTACCTTGCGATTGATGGGAAAAATTGCGATTTGGAGCATATTTGGACCGTCGAGGGGCGTTGATGTCGTGCGGCAGTGGGAATAGATGAGGAGCTCTGCGTGTGAAAACAGAAGGAGGCTCAATTCTTTCTCCTCCTTATTGTGACCCAGTCGACTTAAGCAAGTCGTGACACACATGCAAATCCCGCGCATGAAAGGGAAGAAGAAAAATCCAAGAAAACCCAAACCTAGGTTTCCGTCCCTAATCAATCCAAAGAAAATCTTCATCTAATAACAAAGTGGAGTTGAGAGAGAGGGATTACCTTGCGATTGATGGGAAAATTGCGATTTGGAGCATATTTGGACCGTCGAGGGGCGTTGATGCCATGCAGCAGTGAGAATAGATGAGGAGCTCTGTCTGTGAAAACATAAGGAGGCTCGATTCTTTCTCCTCCTTATTGTGACCCAGTCGACTTAAGCAAGTCGTGACACACATGCAAATCCCGCGCGTGAGTCATACCCGTGGACCGGCCGGTCCTTTACTATCCTTAGCCGGTCCTTTTAACAATCCAACAAGGAATTAGTTTGTCCCTTAAACTTTGAATTACTTAATCGATGCCGATGCATTGCTCAACTACAAATAAACAATAACCTAATTGTGTAACGACTTTAATATGTACCTACATATCACGTACTAAAAATTTCGTAGTCATAATATTAACATCAATTTACGTTGTAATTTTGACGTGCACGTTAGTTAGCATAAAACGAATTATTTATTATTAATACCTGTCGCCGTTGTCGGTGTCACAATTCTCCCCTCCTTATAGGATTTTCGTCCACAAAAATTAGTCGGGAGGATTGACGTCAAAATTATGTCTTCTTTCTCCCACGTTGCTTCTTGTACACTGTGGCCTTTCCACCGGATTTTCACAAACCTTACTCCTCGATTTCGTAGCTGCTTGCTCTGCCAGTCCACAATTTTGTATGACTCAGTTAGGCTCGATAAATCATGTTCAATTTGGATTTGATCGGTAAGGACTATTTTTTTTGGATCGACGATATATTTTCTTAGTGAAGAAACATGGAACACATTATGAAGATTTTGAAGATCATCTGACAACGTCAATCAATAAGCTACTTCTCCAATTATTTCTGTTTCTGTGATCCCGAATGGTCTGGCATTTCTCGGGCTGAGTTTCCTGAGTTTTCAAATTCGGGCAGTTCACTTAGAGGCTATATATTTAGGCAAACTTGATCTCCAACATTAAATTTTACTTTGCGAGGTTGGGTATTATAATATTTCTGTTGTCTATCTTGCACAATCTTTAATTTTTCTCGCACAATTGCGATTTTCGCATGTATGTTATCCGCTTTATTCTTTTGAAATAATGTTTGCTCACCATCTTCACCCCAACTTAGAGGGTTTCGACATCTCCGTCCATATAATGCTTTACACGGTGTCATTTGTGTGTTTGCTTGGTAACTATTATTATAAGAAAATTCCACCAAAGACAAATATTTTTCCCATGATCCTTTTAGATCAAGCACTACCATTCTCAAGAGGTCTTTTAGCATTTGAATTGTTCGTTCTGTTTGGCCATCTGTTTGCTGGTGGAAAGCAGTACTATATGACAATTTCGTCCTTAATTTTTTATGCACCACTTTCCGAATAAGATCGTTAGAGGAATCCCATGCAGTTTCACAATAACATCTATATATTGACCAACCAATCTTTCAACTGGCCCACATTTTCGCATGGCAATAAAATATGCAACTTTTGTCCATCTATCAATTATTACCAATATACCATCATTTCCCGCTTTACTCCTTGGTAATCCCATGACAAAATCCATGGCGATGTGATCTCATTTCCATTCAGGAATAAATAATGATTGTAAGTATCCACCAGGTTTTTGATGTTCCGCCTTCACAACTTGACATGTATGACATTTGACGATATATTTGATTATATTAATTTTCATCACTTGCCACCAAAACTCTTGCTTCAAATCATGATACGTTTTGTTCTTCCAGGATGGATTGAATACATAATGTTATGCTCTTCGTAAAGTATCTCCGATAGAAGATTATTAACATATGTTACACACAATCAGTCGTTCAATACAACAATCCATCATCTTCGGTAAATGCTTTTGTTTGACCCTGTCGTACTTTTTCAAGGAGTTTGAATAAAATTGGGTCTTTTCTACAATATCTTTATTCTCTCTTTGATTGCGTGCTCGATCGACATTTGGTTCAGTTGACTGTGAGTTTGGTGAGTAGTAATAATTGTGAGAACTTCTAACTTTTGCAGCTCATGTATTAACGACTTTTGATCCGTTAGCTTCACTATCATTGACGCCACACTTTTTCTACTTAACGCATCCGCTACAATATTCACTTTTCCTGGATGGCATTTGATTTCCAAATCATAATCTTTAATGAATTCTAACCATCTCTTTTGTCGTAGATTGATTTCCTTCTGAGAGAAAATATATTTTAGATTTTTGTGATATATAAAAATTTCACACTGAACATCGTATAGGTAATGTCGCCATATCTTCAATGCAAAAACAACAGTCGCGAGTTCCAAGTCTTGCGTTGGATAATTTCTTTCAGCATCCTTCAATTGTTTTGAAACACATGCTGTTACTTTACCATTCTGCATGAACACACACCCAAATTCTTTAAAGGACACATCACTATAAATTTGAAACCCTTTGGTGCCTCGTGGCATTACCAAGACTGGCGTTGTTGTCAACCTTTCATTCAGGTTCTCAAATGCAGTCTGACATTCATCATCCCAAGCAAAAGTAACATTCTTCTGCGTCAACTTCGTTAGCGGTAGAGTCAATTTAGAAAAATTCTTCACAAATTTCCTATAATAACCTACCAAACCGAGAAAACTCCTTATTATTGTTACGGTAGTCGGTCTGGGCCAATGCATAATTGCTTCCACCTTTATCAGGTCCACTGCATGTTCAGTAATAACATGCCCTAAGAAGGAAACTTCAGTCAACCAAAATTCACATTTTAAAAACTTCGCATATAATTCATGCTCCTTCAGTGTTTGCAACACAGTCTTCAAATGTTCTGTATGTTTACCTCCATCTTTCGAATAAATAAGAATATCGTCAATAAATACAATAACAAACTTATCTAGAAACTCTTTAAATATCCGATTCATTAAATCCATAAAGACAGCTGGAGCATTCGTAAGACCAAAGGGCATCACCACAAATTCAAAATGGCCATATCTCATTCTAAAGGCTGTTTTGAAGATATCCGCTTCTTTATTTTTTACTTAGTGATAGTGCGACCTTATGTCAATTTTGGAGAAGACTTTTGCATTCACTAGTTGGTCGAACAGATCACAATCCGATGTAGTGGATATTTATTTCTTGTTGTGAGCTTATTTAACTCCCTATAATCCACACATAAACGTAACAAACCATCTTTTTTTTTGACAAACAGCACGGGGGCTCCCCGCGGTGATGTACTTGGTCGAATAAAATATTTATCTAATAGTTCTTGTAGTTGGCTTTTCAATTCCGCCAATTCTTTAGGAGCCATACAATATGGTGTTTTTGTTACTGGAGAGGTTGCATCAACAAGATTGATTGTAAATTCAATTTCTCGTATCGGTGGTACTCCCGGTAGCTCTTCTGGAAGTATTTCTAGAAAGTCACACACAACAGGGACCGTATTCCATTCACATGTCACCGTACTGGTTCTTTTAAGCATGACCAATATTCCCTCACATCCTTTTCTTATCTTTTTCATTGCCTTCGTCGAGGATATCGAAGTTTTTGATACTTCAATCATTCCTTTGAAGACACACTGTGTATGATCCGCTAAGTTGAGTGTAATTTCTTTCTTTTTGAAATTTATAACAACTTCATACTTCGTCAGCCAATCCATTCCCAAAATGATGTCAAATTCAAAGAGGTAGAATTGCAAAATCTGCTTCTATTGACTGATCATTCATCATTAACCCAATCTTACATCTTATGTAGTGTAGCCATTTTCGTATTATTTGGCATTAACACTCTTAACTCATTCGAAGAGTGATAAGGTGTTAGCATTAAGCGTTGTAGAGCAGTCACCAATAAAAACTAATGACTAGCTCCAGTATCAAATACTACCGTCATCAAGTGATTATGAGCTTAAATCATGCATGTTATCACAGTGTCATCAACCTTTGCTTCTTGTTGACTCGGGTTGAAAATCCAAGGTTGAATCTGTCTTTCCTCTCATGACTCCATCATTGATCCAGACGCCACCGATTCCACACCTTTTCCTTTATAGCTGTCGAGATGGTAACATCAAGATAATGCAATGTCGGCTGTTGACTAGGACCTCCCTTCGTGTTCTTGTCAGTTGTTGACTTCCACAACGAGCATTCACTACGACGATGCCATGGACGGTGACACTTGAAGCAAATTCCCGTGTCTATTAGACATTCTCCAAGATGGGTTTTCCCATATTTATCATATCTCTTCTCTACGAGCTTACTCACACTGCCCGTGCCACTTTCTACAGAGGTTTGATTTGGATGACCCCACTTTTTTATTTCCTGAGAAATCTTTACTCTGACCCTCAGAGAATCTCTTCTTTTGAAATTCCTTCCGTTTCTGTACCTGTTCCATATCATTTTCAATCAATTTTGTCGTCTCAACAAGTTTATTATAATTCTTGATCCGCCGAGAGATCATATGTACGCGAAGATTATCTCGTAATCCTTGTTGGAAACAAAAACAACGGTCTTCTTCTTTGGCGATCAACTTACTGGCATAGTACGCTAACTGCGTAAATTCTATTTCGTATTGCACTACTGAACAATTTTCCTGGATAAGCCGCATAAACTTCTCTTGGAGTATTCGTTTTTCCAATGATGGTACAAACCAACTTGTAAACTCTTCCAGAAATTCATCCCAAAAGATATCAACATTATCTCGTCTAGCATATTGCCCCAACATCAGACTATCCCACCAGCGCTTAGCTTCGCCCTCCAACAAAAATGTTACCAGATCAATCTTTCGTTCTTTCAAACACCTCATTGCTCAAAATGTTGTTTCTATTTTCTTGATCTAGTCTTCAGTTTCAACTGGTGTTAAACCACCATGAAAGGTTGACGGCTTCATATCCAAGATGTGTTTCAGATACAAATCAATCGAACTTTGTGAGCATGTGGTGCTTTCCTTGATCAACTTTATGGATTCTGCCAATGCACGAGCCATATCAGTTATTGGTACACTTGACCTTGCTTCACTTCCACTTACCCATATCGTACTAATTTGTTCTCCTTCCGGTTTTCCCTGTTGTCTTTTATTTATATAGACCCGAGAAGGTTCCTGCAACAAATAAACTTACTTCAGAGGTCGGAAGGACACTTTCAAAATGTCATGATTTAATCATATTTGTCACAACATTTTTCATTTAGTACTCTTGTCACCCAAAAGTTTATAACCGTGCTCTGATGCCATTTAATTGTAACGGCCCCTATTTGTTGGAAACCGCCATAATTTAAACTTTTCATTTTATGTACACCAGAGACACAAAATTAGAACATTTAGCGTGCATAAAATAATTATCATTTCATGACAGAGTACTAAAAGAAAAGTGTTAAGACAAAAAAATGTTTTATTTCATTAACATTCTTTATATGATACATAACATGCCTTACATATAATATACAAAGGTTAGGGCTTTCAAAAAGGAAATGCAATAATTACAACACACTATCCAACATCTAGTATATATACATCACATATAGATGCTACTAATTTACATAAAATTAAACTTGAAACCCTCGCGAGGGCAGTCCGGATCCTTGCAGCTCTCCCGGCCCATATCCAGTATTTCGAGCACGGCCACAATCACCTCCACCCAAAGCCGATACTTCTTTTCTATTTGCAGTTTTTTTCTCTCATCGATATCGGGGACCATATTGTCGTTTACCTATATTATTTTAGTTATCTAAACAATTAGTCAATGACTAAGCGAATTCTTAACTTTCCTACAAAAGTGTTAGCATCAGTTTAAAAATAAAGAAAGTACATCATTTTTTTATTTTTTTAAAGACCGTTTTCTTGTATCATTATTCATTATATGCATTTCATCATTCACTGTATTATCATTCATTGCGTGCATTTCATCATTCATTGTATCCTCATTCATCGTCTTTTTGGCTTTCTTCATTTGGGCAATATTAAGAATAAATTGCATCCATTTATTTATTCATTACGTGGCTTTTGTTTAGCACGCTCACATTCTTTCAGATTCAGGGATATCATCTAGCCTGGTGTCCAATCAGGACGCCTAAATCTAATAACATTTATAATGGGAGGACATTCATACCCAACCTCCACGAGTTGGGTTAACTCTTAACAAAGCCCTTGATGCTTCATTTATATCGTTTACATTTTAGTCATTTATTCACTTTCAAGTTTAACATTTCAGTCATTTATTCATCTTCTAGATTAGGACGTTACATTGTCGTTTTAGTTCTCTTCAGAGTTTTAATTTGTCCTTTATCATGGATAAACATGTAAGCATTAAAATATAAGTATTCATAAGCAAAATCAATAAAAATACAAAAGTAAGAACTCACCCTATTCTTTTATTTTTCTTTGTCCTTTCATGGATCGTTATCCCTTCCTCCACGGGATGTCATGTCCTACATAAATTATTGCATATTAGAATTTTCTAAATTTCTTTCCGCTTACGTGCGGGTTACATTTCCGTTGGTTTTAAATCCCTAGTATCCTTAGGAGGGTGGATGTACAATGATGCCTACATACTAATGCGTTCACGTCTAGACATTTACATCATTATTTATCGTGTTACAAGTGCTGCCCCCACATTTTCCTACTCCGATACATCAATGCACTTAAATCAGCCCTCGCCCAAATCCTCCGGCTACGGTCGCACTAATAAAAATTGTCTTAAAGGAAGATAATTAAGACTATGCACTACAAGTCCCCTTCCTTTTTAAGCCCTCTTTAATTAATTAGACGCTAAAAAATATGCCCAAGCTTCCAATTAATTCCACTGATCATTCCCAATTTTGTTCAAATGTTCGGCCTAAATCGATTTAAGACAATAAAACAAATTGAATCCTTCAAATTAAGCCGCAAGCCGTCTTTGCCTACCTCCTCTTAAAGCCCATATGTAGGTTTACATCGACCTAATTCCTCAAAATCAGCCCTTTCTACCTACAAGTCGACTGCTCTTCCACAATAACACTACTTTTTTCTTGAAATACGTACATTTGACGCATCACAACCCTTCTCCATCTTCCGTACTACGTAATATGAGAAAAATCCGTAATTCTATCCTTAGGGTTTTCTGTTTTTGGGCGAAATTGCGAAATGGAAGGAGGATTGATGTCAAAAAAATCAGCCTTTAGCATTAGATTAAAGAAAAAAAAATCCAAGAAAATTCAAACCTAGGGTTTTCGGCCCTAATCAATCCGAGCAAAATCTTCACCTAAGAACAACGAGTTGAGAGGGAGGGATTACCTTGCGATTGATGGAAAAAATTTGCGATTTGCAGATTTGGACCGTTGAGGGGAGTCGACGCCGTGCGGCAGCGGGAACAGAGCAGGAGCTCAGCGGTGAAAACAGAAGGAGGCTCGGTTCTTTCAGTTGAGATTATTAGTTTAGTATTATTATATTAGTCTATTTGTATGTTCGTGGGTTTAGTCCCACATCGTGAGTCAAGTTGTAAGTGTCAATGTATTTCCTATATATTATGCCCTATATGGATGAATACAATAAATCAAGTATTTTTTCCTCCTTCTTTCTACTTGGTATCAGAGGTAAACCTAATCCCGTGCGCCGCTAACCTAATCCCGTCTCCTGAGAAATTCCGTGCGGGCACATCCCGTCTCCCGCTCTTCCTCCAGTTCGTCTCCTTCGTTCGATCGCTTTGCGACTTCGATCGACAGATCAGATCGATCTGAGCGGATCCACGTGCTTGTCCCGCCTCTGCGGCTGTCCGGTGGAGACGACGCCGCCGTCGGTTGCTGAGGGGAACGATGTCGCCGTTCTCCAGTGAAGCCGCCACGCCTGTCGATCCTTCTTCTGCTCCAGCCGCCGCCGCCGCCGCCGCCGCCGGCCCTATGTGAGGCCGTTCTTCTCTTACGCTCCCCGCCGCTGTGTCGTCGCCTTTTGCTGCTCCCTGCTGCTGCTGTCCGTCGATTCCTGCTGCATGCCGCCGCTTCTTGCTGCTTCTCACCTATTTTTCTGTTGTTCCCTGACCGCAGGAGTCCTGCTTTGAGGCTACTCTCTCCTCTTCGACCCCTCTTCCCGATCGACACCCGTAGGATGAGGATTCGTATTTGAGAGATCGTTGTCTCTCCGATGGGTGATCCATCCGACCCCTCCGCTGCTTCCCCAGCCGGTGTTCTCTCTGGTACCTCTGCCGATACTCCTCGAAGTCATGGCCGGTCTGGCTCCGGTGTTCTCTCCGGTACCTCTGTCGATACTCCTCGAAGTCATGGCCAATCTGGCTCGTTGAAGATTACCACTGTTGCCTTGGATGACACAAACCATCTGGAATGGTCCAGGGCAGCCCAACATGCTATTCGCAGTCACCAGCTATACAGACATATTGATGGTACCACTATTTAGCCACCACGTACCGATCCCTCATGGAGAAAATGAGATGCAGACAATTCCTTGGTTGTCTCGTGGTTACTTCACTCGATGTCCCCTCAGGTCTATCGCAGTTATATGTTGTTGGACTCCGCATATGATATTTGGACCCGGGCTCGTGATATCTACTCTCTAGCCGGCAACTCGATGCAAGTGTATGAGCTCACTCGCCGTGTTCTGGAGCTGAAGCAGGGTACTATGATCGTTTCTGCCTACTATTCTGAGTTTGAGCATCTATCTCAGGAGCTAGATTTCTTCAACGCCTTTACTGCTGCTTGTACTGCTGATGCGCAGACCCTTCAGAAAGAGAAAGATCGATTCCGGGTTCACGTCTTCCTTATGGGCCTCAACATGGAGTTTGACGTTGTTCGCTTGCATGTCCTTCATCGCGAGCCTCTTCCCTCTCTTCGGGTGGCCTTCAACATGCTCCTCAGTGATGAGAATAGTCGTCGCACTCTTGATTCCGCTACTGATCACTCTGCGCTCGCTGGGATTTCTCGCGGCCCCCTCCTGTTTGCAACCATTGTGGGAAGAAAGGTCATACCAAAGACTCTTGCTTCCGTCTCCACCCGCACCTTGTCCCTGCTGGTCGGGGTTCTAGTGCCCGTCGTAAAGGTGGGTATCGTGGTGGTGGCCGTCAATCTGGTGATCGCACTCAATATTCTGCGCACTCTACTGAGGTTGTGGAGGACATCTCTGGCTGCCTGTCGGCTGTCGAGTTAGAGGCTTTCCTACGTATGTTGTGCTCCCAGACCGACTCTACTACTGCTGGATCTCATGCTGCTGTTGCTACTTCAGGTCTGTTCAGTGCTCATGCCGTATCTTCTTCACCTTCCGAGTGGATTATCGACTCGGGTGCGACATATCACATGACTGGTTCTGCCTCAGGTTTTATCTCCTATACCCCTTTTTATGGTCGTGATAATGTTATTGTTGCTAATGACTCTCTCTGCCATTGCTGGTAAAGGGACTGTTGCTTGTTCTCCCGATCTATCATTGTCGTCGGTTTTGCATGTCCCGTCATTTCCTCGCAATCTGCTTTCCATTAGTCACTTGACCACCTCGTTAAACTGCTCTGTAACATTTTTCCGGATGCTTGTGTGTTTCAGGATCTGGATACGAGGCAGACGCTTGACAGTTGTAGGAACGTTGGCGGACTGTACTTGCTGAACCAGACCTCTCCCAGTGCTCTTTCATCCACCAGATCTCCGACTCTCCATGACATCCGACGCTGGCATCAGCGCCTTGGCCACCCTTCTGCTTTATATCTTACTAAATTGTTTCCTATTTTTCGTCATTTAATTCAGTCGTTCTCTTGTGATGCATGTGAACAATCTAAACATGTTCGTCAGAATATTAGTCATTTGTCTGTTCCTAGTTTATTTCCATTTGATGTTATTCATTCTGATGTATGAGGTCCTTCCCCGGTGGCATCTTTATCTAGCTACAAATGATTTGTTATGTTTATCGATTGTCACTCTCGCACTACGTGGCTTTATCTCCTCAAAAAGAAAAGTGACGTGCTTTCTTCTTTTCAGTCCTTTCATAAAATGGCGGCACAACAGTTTGGCGGTACAATTCGTGTGTTTCGTAGTGATAATGGGGGGAATATGATGACCGAGGTGCGTTTGACGCCTATCTTGCCGATCATGGCATTATACATCAAACTACATGTATCCACACTTCCACTCAAAATAGGGTCGCCGAACGAAAAAACAGGCACTTGCTAGAGGTGGCTCGGTGTTTACTCCTTGCTATGCACCTTCCCAAATCCTACTGGGGTGATGCCGTTCTCACGGCTGCTCATCTCATCAACCGTCTTCCGTCTCACACCCTCTTCTATGATACGCCTCTCTCCTGTCTTGCCAAGAACCACACCGTCCATACCTCTCATCTTTCCCCTCGTATCTTTGGCTGTCTGTTTTGTCCACGTTCATACCCCGCATCGGGATAAACTGGATGCACGTTCCCTTCGATGTGTTTTCGTTGGGTACTCTCCTACTACCAAAGGGTATCAGTGTTATCACCCTCTGACTCGTCGCTACTATTGCACTGTTGATGTTATATTTCGTGAGGGGGAGTCGTACTTTGGTCCTCGTCAGGGGGAGACGAGTAGTAATGGTGACGAGACCATCGCCTCTCCTCTTCCAATTGTTGCCACTCCTCATCTTTCTCCTTCCCTTATTTCTCCTTCCCATAGTCCGTCTATTGCTTCAGTTCCTTCCATCTCTGCTCCTCCTACATTTTACACATACTCCCGTCGTCCCAGGACTGTTGAGCAAGTGCAGACTGTGGATGTTCCGCCAGTGCCGGTGACTGTTTCCGCTCCAGATTCAGAGGATGTCCTCCATGTTCCTCTTGCTCGTCTTTTTGGTAAAAAGGGTGGCACCAAATACCCCATTGCCAACTACATTTGTTACACTCACCTCTCTCAGGCCCATAAAGTCTTTATCTCAACTCTTTCATCTATTATGATTCCTAAGACATGGCAGGAGGCTTGACGCAGGACGAATCTATAGGCGGCGGATAAAACGTAACCTAACCCTACATGCTATGCAAATCCGACGGCGTGAATCCAAATTAGATAATAAATTTAAACATCCCACGCGCAACTAATTCACAGCAAGGTAAAATATTTTATTAAGGCGAAACAAGCTTAGGCTTCCCTCTGCGTGGAGGGCCAAAGCAAGAGCGAGCGGCGAATAATTCCTTCCTGCAGTTAGAGATTTATCCAGGCACAAATAACTAGAGTAAAATGGACATCCAAACAAGCATAAGGTTACCACAATGCAACAATGTTTTAACACCTTCAACAATACAAAACACAAAACAGAAATTTGAAAATAAATCTAGGGCTGCAGCGATTTAAAATAAATCTGAAGTTTGGAGGTGACGTGTGGTTTTCCGGGTGGTGGAAGACTAGATCGGGGAAGGGGAAGGTGGATCCACGGAAGGGGGGAGTTGGCTGCGGGTATTGGTGGTTTAGGGGCTGGATCGGGGCCCTGGACTGGATCTGGACAGATCTGTCCACATCTGGACAGATCTGGCCGGCTGTGACAGGGAAGAGGGGCTGGGACAGGGGCGGCAGGGGGCTGCTGTTGGGGGGGTTGCTGGCGGGTGTTAGTGGGCTGGCGGCGTGGAGTTGCTGGGAACAGGGAGGGCGGTGCAAGAGGGTTGAGGGGGTGGCGGCTGGGGCTTGGAAAGAGGGTTGGCGGCAGGGGATTTGTAGGGGGTGGCGGCAGTGGATCTGCAGGGGCTGGCGGCTGGGGATCAGCAGGGATGTTGGCGGCTAGGGCTTGAAGGGTGGCTGCGGGTGGAGGAAGGAGAGGCTAACAAAAGGAAGAAGATACTTACCCAAGGAGTTGGCACCAAGGGGCTCCACGGAGTCGGCATCGCGGAGGGGATCACCGGAAATGAGGAAGATGACATCCAAATTTCAGCAATGAAATTCCTGCAGCCCTAAAGATCCTATTTATAAAAAAAACAATATTAGGGCAACCAAAATCGACGGCTAAGATTGACCGGCGGTTCCGATGCCATAACTACATGAAATACAACTCAAAATACATAATGTTATATATGAAATCGGCTAGCAACACGAATCCGAACGCATCCACGGAGTCGGATCGTTGATCCGGGCACGCCATATATGGTAAGTCGCCAAATCAGCCCCGAATGGGCCCAAAGCTCGTCCTCTCTTATGCTCCGCATCAAGGCTGTTCAGATATCTGAGTGGAAACAGGCAATGGAGGAGGAACTGTGTGCCTTGGAAAAAAATGAAACATGGCGGCTTGCTAGTCTTACTCCTGGGAAGCGAACGGTTGGGTCTCCGTGGATCTTCACGTTTAAACAGAATCAAGATGGGGTGGTGGAGCGGTACAAAGCTCGCTTGGTGGCTCAAGGGTATACCCAGACTCAAGGCATTGACTACCAAGAGACCTTTGCCCCTGTTGCTAAGATGAACTGAATTCGTGTGCTTCTCTCTTTGTGCTGCCAGTCGTGGATGGGAGCTACAACAACTCGATGTCAAGAATGCATTCTTACATGGTGATCTGGAAAAAGATGTCTACATGAATATTCCCCCGGGCTTCGTTACCGAAGGATCCAATGGGAAGGTCTGTCGTCTGCAGAAATCCCTGTATGGCCTAAAACAGTCTTCGAGAGCGTGTTTTGGACGTTTTAACAAGACCATGCTTCAACTGGGCTACACTCAAAGACATGCTGATCATACTCTCTTTATCAAGAGAAGAGGACTGCAGGTTTCTATTCTTATTGTATATGTGGATGACATCATCATTACTGGTGATGACCGGGAGGAGATTATTCACTTGAAGAAACAACTGGGTAAGGAATTTGAAGTCAAGGATCTGGGGAGGCTGAAATACTTCTTGGGAATTGAAGTAGTGAGGTCTCAACGAGGGATCTTCATCTCTCAGAGGAAGTATACCCTTGATCTTCTGGATGAGACTGGGATGCTAGGGTGTGCTCCTGTGGATACTCCAATTGAAGCTAATCACAAGATTGATGCATATATTAATGGGGAGAGAGTTGATGCTTCGAAATATCAACGTTTGGTTGGCAGACTCATATATTTATCTCATACTCGCCCTGATATTACATACGATGTAGGGGTCCTAAGCAGATTTATGCACTCTCCCTCTGTTCGCCATCAACAGGCTGCAGTCAGAGTATTGCGATACCTCAAGAAGACACCAGGACGAGGGATTCTGTTCAAAACTAACCAAGCATTGGAGATTGAGGTGTTTACAGATGCTGATTGGGCCGGTAGTCAAGATGATAGAAAGTCTACCACTGGATATTGCTAGTTTGTGGGAGGTAACCTGGTTTCATGGAAGAGCAAGAAGCAGAATGTTGTTGCTCGCTCAAGTGCTGAAGCAGAATATAGGGCTATGACACAAGGAGTGTGTGAGGGATTGTGGTTGAAGACTATTCTTCAAGATATGGGCCTCCAGGTGAACAAACAGTCACTGTTTACTGCGACAACAAGGCAGCCATCAGTATCGCGCACAATCCTGTACAACATGACAGAACAAAACATGTTGAAGTTGACAGACATTTCATTACAGATCATCTTGACAAGGTGAACATCTGTACTCCTTTTGTGAGCTCATATGATCAACTAGCAGATGTTTTCACCAAGGGGTTAAGCAGTGACAATTTCCAGAACAATACTGACAAGTTGGGAATGATCAATATATATTCCCAACTTGAGGGAGAGAGTTGAGATTATTAGTTTAGTATTATTATAGTAGTCTTTGTATGTACGTGTGTTTAGTACCACATCGTGAGTCAAGTTGTAAGCGTCAATGTATTTCCTATATATTATGCCCTTATGGATGAATACAATAAATCAAGTATTTTTTTCCTCCTTTCTACTCTTTCTCCTCCTTATCGTGACCCAACCGACTTAAGCAAGTCGTGGCACACATGCAAATCCTGCCGTGAGTCATACCCGTGGACCGGCCGGTTCTTTACTATCCTTAGCCGGTCCCTTTAACAATCCAGCCAGGAATTAATTTGTCACTTGTTCCCTAGCACCTTTTTGATGATGAGATATTTGTTTAGTCTTCTCAATTGTCTTTTTTTGTTCTTGGTGTTTCCCTTTTGCATGTCTATATAATTCCTGACGCACCATATGTTCTTATATGAGTGCAGTGGTTAATGTGCTCTTAATTTTAAACAATTAAGGACGCCACTGCTATTTCTTCGCATCCTTAATGCAAACTTTAGAGATTGTTCATTTGCATCTGATGAATTTGAATTCATTAAACTGCTCAAGTTTCTCCGTTCATAATTTTAAATCCATGATCTATATTTCAGAATCAAGGCGCAAGTAATCAACATTCTGATGCAACCCCTCTTGTTCCAAAGTCTGTCGAGCAAGATACTGCTAGCATGGCAGAGGATTCATCTATTCCTATGGAGGAAATTCCGAAAGACGAGGTTTCTGTCGAAGATTTTACCGCAAATGTCGATTCTATCTTGAATGGGGTTAGAGAAAACTCCATTGTGGAAGATCAGTCATCTACACAAAATAATGGTTATGTGCAGTTGAATGATATTGTCGACGAGGAAAACACCTGCTTCACATCTGATGGGCACTCAAATGATTGTGAGAATTTACCCACAAAGCCTGCTAGTTCTTTTACAATAGATCAAACATGCACTGATCAGCATGCTATGCATGTGGAGCCTTATGGTCTTCCTGATGATGTTCCTTGGGTATATGCTTCTTCTCCTCAACTGGCTGAAGATAACTTGATGTATTATGATGCACTTGGACATGATGTTCAGTATTTACAAACCAGCTTCCCTAATGAGGCTTCCTTGGTGCCTAGGGCTGGATTTGATTTCCTTGAAGACTTAATGGCATACTATGATGCCACAGATGATACCCTACATTATGTAACAGCAGATTCTTTTATACCAGAATGTGCACAGGTTAATCCTTCTCACTTGGTCGAATCAAGTTCATCTGTGGAGGTAATTCATTTTCTAGCTATCTGGAAGAGAATAAGCTTATGATATTTTCTGGGTGAATCTTTGAAGTTCTAACTGATATAATATGATTCAGTCTGATTGCACTTCATCATTGGGTGCTGTTTCTGTACAAGAAAATGCAGCAAAATCTGCATCCTCGTTGAAGACATCAAATATTACTAGTACTACTGGTGGATATAGTGATAAATTTTCAGCAGGTATGTTCTTTTGGTTCCCACTGATTGGATTTTGTGTGCTCACCTTGTACCCATTTATTGTTTTGTTCTTTCAAGTCATTTTTTTAAATTTACTTGAATACTTGTTATTTTGTTTGATTAGTGCCTTTACTTTTGTTAGTTCAAGTTGGAAATGCGATTTAAGTAGCCTTATGATGGGGGGTAAAAGTGAGATTGATCTATGCTTATTGACATATAACTTAAATATTTGAAAATTGTCCAGACTTAAATAGAAAGTATAAAACTTGTTTTAGATTACCTTCTATGTTCAAAACTTATTTTGCATGTCTTTTGGTGTTGTTTCTTCTTTAGATTTTTTTGGTCGTTTATGTGCAAATGGATGGTTTTGACTTATGGTATAAAGAATGAACAATTTCTAATGACGCTGATAATAGTTAAACTAGGAATTGCACAAAGATTACTGAGGAAAGCAGTTGTTATAACCTTTAGTAATTTATGCCACAAGTTGATAAATGGTACTAAGGAATGAGAAAATGAGATATTTAGATTATTATAGATCAGATCAAAAGTGAAGTTACCCTGGAAAAAGGACACAGAAAGTAAATCTTTAAGGTTAAATGAGATATTTAGTTTGATTAAGAGCTCATTTCAATGAAAATTGTGTCTAAGAGCTTGCCATATTATCAGAGAAGCAGCAGTTTGATACCTTTAATTAGGAATAAAGGAGATATTTAACATTGTGCAAACTATAGAAGAATCAAACTTTTGCGTCATATAATGAAGCTATAAGAGAGTGTTGAACACATGCTAAAAAATATGTTTTTTCTAACAATCAATTTATTCCATGTAAGTTATCAAAGGCGCAAGGCGCACCGAGGCGCAAAGGGGTCCTGGAGCCTAGGCAGGCGCGCGCCTGAGGCACGTGCCTGAGGCACGTGAGGCGCAAAAATGAATTGGGTGCCCAATTCACTGAAAATCAGCGAATTGGGCACCCAATTCACTGAAAATCAGCGAATTTAGCATCCAATTCATTGATTTTCAGTGAATTGGGTGCCAAATTCACTGAAAATCAGCTAATTGGGCATCCAATTCACTAATTTTCAGTGAATTGGGTGCCAAATTCGCTGATTTTCAGTGAATTGGGTGCCCAATTCACTGAAAATCGACAAATTGGGCACCCAAGTGCGCCTAGGTGTGCCTCGGGTGCGTCAGAAATCATGTTTTTGCCCCCTCCAAAAAAAAATAGGTTGAAGAAAACAACTTGAAAATCCCAGGCGCTCCTTTGGTGCGCCTGGGAGTTGGTAAGGCGCGCGCCTAGGCGCACCTGAGGCACCTCGCCTGCCTATGCCTTGCAGAGGTGCTAGCCGGTGCGCCCAACGCCTCAGGCGCGCGCCTTGATAACGCATGCATGACATTTAAATGATGTTGTGTCATGACAATTAACGTAAATCTATAGAGAGCAGAGAAAGATATTCATATAGTTTATTGATCCTTAGTAAGCATAGGATCCACTAATTTTTTATTGATCTTCACAAAAAAATAATTTGATGTGCATTGAGGAAAAAATATCGTGTCAAAAAGTCTACATGCATGATTGAGTACTAACTAGTAATTATAATGATATACGAAGCACAGATACTTGTAGTGACCTTACGTATCGTATCCAAAACTTTTCGGAGTCGAGAAACTCTCGGAAACTCTGAGAAATCCGTCTACGAAACATTCATAAATTTTTTATTCTAATTAAAAAAATTTAGATACTCGCAGATACTTTCAAATGCTACCACGCGCGCTTTAGTATGCTCGTAAATACCCAAAATTGTGTTTGATAGTGACATGGAGAAAAACATGTGAAAGAAAGTTTTGAATGGTAAGAGGTGAGATTCAATTGATTACATACTTTTATTCATGATTCCTATTTTAGATATGATACATTTTTGTGACACATCAACCTTATTTTCATTTAATATATGATGATATGCGAGAAGACATTATTGTTAGATATGTCTTCATATCAATATGTCCTTATATTTAAATACAACAACAACAACACTCGAGCCTTTATCCTACAATAGTGGGGTCGGCTATATGGATCCTTTGTCGCCATTGCGCCCTATCTTTAATCATAGTCTCACTAATGCCTAAGTACATCATGTCTTTTCTTAAAGTTTCATTCCAAGTCTTTTTTGGTCTACCCTTCCCCCGTTTAACATGTCTAGTGACTAAACTCTCACAACGCCTAACAGGTGCCTATAATGGTCTCCTATGTACATGCCCGAACCATCTTAAACAAGCTTCTCACATCTTTTCTACAATTGGCGCCACTCCTGTCTTATCCATGATACATTCATTCCTAATTTTATCAGTCTCGTGTGACCACACATCCACCTAAGCATTCTCATCTCCACAACTCCCATTTTTTGCTTATGTACACCGTTCATTGCCCAACACTAAGAACCGTAGAGCATTGCTGGCCTAATTGCAGTACGGTAAAACTTGCCTTCAAGTTTTAATGGTACTTTACGATCACATAAGATCCCAGACGCGCCTCTCCACTTCAACTAACCTGCTTGGATTCTATGTATCACATCTTTATCTACACCTCCATCCTTTTGAATTATCGATCCCAGATATTTAAAGCACTCACTGCGGGAAATATCTTAGTCACCTAATTTAATGACGGAGTCATCCGACCTTCTTGCACTACTAAATTTAAGCTCTATATACTCCGTCTTTGTCCTGCTCAACCTAAAACCCTTCTTTTCTAAAGTGTCTCGCCAAGATTCAAGTTTCACGTTTACACCCTCGCGCGTCTCATCGACCAAAACAATATCATATGCAAATAAACACCAATGTATTGCTTGTTGGATATGTCCGGTGAGCTCATCTAAGATAAGGGTAAAGAGATAATGGCCTAAAACTGTCCTTATATTTGAATAATTAAAAAAATTCAACATATCTCGTATCCTAAGATTTTTGAAAATCACGATTCCCGTATTCATATCGTATCTCGTATCATGTCCCCGTGCAACATCAATTAAGATTACATCAAAGATTAACATGAGGTATATACTTAGATTTTGTTACATAAATGCTCATAAATGATGTTTGAAACAAGGTGTCTTGGTGTGTAGCTTTGGCTCCGTTTGGCATGGCGGTGGCGGTCGTGAACGCGGTGTTTATGAACCGTCGTTCGTGAACGCCCTACCTCACCTAACCTCACCTAAGGAACGTCATCCACTTATTTGTTCTAAACTAGTTTTATTTTCTTGGTGGCGGTCAAAACCATTGTCTTGCCAAACATCCATTCTACGACGGCAGCGTTTTTGTCCAAACTCATTCGAGCAAAAACGCTGCGCCAAACGGAGTCCGTCTCTTGAAATAAATGGAAAGTTTGACTAATTGGGAAAATATTTAGAAGGTGCTTAATTTGGAATTAGTAGAATAAAGACTGATATATGGTATGTAATTTCAGTGGGCACACTATTAAAGATTATTAGCCTTAATTTTATTAGAAGAACGTGCATCTATGTCAGATTGAGCTAAATATTATGGATCTGTTATAAAAGAATTGCCATATAGATGATCAACTATTACAGTTAAGACTAGGTGGTTAAGATAGAGAAATTTCTTATTAGAATTATGTTACAAGGAGATGTCATGGAGTCAAAAGAAAAATGGGCAGTAAAAAAATCATTGATTTCTAAGTTGTGTGATGCAAATGAGGCTGTTATGAGGTATGAAAAAAATGAAAAGACAAATTAAGAAATTAATAATGTTAGAGGATACTTAGAGTTTACACATGATGAAGCACTAATTAGTAAATTATATTAAGATTCATCAAAGATTATCACGAGGTATAGACCTAGGCTCCGTTTGGCGCAGTGTTTTTGCTCCGTTGAGTTTGCACAAAACGCACTGTCATAGAATATATGTTTGGCATGACAACGGATATGACCACCGCAAAAAAAGAAAACTAGTTTTGAACATAAAAGTCAATGAAACTCCCTTGGTGAGGTTGGGTGTTGTTCACGAACGACTGTTCGTAACCATCATTATCATGTTCATGACCGCCACCGCCGCGCCAAACGGAGCCTTAGTATTAATTATGTGAATGCTCATAAATGGTGTGCAAAGTAAGGTGCTTTTGAATTAAGTGACAATTTTGAGCAATAGAGAAAATATTTAGTAGATAATTAACTTGGAATTAGTAAAAGAAAGACATGCACATGATATATAATTTCAAGGGGTACGATATATAATATTAGCCGCGGTGAGCTAAATATTTGGTGAGCTAAATATTTGGATCTTTCATAAAGGAATTGCATATATTATCTTATAACTCCCCGAGTGATTAAAATTGAGAAATTTCTCATTAGAATTATGCTATAAGGAGGAATTATGGAGTCAAATGAAAATTGCGCGATAAAAAAGAAATCATTGATTTCTACATAAGAAATTGATGCAAATGAGCGCAAAATATATGCAGACTCGGCAGGGACGAATGAAAAGGCTGGCGCCGCTGCTACTAATGATATTGTTCTTCTTTCTGGTCTTTGAATGCATTTCTCAATTTAGGTGCTTTTATGCAGCTAAAGAAGGCATAGTTTGCTGACAAGTTTTACTGTTTTGTTTGTTTGTTAGCAACACTTGTATTTGTCATAATATTAAGTTTGTGATTTAGGCTCCTTTTGGCACGGCGGTGGCGGCCGTGAACGCGGGCGGTTATGAACCGTTGTTCGTAAACGCCCGACCTCACCTAAGTATCTTCACCCACTTTTATATTTAAAACTAGTTAAATATAAACACTGCTGCAAACGGAGCCTTAATCAAAAGAGAACAATTTCTTGTTGACGCTTGTAAAACTGTTTTCTTTATTGGCTATTTTTGGGTGTTGATTCTTCTGATTTTTCGTCATTTTGGAAGATTGCGGGACAGATATTTCGAACGAAGATCTCAAGGATAAAACCTTGATGAAGCGTCTTGCAAGCGTGCTGGAGTCTATTTCAGCTCCCCCCGCTTTTGCTGCCGAACCAGCTGCGACCGGCAAAATGGCCGGGCATATCTCCGCTGCTTCCACGAGTTCATTTCATGTTACTGGCATGATACAGATACGAAACTTGACGGATATGCACTGTTCAGCCAGCTTGGCGTTGCCCAAGCATTGCGGGCCCGGTTTCCTCTTCTCATACGCCGTGAACGGCAAGGTCGCCGGCGAAGCACTTCTCCACGAACGGCTGAAGTTTCAGAGTGGATTTTTTTCGTCGTTTTTCCGAGGCGGTTTCCATTCTTTCTTCCTTCCCGTGCTCATGCTTGCTTTGAGTTACAGGGTGATGGCATATGCTTTCAGTCTCTGCGCATGAACATGGAGCCTGGAAGGGTTTCTGAGGGCCGGGATATTTGGTTCAGACGGGGACTCGAGCGGACTCAATTTTGTTTGAAGCTGACCGTTTAGTGGCGTCAAAATGTTAAATTTATCTCTCTATGTTGAAGTAGTTTCTGAAAGAAAATATATTTAAAGCATAATAACGAATTTGTTATACGATATTTGTATTTTCTAGTGTGGACTATATTAAGTATGGCTTTTATACCTAAGTTTATAGTAATATTACTGCCTTTTAAGTAAACAGTTAGGCTCTATGTCTGGGAAATATGTCTCTTTATGCCTAAAGCTTATAGTAACATTGCGTGCTGGAGTTGATTTCACCTCCCCTGGCTTATAGTGATTTTCTCAAATTCCCAGGGAACCCTATATAGGTTTTGAAAACTTATGAGGCTAAATATTTCGGGTGTGAATAATTTTAGGTTAACTAAGGCTTCGCTTGGCGCGGCTTCTTTGCTTCTTTGCTCCGGTGAGTTGAGCCAAAAACACCGTTATCATAGATTGTATGTTTGGCAAGACAGTTGTGACAGCTACCAAGGAAATAAACTAGTTTTGAGCATAAAATGCATGAATTTTTTTAGGTGAGGTTGGGCGTAAACGAACAACGGTTCACCACCGCATTCACGACCCCCGTCACCACACCAAACAAAGCCTAAAGCTCTGTTTGGCTTTGCTTTTTTGCTCCTGTGAGTTTCATAGAATGCCATCAAGAAAGGAAACTAGTTTTGAACGTGAAAGTGGATGAAGTTTCTTATGTGAAGTCGGGCATTCATGAACGACAGTTCATAACCACTGCGTTGACGACCGCCGCAGCCATGCCAAACTGAGCCTAAAGCAGCATGGCAGACTTGGGATAATTAATTATCAATATATGCTAATATTCATGTGTAATTAATTACACAAAATAGGTTCCGATAAAATAACGAACCTTTCCTTTCCGTGAGGACCGCGAGATTGGGTCTAGCAGCAACGAGTGCCCCGATCAGTGTAACTAGCCGTGCCTATTTATCTCTCTAGAACTGAAATGGGAGCAGAAGGGCTTACAAAAAGATCTTTGAGTGAGTAGGGTTGGGCTTTTAATACAATCAACTCTATAAACTATTTCACAAGGAAAAAACTAGTCATATTTACAAGCGACCCAATCACCACATGTAGTGAACTGGGAATAGGAGGAAACAAATTTGTTGTACAACCGACTGTCACATTAAAGGCAGAAGGGAGGCGGGGCTAGCTGGAAGCAAGGATTCAGCTCTGTTCTTTGTAGGGAATCCAGATCAATTTGGCGACGTCGACTTCCAAGCCGCCGCGGCCGGCGGCCTTGAGGTGGCGGTCGAGGACCTTGGGATCGGCGCAAATCACGTGCTGGCCCTTCCTGTATTGTATCAACTCCAGGGTCTGAAGGGTGCTCAGTATGTCGTCGACTTTTATGGCCGTCATGTCGCTCAGCTCCTGCAACAAATTTCTATTAATAACTTGCATGATATGCTTCAAACTGCCGGAATAAATTTACACACAATATATCTATATCTTCTATACTATATATAAGACACCGTTCGTTTGGGCGGAATTGAAGGAAATGAATTGGAATTCAATTCCCAATTCCTGCGAAGCGAACAGAGCCTAAGAGCAACACCACTTGGTGAAACATGCATTTTTCCAATTTTACACCTTTATTACAATTTTTATCTTTTTTTTAAAGCTGCTTTAATTTGTGTTTTTTATTCTATTTTAAAAAATGCGTTATTATTCCCTCAATTTCTATTAGGTTTTATGTTCGGAGAGACAAGTTTTCATGAGGAAGACTAATGACAAGTGTAGTGTCATGTCGGAGAACTACTGCTTTTAGAAAAACATCGCCGAACTACATAAATCATGTCTTCTTGTATCATTTTCATACCATTCCTCAACATATCGCTTATCGATGCCCATGATTTCGCCCCGTGCTAATTTTACTGCTCTAATTATTTCAAATTTATTTTAAATGCAACGAAGAAAAAAGAAAGGCGATGTAGAAAAAGAGAAACAAGGAGACTTACTTTAATAGAGATGTTGCCTTTGTGCTTCTTGAGGATGTCCAAAAGAACCCTGGTCCAGTATCCTCTGTAGCTTAACAATCCCAGATCTGATAGAGGGCGCTCCGGAGTACCCACTTTGCCCTCCTTCTTTGATAGCTCATAAGCTTATTAGGATAGAAATCAATTAGGCTCGCCAACGATGTGTCTATTATTCTTAACTTAATCGAGAAAAAAATATACAGAGAATTATTACATGAAATTAGGAAAAATCAGATATGTCGACCTATACTTTAAAAATGTAATTTTGTCCTCAAAACCTACATGTCGGCTGACATATTGGACATGACAGAAGACATGTAAAACATTATTGCTACCAACTATTCAGATAATAATAGAACACTACATCTCCCTCTCAGAAGACGGGCTCCGTTTGGCACGGCGGTGACACTCATGAACATGGTGGTTATGAACCGTCGTTCGTGAACGCTCGATCCCACCACCTATAAGGAACTTCATCCACTTTTATGTTCAAAACTAACTTTATTTCTTGGTGGTGGTCATAACCACTATCATGCCAAACTCGCCGGAGTAAAAACACCGCGCCAAACGGAGCCTTAAATTAAAAATTATGCAATCGGAATATCAGAATTAGCAGAAAACTTACAGAAGGCAATTAGAAATTTCCCATAGCCTTTTCTCTGATATGGAGGAAGGGTAAGAATGCAGGCCAAATTATAGGACTCCTCAGAATGTTTTTCCTGTAGTACCCAAAAATGAAACAGCCAACATTATTATAATCTGCAAACTAGCATCCATTTGAAATTTTGTTGCTTTCATCCCTCCTGCTTGGACATATTTCTCATGCAGCCGGGTGTGACAGCATACTTTTAGGGCAAATTAATCGGCCAGGCTTAAAAAAATGTCCGAGAATATAAACGGAGGTCAACCAATGGGGCTCACAAAAAAAGAAAACAAAAAATACAGGATCGGTCGGGATTCTAAGCATCTCTCCATTGTTTAGGATTTAACCATGAAGTATCTCTCATGGAAGAAGACGAGTGGTGACGGGGTTTGAACTTCGTGGCGCAATACCATTCTCATTCATTAATACGAGTATTTACCATTGTATTTATAAAAGAATCATCTAAGAAAAGGTCAAAAATTTTAGTATCTTTCAATCGCTTGGGGTTTAACCATGAAACATCTTTCGTGGAAGAAGACAACAACCGTGCTGAAACTGTGCAATGTAACTACAATTCCCATTCGGTCATACAATAGTTTTTGTATTTACAATCGTATTCACAGAAAACATGATAGTATTAGCGATCTTATTTCCAAATTGCGATCGTAACATTAACAGAAATATGATCATATTTACTAAATATGATTGCAATTTATCTTTATTACCGCATTTTGATAAATTCGACATTTTTTATACGATAGTAAATGTCCTAGTCTAAAATTCTGATCATTTTTCGTGTTTTTTTTGTTTTCTTTTTCTGTGAGCCCCACTTTCTACAGTATTTTTATTCTCCGGACAATTTTCTAGGTCTGAGTGTCCGACCAAATAATTTCTCAACCTCAAGGGAAAGATTATCATATGGAACAAACCTGAAGATCAAATCGATCTGTGTTTTAGAAACAACTGGTGTGATAAAATGGAATAGGATTGTTGAAGACGGATTGGAATTTACCTTCAGGCATAAAAGATCAGATGATTTAGGCAGGTAACAGCACTCATTTATCAGTGAAATTTCAGAGTCAGACTACTGCAGAAACTACGTGATGCTCCACAACAAAATAGCTAAAGAAAACATAAACAAAGGCAGAAGTATGAGGAGGCTCGTGTTAGCAAAAATTTCATATTCTTCCACCCAATCAATTTTCTTGCTCAATAGCGAAATGTGTGCTAAAAACAAACGATTTATTATTTACAGGGTTTACGGTTTAGGGTCAAAGAGAAAGGTGTATTGTTTAGTTGCGCCCATATCAGCCGTCTGCCACACCTTGGTTTTAGCAAGCTCTCGAGGAAGTTATTCGGAAGGGGGATGATATTGGCCGGAGTAAGAAGATAGAGGCTCCGTTTGGTGCGGCGGTGGCGATCGTGAACGTGGTGGTTTTGAACCATCGTTCCTAACGCCCGACCTCACTTAAGGAACTTCATCCACTTTTTTAAAACTATTTTTCTGTTCTTGGTGGTGGTCATAACAGTTGTCATTCCAAACATACATTCTATGACGTTGGCATATTTGTCCAAACTCAGTGGAGCAAAAACGCCGTGCCAAACAGAGCCTAAATCAACTTAGATACAACTAACTTATAATTAAATCGAGGATACATGTAAATGCTTTGAAGAAGAACTCTTAGTCACGTGACCAATTAACAATGAGGAAGTAATCTGTGCCATGAGCATTCTGTGTATAGAACAAAAAAAGATAATTTGTATTATTCGTAACAGAAGCACATGCATATGAGTTTGCGTACCAAAGTTGAAGCAAAAAAGGAAAGCATGCAATGATAGCAAATCACATGTTTCAGACTTACAGAGAATATCACACAATATAAAGAAAACAAACATATTATAAACAAATAATTACCAAAACTTCCCCTGGAAGATAGCATAATTACATATTGCACCCCTCTTATTATTGAAATTACAAAAACCTCCCTTGAATGTTATAAAACATAACATTTACCTCCCCTGAAGTAACATCCGTGCACAAAATACCCCCCTGAAAATATAATCCGAAGGGGGTATTTTTGTGAATGTTACGGATGCTCCGTGCCTTAAAAGTGAACTTCAGGGGAGGTAAATGTTATGTTTTGTAACATTGCGGGGAGGTTTTTGTAATTTCAACAATAAGAGGGGTGCAATCTGTAATTTTGCAAAACTTAGAGGGGAGGTCCCGGTAAATGCCCCTATTATAAATGTTATAATTAAAAAATGTAGGGAAAAAAGCCAAAATAGAAAATAAAAAGAAGATTAATTCAGGGTACCTTGGAGAAATACCCAACCATGTGGCACCCACGATCGTCGCATTCACAAAGAACATAGAATAAAAATAAGTCGACGTCATAATAAAGCGTCTTGTGATCGAGAAAGAGTTTCGCCAAGTAGCACAGATTTTGTGCATAAACCTTGTTTTTCTTGCCATCAACCTGTTTAAACCATTCAGTATCTAAAATGAAAAAATCAAGATATGCCAACAAATTTGCCAAGGAAATGGAAATACAACGAGAAACCTTCTACATAATGCGGCAAGTAAAAGATAAACAAAGATGATTACCTCAAACATGGATAAGGTGCCACTTCGGTAGATCTCATCTCCTGGAGGATGCTTGAGGTCACATTTTCTCTGCATGTTATAAATACGACAAAAAAATTGTATAAAATAATAACATATGAAGAATTGATACGAATAATATGCAAATAGAAAACCGCTGCAACTGAACATGAACATGAAATGTTACAGGAATATGAAATTTATCATCTTTAGAAGATATGGCAAGTTGATAGATTGAATTTATTTAGAGAACAAGTAGAGAATCAAAGTATTTATGGCAATAAGCAAATTCAAATATAGTTTTATATAGATCTTATTCTGCGGAGAGCAAGCACCATTATCTAATACCGTGCTTTCAGACATTAGGTGCTAAGAGAGAGAAGTGGTAAAAGCTTATATTTCTCGTATTTTATGAACAAAACAATGGGCTGCAAGTAGAGTGCTCCATGTACAATGCGCCACAAGACCTTAAACCCTTAGTTCGGTGAAAGCTTTAAGTAATGCCCAGACTCAGTACCTGGTACCTACTACAACAAAATTCATGGAGCAACAAAAGAATTAACTAAAATGTCTACCAAAAATTTAGAATACATTTCAGGTCAAGTGTAAAACATGACCATTGCAAACAATCCCACGGGATCAGGAGCATTGATTAGAGTATACGAACAAAGAATCACTCATCTATTTTTGTCGCAAACGACTATAATGTCAATCGTCTAGATGACCACATTATGCGTGTTCAACACATTTTCTTTCTTTCAAATTTTCTACATTTTCTCGAGTTGCATCCTATTTTATTTGTTCAGTGTAACAATCGGCCGATCAAACCCCTTCATTCCAATTGACCTAGTCTTAGGTTGCTTAAAATAAGAGTGGGTGTGGAATAGTGAGGGTACCGAGCATTTAGAAAGGTTACTGACTGCACTTGGACATTCTTCTCGGGTGGATTGCACCTCCACCCTTGGTATTGATGCCAAGGAACCACCCCGTTCCACCTTCTTTCGCTAGTCCATCCGCACCCACAGTTTCATTCTTCCAGTCGCTTACCACACAGCTGGCCACCGACTCCATCTGCCAACTACAAAACCTCCACACCCTCTTCCATCCATCTCCAACCATCTTCCACTGATCCCCACCTCTGACCATCCCGCCACCACTAGCATCTACTCCGATCGTCCAAAATATTAGTGGAAATCCTACATTCCACAAAAAATAAAAAATCACCTAAAGCCCTAAATTTCATATTGACTCCTCCGCAAACCACACATTAGAACCTACGTTTCGATTCTACTACCAACTTCGCCTCTAGTCTCAGTACTTAGTGACTTCTCATTTGGTATCATATTTCTTTATATTGTATGAATTATCTGTATCTTCGTGATTATATCAATATAGCATTGATCATCTATATCACAAAATCTGTAAGGCTTAATCGCTTTGTGTTTATTTTCTAGCACTTTCAGTGATATGATATTATTACTTGTCAATTTTATCTGAATAATTTGCTATCAAGTGTGTCTATTGTGCAACCTTTAAATATTCCTATTTAATTAATTGCTATCAATTAACATTGCATGTTTGATTCATATAGGTGCACGACATTCATGCTTTGAGTAGTTGCTATTTGTCATCTCTTGCATGCCCTCTTGCATTGTCATAAAACATTAGGCCATTTACCCTTTATAGCCTTATCTTAAATGCCCCAGGTTTAGGGCTAGATTTATGCTTCGAGTGGTAAGGCCTATAGAAGATCCATGACAGGTCCAGTAACCCTTGTGTCGGGATTGTGATGACCTTCCAGCATGATTCAATTATGAGAGGGGATGATTACTATGATGACTACTAGGAGCATCATAGAGGAGGTCATCACGTTGAGATTGACGATCAACCGGATACAGAAATTTAATGATTGACTTTTAGAAATGGACCATTAGTTTGACGATCAACCGGACTAGTGAGGTTTGTCAAAATGAAATTTCATGATGTCTCTAAGATCTATTGGACTAGTTTAGAGCGGGTGATAAAGTGTGATGGTCTTCGCACCATTTCTCGATGGGAAAATGCAAAGAGAAAATTATAAGAGAATTATCTCACGGCGTCGTACATGGGGCCAGTTCCTTGATAGGTAGTATGGCTTATGGCAAGGAACTCTGTTTGCTGCCAATTATGACTCAATTTAACAAGCTAGCGGTGAGGACTAACATCTAAGAGGAGCACATTGCAATTGCTTCTGGATTTTGGGTCATACTCCATCCCAAAATGTCTCTAGTTGATTCCTCCTTGTCGAGAATCCATCAAACAAAATGGGAGGTTATGAAAATCTTGTTTGTTCAGCCAGAAGGGCGCTCACACAATGAAGAAGCCAAATCAGATGTACCCTCGCCTTTTGGTGCTTATACCACACCTCTTCTCGCCTCTTCTACCACCTTTTACTCCCGCTAACCCCACTGCACTCTTCCAATACTCAACATCCACCTATTTTCGCCATACAAACACCATCATTCTACCCATCAATCTTCGAGTACCCACCATCACCATCCACCTCCGATTGTATGAAAAACTCGTCGAAAACACCACTTTGACCAAAAATCTCAAATTTCCACAAATCTAAAATCTCAAATTGACTCCTCTGCAAACAACACACTAGCTTTAATGCTTCGTTCCTAGTATCTTGTCCCGCCTACTACATCTCCGTAGTTGGAATGATTACTAGGTGAGTACTGAGTTGCACATTCAATCATGTTTCTTTACATTGCTGTATTGTAGTGATTATCAATTTATACCTTCGCTCATTGATATCACAATATTTGCGAGTTTATTCCCTTGTAATTATTTTCTAGCACTTTCAGTAGCATGCTATATTACTTACGATTTTCGCTTGAATTATTTGTGATCAAGTGTAACTGTTATGCAAGTCTTAAAACATTCCTATTAATTAATTGTGTATTGTATAGCATTACATGTTGATTAATATAAGTGCACTGTGTAAGTGTTAGATTAGTTGTTTATTTATCAACATTTATTGCTTGCCCGCTTACACTATCATATAGTGTTAGGTCATCAACCCCTACAACCTTATTTTGCGTCATACACGAAAGAAGGAAGAGGTCACGATTTCTACAACTTCAACATTGGTGGAAATCTACAAGAGCAAAATGACTGAGGGAGGTCAGCATTTCCCAAATGCTCGGTACCCTTAATATTCCATATCCACACTTATATAAAGAAACCTAAAACTAGGTCAATTGAAATGAAGGATCCCGAGTTCCTAATCATTACACTTACCAAATAATAAAATAAAACTCAAAAAAATAAAAATAAAATAAGGAAAAAAATGCTTTGAGCATACAAGGGCTTCAATTGTCCAGGTGACGACCCAATAACTAATTGCAACGAAAATAGAGCCTGAGCGACTCTTAACAAGTGTGCTTCGATTAATGCTCTTAATCCCCATTAACTCCACTCAACTTGAAAGCATTCACCTTCAATTGTCCAGATGACGACCCAATAATTCATTGCGACGAAAATAGAGCCTGAATGACTCTTAACAAGTGTGCTCCGATTAATGCTCTTAATCCCCCATTAACTCCACTCGGCTTGAAAGCATTCATCTTCAATAAATGAAGACAATCATGCTCTCGATGAATGGCATGTGCGAGTTAGTTTAGTTCATCAAATGCCACTCAAGTATCATCGATGAAAGGGTGACCTCTCCAATGCATCAAGTATCTAGTTGTAGATCATCTAACGTCGCCACAATCTTGTGCCAAAATCTCTGTAACATTGACATGTGGTTGAAGATGTAGGAGGCCCCGTTGGAGGTGTAAGTCACGGTCGAGAGGGAGGGTAAGGGGAAGGGTAAGACTAAAACTGATGTAAGGTATCAGGTTGAGGATCCAAATAAATCGGCGGCCCATAATATAGATTCAAATCCTCTACATTGAATATGAGATGAATACCCATATCATTAGGAATATCAAACTCATAGGCATTTTACCCAATCTTTCTAGGGACTGTGTAAGAACCCATTCACCTAACATTCAATTTCTTAGTCGCTCTCCATAGTATCTCTCAGATCAAATGCAAACAATCTCCTTCTCACCTTTGAATTCTTGCTCCCTCCCATGACTATCTGCCTAAGCATTATATGATTCATCGCTTAATGTAATTTAATGCCAAGTAGTATCATGCAAATAGTGTAAATGGTGAGCAAATGACCCCGCCGCCGTCTACAGGGGTGAAGACTAGATTAATAGCGTGCCTAAACTCATAACTTGTAACTTTATGAAATGAATTCACCTATTAACCGAACTATTGTATGCAAACACTTTTATAGACAATATCGAACCCAACTGGACACATTCTTTCAACCTAGTAAGTGTAAAAGGTTCCATAGAATCTGATTAACTAAAGTTTGTCCATTAGTTCGTCGATGATAGGTCATGGTAAACTGAAGGATCATACAATTCTTTTTCCATAATGCCTTTCAAAAATAGCAAATGAACCTCATGTCTTGGTTGGACGAAGGTCACCCAAGAAGTCTAAAAACATAAATGATAAAAAAAACAATGTCTCAAAGTGAGGGGCATCATCAGTCTTACTGCAAACAATGAAATGAGTCATTTTCGAGAATCTATCAACTACCACAAATATAGAATCATGCTTAATAAATATATGAGAAAGACCCAGCATAAAATCTATACTAATGTCAATCCAGGGTTGATACGCTACCAGTTATCGCATGTACAATCATGTGTTCGCTTATACCTCATAGTCGTTTGGTAGATAAGACAATGACGAACTATCCTAGCTACGTCTCTGTTTAGGCTAAGTCAATAGAAGCGATTCTCAACTAGGCCAATGATCTTGTCCCTAAAAAATGACATGCTGCTCCACCAACATGCATCTCTCAAAGTCAAATGATCACATAGAGAAGTATGGAGAATGCACAAATGGAATCCACAAAACAAGTATTTATCAGCTAAAATCCATCAAGTATATCTGAAGAATCTCGAGTCAACGGAAAATAGATCTACAAAGAGACAATAGTTCTCATTTGCTTCCTACAAAGATTTATTTGTATCTTTGCAATTATCAATTTATAGCTCTTCTCATCTATATCACATAATCTGCAAGGTTTATTCACTGTGTTTATTTTCTAGCACTTTCAGAAGTGTGGCATTATTAGTTGTAAATTTTGTTTGAATTATTTATGATTAAATCTCTTTGTTATTTGCTTACCATTATCCGTTGCGTGCCTACTTACAAGGTCATATAGCGTTAGGTCATTAACCCATTACTCAAATGCATCGCTTGTCTTCCTCCATTTGATCCATGAAGAGAGAAGCTTAATGTAAGAACAATCATGTATAGTATGTAGTAGCTAAATGTAGGGTAAAATACAACTGTACATAAAACTACTAAGAAATAATAAATAAAATCTTATTAAATTCCTTGCAATTCCTAACAAAACAGAAAATAATGAAATTCAGACACAACTCACCATATGTCTCTGAAGTTGTTCTTTGCGCTTCATAAAATTGAGGCAAAATTCACAGAAGTACATCTTGAAACAGTCATTGTATTCTGGTGGGAAAGGGGAGAAATACCATGTATCTATCTCATATCTTCCAAGTTCTATCTTTGCAATATTTTTCACTTTTGTAAATTCCTCGTGTTCCCTCAAACTTGCAGCATCAAGTTCTTCATGCCCCTGCCAATTAAAATAAAATAAAATAAAGATCATATAATATCAGGTCATGGAAAGGTATCCGAGGAAAGCGATTTTCCAGATGCTTAAACGCATGTGAATTTGTTGGATAAGGCTCAAACAACAAAGATCTCTTCAATTCTTGATATCATATGTTAATCGTAAAGTTTATTTACCCATAAAGACTTGCTTCTGATATATTTGGAAAAAGCAGACAAAATTAGCGTAGATGGAAAATTTGGAACCTAAAGATAAAAAAAGGGAGAAAGGAGGCAGAGGGAGAAAGGAAAAAAATCTCAAGGAACCCTAAGGTAAGGAGAGAAGAAGAATCTACCAAGAGGAAGGAATATAGTGGTAAAAATAATTTTCGATTCAATATTCATTGCTTTTATTACAAGCCAAAGATCTTACGTTCATAGAAACACGGTTACAAGACTGACTATCTAAAACCATTAATTATCAAACAGGATAATTACTTCATTTGAAGATATTCAACCTAAGAACTCTCTCCAAAGGAACCATTTATTTAATATAAAATATACCTAAAATTATAATTCTGTTTAACAAACTCCATAATTTCTTCATCTTGCATTGAGTTACATGTCATACCATTACATATAATAAATGAGACAACTTTCTTGAAGCAATGCTAAAGAAAAAAATATCAGACATACAAGTTTATTAAAATTAAGTGAGCTGATACAAATGTAATTGACCTAAAGAATTAGTTACAACAACAACAACACTCAAGCCATTATCCCACCATAGTGGGGTCGGCTATATGGATCATTTGTCGCCATTGCACCCTATCTTTAATCATAGCCTCACTAATGCCTAAGTCTTTTTTGGTCTACCCCTCCCCCGTTTAACATGTCTAGTGACTAAACTCTCACAACGCCTAACATGTGCCTCTAATGGTCTCCTATGTACATGTCCGAACCATCTTAAACGAGCTTCTCACATCTTCTCTACAATTGGCGACACTCCTGTCGTATCCTTGATACATTCATTCCTAATTTTATCCAGTCTCGTGTGACCACACATCCACCTAAGCATTCTCATCTCCGCAACTCCCATTTTCTGCTCATGTACATCATTCACTGCCCAACACTCAGAACCGTAGAGCATTGTTGGCCTAATTGCAGTACGGTAAAACTTGCCTTTAAGTTTTAATGGTACTTAACGATCACATAAGATCCCAAACGCGCCTCTCCACTTCAATCAACCTGCTTGGATTCTATCACGTCTTTATCTACACCTCCATCTTTTTGAATTATCGATCCCAGATATTTAAAGCACTCACTGCGGGAAATATCTTGGTCACCCAATTTAATGACGGAGTCATCCGACCTTCTTGCACTACTAAATTTAAGCTCTATATACTCCGTCTTTGTTCTGCTCAATCTAAAATTCATCTTTTCTAAAGTGTCTCACCAAGACTCAAGTTTCGCGTTTACACCCTCGCGCGTCTCATCGACCAAAACAATATCATCTACAAATAATAAACACCAAGGTATTGCTTGTTGGATATGTCCGGTGAGCTCATCTAAGATAAGGGTAAAGAGATAAGGGCTTAAAGTTGACCCTTGATGTAAGCCAACAACGATAGGGAATTCCTGTGTTAATCCTTCAGATGTCCTCACCCTGGTCACTGAATTTGTATACATATCTTTGATTATGTCAATGCATGATACATTTACACCCTTCTTTTCTAAGACTCTCCACAAGACCTCTCTTGGAACCCTATCATAAGCCTTCTCCAGATCGATAAACAACATATGAAATCTTTTTGTCTTTCCCGATAGTTGTCAATGAGTCTCCTCAAGAGATGTATAACTTCCAGGGTTGACCTTCCTGGGATGAATCCAAATTGATTCTCTGAGATGATAGTCTCTCGTCTAACTCTTCTCTCTATTACTCGTTCCCATAGTTTCATAGTATGACTCATATTTTAATTTCCTGTAATTGACACAATTTTGTATATCTCCTTTGTTCTTATACAAAGGTACCAAAATACTTTCTCTCCATTGGTCTGACATCCTCTTTGTCTTCAGTATCTTATTGAAGAAACTTGTAAGTCATAAAATTCCTTTCCTCCCTAAGCATTTCCATACTTAAATGGGTATATCGTCTGGCAAAACCGTCTTTCCAATTTTCATCTTCAGAGCGTCTTCTATCTCTGATGCTTGAATTTTACGATAAAAAGTTATGTTTCTATACTCCTCCGATTTACTTCTCTTCCATGTTCAGTTCATTGACTTTTCCTGCATTGTATAGTTGATAAAAGTATTTTTTCCATCGCTTCTTAATAGCCACATCATCCGTCAAAATCGTATCTGATTAATCTTTTATGCATTTAACTTGACTTAAATCAATTGTCTTCCTCTCTCTAGCTCGAGCAATTTTATATATATCACGCTCTCCATCTTTGGTATCTAGTCGTTTGTAAAATTCTTCATAAACTTGACGTTTTGCTTTACTTACTGCATTTTTAGCTTCTTTTTTGGCGACTTTATACTTTGTCAAGTTTTCACCATTCCTACAAACATATAATGTTTTGTAGTTGACCCTCTTTGCCCTCACTTTGTCTTGCACTTCCTTTTTTCACCACCAAGACTCTTTTTTTTGGGGGGGGGGGGGGCATGAGTTTTTGATTTTCCAAGTACGTTCCCATGTGACACTAGGATTATCAACTAGTTCTAAAACCGTTGCCTTGCAAGCAACCTATTTTTCTTTCTTAAGTTCCACCACCGAATTTTTGGCAACACTTTTGTCTTTCTCTTAAAGTTACTATATTTAATTTGCACATCCAACACCACTAGCCTATGTTGCGCTGTCAAACTTTCTCCTGTTATGACTTTGCAATCCTTACAAATCTTTTTATCCATTTTGCGAGTCATAAAGTAGTTAATTTGTGACTTATTTTGTCCGCTCTTAAACGTAATTAAGTGTTCTTCCCTCTTCATGTATAACGTATTTGTCACAATTAGCTCATATGTTATGACAAAATCTAGAATGGTTATTCCTTCTTCATTTCTTTCTCCATACCCAAATCCTCCATGAACATCTGTATAATCCATATTTTTCTTCCCTACATGTCCATTTAAGTCTCCTCCAATGACAATTTTCTCGCTTTGTGGGATTTCTCTTACCAAATCATCTAAGTCTTCCAAAAATTGTACTTTAATAGCTTCACTTAATCCTACTTGTGGCGCACATAAGCATTAGTTACATTAATAATTTCCTTTCTTGCGATTAATTTAAGAGCTAATATTCCATCACCTTTTTTGCTTACCCCAACAACTCCATCCCTCCAAGTAATATCTATAATAATACCTACTCCACTGCTTGTTTTATTTTTTCTGTGTACCATAATTTAAAACCTGAATTATCTAGAAATTTAGCTTTCTCACCCACCCATTTAGTCTCTTGCAGACATAAAATATTTATTATTCTTCTAATCATTGTATCCACAACTTCCATCGCTTCACCCACCCATTTAGTCTCTTGCGGAAATTTAGCTTTCTCACCCACCCTAAACATAAAGAATTAGTTGCCTGTAAAATTTTAGAGTATTTGGCAAGTTAACTTCAGGGATAGAAAAAATATGGAACAATAGAAATAATTCCTAAAAGTGGTGTGTGGGCTCTTTTTTCACAAAATTATAGCAGATACATGAAATAGATATGCATTATGAAGGCTGATTAGGCTCTACTTGTCATGAAATAAAAGGATCTATATGAAATAGAAGAGTGAATTACATCTGAAATTAATATTACTCGGTCCATGTTGTTTTCCTAAAACAAAAACTGATCATCTAATGTCACTAAACAAGCTGTAGACATGGTCATAAATATAAAATCATCTTTCCATAGTTTTTTTCCTAATGTCACAAAAACTGATCATCTAGGAGGCGTTGAAATATTCTCATATTTCTATTCATAATAATCTTCATTTTCAACATATATTAAGTTCAAATTCATTAGTACAAGTAATTATAGTTTGCAAAGAAATGATAGTACAAAATGCTTCAAGAAAAATGAATATGATTACTACCATCCCTAATATGTTATACAAACATCACAACAAAACCTTACATTCTTATTCAAAATTTTACCCAACGGGTAAATAATGATTTCATAAAGCATGATTAAGAAAAAATAATAACACTTTTAGAAAAAAAAAACTAAGTATACCTCGACATGTGTCTCATCAATCTTCCTCTTTTGGTGGCGTGTCATCTTCAAGCTTGTTGCCTAGAAGATGGGTCATGTAAGTTCTTTTTTTCTTCCCCAGTAAATAGTCAGTAGCAGAAACCTTTTTAAAGCGCATGCAACCAATAGTATAAACACTAGAAATAGATTGGAAACAACCATCAAATAAACTAGCAACAGATAATTATGGCAACCAGGTCGGTTTTCTATTCAAACTCAGCAAACTCTTTAAATCAAGAGAAATACTTAGGTGCGTTCTCTCACCTAGTTCTAGGTGAGGGGGAAATACAGCCGTATGATCTTAGATCTGACGGTAGGGAAAATACTGACATTATTTATTATTCATAAATACAACAATATTTAGAGCTATCAATGGCTGAGATGCACTCCTCTCACCATGATCTGGTGCGAGATACTCACCTAAATTTTTTTCTTAAATCAAACACATTAACAGAAAAGCATCAAGAACTACAACATTCGTACTTACGAGCAACTTAAAATTTAATACATTCTCTCTAGTAACACATAAAGGCCTAATAAAGAAAACCACAAAAGCAACACTAAGATGAACCTTGTCTTCCATTTTCTCGTCGAGATATGTCTCCACAGTCTTAAGATCAAGCTGCTGAAGTTTAACCCATTCATCTAGCCTTCGATTAACTGTGATAAGATTAAAAAATCAGTCCGCAGTTGCAATAAATATTTTTCAAAATACCGGAGAACTACAAAATGACATTCTATCACCATAAAAGTACCCAAGTACAGATGAAATCATCACATTTCAAATATGTAACTGATCTTGATCAGTCTACTAGAAAATCTCTACCAAAAGGATGCATTCTCAAACAAAAAAGATGTAGCATTAGCATTCAGCTTAAACAAAAACAAATTAAAATATTTAAGGAAAACAAATGACCATTAAAAAGATATCTAGAGCAAATAAGTAATTAATATTTGAAGATAGAAGTTGATATTTAATCCCAATTAACAGTGGTTCCTTTACCTCCAAATAAGGTTAAAAGCAGTGATCAAAAACCTGTAAGGTTGCCCTAATAAGTAGTGATCGCGAATCTTGATCATGAGTTTGTGGTGCTTCATGTTCATGAAGCCAGCAGTTCTAGCTAATTGTCCACCCTTTCCAAACATGATTTCTATGTTATGTATGACCATGCCTAAGGGCATATCGGTTGAAATAGATTCCTCTTTTTAATTAATAAAAACCCCTTTGCAAAGTCTACAAATTTCTTCCAAAGCATATGACTTTCTAGACATATATGCCAACACTCTAATCTCTTAGGGTCTTTCCCTACCCGGGTTTACCTTCATTTTGATCTTGAGGGGGTTGTGAGGTGTTGTCAAGCACGGGAGATTTGCCAAGCATAATTCAATGCAATGTATATACTGATGTGCGACATCTGAATCCAAAAAAGTACACAATTTCATAACAATACTCTCCAACATGCCAACTCTACTGTGATGGGAATCACGGATCGTGGGGGGCTATTACGGGCTAACATGTAGCACGTTGTTATCTCCTAAGGTGGTGGTGGGGATTGAGATACGAGGGATCCGAGACCACCTGAAGGGGGGGCAAAGGGAGAAGAAGGGGAAGAGGGGTGGGAGGAGATTTGCCCAACCCTAACCCTAGAAGAGAACTATACAGAGGGGGAGAGAACTTTCATTAATTCTTGTCTGCTTTCATTCATGACCCCAAGGGTTAATAAATAATATTACACAATGACATATCACATATGCATAATTAAACCCAACATAAAGAGAAATGCTCACAATAATAACAAACACTAAATACTCAAATGACTTGTAACATAGACTCAATTAATAAAAACACATAACGTAGACTTTAAATGATTCAGATTAAGATACATAAAAATTCTTAACAAAAGATGCCTAACATAGACACATGACATTCCACCTATCCTTCAAATCAAGCTTGTCCCCAAGCTCGAACGAGGCTCGGGCGGTTTGATCATCTGGCTCCTTAATTTCTTGCCAGAACAACTTCTTGTAGCGCGTCGCTGTAACGGAGGCGGCTTCAAGAGGGAAGCTCTTGTGGTGATCCCCGATGTCAAGGGCGATGGGGAAGTTATTGGAGGATTGTTGCTTGCGTAGAGGCAAAATCAACGAATTCAGACTGCGGCGGCGGAGGGGTGCCCGAGGAATACAAACTACATGGATTTGGCGTGGAGGATCTCGCTAAATCTACGATAACCGGAATCAGCGCCGCCGAATGGGGGCGATCTCCGGAAGAGCTTTCCGCATTTTCTTTTCGCATTTGTCATGTTTTGATTGTTTTATTTCCCACATTTTCGTTTCACATTTCTATGCAAATCTGTATTTTGAAGACGTCTTGTTGGGCTGACCAACCAACAAGACCATGAATAAATAGGTTCGGGAATATTAGGTAACAGGGAAAATTAAGGCAACTTGTAAATTATTTGATTATCATGTATCACGTAATTATAGTATCTAATAATTAAAGCATGTTTGTCATTGGGGAAAGAAATGAAAGAGGCAATTTATCATTTGGAGACAGAATTAAAGAAAAATAATGTAGTTCAACTTAGTTGGGCTGAACCAAAACAGACTGGTAGTATGCCCGCGAAATTTGTATTCAACGATAGATATTTACTAAAGGACAATTCATATTCTGCAATGGCTTTTAACCTGTGTAGAAACATGTCGCTCTCTTGTCGAACATTTGTCAATGCAGAATCCAACTTAAATTAGAAAAAAACATTATATGCTTTTTGGCATGACCAATGCTTTTTTTTTTCTTTTACGCCTGATGTAAGTTTGATATTGATACTAAAGAATGACTCATTGCTTCACAGCTTGTTCACATAATCTCCAATTTAATGAGTTACAAAAAAGATGATGAAAAGGATGATATAAAAGCTTGTGCTTTGATACCTATACAATAAGGATATCCAAACAGTACACTCTGATACAAGATTGGAGGAGTTTGATATCAAAATTTGTCTTTATATCAAGGAGGAAGCCTTTGAAAGCCGGATTACGCACGCTAAAGCTCCGTTTGGTTTGGCTGATGCTGATGGAAAGTAGCTGATGGAAAGTAGCTGATAGGAAATGAAGTTTGAGAAAAGTGTTCTTTCTAAAAAACAGAGTTTTGTTAAAAAACTGTTTTGGTGAAATAAAGTTTGCAGAACTGATGGAGATGGAGTTTTGAAAAAGTTGTTTGAGAACAAAATGAAGTTTTGGGTGAATTTCATAATATGATAACCAACATAGAAATAATATAAAACAGGACAATAGTTAATGCGAAACATAAAAAATAATGTTTATGTCATGAAAAAGACATGTTTTTGCTTAAGCCAGTTACCCTCATGATTTCGATCTATGCTCTAGATTCATATAACTTACGCGCTATAGTCTCACGTAGCGCGATCATCTCGTTTACACAACTTGAAGTATCAAAGCATGTTTCTCGCCGCCCTTGTGAGCCTACCCCATCATCTCGACCCCCCTGCTCGCACTCACTGAAATCAATATTCACAAGCAAAGGGTGCCGACGAATGAAATTATGTAAATTCATCGTGACCAACACACAACTACACACAACTACAAACACACAAACACAAACATACACATACACACAACCTCAAACACACAACTACACACAACTACAAACACACAAACACACAACTACACACAAATGAATTTTTTAGTAAAAAGATCCTAAAGTTGACTTCAAGAAAAAATAAAAGACAGTCTCTGATACCAAATAGATGTCATCCTCACGTTGGAGAACTATTCAGCAAGGAGGCGTCGAAGGATGCAATCGAAAGGAAAAAAACATGGAAAATACCTTTGGAGCAAGGTGCCGTCGAGGTTGTAGTCAACGTAGAGAGGTGAGAGGTTGCAGCGTCGTCGAGCTTGTAGGCGCCGTCTATGTCGCCGTCGGAGTAGAGGGGTGAAGTTTTTCACTGCTTCTATCGGGGGAGATCGGGAGGAGCAAGTTGCGGCTGGACTGGAGGAGAGAGCCGCGTCTGGAAAATAGGGCATAATAGCGGTGATTAAGAAACAGAGGTTCGCGAAATGCCATCCCAAACACCGCTTATACGAAGATCTCCGTTTTCGCCCTGCCGCAACACTGCCCATAAGCCGAACCAAACGCCACCTAAGGCTCCAATAACAACTGGATCTTTTTAATTTTTTACAATACGCAGATCCCTATTTATACAAAAAGGGAGTTCTATAAAACTAACAATAAATGTATTTGAATGTCCATATGTGGATCATTAATTACTTGAAATAAAGAACTCATCAATTATCCACATGCACATAATCACATGTTTGAACTGAAGTTAATATAATAAACATTTATATGCATAATTATATTTCATATTTAAAACCCCAACGCATGCAACAACATTGGATAAATATATAAAAATGCATTACTATAAAATCATACATGAAGAAGAAAAGGAAGCCTCGATAAGAAATCCATGAGACTAAAGATATATACAACCACACCTATTCCTCAAACATTCAAATGAAGGAGGCTTTACATGAAAACTCTTAGGGACCGTTTGGATCACAGGAATTGGAATTGCAGAATTGGAATTCATCCAATTCCAATTCCTGCAGGTATTGAAATTGGTCTGAATTCCAATGCAGTCGTTCGGCTGCAAGATGATTTTCTAGAATTGGAATTGGTTTGAAATTGGTTTGGAATTGCAATTAATTTTGATTTTTTTTTTCTTCTTTTGCAATCTCCAACTCTTTCTCAATCAAATATTTGGGGAAAAGAAAATTTGCATTTATTTCTAGTAAATTTATCATTATCCTGAAAATTATTTGGCTAGAGATTATACTATTTCCTTAATTCTGTGTTTCGATTGAAAATGTATTATCTTCATGAAAGTAATTATATTATATTAATTACAAAATAAAGTTTGAATCTCATGTTCATCTCCTTTTTGGCAGCTGGAAGGCCTTAAGAAATTGTTCAGTGTCATCATTCTGATGGTAGAGCACTCTGGAGTGTTGTGTTAGGGTCGAACCTGCTAAAATTGTTCCTAAGGCTAGCCCTTTGATGATGCTGGACTAGCATGCAGTGATGATGAAGTCCCCAGTGATCCGCTCACGGCAGGCTCATAAGCCCAATAATCCCTTTGATCGACTACTTTGACTTTTCTGAGTGAAGACGAGATCGGGCGACGACGGCGAGATCGGACGACGACGACACTATCGGGAGACGACGGCGAGATCGGGCGACGACGGCGAGACCGAGCGATGACGGCGAGATAAGGCAACGTCGACGATATCTCCAAGAATTGGTCATAGTACAAAACTGAATTCCATGGAATTGGTCCAATTCCAAGGGAATTCCTTACATCCGAACACTGGAATTGGAATTCCGCAGCCCTAATTCCAATTCCCAATTCCAATTCCAGGGATCCGAATGGGCCCTTAGGGTCCGTTCAGTTGGACGGAAATGGGTCTTAGTAATTGTTTTGGGTATAAGTAATTCTTTTAAGGCGTTTAGATGGACGGAATTAGCCATGGGAATTGGAATTCCTCAAAACCCAGGTTTTCATTTTATTCTTTGCCCGATTCTTGTCTCTCCCAATAGATTTTTCGCGTTTTCGACTCCACGTGTAGGAACTCCCAGCAGTGTCACCCAACCCCTCATCGTCTCGCCGCTCCAACACCGCAAACGCCAGCGAGAGGCTATTTGAAGTCGGCAAGAGGATATTTGAAGTCGGCGAGAGAATTTTTTCGCTTTTTTTTTGCAGCCGGCGAGAGGATATTTGAAGCCCTAGATTCTCAGATTCAGTCGCCTGGTCTCCACTGGTAAAGAAGCCCCTGGTTCGTTTTTCTCCTTCTTTCTCGTTCTTCTTCTTCTTCTTCATCTCAGGTTCTTTTCCCCTGCCACACTTCATTCTGATTCGTCCTTGGTTCTCTGCCGATCCGATTTTGGCTCGTGTATGGATTGAAATGATTCTCAAATCCGACCTTGGTTCTTCTCTGCCAGATAGGTTATTTTGAAAAAAATTATTCAATATTGTCAGTATACTAAGCAGAAATTTGGAAATTTTTTATTCAATATTACCATGATTAAATTTTTTAAAAAAGTAATTTATAATACTTTTTTGTTTAAAGTTTTGTTTAGTGAAAAAAATACATTACAGACTTATCTGCCCAATTCCAATTCCATCATGCAGCTGAGCAACATAATTGACCAATTCCAATTCTTGTTGCTCAATTTCATTCTGTAGCCGAACAACAAAATTAGAATTCAGTCAAAACCAAGACCTACTGAATTCCAATTCCTCAATTCCAAAACGCGTGATCCCTTAAGTATGATAAATTGTCAGAAGAAGAAATCATTTAGTTCTTGAATCACAAAACTATCCAAATAGCGTTTATTAAGAAATATTTAACAAGTTTCCTTCGCAGCAAAATATCTCAAACATTCTATCCGCGTAGGAAGATAATGAGAAGAACGAAAATCCAAACCCTAACCCTAACTCTTAATGATAACGGATGAATGGCACTTACATTCTGTGTAGTGGACGTAGTACTCGTAGTCGTTGGGGCCGCCTGAAGGAAGCTTTCGGCGCTCAATGACCTTCACCGGGTGGAGGTTCTGGTCCCTCCATCGGCACATCACCCGCGTTCCCACCTCCAACGGAAAACCGCCCGACTTCACCTTCTTCGCCGCCGCCTCATCGTTTCCTCCCGACGCCGCAGACACTGGATCGACTTCCATAGCCGGCAATGACATCGCCCTGCCGTTGCATACAGGAGCGGCGGCGGCTCCACCGTTCTCCGGCATAATTCCCTCGATTGAGCCCATAGAACCGGCCCTGAGAAAAAAAACCCGATTAAGTTTCGGGATGGGAGACATTTCCTTTAGAAGTGACCGCCTCACATCGAACCCTACAATTGCCGAGTCAACTCCATCACCGCAGTTCATTATTTTGCAATAAATTTTTTTTTTTGGCATTTGTTATTGCACTGGATTTGTGTATTCATAGATTTTTATTATTCGCAGCTCTAAATGAATCTAGTTTACTTATTCACAGATAACTTTTGTTATTCATAGACCAATACAAAAAATATAAAATCGAAGTAACCAGCTCTAAAGAGGACAATCATCAGGTCCTTTATGATTTCTGATTTTGATTTTACATTTGTTTTAATCTTTCCCATCAGAATCTGAGACGTATAATTTCATATTTTTTTAATCATTAGGTCCATTAGTGCGCCGACCCCACTATGGTGGGATAAAAGCTTGAGAGTTGTTGTTGTTGTTGTTTGTAGGTCCTTTAGTGCCGCCGTCGTCGGGCTCGGCTTTGGATAGTCATCGGCATGGGGTCAGAAGGTCGCCGGAGAAGTTCCTTCGTTACAACCTCATATCTGCGAATATCTCTACGGATAGACATTTATGATCTGCGAATAACAACCTCATATCTATAGTGGGATAAAGAATCCATATAGCCATTAGTGAGATTATGACTAAAGATAGGGCACAATGGCGACAAGAGATTCATATAGCCGACCCCACTATAGTGGGATAAATCATTTCCATCACTTTGTCAAATTTATTCCTAGGGTTTCAACGCGTTATCGTCGTCCTTCCAATCATCCTCCAACATTTTCGGGCAAAAAAAAACATTTTAGCGGAAAAAAACACAATGATGACATTGACACAAACTAAAACTTTAGAAATGAATTTGAAATCGATGTGAAATCTCTGGGATGAAAATAATTTTTACACCGTTTTAATGTAATAGCTTTTAGACTCTGTTTGTTTAAGCTTTTTTTTTCATTGCAGTTTTGAAACATAAAAAATACATGATATTCTACCCCGTATAGGTTCTCCCTTTGGTGCCCGAATCCCCAAAACTGCTATTTTATGCCAGACTCGTATAGGTTCTCCCTTTGCAACTCCAGCCGCAGGGCGCTTCTAGAAATATTGTTCCGTGTCCTCTCCAACCGCCGCCACACTTACACACAAGCACTAAGACTTCGTTTGGCGCGGCGGCGGCGGTGAGCGCAGGGGTCACTAACCGTCGTTCGTGAATGCCCCACCTCAACTAAACATATTCTTGCATTTTATGCTCAAAACTAGTTTATTTTCTTGATAGCGGTCAAAACCTATCTTTAATGCCGTGGTCACGATCGTTCGTGAACGCCTGGCCTTACCTAAAAGAATTCATGCATTTTACGCTCAAAACTAGTTTATTTTCTTTATAGCGGTCATAACCTGTCTTGCCAAACATACATTCTATGATAATGACGTTTTTGACCAAACTCACAGGAGCAAATAAATCGCGCCAAACGAAGCCTAAGAAGCTAGACTAGTTCCATGCTTTAGAAGACCAAGTAAAACATGAGCTTCTAGCACTAATCAAAAAGAAAATAAAATTGTATGAACTCAAAGGTTACTACATAAATTACATAGATGATATAAACTACAGATATAAAACTATGGAGGGGTAAACGAAGAAGAAGAGCTAGACAACACGGACCCACGTCCCACCACACATCGGGCAGCCGTGGGCCCACCGGGAGATCCACCATGCTTCACGTTCGTTCACGGGAGAGGGGGCACCAGGCGGAGAAAACGCGCAAGTCTGACGCAAACATCTGATGCACTGCAGGTCATAACACAAACACATTTGCTCATTATTATTTATTAAAAGAAAAGGTAATAATTCAATTGAAAAATAAAATGAAATCAGAATTTGAAAAATGAGGAACATTAGGGCAGAACTTATGCTATTATGCAAAGGAACAGCATACATTCGGCTGCAGCAGATATTTGTTTCAGCTAAATTCGGCTGCGCATCACACACAATACTCGCCCCCTCAAAGTGTTTTTCGCTCTTTTACTTCTCTAAAATTTTCTTCTCTTTTCCCCCTTTCAAATCACATCCAGGCGCTGGCTTCGCCGTCGGTCGACTATTTAACAATACAGGGAAAAAATAACTACTGCTGGTGTGATATAGATGTACATTTAAAAGCTTGGGTGATGGATTTTTTAAGCAGGTCTAAGCTCATCCTACAGAAAGTGAATTTACAGTTCAGAAAAATTTCAACTTCAATTAAACAATGCTACTAATTTACAGTTCAAGTGAATTTACAGCTTGGGTGATTGAAAGTTAAAACTAGGTGAAAGTAAATAAGCAAAACTTAGAACTTTGATTAGGATGCGGGAGAAGACGACTAACCTTGTACCACACGCCCTCGAGACCCGTCTTCCACGTGGCGGTGACCACATCCCTTCGAGACCCCATTATACCAAGACAACTCCCGAGTCCTGCCGATGTTTTTAAGCCAAAAGCAGCATCTCTCTCCGACAACCTCCGTTTCTTCGGCCAGAGGCACCGGCTCCCGGAGAAGTCATTGCTGTAAATTGTACAGGGGTCTGAACCAGGAAACTTTGACTTGGCAGTGTAATCCAAGGGCCCAATATCTCCGGGGTCCGACCATGGCCCGCCAAACATGTTGCGCCTGTGCCACTCCTCTGCGGGAGGATGGAGCTCCAACTCACGAAGTAAGAGACCAGCTGCATCGGCGCCTCTCGGACGAGGCATATTCTGCTCACATCAAGCATTTCAAAAACTAGAAACTTATTAAAATTCAGGTGCACAAAAATTAGAGAGGATGCATGCGATGTACAAGATGAGAGTACATCACCACTGAACTTTTAGAACTCAAGTATCTAACCTAAAACCAATAGGTATGGAGATCGAGAGAGTCGTGATCTACATTATGTGCAAGAGACTACTAATTTTCCGTTGTGAGATTATTCTTAACATGTCCCCTCATGTTTAAGTTCTTATCTTTTTTCTTTTATTTTTTAAATTGTGATATTAAATGTGCCGTTAGGCCTAGCATGCTTTGATGCCATATTAGAACTCAAGCATTCAACCTAAAACCAATTAGTGGGACCATTCTAACACATGGATTACCCTTTTTTTTTAACATGGTGATGTGGGATGGAATGTTAGCCTAGAATGCTCAGATATGATGTTAGGACTCAAGCATACAACCTAAAACTAATAAGTTTGGAGGTGGAGAGCCCCATGATCTATATTAAGTGCACAAAGTTAGGTTAATTTTTTGAAGTGAAACCATTCTCAACATAAACAAATGAACCGAAAAAAATAATAAAACTTGGCACAAACCTGCATGTGAGGACTGAGAGATGCTTCTACCACCTCAGGCAGTACAGTATAATTCCCGTCGATGTAGTGCAATCGTATAATTATATTGCTCGATCCTACTTGTGAAGCGGGTAATGGGTGTTGCAAAGGAAACGTTCTTCTACAAAGATCTACCAGTATGAGAAAGAGTACCTTCACCTGAATGGAAAAGTAAATAAATTTGTAATGCTTATGCCAAAGAAAAAAAGAAAATCTTGTAAATATTCTCCGAACATAAGTTTAGAAGCTTCAATGGAGAATTTGATATACAAGGAAATGGGATACCGGAGATTGAGGGAAGATACAACTATCGTTTCCATCATAGTTATAGAGAAGGCAACTAAATGACAAACTCACTAGTAAAACATGTCATTAAGGAAAATCAGGATTGAACTTTTCAGAAAGTGGGATGACTGCTTAGTCTGCCTACATAAATATTCATTGCCTGTTACAAAGTTCTTAGTGAAACCTCCTGTCTAAGAAACTTTTGAACACTCATAGGGCATATCAAGATTTGAACTTTATGACCACTCTCCTTGCTCACCTCTTTATAGCATATGTTGTCTCACATAGTTTGCCTTTGACAACCTCCATTGCACTTTTTTTTTTCAAATTTTGCTCTAATAAATATCACCTTTAGGGCAGCCGGTGCACAAAGCATCCCCGCGTAGCGAGGGTCCAGGGAAGGGTCCCACCACAAGGGTGAAATGCAGACAAACCTTACCATGCATTTTTGCAAGAGGCTGCTTCCAGGACTTGAATCCGTCACACGACAACACCTCAACCGGTACGCCAAGGCAATATTTCTAAAAAAATTGTGAACAATACTTAGGTTGTTTCTAAATCGGTTTTACTTCTTCAAACGAATGGCAATATTTCTATCTATGCATGTGCCTATTTATAAATGCATAGATCATAGAGTTATCACCAATTTCTGACATGAAAAAAATTCTACTCTAGTGGTGTTGTATACTTATAATAGTTCTTAAGGTAGTGCACGCGAGAGATTCATGAATAAACATAATAGGGCAGTGAGCACCTAATGCTAGCAGCCTCGTAGGTAAGCTATCTTATGACAAATGTGTGTTGCTTTTAATTTTGCAGCTGACAGAACGGGGAATTGCGACATCATGATGGAATGTAGATCTATGAAAATGGGAAGAAAAAAAAGGCGAGGACTCGATCTTGTTACAGAATCAAATGATCTAGATAAAGGTAGATCCCAGGAACTAGTGGATACAACAGTTTTGAAGCATTCATCTACATCTAAAGCTTCATCAAGTAAAAAAAGATGAAAATAACCAATTAATTACCTCTTCTGATGTATATCCCTGACCAGCATTTCCAGAACCTAGTCTTATAGATTTTCCGGGATGACCTTCTTCAAGGCCTTTCGCTCCAACAAACAACTGTCCTGAGCGAGCCTGTCCATCTTCTAATTTGGCAGCAGTATTAACAGTGGGTTTTGCCACTGTGTGTCTTCGACGAAAAATGAGGCAAAAAAGGAGCAATTGACATAATCTATGAAGAAAATGGCAATCCCCAATAAGCCTGACAGCAGGTGTACCCGGAAAAGTCCCTGTGTTTATACTAATCGGCATGAAGGAAGATGGGCCACTGATTGGATTAGGTGTGGTTGTTGAGGATCCTCCATCAGCAGTGTTGCTGATCTTCGCAATGGCACCTTGCATCCATGCTTGCATTTGAGAGCTTCCACTATTCGTAGTAGCTCCATTTTGACTGCCTGTTTACAGAAGCAGCGGTATCAGAGATTTAATGCAAGAAATACCAAGAAACTGGAGGGATATGATTCAGTAAACATAGAAGCTGAAAAGAACGGACTTTTCCCTGACGGTTGGGTACCTATACTAGGTATATTTTTGGTACGGTACGCACCCAGTACTAGGCGAATACTCTCAGGCTCAGCGGGTCACTCTATATATCGTGATAGGAGTTTGCCTTTTTACAATAAACAAAAGCTCCGGGTCATTTAGGAAAAAGAAGACTATGATCCTACAATAAACACAATTAGCGATATTGCTTGTCTTGCGCCTGAGCTCAAATAGAATGCAGTCTACTAAAAAGTTGGCTCCGTGTCTTTTAGAAAAGAGAAGATTTTTTAAAATAAATAAAAGTTGGCTCCGGGTCTTTTAGATAAGAGAAGACTATATGACCCTCCAATAAACACAATTAGTGGTATTTGTTTTCTTTGTGCCAGACCTCAAATGGGATGCACTCTACTATAATTATAGTAAATCATTTTGCATCTAGATACTCACATTCAAATAGAGTCTTCAAGCCAATTAACCAAAAATTTGATTAGGCCCATCAAGTCCAGAACCTTTATTTCAACCTAAATATAAACTTCAAAATAATATGCATCAGTGTTTGGGCAATCAGCATCAATTACCATCTTTAAGGTTTGAAAAGAGGGTTTAGGACAGGATGCACCTACTAGTAAGTTATTATAAACAGCAATTAGCAGCTTGAAAATTCTACCTTGTATATCATAACTTACACAGCTACTCACCAAGCTTACAATGTTAAGCTTAAAAATGTTAAGATTCCATCTCTATGGAATATTATAAAACAGTTGAAATCGGGGGATAAAAAAAGCAGTTCTGAAATTTATGGATAAAAGTGTTCCGAATAGTCCTACATCGGGGGGGGGGGGGGGGGGGGTAACATAGGATTATGCACTTAATAGATCCCGTCCTACATCGGGGGTAACATAGTATTATGCACTTAATACTAGATCCCGGATCTCTCCACCTCCAACCAATTGGTTTTAGGTTGAGTGCTTGGATTCTAATAAGAACTAGGAGTATTTCAAATGCCATCTTGCAAACTACTAAATTTTGGTTTATCCATTATATGATGTTGCAATAAAACACATAAGAACAACAAATAAATATTATTTTTTAAAATATCAAGTAAATTTTCATGACTAGATCTAATGCACTAGATTTTCTCTTCCAGTTATGGAGAAATATAGCTTATAGTGTGTAACACCGCATGTAATATCCACTTTAGAAGCCTAGGAAATCTATCATACCCATAATCAGCTTATTTGCTTAAACTGTATTCATTGTTCACCACTCCATAATAATGTTCCATTTTAAAGAAACAAACTCTCCATAATCATAATAAGCTCCATAAGGACTGACCCTGACTAGTGGCAGGTGATGACGAAGAGAGAGGTGGACTTGCCACAATATTGCGAGTACTTCCTGTGCCAGAAGATGCCCCAACAGCATGACTTGCTAAAGTTCGACAAAAACTTGCATAGCGACGAAGACGTGTAATGAAATGTGAGGCAAGATCTAGAACAGCATCAACGTAAGCCTGTAGAAACATCAATATTAGAACCATTTATACACTAAGATTTTACTACCAGTTCACACCAATATTAGGTACATCCTAAGTAACATAATGGTTGAACAATCTCTAATAGTTTGATAGTAAAGTAAAATCAAATAATAGATCAATTAATTCTCTTTATCACAAACAGACAAAAATATACATGTCCCCAACAAATAAAACTTCTAGAATGCTGAATGCTCTATGCATTTGGAGTTGCAAAGAAACACAATCCAAGAATAGTTGCAAATTAGTAAACCAAAGAACCAGAAGATTAACTATTTGAGTGCTTAACTGCTTCAATGTGCTTCACATATCATTTCCAGCGCGAATCGAAAAATTTTCTCTAACCTCTAAAAAGAGGTTAAAAGCAATATTACTGAACCAAAGCCAAAGAGAGAGAGAGAGGTATGCCCTTCTTATTTTAAATAAATTTATATGCCAAGAAATGTGTGAGTGCTGTACAGAAAGACATCATCTGTACTAATATTAGTTCAAATGAGTAACTCACTTAAGGGATGATTAATCTGTCACATTTTATTGATCTTTCATATCATAGTTATTGTACAAGGAAAAATAACATGAAAGATTATGAAAAAATGATGGGTCAACATAGTAATGATATTTCTATTAAAAAGAAATTTGATGTCAATTTTTAATATGATACAAATTACTTTAGTCTTCCGCATTCCAGAGATTTAGTTATCCATTATCTCAGTAATTCTTAATCTACATTATGAATGAAAAATAATTTGGGAGTGTGAGCCAAAAAAAGACTGAACGACTAAAAGTCTAGTCTTATTGTAACATTCAAAATTTACCCATCTTCTCATTGTACTTTGAGTGTCCGATTGGGATTAATTTCGGAGCGTTGCCTCCCATCGAGGTAATTAAGCACACTCATCTACAAATTTTGCGTCAGTTTATTTATGAAAATATTACGATTAGTGGGAAGTTTGTCGATATTAGTTTGACGCGATTTAGGAATTCGCGTAAGCATTTCACATTTAAGCTAAAGTGGATTTTAGTAAGAAATGACAATTTCGAAATCCACATTAAGTTATACGCACGGGAGGGAACGCGCATCCAATTTATCACGATGCTGCTGATGAACATGAAAGATGCAGACACACCCAAAAACACGCGGAGGTAGATGAGAGGTGTGGACAATGCACTTAGTAGACAGACGGGATAGGGGCGAGGCAAACTGGAAGGTGTTGGAGGGTAAGATTGATGAGGTAAGCAGCGGTGATAATCACGTCACCCCAATAGGATTTGGGAAGATTCATGGTGAGAAGAAGGCATTTGGTAACCGCAAGGAGATGTTGGTTCTTACGTTCAGCAACCCCATTTTGAGTAGAGGTGTTGACACAGGTTGTCTAATGAATAATCTCATGGTCACTAAGGTAAGTGCCAAAAACACCATGATTATCGTACTCGCCCCTATTGTCACTAAGGAGCACGCGAATGGTGCTACCAAATTTAGTAGTCACCATGGTGTGAAAAATACGAAAGCAATCAAAGATCTCACCTTTTTGTTTTAATAAATATACCTAAGTAGAACGAGAGAAACAATCAATAAAAGCCACAAACCAGCGGTAACCAGAGAGAGAAACAGAGGACGGTCCCCAAATATCATTATGAATAACATCAAAAGGAGCCATAATAGAAGAAAAATGATTCGGACTATGTCGCACATGTTTAGAGAGTTAAAATTCATTACAGATTAAACTGTGCAGAGAGCTTGAAAACATAGGAAATAACTTGAGAAGATAGCTAGCGGAGGGATGTCCAAGACGTTGATTCCATCGACGCACATCTGTAAGTGAAGGACGAGGAGGACTGGAGAAAGCTGGAGGGGCACTGGACAAGTCAGACGAAAAAAAATGAGTTGAATGATTATTTCAGGGAAACACCCTCTATTTATATATGAAGGGTGAAAACCCCCAAAAAAAGAATGGGTTTTTTATAATGGGCCCTTTTACAATATGCCACAAATATGTTACCCTAAATAATGATTTAATTCAACTCATAGTGTGTCTGCAGCAAGGGAAAAAAAGAGGGAAGCCTTGCAATATGCAATTCTCCCAGTGTAGGATTGAATGTAATAGTTCTCTTGTTTTAGAAGCATGCTATATATGTATATATGATGCATGGATGAGCCAATGTGAAGATCCCTTATGTAAATGTACATGTCTATATTATGAGAAGTATCAGTATATGGCAATATATTATATGTAGTAAAGGCAGTTTGTATGAGCATCTTGTTAAGTACTCTTTTGTACTCTGTGGATGTTTAGGCATACTCTTAAATATTATGTTTCCGCTTTAAGCTGCGGTTAAGCATTTATGCAAGTGAAAATTTTATCTCGTTTTTCTCTCTACGAAAGAATGTCAAAAAGTAAATTGTAATGACTAGCTAGGGTCGTTACTAATTTACTATAGATACAACCTCTAAAAAGTTGCTTTTTCCTCATTGTTATAGGTAATGACTAGCCAGGAAAGATAGAAATAACGGGAGAACAAGAAGAAAACTATGTAAATGAGATGCAATAATAAAATAAGCCATAGAGGTTGAAGGTGCATATATAGGAAAGGAAAGGGGTGTGACTATGCAGTAATCACTACATTGATTGACATTCAATGTAAATAACCTTTATTCTAGAGGCGTGTAATGTGCCGAATCAGAGGGAGTGGCTGGATGATGACCAGAGACGAGGGTGATGACAGAGAATACAACGGAGCAGGAACATCGACTGCCTAAGCGGGGCTTGCTCAAGGGAGAGAGAGCCTCCCAGATTTTTTTAGGATTTAGGAATTAGATTTTCTTTCATTGATGCTCATTCAAGACCCCAACGGTCCCTTAAATAGAAGTTACAATGACGTAAACGTAATTAAAGACATCATAATAAAACCTAATGAACATAAGACACAGACTCGACATAAGATACATAAAGACGGTAATAACTAAAGATGCATCATCGTCACTGGGCCCAAGACCCATAACATCTCTCTCAGACTCCAAATCGAGCTTGCCCTCAAGCTCGAAAGAGGCTTGCACAGCTTGATCGTCTGGCTCTTTGATTTCCCTCCAGAACAACTCTCGGTATCGTGTTAATGTAGCGGAGGCTGCATCGAGCGACAGGACGTCAACGCGCTCCCTGATGGCATAAAGGATGGTGAGGAGCGGGCGGAACGAGGGTGCCCGACAGCTGAGGGCAGTCGAAGGTGACGATAGTGCGGGCGGAAAAAGAGCTGCGGAGATCAGAATTGGCGGCGCCAACTTGGGGACGGTCGGCAGAAGAAATAGATCCGGAGGGGACAACACAGCATGAGGCCCTGGAAGAGGCGGCGATGTGGTCTGCGGGGTCGGCAGAGCAGGGGCCGATTGAACTGCTAGGGGTGGTGAGGCTCGCGGAGGAAACTATGATTCAAGGACTACTGGCGGCGATGGTGGTGCGACACGAACAGTGGAGAGTGGCGGAGCTTCTGCGGTCAGTGGTGGGGATTGCGACTGCGCTAGAGTAATCGACGGTGGGGAGACTGGAGGTCCGTGAAAAATGTCGAACAGGTGTTGCAGACTGTCCTTGCCAGAATAAAGAGTTAAATTCATCCCACATGGCTTTGGACATCTCATGATACATGGGCACACGACATGGTTCACTGCCCACAAAATTCAGAATCCACGATTGGAAGCGCCCATCATCACATAACCATTGCTCGGTGGGCTCAGCAGGTGTTGCCCGAGAGAGATGATGAAGAAGCCCTTTGGTCTGGAGAACACGGCGCACCGAGTGCACCCACTCGACAAAATTATTCTTGCCACTAAGGGAGATAATGGTAATCTGGAGCTCATCCCGCATTTCATGGATAGTAGCCGGCTCAAGGGCCGAAAGGGAAGAGGAAGGAGCAAGTGTGCCCATTGCAGGAGAAAAAGGCGCAAGAGCTAGGAAAGGTACAGGAATGAGTGGTTGCTAAGAGGGAAACCACACGAGCAGGGGCTATGATGGGTAGGTGCGGTGTCGGGCAAGAGACCGCAAGAGCAGACGCCATGGGTTGTATGGGCGGTTGCAAAGATGAAACCGCAAGAACCAAAGACAGGCTTGGAAGTGGTGGTTGCAGGAAGGAGACCGCAAGAGCAGGAGACAAGGCAGGATGGGGGAGGGGTGGTCCAGGAAAAGTAATCACAGGAAGGCAACCTCAAGAAGAGATGGACGGTTGCAGGATAGGCAACCGCAAGCCCAAGAGGGAGAGAGTTGGGGCGATTACAATGATGGAAACCGCGGAAGCCTATGGAAAGGCTGGGCGGTTATAGTGATGTAACCACGAACTGAGATGTTGCATCGCAGATTAAAGGCGAGGCTGTGTGGTCTCGTAAGGAGAGGACACATGGAGAGCGATGGTGGATCCCAGCAGGCGACACAGGTGGAAGTTTATAAAAGGAGTCCAAGCAAAAGGGCACATGAGGCATGTGAGAGTTGGAGCAGCAGGCACAGAAGGGTGGGCAGTTACAGTGGGCAGTCTGCCCTAGCAAGGTGGGGCGGTTACAACAATGGTGTCTTCCTGGAGAAAGAGGCGTGAGAGAAAGAGATCAATCGCGGAAAATCCGGTCTGTAGGATCGAGTAGCTCTGAGACCATGTAGAAATACACGGAAGTAGAGAGAGGAAATCAATATTTTATTAACTCCTCATAAAGAGCATCTATAATTACAAGTATTTGTACATATATATAGGAAGGAGTGAAGTCTAAACTCCATTCTAAGATGTGAGACTAATCTCTAAGGATGAAATTGGCTCTAAATGGGCCATTGTATGAGTCTTTGTACAAGTTATCTTAACAGATCGCATTGTTACTAAAGCAAACTTAACAAATTTTCACTTTCAATTCTCTATCCATTGTATCTGTTGGAGTTTATGAGTCGTTTATTATTATGTCGGTCTTTAATAGTAGTGGGGTTTAGTCCCACATCATAGTTTTAGGTTTGTGAGTCCATGTATGCCCTTTAAATACCCCCTTTGTGGGATGAATAAAGTACTCTTCTATTTTCTCTATTCTTCTTTCCAACATGGTATCAGAGCGGGAAACAAATTTGAAAAAAAAATCGCCCTAAATTGTTGGTGACCTAAAGTTCTCAGATTTTTTCTCCTCAGTTTTCCGCATCTTGTTTCGATCCCGGCCGACTGTGCTGCTAAGGGATTCCGCTGGGTAGCCTCACTCCTGCTCCCGTCGACGGAATCGACACTTGATTCCAACGACGGAAGCGGCGTCTGTTTTTGTCCTCGAGCGCGCCTGCCTCTCGTCTCCTCCGATTCCGTCGTCGCCTGGGTCGCTGGAAGCTTCTCCCGACGAGCCTCCTCCTCCAACATGCGCTCGATCCAGTCGCCAGGGGAGCGACGCTTGGTCTCCTCTTTGCCTGCGCCTGTTTGGGCTCCCGTTTGCGTCATCGACGAGGTTCCCGTCGACGATTCCAATGGATCTTCTTCTCCATCGTCTTCGATTCCTGCAGCCACCCCTTCCAGGGTCTCCTCATCGCCTTGACGCGTTCCTCGTCGTTCTCCTGAGCCGATCTCGACGCGTTTCCTCTGCCAGTGACTTCGACGATGCTTCCGATACTTGTTGTTGCTGCCTCCATGACTCCCTTTGTGCTATGCTTCGACATTGGCTTCTGGCTGTTGTTATTGATCCCGCCGATGTCCCGCTGCTGCTCCGGCTGTTGTCTGCGGTTCGTGTCGTCTCCTGCAACTTCTCCTAGTGTATTTCGACGCTTGCAGCCACTGCTTCACGGATTTCTAGTAGTCTTCGATGCTGTCACCCCTTCCAGGGTGCTGATTTCTTGCCAACGATGATGGTTCATGGTAGTTCGTTTTTTTATGAGTTCGCGTATTGTTTTGTGTCCTATGTTTGTTTATGTCTTGTTATGCCTTCTTTCACGCGTGTTCCACGTGAGGGAGAGTGTTGGGATGAAAGCGACTCGGATGATCTTTCTCGACTTTTCGTCTTCGTTCAACATGACCTCCAGGCTTATGTCATATGTGTCTCCCCATATTTTCTTTCAATTGGTCATGTGTTGGGGACGCGATTGATGTTGGTGCTCTAAATCTCACCGGGTTGTGTCGCGTGGGATCGTGTCGTGTGGGACTGTGACGTGTGGGACCGCCCTTTATGCGGATTATCCCCGACAGAGTATCCCCAGTTGCCTGCTTGATGATGTGCTCCACATCTTTTGTTCACTCTCGCATGTTGTGTGTAGGTGATGTTGGTTGACCGGTTTCCAGCAAGTCCATATCGTGTGTGGGTCCTGCGTCGTGTGTGGGTCAGCGTCGTGTGTGGCTATGTCCCCGACTTGATTCCCTGGTTTGGAATTTCCCCCAGTGGCTCATCTGTTATTTTGTCCCGCATTGCCTACATGCATTGCCGTTTGTTGATGTGTCCAAGCTGAAGGTTCCCCCCTCAGCTTGAGGGAGAGTGTTGGAGTTTATGAGTCGTTTATTATTATGTCGGTCTTTAATAGTAGTGGGGTTTAGTCCCACATCATAGTTTTAGGTTTGTGAGTCCATGTATGCCCTTTAAATACCCCCTTTGTGGGATGAATAAAGTACTCTTCTATTTTCTTTATTCTTCTTTCCAACAGTATCAACCTCATTCCTTTGGTTATCTTTCCAAAATACAACTTAAGTTTTGGTGTCCTCGTATTTTTTCCCTTCCTAGTTAGTTTCTTGCAAAAACATTTTTTTTCTTCAAATTATTGTTTCCAGTGATTCTCTTGCCTTCTCGAATTATTATTTCTAGTTATTCTCTTCCCTTCTCAAATTGCTGTTTCTAGTTATTCTCTTCCCTTCTCAAATTACTGTTTCCAGTGATTCTTTTGCCTTCTACTCGTCAAACATTCCCATTGAGAAAGATCGCCTTAATACATTTTATTAATTAATACGTATAAGCATTCTTTTGTGATAGGGCAGCATACTTCATGGTAACTAAACCCAAAAACGTATCATCAAATCCATAGAAATATATTTGAAATAAAAAGTTAAAACAGATGAAAAGTTGATAGAAGATTATGCAATAAATAATAAATCATAGGATTTATAAACCTTTCATGAGACTAAAAGGTGTATTATAGAAAGCGATAATGCACCTGGATGCTGGGTACCAAAGCTTGGTCAACAACCATTCTGTCGTTCTCAATGCTTGCTAATGTCTCACCAGAAGCATTCCAAGGATCTTGTAACAATGTGGCAGGATTAATAAGGGCAGATTCAATTCCTTTGCCCAACATATCTAGCAACAATCTTGCCTGCATATCTAGAACAAGTGCCCTGACATCTTGTGCATTTGTACCCTCCAAAAGCCTGCACTTTATCCTGTCCAGGCTCTGCAAGGAGCGAAAGAGATTAATAAGTCCTAAATTAGATGTTCGGTTAATACAGATCAAGAAAAGTTTTTGTTAAGTAATTCTATCCATATTCTGCTAAGCTCCAAAATTACAAAATAAGCAAGCCACTAGAAAAATGTTTGAATCATAAAGATCATCATAGTTATCATCAAGAGCCTTATCCTAATTATTGGGATTGACTTTAGGAATACCAACCCCACTAGTTCAAGCCGAGTACTACCTGAGGCGTTAAATATGAACTACAAATAATCTTGAACGACTTGTATTCATGTCATCTTGGCAATTTATACTTTCATTTTATATGTACAAATCACCTAAGCCTATTTTCTATTATTTTATTTTGAACATTAATCACTCTCATTTTTCCTCTAATATAATAATTTGTTAATTTATATTTTTTTAGTTTTGAAACACATCCATCTTAGTATTCTCACTTATGTCAAACTCTAACATATAAATCAACAACCTATTCACTGGAGAACATCACTCAAATCAACACAAAATTGTCGGTTTAATAGCAATTTATAAAATTTACTTTTATGTCTCCATGATATTGTTACGCCTCCTAACGCCATCTGGTTCCGAGGATATCAATACTCGTGAAGGCCAAAGGAGACGGCGGAAGGAGATCGGGCTGAACCATCCGGTTCAGCCCGCCAACACTAATTAAGAAGAAGTGGGGCTGAACCACACTGGTTCAACCCCTGGGGGGGGGGGGGGGCGGCCCCTTGGGTCCATCCTCTCTTGCAAGTTCATATCAATTGGTATAAGAGCACCGTTCTTGCGACCAAGGTAACACGCACCGAAGCAGAGACCGCGCGGCTAGCATCCCTAGAAGAGAATTATGTGGGCTTGGCGGACACGGTGGCGGCAATCGAAGAACAAGTGAAAACGTCCAAAAAAAATCTGGAGGAACGCTTGGATGCTCGTATGGAGGAGATCAAAGCCCTCCTCGTGCAAAATATGAAAGGGAAAGCCATTGTCGCTGACGGATCGGAGGCCGAAGCATCCTATCAACCGCCCGGGCCGGAATGGCCGATAATTTGCGACAGATGCACGGCCGGACTCCGCCTGCGCAGGGAAACGTCGGATCGGGGCCTTCGACGGGCACAGGAGGCGATTCCACCCCGTCCAGGGTCGTCGACCTTCAGGCCCGTTCGACGGATGGGCTTCCGGCGTATTACGCCGAGTCTGGGGCTCTTCCGGGAGGCCGCATGGAAGGCGGCAGCAGCCGGCCGGGAACCTGAAGGTCGGCAGACACGACGGCAGGGCTGGCGGGTCTCGGACCCTACCAACCGGCCTGGAATGGAGCCGGACAGAAACCGGGGCACAGTTGGCTGTCGTCGGGTCAAGGCACATGACTTCTTCGACCTACTGGAGCGCAGGGCGAGTCGATTGGAGGCATGACCGGAATTTTTCCGCCCCCACCAGCTTTGGCTCCACCTACAGGGTACGGCAACCCGTGCCAAGAAAGGCCGCCCATGGCCAATCCATGGGGCGGCGGACAGCAATTGGGCAACGGACCGGAACGAGGACGACTTCCTCAAATGGGACAAGCGGGGGGGGGGGGGGGGTACGTAGCAGCCCCACCAGGGCCACCCAACCATATTGGAGAGCAACGATGGCCAGAACCAGGAGGGAACGGGATGGCCAACCAACGGGCATACTGCATGAACTTTCCGAAGTTCAAGGGCGGTGATGCTCTGGAATGGGTACAAAAGGTGGAGTTATTTTTCAACTATCAGGAGATCCCCGAGAATCAGTGGGTGCAATTGGCGGCCTTCCATCTGGAAGACGACGCCTACCAGTGGACCAAGTGGTTCCTAAGGGGTCGTACCTACGCCTCTTGGGTGGAGCTCGTCGAGGCATTTTCCGCACGTTTTTGCCCTTTGGAAAATGAAGATGTCGAAGGTACTCTGCAAAAGCTGCGACAGCATGGGACGGTGATGGAGTACCGGACCGAGTTCGAGAGATTGGCAAATCGGGTCACCTGGGAGGAGAAAACTATGCTGAGCTGCTTCATCTCCGGTTTGAAGGATCATTTGTGGGATGAGGTCCATGCTTATATGCCCCGAAGTCTGAGCCATGCCATCAACCTGGCAAGGATACAGGAGGAGCGCTTCAACAGGCAGCGGAACCGACCCACGGGGAGGGCGCCAGCGGCGCCGGTGACGGCCCGGAGGGATTCCCCGCCGACCACTCGCCCTACGGTGACCAACTGACTTGGCCAGAGCTGCAGGCCAGGAAGGATAAGGGCTTATGCTTCAACTGTGATGAGAAGTACACCCGCGGGCATACTTGCCAGAAGGTTCAGGTGTTCATGCTGAGGGAGGAGAGAGAGGAAGATCCTACAACCGCCGTTGAAGAGGAAGAGATGGATCTCGCTGAGTTTGGAGTATCCGTCCACGCCATGGAGGGGTGCAACGCACCTTTGACGCTACGCATAGTCGGGAGGGTCGGCACAGAGCGGGTAACCATACTGATTGATAGTGGGAGCACCCACAACTTCATCAACCCCGCGGTGGCCTTACGGACGGGACATACGGTTGATAGGGAGGCTGCCTTCCAGGTCATGGTGGCAGATGGTAGCAAACTGAAGTGCGAAGGGGTGGAGCTACGGATGCAGGGGTACGTCTACTCACCGACGTTTACCTTCTGCCAATTCGGGGCTCCGACATGATTCTGGGAGTGCAGTGGCTGCGTCAGTTGCGGCGAGTCACCACCGATTGGGACAGGCTGACCTTGTAATTCACACAACAGGGGAAGGACCATTGTCTGCACGGCCTACAGTCATCTCCTGTTAAGGGGATTTCACTTCGGAGCTTACAGCGGTTGGAGGAACAGGGCAATCCGGTGGCGATGATCGTAGGAATAAAGGCGCCTTCAGCGGCCGCCCCGGAGGTCCCAAATCAGAAGCGGACACCATTGGCCCAATACGAAGACGTGTTTCAGGAGCCCCGGGGCCTTCCTCCGCCAAGATTCAGAGATCACGGGATCCAGTTGAAGGAGGGCGCTCCTCCCACAAACGTCAGGCCATACCGCTACCCCTATATACAGAAGGCAGAGATTGAACGGAGTGTCCGGGAGATGATGGCTACAGGAATCATACGATCGAGCACTAGTTCTTTTTCTTCGCCTATTATTCTGGTGAAAAAGAAGGACGCCTCGTGGTGATTCTGTGTTGATTATCGTAGCCTGAACGACTCCACCATCAAGGATAAGCTGCACGGGGCATGCCTTTTCACCAAGCTGGACCTGCGTTCCGGCTACCATCAGATCAGAATGAAGGAGGACATACACAAAACAACTTTTCGGACACATGACGGGCACTATGAGTTTCTAGTGATGTCCTTTGGGTTATCCAATGCTCCGTCTACGTTCCAAGCGGTGATGAATGAGATTTTTCGGCCACTCCTACGCCGTTTGGTGCTGATCTTCTTCGATGACATTTTGATCTATAGCCGCAGCTGGATGGAGCATCGGGAGCACGTGACACAAGTCCTCACTATCCTCCGCCAGCACCAGCTCTACACCAAGATGTCCAAATGTTCTTTCGAGCAGACGGAAGTGGAGTATTTGGGCCACTTAGTTTCGGCCCAGGGAGTACGCGCCGCCCCCAGCAAAATAGAGAGTATAATTACATGATTTGTGAAGGATTATGACAAGTTGGCGCATCCCCTAACACAGCTTCTGCAGAAGGAGGACTTTTGATGGAATGAGGAAGCCGAGGCGGCATTTCGGGCTCTCAAGCAGGCTATGACGACTACACCGGTCCTCGCCCTCCCAGATTTCAGTAAGGAGTTCGTTTTGGAGACGGATGCCTCCGGGGTCGGTATCGGTGTGGTCCTGATGCAGGAAGGGCGACCGCTGGCCTACTTTAGCAAGGCTTTAGCCCCGCGCACTTTGGGTTTATCTACGTATGAGAAGGAGATGCTGGGGATACTGCATGTCATGACCTTATGACGGCCATACTTATTAGGACACCACTTCAAGGTCCGAACTGATCATCAAAATCTGAAGCACTTCTTGGAACAACGGCTAGCCTCACATCTCCAACAGAAGTGGCTGACGAAACTATTGGGCTACGATTACGAGATCGTGTACAAGCAGGGCAAGGAAAATGTGGCCGATGACGCTCTATCGCGCTTGCCAGAGAGCCCCTCTATGTAATTTCCGGACCCTTAATTGAGTCATTGGATGATATTCAGCAGGAGATCACATCGGACCCGGAGATACACCCCATTAGAGAGGCACTTCTACAGGGCCGACCGGCCCAGCCAGGCTACCACCTGCACGGCGGACATCTTTACTACCAGGGGCGGGTTGCATTCCCTCCACCTCTGTGTGGAAGGAAGTAATGCTCCACGAGTTCCATTCTTCGCCGCGGGGGGCCATGCAGGCGTGCTCTGCACCCTTCAGCAGCTACGGGCCAATGTGTTTTGGAAGGGGCTACGACGAGATGTACAGCAGTTCGTACAGCAGTGTGAGGTCTGTCAGCGGCAGAAATATGAGACGACCTCCCCAGCAGGCCTACTTACACCGTTGGAGATTCCGCAACACATTTGGGAGACTATCTCCATGGATTTCATTGATGGGTTGCCTAAGTCACAGGGCAAATCAGTGATTCTGGTTGTGGTGGACAAGTTGTCTAAATATGGGCATTTCATTGCCCTGAGCCACCCGTACTCGGGGGAAACAGAGGCCGATCTCTTTGCTCGGGAGGTGGTTCGCTTACACGGCATCCCTCGGTCGATCATCTCGGATCGCGACCCGATTTTCATCAGCAGCTTCTAGAGGGAATTATTCCGCTAACAGAGCACCCGTCTACGCATGAGTACGGCGAATCATCCCCAGACAGATGACCAGACAGAGGTGCTCAATCGGGGTGTGGAGACTTATCTGCGTTGTTTCGTTATGGACGAGCCACATTCTTGGACTCGTTGGTTACATTGGGCCGAATATTGCTACAATACGTCCTATCACACGACCAGCAAACTCACTCCTTTTGAGGTCGTCTACGGGCAACCCCCTCCTTCTCTTGGTACCTACGCGGAGGGGAGCACAACCCTCCCTGCAGTGGATCGCACATTACGGGACCGAGACCAGACCAATCTCCGTGCAGCGCAAGATAGGGTGAAGGTCCAAGCCGACAAACACCGGACCGAGAGGGAGTTTTTGGTGGGTGATGAGGTTTTTCTTCGCCTGCAGCCGTACCGCCAACTATCAGTCTCAAGTCAGGCGAATCAGAAGCTGGCTCCGCGATACAATGGACCGTTCTGCATCACTCATCGGGTCGGACCCGTCGCCTACACCCTCGCTCTACCGGAGGGCTCACGCATCCACCCGACCTTTCATGTGTCCCTGCTCAAGAAGAAACTGGGCGAGACTGTCCAAGTTAGTCCCCTGTTACCCGAAGCCACGACTGCCGGAGAGTTACGCCCCATTCCCGAGGAAATATTATTGTCCAAGTGGAAGAAGCGCGGTCCCGAGTATCGTCCTGAAGTTCTTGTCAAATGAAAGAATCTGTCGGCTGCGCACAACACCTGGGTCGACCTCCTTGAGTTCCGCGAGCTCTTTCCGGACTTCCATCTTGAGGATAAGATGGCTCTTGATGGGGAGGGGAATGTTACGCCTCCTGACGCTATCCGGTTCCGAGGATATCAATACGCGCGAAGGCCAAAGGAGACGGCGGAAGGAGATCGGGCTGAACCATCCGGTTCAGCCCGCCAACACTAATTAAGAAGAAGTGGGGCTGAACCACGCTGGTTCAGCCCCTAGGGGGGGGGGGGGGGGGGGGGGGGGGGGGGGGGTCAGCCGGCCCCTTGGGTCCAGGTAATATATATACCCGGACTCCCCCCCCCCCCTTTTGGGGCTTATCAAATATCATTATCAGGTATTTCTTTCTTCTTCCTAACCCTAGTTTCTTCTTCTTAGGTGTTCTCTACTTTTCCATCCTCTCTTGCAAGTTCATATCAGATATCCACTTATCCTATATTACTCAAGAGGCACTTCCCCATTTTAACCACCCGACCTTAACTTTAGAGGTTATATCTACATATATAACATCAATCTTCCGGATAATTACCAAGGTACTTAAAACTATCACATATATGTATCTTCTTATCTTTAAATAGGATATAGATTGAGAATTATTAATATCACTCCTATTAAAATTTGCATATCATATATCGGTTGTTCTACTAATTCTAATATCTATATCTTATAAACAATTCCATTGTTATTAAAACTTCATTTTCTCGTCAATTAGAAATGTCATCTACAAAATGCATACTTCAAGACACCTCATTTTAGATATATTTTGTATGCATCTTTAAAACTAATACAAAAGATGTGGAATCAATATTGATCTTTGATACAAATCTATTGTAATTGAAAATTATTCGCCATTTTTTCTAATATTAGAAATGTTCCATCATGCATATTTTTAATAACTTCAACATAACTTTGACACAATTTTTTTCCTTAATGATTATGTCTTTCCATGTTCAAGAAAATCATATGACGATCTTTGCTTTGCTCTCATTACCTTCTCATCAATTTTCTTGACGTGAAATCGCTTGCATATTGGATCTTCTTGGCATGAAATCAAACTAATTCTAAGAAATTAACATAATATTTCTTAGCATGAGCTCCATAATATTCTCCTATAACTGTAAGGAGGGAACATATGTTTGATTCTTTGCAAACAACACTTGGTACCAAAATACTTGATCTTCAATATTTTGGCATACTTTTTTCTTTAAAATTTTCTTGAAAAGCTTTGTCAATCAAACAACTACAATATCTCTTACAACTCTCCAAATCTAACTAGATGTAGAATTAAATTAAAGCCTTACCATTATGCACACTTCAAAGAAAATTTCTCTAAATTTTTTAAATCAATCTATAATATACCTCATTTTTTCATCATGGGCCAATAAAATAATTTATTACTTATATTTTCATTTTGTAACATCATAAAGTAGCATTTTCATACCTCAATTATGTCCTCACATTTAATAAATAGCTTATTATCTTTACTCTGCATCTATCTTGATCAACGTCTCTAGATCTTTTATCTTAGCTATTCTATAAATCTCCTTTTCTCTTTTCTTAATACCAAGTCTTTTATACAAATCATCAAAATATATAACTTTAGTCTTGCTCATCATATTCTTAGCATGGAGATCAACTTTCTTATAAATATAAGCCTTAGTGGTATTCAATTCTTAGCACTTTTTAAAAGCATATTTCTTTTCTTTAATAATCTGATGTACTCCCCAATACACCATCGGTCTACTTACCAATAAAAAAATCCAATTCTAGACTCTTATAGAATATTTATGACAATCTTCTTAATGGAACAATCTTATACCACCTAAAATTTGGCTCTACCAAAAAACTCCAATTTGCATCTAGTTAACATTGAAGGTTAACATTTTCTCACATTTCAAATTCCTTTATCTAAGCTTAAGGAATCTAGTTTTTTATTGTTTTAGTACTCTTAAACTATACATCAAAAATCTCTGTGCAATCTTTATAAGAAGGTTTATCTTTACTTTTAAGAAAAAAACAAGTATATTTGCAGAAACCCTATATAACAAACATCAAAAAATTTCAAATTCAGATGATTATAATGATTAATTGAAAATTATGGTGATGATGTTAATTACTAGAATGCAAACTACCACACTTTTCACAAATTATTGATTTCCAACATGGCCTTATCTTAGATAATGTTTTGTTTATGTTTCTAATAGAATAAAGGGGATCGAATGATAAGGAGATAGTACAAAAGTCGAGAGGTATGCCTCTTAACCAATCACGTTGCCTGCAACTCTCTATTCCAAAAATAAGTCCAAGATACACTCCAATAAAACCAAACATACTTAAATAGATAAAATAAACAGAATTTAAAACAAGACCTAAATAATACTAATTAATCATTAAGTCTTAATTTGAAAATTCCCTTGATTGTTGCTCCTTCCATCAAGTCTTCCTATTCAAGTATCCACTTTCATAAACGGTTCATAGTTTTTTAAATAATCTCATACAAGTGGTGGGCCGATAGTGGATAGAGGACTCTCCTGCCCGATTGTCATGTGTACTCGTATCAATACTCTCCCCATGAACCTTGTCTCGAAGGCTAAATGAGGTAAACTTCAACCTCTATTTCCATGATGCAAGTTGCCTATTCCATTGTAATGCGGATGAAGTCAGCTTGTGGTAGAAGGCCATGGTGGACAGAGACCAATTATCTTAACAATACCTAGTGTTTCAAACAAAGCGTTGTCGAAGATGGTGTCTACTCCACCAAGACCAAACACATAAAAGTCTACTAAAGGGTCTGCTAAAGGAATAAGTGTCGGTAATAAGTAGATCAATGCATTTTCCACATATGGGTGATCACCGACCATCTACCTTAAGGTAGACATAGAACCCTTTTGCTTGAGCCACCAGAAGGCTCATGATGGCCACTAAATCTCAACATGAGAAGATTTGGCTTGGCTGCTATTGAATATGACCATAATCGACTTATTTTGGAGCTTCCCCCAGAGTTTCATCATACATGGCCTAGAAAGGCCACCGACCGAGTAAAACTATAAGTTTGTACCTCCAATCTATTGAGGTGTGCAATACGCACCGAACAGGTGAGACTATCATATAACTCAAGTGCTTCAAAATCAGTCATGCAAACGTCTACATCTTCGACGCTAATGAGCATTTGCAACTCTTTATTTGGGCATTCAAGGAGTGGAGAGTACAGTTCATTGCAACAGAAATAGAGACCAAGATGGCGAAGCTTGAGGTACCCTTGATAGGTCAATCGTCGGGGTTGTAGTTTTGACATTGATAGAGATACAGTATGAGATTGAAGACAAAATAAATTGGTGTCAGTGTGAGTTCAGATGTGGTGTTGTGGAAGCTCAAAGATGAAACTTCGGAGATAGGAAGAAATGTATGTTGGTTGGATGTGAGGAGGGATATCGGGGTGGAGGGGTGTTGTCCAAACTCTTCTCCACGAATTGAGTTCGATCCAAGCTTTTATCAGGGTGGATAGATAGTGCATGCGTAGGCATACGTGAATACGTCGATGGAGACAATGGTGAAAATATTCCAATTAATGATAGGCAGTGAGGTACGGAGCATGGGTTGCTAAACAATGAAGTCGTTGATGTAGGTATTGAAAGACTTGGATTGTTGTACTGCGCATAATCATTCATACAGTTACCCAACTAGCAATTATCGTAAAGTTGAATACCCATCTTTCAGGAGTTGCCAGGTCATGGAGGGGTTGGTTTGACATAACGAACTAATGAAGGGCGGAGCTTCCACGTAGTTCATCGAGAGAGACTTTCTAATTCTTCCATGTATTTTACAGTTCAAAAAACTTCTTGGAGCAATCAATCCATTCAATAGGGCTTGTTTCATTGAACACTTGAATGTAGAGGAGATGGCGCATGTTAAATTTGGGGGTCGACAAATTATTGGAAGAAGGTCATGGGATTGGGGGTGCTTCCTATGGAGGTGAGAACAATAGACGGAGTTAGTGGATACCATAGAGGTCGTCAACAGGGAAGCTTTATTGAAGATGTAGCCACAGATTCTGCATCAAGGGTTGAAAAGATCAGTAACAGAGATATAGGCACAAACCCTAAGCCTTGCGAGAGAGGCTAACATGAGGGCTGGGTCATCATCGTGTGCAGTCAACCACTAAACATGATACTACAATGAAGCAGAAGGATAAACAACGACGAGGGGGCGGGTCCGACCATTTGATTGAGTAGAGGATTAGACATAAGAGAATGATGGAGAGGAAGCAACCTAGACCACTTGGGAATGAGAAAGGTGAGAAATCGAGAAATTTATCTTTTGACGATGCATGTTGCTTGCAACTTTCTATTCCAAAATAAGTCGAAGATACATTTCGATACAGCCAAACATGCTTGAACATAGAAAATAAACAACATTTAAAACAGACCTAAATAATATTAATTAGTAATAAAGGATTAATTTAAATTTTTGTTGAGTGTTGCTCCATTCCATTGAGTTTTTCCATCCAAATGGCCCCTTTCACAAAACAACCATATTTCTTGAATATACTCAGTACGATTGCCGATTGGTGACAAGTCCAGAAATCTTCTACATGGTTTTCATGCATCCTCGTAAAGGCTTCTTCATCGATTCTATTTTCAACTATTTTACTTCTACGTTCTATAGTAAAAAATACCTAACATGCATGATCCTTCACATGGTTAGTAGCGATCATCCCAAAATTCATCAAAGCACCTCTTTGTATGACTGCTTGACGAATGCATATGTGACGACGATTAATAAATAAATTATTTTACGCTAACTAACGTGCACGTCAAAATGACGCCGTAAAATCGATTTGTGATAGTTTCCAATGAGTGGGGTGGGGGCCGGCATTAAAGCTCATCATACTTGAGATTTGTTGTCATGTTTGTTTACAGTCAACCACATTTAAAATAGAGTCAGTTGTGGTATAACATGCAGGCCAGAAAGCTCAGTTCAAATTACCCAAGAAAGTGAACAAAGCCTAAAAAATCTAAATTAGAGCAATTTTTGATGTCTTCTCCAGGACATTATTTATGTTAAAAAAATAATTAAATTAGCTTAATTTGAATAAAAAATAAGAATAAGACCTGTTTACCATATTTAGGTTTAATTTTTTATTTATCTTTAATTTGGATAATGTAACATGGTTCAATGATTAAGAGATCTATGTCTTGTAATTGCGTAGATATTGAATAAGAAAATTGAGCTTCTTCTCTAGTATTTTCTCCTTGCGGATGCTTAGGATTCATATCGTAATGCTTAAGTATTAGTATTTTGTCCAAGGATTCAACAAATTTACTATAATTATGCTGTTCATTTGAGTAAACTGTGTCAAATTATGATACTAATTCCGCTTCTATAAGGAGAACATATTTCTTTGTTTCATAAACCACTCGCTGAACCCAAACCACCTGACCCAAAAATAGTTGTTTGCATCTTATCCATTCTAATCTTCAAATACCCATACATATCAATAATTCCACTGCATGCAATCGCTTCCGCCTCCCAATTGTTAGCCATCAAATACCAACCTCCAAAAATTGCATGGCTCACTAAATCAAATACTTGACGTGTCTCTGTTACCGACGCTCAAGCGGAAGAGCCGGAATGGCACGTGTATTCGAGGAGGAGGACGCGTGGCGACGCGGGAGCAGGGAACGGTCCGAACCACACCGGCCCAAGCACCGAACCGGGCGGTTCGGCGGACGCAATCTAAAGGCCGACCGGCCCCTTTATTTTATTTTGTTGTCCTAATTTTAATTATGCGTATTGTAATATTTTGGAACTCTTGATGTTTGGTGGATCCCTCCTATATATGGGATCACCTTAGGGTTGGTTTGTATCTTTGGGATCATTAATGTTAAGGAAGGCTGCTCCCCTTGCCTTCTCCTCTATTCTTCTCTCTCTCTCTAACCTTCTCTCTCTCTATCCTTCTCGCCCTCTACCTCGCCCGCTCTCTCTTTCTCGCTCGCTCGGTACCGCCCCGCCTAACGCCGTCCGACAGCCCAGAGCTAGCGCCGCCCCCGCTAACGCCCTCCGATACCCTAGCGGTATCATTTGGTCCGACCTACCGCTCCGCCCGCCTCCTTGCCGCCGGAGATCCTTCACATGGGGACGAAACCGAACACCCGCTCCGCCACCTCCGGAGACACCCCCGACCTCGCCGACCGCATCGCGTCCCACGAGAGCCAGATCTCCTCCATCCACGCCGCCATCGCTAGTCTCACCGTCGGCCAAGACGCCCTGCAGTCCGGCCAGGCCGCCATCTCTGTCGGCCAGGCGGAGCTGTTGGCGCGACTCGCGGCCTGGGCGCCGGATCGCGCATTCGCGCCCCAAAAACAAGCCGCACGGCCCAGCTGGCACGCCCGACCCCTACTCCGCCCGCCGCCAGCGTATTGTTTTCCACGGAGGCCGCCTCCCTCCTCGGCACACGTCCTCAGCCCGTCTCCGTCCTCGGCACACCTCCACCGGCCGCCGCCATAGCCGATCGATCCGCCCTCGCCTTGGATGTTCTGTCCTTTGTCGGCACGGATCCGTTAGGTTGGATAGCTCGTGCCGAACAATTTTTCGACCTCAATGGGACCTCTACGACGAACAAAGTAAGCAAAGTAATGGTCGGCCTTGAGGGTTGGGCCCTCAGTTGGGCCCGTTGGTTGCGTCAAATCCAACCCGCCATCTCTTGGACGGAGTTTAAACAAGAAATGATGTGCCGCTATGACTCCCGATACACCCACCGCTTCCGCAATCGAGCGCCTTTGCACGACCCGCCAAACGACGACCGTGGACGCCTACATCGACGACTTCATCGCACTCGTCACGCAAGTGTCGGGCCTTCCGCCCGACCACTACTTGGGTTTCTTTCTCCAAGGTCTGCGTCCTAACATCCGTTCTCGGCTCCGCACGCACCATCCTCACACAGTCTCCGAAGCTCTTGAACTTGCTCGGGCCGTCGAGGCGGATCTCGGCCTCCGGCCGAACCCCCTACCACCCTTCGGCCCTTGCCGACGCCGGCCCCCGGGGCTCGGCCCCCTCCTACGGGAACCGGCCGGCCAACCCGCACGGATGCTCCGCAACGCGTCGACTACCACGACCTCCGCCGCCGCGGCTTATGCTTCCGTTGCCGCCAACCCTACTCGCCGCAACACGTATGCCCGGTCAAGGAATTTCATGCCATCTTTGTGGATAGCGACGGTGAGGATGCGGCCAACGATCCATCTCTGCTGGAGGCCCCGCCAGATGATCCGCCCGGGAACACGGAGACGGCACCACTCAATGTCTTGGAGCTACCTTTTTATTCGGTGGGCGGCCTTACGGGCCCACGAACGATGAAGCTGGCCGGCACACTCCAGGACCGACCCTGGTTGTTTTGATTGACAGTGGCGCTAGCCATAACTTCATGTCGGCCCACCTCGCGCGGGACCTCGGCTTGCCTTACGATTCCTCCCCTGACTTCTCCGTCTGCCTGGGGGATGGCCGCCGCCGACCTACTTTGGGACAGTGCGCAGGAGTCACTTTGTCCTTGGGTCCATGCACGGTTACGACCGGATTCTATTTATTCGAGTTGGGCGGTCTCAACGCCATCTTGGGGGTCGCCTGGTTGCAGACATTGGGCGACGTTCGCGTCAACTGGGCCTCCATGACCATGTCCTTCCTGCATAAGGGCCACCCTTTCCGTTTGGTGGGGGATTCAGCGCTTCTTCGCTCGCCGGTCTCCTTCCGAGCCATGACACGCGTCACCGACATTGATTTCTCCACCTGGTTATGGACGGTCCAGCCGACTCCTCCGCCGGCCGACCGACCCTCCGCGGATATGGACGCCGTTCTCGCTGATTTTCCGGACCTGTTTACTACTCCGCCCGGCCTTCCACCACCGCGGCCGACCGATCACGCCATTGTCCTCAAACCGGGGGCAGCGGCAGTGTCCGTCCGTCCCTACCGCTACGGGCATGCGCAGAAGGACGAGATCGAGCGACTTGTGCGGGAGATGCTGTTGGGGGGCCTCATACGGCCCAGTGCTAGTCCTTTTTCCAGTCCGGTGCTTTTGGTCCGCAAAAAGGACGGCAGTTGGCGTTTCTGTGTGGACTACCGGGAGCTCAACAAGGCTACGGTACCCGACAAATACCCCATTCCCGTCATTCAGGAGCTGTTGGACGAGCTTCATGGCGCCGCCTTCTTCACCAAACTCGACCTCCGCGCCGGCTATCACCAAATCCGGGTCCGGCCGGAAGACGTGCCGAAGACGGCCTTCAGGACACATGACGGCCATTTCGAGTTCCTGGTGATGCCGTTTGGGCTCACCAACGCCCCGACCACCTTCCAAGCCACCATGAACGACATCTTCCGCCCGGTCCTCCGTAAGCACGTCCTCGTTTTCTTTGATGACATTCTTGTGCTTAGTACATCTTGGCAGGACCATCTCCGCCACGTGCGGGAAACCTTTACCACTCTTCGCCGCCACCACCTTACCGTCAACCAAAAGAAGTGTACTTTTGGCGCCACGACGGTCAGCTATTTGGGCCATACCATCTCCGCTTTTGGCGTGGCCATGGACGCGGACAAGATCGATGCAGTGACTCGGTGGCCGACTCCTACTTCCATCTGTGACGTCCGGGCTTTCCTTGGACTTACCGGGTATTACCGACGTTTCATTCGGGACTACGGCGGGTTGGCCCGCCCTCTCACCCAGCTCCTGAAGGCCACCGACGATGGGCCGTTTTCGTGGCCACCGGCCGCCATGGCGGCCTTCGCCGCACTACAGTCAGCCCTGATCCAAGGGCCGGTCTTAGCCATGCCAGACTTCCGACAGCAGTTCATAGTGGAATGCGACGCCTCCGGCTCCGGCGTCGGCGCCGTTTTGATGCAGGCAGGTCGGCCGGTGGCGTATTACAGTCGCGCCTTCTCGGCGATTGTGCGCAGCAGATCGGCTTAAGAGAATGAGCTCATGACCTTGGTTTTGGCAGTGCAACATTGGCGGCCGTACTTATTCGGCCGACCCTTCATTGTTCGCACCGATCATCACAGCCTCCGGTATTTGCTTCAGCAGAAGATCGTCACGCCGACGCAGCAGCTCTGGGTAGCCAAGCTTCTCGGCTATGACTTCACTATTGAGTTTCGGTCTGGCAAGACCAACCGGGCGGCCGATGCACTCTCCCGCCATCCCCACGCTCCGGAATTAGCCGCTATCTCGCGGCCTGTTTGGGAGGATGCTGCCATTCTCCAGCAAGAGGCGGATACCGACCCCCACCTGATAGCAATCCGCACGGCCTTACTCGCCGACCCAGCCGCCATATGCTCTCATCGGGGGGCCGACTGTTCCATCGGGGCCGCCTCGTCCTGTCCGCCTCATCATCCCGCATTCCTCTTCTTCTCGCCGAGTTTCATTCTACCCCCTCAGGGGGTCATGCCGGGGCTTTTCGGACGTATCGGCGGATAGCCGCCTCCCTATATTGGCCCCACATGCTCCGCCAGGTGAAGGCCTACGTGGCGGCCTGTTTGCCCTGTCAGAAGGCCAAGTACGAGACGTTGTTCCCGAGTGGCCTACTGCAGCCCCTGCCGATTCCCGAGCGTGTCTGGGAGGATATAGCGATGGATTTCATCACCCGTCTGCCGCGTTCGAACGGGTTTGATTGCATCTTGGTGGTGGTCGACCGTTTGACGAAGTACGCCCACTTCGTTCCACTCTGACACCCCTATACAGCAGCGACAGTGGCCGACTATTTCATTTCCGAGATAGTGCGCCTCCATGGGTTTCCTCGCTCCATAGTGAGTGACAGAGATCCTCTCTTCCTCAGCAGTTTTTGGGCCACGCTCTTTCGTCTTCAGGGCACTCGGCTTCGGATGAGTACCACATATCACCCCCAGTCGGATGGGCAATCCGAAGTGCTAAACCGTTGTTTGGAGACTTATTTACGGTGCTTCATCGGTGAGCGACCCGGGTCATGGGCGAAGTGGCTCTGTTGGGCGGAGTACTCGTACAACACCGCCTACCATCACTCCGCCAATACATCGCCCTTCGAGACGGTCTATGGCCGACCCCCGCCTTCTCTTCTCCAACATCTTCCGGGCGAATGCCCCGTGGCCAGCTTGGCCGACCATCTGTACGACCGGGACGTGATTCTGGATAGCTTGAAACACCACCTTCGACGCGCACAGGCAAAAATGCTCTCGTTCGCTAACAGGAAGCGGCGCGATCTCTCCTTTCAGGTGGGAGAGCGTGTTTTCATCAAGCTTCACCCGTACCGACAGCTGACTGTGGCCCGCCGCACCTGCCCCAAGTTGGCCCCTCGCTTCTACGGGCCCTTCAAGATCATCAGCCGCATTGGAGCCGTCGCCTACCGCCTGCGTCTACCGGACCATAGTCGCATACACCCGGTGTTCCATGTTTCCCAGCTTCGTCGCGTTATCGGCGACCACCCAGTCACCGACCACATTCCAGCGGATATTGAGCACTCTGACTCCCCACCTATGTACCCGGTTTCTATCGTGGATCGGCGTCATCATACCCGGGAGATACTTTTCCGGAAGAGATTCGCGTCGCGTGGCGTGACCGACCTCTCTCCTCCGCAACATGGCTATTGCGGGACGACTTTCGTCGTCAATTTCCAGATTATTGCCTTGAGGACAGGGCAAATTTCCCAGATGGGGGTATTGTTACCGACGCTCAAGAGGAAGAGCCGGAATGGCACGTGTATTCGAGGAGGACGCGTGGCGACGCGGGAGCAAGGAACGGTCCGAACCACACCGGCCCAAGCACCGAACCGGGCGGTTCGGCGGACGCAAGCTAAAGGCCGACCGGCCCCTTTATTTTATTTTGCTGTCCTAATTTTAATTATGCGTATTGTAATATTTTGGAACTCTTGATGTGTGGTGGATCCCTGCTATATATGGGATCACCTTAGGGTTGGTTTGTATCTTTGAGATCATTAATGTTAAGGAAGGCTGCTTATATATGGGATCACCTTATGGTTGGTTTGTATCTTTGGGATCATTAATGTTGAGGAAGGCTGCTCCCCTTGTCTTCTCCTCTATTCTTCTCTCTCTCTCTCTAACCTTCTCTCTCTATCCTTCTCGCCCTCTACCTCGCCCGCTCTCTCTTTCTCGCTCGGTACCGCCCCACCTAACGCCGTCCGACAACCCAGAGCTAGCCGCCGCCCTCGCTAACGCCCTCCGATACCCTAGCGGTATCAGTCTCCATACCCCACTAACTCACCTCATCCATACACTTACAAATATAAGACCACACAATACTAGCAAGCCGCTAGCTCTTTCATCTCTTCAAAACCAACCATGCAAACATCATTCTTATCATGTAGTCATCCCAACTTCCAAAACCCCGTAGAAAATTCTTATCATAAATCATGCTCTCACAAATTCTTGCCCGCAATGATCGTTAAAGATTTTGCTTTTGAGCTGATAGTGAAAGGCAACAAATTTGGTTCAAAAATGGAAGATAAGATAGAAATGGCTAAACGAGCACCTAAAAAAGTAAAAGGCACATTTTTATAATCGTCCAATCACTGAAATAGATCCACTTTGGAATGTAGCCGACGAGTATTGCATTTGACAAGAGAGATGCTTTTACAGATTTTCATAAGTAATTTTGTAACGGGAAATTATGGAATGTGACTACCTCCTCCTGTTCCAAAACGTTGAAGTAACAATAGTGAGCACAAAACTAGTAATACAATAAAGCACAGATAGAAAACAAGATCATGATGGATAAATAAGTTAGTGGTAAACAGGACACCAAGTTCATTTTAGATATTCATGATCCATGTGTGTGGTCCTCTAGATGTATTGTGAAGGCATGTATTTATTGTGCCCTGAATCCAGCCAAAGATGAATGAACAATGAGGATCATAAAGAGAGACCTAACTACTGAAAGAAGGCTAACTATGATAAAATGATAGTTCTTGCGCTTGCAAAATGGTCAACGTATATTTAGCATTTAATATCCGCTCAGATATGATGACCACGTTATTCAAATTCATCGATGGAATTGTTAATAAGAATGTTTCATTCATCCATTCAATCTTAGGTACTCATGGAGCAGGAATTAGTAACAAATTCGATAACTCAAACAAGAATGAGGACTTGCACCAATGAATATTTTTTTATTTCCGAATTGTATACAGTTATTAAAATTAATTTAAATGCTTCAAAGAACATATAAGAAGAATTTATATTAACAAAAAATATAGATGTGACAATCATGACACCTGTACCTTTATAAAAGTGCATAAATAAATATGAAATAGGCATGTCTCTCTGTTTTAATATGGAAATCATGAGTTTATATTCAAAAATACTGTCGATAAATGCAAGAGTAAAACTGCAAGCATAACCGATTCACATTGGTGAGAGTTTCAGACAGTCTTTTTACTAAACAAAATACAGATAAACTTAAGCAACTATCAAACCAGGAAAAGTACATAATGTCTTAGCAACAAATGCAGTGCTAAATAAAGAAAAATATATCTCTTTCCAATCTCGAAAGGATTACTTAACTCTTATTAAATAACTTAGAATCGCCTATAAGTAGAAATTATGTTAACAAAAACAGTTAGGGATGTTAACCCGTGCAAATGCACTAGATCAATTATAACAAAAATCCAATAACTAGAGCCACTGCACCTCCTCAACATAAAAAACATCAAATGGGCCGGTCAAATCGCAGTTTAGGTTACGCATAAGAGGATTTCTTAAATATAGATATTCTTCAAGTACACAGAATAAAGGAGAGAAAGCCGAACATACTGGGCCATATTGTTGGCGGTGTTGAATTGAAGGCAAAGCATGGAAGTCTGCATCCAATACGGCAATCACGCTATTTAAAGACACTAAAACAAAGCAAAGTTCAGCATTAGATCTCTGCATGAATAATAGGCTTAATCACACCACAGAGATACCTATTATCTCTCTCTTTCGAATTTAATATACAATTGGAAAAAGGATAGTAAAACAAAAAGAGTAATCGGGGATGAAACTAGAAAACCTTCCAGCCAAAGAGAAATCCAAAAAGAATGAAGCTATAACGTAAGAACGTTTGCATAAATACCGAGAAAATTGATGGGGATCGTGCCATGTTTTGGGTCCACATTGACGATCGAGACCATTCATTTCGAGCGGATTGCCGATCTAGGATTTTATGTATTTTTTATTTTTATTTATCTTATTTTTGGAGGACGTCATGATCAGGGATCGTGCCACATTTTGTGTCCACATTAACGATTGAGACCATTCATTTCGAGTAGATTGCCAAACTAGGATTTTATGCATTTTTTTAAATAACTATTTATCTTGTTTTTGAAGGACGTCATGTTCAGAGAATTATGACCATTCATGGTTCCTAAATTCTCCCAATCTTCTCTCCCCTCCCCCTACCCCTATTCCAAATAAACGAAACTCCCTAAATTCCATTTCCCCTCCCACTCATCACTGGCCAACCAGAATACATCAGATTTTGAGTCCAGAATTGCATTCTAGGCTGAAATCTGCTGTTGGAATGCCGTTCCAGCCCAGTAATCCCCCAGTTCCCCCATTTTCCCGAAGCCTTACGCCAGTCCCTCCTCCACAAACATCCCCTAATCTTCCCCGACTCCTACACAGCCACCTACAATCCCCGAAGTTCAGCCAGAGTGTAAAAACTGCTCGGCCAGTAACAAAACAGTGCTCATCCGACCCTCCTCCGCCTTCGCTCCAACTCCAGATTCCTCCCCCGACTACCACCGAGCTTTCTATTGGTAATTATTATGAGTTTATTGTTTGGTTCATTTTCTTTTGAGTAATTATAAGTGCAAACCAATTTTGGCTATGTGCAAACCAATAAAATTTAAGTCAGACCAACTTTTTAGGTGCAGACCACAACTTCTCTCTTCTCTAAACCGCGTCCAGCGAAGTACTCTGTTCTGAGCGCCAAACGGAACCTCAATCTTAACAAGGAAAAAGATTTGGAAGGTTCAGTTATGGGGGGAATAAGAAATGTGATCAACATAATTTACCCCATCCCCTTTGCATTGTGTGCATGGTAATGCCCTTGTAGGAAGAATTTTGGTACCCATACTATCAAATTCTAATTATTTAAAATAGGGTGGTGATATGGGTAAACCTACTTTGGCTAATGACAGCTCAAGGTTAATGACAGACTGAGAATGTTAATGTCAGACCGAAACTTTTAATGTCAAACAAAATTGGCGTTGGCGGCGGCGACGATGTCGTTTGCAGCGGCGACGATGGCGTCGGTGGCGGCGACGATTGCGTTGGCGGAGACGACGATGGCGTTGGAGATGGCGGCGACGACGACGGCGTTGGAGATGGCGGCGACGACGACGGCGTTGACGGAGGCGACGATGGCGTTCGAGTTGGCGGCGACGACAATGTTGTCGGCGGCGGCGACGATGGCGTTGGTGGAGGCGACGATGGCGTTGGCGGAGGCGACGATGGCGTTGGAGTTGGCGGCGATGGCGTTGGCGGCGATGGCGTTGGCGGCGGCGGTATTGGTGGCGGCGATGGCAACAGGAAGTAGTGAGGAGGGGATTCCGTGAAGGCAGTGGGAGAGCGGAGCTCCAGGTCTGACATTTGAGCCAAGGAATTGTTGGGTCTGCACCTAAAAATTTTTAGAATACAAGAAATTAAACTTTTTAATTTTTTTTCAGGTTTGCACATGGCCAAATTCGGTCTGCACTTAACACCACTCTTTCTTTTATGTGGAATCTTGTGTAAATTCACTGTTTTGGGGTAATATCCATATGTAATCTTTGCGCCCAACTATCAAGTGACTTGAGGGAACCTATTCGGTTGTGTATTTATTTTCTAGCTCTCTCCTTGCACGCATATTACATTGTTTGATTACATACCTTGTGGTTAACTTAGTTGTGGTTCATTTGTTATAACATTTGTAATTCTCAGTATCGCAACTTAATATTGTCGGATTAGTGTTTAGTGTATAAAGTTGTCCTCATTAATTTCCATAGCTTCGCTTAGAACCTATCCTATGTCAAAAACAACCAAGTCTTGTATAAGACAGAGACAGCCCAAAATGTACCGTACACAACATAAAATAAGAGGAAACATGCTCCTATAATAGATGGCATAATTCCCCACCTACTTGTTCAAAGAAAAGTGATGCAATCAGAGGTGATTAAGAGAAGGGAAAAACACACAAAAATTGGTCCAAGCAATAATAGTTCAACAAAGATCTTCACACAATTGCACAAACCCACAAGGATCAACAACTTCATTCAACAGATGAACAAAAACACAAATCTGTCCAAACAAATTAGGGTTTGAGAATGTTTTTCCATACGTCCACTAAATCATCTAGCCACCCAACAAGAGTAAAAAAATCATTCAAAACAAGTCCAGAAAACTGAAAGAATAATTCACAAATCAATGATGCAAACTAGTTAAAAAAGGAAGAGGTGCGGAGGAGATACAAACTATCCACCAGGATCATATAAGGCCAAGCTGACACTTCTTCAGATAAATTGGAAGTATAAACAATAAGAAAAGCACACCACACTTGAGGAGGATAAAGTGATAAGAGAAGGTTTCATGAAGGAGTCCTTGATGGGAACAAGGAAGGACAACGGGCTTTAAAATTTTGCAACTCCATGATGCTCTTACTCTAGGGCTCTGACGGGGCTTAGGAAGTAATAACAAAAGTCACCCACTTAATAGAAAGTAAGCCAAACAAAAATAATATCAACAAACCAGTCAGCTCAACAACATTAGCCCATAGGTTCAAAAATGCACGATGAGAGGTAGAAATGACATCGAACGAGATATGTAACACCAACAGGCTCTGATTGAAGCTTGTGAACACACGTGGCTTGCATCCCCCACAAAAAGTGCTTCTTTATTGGTGGAGAAGTCAAACTCCCGCTACTTCGTGTCTTCCAAAAACGATGAATCTCCTGGAAAGAGGTAGGATGAAGGTGGGAGCAACATAGAAGAAATAAATCCACTTTGAGATACATCAAACTCCTCTTGAAAAGAATTTGCCCTCCAATTAGGAGATTTCAAACCACGATAAGGCCACTTATCCATATGCTCATTCAACAAATACTCCTGTCCAACAGTAATCCTCAGGCTACGGTCAATAGATAACCACAAACCATCAATCAACTTTATCACATCCAGATTGTCAAGTCTTCAAGCTATATGCAGCGCAAGTCTCAAAAATTCAATGCTCAATTATTGATCACTGGATATCTGGCTAACAACTTCAATCTATCAAGTGTAAAGGGCCTCGATACTCATAGTATAAAAAACACTCTTAACATAAATAACCCTTTCAGCTTCTGAAACACCCCCATTATTAAATGTATACCTCTGATAGCTCACTTTATCCTTGGGCTTATCTAAACATATGCTCTCAACTCATAGATGTCTTGTTCTAATAGCATTAATCACCTTACCTTAGCTAAAATTAATCCATGAACTTTATGATAACATAGACCAAAGACCAAAAAGGGCTTTCCAGTATTGAGAATTGCAATAATAATAACTAAAAGGGCAACAGTGTGACTCCAGTCCTTCCACCTAAATGCGGCACAAAAATCAGAAAGGATAATTGAGAGACCTGCATGAAATAATTTGCATATCCTCAAGAGCAGCACCAAGAACCTTCAAAGAAATTCCCTTGTCATCATACAAAAACTTATCAATGACTTCAGAATGGCAAACATGGTATCATCACCAGCTACAAACTTTAATACAAATGAAACGGCCACATGTTGGCCCTACAATCCAAGATACATTTACAAATTCTTGACCACCTTCAAGACAAATGATAGGGTCAAGAAATGCAAAAACAACCTCAACATCTACCGCATCAGTTGTTGTATGCAGCAAAAAATGAATTCTCTACAATAACAATTGAATTAAATTATTTGTAACATAATTGTGCGGCCTCCAGCAGCTCATACGACCTCAGTTTGTGCGGCCTCCAGTAGCTCATGCGGCCTCTTCTGCTTGTGCGGCCTTGCCAGCCGGTGCAGCCTCTTCTGCTTGTGCAGCCACCCCAGCTTGTGCGGCCTCCAGTAACTTGTGAGGCCTCCAGTAGCTTGTGCGGGTTCCAGCACCTTCTGCGGACTCCTCTTCGTTCAGCGAACTCTCTAGCGCAGTGGTCCAGTCGTGCATTTTTTCGAGGTTGTCGGCACGCTTTGCGGTTTCTACTATCCGCTTTCATCAGCATGGTTAACTCCTCAGACTCAAGTGTTCAGTCTCCTTCCACGATTATATCTCCTTCGGGAAGTGATTACTCACGGTCTCATGGTTCCTCGGGTTTCTTCAGGATTACCACTGTTCCATTGGATGGAACCAATCATCTTGAGTGGTATCGCGCGGCACAACATGCTATCTGCAACCACCAGCTTTATGGATGCATCAACGAGATGATTGTTCAGCCTCCCAGTACTGATCCGGGTTGGAGAAAGTGGGACGCCGATAATTCTCTTGTTGTCTTGTGGCTGCTTCACTCTATGTCTCCCTTGGTCTATCGTAGCTATTATATGTTGATGGACTCGGCCTTTGACATATGAGCTCGGGCTTGTGAAACTTATTCCCAACTTGGTAGTTCTACTCAGGTATACGAGCACACTCGGCGTCTCCTTGAACTCAAGCAAGGTACTTCTTTCGTAGTTGCTTACTTCTACAAGTTCGAACGCCTCTACCAAAAGTTGGACTGCTTTGAAGACCTCACTTTTCCGTTTTAATAAACACACCCAAGTAGAGCGAAAGAAGCAATCAATAAATGTCACAAACCATCGGTAACCAAAGAGAGAAACAACAGGGGATGATCCCCAAATATCAATATGAATAACATCAAAAGGAACCATACTAGGAGAAGAAAAATAATTCGGACTATGTTGTACGCATTTAGAAAGTTCACATTCATTACAGACAAATCGGCTCAGAGAGCTAAAAAACATAGGAAATAACTCTTCGATTGCTTTCCTATTTTTCACAAAATGGTGGCCACACAATTTGGCGGTACTATTCGCGTGATTCGTAGTGACAACGGGGGTGAGTACGACGATCATGGTGTTTTCGGCACTTATCTTGCTGATCATGAGATTCATCATCAAACAACCTGTGTCAACACCTCCACTCAAAATGGTGTGGTTGAACGTAAGAACAAGCATCTCCCTGAGATCACCAGATGCCTTCTTCTCACAATGAATCTTCCCAAGTGCTATTAAGGTGACGCGATTCTCATCACCGCTTACCTCATCAATTGTCTACCCTTCAGTACCTTACAACATGTCCCTCCTCTTTCCCGTTTGTCAACTAAATGCATTGTTCACACCTCTCATCTACCTCCGCGTGTGTTTGGGTGTGTCTGCTTCATTCATGTTCATCAAAACCATTGTGATAAATTGGATGTGTGTTCCCTCCAATGCGTCTTTGTTGGTTACTCTGCTAGTACGAAAGGGTATCATTGTTATCTTAGTTATTAAAGGCGCAAGGCGCACCAAAGCGCAAAGGGGTCTTGGAGCCTAGGCTCAAGGCTCAAGGCTCAAGGCGCAGGCGCGCGCCTGACGAAGGCAAGGCGCAACCAAATTCATTTTAAAAAATAAGCATCAAACATCAGTTAATCTTCTTGATTAGATTTTTCATCTATTCTACTCATTAATCAATCATTACTATCATTTATAACTCTTAAAAAATAGAAATAATGTGGTCACTTGTATCATATCTAAGTCTTAACACTCGATTATGTTTCACAAACACTAAATCATGCAAAAAAATATTGAGTTCTTACCTTATTTATTTATTTCTTTTGGGAAAAAAAGATTTACAACAAAAATCGCTCCCAGACGCGCACGAAGGCGCAAGCCTCTGAGCCTGGAGCCTTAGGCGCGCCTGAGGCGCGCCTTTAACAACATAGATTGTTATCATCCTCCCTCTCGACGATTCTATTGCACCATGGATGTGACGTCTTGTGAGGACGAACAGTATTTCGGTTCTCGTTGGGGGGAGAGGGGCACTGACGTCGACGCTCCCAATCTTCCTCTTCCTATCGTGGCCTCACAACCACCTCCCATGACTGTCTCTGACATACCTTCTCCCGTGAATCCACCTACCGTGTGTCTTCCTCTATCTCCTACTCCCGGGAGCCTTATTCCTCCACTCCCTCTGGTCTATCACGGACGCAACATTAGTATTGCGGTGTTACAACCCTGGTCATTCCACCACCGCGGGTATGCTCTTCTGATTCAGGTTCTGATGACGAGCTTCATCACCCTCTTATACATCTAAAGCGGAAATCGGTCTTTGTTAAATACACACTTGCCAATTATATCACTTATCAAAATCTGACAAAGACACATAAGACTTTCAACTGCTCCTTGAATTATGTTCGCATTCCAAATACTTGGTGGGAAGCAATAGAGATACCTGTGTGGCGCAAGGCAATGGAAAAAGAGACGATGGCATTGGAGAAGAACCAGACTTGGACACACACACATCTTCCCACCGGGAAGAAATCTGTTGATTCCATATGGGTGTTCTCTGTTAAACATAATCAAAAAGGGATTGTTGAGAGATACAAAACGAGGCTAGTTGCTTAAGGATATACTCAAACTCCGGGTGTGGACTATCATGAAACGTTTGCACATGTTGCCAAGATGGACTCCATTCGTTTCATTTTATCATGTGCCGCATGTTTGGGATGGGAATTGCAACAACTTGATGTCAAGAATATCTTTTTACATGGTGATCTTGAAGAAGATGTCAATATAAAGGTTTCACCTGATTTCTTAAAGACAGGATCTGAAGATAAGGTGTGTGTCAACTTCAAAAATCTCTCTACGGTCTAAATCAATTCCTCGGGGCTTGGTTTGGAAAGTTCCAGAAAGCTATGACTTTATTGAGATACAAACAGGAGCACTCTGATCATAACCACTTCGTGAAAAAGAAAGCAGAGGAAGTGGTTATTCTCATTGTCTACGTTGACGACATAATCATCACTGGAAATGATATGTGGCAGGCGCGCATGTGTAAAGAGTTTGAAGTTAAATATCTAGGAAAGTTGAACTATTTCCTGGGAATATAAGTTGCACGCTCTGACTGCGAAATCTTCATTTCTCAGAGGAAATATGTCCTAGATCTTCTAGAAGAAACAAGGATGTTTGGTTATGCTCCTGCTAATACTCCCATGGAAGTAAACTGTAAGATTGATGAAGACATGGATGGTGAGAAGGTGAACTCCTCTAGCTACCAAAGATTGGTGGGAAGGCTAATCATCTAACTCTCACATACTCGTCTGGATATCACACATATTGTTAGGATCCTTAGCAGATACATGCATTCTCCCAGATTGTGACATCATGAAGTTGTCATGCGTGTGCTACGGTATTTAAAGAATTCTCCTGGGCGTGGAATTATATTCTCTCGGAATAAACAGTTAGGTGTTGAAGTTTATACAAATGTTGATTGGGCTGGAAGTCAAGATGATAGAAAGTCCACCGCCGATATTGCTCCTTTATTGGAGTTAATCTAGTGACCTGGCGAAGTAAGAAATAAAATGTCATAGCAAGTTACAACGCATAAGCGGAGTATAGGGCAATGTCACAAGGAATATGTGAGGCTCTATCTTAACTCGATAATGCGGGATTTGGGACTACAAATTGGAAATCCTATCAGATTATACCGGACAACAAAGTTGCTATCAATATTGCATATAATCTTGTTCAACATAATCGAACAAAACATGACGAAATTTATACACTTTATCAAGGATCACCTTGAAAAAGGCAATGTTAGTTCACTCCCTTTGTGTGTATATAGGGGGCAGTTCCTTAACATGAATATAATCTCATCATTTCCACCTGACTATAACAACTAGCTCATCAATCCCAAAAACATTTATTTATCTCAGATTTCCTTTCAGGTTAAGTGACAAGGACTAGAGAATATTCTTCACACATATCAGACTATGACTCTCAACCTCATCTACAACCTCAAAAACTTGATCATTTTCTTTGTTGTGATCTCCAACCATAAGAGGAGCAACACCACAACAGAGCATGGTAGTTTCTTCCTCACTAATCTCAACAGCCTGAAGATCGTGTTCAAGTAAATTTTCTTGTACAATAACTAAATAAAGAGAACCTTCACCTAGCTTATGATTTCCAAACTCGGAACCTTCCATATTCAACTCTTTCACACTTTTTGGTCCCCCAAGCTGTAACATTGCAAATGCATCATCAATAAGAGTACCAAAAAAGTTAACAGTATAAAATACTCTTCTAGACAAACATGAAATTAATTCGATTGATCTTTGGCCCCTCTTTTTTTTTTGCATTTAGTCAATGTAACATATAAGAGTACCTACAACTAGATGTGAGTTTTTCTTTATAAATCGGTAGAGTATTGGCCATCATTTTGTATGATCAGCTTTTTAATTCATTCCGCCTATCTAAGCCAAAGTTAAAAATACAAACTGAGAGGCCCATAAAAGAAAGAACCCGAGAAGGATCTTGCAGTACACTTCTTGTCCTCTTGAATTGTTGTCTCTCCACCTAAAATTGAGCATATTACTTTTCCAACTCCTCGTGTCCACTTTGGAGAAATATGATTTGAGTTTACCTCTCTTCCATGGTCATGGAGATCGCATTGGAGAACAAGAAGACTAAAGTGATGGGTGGAAGCACATAAGTTAAGAAAAAAAGGGTTCTCCAACACAAAAGGAATTGCAAAGTTAGGTAAAAATATGTCTTCACGAACTCAGAAGGATCAAACAACTATAATTAAGATCTGAACAATCCCACAAATTTTTCTAAACAAGTCAAGGTTTGACAATGCCATTCCATACATCCGCTAAATCATCAAAATAATTCAACAACAGTTGAAATGATTCAAAACAAGCTAAAAATTTCAGAGTAACTACTAAAATAAAGAAAAAAGGTGGAGGGGATACAAGTTACCTACCGAGAAAAGACAAGGTCAAGCCGCCACATCTTCAGATAAGAATAACTCACCGCCTTTGGAGGTATAAGTGATAAGAAGATCGCACCACACTTGAGAAGGATCAAGTGACAAGTGGAGGTTTATTGGGGCGTCCTCGACAGAAGCATGAAAGGTCGACGGGCGTCAAATCTGCACAATTCCACAATGCTCTTGCACTATGGCTCGATCAGAGAGTGGGAAACCAAAAAGACATGTTGGTTTAATCCCCTTAATAGAAAATAAATCAAGCAAAAATACCAAAACCAATCTAGCCAATCAGCAATAGGGGCCCACCAACACAGAGCTGTGCGTTGGGAGGCAAAAAAGACGTTGAGCGAGAGAACAACAAGAGGCGCCAGTAAGAAGTTGTCATTGATCTCCTAACCGAGAACTATTATGACTAGTATCCTTGGCATGAAGTGATGAAGGATGCATCGCAGACGGCAACAACGCGACTGGAGGATCGCCCGGCGAGACCGGAATCGCGTGGCTAGAAATGATCGAACCGCTTTGGAAGCCCCGGGCCGTTTAATTATTTCCGTAGCATATGTTGTTTTCTAATTTATATTTGCATGTCTATGTTGCACTTTTATTTTGGTGTGTCATTAGCGGGTGTGCTAATAGCGGTATTTTCCCCCTCCTAGTATAAAGGGTGGAATGTGTTATGTTGTATGCAGTTTTTGAGGATTAAGAAGTTTGGTTTGCCCTAGCCGCTACCGCCCTCACCCTCTCCGTGCGAGAGTTGGCCCGTCCGGAAGGATTCCGCAACTCCCATCCCGGTGCTTTCTACGTCAGTTGGTATCAGAGGGACTCCCGTCGACTCCTACGCTCGACGACTCCTCCTCGCGTGTTCCGCCCGCGTCGGCGCCTTCGCACGATCCGCGCCCGCGTCGATTTCCCCGCTCGTGCCGCAACCCGTCGACCCCCCCGCGTCCGTCTTCCCCTTCGGACGCCGCAGACCCGACGGCCTCCGCCCGCACACCTCCCGCCGTCCTCCAGGCAGCAGCGCAAGGCCGGACAGAGCCTCCGCAAGCTTCGACCACTCCGGTTTTCCCAGTTTTCGGCACCAGCCCCTCTATTCCGGATGGGTGATGCCCCGCGGGACGACACCGCCCTATGGGCGGCCATCAATGGCATCACCGCCCAACTTGCCACCCTTACCGCCACCCTCGGCAACCTACAGCCGGGCCGCCCACCGCAACCGCGCCCCGCTGACCCTCCCGCGGCTCCTCCGGATCCCTATTTTGGGCGGCAATACCGCCGCGGTCGCGTGCCTCCCGCAACCCCGCCACTCAATCCGGCCCTCTCTTCGTCCAGTTCCGATGACGACCAACCCGACGGCGGCAGCCCTCCGCGCGGGGGTGCCCAACAGCCCCAGTACCAACCGGGGTACCGCCTGCGTGCCGATATTCCCCACTTCCATGGCAATCTGGGCATCGAAGACTTCCTCGACTGGCTTTCGGAAGTCGAACGTTTCTTCGAAATGGCGGAGATCGACGACCGCCGCCAAGTGAAGATGGTCGCCTACCGCCTTAAATCCGGCGCGGCAGTTTGGTGGGATCAACTTCAACTGAACCGCAACCGCCAAGGCAAGGCACCAGTTCGCTCGTGGCTAAAAATAAAGAAGTTGTTGCGGAATCGGTTCCTTCCGCCCGACTACGACCAGCATTTATTCCAGTTCTACCAGAGTTGTTCTCAGGGGACTCGTACTGTGACAGAGTACCTGGCTGAGATCAGCCGACTCGCAGACCGCAACGGCCTCACAGAGACGGACGGCCAACGTGTTACTCGTTTCCTACACGGGCTGCGACCCTCCCTACGGGAGAAGATCGGCTTGCATGTTCTGCGCACGGTGGATGAGGCTTACAACATGGCCCTCAAGGCTGAACAAATGGAGAAGACAGCCATCCCTCTACACCGCACGGCCTCTCGCCTCCCTTGGACGGATGCGTCGGGTTCTAACAGCCGGGACACCACCGGCAAGGAGATTGTGGATCGGGTGCCGGCCTCCTCGTCCGCACCAAAGGGTCGGGCACCTGACCGAGCACCGGCAGGCACATGTTTCAAGTGTCACCAACCCGGCCATTTCGCCTCCCGTTGCCCTCTGCTTCGCCAACCCGTCCACACGGTTTCACAGGACGAGGAGGGAGAGGATGACATTGGAGAGGCCGACGAAGTCATTGATGAGTATGACGAGGAGGGCGAGTTCGCCGCTTGCGTGGTGCATCGCCTACTTCTCACACCACGAGTGGATGAACACGCCCAACGCAACAATATTTTTCGGAGCTACTGCACCATCAAGGGGAAGATCTGCGACGTACTGATTGACAATTGCAGTTGCGAGAACTTTGTTGCAACCCGGTTGGTCTCCTATTTATAGCTGACGACGGAGCCTCATCCCCACCCATATTCCATCGGTTGGATTCAGCGCGGCCCGTCAGTTCGGGTCACCCACCGCTCGCACGTTCCTGTTGCCATTGGGAAGCATTACCGGGCCGATGTTTGGTGCGACGTCGTGGAGATGGATGCCAGCCACCTACTCTTGGGGCGGCCGTGGCAATATGACACAGATGTTTGTTACAAGGGCCGCGAGAATGCTGTCACCTTCACTTGGGTCGGCAAGAAGATACAAATCATTGCCCGGGTCGGAGGGAAACCCGAAGTCAGCCCACCGTCCGATAGGGAGCGTAGCCTGTTGGTGATACCCGAGGACGCTTCTATGTTTGAGCGGGACGTGGCTGAAGCTAAGGAAGTGGTGGCACTTGTCTCCTACGGGTTGTACACCACGCGTGAGCAGGAGGCGGAAGCCGCACCGCCAGACGTGCGTGCGTTGTTGCACGAGTTCCGAACCATCACGACGGACGACTTGCCTGACCGTCCTCCTCCTCTTCGGGATATCCAGCATCAGATCGACCTCATTCTGGGAGCTAGCCTTCCGAATTTACCGCACTACCGCATGAGCCCCAAGGAGCGTGCCATCTTGCGTGAGAAGGTGGAAGAATTGTTGAAGAAGGGATTCATTTCGGAGAGTCTCAGCCCCTGCGGAGTCCCGGCACTCTTGGTCCCCAAAAAGGATGGTTCATGGCGCATGTGCGTCGACAGTCGCGCGATCAACCGGATCACGATCAAGTACTCCTTTCCCATTCCTCGACTTGATGACATGCTAGACATGTTAGATGGTTCCCAGTTCTTCTCCAAGATAGATCTACGCAGCGGGTACCACCAAATCCGCATCCAGCCAGGTGACGAGTGGAAGACGGCGTTCAAAACGCCGGACGGCCTCTTCGAGTGGAAGGTAATGCCTTTTGAATTATCTAACGCTCCAAGTACTTTTATGCGCCTCATGACACAGGTACTGCGACCTTTTCTGGGAAAGTCGGTCGTCGCCTATTTTGACGACATCTTGATCTTCAACAAGAGCCGGGCAGATCATCTCTCCCATCTTCGGGCTGTTTTGGAGGTGTTGGCGGCGCACAAACTGTTCATTCACCTCAAAAAGTGTACCTTCCTCGCTCCGCGGCTGACATTTTTGGGTTTCGTTGTGGGCGCGGATGGCATCCGGGTTGATGAGGAAAAGATCCAGGCGATCCGAGATTGGCCGGCTCCCACCTCTCTAACGGAGTTGCGGTCATTCCACGGCTTGGCCACCTTCTACCGGCGGTTCATCCGAGATTTCAGCACCATTACCGCTCCCATGACCGACTGTTTGAAGAAGGGGCGGTTCCTTTGGGGCGACGAGGCCAAACGCTCCTTCGACTTGATCAAGCAGAAGCTTAGCTCGGCCCCAGTCTTGGCACTGCCCAGCTTTGATAAACTCTTTGAGGTGCAGAGTGATGCCAGTGGCATTGGTATAGGGGCTGTCCTCTCCCAGGACAAGCGCCTGTGGCATTTTTCAGCGAAAAATTAAGTGAAGCTCGACGGAAATGGGCCGCCTATGATCAGGAGTTCTATGCGGTCGTACGGGCTCTCAAGCATTGGGAACACTACTTACTGCATAAGGAGTTCATCTTGTTCACAGACCACCAGGGTCTCAAGTTCATCAACAGTCAGAAACGCATGGATGGAATGCACCTTCGTTGGACCACATATCTCCAACGATTTCCATATATTATCCAGCACAAGTCGGGGACGGCCAATGTCGTAGCCGACGCACTTAGCCGGCGCAGTTGTCTGTTGGCGACTATGCACCACGAGATCATCGGGTTTGATACTCCCGTCGACTTGTACGCTGAGGGCGTTGACTTCCACGAGATTTGGCGCGCTTGTTCCTTAGGCGGTTCGCATCAAGGTTTCCTCTTACTCGACGGTTTCCTGCTTAAAGACAACCGTCTGTGTATTCCTCGCACTTCCTTATGGGAGAAGCTCATTCGTGACTTGCATGGTGGCGGGTTAAGTGGACACCTGGGCCGAGACAAAACACTTGTCAGCCTCCAAGAGCGTTACTTCTGGCCGCAACTATCGAAGGACGTGGGGAACTTCGTTCAGAAATGTTATGTGTGTCAACAGTACAAGGGACACGCCCACAACACTGGGCTCTATACTCCCATCCCGGTTCCCGCCAGCGCTTGGGAGGATCTCTCTATGGATTTCGTCTTGGGTCTCCCGCGCACGCAACGCGGGGTCGATTCCGTGTTTGTCGTGGTGGATCGCTTCTCTAAGATGGCCCATTTTCTCCCTTGTCGCAAGACATCCGATGCTTCTCACATTGCGCGCCTCTTTTTCCGGGAGGTAGTTCGTTTGCATGGCGTGCCAACCACTATCACATCGGACCGCGACCCCAAATTTCTCGGCCACTTTTGGACAATGCTGTGGAAGATGTTTGACACCTCTCTTCAGTTTAGTAGCTCCGCCCACCCTCAAACTGACGGTCAAACCGAGGTTGTGAACAAGACCTTGGGGAACCTCATTCGCTGCATTTTGCCAAGATCGCCCGAAGCAATGGGATCACGCCCTCGCGCAGGCTGAGTTTGCTTACAACAACGTAGTGCACAGCTCTACCGGTCGCTCGCCATTCTCCATTGTCTATACCAAGGTTCCCCGGCATGCACTCGATCTCGCCCGCCTCCCGACCGCTCCTCCTTCCGCGGCCCAGTTGGCGGAAGAAACCCGCGACATCCAAGCTGATACCCGGCTCAAGCTGCTTGAGTCTAATGCCAAATACAAGGCTATGGCCGACAAGCACCGGCGCAAGAAGATCTATGCGGTGGGAGACTTGGTGATGGTTTTCCTCCGCAAGGAGAGGCTTCCCGCGGGCCACCACCACAAACTCATGCCAAAGAAGTACGGCCCTTTCCCCATCACCCGCAAGATCAATGACAACGCTTATGTGGTGGACCTTCCACCGGACCTCAACATCCCCAAGACCTTCAACGTGAGCGATTTGTCCCCTTTCTACCCGGACATTCCGCTTTACCCCGAGCACTCGAGGTCGAGTGCCTCCCAAGCGGAGGCGAATGATGAAGGATGCATCGCAGACGGCAACAACGCGACTGGAGGATCGCCCGGCGAGACCGGAATCGCGTGGCTAGAAAAGATCGACCCGCTTTGGAAGCCCCGGGCCGTTTAATTATTTCCGTAGCATATGTTGTTTTTTATTTTATATTTGCATGTCTATGTTGCACTTTTATTTTGGTGTGCCATTAGCGGGTGTGCTAATAGCGGTATTTTCCCCCTCCTAGTATAAAGGGTGGAATGTGTTATCTTGTATGTAGTTTTTAAGGATTAAGAAGTTTGGTTTGCCCTAGCCGCTACCGCCCTCACCCTCTCCGTGCGAGAGTTGGCCCGTCCGGAAGGATTCCGCAACTCCCATCCCGGTGCTTTCTACGTCATGAAGAGTTTCTTCGGCTCAGGGAGAAGTCAAATTACCCCATCTTCCTTCCAACAATGATGAATGTCCATGGGTAGATGTTAAGGAGCAACAAAGAAGGAAAAAAGTCGTTATGCGATGCATGAAAATTCCATGTTAATTGGTCTTAGAAGCAAGCAACTTACAACAAAGAGATTAGGGAGCAATAGGAAGAAAAAAGAAAGTCATTTGGAGATGCATCAAAATGCCCCTTAACTGGCCTTGGATGCAAGTAACTTGCCATTGAAATCAGTAAACACGCATTAAAGAAATGAAAAGGCGACAAGACATCGGTGAGTTGTCACATAGTCTGGTTGACATGAATTGAATCGGATTACATGTTATGTTGAAATTTTACATTAAAAAAATGAAGAATGGAAAGTATTGTTATGTATTTAAAGATAGCATTTGGGAGAGATTTTAGGAAGGGAAGGGAGTTTATATTCAAACATGTGGCTGGTTTTATGAATCCTCATTTTCTATTCATAATTCTTGATCATTCCCGAGGTTTTAAACATTATTTCCAAATCATTTGAACAACATTTATCCATGTCAACACTGGTCTGCCAATTCTCCTTCTTAAAGCTTTGAATTGAGCTTACTTGCCTAAGGGGTATTTTCTTAATCTTCATTATGCATGTCAAAAACTTAAGTCTAATTTCGATTATCTCCTCCTCAACAGATGTCACTCCGAGGGTTCCTTTAATATAATCATCGCTTGAAATATCCTTTAAATTTTTCCACACACACCCATCTTAAATATTTCTCACTTATATAACGCTAACTTAATATCAATGATTATTTTACTACCAAAAAGTCGAATCAGCATAACTTTGTATTTATGTCTCCAAAATATCCACTTAATGAAATATCCCTAAAGCACTTCTCCATTTTAATAACACAATCTTAACTTTAGAAGTCATATCCTTATCTATATTTTTTATGGGCAAATAATTTTTTAATATATTAATAAGTGAAAAAGATTCAATAGATTCAGGGTGGATAAATGTTACTGACGTGAAAATTCTCCGAGTGCGAGTTGAGAGAGATAGGCGCTCGAAAGTGAAATAGCACTTACCATAAAACGTGAGATACAATTTAGAGATGCAAGCTACCGCCAAACTCTTGAGGATTGGTTCCTCCAAAGAGTCCCTACAAATGAGAGAACACTGAAGACTACCAAGATATCCAACACCCTCCTAAGTTATTCCTTATATAGATGGAGATGGCACACATAACAGATAATAATTAATATCAAATTAATATAAATTAATGCTAATTAATTAATATCAACTAAATAATTTTATCAATTATTTTGAATACAAAGTACATATAACCCTTATTAAATGTGTACTCCATTATTTTGAGGTGGCGGCTTCATGTTCTTCACTTGTTTTTGTGGGGAATTCCGATCAAATATCTACGTATCAATATTCCGCCCTTGAAAATCGACCTAATCCCCAAGGTCGTGTTCCAAATTTTGTCCTTGCCTTTAGGAATTTTGGTGGTGCAATTAGTATGGACGAAGGGCATAGGTTGATGTTCGGTTGTAATGATGGTGGCGATAGGTGAATCCCAACGGAGAATAAGGGTCGGAGCGGAGTGGGGGACTAACCGATGTTGGCATAGAGAGCAATTGATATGGGGTGGAGTATGATCCGTGGGGGTGGGTGAGGTGAAATTTTGAGTTGGCTTTTGGGAGAGTGAAGTGAGGAGACACATCGGTTTTAATTGTGGGAGAGGAAGGTGGGTGGATGTGGGTATAATTGTATAAATGTGAAAATAGATGGGATAAAAATTGAGAGTAAAATGTTGATGGCGGCAGAGCTGGCAGGGCCCGAGATGAGTAAAAGACGACTTGTTGTGCGGCGAGGCAAGGTTGTAGGTCGGCGGAAAGATCCTATTGATGGAGGTGGCTTTTAGCACGGTTGAGAATGACAAGTCTGTGGTGGGCGCAAGGGCTAGAGTAGATTTGGAGAAGGATAGTAGTTGGCCGCAGGGGGAGCAAGAAAAGTTTAGGGAAACCAAGGCTCGACGTGGAGTCGTGGAGAGGGAGGAAAGACGATTGTTCGGGAAGGAGCTGAGAATGCAGCAGCGTGAGGTGGAGTAGCGTCAATGTGGTGAAGCATTTGTGTGGGGTTAGGTGAGTTAGGAAACTGAATATGAAACACAAACGGGATGGGATGATGCTTGTGGATGTTGTACGAGCCCTCCAGACGGGGAGCATGCGTCGTCGATGCAGTGGGAGGTGTCGCCGACGTGATTGGGGATGTGTTGTAACAGGAGTGGGTGCACGGTTGATGGGAGCCATCAAGGAAGACGACCTGTTTGGGAGTGCTCTGGAACATGGCATGTTGGTTGGCGAGGCGGTCGTCGGTTGTTACTGTGGATAGTAGACAGCAAGGCATGAGCTCGTTGGGGCTGTTGGAAGAGGTGGGGAATGGCGGGGTGCCGACCTGTAATGTGAGCAGGCCAGGGAAGGCATTCCACAAGGGATTGATATGGTAGGTGTTAAGGCTGCATGGACGTGTCGAGCTTGTGATGGTGGGTGGAGCAGAGAGGCGGGAACCAGGACTATGGATTGTGGACCATAATAGACATGATGATGTGGTGGCAATGGGGGAGAGTATGTCAAGCTCGTCTAGTAGGGTATTAAGGAGGCTGATGATGTCACGAATTTGTTGAAAGAGGCGGGTTGTGTTGATCTGAGACCTATCTCCTGAAGAATTTGATGGCAGTGGTCGGAGAGCGACAAGTTGGACCATTGTTACCGACGTGAAAATTCTACGAGTGCGAGCTGAGAGAGATAGACACTCCAAAGCGAAATAGCACTAACCATAATACGTGAGGTACAATTTCGAGATGCAAGCTCCCGCAAAAACTCTTAGAGCTAGTTCCCCCAAAGAGTTCCTCTCCAAATGAGAGAACACTCACGACTACCAAAATACCAACAACCTCCTAAGCCATTACTTATATAGATGAAGATGGCACACATAACAGATAAAATTAATATTTAATTAATATTAGTTAACGGTAACTAATTAACATCGACTAATTTTTAACAAATATTTTGAGTGCAAAATACATATAGCCCTTAATTAATGTGATGGACTCACTTATGTTGAGATGGAGGCCCGTTCTTCAAATGTTGCTATGGGGAATTTCAATCGGATGTCAACGCATCAATTTTCTCCTAAATATCCCTTTTACAAGTGCTTGTATCTATTTAAAATTTATTGATTTGCATTCTCAAAAGAAGACCAGAATATAATCAGACAAAATCTCAAAACGGATTCCCCAACCTAGAGATCTAGTTCGAATAGAATAACTTAATTCTATTATTATCTCATATAGCTCACCAGTCATTTTTTCAGATTGTTTTCTATTAAGTATCCTTCAACTGCTGGCAAGAAATGTTTTTAGATGCGTTCTATTATCCATCATCAATAACAATGTTAAAGCACAAAGAAATTTGAACTTCAGTATGCTATTCATTGCATAACCTTCTTCATCTAAAACAATAAGAATGAAATTTAGGCCTGCCCTTATTATCCAACTCCTTTAAGGGGGCCAATTAATTTTTTCGTCGAATTGAATTCATCAACTCATGATTTCATGCAGTGGGGAGAGTTATTATAGAATGTTACTACTTACTATCTCACGAGCAATCACCCAACCGGAATGAAATAGTGAGAATAAATCATGTGTTACTGTAACCTAATAATATACTGCATTTGTTTAGAAATATCAAGTTTTGAAGGTTAAAACACAAAGCAAGCCGAAGAATTTTACTCACAATAAAAAAGTAAAATGTAACAAAAACAACATTATTTGTATTAAGCTCTAATATAACATGTGAATATCAATTATCAAGATATCATACAAAATAGATCAAAGTGCTACAATGAAAAATAATAGCAAACGTTGAAAACATACACTTCAAGTTTAAATAGCTGGAAGATGAACAATGTTAGCTTGAAAAGAGAAACTAAGTACTGCACGCATATATATACTTTGTTATGGGCCTCGAGCACCGGGTCTAGTTATCTAGTTATTTTGTTATTCGAGTCTAATTATTGTTTTGTATTTTAATATTTCCCTTGCCTTTGGTATTTACGCTTATGCCATGACCTTCTCTTATATAAGGAGACCTAGGGGTCATGTTATGTTATGCAAGAAAGAAATCTATTTCCTCGTCTTTGAAGTGAGATTTTGGAAGCTTTCTCTTCTCTCGAGCACGCCTCGCTTAGGCAGCTGCGGTTCCGGCTCCATTATATCTCTCGCCACCGTCATCCTCGTCTTCGGCCACTCCTCCGAGTAGGCACAAAACATCTTGGTATCAGATCTAGTCGCCCCCCACCCCCACCCCCCGCAAGCCATCCTTCGGCCATTTAGATTCCAGCCTTTCCACCGTTGTTTGACAACAGCAGGCCGCACATCCTCCTCTCTGCTACATCGCCGCCATCGACAACAGAAATTCGCACCTCTCTGCATTCAAACCAACGACATCAACCTCGTTGGCTTCAGCGCACGCGAGCCTTCGGCGGGTTCCTCTCCTTCCCCGAAGGAGAGCGGGCCCCTCTTCGATCTTCATGGCAGACGCCAGCCAACGCCACCATCAAGGACGCCCTCCTGCACGTCCTTCTGCAGACGTCACCCTCGTCGCATCCGCTGAAGATCCTTCTTTCCTGACAATTCTTCTTTCCGCGTGTAAGGGCAGGGCTCTCCTTCGATGCATCATCGTCCACCTGCTGCTAGCCGCGGAGTATCGAGCCCCTCAAGTTCAGATCGCGGCTGCCAGCAGGCATCGCATGCTCCTCGAGTCGCACGCGCATGCTACTCTGCTCCATCGAGCCCACGCCCTTCTCATTTGGGAAACTGTGCAGACTCATCAGTCGGCTGGCCATTAGAAGACCATTAGAGACACTTGTTAGGCGTTGTGAGAGTTTAGTCACTAGACATGTTAAACGGGGGAGGGGTAGACCAAAAAAGACTAGGAATGAAACTATAAGGAAAGATATGATGTACTTAGGTATTAGTAGGCTATGCTTAAAGATAGGGCACAATGGCGACAAAGGATCCATATAGCCGACCCCACTATGGTGGGATAAAGGCTTGAGTGTTGTTGTTGTTGAGTACTTCTCAATTGATTACATTCATTATTTCAGCATTAGTTCACCATGACGATTAATGTTGCGGATGAAGCCGCCATCTGTTTGATGCGGGAATTTATGGCCTCCATTTTGCAACGTCTTGACTCACTCATCAGGGGGTCACTTCTGACAAGTCCTTCATGACCGAAAGTCACACCACTACAACCCCTGCCTTTTCCAGACCCAGCATGCCCTCCAGACGCAAATTCCATCTTTCCCACCGCCGATTCCGCTAGAGCAGTCGGAACCCCCACCGCCGACTGCAGAAGCTCCGTCGCTCTCTGTCGTTCGTGTCGCATCACCATTGCCGCATGTGGTCCTCAAACTGTTGCTTCCTCTGCCAGCCTCGCCGCCTCTTCTACAGCCACCTGTTCTGTCGGCCCCTCTGGACCCATTTCTTTAGCTGATCCCCAAGTCAACGCCGCCAATTTTGATCACCGCCGCTCTTTATCTGCCCGAGCTACCGTCATCTTCAACCGCCCGCAGCCGTCGGGTATCCAAATTCAACTCGCTCCTCGCCATCTCTTCTGCCATCGTGGAGCACGTAGATGCCCTGCCACTCGTTGTAGCCTCCGCTCCAGCTACACGATACCGGGTGTTACCGTGTTATTCTAGGGAAATCAAAGAGTCAGACAATCAAGCTGTGCAAATCTCGTTCAAACTTGAGGGCAAGCTCGATTTGAAGGCCGGGAGAGATGTTGTGGACCTCGAGCACCAGACCCAGTTATCTAGTTATTTTAGTATTCGAGTTTAGTTGTTTTGTATTTTGATATTTCCCTTGCCTTTGGTATTTACGCTTATGTCATTACCTCCTCTTATATAAGAAAACCTAGGGGTGTAATGTTATGCAAGCAAGAAATCTATTTCCTTGTCTTTGAAGTGAGATTTTGGAAGCTCTCTCCTCTCTCGAGCATGCCCGCTTAAGAAGTCGCGGTTCCGGCTCCGTTGTCTCTCGCCACCGTAATCCTCGTCTCCGGTCACTCCTCTGAGTAGGCACATAACTTAATAGAAAACGTAATGTTGATGATATAAAATAGCAAACTTATTTGTATTAATTTAATATAACATGTGAATATCAATTATCAAGATATCATATAAAATAAATCAAAGTGCTATAATGAAAAATAATAGCAAACGTGAAAAACATACACTTAAAGTTTAAATCGTTGGAAGATGAGCAATGCTAGCTTGAAAAGAGAAACAAAGTACTGCACGCATATATTACCTAAACTCAAAACAAAGAAGTAGATGAGTTAGACCAAATTTTTTAGAAATAATCAGAGGGCAGTTTTTTCTCTGTTACTCTTCTTAAAAACCAAAGCACTTCTTAAGTGCTTGCAATAACACAGGAAATTACCTACAGTGGCATAACCACGTGATTAACTAGAAAAACAGCAATAGATAAAGATTAGCAGCAACAAACAACTTGGTACAAAATGGCATAAGCGTAAATAACCCTAACATAAAGATATGTGCATAATACTAAAACATTAATACTCTAATAATTCGTAACTACGACTCGACTCCAATACCTAAAGACTCGTATTAAAATAACCACTAATCGATAACTGAAGACGTGGGATCCATAACATTCCACTGGTCCTTCAAATCGAGCTTGCCCTCAAGCTCAAACGATACTTGGATGACCTGATCATTTGGTGCTTTGATTTCCCGCCAAAACAACTACCGATAGTGCGTCGTTGTAGCAGAGGCTGCATCGAGCGGCAGGTCGTCAATGTGCTCAATGTCATAAAAGACTAGAAGGAGCGGGCGTGGCAGAGGCACTTGTTGAGAAGTGACGGCTTGACATATCTCGAGTCGGGGCGAGTGTGCCCAGTAGACGATCGAGGCTGACGAAAGGCTGGGCAATATGTGAGCTGCAGCGATCGAACGCCGCGATGGCGGCTAGGGAACAGTCACCAAAAGGAATGGCTCGAGAAGGGTCGGTAGAGCAGGTGGCCAGAGCGGAGGCTACGGGATGGAGACCGAAGGAACTGGCAGTTGCACGCAAAATGTGGAGGCACCATCGTTGGGCTGGGAGGCGACAATATCGGTTGTGGAAACTGCAGGGCGGGAACCCAGGAGGCGATGGTAGAGAGACAAGAACTGTGGAGGGCGGTGGAAACTTCTTCCAGCGCCGGTGGGAGCGACGACTGCTCCAGTGGAATCGGCGGAGGCGATGGAGCAATCAGAGGCAGTGGTAGGCCAGTGCAAGCTGGGACGGAAGCGAGACATCATGTGCTGGCTGGGAGGACCGTTACGCTGGTGGAAGCGGAACCCCGAGGTGTCCCAACATCACAAATCGATCGATGTTGGCGTTGAGTCGCGACATGGAGGCCCGATATGAAGTCATCGCTAGCATCATCGAACGGAGGGCCATTTGATCATCAGAGCTCTTCACCATGCCGAAATAATTGAGTAATCAATTAATTATGCTAAGAATTAATTAAGTGATGGGCCCAAGGAAAAGGGAGTGAGCAGCTCGATGGAGGAAGGCGCAGGGCTCGAAGCTCTGAGCAAGGGGGTGGAAGGTGCAGAGTGACGCAGATTGAAGCCGGTGGAGGGCGTCAAGAAAGCTTCGGTGACTGCAGCGGAAACGGGATATGCGGAATCGACAGAAGCTCGACAATATTTGGGCGTGGAGGGCCGCGAGTGATGGAATAGACAACGCGGAAGGTCGACTTCGGGGGCAAACAACTCGCGATGGGTTCATACATGACCCAAAGGGTCTATTTATTACATTACATTACAATATGACATAGGCGGAAATAACCCCAACTTCTTGACCCAAGGACTCCTATAACTTGTAACTACGACTCGACACATACAACTCGACTCTAGTACCTAAAGACTTATGATAATATAAACGCTAATCGATGATTGAAGACGTGGGATCCGTAACAAATACATTGATTAGTATACAGATGAGACCACTCTTACACTTATAAGGCAGTTATAACGAGGGAAAAAAAATCACAAATGCATTTCTTATCAAGTAGATAATATGACATTAAACCGAAATTTAAACACTATGCATCAGTATATAAATACGGCTGAACTGTTTGTTAGACCAAATGATGCAACACTCACCTATACCATCCTCTGCGGCGCTCTGAGTGCAGCCAATGGCATCCCACCAGTCAACTCCAGACAAAAGACACCACCAGAACCTACATAAACATGTGAACTGGTAAATTACAAACAGCAGTCATAGATACCCATACAAAAACTAGTATAGCTTAAAGCGCACCTGTCTGCAATAGCCCGCTCCCACGCCGCAGAAGAAACTTTCGCTTGATTGTTAGAAACAGCTGGAGGAAGAACACGAAATATCTTCAAGGTTGTCCGATCTTTGCTCGTGTCATGCCAAACTGAGGCCAAGCAACAGCTGCTAGAAGAGAAGGCAGGTGCAGCAATGGCCGAACCAACATTGATGTGGTAGCTATCAAGTTGATTGAAATTTGCACCTGAAAAGATGTGGACTCCACCACGAAGAAAAGCAACAGCAACCTCACCACCATGTGCAGAATATACTATTTGAGCTAGCTGCCTAATATCACTTGGAAGATCATAAGGGTCAAAGTTGAGCCTCTTTGCCCTCTCAATGCTACTGTCAGATGAATTTCTCTCATCAGAAATGGTTGATGATGAAATGGACGGTTGGGGATTGGTTGAGTCATCTGTTGGTGGAATACTTTTGTTTACTCTTGTTAACCATACTGTTTGCATGGGTGGCTGCCCCCCAAAAGTAGAAGGATTTCCAAATATTGGATGCAAAACAACGGGCTGAAGAGAAGATTCCCAGCACTGCACCCTCCATCCAGTTATTGAAGGGCCTTCATCAGGATCATATGGAGACATGTATTGCCCTGCACAGAGAATAAACAAAATAAAGGTGCTTCATTGATTGGAAGAAGTTTCAAGCATTATAAAAGAGGGGCAGCCCGGAGCACAAAGCATCCCCACGCAGCGAGTTTGGGGAAGGGTCCCATCACATGGGTGAAATGTAAGCAAACCTTACCCTGCATTTTTGCAAGAGGCTGCTTCCAGGACTCGAACCCGTGACCTCAAGGTCACACAGCAACACCTCAACGAGTGCGCCAAGGCTCCCCTTCTAGAAATTTCATGTGTTAACGAGAAAAAAAGTAAATATGAAGAAGAAAGAACAATATTGGTATAGTAACTCAAGAAAATATCAATTAAAATATTAAAGCTAACGGGCAAAAGTAGAGATACAAGATCATAAAGACTTTTTTTTGCCTTAAACAAAATTTTTGCAAACATTTTAAGGAAGTTCGATGAGAGTTTGACTTTGAAAGATAAAGTAATAGTTATCAAGATAAATTTTATTAAAAAGAAATAATTGCCTTGTGATTAAGTGGTCGAATATGAAAATGAGAAAACATCAATCTTTAAAAATGAATTGTTAAAGCTGATAAATTGGAGTAAACCTGATGTTTGGATAAGATGTTTCAAATAAGAAGATTGTTAATCTTAAAAGATATGATAAGTTTAAATATCGTGGATCAATTACTCAAAAGAATTGGAAACAAATAAAGGATATAACCTCATCACACCAAAGATGCTGCAAGATTTGAATATCACTTGATAATAAAATAACTGTTGATCTGTAAGTCAAGTGTGGTAGAAATGAGAATGGTATTGGATAAAGAGAGAAAATAGATTACGAAATGACTATATTAGAGAAACAATGGGGGTGTCACATCGAAGGTTGGAAAATGTACCAATTAGTCAAGTGATGGAGATCATGTAACACGACCCATATGGGTCTACACGCGCTAGCCGGGGAAGTGGCAGCGGCAATTGACACTATTCATTTAGAGTGGATCGTCGATCTAGAAATTTTAGTATTTTTATGTTTTTTTTATTTATTTAGTATGCTTTGGAGGTCAATATCATGATCATCATGGTTCATCCTTATTCTATAGAGATAGAAAACTCATTTGATAGGTACTGGAAGTTAGCGAAAAATCACTCCTTTTCATCACCCATGTCGAAGCCAGAGTGCGACGTGAGACACGCTTGGACACCACCTCCACCTCTCCCTCCTTGGTCTGCCAAGTCAAGCTGTCCACCTCCTTTTACGGACACTACCCCTCCACCTCCGACCATCACCACCACCGGCCACCATCAAGGTTGGTCGACAATCACCATCTGCTGGTGTTTTTCAAAAAAACGTCACTGCTCTTTTAAAACTGTTTGGGAGCTAATGCTAAAAACGCCACCGCCCGAAAACTTGTGTTTTTATAAAATCACATAATCTCAGGCTTGGGCGCGTCTGCGGATATGTAATCGCGGTTGTTTATTTTTATCATGATCGTTGCGGCCTCCAGAAACCCTCTTGAGCTCGTTGCGCCTCCAGAAACCGTCCCGAGCTCATCGATCTCGATCGCATCCCGAGCTCTCGTTATTGCGCCTCCAATGGAATCCCAACACCTTCAGGTGTCATTCCTTATGAAACTCTCCCTTGATCTCGACGGCCTTCGAAGCTCTCAGTGCACCTTCAGAAATGTCGCTTGGAAACGACACCTCGTCATGCCTCCTCCAGAAACTCCAGGTTTGACCACTGCTTGCTATCCAGAAACTCCAGGTTCATCCAAGATACCTCGCCACGCCTCTTCCAGAAACTCCAAGTTCAACCAATGCTTCCTCTCCCTTCTTCCTGAGCTCCCAATCTCCCCCCGTTTCCATGATTTTGATCCAACTTTGTTTGAATCATTTTACAGAGGAAGATTTTGGCAAGTGTTTGACTGCACTTTTCCATTGTCCAATATCCCGCATGAGATTTTTTTGCTATTTTCTGGAATCCTCCGTTGCAAGGTATGACGGCCATCCCCCATTCTCATTTGTAGATCTCAAACCAACATGGTCATTTGCTTTCTATGGTAGAACTTATATAAATTTGTTTGATCATGTTTTGGATCATGTTCCTCAATTTTAGAAATGCTTTCATTGGTAGTTATGAGTTCAGAAAGCCAAAATAATCATGAATCCCAATGATGATCCAACGGATGGTTTGAGTCCACTTAAGAACTATACAAAGCTATCATTATGGTTCATTTGATTACTTGTATATAGTTCTGAAAATGGTGATCTTATTTTCACACATTATGTGTTAGAATTAAATCAACTCTTTTGAAATTTATCATATTTGAATTCAAATCTAGCCTTTAACTATATCGAACCAACACTTTTAAAAATGTAGGATTATCCGTGTTTTTTTGCAGTGTATAAAATAAATTCAATTAGGCAACTGGTCAACCACCCGCCTCAATAAAGATGGTTAGAGGAATTTGATAGCAAATTTCAAGGCACGATCTAGAAAATTGTATGACCATACTCAGCCGAAAAATAAATGGGATCAGATGAATAAAGAGTGGAAGTTGTGGTGGGAGCTCAAGCGAGGTGAGGGATAGACAAGCGCCCTATATCGGTCGTCAAGGGAAACCAACACAGAATTATGGCAATTTGTAATTTCAATATGTGTTTCACATTCATGGTGCTAGGATGAGAGGGATCGACCCCTGACAGCCGCATATTTCATCGTGCATTAACAGATCGGAATAGTAGTTTTACATATCCACCACCAAGTATGAGTTCTAATATTTATGTCTACTTTGAACTCCAAAGATTTAGGCAGAAATTTATCTATAATAAGGTAGCCTCCACGGGGTAAATATTATTTGGTTGATGTCGGGTATCCACTACTGAGAGGCTTTTTAAAACCTTACCCAGATACCAAATACCATTTACCCTATTTTGCACGTGGTAACCGCCCAATCCAAGGACCCCATGAGCATTTCAATAAAGCACGCTCATCACTTCGCAGTGTCATTAAAAGGACCTCCAATGCATGAAAGAAGAATTAGGAGATACTTCGTGGCATGCCCCAGTATTCATTCAAGAAACAAATTTTTATTGTGGTGTCTACGATGGCTTTACATAACTATATTCGTAGAAATCCTTCATGTGAAGGCCCAGAGTTTGTTGAGTGTGATGATGATGAAAACTATATACATCAGCAGACAAATGAACATAATGAACATTTGCTCGAACCAGATGAAATAGGTGTTGTTTCATTGAAGGGGGAGGGGATGATGAAATGACGATCTTAAGAGATCATATAGACAATAGTTACATAATGCACGTGGGTATTTTAACATTCCATTTTTAATAGTTGATATACTACGTAAGTTATTTTCTACTAACAATTTTGTACTATTAAAATTTATCGGTGAAGCTCATCAATGTGGGAAGACTGACGATATGTTGTTGTTTTGAACTCAACACTTTAAAATTTATGTTGAGCATGTTAATGTTTTTGTTTGAACTATTTGAACATATTTTGCGTGTTTTTATTTTAATCAAAATTTGAGTTCAACAGTCACCGCAGTAATATGCCACCAAACAAATAAAATTGTTTCACATTCATGACTGCACTGAAAATACAGTTTCTAAGAACAACGCAACAACGTTCATGACCTCAATTTCCAACTACTGTCTTCATAACTGCAGTTTCCAACTACTGCGTTCACGACCGGTCAACCGCTGCCTCCGCCCCAAACATGACCTAAATAAACAACTACCAAATTAACCCGAACTATCCACTACCCCCACTTCCTCAAAAAACTTTCACTAAGATAACTGCCAAACTGCCTATACCACGTCCCACTCCAATTTTGGATTGAAATTCCCCCGCTCCACTCATTTTCTGCCGCCCAAAACCAATAGGCTCCCCTTCCAGTCACTTTTCCCTGCTTCCCCCCCTCCATAAACTTATGTCCAGTCACCGTCTAGCCCCAATCCCTACTCACTACAGGCCTCATGTCCTCCATTCTCATGCTTGTCGACTAGCATTTTTTCCCCAATTTCAGGCCAGGTTTGCATTCTGGACTGGAACAGTTTGTTGGAATTCCAATTCTTGTCGGTTAGAGCATATCCAGACCGATTCCCATACTACCTAGTGTTGATTCCCCTTCCCCAAGCCCTCCCCACCTCAGCCAGCTACTTCCAATCCACGTGTTACACAACCTATAGCCTCCTGGCTCCCACCCGCACCCAATTCTCCTCCAACAGTCTAGTTTCAGCATTGCACCATCCCTCCGGCCAATGGCAACCCCTTCGACTCTCACTGAACCTCCTACCCCCATAGTCATTGTAAGTTCCTTGTTTTGTTGTAATTTCTTATGTGTTGAATTATGTGTTAATTCATTTTTTTGTAATATTAACTTGTAAACTTTGTGACGAGAGTGAGAACATCTGGAGGATTAACACAGGAATTCCCTATCAATGTTGGCTTACATCAAGGTTCAGCTTTAAGCCCTTATCTCTTTATCCTTATCTTAGATGAGCTCACTGGACATATCCAACAAGCAATACCTTGGTGTTTATTGTTTGCGCATGATATTGTTTTGGTCGATGAGACACGCGAGGGTGTAAACGCGAAACTTGAATCTTGGCGAGACACTTTAGAAAAGAAAGGTTTTAGGTTGAGCAAAGTAAAGACGGAGTATATGGAGCTTAAATTTAGCAGTGCAAGGAGGACGGATGACTTTGTTATTTAAATTGGGTGATCAAAATATTTCCTGCAGTGAGTGTTTTAAATATCTTGGATCGATAGTTCAAAAAGATGGAGGTGTAGATAAAGATGTGATACATAGAATCCAAGCAGGTAGGTTGAAGTGGAGAGGTGTGTCAGGGATCTTATGTGATCGTAAAGTACCATTAAAACTTGAAGGCAAGTTTTATCGTACTGCAATTAGACCAGTGATGCTCTATGGTTCTAATTGTTGGGCAGTGAATTGTGTACATGAGCAAAAAATGAGAGTTGCGGAGATGAGAATGCTTAGGTGGATGTGTGGAGACACGAGACTAGATAAAATTAGAAATGAATGTATCAGAGATAAGACAGGAGTGACACCAATTGCAAAGAAGATGTGAAAAGCTCGACTAAGATGGTTCGGACATGTACAAAGGAGACCATTAGAGGTACTTGTTAGGCGTTGTGTGAGTTAAGTCACTGGGCATGTTAAACGGGAGAGGGGTAGACCAATAAAGCTTGGAATGAAACTATAAGGAAAGACACGATGTACTTAGGCATTAGTGAGATTATGTCCAAAGATAGGGCATAATGGCGACAAAAAATCCATATAGCCGACCCCACTATAGTGGGATAAAGTCTTGAGTGTTGTTGTTGTTATTAACTTGTAAACTTTGCCCCAAGTATCTTGTAATTTGTTGGGATTTATTTGTTTGTGTAGTTTTTAAATGTGGTTTGTCTTGTAATATTGTTTATAATATTTATCATTGCAAGTTTAGTTGCCATATCTTTGCGCATATAGATTTTTCTTCGTTAGTTTTCATAGCTTCACTTAGAGCTTACCCTATGTCAACAAGTAGATAGAGTCAACGTTGAAGGATTAGCTAGGGTAACTAGTAGACTGTAATATGGATGAAAGTTGTTCAGATTTGTGCAATTTTTAAGTTAAACATTTCAGGTAGCATTCAACAACACAAATTAAAAATCAAGATTCACAAAAGCCGACCCCAAATGATTGGGATAAGATTATTGAGATGATGATTCCAAAAAGTACTAACAGAAATACCATATAATGGAAATGCATTAATACCTTCAACTATTACAACTGTAATCATTGACCCTCCCTTAGTTGGATCAAAAGCCACGGCAGTAACCCCCGAACCCCATGTAGTCGTTGCTGCAGACTGAGCAGCAGCTTCAGGGCTTACATATGCAGAAAAATTAGAAACAGGGGAACAGTGAAGTGGAGCGACCTCAGTTATATCTTCATCTGTTGGCTTCTTTCCTTGTTTTTCTTGAGAAACTATATAATCCTGCAAACCAAACAAGCATGCAGCAAGAGGTGCAAAGCCTGTCCAGCAAGGGGGGCTAAATGGGGGAGGAATTGAGCTAGCCATACTTATTTTGGCAATCCCGTGAAATCCATTCCCAGGGCCAGGTGTAACCTCCCATACAACAACAGTAGATGGGTTGACAAGAGGGACACCAGCAACATGCAAGACCCCTGCTTCAGTAATGATGGCATCAGCAGCCATAATACCACTTGGCCCAGCTCCTAAAAGTCCTTTGCTTGTAGCAAACCATTTTTGTGACTCATTTTCAGGAGGAGGCCACTGAGCCCAGTGAAGCTGGATGGACCCAGATGAGAAAACTGAACAAACACAAAGAAAATTTGGCCATCTTGCTGCAAGAACAGTATTCCAGAATATCAGGGATAGCTACCAAGAAAATATTAGAAACGTAAGAAAAAAAGAACTGTAAAAATATGATATCATAAAAATCCAAACCTGCAGTTTTAGATTGATGTGAAATAAATTTATCCTCAAAAGTCAATTTCATATTAGAACTGTTAGGATTTGACGGTAGGGCACGTATCTGGGAATAGAATAAAACACACCTAAGTTAATATTACCTTAATAATAATAAAGAGGAGAAAAAACAATATGCTTGAATCTATTGAGAGAAAAGGAGGACTGAACCAGCAATCAGAAATAAACCAACAAGCAAAAGCTGCAGATTAGCTTAAACTTAAGGTACCAAAAAAAACTAATCGACAATTGTTTAAGTACAATTACTGCACTTGTCCACTATCAGTTATTAATCAAAGACTTTCAGTTTCCGACAATAAAGAATTTTAAAAATCCAGGCCAACTGGATACATAAACCATAATAAGAATCAGTTTTCTGCTGTATTAGAAGAAATTTAGTACACATAGCATCAAAACTTCACGGCATTCCCAAACCCAAACATTCTTACTTGCTCGTGGCACTGAATTTCTTACCTTCAAAATTACCTGCAGCTGGCTTTCTTTTTAGATAAGATAAAGCTATGACAAGACTAACCAAACTTTGGAGATGTAGCAACCACCACTCCAAGTTAAACAAAAACGTTGTGTTTACATCTGTAGAAATTAGGAGAAGGGAAATACTTGGTGCAATTTTATTCATCCATATAGGGGACACTTTATAGAAGTACAATAAGACACGCAAACTTAACCCACGGTGTGGGACTAAACATCGGATATATTAAATACCTAAATATAATAACTCTAATACTCCTCCTCAAGCTGGAGGTGAAACCTTCAGCTTGAACACAACATAAAAGGAGAGGTAAAAAGTGGTTGACAATGTGGGACAAAACAACAGCCACCGAGGCCCAACCGCATGTCACCGGGGATACTTCAACCGGGCATAAGCCACACGACGTTGGTCCACAAACCGACCATGATCACGCCGGATGCTCCCGTTGTTGAAACCAGGTCAACCAACAAAGGTCAAACCACCCTACCTAACATAGAAGAAAAAGATGGGGAGACACACACGGCATACGAAATATGCCTGGAGGCCGTGTGTGACTAAGGCAGGAGTCGGGCAAGAGGCATCCGAATCGCCGTTATCACAAACACTCCCCCTCACGTGGAATACGTGCATGAAGGCATAAATTACGCCTGGAGGCCGTGACGTACACTCCCCTCACGTAGAACACGTGCATGATGGCATAAACTCGCATGGAGACACATATGACGACAATCACAACAACACAAAAATAACATAACATAAAAACAACTATGGATAATGGCAGCCGGCAAGACCACGATCTGAGATGCAGCGAGCAAAGCACAAGCCAGCTGCGAGCAGAAGGCTCAAGCGGTTGCGAGCAGAGAAGGGAGGAAGAGAAGAGCTCGGCACTCAGAGAGCAGCAGCACGGGGAACCATCGTCCATAGCACGCAACTAGAAGCACAAGCAGGCGGACAGCAGCACCAAGCCGGAGAGGGATATCATTATGTCGTCGAAGGGCAGTCGCATGCTCGACGGGATCGAAGGAGACACTGGATCAGCAGTCGGGAGGAAGCAGCAACCATGGTCGACGAGATCAGCAAGACCAGCGATGCAGGCGACGGGATCGACATCAAGCAAGACGTCGAACAGGGCGTCGACGCAGGCGACGACAGCGTCCACGAACGAGAGCAGCAGGGACGGGAGCTTCCACGAACGACAGCGTCTTCGTCGAGGGGAAGAGAGGCCACCCCCGTCGAGAGCAGCAGGGACGGGAGCGTCCACGAACGGGATCGACGTCGTCGAGGGGAAGAGAGGCCACCCTCGTCGATGGAATCTAACGACGATTCCGTCGACGGGAGCGGGAAGGGAGCAGCTCGATGGGGGCTATAGCAGCGCAGGGACGAGATCGAGTCGTGAGGAAGAGGCGGGAATAAAGCGGCGGCCACGGAAAAAAAAATAGGTTTTCAGATCGCAAAACTCTGATACCATGTAGATAAATGGTGTAAACCTTGTATATATAACAGGCGTTTCAATGTATTATGGCAAGAACGACCAGCTAGGATGGTTGGCATGATGCGAACAATTTTTCTCCAACCAGAAGACGACGGACATCGAGTGGATTTTGTTGGCTATCTATCATTTGATCGGGGCGGACCAGATGTGATTCCTATGTTTTGACATGGAGAAGTCCCACATGACATGAGACGACTTCAAACAGTATTGCCACATTTGCTTTGGCCCACTGATGCGAAGCAATCCCTTGGGGGATTTGATCTCCCTCAAGTATATTGGAGCGATCAATGATTACCTGGAGAAATTCCAGAAACTACTGACACATGTGCCAAACATCTGCCCTCGACAGCAAGTTTGCATCTTCATTGTCAGGCTTCAGGAGCGTTTATGCATGAATGTTGAGTTCGAAGGATCTCATCACTACCACGAGCTTAGCTTGAATATGTGATTGTTGCATTCAGCTGGACCCGGAAAACGACACACGACGACTGCCACTTCCTAACACGGCATAGCCCTCGGACTGACAAGAACCCAGCAATACGGGAGGGGGGACCATTTGTGGCGCCACCCCCTTTCATTCGTCATCTAACTCCACAGGAGATGGCGGAACATTATGCAAAGGGCTTTTGCTTCAATGAGGAGGCATATGAATTCGGACATCGGTCCAAGAAGTTGTTTTGGTTAGAATTGGAGGATGACGGGTCTTCGGACCATGGGGGGAGGACGAGTCTGGGATCTCTCTCCATCCTCTGACAGGATCCGCAGAATGGAGTCAAGAAGGTATACCTCAACTGCGAGATTGAGGTGGGCATATCTATGTTACATTTAACTCGTTATTTTGTTATTAATTTAATTTATCCATTGTTATTTTATTTTCATAATCAAGTTTTATTTCGTTTCATTTTGAGAACATTGTAACAATTGTTATTATACCCATGAAATCATATGAATCGAGCATGCTGAAATGAAATGAATATTTTGGTTATCAAACAAGACTTAGAGCTCCAACTATTCTCCAGAACCGACTCTCACTCCCTTATCTCTCTCTCTCTCACACACACACTAGGCAGTCCTCCCCATGGTTCACACCCAAAGTAGCAACCCGCCAACTTGGGTGACCCTAGTCCGCGGCCCTTCCAATCCCCTCCCTGCAGTAGGGAGACCACCCCGTCCAGACAGACAAAGCCCAATGAATTCAGCCTAGCAGCCACCCACAAGGGATCTGGGTGGGAGGCATTCTCGTGCCGCAGGCAAGCCCAAACGGCCAAAGCGCAACGACTTCAACCCGCCATCCACCCGCAAGGGATCTGGGTGAGAGGCGTTCTCCTGCTGCAGGAAAGTCCTGGGCTATCTCCCATGAAGGCCTCAATTCCCCTCCTCCGCCTAGGATTTCGTCTTCCATCACCACACTCGACGCCCCTGCTTCGAACACTGCAAAAAGGCTCTAATTGTCGACTCCATCATAGGCCGCCACCAAGGATCAAGGGAGAAACAACATTTTCACAACCCCCTTCTCCTTCGTCGCATCACGTCATGCAACTCGCTCCTATGCATGGGCCGGTGACAACGTGGTAGGTGGAGGTGTGCTGGAGTGTTTTCCATCAACAAGTGGATACAAGTTAGAACATAAGAAATAAAAAAACTTAAGCTTGATGTTATAGTTTTCCTCATCTAAAATATCACTAATATCATTAATCAAGAGAAGAAATATGGAATGCAGAAAAAGTATTGGGTGGGATGCATGTTTTTCCTTAGCGTTGATCCTCGTTAAGAAAGAACAATTTAACGTTAATCCAAACTCTAAAGTAAGATCAGCACAACATAACTTCAGACTATCAAAGAAATTAGGAAGAAAGTTACTACATGATTTCACTGGCAGTGGGTGGCATAAGAGAAGATGGTGAGGGGACCAAGCTTTGGTTTAAATGGATAGGCTGTTCTAACCACTTGAATTTAGTTTGTTGACAATAGCGAGCATTAAGTTTCCCAGCTGAAGATGCTGATGTTGACATGGCAGTTTAAATTTTTTTAAGTTGAAGGTTGTTCGAGTGAGGTTTGTTCAGGTCAACAGTATGGGAGTCAATGTACATGCAGTCTCAGGCTCCATTAGTACATGAATTTTACAGAGTTTTGATCCTTATTGATGTTCTTGTGAATAACTGATATGCAAATAATTACTGATGGCATCCCTGAACCATCAATTTAAAGACAAGAATGGCATACCGGTGTCATTCCTGATAACCATTTAGTGACAACTGCAAGATCTTGCCTCCATTCATGTTCACACTGCCAAGAACTGACATCGCGAACAAGATGAACAGGACCCTGAAACAGGTGGATAAAAATATTAAGAGCAAAGTAGTGAAAAGGGGAAGAATTTGTCATTATAACTTGAAGTGTTGCCAATATATTTTCCTGACATCAACAAACATTTGTACAATCAGTCAGCACACGCAAAGAGACTAGTTTCCTATGTGATTTTCCTGTAAGGGTGGTTAACCCTTGCAACATGCAGGGGAAAGGGATGGGAGAAATTTTTTAAAGAATGGAACAAAAAGAAGTGCACGTTGCAATTATGAGATATAAACCTATTTCTTAGAAATAAATGCAAGGGCATATATTGGATAAATTACCAATCATAAATTTAAACAGGAACTAGATATTTTTGTGCAATTTATGATCGCATTATATTACAAGAAAGTTGTAAATTTCCAAATGGCTACCTGTAGCGGTTGAGTCCATATGGTGATTCGGCCATGAAAATTAGCAATCAACAGTGCCCGAGAACATGACTTTGGTGACCATTCAATAAACTGCACAAAATCTCGGGGAGAATCTGTTCGAATACTATTAGTATGGTGCAAACTACAAAAAAAAACCTTGTGAATTGAGAACGACTGATTTATGAATGTGACATATGAAGTGCCACGTCAACTCAAAATTTTAAAAACAATTATATGACCGACCTTTGTAAAGAAAATTGAAACTTATGCATCAAACACTATATTTCAAACGTTCTCTTGTGATTCCATTCGGTGTTCTAGAAGTTATTGAAGATGCCGTCATTGCACCAAGTCGTAATTTTGTGACTCACCGCCAACATTGAGAGACTTGCAGTGATCGGACAATTCGGGGACCCGATTCTGCCGGAGCAGTCGTCGATCAAACCAGCGCAAGAAGAAAATTCACCAATCTCCGCAATTCTCATCGCCCCACCATCGCTTTTGGTTGTTCCCTCCCCGCAGTTGACACATCAGGCACCTTCGCCGCCAAGCCCAATGGTCGTACCGAAATAATCTATTTCGGCGCCAGCCCCTACGATTCTCGTCCATCCAACACTTGCAATTACCTTTCCAGACGGTCAGATGCTTCTTCTCCAACCGGCCTCACAGCAGCCCTTCTCAGTCAACTTCTTACAAGTGACCCCGCCACCACTTCAAGATCACAATGCGGCCACTTCTTCAATCATTGCACCACACAAGCTACGACCATCCGACAGCATCACAATCATTCGTGACATCTGTGAGCACAATGAGAGTTTGTTGCCCGATGCAGCTGATAGGAAAAGAGAATCTATTATGTACACTAATACAAGGGTGTATAAATACAATAGAGGGTGGTCACAACACCTGGAGTAAACCTAAGCTATGTTCACCATGACTAAAAGCAGAGATGTACAATATGTCTAACACCCACCCACCCCCCCACCCCGCCCTCAAATTCACAGGGGATAATACACCGAGAGTTTGGATAATAGATAAGCATGTTGGGACCGTGTCTGTGGTTTGGTCATCAAGTCTGCAAGTTGCTGCTCGGAAGGAACAAATGAAGGAGCAATAGTGCCACGACCATACTGCTTACGTAGAAAGAAGGCATCCACTTCGATGTGCTTGGAAAGAGAGTGCTTCACCGGATTCAGAGTAATCTGAATAGCACCAGTGCTATCACAGTAGAGTGATGTGGGATCCAGAGAAGAGACACCAAGGTCCTCAAGAAGCCAGTGAAGCCAAATAATATCCTCAGCAGTGGTAGTCATGGCACGAAGCTCAGCCTCAGTGCTGAAACGAGAAACTCTGGTCTGTTTCTTGGATTTTCATGCAATGAGTGAAGAACCCAAAAACAGACAGAAACGGGTGACGGATCGGCGGTCAACAGGATCACTGGCCCAAGTAGCATCTGAGTAAGCACGGAGCTGTAGAAAACTACTACTGGAAAAGAAGAGACCACGTGAAGTCGTCCCCCGAAGATAGTGCAGGAGGCGCAGTAGGTGGTCATAATGCACAGAAGTGGGTGCGCTAACAAACTGGCTCAACACATGAACAGCATGGGCAATGTCGGGGCGAGTAATAGTAAGATAGGAGGCTCCCAACGAGGTGATGATAGCGAGTAGGATCAGCGAGTGGAACCCCATCATCAGGTCGTAGCTGAAGGTGAAGCTCCATAGGGGTGTCCACGATGCGAGAGTCAGAGAGAGCAGCCCGAGCTAAGAGATTTGATGTGTAACGCCGCTGGGAGAGCTGAAACCCACGGTCTGTAGAGGTGACCTCAAGACCCAATAAATAGCTCAGTTGTCCAAGGTCAGTCATCTGAAACTGTTGCTGAAGATGATGTTTGATGAAGGCCACATGAGAAGGATCATCACCAGTAATGATCATATCATCTACATAAAGTAACATAAGTGTCCGACCGCGAGAGGAGTGCACAAACAGGGCTGGATCATGCGGGCTCGGTTGAAAACCGGAGGCAATAATGGCTGAGCTGAAACGAGCAAATCACGTGTGGGGCGCCTGCTTGAGCACGTAAAGAGCTCGTCTCAAGCGGCAGACAAGTTCTGGAGGAGAGGAGAGGCCTGGAGGAGGGAGCATGTACACCTCCTGCTGAAAGTCGTCGTGAAGAAAAGCGTTCTTCACATCGAGCTGGAACAGAGACCAGTGGCGAACAGCTGCAACTGCAATAAGAGTACGGATCGTAGTCATGTGAGCAACCGGAGCAAAAGTCTTGTCATAGTCGCATCCCTGCTCCTAGTGAAAACCACGGGCCACAAGGCGGGTCTTGTATCTCTCTATAGAACCATCTGAGCAAGTTTTGATCTTGAAGACCCATTTGCAAGTAATAGGAACAACACCAGGTGGAAGAGGAACAAACTCCCAGGTACTAGTGTGCTCAAGCGCCTCCAACTCAGCAGACATAGCAGTCTGCCACTCAGGTATCTGGGCAGCCTCACAAAAGGAAATCGGCTCTGGAGTACCACAAGCGGTAGCAGGAAGGGTAGCATGTCCAGAGGTAGGGTAGCAAAACTAAGGCGGGCGGTAGGAGATCGCTCACGAGGTGGGTTGCGACGCACTGGAGGATCATCCACAGGGACCTCGTTGGAGGAGACAGATACTGAGTCGGAGAGCACTGGAGACGAGATAATAAGAGGGGGACGACGACTGTAGTGATATGGAAGAGAGACGACGAGTGCATCAGAGGGAGAAGGTGAGACTGGAGAGGGCGGAGATGGTATGACCGGTGGCAAGGAGAGAGGAGGTGGACATACCGGTGGAGAGAATGAGACATGAGGCGGTGAGATGGGAAGAGTGAGAAACTGCACATCAGAGGGACTCACAGAGAAGGACGAGGTCGAGGGGACAGATGACACAAAGAAAGGGTAAGACTCATCAAAAGTGACATCACGTGAGATACGAAATCGACGTGCAACAGGATCATAGCATCGATAGCCCTTGTGCTCGGTACTATATCCAAGAAAGAAACATGGCACAGACTGAGCAGAGAGCTTGGTGCGCTCACGTAGAGGTAGAAGAACAAAACACTGATAGCCAAAAACACGAAGGTGCGTGTAACGTGGGGGTCGAGAGTACAAACACTCACCAGGACTTTTGCCCTGAAGGAAGCTGGAGGGTTGTAGGTTAATGAGATAGACAGCAGTAGAAACAGCCTCAGCCCAAAAATGAGGAGGAACGTGAGAGGAGATGAGAAGGGTGCGGGCTGTCTCAATAATATGACGATGCTTCCTTTCAGCGGTGTCATTTTGAGCATGGGCACCAGGGCAAGTAAGTTGAGGGAGAGTACCGTGGGTAGCGGCAAATTCGAAAAGCATGAGAGAGGTATCCCCCCCCCCCCCACCCGAGTCGGAACGAAAAATACGAATGGAAGCGGAAAACTAGGAGCGCACCATATCAGAAAAAGTAACATAAATTTGAAGAAATTCAAAACGAGAATGCATAAAGTAAACCCAACAATAGCGAGAATAATCATCAATAAAGAGAACATAATACCAGTGTTCACCCTTGGATACAAAAGGTGTAGGACCTCATACATCAGAATGAACTAAATCAAAAGGACGGTGATACCGAGACTCACCAGACGGATAAAGGAGTTGTAGTTGTTTACCAAGCTTACAACCCATATAAGTGTGGGAACAATCGACAGTAACACGACCGAGAAAATCATGACTGATGAGAGATACCAGACGCAAACCACTAGGATGACCAAGACGGTGATGCCACTGAGAGAAGCCCACCGAAGGAAGACAAAAGGTATACACCGTCGATGACACTGGAGAGGATGGAAGATGAAGCCGATCAAGAACATACACCACACTACAGCGACGGCCAAATCCAAGGAGTGTCCCTGTCAGACGATCCTGCACACAACACGCAAACTCATCAAAAGTGACAAGACAACCATGAGATGTGAGTTGGCTGGCGGATATGAGGTTCATGGATAGCTTGGGAATGTAAGCAGCATCGGGAATATGAAAGTGACGGGTATGAAGGAGACCACGACTAGTGATGGAAGAATGGTGTCGTTGGCGACCATGATACTAAGATCAGAGGAGACAGGCTGACATGACAAGAGGTGGGTGGCATCATACGTCATATGAAACGAGGCTCCAGAGTCGAGCAACCAATCAGAGGGAGAGATACTTGTAGGGGCGGAGACAACTGGCTGGGAGGCAGAGGCGGCAGAAGCATCCGGTGGGAGCACTGAGGCAGAGGAGCGAGGGAAAGAACCATAAGAGAGTTGTTGGGCAATCTGCTGGGCAAGCTCAGAAACTGTGAGTGACAGCGCCACAGCCGAGAAGGGAGCTGAATGAGCACCATGAGCACGTTGTTGTCCAGACTACAGAGCCCGTTGAAGCTTGCAGCACTCAGATTTGACATGACCAAGACACTGACAATAGTGACAGCGGACAGACTGGCGGCGAGTAGTACCGGACGAAGCAGTAGAATGTGTCGAACGACGAGAAATAGGGCGCACCAGAGCGTTATAGCCCGGCGAAGGCAGTAGTAGAGGGCTCACAAGAGAAGACTGTGGAGGAAGCTCGGGAGCAGCAAGCACATCATGAGACAACACACTAGAGGGAGCAGCAGCGTCCAAGCAGTGAAGACGAGTCTCCTTAGCGATCATCAAGGCCAAGGTATCGCTGAGAGACGGAGGAGGATCCCGGTGCAGAAGCTGGGCACGAACATGCTCAAACTCTGGGCGGAGGCGCATAAGAAACTCATACATGCGCTGACAATCACGATCCCGAGAGGTAGCAACACACTGAGGACAGGTAGCACATGGGGAAGGAGTCATCTCATCAAACTGACGCCAGAGATCCAGGAGCTCGGCAAAGAAGGCCTGGACAGACCGATCACGCTGGTAGCAGACGCCAAGGGTCTAAAACAAAGAGTATCGCAGGACCTGACTAGATGGCTGGTAGAAACGACGTAGGTGATCCCATATCGCTTTGGCCGAAGGTAGCTCCTAAACGGCCATGCGAATGGGGAGCTCGCAAGACTGGCAAATGACAGCGATCGCGCAAGAGTCGTCCGAGCGCTACTTCGCCCCTTCGGAGCGCTGGACCATGGAAGAGGTGTATACAGGGGCAGAACCGGTTGTGCTGACAGTGGAAGAGGCGGCCTCAGGAGCAGCAGCTGATGGCGCAGGGGCAGGCTCAGAACCGTCAATGTGACCCCACAGATCTAGGCCACGGAGGATAACACCAACAGTGGCGGACCAAGCCTTGTAATTTCGCCCATCGAGAATGACACCAGCCTTTTGAAGGAAGGCGGAGGAGTGAGACGAGGCCATCAGAGGCTGCGGGGGGTAACCGGAGAAGAAGATATCACAGCAGCAATTAAGCAGCAGTGGCAGCAAGGAGGACAGCGGGCTGCAGGAAAAACGTCGTGAAACGGGCTGTAGAGATGTCAGGGTCCAGAAGATCGGGATCGAGATGAGGAGAGCTTGTTGAGGGATAAATCAATCACTTGCACGCTTCTTGGATAAGGGACGAGACTATGGAGATCGAAATGAGGTCGACGACAACGGTTGGGATCGCGGAAGAGGAGCAAGGGACCGCTGGTATCGCAGCGACAAAGATCGACGGGATCACAGCAGGGGACCGCCGAGAGCAGCAACAAGGATCGAGCAAAAGAAGCGATCGATCGTACCCAGCGGCGATCGGCAGACGAAAGAGGGACGAGATTGCTGAAGATGAACGAGATCGATGGAGAGAGCAAACGCAGAGAGTGTGGGACGACGGGGAGCGACGGCTACGTTAGGTTAGGTTTCCCCTAGCTCTGATACCATGATAGGAAAAGAGAATCTATTATGTACATTAATACAAGGGTGTATAAATACAATAGAGGGTGGTCACAACACCCGGAGTAAACCTAAGCTATGTTCGTCATGACTAAAAGCAGAGATGTACAATATGTCTAACAACAGCTTCTACGACGGCAACATGCTATTAAGGAGTCAGATGATCAAACCGTGGCAAGCTCGATTTGAAGGACGGGCGGGATGTTATCGTCTCACACGACCCGTTATCCAATTTAAGTTATGTATGATTCAATTTATGTTTGTGTCGATGCATGTCACACTTTTTAATTATAATGTCTTCGGGCAGCTAGATACAATGAAAGCTAGATATAATCTATTTGTGAAGTTCAAAAAGAAGGCATGTAAAAAAAACTCAATCTAGTTGATTCAATCAGGAACAAAATAATAGTCGAAGCAATTAGTAAAGAGTGTATCATACCAGCTTTAACATTGAATACAGCACATTCCGTTGGTCTCTCGGGGTTTAAAATGTGGATTGGTACCCAAAATGGAAGAGTTGCATTAGAGCTATAGAATACCAAACAACAAAATGTCAGTTGCAACAAGAGATAAATGGATATTTTAACCAGCATGCTTTTGTGACTAAAATAAGCTACTTCACATAGGCACGGAGACATATAAACATTAGAAAAGTAGACCATTGTCTGAATAGCATTATGTTACCTGTCTTTTGCTGAGAGAAAAAAAAGGAAAATTGCTATAAAAATTACATAAACGAATCGCGCATTCTAAACGAATTGGTAATGCATTCGGTATTATCCACCAAACATCGTGTACTTATACACCACAACAAAATGGTGTGGCTGAGCGGAAGAACTGCAACCTCCTCGAGGTTGCGCGCTAACTTATGTTTCAAATGTAAGTCCTCAAGATCTATTGGCACTTCGTCATCCCTACCGCATGCTATTTAATTAATCATATGCCCTCGTCTATTCTCGACTTTACGACATCATTCTCCATCCTCTTTCCTTCCACACCCTCGTTTCCCTTGACTCCTCGTATCTTCGGGAGTGTTTGCTTCGTCCATCATCTTGGCCCTGCGGTGGACAACATGGCCACACGGGCTACCAAATATATGTTCGTTGGCTACTCTTACACACAGAAGGGCATGTGTATTACACTCCCACTGATCGGAAAACAATCACCTCCGCAGAGAGAATCAACCCTTCTACTTTTCTCCTCCTCGTGAAGAATTCCCACCTGGCACCTGCTATCCCGCATCCTAACATCCCTCTAAATGACCACACACCTTTGCTCCCAACTCCACTTCCCATACTGCCAACACTGCATCCTCCTCTACGTGTGTACACTAAATGAGTCGCGCATTCTAAGAAATTTGTAATACATTCGGTACTATCCACCAAACATCGTGTAATTATACACCACAACAAAATGGTGTGGCTGAGCTGAAGAACTGCAACCGCCTCGAGGTTGCACGCTAATTTATATTTCAAATGTAAGTCCTCAAGATCTATTGGCACTTCGTCATCCCTACCGCATGTTATTTAATTAATTGCATGCCCTCGTTTATTCTCTACTTTACGACATCATTCTCCATCCTCTTTCCTTCCACACCCTCCTTTCCCTTGACTCCTCATATCTTCGGGAGTGTTTGCTTCGTCCATCATCTTGGCCCTGCGGTGGACAAACTAGCCCCACGGGCTACCAAATATATGTTTGTTGGCTACTCTTACACACAGAAGGGCATGTGTGTTACACTCCCACTGATCGAAAAACAATCACCTCCGCAGATGTCACCTTCCTAGAGGATCAACCCTTATATTTCTCTCCTTGTGATGAATTCCCACCCGGCACCTGTTATCCCGCGTCCTAACATCCCTCTCAATGACCACACGCCTTTGCTCCCAACTCCACTTCCCATAATGCCAACATTGTCTCCTCCTTTACGTGTTTACACTCGTCATCGTCCTCGGTCTAATGTCCTGAGATAATTGCAACATACTGATGACGCTTCACATCCAGCTGATTCGATTACGATTCTCCCCCAAAATGTAGTTCCCTCTACAACTTACCCTCTCTCTAATTATGTTTCCATTCACCGCTTATCTCACGACCTTTACACGTTTGTCACTTCCTTCTTTGCAGGAAGCTTTTCAGCATCTGAGGTGGCAGGCTGCGATAGACGAGGAAATGGCTGCCCTTTGGGCCAATCATACCTGGGACCTAGTCCCCCTTCCTCCTGGCCAATCCTGGGTGGGATGTAAATGGGTCTTTACTATGAAGCATCATCCTGATGGGACAGTCGAGCGCCTCAAAGCTCGTCTTGTGGCTCACGGGTTCACTCAATAATATGACCTCGATTATGATGAGATGTTCTCTCTGGTTGCTACTTGCTAAGATGAATACCGTTTGGGTATTGATTTCCTTGGTCGTCTATCGACATTAGCAGTTGCATCAACTTGATATTAAAAATGCATTCTTTAATGGCGACCTCGTTGAGACTGTCTACATGCAGCAACCACCTGGTTATGAAACCACGAGGGAGTCTCTTGTCTGTCATCTCAAGAAATCTCTTTATGACCTCAAACAATCCTCTCGGGCTTGGTTCGATAAGTTCAATCAGGTTGTTTGAGATTCGGGTTCATTCAGAGCACGATAGATTACTCCTCATTTATTCATCACCTCCCTAAAGGGAACAGTGATTTTTCTTGTATATTTTGATGATACTTTTATCGCAGGTGATGATCCGAATGGTATATCTATGATTAAGAAGCACATGGGGTCAGATTTTCAGACCAATGATTTGGGTTGCCTTTGATATTTCTTGGGCATTGAGGTAGTTTGTCGGTCTGATGGACTCGTCTTGTCTCAACGGAGGTACTGTCTTGATCTTTCACGATGCAGGTTGCGATCACATAGCACTTGGTTAGAGAGTTCATCAAGACAGATCCTAAAATTCGGTCATGGGTTTGATAATTTCATAGATTGGGTATGGATTTATTACCTACAAGCTGTGATCACATAGCACTTGGTTAGTTTGAAATGGGCTATTTATAATAAATTGTATAGACTGTGTTGAGATATTAACAATACTCAAAAATTAAATCTCCCTTCACATAGAGTAGTCCACTTTCACCAATGTGAAATAAAATAGGATCGAGCAAAGGGCACCTTGTAGATATTTTTTCTACATTATGATACTTTATCCCTAGAAGGGGAGCCTTGGCGCACCGATTGAGGTGTTGTTGTGTGACCTTGAGGTTCACGGGTTCGAGTCCTGGAAGCAGCCTCTTGCAAAAATGCAGGGTAAGGTTTGCCTACATTTCACCCTTGTGGTGGGACCCTTCCCCAGACCCTCGCTGCGGGGGGTGGGGTGGGGGGGGTGGGGGGGTTGTGCACCGAGCTGTCGTTTTTTTATGATACTTTAGCCCAGAATAAACAATCACAAGTCAAATCATAGTTTTATGTTCATTTTTGGGTTTTATCCCTTACAACACCCAAAAAAATCAACGGTGCAAAGGAAAATGTATCTCAATATAATCGAATATCATCTCATAAACTAAGCATAAACCTAGCTATACAATGTAGTTTGAACCTATAAGAAAACTCAAACTCACGGTAGTAAGAAAAGATGAAAGACACGTAAACTTATGAAAGAAAACTAAATGAGTAGTAGTTGTCCAAACTTGAGCTAGATACGAATTTCATGATTGAGTACTAATTACACTCATAATTTATTGCGATGTCCAATTTGACCTCTCTAAGATTTAAGAAACGCACTAAAAGCCTATGTTGACAAAAATGTGAAAAATGTGAAAAAAACATGTTCCCCTTTATTGCAATAAACTTAGTTTCCACTTTTATAATCTAAATAAATGATTTTTCATAAATAAAAAACAGTATAGAGTAGAACTCTACATGCTAACTCAGTATTCCAGCATAAAATTGCAAAATAAATCATTCTTCCAGATAAAAACCTTGGAATTCTTGCACAAGTCTCTGACGCACAAGCAATAGAATTCAGCTTTTCACACCAAGCAACAGCACTGCAGCATAGAAATAGAAAATTACAATCAGTAGGGACTGAGAACTTCAATAAAATTCAGATTTTTTATATCAAGCAACCTCGCTGACATGATAGAAATAAATGATTCGAATCAGTAAGGGCTGGGGACTTCAAGAAACCAATAGTTATACAAGACCACTGCGAACTGAAGAGAGTAATAGAAATGCACAGAGCAAAAAGCAAAATATTGCAACAATTGTCAACCTCCTACTCCCCATACAACCCCTGCATTTGCTCTACTTTATTATACAAAGAAATCAGAGGTCACAATAGCCTAACACCAATAAACGCATGCATGGTTAGCAACTCCAGGTTGTACTTTTTTCATGAAAACCAACTATACAGCAACCAATAAACCCTGGCGCCCACAGAAATCCAAGATTTGCGAACTCAACAACTGTCAAAGAAGGAAGCGAGCAAGAAACGAGCCTGAAGTTGCGGCACAGCTCGGGAACTCTCATCTTGTGTTGAAGATTAGAAGGCGGCTGCTTGAGCCGAATAAGAAACACCGTGGCGGGTGACAGCGTGGGTCCATCACCTGCATCCAACGGGCGATCGCCCTCATCGACTGTCTTCTTATCTCCTTCCATCTCTACAACGTCTCCGGCGACCAAATCTTCCGACGCTCCCACCAACGCCGCTCTGCGAGGAGCTTTTAGCTCGCGTCCTCCTCCAGCATCCGTCGTCGCTGCTCCCGGTTCCACATCGACCACGTCCTTGATGGAAGAAGGGGAGGTAGAAGTACTCATATGAGACGGGCGGTGATTGGATCCCTTAGGTCATTTATAGCGATTGGTGGGACGAAATTGTGATCAAGGGAGGAGTCCTGGTTGGAGCAGACTTTGGTATGTGGGGCAGGTGCTTGTTGGTGAAATTGCTGATGCCTATGAGAGAGAGTACGTGTGAAGTGAGGACTGATGGAGTTAGGGTTCCGAAATTGAAGAATTGGGTGGTGAGTGGATCCGCTTGAAGACAAAAGCTTAGGTCGAAAAGGCGGGCGAAGGAGTCCGGGAGATTCCAGGGGCTTGATTTCTTTAATTAGCGTCGCTATCGTCGAATGGAGTGGGGACGGAGAACCCTTCGGGGTGGGCGCCGAGACTCCGGCTTCGAACTGTCCGCTTCTCCGGGGTGCTGATAACAGCTGCTCTGCAGGTGTAGCTGTAGACTGTAGTATAAGAAAAAAAATATTGCCAGGAATTTAAATTTAGGAATTAGAATTCAATAAATTCTAAAATAGGCAGGAATTAGAATTGTGTTGAATTTCAATTAGACTCCGTCTGTTTCATAGTTTTGATTGAAAAGAATTGGTTTTGGTCTAAAACCAACAAACCCAATTCTTGTGTACGTTTGCAGGATGGTTTTCAGAAACATGAATTGAAAACTGTCAATTTTTCTGTTCGGCTATAGGATGATTTTCAGGCATAGGTTGTTGCGAGATTGTTAATCATGGATAATTAACGTCTTTAAATGAGAAAAATATTTAAATTGTCTAAAATAGTAATAAATAATGATGATAAAATATTAATCATTACTTTAAGAGAGAAAAAGACATGATTTTCTCTTAAAACCGGCCAAAATGAAAAGGTTTTCACCATAAGTTATTTTTTTAATGGATCCAACCGATAGGTTTTGGAGGAAAACTAATTCCCTCCAATAAAAGACCAAGGGAAAGCTTATGAAATTGAATTGCCCAAAATCAATTCTTTTCTACAAAACCTACCAAACGAACGGAGCATGTATGGTGCTCAGATGATGTATAGAATTGGGCATTAAGAATTGAAATTGGGCCAAAATAGGAAGGGGCGATCATGCAGCAGTGGAAACATGCGAACAGAAATGAGAGCTCGAAATCTATCTTGCAGCAAAAAAAATCAAATGAGAGCTCAAAATCAAACCTTAGCAAAACAAGTTTGGGATTATGGAGAAGGAGATCAAATGAGAGCTTGATCGTGGCAGACTAGACTTGGGCTTTAAAATCGGGCCTGGGGGGCGGCCCAGGCCCGGCCGGCAAAAGCCCGGGTAGGCTCGGTGGCGGGCTAAGCCCGCCCCAGGCCAGGCCGGGCAACGGTGCCCTTGCAGGGCCCCGATTTTGGGCAAAGCCCAGCCTGAAAACCAGCCCGGGCCAGACCGGGCAAAGCCCGATTTTAGGCCCGGGCTGGAACTGAGCCGGGCTTTGCCCCGGCCCATTAATTCCAACGGCTATAGAGTCGTTGGCTATGGCCGTTGGAAGCCAACGACTCTATAGTCGTTGGGCTGCTGCCGCCTACAGCATTTAATGTTGTTGTAGGCGGCAGCAGCATTAAGTGATTGTTGGCACTTGATTAAAGTGAAAGCAGACACTTTTTGTTTTATTATTTTTTTTTTAAAAAAAAATAATTTTAATTTTAGTTTTTTTTAAATCTATTTATACCCCCTCTCTCTTCATTATATCTCTGCTCTCTCTCTCTCTCTCTCTCTCTCTCTTACTCTCTTACTCTCTTACTCTCTCTCATAGTCTCATTCAATATCGTCGAGCATGGCGTCGTCGTCATCAACGTTGGCGCACGAAATTGTGGAGCACAAACACACGGCTCCAGTGTGGGAGCACTTCGAGAAAGTCAAAGTCGGCAACGAACACAGGGCAAAGTGTAAACTTTGCGTGAAACTGCTCACCCTCAGTGGCAACTCAACACTCGCATGACACATTAAGTCGTTCATGGCGAAGCAAGCTCCCAAGTCCAGTCAGGCGCAATTATCGGGATCCGCACAAATATGGACATACGATCAAGCTCAGCAGCGGGAGCTGCAGGTGAAGAACGTCATCAGACGTGGGTTGCCGTTCAGCCACTATGATAATGCGGAGGAGACCGAGTACATACATCAAGGGCTTCAACCCAAATATCATCAAGTAAGTCGATCCACCATTAAGCGCGACGCACTTAAAATATTATTTAGAACCGAAACAAACTTTAATAAATTATTTTGAAAATTTTGAGAGTCGAGTGAGTTTAACGAGCGACGTTTGGACAAGTAGCATAAAATTAGGATTATCATATCTCTGTATCACTTGTCACTGGGTCGATCTCGTTTCCTGGGATCTAAATAAGTGCATAATATGTTTTGAAGGTTTTGAAGTCCCGCACATCGGTCAAGCGATTTATCAAATTATTTTAAAATGTGTGCGGGAATTTAAAATAAAAGATAAAATTATTAGCATTTCTTTCGATAACGCCACAAATAATATCACCGCAATTGAGTGGTTAAAACGAGATTTAAAACCTATATGTTAAACGGGGCATTTTTTCATACTCGTTGTGTATGTCACGTTTTAAATTTAGTCGTACATGATAGTTTAACTTATATGGAACCATGTATTAATAAAATTCGTTCAATGTTACAATTTATTTATAATTCTAAACAACGACGGCAAGATTTTAAAAAATTCGTAAACGCACAAGGCGAAACTTTTTGAAACCTTTATTTGACATGCCAAAAAGATGGAACTTGACCTACACAATGTTAAAATGGGCGATTCGTCAAAAATCACTACTTATGGAATATTATACTAACGATCCAAGCTAGCACAGTAGCTTCGGAGTCTGCTTTTTCTCTAAGTGGCAGGGTGTTGAACGAGCGGAGAAGTCGTCTAAGCGAAGAATCACTCGAAATCTGCATATGCTACAAGGATCACTTAGATGCAACGAGGAGGAAGCATCATACTTCAAATTTGGATGATAGCTCGTCCGAAATGGAAGACGAGATAGACGCAATCAACCTAAATTAGTTAAAAGCTAAAAACTCAAAGTCTCAAAGGTGGCGAGCCGGATTTTGGAAAGCGGACGAAATATGTAATCTTTATTTTTGTAAAAATTGTATTTCCAAAGTTATTTGATACGGATAATTCTTATTTTTTATTTTAGAATTCAAAATTTCAAATGCGCATATGTATAATTCTATGTAATTCATTTTCGTTCAACATTAATAAAATTCGTTTTTTCTCATATTACTCGTATCTTTTTTTTAATTTATATTTTATAGTTTATAATTTTTTAATAAAAAATTAAAACAAATAAATATAAAAAAAAACTAAATAAAAAATATAAAAAAATCGGGTCGGGCCCTAGGGCCGGTCTGGCTCGGCCCGGCTCCAAAAAGCCCGGTTCAAGCACGGGCCCGGGGGGCTTTTTGGTCAGGTATATGGCAGACGAAGCACGAGAATAACAAAACCTAAAAAAAAAATCAATGGTGGCAATCGAAGCACGACAAGGCAGTCGAAGCACGAGAAGGGGAGGAGGAAGGAGAAAAAGGGTCGGATCTACTAAAGGAGGGGATGAATCAGTCGAAGCACAAGAACGGAAGTCGGGGAAGAAGGAAAAGAAGACGAAGAGGGAGAAATAGGAAGGGGGAGAGGCTGGGGTTACCGGCTGTGGGGGATCAACGAGCGCAATAGGGCATCTCCTCGCGAGAGGTGCTGGAATCGTTCAAGCTCCGAAAACCAGCAATATCCCGCTTGGACCCAAAGAATTGGGAATATGCTTAATTTAAAACCTTTGGAATCAAAGGAATTCTAATTCGGAGTCAATTCCAAGATGCTGAACAACCAAATTGAATTCAGATCCCTCGATTTCAATTTTGGAATTCCAAATTCAGGATGTCGAACGGGCCGTGATTGTTTACCACAATTTAAATTTTGTTATCCGCAACGCTTTGTAATCACAATTTGAAAATTTTGAAAATTTATCCATAAATAAATTTATTAACCGCAATAAAAAAAACAAATATAATCAAAACACAACAACCTCAAACACAAAGATTAGGGGTGTGCAGGAAAACCACACCAAATCACAAAACCGCACCGCACTATATTTTAAATCAAACCGATTGGGTGCGGTGTGTTTCAGTTTTAGGGGTACAAAAAACGCAGCTTGGTCGGTTCGGTGTGACTTTGGGCTCCTAAAAATCGTGCAAACTGCACCGCATCGTGATTATATAATCAGGGAAATCACAAATCTGTAACCTCATGCAAGTGAACTGATTGTGGATTTGGTAAACCGCAATCTGCAAACCTGCAGCCGGTTTCAATAAGTTCTATGAGCAGTTTCAAAGTTACAAGCTCAGTGATTTGGTTGGGGTGGCACGGACTGCAGTCCTGTACGACGCCGGAAAAGCGCCTTGCCTTGGCTGCGCCGGGTCGTTACATAAAAGTGCACTTTTTTTGAAACAACCCGGCGCAACCAAGGCAAGGCGCCCTTCCGGCGTTGTACAGGACTGCAGTCCGTGCCACCCCAACCCCTCGCTGCAGCGCAGTTGATGATGAGGACTGTTGAAGGTGTCTTATCAAGGGTGTCCGGGTTCGAAACCCGGCATCAACAATCTGCTGTTGCTGAGAAACAGGCTCAGCGAGGGGTTGTGATGGCACGGGCTACAATCTTGTACGACATCGGAAGGGCGCCTTGCCTTGGCTGCGCCCGATCGTTACAGGTAGGGCGAGCAAGATTCTTATTAGTAGCTCGTTGAGCTGACTAGAGCTTTTATCTCCATTTTGAGGAGGTAATATTTTTAAGTCTTGAGTCCAATTAATTTAGCGAGGGTTGTTAAATCAAGAAATGAGTTCTTTTAGGTTAAGCTTTCTTATCGACACATTGAGTAGATTTCACGAGGACTGAACTTGATATTTTTTATGATTTTAATAGGAGATTGTTAACCGCACCCCTAATTTGGCTATCCGCACCCCATCTTTTTAATAAACTCTTCTTTTTTTTTAAAGCCCATACCCCCAATGATTGGGGACTATATGGGTTCTGTTGTTGTTGTTGTTGTTCTTTTTTTTTTAACTTTACTCGCAACCCTAAAACCCCAAATTATCCGCGAGCCTCCCGTCTCTACCTCCTCCAGCCTCCCGTCTCTACCTCCTCGCCTTCTTTCCCCTGAACCCGCCGACGTCGTCCTCCTCCTTGAACGAGCGCCGACGTCGTCCTCCTCCTTGAACGAGCGCCGACGTCGTCTTCCTCCTTCAACGAGCGCCGACGTCGTCTTCCTCCTTCAACGAGCGCCGACGTCGGCTTCCTCCTTCAACGAGCGCCGACACCGACTTCCTCCTTCAACGAGCGCCGACGTCATCTTCCTCCTGCAACAAACTTCTATCATCAACGATTTCTCCCACTTCCAGCTGCCATTTCCTGCCTCCTTCAACCAGCCTTATTTAATGCTAGCATTAGTTGGAAGTTCAATCTTGCTGAAATCAATTTTTTTATGAATAGAAATGGGGCATTCACACATAGAAGCAAAATTAGTGAAACCATAGAAGCAGGCAAAAAACTGAAGCAGTATATGGAACAGTATACAGTTTCTTATGGCAAAAAACTGAAGCAGTATATGGAACAATATACAGTTTCTTATACAGTTTCGGTTTTCCCACAGTTTCTTATGGCATTCACACAGAAGCAGGCAAAAAACTGGAAACAGTATATGGAATAAGCCCTACATAATCAAATTTGAGCGGTCCGGTTTGGTGGATGCCTTTGAGTTTGGGCTTGAATTACAAAGAAATAGAACTTGATTTTTCATTGAAACGCAGACAAAGCGGGGTGCGGCAAGCCAAAAATTGGGTTGCGGTTAAATTTTTGTGTTGCGGTTAATAATGGGGTGCGAAGAGCCAAAATCGGGTTGCGGTTAACAAACGCCTTTTAATATAGCCTCGTTATACCAAAAAAAGCATCTCTCTTAAGATGTTCTGAGTTTATTAGACTTCGTTTAATTATTTGAATTAATTAGGGAAAAGAACAAATTATAAACGATCGAGAAGTTTAGATTTTTGCAAACATAGCTCGATAATTTCCACATAATTAATATAGACTCATCATAAAAAAATTACATAATTGTCGGGAGCTCAAATTGCTGCCTTCAATTGTTATAATTAATTTAAGCTAAAAATCAATTATCTTTGAACTATAAACCATTGTTTTGATCATTATAATTAGTAAATGATTTAAGAACAAATTATAAAAATTATATTTAGATTTCTAGTGAAATTTCAAACAATTTTCATCGACAAGGTTCATTGATCTGAGGTTTTTAAGGACTTCAAAATAATTCTTGAAGATTTCAGTTAAAATTGCCTTGCAAGAATCTTAGCGCAGGTCCTCGGTTGAGATTGAGCCGAACCATTCCTTGCAGTGGCTCCACAAAGGATCTGGCGCCGATCCGTTGATCATATTTAGTCGAGTTAAGAAGATCGGTCGTCTGATCTCTAATTGGGATTATACGACACCTATAGGCCGGTAGAGGTGGAGAATTACCAGATGTCCGTCACCGCTGACCGGCCATCCATTGGTCGATCCACTGCCTCCGATGGGTTTTTCGGAGGCAGGCGCTTCTCCTGGCAACACTCTGACGACCATGTGCCGCCGCCGACCGCCGAGAGAAGCTAAACCAAACTTTAGATGAAAAAGACACCGGTGGATCTCTGCTCTCTGGCGGTGGCGCCGCCTCTAGGCTCCCTGGAGAGGATCGTCGGGCCCTCTCTGACCAATAAGATCTCCACATACGGCCACCCAAGACTCAAAACAAAAGCTCGGATGGGGCGGCGGCGGCGCTCCGGCGGTCGGAGGCCGCATGCAAATTGTTCAAAAGCTCGGGGAGGAGGGAAGGAGAAGGAAAATCACCTCAGGTAGGGCCCTCCTGAGGGGACTGGGTTAGGGCAGCATTGCCGAAGATGGGTCTGGGGTCCAATTTATAGGCGAACCCATGACCCTGAGTTCTTCTTCCACTTTCTTAATCTCGATTAGGTTATGGTTTAACCTGAGCTTGTTGGTGGATTCCTATTGGTTGGAAGTACAAAAATGTACTTAGGGGATAGAGGGAATGTTGGGGGGGGGGGGGGGGGGTATAATGGAGTTTAATTTGTGGTTTGATCAAATTCATGCTTAATGATCCTTATTGGATCCCAACCCACATCCATGTAGGCTTTGCCAATTTCTTGGGGAGTGGGTCAAGTGAGTGCCACAGTATGGATGAGTTGAGTGGAATTATTATAGTTTGAATATTCAACTCTTTAGAAAAAAACCCTTTTTAAGGAGTGTTTGACCAAAGTCAACCCTAAGGTGGGGCCCCCATGTCTGTCAAAGTCAAGGTGAGTCATATTTATCATGCAATGAGTCGACATTGATGTGATAGAGTTCATTCTTAAGCGTTCATGTTTCTTGAGACACCACATAGTTTGACGTGACCCATTTTGGTCAACTTGATGAAATTTCGTCGTATTTGAACGAAATGAGTTGCAATACATTCATATTGGTCATACGAGTTAAATGCAATTGACTGGGGTCCATTCTGAGCTCGTTTGCTCAAAAAGTGATTTTGGGGTTGTCACCATGCTTCTAGGGTACCCAAGGGGTGATCGGGTTTCCTAAATTGGGTCAGATAGGGTCCTAGTGACCCAATTAAAAGTCGAGATGTTACATGATGAACGATGAACAAAGCTGTAGACGAAGCATGGTGTCGATCTACAAGGAGTGGGCGCCAGTTGGAACGATCGGGTAAGGAAGGAGCTTGGGTTGTTGTTTTTTAGGTTAAAACTTATATTCATAATATATATATAGGGTTCATTCTTAAGTGTTCATGTTTCTCGAGACACCACATAGTTTGACGTGACCCATTTTGGTCAACTTGATGAAACTTTGTCGTATTGGAACGAAATGAGTTGCATTGAATTCATATTGGTCATACGAGTTAAATGCAACTGACTGGGGTCCATTCTGAGTTCGTTTGCTCAAAAGTGATTTTGGGGTGGTCACCGGGCTTCTAGGGTACCCAAGGGGTGATCTGGTTGCCTTAATTGGGTCAGATAGGGTCATAGTGACCCAATTAAAAGTCGAGATGTTACATGATGAACGACGACCGGAGCTGTAGAAGGAGCATGGTGTCGATCTACAAGGAGTGGGCGACAGTTGGAACGATCGGGTAAGGAATGAGCTTGGGCTGCTGTTTTTTAGGTTAAAACTTATATTCATAATACACACACACGCGCGTATTCACTGGAATGATCTGAGGTCAAATTCATGTTCTTTTGCTCATTTTATGCTTCCCAAAGTGTTTGAAGCCTAATTTGACTTGATCGTCGAAAATCATTCTAACGATGATGGAATCACACATGGACAACTCCATTGGGTTCGTATTGACGTTGTCTAACAAAATCAATTGAGGTCGTTTCTAAGGCTATTTGCTCAATTTCACCATTTCGAATAATTGTGATACTTAAGACTGAGTCTGAATGCCAATTTTCATATATTCATCTGAATTAAGTGCAGATGATTTTGTTGTGTTTGTATTCACGATATGAGTCTAATGAACCCAATTGAAGTCAATTTTGAGATCATTTGATCAAAGTTGCACATTTGTGTCAGTGCATAGCCCGACATGACCCATTTTGATCAACTTCTATGATTTTCATTAGAATGGGGTGAAACAAGCATCATTTAGTTTCTATAGGTCATACGAGTTCAATGCAACTGTCCATGATCAGTTCCGAGTTAGTTTACCCAAAAGGCATTTCAGGACCGTCATGTAGCTCAAAATAACATATTTCAGCCAACTTTCTAAATATGCATCAGAATGAGACAAAACAAACGTCGTTGAATTTGTATTGATCTCGCGAGTGCAACATCACTGACCGAATCAATTCTGATTTCATTTAATCAAAAAACATGTTTGAATCACTATAGTTCAAGATTCGATGTATACTAATTTATAGTCTGGGTTGCTAACCAAAAGAACTCATTAACCAAGAAAAGGCTCATCCAAAGGAGTTAATTAAATCATCTAGATCCCCATAGGTGGTCCAATTAGTCGGGCCAAACATTTGGGATGTTACACATTATGAGTGTGGTTGTACCACTACCCAGAGTGTATGGTAGACTGGATTGTCGTGGAACTTGCAAAACTGTTCACCGTGCGTGATGCATTGCACCCTTATGATTAGGTGTGATTAGATTATCCATTTGCCCTGTGATGGATATGAATTTAACATGCTTGTGATTGTTGGTAGAAGAGTCCATGAGAATGATATAACCGACCACACTGATTTGTCTGAGGATTGTAGCAGATTAAAAATGGTATAACTAGCTAGCCACCATAGAGATTGTAGTAGAAGAGCCCATTGAGCGGGTATAACTAAATAACCTTTAATCAGTAATTGTGATATTACAAGGCGCTATAGTGGCCTTTCCATTGGCGGCGTGAGCCGGAGTATGTTTGAATGTTCATATTGTTGTTTGGGGGGTTTGCGTGCCAATTATAAAGAAAATGCATGATGACTGTGAACCCCTGCATGTATGTTGTATTTGCTTATTGTACATATTATTATTATTGTAAATGCGAAGTGATGATCTGTAGGGTTATGAAGTTCTCCAGGATCCGCTAGAATTGTTATCTTATTTTGGGTCACCTTGATCACACCTAGGGGGGTGAATAGTGTGATGAGTGCTTTTTGATCTTTTTTCTAGTTTCAGCAAGTTGATAAAAAATGCAAGAACAGAAAGCACACGATCATTATAGAGGTTCCCCAAGAATGCTTTGGGTAGTCCTCTCTCCACACCACCTATCTAGCAATGTGCTAAACTAGGTAAACTTCTCCAAATCTCAGTCTTCTTATCCAAGACTTACACTCAGGCCACCAATGCCCTACCTCAATCTCTACAACAAGAGATCTACACTCAGATCTTTTACAAGATCCTACACTCAGATTCTCAAAGGAATCCTACAGCAAACTCAGATTCTCACAAGAATCCGACCACTCAAATCCAAAGGATCATACAACTCAGGCTTACACTAAAGTCCTACAACTCAGATCTCAAAAAGATCTTACAGTTCAGGCTCCAAAAGCCTTACAACTCAGATCTTACAAAATAAAACAACAACAGTTTATAATTTCACCGTTTGTAATACAACTTAGACTCAAAAGATGAATAAATGAATAAACTTGAGTCTTCTGTAGAAGCACAACAGAGATAAATAATCTTCTTGAAGAATATGATTTTGATCAAATATACTTTCTTGTAGAATATGAACTTCTTACTCAGATAGATAATCTTCAGGAAGACTTTGAATTATTGAGTATTACTTAAGCAATATGATGAATCATATATTGATTGTAAAAGATTTGAAGTTCTTGCAAAAATACTGGAGAACGAATAGTAACAACACCTTGGGGTTCTTCCTTGAAAATTTTTGCTGCTCCCTCCAATGGATTTGCGTTCTCGTTCAGGTCGCAGATGATTCACAAAAGCCTTAGATGGAATGTCAAAATGAATAATAATCTTAATCGTCTTAATTGTGAGCCCTCAAGATCTTTTTATAGAAAACATCTGCCAACGACTATGAATCAAGAAAGATTTATTTAATTAAGACCTTCTAGAAGAAATCCCCCGATTGGCGCATCAGATGGTGGATTTTAAATTAAAATTTAAGCTAAGGCATGATTCCCGGCTTTCTTCCCGCTCCTTGCATATATAGAAATCTTCTGGACGATATACTCTTCTAGACGATACAAGACGTCTGGACGATATAAGCCTTCTGGACGATATAGGTCTTCTGGATGATACATGCCTTCTGGACGATATAAGCCTTCTGGACGATACATGCCTTCTGGACGACACAGGCCTTCTGGACGATATATGCCTTCTAGACGACACAGCTCTTCTAGACGACATTGGACTTAGCCAATATTAAGATATAGATCATATCTGGCTGATGTAGCTATGATCTAGCCGACATAGAATTTTATCGTCGAGATCACCTAGCCGATACAGCAGTGGTCTAGACGACATATAATTTTTGTCATCTAGGTCATCTAGCTGATATTTACCTTAGCCAATTTTAGGCTTAATCCAACCCATTGGCTATCTTTGCAGCTTTATTTCCAGACCCTTTCCAAATGACTTTTCCTTGACAATGGCAAGTCTAATATAGTGTTAGGGTATAAGTCAACATGTGTTTTACACCATGAGTGATTACAAAGCAAAATACTTGTTGGAACCCGGATACCGGTCCAACCTGTTCGAGACTTGGGGGTGACCAGAGACTATTTGTTTAGTGATCAACCCACGCGAGACAAGGTGATAAGAAACTAGATAGCATACAAAACCACTCCAACCTGCCTATAAACAAGACTCGCGTGCTGCAGCGAGGAGGTCCCGCCACATACCCGGAAGTTTATAGGAACTTCCCCTCCTAAAGTCAATGCTGAGCTTGGCACAAGAGAGGCAGACAAGGTACTCGCCCACCATAGGGGGATGGGTGAAGGTGCCTTCAACTTGTGCCTTGGGGTCCTATTTATAGGCAAATCCAAATGGACTGCGAATAGCTGCTCCTGCCTTCTGGAATGGGTTGCAGATAGCAGCTCCTGCCTTTTGACGGGGTGAAAATCTGTACTCGCCTCAGGTGGGGGAGGTCTTCTGTACTCGCCCAGGTGGGGGAGGTCTTCTGTACTCGCCTCAGGTGGGGGAGGTCTTCTGTACTCACCCCAGGTGGGGGAGGTCTTCTGTACTCGCCCAGGTGGGGGAGGTCTTCTGTACTCGCCCAGGTGGGGGAGGTCTTCTGTACTCGCCCAGGTGGGGGAGGTCTTCTGTACTCGCCCAGGTGGGGGATGTAAGACCCCCCCTCCCCAATCCTGAACCGGGTTCAAGGAGGGGGAATCTTACTGCCCAAGAACGACCACTTAGCGCTTTCCGGGTGGCAACGTCCCACCCTCTCAAGCACTGAGCGGTCTCCTTGTAAGGCACAAGAATCACAACATCACATCAGAACGCACATCGGAAGCAATCGAAAGAAGAAAAACCGAGCACACAACTTATATATACATATTTAAACGGGGCTGAAGCCTAATGTTTACAACCACTGCCTCGGGGGCTATATCGGCAAAAAATCCTAGTCTAGTCCTATACTCTAGGACTCACGTCACGGAAGACTGGGGGCGAGGCTGGGGTAATCGAACGGGCCATCTCCAATGCTGGTAACTCATCCTGTGGTGCGGGGGCTTCACGCTGTCCCGTCTCCTGTGATTGGTTATAAGAAATAACCGTTAGTCACAAAGCTAAGTAGAAAATACAACCCCTCCCCGGATCCATATCCAGGGGCGGCTAAAGAACGGAAATAAATAACCGAAGCAAAGAAGAAGGTTAGCAGCAGGTAAACATATATATATAAAAGGGCCTCCCGCCCTACTATCCGAAATCGCGCAGTATAGTAAATACACAACACTATCTTGCACATACACGCACCCAGGTATTCAAACCCGTGCACACACAAAAAGACCCTGTGTCGACACAGTTTAGACCGCTTTATTTCAAGCAGGGGAGCTAACCCCGCGGGCCTCACTGATGTGGCCGTCGGTGACAGTGGTCAGTCTTTCCACTTCTGAATGTAATCATACCGTATCACTCAGGCCCTCCTGTACAACTTGGTGTACTAATTGGATGTGAGCGACATCCGGCGAATTCGATGTTTAGGCCGACCAGCGGAGGTAATACAGCGGGTCCGGAATAACGATCTGATGTGCGCATCTCCCTGTCGCGTTGAGTCGTCACCCCACCCGCACCGGTACGAACGGTCTGTGGGTGTGACCGACCCGCCACTATACCAAGCAATCTTCAAACTTATACATAGAGTACGTGTTTCAAACAAAACTCGACGCGACACTCTTACTCGACCGGTCACGCAACTTTTGACCAGGAGGCTGGGCGGTATGAGGGCTCCTTATTTGGGGCTAACCTAGGAGGAGAAGCTCAACTCCGGGTTTCCCCAACTAAGGCCTCGCAGGAAGGAGGGGAAGCACCGCTTGCCAGCGTAGGGCTGCAGTTAGTACTAAAATATGAATAAGTGCAGCAGTAAAATAGGCCGAAAGAAGATGCCATAATATGAAGCGCAGAAAAATAGGCCGAAAGCAGAGGCCATAATATCAAGCGCAGAAAAATAGGCCGAAAGCAGAGGCCATAATATCGAGCGCATAAAAATAGGCCGAAAGCAGAGGCCATAATATCAAGCAGTAAAATAGGCCGAAAGCAGAGGCCATAATATCAAGCAGTAAAATAGGCCGAAAGCAGCGGCCATAATATCAGGACCAGTGCGAGACTGGAGAATGGAAAGTACAGAAAGTAGATGCGGGGGACCAGTGCGAGACTGGATTTAAATGAAAGTACAGAAAGTAGATGCGGGGGACCAGTGCGAGACTGGATTTAAATGAAAGTACAGAAAGTAGATGCAGGGGACCAGTGCGAGACTGGATTTAAATGTAAGTACAGAAAGCAGTAAACATATAAAGGGTTAGTAGTCCAATCACTCCATAAAAGGAGGCTTCAACGTCGACTCCGTTCGTAGGAGGAGGTTCTGCTTTCTCCCCGTTCATAGGGGTTCTGCTCCGTTTTGGGAGTTTATTTACATTTCACGAGATATTTAGTATTTTCGGATTGCGGCGTCGCACCGCGATTTCGTCCCGAGTTTTGCGTAGATATTCTTACTTATTCGATTCCTTAGATCGATACACGTAATCTTTGTTAAGAATATACGTCGAGAGGACGCTGATTTATTTCGATGAATTTCGCTCCCTTTCGGGCGTTTATTTTGCTTGAAAAATACTTTTGAAGGACAAAAACAAGAGGTCACACCTCCCGACTTTAACAGTAGTTGTAAAACACCTTTAATTAGAGCCCATAATTTTTGGCGATTTTTTCCAACTCATCTGCCCTTTGATTTTCTTAAAATAAACTTTGGGGGGGGGGGGGGGGTTAAAAATAGAAATCAACTTCCTAAAATTCCCCAAAAATTACTGGAGGTGCCCCTTAGTGTGGGGCACATTTTCCATTCAGGAAGTTTTTCCTGAATGTGCCCCATTTTTCCTCAGAAAAATATTGAAGGGGAAAGGGGAAGTGGGGTGCGGTTAAAGGAAAGGAGAAGGCGCAGGGGTCTTGCACCCTGCGCCATCCCGCGGCCCCCACAACGGATCTGCGGCAGATCCGCTGTGGGGGGCACACAAGTTGAGGCGGGGGCAGGAGTTAAGGAAGCAGAAGCCGCACGATCTCCTGGGGGAAGATCGCGCGGCTCCCGTTTGATAAACGGGAGGCAGCCGCTGCCGTCGCCGGGCAGCGGCCGGCTGGGGCCAGCGCCACCCCCGGTCGGTGCGCCGTGGGCCGGCGACCACTCCGGTGGTGGTCTGGCGGGCTGGCGCCGCCGACCACCGCCGAAAATATTGCAGGAAGGGGGGCGGGGGCGGTGGCGTGGCCTGCATGCGTTACACATACTTTCCGCGCCGCCACCTCCGCGGGGAGAGCGCCGGTGCCGCCCCCGGTCGGTGCGCCGGGGGTCGGCGACCTCTCCGGTAGCGGTCCGGCGGCCTGGCGCCGTCGGACCCCACCGGAAAATGGAGCAGGAGGGGACGGGGAGGCGCGGCGCAGCCTGCATGGGCCATGCAGGCTCGCTGCGCCGCCGCCTCCTCGTGAAGGGCCCTCCCTGCCGCCCCTGGTCGGGGCGCCGGGGAGGGGGCAGACTTCCGACGGGGGTCCGACGGCCTGGAGTCGCCGGCCTCCGCCGGGGGAGGGGGTTTTACCCCTTACAGGAAGCAGAGGAGGGGGAGGCTTCGGGCGCCGCCGAGGCTGCGTCCTCCGGCGGCCCGGCCGCCTCCCGTTCGTCGGCGCCAAGGTCCCTGAGAGGGGACCTGCTCCCCCAGCGCCACCACCGGCGCTGGGGGGGTTGCCTTCCACGACCAGCGCCACCACCCGAGCTTTGCAAAGCTCGGGGTGGCGCTGGTGGCGCTCCGGCGACGGGGAGGGGGTCGGCTTACCCTCGGGAGGTAAGAAGGAGGAGGGGGGAGGTTCTACCTGTGTGGGTGGGGCTCGGGTGGTTGAGGGGCGGCCGACCATGGTGAGGAGGGAGGGTGGCGGCGGTTCGGTTGGGCAGGGCTCCGGCGAGGTGGCTGGCTGGGCTTGCCGGCAGGGGGAGAGTCTGAGAGAGGGGGGGGGGGTGCTGAAAGGAGGGGGCTTGGCCCTCCTTTTATAGGAAGGGGGAGACTCCCCCCCTCCCCTCCTTTCTCCACGTGGAGTTAAGGGAGGTGAGTGGGGGGGGGGAGATATTTTTCTCCCCCTCCCTCCCCTTTTCTCTCCTGCCCCCTGCCCCAATAGGGGGCTGCCTATTCATGGGCAGCCCCCTCCTTTGGGGGAGGGGCTTCTCTCTCCCCCCCCCCCCCTTTTCTTTTCTCTTCTTAATAGGTTTCAAGCTTGGGGGGGGGGGGGGGGGGGGGGGGGGGGTTGACCGAGGTCAACTTAGGGCGGGATCCTTCATGGTCCCGCGGTCTATCAAGATTTGTCGGGGCTGATGCCGGGTTCGTGTGCTTCATATTTCGGGTGTTGTACCGAGGTGGTCAGCATAGTCTTAAAATGGCATACTCTCTACACGACCTCGGATTGAGGCGCAACGAATTCTGTTGCGCTCGTATTGTTCATACGAGACTAACGGAACTGACAGAAGTCAATTCGGGGTTCATACGGTCACTATTCATAATAATGAGGTAGTGGCGCGCTACGATACCCAAAATGGTTGTTTTCTCCAAACGACCTCGGATCGAAGTGCAACGAATTCCGTTGCGCTCGTATTGTTCATACGAGGCTAACGGAACTGACAGAAGTCAATTCGGGGTTCGTACGGTCACTATTCATAATAATGAGATAGTGGCGCGCTACGATACCCAAAATGGTTGTTTTCTCCAAACGACCTCGGATCGAAGTGCAACAAATTCCGTTGCGCTCGTAACGGTCATACGAGTTTAACGGAACTGACGGGAGTCAAATTGGGGTTCATTTGGTCACTGTACCCCAACGACTTTGTTGCGGCGTGCAACACCACTTAAAGTGGTAGTTTTCTACCGCTCAGGCCTACTTTTATTGGGCTCACTAGGGTCTAGTGGCCCAATAAAAGTCGGGATGTTACAATCCAATAAAAATAAAGGGATTTTCGTCCCCGAAAATTGGCTAAAGTAGGAGGGTTTAAAGGATATACCTGGGGAAAGAGTGTCTGGTATTTTTCTCGAACGAGCGTCTCTGGTTCCCAAGTAAACTCTTCGCGTCCACAGTTTGACCACAAGATCTTGACCATCGTGATGGTTTTGTTCCGCAGTTCTTTGATCTTGGAGTCCACTATATTCACTGGTTCGAGTTGGACGGATCGGTCAGATTGTACTGATGTTGGTGGTGTGGGTAGATGCTGCTCCGGTTGGCGCAGAACACGTCTTGGCGAGGAGACATGAAATACGTCGTGAAGGTTTCCCAGTTCAGCTGGCAGGGCTAATCTATAAGCGACAGGGCCAATCCTTTCTGTGACTTGATATGGGCCTAGATAGCGGGGATCTAGCTTCTTCTGCTTCTTTATTCGGGATACCCCGTGCATCGGTTAAATTTTTAAGAACACCATGTCTCCCACGTTGAATTCTACCATTCGATGACGCGCATCATAATATTTGGCTGGACGACTCTGTGCCTCCAGCATACGTTCTTGAATCAACCTGATAGCTACCGTGGTATCATCTATATAGGTGACTCCTAAAGCTTCGGGGTCCTCGTCTTGTGCCCATGATAATGGTGTTCGACGGCGTCTTCCGTAAAGGGCTTCGTAAGGTGCCATTTTGATGCTCGCCTGGAAGCTGTTATTGTACGAGAACTCCACTAAAGGCAGTAACTGCTCCCAAGGCTCATTGCATTCCACTATGCATAATCGGAGGAGGTCTTCTATTGTCCGGTTCGTCCTTTCTGTTTGCCCGTCGGTCTGGGGGTGGAAGGCGGTGCAAAAAGCTAATCTGGTTCTCAGATAAGCTTGCACTCTCCTCCATTCTTGTGATGTAAAGCGCCCGTCACGGTCAGAGACGATGGATTTAGGTACCCCATGAAATCGGACCACCTGCTCTATAAATAGTCGGGCTAATATGTCGACACCGTCGCCTTGTCTGTTCGGGATGAAATGAGCCACTTTGGTGAGGCGATCTACTACGACCCATATTGAGTCGTTCCCTGCACGAGATCGGGGTAAGCCATGGACGAAGTCCATGGAGATATCCTCGAATTTCCATTCTGGTATCGGCAGGGGTTGTAGCAAACCTCCTGGGCTACGACATTCTGCTTTGACCATTTGATAGGTCTGGCAGTGCGCTACATAATCGGTGACGTCCTTCTTCATTCCTGGCCAATATAATGTCCTTCGCAGGTCCGTGTACATTTTTACTACCCCCGGGTGTATTGAATAGCTCGTTTGGTGTGCTTCATGGAGTATCTCTTCCCGGATTCCCTCTGCAGCGGGAATGAATATGCTGTGTCTATACTGCAGGATGCCATCATACAAGTTGTAGTCTTCTTGTGCACCGTGTTGCAAGGCCTGAATGATCGGGGCTGCTTCTACGTCGATCATCTGGGCCTCTCGTATTCTATGATCTATCTCTGATGTCACACTATATCTCCATCCAGTAAAGCTGAGTCTGGTATTCCATCGGGTTCCTGCGGGTAATGAGAATGATATCCAAGTCTGCCAAGGACTTGATCAATTCATTTGGTATCATCTCTAGCCAATTGCCGACCATCGAAGGTTGCCGACTTAAAGCATCTGCAACCTTATTGGCTTTGCCGGAGTGATATTGGAGAGCGAAGTCGTAATCGCATAGGAACTCTAGCCACCGGCGCTGTCGGAGATTTAGCTCTTTCTGGGTGAAGATATATTTGAGGCTTTTATGATCGGAGAAGATCTCGCATCTCACTCCGTAGAGATAGTGCCTCCAAACTTTTAATGTGAAAACTACCGCACCCAGTTCTAGATCATGGGTGGCGTAGTTTAGTTCGTGAGGCTTTAGCTGCCGTGAGGCGTAGGCGATTACTTTGCCGTGTTGCATTAGTACGGCTCCCAATCCCTTCAGCGATGCGTCGGCGTAGATCTGGAATCCCTCTGTACCTGAGGGGAGTGTCAGAATCGGGGCCGATATCAGTCGGTTCTTTAGCTCTATGAACACTGCTACGCATTCGGGAGACCACTGGAACATCACGTCCTTTTTGGTGAGGGAGGTAAGTGGTAACACAATCTTAGAGAATCCTTCCACAGACTTACGGTAGTAGCCGGCGAGGCCAAGGAAACTTCTGACGTCTGCTGCTGACTTCAGTGGCGGTCAGGCTTGTACTGTTTGTACCTTGGCTTGGTCCACCGCTACCCCGTTCTTGTTAACTGTGTGTCCGAGGAAGCCGACTTCTTCCATCCAAAACTCGCATTTGCTGAACTTCGCGAAGAGTGAGTGCTCCCTTAGCTTGAGCAGAACCATTTGGGGATGCCTGGAATGATCAGTTTTGCTCTTCGAGTAAATGAGCATGTCGTCTATAAAAACTATCACGAAGTGATCTAGGAAGGGTTTAAACACCGTATTCATTAAAGCCATGAAGGCGGACGGGGCATTGGTCATTCCGAACGGCATTACCATGAATTCGTAAAGTCCATAGCGGGAGCTGAAAGCGGTCTTGGAGATGTCTTCTTCTCGTACTCTGAGTTGATAATAGCTGGATCTTAAATCCATCTTGGAAAAGACGGACGCGCCTTGTAATTGATCGAACAATTCATCTATTCGGGGCAGGGGATAAGTATTCCGGACAGTGAGCTTATTCAGTTCCCTGTAGTCAACACAGAGACGCAGGGATCCATCTTTCTTTTTAACGAACAGCACTGGGGCTCCCCAGGGCGAGGTACTTGGGCGAACGAAACCGGCGTCAACTAGCTTTTGTAGTTGAATCTTGAGCTCGGCTAGTTCTCTCGGGGCCATTCGGTATGGAGCTCGGGACACGGGTCGGGCTCCATGTGTAAGTTCAATTTGGAAGTCCACTTCCCGTTGCGGGGGCAACCCGGGAAGGGATTCTGGAAAGATGTCCGGGAAGTCCCGAATTATGGGTACTCTAGAGAGCATCTGTGTCTTGTCCTCCATCTCGAAGTAAATTAGGTATACCTCGTCCTTCCGTCGGACTGCTTTCACTGTATGTGCGGATGTTAAGATAATGCGGGTGACAGAGGGTATACCTGTTAGTGTGACGGACAACCCATTTGGGTTCTGGAGGTGGATCTCCCGAGTTGAACAGTTAATTTGGGCGATGTGCTCGGCCAACCAGTCCATCCCTAGAATGATGTCGAATCCGGTTATCGCCAAAACGGTCGCGTTGACTTCGAATTCTATTCCTCCTAGCATTGCTTGGAAGGAACACTTTTCTGTGGACGTCATATCTGATCCATCCGGGAGTCGTATTCGTATTGGCATCCCGGATGATCGTACAGTGTTTCCCTTGTCAGCGATGAAGTTCTGTGCGACGAAGGAATGCGTGGCACTGGTATCGAATAGCGTTTTAGCGGGATGACCCTCTACCAAAAGTAAACCTGATAATATATATATACCATGATCATGAGTTTTTTACAAATATACAGGAGTTGAGACTATACATGCTACACAAAAGGTCATAACATAGATATATAACTATAACATCCTTCTAAGATATCGAAACTACTGAAAGTAGATACCTATCACTACATCTGGAGTAGGACCGTGCTGGAGATCTAAGGCGTATGCCTCGAGGGGTGCTGCTCTGCCCTGCCTGGCCTGGCCTCTCCTGCCTGCAGGCTGTCCTCTCGTCCACCTCGTCCTCGTCCTCTCTCCGCGGCTCCCTGCACGGCTCCTAGGTCGGGCCTACCTACCGCCTGAGGGCAAAAAGCTCGTATGTGTAAGACCCTCTTTTTTTTTCCTTCCCGGGTCTTACCGCCCAGAACCGCCGTCTTGCGGCGAGATCATTACACCCAATGGTCGACGCCATAATATGCCGATCCTGCCGGCTAATCAACATCATCCAGGCCAACCACAATTCATAGTAATAGAAGCAAATAGAAGAAACTAGTCCACAAATCACATTAAATATGTAAATTACATGTTTACAATGTCCATGATGAGAATTTAAAGTAAGAGAGGAAGGGCTTACGCCCAGTACATGTTCAAGTAAAGTACAAAAACTCTCTCACACTACAACTATGCGGAAGCTATCAAGCTCTGTCTTCATGTATCTGTAGCTGCTGCTGTGATGACGTGTAGTGGCTGCTCTGCTTCATCCCGTCCTCCTGTCCTGTCTCCTGAACGGGGTCCTGCTGTTCTGACACATCATCCCTAAAATGATGAGGTCCACCGACCGTCAGTCTATAAGACTCAGCATATTCCTCACCGCCTCCACCCGCGACTCCTAGGCACCGTGCGGGAGGAGGAAGCGGAGAACATCAAAGGGTAAATCAAAAGCAGGTGACAGCGGAGAGACTAGCAAGTATAAAGATACTAAACAAGTAGTGAAAACATCTCTATTCTAGCAGGAGTATGTATATAAACAATAATTAAAGAGCAGTATAAGCAAAAGAGCAGGTATAATAAATAAGAGCAGCTACGAAAGTAACCTTAACTTATATGCACACACAAAAGCACATAAGCTAAGGGATCTGGCAAGTAGTAAACTCATCGTATAAAAGAGCCCATACTGATTTATACGATGAGGTCTCTGTTTGTGCAGAAATGCTATGCTATGACGTGCAATGCAATGATGCAATGGTTGTATTATTATTTCATACACATGTAACTCACACACACGACTCTGTACGTACAGACCTTTAGTTCCCACTTTTCGGAGGTAGCTAACCTCTCGGGCACCTCCCGTCGTGGTCAAAATGTGGCAGAGGAGTGGGCGTCTCCTCACCTAGGTGGGTAAGTCACACTACCAGACCTAGGCCCTAACGTACATTGTGACACCGGTACCCGATACTCACGAGCTCCTGCGTACTAAACTGAATTGGCCAGGCAGGGTTTAGGGATTCCGTCCCGTCGGACGCGCAGTAAGACAACCTGGCCCCCATAAAACCACTAGCACTGCCGAGTCAACGAACTGCTGTCGGTGTGACGACTAAGACAGAACCGAAGACCCACCACATCTTACACACAAGCAACATATATTAACCATTTATTACCGAGCCTCCAGCTCACAAATCTACATCAACATTTATAAAGTAGAGCCTACCGCTCGCCAGACTATACCAGTCTTATATTTAAACCACGAGCCTACCGCTCGCTAGACTACACTAGTCTTATATTTAAACTACGAGTCTACCGCTCGTTAGACTAAACTAGTCTTATATTTAAACCACGAGCCTACCGCTCGCTAGACTACACCAGTCTTATCCTTAAACTACGAGTCTACCGCTCGCTAGACTACACTAGTCTTATATTTAAACTACGAGCCTACCGCTCGCTAGACTACACTAGTCTTATCTTTAAACTACGAGCCTACCGCTCGCTAGACTACACTAGTCTTATATTTAAACTGCGAGCCCACCGATCGCAGGACTATCCCAGTCCTTCCTTATAACTCGAGCCTACCGCTCGCAGAACTATACCAGTCATTCCTTATAACCCGAGCCTACCTCTCGCAGAACTATACCAGTCCTTCCTTATAACCCGAGCCTACCGCTCGCAGGACTATCCCAGTCCTTCCTTATAACCCGAGCCTACCGCTCGCAGGACTATCCCAATCGTTCCTTATAACCCGAGCCTACCGCTCGCAGAACTATCCCAGTCCTTCCTTATAACCCGAGCCTACCGCTCGCAGGACTATCCCAGTCCTTCCTTATAACCCGAGCCTACCGCTCGCAGAACTATACCAGTCCTTCCTTATAACCCGAGTCTACCGCTCGCAGAACTATACCAGTCCTTCCTTATAACCCGAGTCTACCGCTCGCAGGACTATCCCATTCCTTCCTTATAACCCGAGCCTACCGCTCGCAGGACTATCCCAGTCCTTCCTTATAACCCGAGCCTACCGCTCGCAGAACTATCCCAGTCCTTCCTTATAACCCGAGCCTACCGCTCGCAGGACTATCCCAGTCATTCCTTATAACCCGAGCCTACCGCTCGCAGAACTATACCAGTCCTTCCTTATAACCCGAGCCTACCGCTCGCAGGACTATCCCAGTCCTTCCTTATAAAATGTTCCGGTTTGGGATGGAAGTTAACTTGTCATGTTCTCCTACTTAACTAGTCTTGTCTATAATTTAGTTGATCTTAGAAGCTTTAGGGTTAGCCTTGGACTTTCGGAGGGTTACCCGGTGAGGGGCTCGCAGCGGTACTGGGAAGTGTGGCGGGCTGACACCCCGAACTTCCTCTTCCCAAGGCACTTAATCTTGTGGGTATCTACCCCTTTTTACTTGATCCCCATTATCCTCTCCAATTACATTAAATCTATAAGATGAGTTAAACTCGGCTCCTAGGAGTGGGGGAGTTCTTTTGAACTCCAACACCACCAATTGTGATCGGGTGCTGACTCTCCCGTCGTCACATTCTAAGCTCGAGTTCCCTTCTTCACCGAGGAACTGCACACATTCAATTATCATTCTCAACCTTACTTGGACCCACACTCCTATTCTTCGTCATCCTTAATCCAGGGTTTGCCTTAGATATTTCTCGACTTCTCCCTTGAATATTTACCTTAAAATGGCTCACCCGGCTAAGGGTAGTTTTACTTCCATGCAATCGTTTAACACTGATGAGTTGTGTGTGGGGCCCTTGATGAGGTCTAACCTCCTTTTCATAACACTGTAAACTCTTACACTTATAGCTTGCTAAATGCACCCAACCCTTATTTCCCATGATGCCCCTTAGAGGTGTTCTTCCAAATAATCTGAGCCTTCATAATAATCAAGGAGTTGATAGTTCTATGTGTGAAGGTCAGTGATGGTTTAAATCATATAAACCAGTTTTACTATTCGCAGACCAAAATAAGATTGAGCTAGATTTGCTCTTAAGGTGCAATCTTGATCACATCATATCCAAATGAGTTCCGATTATTACATGGGTTCGCAATGAGTAGTGATCTAACAACATCAAATCCTAATCTCATAAATCCTCCAGGGAATCTTAAATCTTAGTCTCTAATAAAATAGAAGATGTGCAGATACTGATTTATGCATCGACTGTCAACTAATGATCTCATAAATTCTGATAAATTCACTGTAGCATAATATTGGTCTAAAACCTCAAACCCCAAATTTCACATTTTTACATGAACTATTTAACCATAATTTCTATTTAACATAAATGGGGTGCAAATAGGGATTTACACATCAATTATTAGATTATGACCTCAATAGATTCTGGGAAGGTTATTATAGCACCATATTGGTCTAAAAACACCAAATCCTAAGTCTCATATTATTCCAGGGAGTATTTACCCTTAATTATCATTTATTACCTTTGGTGTACGTATAAGGGTTTACACTACAAGTGCTATGTAAAGACTTCAATAAATTCTGGGAAAATTATTATAGCACCATATTGGTCTAAAAACACCAGATCCTAAGTCTCATATTATTCCAAGGAGTATTTACCCTTAATTATCATTTATTACATTTGGTGTGCGTATAAGAGTTTACACTACAAGTGCTATGTAAGGACTTCAATAAATTCTGGGAAAATTATTATAGCACCATATTGGTCTAAAAACACCATATCCTAAGTCTCATATTATTCCAAGGAGTATTTACCCTTAATTATTATTTATTACATTTGGTGTGCGTATAAGGGTTTACACTACAAGTGCTATGTAAAGATTTCAATAAATTCTGGGAAAATTAATATAGCACCATATTGGTCTAAAAACACCAGATCCTAAGTCTCATATTATTCCAAGGAGTATTTACCCTTAATTATCATTTATTACATTTGGTGTGCGTATAAGGGTTTACACTACAAGTGCTATGTAAGGACTTCAATAAATTCTGGGAAAATTATTATAGCACCATATTGGTCTAAAAACACCAGATCCTAAGTCTCATATTATTCCAAGGAGTATTTACCCTTAATTATTATTTATTACATTTGGTGTGCGTATAAGGGTTTACACTACAAGTGCTATGTAAAGACTTCAATAAATTCTGGGAAAATTATTATAGCACCATATTGGTCTAAAAACAACAAATCCTAAGTCTCATATTATTCCAAGGATTATTTACCCTTAATTATTATTTATTACATTTGGTGTGCGTATAAGGGTTTACACTACAAGTGCTATGTAAAGACTTCAATAAATTCTGGGAAAATTATCATAGGCTTATATTAGCATCATGATCTACTGTGATTTATCTCAAATTTATCAGACATATAAAACCCCATTATTTGCACAAAGACCATAGAGGGCATAAATGTAATCTTAGCTACTTATATCATGAAATATTTCTCAAAATTCTCAGATAATTCCTGCTGCCATAATAGTGAACTTAAAGACTAAACCCTAAGTTTCACTTCATTCTAAAATCATATGACCCCTTTTTAATTTTATAACCCAATTTAGGGGTAATTTAGTAAATTCTATATCTTGGGATTTTTGCACCCAAAAATCCCCAAATAATTCTTGGAAGGGGCATATTACTGCCATGGACCCATATCTAACATCTCAGCCATAGTGTTAACCCCCAAGGCTTGGGGCTCACTCCACCCCAAAATTACTAAAGGCACACATTAAGGCCCTTTAGCCTAGGTTTTGCATGGATCATAACTCCACATGCACAAGGCCAAATGAGCCCATCTTTTTACCAGAGGGCTATAAGCATATGAAGAGCTCACCACCCAAATTTGGGGGTGTTTGGAGTTATACAACTCCATAAATACCAAATATTTACCTTTTCTAATAAATTGAATAACTCAGTAAATAAGCATCCAAAAATTCTCAAATTAAAACCCTAGGTGTGTCATCATGCCATTCATGCATGGTAAAAATTTCAGGTTATTTGCTAAAGCCAGTTAAAAGTTATAGCAATTCTAAAATCTGCCCACCACTAGGACCAGTCCTAGTAAAACGGGTGCCCTGGGTCCTACACACCTCCAAATGGCCTGATCTTGGGTCCTATGGAAACTAGAGACCAAGGCCTTCAACAGTTGTCTCGGCCAACTTTTCCTAAAAAGGCCTTTAAGAGCCTCAAATTCAGCTTACAAAATCGGGCTAATATGTGTGACAGATTTTATGAAATAAATAAGATATATATAAAGTGGTATGCGGATAATGATTTCACGCGAAAATCAACCGCTGAGATTATATCTTCCTCGATGAGCCAAGGGTCCCGATTCGCCGCGCCTGGGCCGATTTGCGGGCTGATTTCCGGCCATCCTAGGCCGTCTCCGGCCAAACGCCCAAGCCAACACCTTCACCCGACATAGGGCTTTCGTTTGGTGGTGGCCGTTTGGCCGGAGGTGGCCGGAGGAGTTCCCCGACATCTTGTGATTTTTCGGTCGGAGCAAGGAAAATCGAGAATGGAAAACAGTCATTCTCTTGATGATTTTGAAGAAGGAAAGAATGGATAACTAGCACAGGAGGAGGGGGGAAGGAACTTGCCTTGAATCGAGCCCCGGGGAGGGGAATTTCTGCACTTGCCATGGCCGAATCCAAGCTCCATTTTCTTGCTCGATCTTCCTCCTCAGAGCTTGCCTTCTTCTGAAACCATGGGGCTTCTCCTCCTTGGCACCTTCTGAAGCTAATGGGAGGTCTGAAGAGGGTCGGGGGTGGCTTATTCCAAGGTTGCCATTAATGCCACCTCTTGGACGGCCTATAAGCTCTGAATTGAGCTCCACCTGGCAGCCGGCCGGCCTGGAGACTGTTGGGAATTGCTGCTAGAGCTCAAGGGGAGGCATTGGAAGAGGAATTGAGTGCCATTTGGCACTCAATCCATGCCTCCTCTTTTGTCCCTTCTCCAATTTGGGGGAAAACCCAAATTTACCCCTTTGCATGTGGGTTTCTTCCCCATTTCAGAGGGCATCCAAGGTAAATGGTATAGGGCTGCAGAATGGGCCTCAAATTGAGCCCATGCCTCATGGGCATTAGGCTTAATTTCCTCTTGAACCCAATTTAGGCCTATTTGACCAAGTGTTGACCTTTGGGTTAACTTGGTCAAATTAATGGGTGGGCTGGCCCCACATGATGGTCATGGGTCTGTGTACACCATCAATGATGTACAGGGCAATGGTGGGGCCCACATTGGGTCAATTAAACCCATATAGGCTAATTTTAAGTTAGTTTGGCCTAAAATTGACTTTGGTCAAAATCATGCATTTTGTTGAACTTCATGGGTCAAGGATGACCTAATGATCTCCCTTAGTGGCTTGGAGAGTTTGGGTCTGACCAATTTGATCGTTTGAATCCTAATTGACCCTTAATAGAGATGGTTGACTTATTTCAAGCTAGAGTTGACTTTGGCCAATTTGATCCATTGGGTTGACCCCAATGGGTCCTAAATGACCCAAGGGACTCCCTAAGGTGTTTAGAAGAGTTGGTGGGTTCCATTTGTCATCTTGAAGTTTAAATATCAAGTCATAAGCCATGGAGTCAAATTTGGCTGCTTGCACACCAAGGTGATTTTTCACTTATTCACCTTGGTTCTTAGGGCCATTTGGCCTCTTAGAGCAATGTCATGGCCTTTTCAAGACAAGGTGCATCTTAGGGGTCTAGTTGTTTTGGGGATGTTACAGTATGTGTCTGGGCTGCTGACAAAGGTAGCAGTTCCCTGCGAAGGGAACATCTCGTCGTGCGGCTGGGGCGGGCTGAGGTGCTGGGGCTGGTGGTGCTGGGGCTGGAGGTGCCGGTCGAGGCGGGGGTGCCTGCCTATACGGATGGTGACGCTGACACTGTCTCCTGGCCTGGTCCTATCTGCGTGGGCCTACTCCTCTCTCTCGACCCTGAGTCCGAGGAACACCCACGTGTCCCCTCCGCTGCTGGGCCACCATCCGCTGATCCATCTCTAGAGCGGTGGCGTGCGAGGCAATCGTGTGGAAGGATGCCTGAGAAATCATGATCAGAGCCTGACGGAGATCGTCTCGTAACCCTCGGTAAAATCTGGCAGCCCTGTCCCTATCCGTAACTGCTAAGGTCCCGGCGAAGCGGGCCAAGTGGATAAACTCTCTCTGGTAGTCTGGTACTGTTCTCTCTCCCTGCCGGATCTGCAGGAACCGCTCCTAGAGTGCCATCCGGTCCGCATCTGAAATGAAGTGCTCTAAGAAGGCCTCTGAGAACTCCCCCCAAAGAATCGTGCTGAGTGGTCGCCCTCTAAATGTAGAGCGGCTGGCGGCCCTCCACCAATCCCGGGCATAGCCCTCTAGCATGGTCACCACCAAGGACACTACGGCTACGGCGGGGCACATCATCTCGACTAAGAGCTCCTCTACCCTCTCCACCCACTCTTCGGCCTGAATGGCTGACTCGGTACCTCGGAAGCTGGGGGGCCTTAGCCCCCGGAATGTCGTCAGAAGATCGGTGGGTACGGTGGCCGTAGGGTGGCTGTCTGAAAAGCGGCTAACAATGCTATCAGGGTCCGTCCTAGCTCTGTATCCCCAAACGGGATTGCGGCTGGAGTGGCCGAGGCTGGTGGTGGAGTGGTAGGGTGGTACTGGTCCCTAGAGGAGGACCTTCCGTTACTCGACTCGGGTATCTGGAGAAGTAACAAAACGAACATTAGTACTTGCAAAAATACATCCCCTCCCCGGATCCATATCCAGGGGGCGGCTAAAGAACGGAAATAAATAGCCGAAGCAAAGAAGAAGGTTAGCAGCAGGTAAACATATATATAAAAAAGGGCCTCCCGCCCTACTATCCGAAATCGCGCAGTATAGTAAATACACAACACTATCTTGCACATACACGCACCCAGGTATTCAAACCCGTACACACACAAAAAGACCCAGTGTCGACACAGTTTAGACCGCTTTATTTCAAGCAGGGGAGCTAACCCCGCGGGCCTCACCGATGTGACCGTCGGTGACAGTGGACAGTTTTGCCACTTCTGAATGTAGTCGTACCGTATCACTCAGGCCCTCCTGTACAACTTGGTGTACTAATTGGATGTGAGCAACATCCGGCGAATTCGATGTTTAGGCCGACCAGCGGAGGTAAAACAGCGGGTCCGGAATAACGATCCGCTGTGCGCATCTCCCTGTCGCCATGAGTCGTCACCCCACCCGCACCGGTACGAACGGTCTGCGGGTGTGACCGACCCGCCACTATACCAAGCAATCTTCAAACTTATACATTGAGTACGTGTTTCAAACAAAACTCGACGCGACACTCATACTCGACCGGTCACGCAACTTTTGACCGGGAGGCTGGGCGGTATGAGGGCTCCTTATTTGGGGCTAACCTAGGAGGAGAAGCTCAACTCCGGGTTTCCCCAACTAAAGCCTCGCAGGAAGGAGGGGAAGCACCGCTTGCCAGCGTAGGGCTGCAGTTAGTACTAAAATATGAATAAGTGCAGCAGTAAAATAGGCCGAAAGCAGATGCCATAATATCAAGCGCAGAAAAATAGGCCGAAAGCAGAAGCCATAATATCAAGCGCATAAAAATAGGCCGAAAGCAGAGGCCATAATATCGAGCGCAGAAAAATAGGCCGAAAGCAGAGGCCATAATATCAAGCAGTAAAATAGGCCGAAAGCAGAGGCCATAATATCAAGCAGTAATATAGGCCGAAAGCAGCGGCCATAATATCAGGACCAGTGCGAGACTGGAGAATGGAAAGTACAGAAAGTAGATGTGGGGGACCAGTGCGAGACTGGATTTAAATGAAAGTACAGAAAGTAGATGCGGGGGACCAGTGCGAGACTGGATTTAAATGAAAGTACAGAAAGTAGATGCGGGGGACCAGTGCGAGACTGGATTTAAATGAAAGTACAGAAAGCAGTAAACATATAAAGGGTTAGTAGTCCAATCACTCCATAAGAGGAGGCTTCAACGTCGACTCCGTTCGTAGGAGGAGGTTCTGCTTTCTCCCCGTTCATAGGGGTTCTGCTCCGTTTTGGGAGTTTATTTATATTTCACGAGATGTTTAGTATTTTCCCTTTGTCGTGGATTCGATCTTTTATGATTGTCTCGACATTATCGGATTGCGGCGTCGCACCGCGATTTCGTCCTGAGTTTTGCGTAGATATTCTTACTTATTCGATTCCATAGATCGATACACACAATCTTTATTAAGAATATACGTCGAGAGGACGCCGATTTATTTCGATGAATTTCGCTCTCTTTCGGGCGTTTATTTTGCTTGAAAAATACTTTTGAAGGACAAAAACAAGAGGTCACACCTCCCGACTTTAACAGTAGTTGTAAAACACCTTTAATTAAAGCCCTTAATTTTTGGTGATTTTTTCCAACTCATCTGGCCTTTGATTTTCTTAAAATAAACTTTTGGGGGGGGGGGGGTTTAAAAATAGAAATCAACTTCCTAAAATTCCCCAAAAATTACTGGAGGTGCCCCTTAGTGTGGGGCCCATTTTCCATTCAGGAAGTTTTTCCTGAATGTGCCCCATTTTTCCTCAGAAAAATGGGGAAGGGGAAATTTGAAGTGGGGTGCGGTTAGAGGAAAGGAGAAGGCGCAGGGGTCTTGCACCTTGCGCCATCCCGCGGCCCCCACAGCGGATCTGCGGCGGATCCGCTGTGGGGAGCACACAAGTTGAGGCGGGGGCGGGATTTAAGGAAGCAGGAGCCGCACGATCTCCCGGGGGAAGATCGCGCGGCTCCCGTTTGATAAACGGGAGGCGGCCGCTCCCGCCGCCGGGCAGCGGACGGCTGGGGCCAGCGCCGCCCCCGGTCGGTGCGCCGGGGGCCGGCGACCACTCCGGCGGTGGTCCGGCGGCCTGGCGCCGCCGGCCACCGCCGGAAATATTGCAGGAAGGGGGCGGGGGCGGGGGCGTGGCCTGCATGCGTTACGCATGCTTGCCGCGCCGCCACCTCCGCGGGGAGAGCGCCGGTGTCGCCCCCGGTCGGTGCGCCGGGGGTCGGCGACCTCTCCGGTGGCGGTCCGGCGGCCTGGCGCCGCTGGACCCCACCGGAAAATGGAGCAGGAGGGGACGGGGAGGCGCGTCGCAGCTTGCATGGGCCATGCAGGCTCGCTGCGCCGCCGCCTCCTCGTGAAGGGCCCTCCCTGCCGCCCCTGGTCGGGGCGCCGGGGAGGGGGCAGACCTCCGGCGGGGGTCCGGCGGCCTGGAGCCGCTGGCCTCCGCCGGGGGAGGGGGTTTTACCCCTTACAGGAAGCAGAGGAGGGGGAGGCTTCGGGCGCCGCTGAGGCTGCGTCCTCCAGCGGCCCGGCCGCCTCCCGTTCGTCGGCGCCAAGGTCCCCGAGCGGGGACCTGCTCCCCCAGCGCCACCACCGGCGCTGGGGGGGTTGGATTCCACGATACCCAAAATGGTCGTTTTCTCCAAACGACCTCGGATCGAAGTGCAACGAATTCCGTTGCGCTCGTATTGTTCATACGAGGCTAACGGAACTGACAGAAGTTAATTCGGGGTTCGTACGGTCACTATTCATAATAATGAGATAGTGGCGCGCTACGATACCCAAAATGGTTGTTTTCTCCAAACGACCTCGGATCGAAGTGCAACGAATTCCGTTGCGCTCGTAACGGTCATACGAGTTTAACGGAACTGGCGGGAGTCAAATCGGGGTTCATTTGGTCACTGTACCCCAACGACTTAGTTGCAGCGTGCAACACACTTAAAATGGTAGTTTTCTACCGCTCGGGCCTACTTTTATTGGGCTCACTAGGGTCTAGTGTCCCAATAAAAGTCGGGATGTTACAGGGGAGGTCTTCTGTACTCGCCCAGGTGGGGGAGGTCTTCTGTGTTGTCCTCATGCATTTCTGATATCGACGAATTACGGGTTATACAATACTATTTGAGTGACCATAAGCCTAACCCTACATTAGTCATGCACTTTTATTATACCTGTCACATCAAAACTAGAATAGAACATCAAATACATGATGTGTTTATTGTTACCCTGATGGCTTCTTCAAATTAAGAATCTTGTGGTCAATATTCCCAACAAGAATACTCTGGAGAAGGGGAGTCGTTACACCGTTGTTGGTTAGCTTCCAACTAACTCATATTTTTCTCTCATTTGTTTTCTACTGCAGGGCTTATCACACATAACTGAGTGAAATCACTCAATAAAAGCCAATTATTCATGAAGTGTTTTATTGATGTTTCCCTGCTTTAGTATTTCATACTTTTGTTTTATCGGGCTTACTTGCCCCGCACTCTATTATTTCATGTATCTATTGACAAAGCGTGCTTTCTCTGAATGTTGTATTACATTGTTGTACTTTTTTTGGCTTATATAGTTTATGAAAAATTTGTGAGGGTTGTGTTGGGTAGACGACCAACATAAAATTTAGTCAAACTTATGGATATGGATCTTTTGAGAAATTATGTTAAAGCTAGGTTGTTCCTCATAAGGAACACGTAGTATGGTCTGAATGCGGCGTCTTGGCAAAGACCGCTACATCTCAAATACTTGGGTGTAGTGTTAAATAAGAAAGAGTACTCGTCGTATGGTCCGAATATGGCGTCTTGGCAAGGACCGATACGCCTCTAAGAGAGCTTGACTGTAGTGTTAAAATGTAAGAGCCCTCGATATTAGGCGTCATAGAAAAGTAGATTGCAGAATTTGTGATCAACTTAGGTTTAGAAATTGGAATATTGGTACGCTAACGGGAAAAACGATGGAAGTAGTGGATACAATGATTAGGAGAAGGATAAATATTTTATGTCTGTATGAGACTAAATTGGTGGGTGAGAAAACTAAATTTTTAGATAATTCAGGTTTTAAATTATGGTATACATGAAAAAAACAATGAAGAGAGTATTATTCTAGATACTACTTGGAGGAATGAAGTTGTTGGGTAAGCAGAAAAGGTGATAAAATCTTAACTCTTAAATTAATCGTAGGAAAGAAACTATTAATATAATTAGTGCTTATGCGTCACAAGTAGGATTAAGTGAAACTATTAAAGTAAAATTTATGGAAGACTTAGATGATTTGGTAAGAGACATCCCACAAAGTGAGAAAATTTTCATTGCAGAAGACTTAAAAGGACATGTAGGAAAGAAAAATACGTATTATACAGACGTTCATGGAGGATTTGAGTATGAAGAAAGAAATGAAGAAGGAAGAACCGTTCTAGACTTTGTCATAACACATGAGTTAATTGTGACAAATATGTTTTACATGAAGAGGGAAGAACACTTAATTACTTTTAAGAGCATACACAATAAGTCATAAATTGACTATTTTATGATTCGCAAAATGGATAAAAAGATTTGTAAGGATTGCAAAGTCATACCCGAAGAAAGTTTGACAACACAATATATGCTAATGGTGTTGGATGTGTAAATTAAATATAGTAACTTTAAAAGAAAGACCAAAAAGTTGCCAAAAATTCGGTGGTAGAACTTAAAGAAGGAAAAACAGGTTGTTTTCAAGACATCAATTATAGAACAACTAGTTGATGGTCCTTATATTGATCTTAATGTCACATGAGAAGTTATGTCTTCTCATTTAATGATAAGTGGAAAGAACATACTTAGAGAGTCAAATGGTCGTGCACCCCCACATAAAGAATCTTGGTGGTAAAAAAATGAAGTGCTAGACAAAGTGCGGGCAAAGAGGGTTAGCTACAAAATATTATATGCTTATAGGAATAATGAAAACTTGACAAAGTATAAAGTCGCCAAGAAAGAAGCTAAAAATGCAGTAAGTAAAGCAAGAAGTCAAGCTTATGAAGAATTTTATAAACGAATAGATACAAAAAAAGGAGAGCGTGATATATATAAAATTGCTCGAGCTAGAGAGAGGAAGACAAGAGATTTAAGTCAAGTTAAATGATAAAAGATGAAAAAGATACTTTTATCAACTATACAATAAAGGAAAAGACAATAAACTGAATTTGGAAGAGTTAAGTAAATCGGAGGAGTTAAAAATATAACTTTTTATCATAAAATTCAAGCATCAGAGATAAATGACGCTCTAAAGAAGACGAAAAATAGAAAGACGGTTGGGTCATACGATATACCCATTAAAGTATGTAAATGCTTAGGGAGGTGTAAGGCCCCATGTTTCATGTGCAAAGAGTTCATGATGTGCTAAGTTAAGGAGCTAGCGCCAACGCTAGGGCTAGCGCTGACGGTAGCTCATATCATCGAATAAGTTGGGTTTCGACGAAAGGACTTGCGTGTATTGTCGAAATCGTCAAGACGATCCGTCGAATGCTAGCGCCAACGGTAGTTGCAGCGTCGGCGGTAGCTGTCTCGACGAATTCGTGTCCCGACGAATCGTGTTGAGCACTCGTGAATTCGATTCATCGAGAGTTAGCGCAGACGGTAGCGCTAGCACTAACGGTAGCACTCTCGACGAATCCTAAAGCGGTTGTGGATATGTTTGGCCGTACCTCCTATGGGCTAGCGCCTGCGTTAATGGGTAGCGTCGACGGTAGCGCTTTGGTATATAAAGCCACCAAATCGTAGATTTCCCTTAAGTGTCTCCTTGGTTCTCTCTCTCCTAAGGCAAGGAAGTAGAAGTCAGAGCATGGAACGCCTTTTGGCAAGCCGTTCATCGTGACGAGGACAAGTCCAAGTAGGAGATCACTTGCGTGCTTGTACCATCGCTGAATCTGTGGAGAGGAATCTTAACCATATGGCACCAAAACGAACATCAAGGGTAACGATTCTCCTCCTTAATCCATGGACATGTTAGTCCTTTGATTTGCATATTAGCAGGAAGATTTTCACTAATTAGTGGATAGGTTTCTTCCGACGGGTCTAGGGGTGCAAGTTGAGTCGAGCCTGCTCGAGAGCTCGACGAGCCAGTTCGAAAAAAACTCGACTCGAACTCGAGCATGTCGAGCTCGAGCTTTATTTCGAGCCGAGCTCGAGCCTGATTCCTCTTGTTCATGAGCTCGCGAACAGGCTTGCGAGTTTTTTTTATTTTAATTATTTTAATTTATTATATGTACTATAAAATATAGATAATAATAATATTATTATTATACTAATATATGTATACGTATTTAAATATATTTAAATATATTTTAATTTTTTTTTAATTTAGGATTTTGCTCACCGAGCTCGAGCTCGAGCCTATTGAACACAGGCTCGAGCCAGCTATTTTCGAAGAGCTCGACTCATTTGCAGGTCTAGACGGGTCGATATGGATTATCCCCGTAGAAATTGCATATAGAGTCCGGATCGTTGTACGATCATAAACATACTGTGTGAAACCCATCTGGACAGGTTGGTCTGGATTGGTGATGTTGATATTGCACTCCGGAGAAGACTCCGAGTATGTATGCTTGTTTTCGGGTTCTGGGTGCTGTGATGATGACCCGGTGGAGGTTGTCCTATGATTGGGATGAGGTGAAAGTTTACCCGCATCGTGTTGTTTGTTCGCGATGATTGAGCCGGGACTAGCTGGATCTGAACCCGTCCATATTGGTCGGTGAAGAGGTCGTCCATCGGTGCACCGTCTTATGGACGAATGCCGGAAAACGTTGGTGTATACGGCTTAGCTCAATTGATCATCTAAGTTGAAAAAGGACTTAGATTATTGGTGTAGCTCGGGGAGTAAGCCGAAGTGTGCCTTGATAGCACGATACATGTGGCCTTGAGTCGACGTATGTGGTGACTGTTTCTATGCGGTGCTTAGATGCACCTGTGAAATATATGTCGCTATTGCTTGTTTGCAGGGAAGGAGTACCACCGCCCGGGTATGGGGTGGAGTCGTTATATTCTTGGTCAGCTAAAGTTGACCGGTTAACTATTTTCCCACTGCTTGGTGGATTGTGTTTTATAGGTCCTAGCGAGACGAGCAGGAAATAGCGGGTTGGAACCCTAGCTCTTGCGCTTTGCTGGCCCTCGAAGGCCCAAGTGTTTTGTTGACTGCTTTTCATGTGTGGCCGGTCGACGTGCCGATGTTTGGAAGCCACTTTTGATGTAAACAAATATTGTATTTAACTTTATGTATGTTCAGTCCTAGTGAAATAAGTGAACAAATTATGTAATCCGGTTTTACCTTAAATAAATGCTTCCGTTGTGTATGACTTTGTGTATGCTGAGATGATTTTATTTGAAACTATTTAACTGCTAATTACGTAACTCTCTTTCCTGTCCATTTAATATGGCGTGGAGTTCCGACCGAACCTACTGTTATATTCTATGTGACGGGGCGGGTGTTACAGGAGGGAAGAGATTTTATGGCCTACAAGTTTCTTCAATAAAATACTGAAAATAAAGAGGTTGTCGGACTAATGAAGAGAAAGTATTTTATTAGATTTGTATAAGAACAAAGGAGATATACACAATTGTGTCAATTATAGAGGAATTAAATTAATGAGTCATACAATGAAACTATGAGAACGAGTAATAAAGAGAAGAGTAAGACGAGAGACTAACATCTCAAAGAATCAATTTGGATTCATGCTAGGTAAGTCAACCATGGAAGCTATACATCTCTTAAGGAGGCTCATTGGCAACTATCGGGAAAGTCAAAAAGATTTGCATATGCTGTTTATCGATCCAGAGAAGGCTTATGATAGGGTTCCAAGAGAGGTCTTGTGGAGAGTATTAGAAAAGAAAGGTGTAAATGTATCATACATTGACGTAATCAAATATATGTTTACAAATTCAGTGACCACGGTGAGGACATATGGAGGATTAACACAAGAATTCCCTATCGTTACGTTGTTGGCTTACATCAAGGGTCAAATTTAAGTCCTTATCTTAGATGAGTTCACCAGACATATCCAATAAGCAATACCTAGGTGTTTATTATTTGCAGATGATATTGTTTTGGTCGATAAGACGTGCGAGGGTGTAAACGTGAAACTTGAATATTGACAAAACACTTGAGAAAGAAAAGAAGGGTTTTTAGGTTGAGCAGGACAAAGACGGAGTATATAGAGCTTAAATTTAGTAGTGCAAGAAGGTCGGATGACTACGTCATTAAATTGGGTGACCAAGATATTTCCCGCTGTGTGTGCTTTAAATATCTGGGATCGATAATTCAAAAAAAAATGGAGGTGTAAATAAAGATGTGCTACATAGAATCCAAGCAGGTTGGTTGAAGTGAAGATGCGGGTTTGGGATCTTATGTGATCGTAAAGTACCATTAAAACTTAAAGGCAAGTTTTATTGTACTGCAATTAGACCAGCAATGCTCTACGATTTTGAGTGTTGGGCAGTGAATGATGTACATGAGCAAAAAATGGGAGTTGCGGAGATGAGAATGCTTAGGTGGATGTGTGGTCACACGAGACTGTATAAAATTAGGAATGAATGTATCAGAGATGAGACATGAGTGACGACAATTGTAGAGAAGATGTGAGAAGCTCGTTTAAGGTGGTTCATACATGTACATAAAAGACCATTAGAGGCGCTGTGAGAGTAGTCATTAGACATACTAAACATGGGAGGGGCAGATCAAAAAAGATTTGGAATGAAATTATAAGGGAAGACATGATGTACTTAGGCATTAGTGAGACTATGATTAAAGATAGGGCGCAATGACGACAAAGGATCCATATAGTCGACCCCACCATGGCGGGATAAAGGCTTGAGTGTTGTTGTATAATTTATGAACTCTCTTCAGTTTAGCATTTCAACATTATTTTCGTGTACTTTGCAGCGAGTCGATGTTTAAGATTAGGTCGTTTATCATCTTTTAACAGCCAGTGTTGGCATTATATAATATGAGGTCTAGCGAGAGCTATGTTACATGACCTCAATAGATTACAAGTTCAATTTTTGTATACTTAAATTCCATTAAAATTGGACCAAATATTATAAGGGTGCTGATAGAGGCAGCCCACTTTTGGCTTTTGGCAGCCCATAAAATGAGTGGGTCCCACCTTTTTTCTTCCCATAAAATGGTACGAACATTGCTGCTAAATGGAATCTAGATTGTTAGGTATGTGTTAAAGGTTTATTAAATAATTTAATTCTCTTTACACTAATTTGTTTTACTAAAATTTTAAATTTATGTTCAACTTTACGGCTTATATCTTGGACAATTTTTGGTCTTCCTTTTTGCAAACTACGGGAGACAAGTATTGCTGCATTACCAATTGATACTACCAGATAATAAATTTCACTAAATTATATAGCCTTTAGTTCAATTATTAAATATAAAACATCATTTAATCTTTTTTTTACAGGGTGGATCACATTACAAAGTGGAATGATGCCTTACGAATGTGTCACAATCCAAATAATTTATGTAATGTGGAATGATAATTTTTGTAGTGCAAAGTATATGAAAATATCTATGTATACACAATGGAGAATGTAGAATGTTATGTTTTGTTATGCTTTTATTATTTTTTTTTTTTAAAAATTGGGCTGCCAATAACAAATTGGGCTGCAATGTGAAAAAAATGAGCTGCAATTAACGATGGGCTGCCTAAAGCCAAAAATAGGCTGCCCATAACAGCACCCTATTATAACCATGTTCACCCTAATTCCAATTCCTCCGTGCCAATTCCGCCCAGTCAAAGGCCCTTAGAAATGTTGTACTTATTAACGACTATATGAGAATAGTCAGTAGGTCTTCGCCTATGTCAGGGGCCGTATTTCGTGCTTCAGTTCACACCCAAGTCTTCGGAAAGCCAACTCGCCGGCCGGCCATCTAATCCGCTTCTCATCGCTTGGAGACTCCAATCAAATCCTTCTGTTTCATGCTTTCTTTCCTGGTGATCTGCTCGATTCCTATTCCATTGATGGCGCCGTTAGCGCTTGATTTGTCGATCCCTAGTTCCACGCGTGAGTATTTTCCCCGGAAATTTTCCTCATTCTCTTTCTAGCACTTACTTATTCAGACTTTAAAGTTAAAATTAAGTTTTATAGAAGTTGTTTGTAGTTTCTTGAGCTTCAAATCGAGTCCCTTGAGGGAATAGTTCTCACTGCATACTCCATGAGCTGTAAACTTTGTCTCTCTCGCCATCTCAACTAAAACCTAGAGCTAAGATGTGATTTTTAAGCTTTTTCAGGTGTATCTCAGTGTGCTTAGAGAAATCACGGGGCTTAGGACAACTTGATTTAAATCATCACCGCACAAGATCTTCACCAGTCAAACACCTCTCTGGAAGGAATAAAGGGGGTTCTTTTATATATATTTCTCCCTCTGTTATTGTTCCCCAATGGAATCATTATGGAAGCTTATGTATTTACTGGAACCGACATCCCTGACACTTATTGTAACGGCAGTCTTTGTGACTTTTGCATCTGCTTCCCGGGCTTTGGATCATGGCAAAGAAATGGAGAGGAATTTGGATTTCTCCGAGGCCTCCATCACTCTAGACAGGTCACAGGCACTAATGATTCCCCTGGCTAGTTCTTGCAGTCTTTTGATAATGTTCTACCTATTCGCTTCAGTATCTCATTTGATCACCGCTTTCACCGCAGTTGCCTCCACTTCAGCACTCTTCTTTTGTCTATCCCCTTATGTTACCTTACTGAAGACCCAGCTGTGCTTAACGGATCCACTTGTCTCTAGATGCTGTTTCAAATCATTCACCCGCAGTCAAGGAATTCTTCTGCTGGTGTGTGTGGGAACTGTGGCGGGTTGGCTTGTTTCCGGTCATTGGCTGCTGAATAATCTACTGGGAATATGTATATGTGTAGCTTTTGTGAGCCATGTACGCCTGCCTAACATCAAGATCTGTTCTTTGTTACTGGTTTGCTTGTTTGTTTATGATATATTTTGGGTGTTCTTCTCGGAAAGGTTCTTCGGAGCAAATGTCATGGTGTCAGTTGCAACACAGAAAGCTTCCAATCCTGTTCATAGAGTAGCAGAAAGTTTGAGTCTTCCTGGGTTGCAGCTGATCACAAAGAAGTTGGAACTTCCAGTGAAGCTTGTGTTCCCAAGAAATTTACTGGGTGGGATTGTACCGGGGCAGGATTCAATTGATTACATGATGCTGGGTCTTGGAGACATGGTAAAATTTCTTATTTTTTGTTTTCACTGACAGTTGGTAATATGTTGTTAAGCATAATCAGGTCATTTGATAAGTAATTCATTTACTATTGCTGTTATTGAATGGATGCTTTGTACTAAGCAGACCCCCAAATAGTTGGGATAAGACTATTGATGATGATAACGATGAAGCCATTCTTCATCTTGTTAAAAATGGAGGGTTATCACTGAACTTCTTCAATGTTGTTAACTTGATAATAGCTAATCATTATTGGAAATTGTTCCAGCTTTTCATGATCCTGTTTCAGTTACCTGAACATGATAATATGATCTACTTTTTGTTGTCATATCTTAATAAATACCATTCTTTATAATTGTGTGATCCTTGACCAGCCCATGATCGAGATACGACATGAAGATCTCAGATGAGTTATGAGATTGCAGAAGACTTGCTGAAGCTGTAGGGTATGGGTTGTGGCTTATGCTGGAGCTAAGATGTGTATGTCCGAACAAAATGCTTTCCAAAAAGAGTGAAAATTTATGAGTGAAATAAAGCAGATCGAATTGAGGAAGCAACTGACTCTAAACAACATGTTCAAATTGTGGGAAATCAGTGGTTTTGATTGTGAGGGATTCGAGGATGATTTTTATTTTGAATTAGCCAGAGGACTGAACACAAATTTTTTGTAGAAATTTTATATAGGCCCTCTTTGAAAGAGTGGTTGCAGTGTGGTAGAAGTTGTGAACACAGTTATGAAAAACAGACAACAGTTGGACATTCAAAACTGCGACAACTTTATTCTTTACTCTTTAGTATGTGGCAACACTACCAGAGGCAACAATAGTTGTACTCTTGGAGTTTATTTGGCCATGTTGTTGTACAATCTATTGCGTTTACACCTGACGTGAGTTAGGGCTAAAATGAAGGTCCTTAAGACAGCTTATTCTAGTAACCTGAGACGCTTCTTGTATTGAAGTTTCCCTAGCTACTTATAGGTGGATCACTTTGTACTGATTTCTTACAAGGTAATGGAAATTGTCGACTGATTTCTTACAAGATAATGGAAATTGACTGATTTCTTACAAGACAATGCAAATTGTCTGATAGGGGTAGGCCCAATTTTACCCTCTTTTTTATTTCCACTTTAAAGACTATGCTTTTACTAGCAGTTGTGCATGGGATCCCCCCACGGAGTAGTGTATGATAATGATAGTATCCGACTATCACTCGATCGAGGCCGAGAGGACTCTTTGCACGTCGCTGATATTTATAAAAACATTTATAATTCTTTTGATTTGATGCTAGCCATATATATTGCATAAAATCATGCATTCTGTTAGATCAGAGAGATTAAAATCGAATGACTCATATTCATTTGATGGTTCTATTTTAGGGCCATAACCACCCTCAGTTATTTTTTTAATATACTATAGATAGCATGTGTGCTGAGAGGCTCTAATCTATGCTAAAGAGCATCATCAAATTCTGTTGATTTTTAGAAGCCATGATGATTGTTGGGCTCAAAGGGTGAATCCTTATCCTTGTTTCATTTTGGGAATTTCACTGACTGGCATCTTCAATAGGCAGATTGATTTATCTTATCATTGATATCGATTGGGGCATAATTTTATAGTAGGCTCTTTGTTCCGGTCATATGCCGCGAACATCCACTTTCCAAATACCAGATATGCGTTTTGTTGGCCTTTGGACATACTTGCATTCAAGAATCAATTGCCCTTAGGAACCTAAGTAGATCTGGGTCCTTGGCTCCTTATTAGATGATCGCCACTTTGAGTGCTAACATTGCGAGGGGTCATTCTTGCACTATTAACTCGTGGATTCTTGTAATTCAAAGGATTGAACCAGCAATCTATGGCAAAGTGACCAACCTTGCCACAGCACCAACAATCGAATCTATTGTACCTTCTTTTATTCTCCTGCTTTACCTTTTTAACGGCAGGGCGAACAGGAGCTACTGACTTGGAAGTAGAAGCCTCGTGATTACAGCATACACAAGGCTCCTTCTTCTCAAGCAGCTTTATAGCAATAGGTTTGATCTTTGATGCTTTCTTAGCATCCGATACATGCACGATCTACCTCATAGACATGTTATTTTTGCTCCTAGAAGTTATGATTTCCCATGGACAAAGCTTTCATTATTAGTATTAATGATTTATTTCCATCCCCAGACAGAGAACACTCTTGATTAAGGACATTGCATATCTCCATGATGATTAGGGTTCCTAGAAGCCTCTTCAACATGCAATAGTTTGATCCCCTATCTGTGAATCTCCTTTCCACCTTCATTGGATTTCAACTGCAGCAGTCAACAATTGGTGTGTGACGTCCTCCGTGCATTTTAACCAACCGGCCCGACATCTTCATCAACTGATTTCATCTTATGGTCCTCCTTCCACTTCTATTGTCAAACAAGGGAAACATCATTTTTATCTGGGAATAACATCCACTCAGCCTCCCATGAAGAACGGCGCACTCCTTCTAAAACATCTCCAAGTCTAGATGCGATACTTTATTCAAGGATCTAATGAAGTCTGGGACCATCCCTTGTTCAACTTTATGCACCAATTAACGATTATCAAGTTGGAAGCGCTTGATTTTCCTATATTAAAGAAAAATTCACTTAAATTAGTCTGTCATTTGGCTAGTAACATTTTCCTTTCTTGTCATCTTGATTTCTTCAGCAGTGCAGTGGTAGGCAATCATGCGAGAACCTTTGAAATTCAGGCAAATGCCTACAACTTATGATTGACCCTGAACCGGCAAAGAAAGGAGAAAATATAATCTTCACTTGTGATTCAAGCAGTTATTCTGCTTTCCAATGAAGCGAGTAACTCTTAGAAATTCATTTGGCAAGATCTCTAATGAAAGCAATATTTTGAAATTATCTCAATGTGAAATTATTTTGATATTTCCATGAAGAAATTATGGGACGTAGAGGTACTTTTACAACATGGATAATCAAGTTCAAGATGAAAAAACATGCACAAAATTTTGCAAAGATCAGAAATGGAACTAGGGTGAAGGTGCAAAAGCAATGAGGTCTTCAAGCATCCCCTTAGCCTACAGAAGAGTAGGAGAGAAGTGGAGCTACTCCCTCTTTTTATAATAAGAGCATGCACGTGTAAAATATCAAGAACACATAAATGCGTTCTTGATACATTAAATGTGCATTTAATGCTAGGATGTTAGCAAGCATTCAAAATAGCCCATTTCTTCGCAAAGGGCGGTGGACCCTGAAGGGTCCTCATCCTTTATTCATTTTGGGAACAATAATCGAGGTTCGTTTTAGCCTTTAGGTTTGAGGATCTAAGTTTCTTTTGCCCGGTAGATTCATTTCTTTTAATGATGACTAAACCTAATAGTAGAGGACTTCATGTACGGAGCATTGAGTTAAGCTCAGAGTTTCAGACTATAGAGCTCAGCTCACTTTAAAGAAGTATGTTGTAACTTCTAAGGGTTCTAATAAGATTAAATTAAGTTTACCAAGGAAGCGTTACATCAATAAACTATTCATGAACACATCGCCAACTAATCAAAAGAAATCATTGACTTATATCATTCATCAAAATAATAAATAAAGTCCCAATAGAAAGTCAAAGTGCATAAAAAGTTTCGGCATGCATGCCCCAAAAATCCATAATAGAGTTTCTCAAAAAGAAAAGAAAGATAGGTGGGATGAACTGAGTCTATCATATCGTTTTATTATCATGGCTTCTCGAGAGTACTGCAAGACTCCACACGTGATCTTTTAGCCATCAAATCATCTCCACGAAGCATTAAGTTCTCTAAGCTTCAAACCATGGACTCATTGCCAATGTATGTGGTTCATTAGTAAATTTTTTTTTTCTAGTTATTAACAAGACTCATGATAGGAAAACAAGAGAACTTCAGCAAACCTTCATTTCTTATGTTCACAAAACTAAGTATCCACTACAAAATTTTGGCCACCTCCAATTCTCATAATGTTTTAAAATTACCTTATTATTTACTTATAACCTAAAACTTAAATCAAGTCAAATATCTCACATGCATGAATCTATCTTTATCTTGATAAACCACACTATCTTAGGACATGCAAGCTCATGGAAACGTTAACATTAGCTAGTATTTGCATGACATGATAGTTATTGTATATCCATCGCGATCCAAAAGTCACTAAACTAAATGGTGAGATTTAATGTATCATAGGGATCTTGCAAGCAATATGTGTATTTTCAACGATATTCATATCCTGGTCACAAATTTAAATAATCTCATGTGCTACATACTTGTACTTTCTGAAATTTTTTGTATCATGTGAAAGGAAATGAATATCCCGCACGCAAAACTCTTCAACCTTACTCTAAGTACTTCAAGATGTTCAACATTGTCTTCTATAATGTAAATACTTGTAATTCATCTAGAAGGAGAACCTCCAATAAACAAGATTTGAGTTTAAAATCAGCATAGCCAAATAAATCATTCATTATTTTTGAAAATTTGGGGATTTTCAAATCAAAATTTACTTGTCATGCTTATGAACCAAAATGAAATTTACGAAAAGTGATTTGAAATTATCAACATTTCAAAAAAATTCTTTAACCAATATGAAACCATTTTTTTACGCTTTGAAAAAAAAAACTGAAGCTTCCTAAGGCATTTAAAACCATGGCAATAGGGTTCCACCATATAATAACATCTATTAAACCATAATACCTAAGAGATTAATACATAATATAATACGCAAACTCCAACACTCCCCCTCAGGCTGAAGGGGGAACCTTCAACTTGGACATCATGGAAAAGAAAGGTAATGGTGGTAAGCAAGGTGGGACAAAACATCAGACGAGCCACCAGATGAAATTCCAACTCGGGGAATCAAACCGGGGACATTGCCACACACGACGCAAACCCACAAATGACGCAGGTCCCGCACACGACATGGACAGTTGGATTCAGGTCAACCAACATCACTGCACACACAACATGTGGAAGAGAACATAAGATGTGGGGCTAATCATCAAACGAGCAATCAAGGATAATCCATCGGGGATAATCCGCACAAAGGGCGGTCCCACATGACACAGTTCCGCACCACACGGTCTCACACGACACAACTCGCTGAGATTAAGACAATCAACAACGATCGTACCACAACACATGCACCAATGGAAAGAAAATGTGGGGAGAAGAAAACAACATACGACATAAGCCTAGAGGTCGTGTGTGACTAAGGCGAGAGTTGGGAAAATGTCATCCGAGTCGCCTTCGTCACAAACACTACCCCTCACGTGAAACACGTACACAAGAAGGCATAGAAAAACTGCCTGCGAGAACGGGCTCAAGCAAAAGTGAGCAGAGGGCTCAAGCAGCGGAGAGCAAAGGGCTCAAGCAGCGGTGAGAAAAGGGCTCAAACAGCGGCGAGAAAAGGGCTCAAGCAGCCAAGCAGAGGACGGGGGTCCGACTGGATCGGCAACGGGCGCGACAAGAGGCAGAGAAGCGTAGACGGGATCAACAGAGGGATCAGGAGCAGAGAGGACCAGAGGACGCTGTCGACTGGATCTACATAGTAGAAGCTCGACGGGATCAGCTCTGATCCTGCGACGGGGAAGATGCAGGGATCTGCGACATGATGCAGAGGGGAGCCCGACGAGATCAGCAGAAGAGAAGTATCGATGAGCCCAAAAGCAGTCCGATGGGAACTGCGACGCAATCGTCGATGGAAGCAGATGCATCAACGAGCTCTCCGTCGACGGGATCGAAGGACGAGAGCAGTAACATGTTCGGCGATGGGAACAACAAAGAAAACTCCGTCGTCGAAGGGAACACAAGCTGCTCCCATCGACGAAATCAGAAATTGATCTCGTCGACGGGAGCGGAAACGGGACTGCCCGACGGGAGCAGAAGTACGGCGTGTCGATGAGAACGAGAAAAATCAAATGATGACACGAGCGGAAGCCACCGAGAGAATTAGGTCGCCAACAATTAGGGTTCAGGAAGGATGCAACCTAGCTCTGATACCATGTTGGAAATAAGAAAAGAAATATTCGGTGCACTTTATTCATCCCTCAAAGGGGTTATTTAAAAGACTTACATGGACATTCAAACTCTAGTAGACAATGTGGGACTAAGACTAGACTCACACCTAAGACACTAATACATAATATAATATGCAAACTCCAACAAAAAGAACATTATAGTCTAAACTTACTGTAACGCCAAATGATTGCGAAAAAAGGAATAGGAGAAGAAGATTGAAGAGAAATACTTAATGATGCAGAAAGAAATGGAAGATGGGGAAGAAGAGATGGAGATTGAAGAAAAGGGAAAATGAGCTCAACTCGATAGATATGAAGCTCCGATCTTGCAACACAATTCAAGACCTCCATCTTAACTACTAATCCCCACCATCAACACTTTTTTGTTTGAAATTTTGATATTCTATTAATAATAAAGAAGGGATTGGCTATTTTGAGAAGGTTAAATGTCTTTGAAATGCATCCCGTCATGTGTTGGTGGAGGGTCGGATCGAAGTCGATGTTTCTCTCATTTTCTTTTCTTCCTTGGTGATCCTTGTAGCGTCCTATAGTGGAAACCCTAGGAGAGAGATAGAGAGACAGGGGGGGGGGGGGGGGGGGAAGAGAGAGAGAGGATTGAGCTTTAATATTGCTTGCCCCTTTCATTCATCGCTCATGAGTTTAAATTCTCATAGCCTTTTGCACTTTGGTCATCATACAACATATAACTATTAAAATACCATAATAAAATAAACTTACGTAATAAAGACGCAATAACAACAAAATTGATATAATCTCTCTAATGGCTCCGTGGTCCGCCTCTTGTTTATGAATTTGCGCCCTTAGAAACAGCATAAAGCTATTGCAATATAGCAAATGATCAAACATAGAACAGAGCTTATGCATAAAAAAATTTATGCTCCATAAACATAGGTTGTCCACTCCAAACATGCTGGAGAACATAATCATCATTTTCTAGAACATAATTTCTATCTGCAATCACGAGCAATCAAATAGGCCCTCAGGTTCTCATTTGCCTTCGTCAGATACAAAAGCCTCTGATGATTTTTCAAATAAACTTCCGCACGACCTTCAAAAACAATTTTGGTCTGTCAAATTTTTGCACACGTGCGTGCTTCTGCGACAACTATACCTGAATATTCCTTTTTTATTGTTCGTGCTGCAGGCCATTCCGGGCATGCTTCTGGCTTTGGTGCTGTGCTTCGATCATCAAAAGAGTAAAGAGAGTTCACAAGACTTGATCTCCAGAGGGCACAAGTATGTCTGGTATGCGCTTTCTGGGTATGGGGTTGGTCTGGTTGCTGCCTTGGCTGCTGGGATCCTGAGTCAATCTCCACAGCCTGCTCTTCTTTATCTGGTAACATTTTATGTTTCTTCTATGCTTTTGGCTATTAGGCTTGTGGGTTGAAGTTTGAGAATTTCTTGAAAGTTTAATCGATTTTTGGCTCTGATCGAGTCAATTGACCGAGCAATGAGCTAAGATTGACTCAAACTAACTTGAATTGAGTCGTGCTTGGATTCGATCGAGCTAGCTCGAGATCGCAGCGAAATGTATGTTCAATGGATCTAGCATTATACTATTATCTTTGTGGGCGCAGTCCCTCCTAGATCCCCTATATGAACGCGTGCGGGATCACGCGCACTCAGCCGCGCACACACGCACTCACCCGCGCGCTCACACATATATTAACAATGCTTTTATTTATATGTATTTGTACAAGTAATCTTACACGGGGTTCTCTGTACTCCGGGAGTAACAATACCCCCGTGCCTCACCACCCCCCGTGGAAAATTTTGCTTTGCCGAATGCAAAAGAGGGGACGACTAGTAGCGGGGTACTGTCGCTGCCGGGGAATGGGGGAGAACCTGCGCAAGCTATGTTGTTAAAGGTGCGCCTCAGGCGCGCTTAAGGCTCAAGGCTCACCAGGCTCAGAGGTTTGCGCCTTCGTGCGCCTTATTTGCGCCTTTGGAACATAAAAGGCACGCTTGAGTGAGATTTTCTTTTTTCAAAAATAAAGAAAGAAATAATATAAGAACTCAATACTTTTTGATTGATTTAGTGTTTATGAAAGATAATTGTGCTTTGGGACTTGGATATGATGCATGTGATCACATTGATTTTATTTTTTAAGAGATATAAATGATAGTAATGAATGACTAATTAGTGGAATAGATGAAGAATCTGATTGAGAAGATGAAATAATGTTTGATGTTGATTATTTAAAATGGATGTGGTTGCGCCTTGCTTTCGTCAGGCGCGCGTCTGCGCCTTGAGCCTTGCGCCTAGGCTCCAAGACCCCTTTGCGCCTTGGTGCTACTTGCGCCTTTAATAACTAAGCGCGCAAGACAAGTTGCATTGAAGTGATTACATTTTATCATAAATAAATAATCAATTTCTTTGAGTTAAAAAAACACTACAGAGCATCTCGACGATCCCCGAGGGGCTCGCTCATCGATCGCCTGCCCGCCTGACTATCATTAGCTAAGCCCACATGTTAGTGCAACCGCCCAGATTAGCTTTGCTGATTAAGGCCCTCTTTGACTCTTCGCTGCGGCTCCGGTACAATGCGGGATGAAGGCGGGACGGAAGCGGGGAAAACAGGATCCGCTGTGCGGCGGCGTTTGACGAGGCCTTCCGCGTCGTGGCAGCTTTTGGCAAGGCCTTCCTCCGCTCTGTTCGGGCTGGAACAGAAAGCTCCCGCCCGCGTTCCCTCCAACAGCTGAGATTAGCCTTACGATTACACACTGTTACACCAAAGTTCTCCTAACATGCATATCTATGATTGAGCATATGTATTTATGGTAGGCTAAGAATTAGTTTTACAAAGTATAAAAATCGAAATCTGATCGGTTTTGGGCTTTTGGATCAAAGTTGAAGTTCAGATTGAGGCGGCTTTCAACCAAACTCGGGTCCGTAAGCCGGTCCTGAGTTCGGATCATATCGGCTCATGATCGAATGATTGAGCAACATGAACATTTATTTCTCATCAAACTCAGCACTTTATCTAATCCTTCATGAATACTGTCAATCCTGCAGGTGCCTTCAACTTTAGGGCCTGTTGTTTTCCTTTCATGGAGCAGAAGGGAACTAAAGGAGCTATGGGAAGGTTCAGAATCAATGCCAAATGTGAAGGCTCACCCTATGGAAGTCTGAAACATTAGAGTCATCATGCCTGCATTTATTTTTTTATATAATTTTTGTAATAAAGTAACAAAAATGTACCTTTTATTTAAGTTAATTTATGAACTTTTTCTTGATTGTTTTTGAAAAATATCACAGTTCTTTCTGTGTGCTTGTTTAGTGGCACAAACACGTAAAACTCGTATATGATTAACTCGTTCGATCAAATAAATCTATTTTGATCTTCGATTGAGGGACCGACCAGCCTTCAGATCAATTTACTTTGGCCTGCTCAAAATTAATTCACCCACCTGCACATGTATGTGTGGTGATGCAGGGAGATAATCATTCTAATCATTATCGGGTCGTTACCAGGTTCTTGGGTGATTGATTGTATTTGATACCTAATTAGGTGCTTAGTTTGATTGAGTCATTGTAGTGTCACAGGTCATGCAAACCTATTAATAACTGTGGTAATTACACGAATGAATATCATGATGATATCTGCTCCTCGGTGTATCAAAATAAAATATAAATATTTTGCATATAGGAGAACTATGTGGTGGCTTAGGGTACTCTTTTCGCAAGATATTAGAAACGTTGCGCACGTGATTATTAAAGTATTGTCGTCGTCCTGCGGATATTGTGCATAGTGGATCATATACATGTTCCTACGCGGAGCAATGAGACACCTATACAAAAAGTAGTAAATTTATCATTTTTAAACTCACCATCATGATCTGATCGAATACATTTGATATTAAATTCTCGCTCATTTTGTATTCTCTTATACAATTTAAAATTTTCATAAAATACATAAGATTTAGAGGTAAGAAAGATAGTTCGATAAAAACGTGAATAATCATCAATAAATACAAATGTATGTTTCTACCATATGTACTAGAAATACTAATGGGACCAAAAAGATCTATGCAAATTAATTGTAGGGTATATTGGTGGAAATCTCAGTTTTACCTTTGAACGAAGAACGAGTAAATTTATATTTTTGACATGTTTTTCTTGCAAAGAATCTAAATTATCGTTTAATTATAGAATTAATTTTGTTCTGGAGTGTTCTCCATTTTTAGTCATTAGGCATTTTAGAGATGAAGAGACAAGATAATCAGAAGTAAACATTATGCGTTCTAGGTGAAATAAATAAGATAGGTGAAAAATTAGTAATCAACTTTCCCAATTTCAGCATATCTTTATTATATAAGTGAATATAACATTCTCCATGCTCTTACCGTGCTTTAATTTAAGAGAGTGAGAGAGAGAGAGAAAGAGAGGAGAGAGAGGGAGAGAGTGCGGCGGAGAGGGAAAGAGAGGGGAAAAAATAATCTTTTAAAGTATATATGTATTTTTTTTTACAAAATAAATATTGTAATATTGATGTATATTTTTGTACGGTCATTTTGAGTACTCATATGTATATGTTGTGGGCGCAACTCGCAAACGCATCGAGCACGGGCGAAGTCCGTGCTGAGGCGGGCGAAGCCTGCCTGGATGCGTCCGAAGACCTTCCGATAGCATCGCGCCAGGGGTGGGCAAAGCCCGCCGTCGCCGGCCGGGTACTATCGCGCTTGGCCATAGGGGCAGAGCCCCGTGTCGGGCACTCGTGTGTGTATATATATATATATATATGTTTGACATAACAGGTTACGACCTCCATGAAGTTCCTGCCAAAGAGGGAGGGCTTAGAGTGATGATTAAATTGCCAAAACTTTTAATATTGATGTCTGTTGCGGGTCGCTCGATGCTCTCGTAGTTCGATCGAATTGAACCGTCTCAGCTGTAGAGTGAGCCGAGCGCACAAACAGTCAAAGTTGAGACCAACAACAGACAAAAAAACTTTTAACGTGGAAAATCCGAAAATGGTAAAAAACCACGGAGCCAGATCGGTGCTGACCAAATTGCACTATATCTTTGAGTGTTACAAGTTGTAAAACACAAGAGGGTGACATGTCACTGCTCGTTGCAGGGGGCGCAAAGAAGAAAAAAATCTCTAAGGAGGAAGGAGATCTTCAAAGGCCAAAGGAAGATCTTAAAGTCACCTTCAAAGGAGATCTTCGAAGGGAAGAAAATCTTCAAAGACCGAAGAAGATCTTCGAAGGATTTTTCGAACGCCGAATGAGAACTCTGAAGGATCTTCGAAGATTCTCTCTCGGGCTCTGAAGACATGGTCCCTTGAAATGAGGGCTCTGAGCTCCTTTTATAGCTTTGCACATGAGTAGCATGTTAATTTTGTCGTTGTAACTACCGTAACCACTTGGTGGTGAATCATGATCGTTGATCTGCAGCACACAACTCGTCATTTTCCGGATATGACTGTCTTGCCCCCAGGCAGTTTGGGCAATTCGGGCAGCTTCGTTGGCGGCAATGATAGCAATAAACGAAACCTGCAATCTAGAAAGTTAACTGTCGTACGCGCCACAAACACATAGGCATTCAACGCGCACTGTGAACACAGAGGCGTTCTGAACACGTGTCGTGAACGTGGAGATGTTCGGCGAGCGCCGCAAACTCGAAGGTGTTCAGCGCGCACCGTGATCGTAGAGGCGTTCTGAGCGTGCCATGAACATGGAGATGTTCGGCGCGCACAATGAACTCGAAAGAGTTCTGCGTGCGTCGTGGACTCGGAAGCGTTATGAGTGTGCCGCGAACGTGGGGGGAGTGGGGGAGCTCTGAGCGCACCGTGAACGCGGGGGCGCTCTGAGCACGCCGTGAACGCGGAGGTGCTTCGATAAAGACTTGTATTTGGACGTTGGAAGGCGGACGCGCCGGCCGAGATATCGAAATAGAGGGCGCGCGAGGTGGTGCGGTAGGAGTGGAACGACCATGGCCATGTTGTGGCCGCGCATCAAGTGTCGCACGGCCGGAGAGGCTGCACGGCGGGTGCCGGACGGCAATTGCCGCTTTGCGGCGGCAAGGCTTGCACCGCACCAAGGTGGTGCGGCCTTGGCAGGATTTGTTCCCGCACGGCGATCTATTATGAGCTCGGTAACGGACATAAATATTTCTCGTTAATGATATGCCAGAATAGAAGCAACTTGCAACTTCACTTTCATTCAAAAATCGCCGGAATTTGCCCGCCAAAAATGCTTCATTGAAAATATCATCATATATTACACTAAGTAAGCCCTCAATAAAATAAAAATAAAAATAGGCGACATCATTACAACAATTAGACATACACAGGAATGATACTAGCATAAGAAGAAACATAGAAATTAAATCAAGCCATATTTCTGGAGCCAGCAATTGCCCATCTCCCACTGAAACAACCCATATTTCTCCATATCTTCAAGGGAGAGAGACTGAAAGCCTTGAGATTTCCTGACCCCGGCGGCCCTTGAGAATATGACGAGAAGGCTTTGACACGCGCGTTCTTCCTCCATCAGCTCCGTCTCCGATTTGTTCGATGGGGGTACATTCGATGGCTCATCAAAGGACCTGTACGGAGATTGAGACAAAAGATGAGCTTGGAATAAAGATACACGGGCGTTAATATTTCTAAAGTTTGAGCATAAGCTTCCATAAGACTATAGAATTCGAGCAAAAAAAATGCATTTTTTATTTCGTAGAAATTAGATTTCTACATAATAAAGGGTATTTATAGGGGAAAATACGACACCACACAATAATTATACACAAATGCCCTTACATATATTTCGACACTCTCCCGCAAGCCGGAGGTTCTGAGCATAAGTGTCATATGGGCAAGCTTGAATAGAAATTGGTGGTGTAATGGATGAGGTAGAGGTTTTGCGAGAACGTCTGTAATCTAAGAAAGTTGTATCTCTCTGAGTTTGACTTTGTCCCTGATGAAGTCGTAGTCAACTTCAATATGCTTCGTATGTTTATGAAACACACTTTCAGCTAATATGGATGTCAGCTTGGTTCTCACAGAAGAGGGTAGCAGGTGAGGTCAATGTTACACCGAACTGACCGAAGTCATGAAAAAGACTTTCAAGTTAGATAAGTTTGGATGCTGCTAGATCCATAGATCGATTTTTAGCCTAAGTTGTAGAGCGGGCAAATACTAATTGTTTCTTAATCTTCTAGATGATGAGGTTGTCATCAAAGTATGTGCAATAGTCACTAGTCGACCAACGATCATCTAACGGAGCCTACATAATCTACATCTGAGTAGACCTGAAGAGATAGTGAGGATGAGGGCTAATAAATAATACCTTGATCAGATGCCCGTGTTAGATATCTTAAAATATGTTCAACAACTTGTAAGTGTGAAATCTCGGGATTAGCATAAACTGACTTACCACTACAACAATAAAAATAAAAGGATGTGCGGTAGTCAAGTAAATTAGTTTCCCAACTAATCTTTGGTAATATTCAGGGTTTTGTAATGAAGACTCAAAACTGCAGTCAATAGATATGAGAGTTTCTGCTAGCTCTCGAAAAAGTAAGACCGGCGGCTTCCCAATGTGGGGAGAAAGGACAAAGAAGGAAGAAGAGAAATAACCGCTAGGTTCCCAATTTTCATAATACCATTTAAGATGCCAAATTATATAGCCCCGTGGGTTTATATAATACCACCAGTCCGATTACAAACAAGGAAATATCATTAGATTCCCCAAAATATACACGCGTCTTAATGACTTTTCGCCGGCGTGTCACGAGCGGGCCTTTCGTGACACTTGTATACCCGCCACACTAGAGGACGTCCCTCTCCCTCCTCCACGTCCGTAAAAATGCCTCCCTCTGGAAAATTTGTCTTGCCCTCAAGGCAAAGGTCCGGAAACTGAGCACGGAAAACAGATCTGTCAACCCATATGGCCTCTGATGGTGGACGATCAGACTAGTGCACCAAGACCTGCTCGAACGAGGACTCCTCCCGACTGATAGTAGTATAGTACGTGTCTGTAACTAGCTGACGGAGGTAGTCTGGCGAGGTGAGCCTGGAAGCTGGTGGGGGCAGAGACGCCTCGACCAAATGATCTCCAATAACCCGTTTTAACTGAGAGGCGTGAAACACCGGGTGGATACGATTATCCGGGGGAATGCAAAGGCGATACGCGTGAGTGACAACCCGTGCAACAATCTCAAACGGGTCGTAGAACTTGGCCGTTAGCTTGGAGTGGGTCCGCGGGGTCACCGAAATTTGGCGGTACGGCCGAAGCTTGACGAACACGGTATCGCCTTCAGTGAATTGGACATCGCGGCGGTGGTGGTTGGCAAAGGGAACTGAAGGTGTTGGCGCAACTGGAGAAGTATGGAGTTCCAATCGCGGACCAGATCAGACAGAGACGCCACAGCACATTCGTCGGGGAGAGTGCAGGTGAGGGATGGTGAGGGTCTACCATAGACTTCCTCGAATGGAGTGGTGCCGGAATTAGTGTGAAAAGAGGTGTTGTACGAGCACTCGGCCTAGGAAAGCCAATCTGTCTTTGCCCGTGGGTGATCGCACACAAAACATCGCAAATATGTCTCTAAGCAATGATTCATTACCTTGGACAGCCTGTCCGTCCGGGGGTGGTAAGTTGTACTCATACGAAGCTGGGTGTCATGCATCTTGAACAACGACTGCCAAAAGGAGCTAAGGAACAAAGGGTCACGACCTCTCACAATGGAGCGAGGAAACCCATGCAAAAGAACCACCACATCACTGAAAGTTGCGAAAACCACTTGTGCAATAAACGAGTGTCTGAGGGAAAGGAAGTGAGCGTATTTGGATAGACGATCCACAACCACTAATATGCAATCCCACCTATTGGAGCGAGGGAGTTTTGAAATAAAATCCATGGAGATATCCTCTCAGATCCGGACTGAGATAGGGAGTGGTTGAAGGAGACCCCCAGGAAAAGTGATCTCGTACTTGACACGCTGACATGACAAGAAGCCTCGCACAAATGCTTTGACCCCTTGGAACATGTCGGGTCAACACAGAGACGCCGCGAGGCGGCGGTATGTCCGAAGGGCACCGACATGACCCCCTTCTGAGGTGTAGTGAAACTCCGTGAGTAGGCGTGAGATGAGTTGTGACGAAGCTGATAGCACTAAAAGACCTCGAAGGTGGAGACAATCCCCTGCGAGACTGTGGCAGCCTGGCTATGGCATTCGCCCGTAAGGACGCAACGATCGGTTGGAGGAGTGGGTCGGCAGCCACCCCGCGCTAGACAATGGAGACGTCCTCCCATACTGGTCTCGAAATAGCTGCTAAACGAGCAATCTGCAACTGCAGAAAAAGAGAGTCGGTCGCGCGGTTGGAGGAGCCGGCGCGGAATTCAATAAAAAAATCATAGCCCAATAGTTTTGCAACCCAAACCTGTTGTGCCAGTGTGGCAATCATCTGATTCAGGAGGTACCAGAGGCTATGATGATTCGTCTAGACAGTAAAGTGTCGGCCAAGCAGGTAGGGGCGCCAGTGCTGCACAGCAAGGACCAACGCCATAAACTCATACTCATATGCGGAGCGAGGGAGGGTAGTGTCCGCAAACACACGACTGAAGTAATGGGCTATCCCGCTTGCAACAACACCGCGCCGACGCCTGTGCCTGAGGCGTCACACTCCACAACAAATGGTCGGGAGAAATCCGGAAGAGTCAAGATTGAGGCAATGTTGAGGGCTCGCTGGATGGCCTGGAAGGCTGTGGCCACCTCTTGTGTCCACTGGAATGTGCCAATATCAGATTTCTTCAACATGTTGGAGAGGTGTTTGCGATCGCAAAGAGAGCGGGATGCGGGTCACTGCAGGACGGCCCGGACCTTGTCCGGTCCATTGCGACTCCCTGCACAGAGATCGTGTGCCCCAAGTAGCTAATTTCGGTCTGACAAAAAGTACACTTCTTGGGGATCACCAAAAAATCATGCTCCTGTAGGGCGACGAGCGTCGTACACACATGATGGAGGTGATTCTGCCAGGAGGAGCTGTGAACGAGGATGTCATCAAAGAAAACCAAGATGTATCTGCGCAGGGCCGACCAGAATAGATCATTCATGGTCGCCTGAAAGGTGGTGGGTTCATTCATCAATCCAAAAGGCATGACGATGAACTCGTAGTGACCGTCGTGCGTGTGGAACGTCGTCTTTGGGATATCGTCCTCTTGTACCCAAATCTGGTGATAGCCAGTGTGAAGATCTATCTTAGAAAAGTAAGAGTCCCCCCACAACTCATCCAGTAGCTCTTGTATAACCAGGATGAGATACTTGTCTGGGATAGTGACCTTGTTGAGCTCTCGGTAGTCCACGCAGAAACGTCAATTGCCATTTTTCTTGCGAACCCGGAGAATCGGGCTCAAAAATGGACTGACGCTGGGGAGGATTATACCCGCGGCTAGCATGTCGCCCACAAGCATCTCAATCTCGTCCTTCTGCGCGTGGCCGTAACGATAAGGACGAACAGATACGGACGTCACACCTGCATGCAATGAGATGCGGTGGAATGCGGTCTGTGTCAGAAGACACCCGAAAACATACTAGAATAGCCTGCAGTGCCAGGGGGGGTGGCAATCGTGGGGCCTCCTGCTCAACCACGTGCCACAAATATGCTACCAATGTTTACATTTCATAACATCCATGCACAAAAGTACCCCCTTGGAGTAAATCTTCAGGGAGGTCTTTTTGTGCATGGATGTTATGAAATGTAAACATTGAGGGGAGGTAATTATAATTTTGAAAGTTAGAGAGGTGCAAGTTTTAATTACGCAAACTTCGAGGGGAGGTCCCGATAAATAACCCTATAAACATACATATATATATATGCATACATATATACATATATATAACTTTACTAGAATGCAGTTGAAATTGAAGAATAAGAAATAAAACATGATGTAAATGTCATTACCATCTCCAGGAAGGATTAGCTTCAGCAGGGAAACGTATCTTTGAGCAGAGTGATTGAATTGCTTCACAGTTATCATCCAAATATTCCTTCACAGTTCCTGCATAGAAGTTCTGTCAAAACCAGACGGGGCAGGAAATAATAAAGAAATGCAAGTAAACTTTAATCTAACAAATATATATCAAGGAATGGTTGCAGGAGTATTTTTTGGATTGTATGAGTAATTATTCCCTTTAAAAACTAGTTGGATCATTAAAACAAGTGATAATTTATTAAAATGCTGCGAGGACAAAGCTATCTAGAGATTCTATTTCATAAAGTTTAAAGCATGTAATGAAAAGAAAATCATAAGGCGAGATTTCACACTATCTTTTATAACTCTAGATTACAATTATGCTATTCATATTTGTGATTATATTTATCTTATAAAGGAAGAGGAGTCTCAGGTGTAACATTCATTACACCAATTTTACCTCTTCTTTAAAATTTTGTATTTAAAAGAAATAAAAAAGCAATGGCGGAGCCTGTGCGCCTGAGAGCAGTCGGGCATGACAAAACCCCATGCATGACTGCTAGTACTATATACTACTATCTATAAGGGAAGTCACCACTTTGGTGTAACATTTAGGTTACCCGTTTTACGCATGTGCGTCACCAATGCTCTGGATGTTGAATGAAGAAAGCATGGTTATGTGCACATAAATCAAAATGGATTCTTGGGTCTGCCCTCTCTGATGTCTTCGGCTTTGATTTGAGGGCATGATTCCGCAACAAACGCGACGGTATATGGGGACACTATTTCAGTGGTACTCTGTGAGCAGCCACTTTGTGCATTTATTGTCAAAGGTTAGGTTTTTCTCCTCTGAGAGAAGCCACTTTGTGCATAGTGTCAAAGGTTAGGTCTGTTTCCAATCTTCCCCCGCCCATACTCCCAATGATTGGGGACTAAATGGGTTCTGTTGTTGTTGTTGTTGTTGCTGTTACACCTTTTAAAGAAAGAAGAAACTAGAAGAGGAAAGAAAAAACGAGTGATGCGATGCTTTAAAGTTAAAGTAATCATCATTTTGCATTTATTTTTAATTTTAATGGTAAATAATTAAATTTACTTTAAATTATCATAATATTGCAAATTAATTTCAATTATTTCCATAAATTCTTGAGAACCATAAGATTTTATTACAAAATTATAAAGCAGCCTATGATACTGCGCATGATGCATACCGTGGGGGCATTGGGCACAACTATTGGTAGTCCAAGCTCCATAGAGAAGCACACCTTATACGAACATGGCCAACAATAATTTGTCAAGCATGGCTGAAAGTACCGTCGTAAAGCGGCACGACCGGAGGTATTGTTGCAGCTGCACGTGGGGGCGGTGCATGTCTGCTTGTAGTTTAATAAATGAACTGATTTGCATTACTTTGGGAACTTCCATCTTTCAAAGAATTTTTTTAACGTTATTTATTTTTATGTAACAGAAAGCTATAAAATTGCTTAGAATGAGATCTAATTGTGTTTGAACGTGAAGCCTTATTTGGTAAACAGACTTTTATGGTTCGAGGTGGTTTATCAGCATTAAATTTTTTGAGATGGAAATGCCCCCTTTGACGTTCGATCTCTGTGTCCAATTATTTCACAAAATAGCAGTATTAAGCCCTAATCTAAATGAAGATAAGACCCAGCAAATTATGTATATATAAAGGTGTTACTGCTTGATATCAATATTCAGTTAAACTGAGACAAGCAATTTAAATGTCATCTTACATTTCATTTTCAATAAATAAACAAGTTCTTCCAATATATAATTACGAGCAGTCGTGCACGGGGGACCCCGTGCGGGGGGGGGGGGGGGGGGGGGGGGGGGGGGGACATTGGTCGTGGGGGCGACATTGGTCGTGGGGGCGACATTGGTCGTCGGGGCGACATTGGTCGTCGGGGCGACATTGGTCGTGAGGGCGACATTGGTCGTGGGGGCGACATTGATCATGGGGGCGACATTGGTCGTGGGGGAGGCATTGGTCGTGGGGGCGACATTGGTCGTCGGGGGGCGATATTGGTTTTCGGGGAGACATTGGTCGGGGGGCGATGTTGGTCTTCTAGGAGACATTGGTCGGGGGGGCAACAATGGTCGTGGCGACGACAATGGTCGGGGCAACGACATCTACATGTAACACACATACATGCGAAGTTGATACTTGCAATGAAAGTTGATTAAATATGAATACAAACCAGAGCTTTAAAATTTAGTTATTAAAGTTGATTATTTATCTACGCACTTTTAGGAATGTTATTCTCAGGAATCAACATGGCATCTTATAACATTCATAGCATTTTATAAAATCATTCATAGCATTTTGATCATTTTGTAGTTCTCAGGATTTTATAAAATCTATAAGTCTATAAGCCTGAGAACTATAAAATCTATAAGCCTGAGAACTATAAAATCCTGAGAACTATAACATTTTCAGGCCAAATCGAATTTATAGAACTACAAAACGATCAAAATGCTAGACAATAACATTCATAGCATGTTATAAAATCACTCATAGAAATTATCAAAATCATTCATAGCATTTTATGGAGGAGAGTTGAGCATGTTATAAGTACCATCAAATTTTAGGAATGTTATTCTTAGGAATCAAAGCATAGCATGTTATAACATTCATAACATTTTATAAAATCATTCATAGCTTTTGATCATTTTGTAGTTCTCAGGATTTTATAAAATCTATAAGACTGAGAACTATAAAATCCTGAGAACTATTAAAACTAAATTCGATTGTTATTATGCCTGATAACTATAAAATCCATTTTATGTATAGTACAGAAGCTATTAATCCTGAGAAACTTTTTGCACTTGATGAAAAAATATTACATCTATTGCTACATCGTAATATTATTCATATACCTACTACAAAAGATAATCATGGGTGGTCGTTCAAAATCCTTTTCATACAACTCTATTGAAACCCATAAATATCTTTTTAGAAAATACGTTCCAATTAGTTGGTCAAAATGCCTCAAAGGATTAGTACATTAGTTTAACCATAAGGAACTGAAAGAGAAACAACAAAATTTGGCTTTATAATAATAGCAATAAAAATAATAATAATAATAATTATCCATCATTAATTATGTATTCTAAAGACATAATTGAATGCTGGTTCAAAATATGGCCTGAATTTCCCAACCATAACATTACCAGTCACACTTAAATCAGGGAATCAGTAGAAGGTGAGAATGTTTGGCAGATGAACATCAATCAGCAGGATACAGTATGGTTCAAAATATAAAGGAGTGCATACTTGAACAGTATAAAGTGCATTTCTATAGAGTCCTTTGAATGAAATGATATGGCCTGCATTTCAATATAGATAGCATTTCTATAAGAAAAAGCACCACAATCTTTAGTAACATGCACCACCATTTTGAAATATAAAATTATTTTTAAATGATCTCATAGCATGAGAATCCCTAATGCTTGCTTGACTGGGGGCGTGTTTGGGAGGGCAATGGAAGCTGGAGATGGAGTTGTTGGAGAAGGAGATGGAACGCCATTTCTAAATATGACCGGATCCGACAACTGATAGAATATGAAGATTGATATTGAACTCTTAAGGATAAAAGATTCATAAAAAAATCACTGAAATATAAACTGGTACACTGCTTTCAGAGCAGGGAATCACATAAGTATCAGAGCAGGAACTACCTAATTGCGTGTAAAATACCTTCAAAATGAGATGCCACGGGTAGTCATATAAATAGAATAGCATTTAGAAAATGTGTTTCTCTTAGGCATTGTATCAAATAACATATGTGCATTTGAACAATGAAGAAGCTGTGTAAAAACAGAGTTGAACTTCTGAAATGCAAAATAGAAAGGTGCAGTATTTCATTGAAGGTGCATTATTCGAAGAAGGAGAGTAGGAATGCAAACTGAGAAGAAAAAAAGAGCAAAAGGCAAATCAGGAAAGAACCAAAAATTGAAGAACTTACTATCGTTCCGGTGGCAGAATAGTGACCAAGAAGGGGAGCAGGAACGACGACGAAGCAGGCGAGCAGGATCAGCGACGATATATCAAAGCAGGAACCGCCAGCAAGTAGAGCTGTAAATTAGAGGTAGAGATGAAATGAAGAAGAAAAGGAGAAAAAAAATGGAAGAAGTTAACATAAAAAAGAGAAGCAGCGGTGGAGAACAAAGAAGAGAGTTGTCGATTAGTACCGCTGGCCACCGAGGTGTCGCTGAGGAGGGTTGAAGTGTCGGTGGCCACCGAAGAGTCGCTGCGGAGGGGAAGAAGATGTATGGACGAAGTGATGCTCTGGCAAGGAGGAAGCAATGTACATACATATGTGCTTTCGCCGCGGGTTGCAGTGTAGGAGCAGTGGAGGCGTGGGCGCCGCAGATGTGCTTTCGGCGCGGTAGAGGTGCAGGCGTGGGCGTCGCAGATGTTCTTTCGGCTCGACAGAGGTGCAGGCGGCGTGGATGAGTGCTGGAAGTCGCTGGGGCACTGATGCGGGGGGGGGGGGGGCAGTTTTAGCCGGGGCAGTGAATGGGGGGGGGGGGCGAAATTTGAGGAAAGCTTTTAATAAAGTTATAGGATTTATTTAATTAAAATATATATTGGATTGGAATGAAATTACGAAAAAGGTTCCATGATATTGTAGAGGCAGTTTTTGTGTTGAGGGTATTTTGGACCATAAAATGTTACACCAAGCTTACTTTAGGGTTTCCTTATATAATAAAGATAAAAAAAAAAGATAATACCAACATCTACATGGATTAATTGATATTTAAATTATCAGTAGCATATATCAAATACCATAAAGAACAGTTCACAGATGTCATCACACAAAATTTCATAGTACAAAAAATAAATACAATTAAGGAACATTTGTACCTCTTGAATCAGTGCACAGGAGTAACACACAAAGTGCAGATACTACCTCCAGCAAAACACACTTCGTGCCAAAAAAATTCTGGAGATGCAGAATCAAAACTGCCAGCGACTCATTAACGATGGAACTGTTTTTTGGCGGTTCATGAGCATCAATGGAGATCCCTTTAATAAATGAAAGCATACTGTCATTCCCAGATATGCTTGATAAAAATATTTTATTGTCGTTGCTTAGAACACTTCCAAGTATAATTGAAGTCGATACCCATCTCAACAGCTTTGATGGAAGAGATTCCTCTGTCTGATCTTCCTCCGAAGGGATTAGTAAAGGTGAATTAAGATCCTTGATCAAAGACTTCTTGGTAGAGTTTGACCATAAAGCAGCTGGGGCAGCCCATGCAAGAAGCTTCAACAGTCTTGCTTTATGCTGCAGTGTAGCCAAATTAATTTCTTCATAGAGGCATGCTGAATTCTTAATAGCATATCAAGCTATTAAAGAAAGTGAGAGACAAACTATCAAACTACCAAAAAATTGAAAGGTCTAGTCACCTACAAAAAGATATTGTGTACCACCATGTATATATATGGGTTATCAAAGATAAAACATTCTAGTTTTTGCAAAACCATCAGGGCCATTGTAGAAGTACTCACCTCTTTCTACCACTTCCAACTTCACTACTGCTTAAAAATTTAATAGCTTTTCCTATGTCCAATCTTTGTTTGAGTATGGAAACTATTAGAACATGAAGAAAATTGCACAAGAAGAAAAACACTAACATTGACCATGGAGAGATATGCTCCCGCCGAAATACAAACGAGGAATGGTTGCCTCGCAAAGGCAAAGCCTGATTCCAAAACCATAAAGTAAAAGATGACAAGACACCACAACTCTGCCTAGAAACACAAACATCGAGATATATGCTTTTACTATCATTTTTAGACTACAACTACACTAATAATTTGGTTCACAGAAACACAACCAAACGGTGTCTTATTTAGGTGTTCTTTAATTACAACTTAATAATGATTTTGTAAGAAAGAGCCAAAGTTTGTATATTTCTTTCTATGTATCAAATACAATGTATGAATACAAATATATAGGAGGGAAAAAGAGAGAGGAAATCCTTATACATGATGTGGGACTAAAGAGAAGAGGGAGAAATAAGAAAATAAAAAAGGCCCCAATATGGGCTTTTCTAACTCTCCTCCGCAAGTTGGAGCGTACAAGTCGTAGGCACCCATCTTGGACAAGAATTGATAAAAGAGAGTACTTGGTAGGGCCTTGGTGAGAATATCAGCAACTTGGTTAGTACCCGGAACGTGCTTTAATTCAATCTTCTTCATTTGAACTTTCTCCCGGATGAAGTGACAGTCCACTTCAATGTGTTGCGATCTTTCGTGAAAGACCGGGTTCTTAGCTATGTGTATAGCAGCTTGACTGTCACATAGTAAGATAGTTGGTGAGGAAAATTTTACTCCTAGATCAACAAGGAGACTTTCAAGCCAAGTGAGTTCAAAAATAACTGATGCCATCGAACGGTATTCTGCCTCAGCTGAAGATCGAGCAACCACAGCTTGTTTCTTACTACACCAGGTAACAAGGAGACTTTCAAGCCCTTGACCAGGGGTTGTTTTCAGATATCTTAGGATGCGTTCGACTGCCTGAAGGTGTGACGTTCGAGGGGAATGCATAAATCGTCTGACAACCCCAACAACAAAGGATATACCTGGTCTCGTGACTGTTAGGTAAATTAGTTTCCCAACAAGTCGTCGATAGTACTCTGGATTTGGAAGAGCAAGGTCATTATCAGAGGCATGTGCACACAGTTTGTGATTAACATCCATAGGAGTGTTAATCGGCTTGCATCCAGAGTAGCCAGCATCCTGAAGAAGATCGAGACAGTACTTCCGTTGAGAGAGGACAAGTCCATCAGGATGTCTCACGATCTCAAGACCAAGGAAGTATCGAAGGTTCCCCAGATCTTTTGTTTGAAAAACAGAGCTAAGATGTTGTTTGACCGCTTGTATCCCCTTTGAGTCATTTCCAGTGATTAAGATGTCATCAACATAAACCAACAAAAGAACTGTTCCCGTTGTTCGATGTCGAGTGAACAGGGAGAAGTCTGTCGAGCTGCGAGTAAAACCAACCTCCCGGAGAGCCTTACTGAACTTGTCAAACCATGCCCGAGGGGATTGTTTGAGACCATAGATTGACTTCTTGAGATGACAGACTCGGGACTCCCCCGTGGTCTCAAACCCGGGAGGCTGTTGCATGTAAACTGTTTCTTGTAGATCACCATTTAAGAAAACATTTTTAATATCCAGTTGATGTAAGGGCCATCGACGATGCACAACTACGGAGAGGAGAACACGAACTGTGTTGAGCTTGGCCACTGGAGAGAATGTTTCCTCATAATCGAGACCGTGTTGAGTAAAGCCACGTGCCACCAGTCGGGCTTTCAGTCGGTCAATGGTCCCATCTGGAGCATGCTTGATGACAAAGACCCATTTGCACCCAACTGAAGTCTGGTCTGGAGGGAGAGGAACCAAGTTCCATGTCTGGTTAGCCCAGAGGGCTGTCATTTCTTCATCCATGGCTGCCCGCCAGCCTGGATGTTGAAGAGCCTCCTGCACAGAGTTAGGTATAGAAATAGAGGATAATGAAGTAGCAAAGGTTTGAACGTATGAAGAGAGGCAATGTAGGGATACATAATTCGCCAAGGGATGAGCGGTGGAGACCGGTGCCGGATCAGCAGAGCGCAGAGTGTCAGAGGTCGAAGCCGACTGTATTGGGGCAATTGAGCGAGGAGGGCAATGAGTGTAGACATGAATAAGAGGCGGTTTCTGGAGAGCTGGAGCAGGGTCAGGAAGTAGTGGTAGAGGAGTGGTAATGGGAACGACAGGTCTTGGGAAGGATGGTGGAGGAATAGGTGTGGTTGTTTTGGAGAAGAAAGGTTGGTCTTCCTGAAAGGTAACATCTGCAGAAACAGTGACTTTTCGGGTAGCAGGAGAATATCAGACGTAGCCTTTTTGAGTACGAGAATAGCCGGCGAATACGTGTCTGGCTGCTCGGGGATCCAACTTGTCCTTAGACGGACCAAGTATGTGGACGTAACAAGTACAACCAAATATCCGGGGTGTGAGAAAGAATGTCGGAGTGGAGGGAAAAAGGAGGCTAAACGGAGTAGCATTTTTGAGGACAGGGGAAGGGAGACGGTTAATGAGATAACATGATGTGGACAGTGCGAAGTTCCAATAGGTTTTGGGTACTTGCATATGGATCATGAGAGACTGAGCAACATCGAGGAGATGTCTATTTTTCTGTTCAGCAACGCCGTTTTGTTGTGGAGTATAGGCACATGATGTCTAGTGAATGATCCCAAATTCAGAGCAGAGATTAGCAAATTCGTGACTCGTATATTCGTGAGCATTATCTGTCCGGAGTGTTTTTATATTTTCAGAAAACTGCGTGCGAATTTCAAGGACGAAAGCTCGAACCACACGAGGAAGCTCGGAGCGATCACGAAGTAAATATAACCAAGTTGTGCGAGAATAATCATTAATGAAGGTGATGAAATATCTATAACCAGATATACTAGTGATTTTGTACGGACCCCAAACATCGGAATGCACTAAAACAAAAAGAGCAGAGCTCCGAGTACAATGAGGGGGAAAAGATGAACGTGTTGTTTGCCTAGAATACATGATTCACACTGAAAAACAGAAAGAGAGATGTCTGGAAGGGCCTTCTGAAGGACTGTGAGAGGGGCATGCCCAAGACGCCGATGCCAATCAACGGAGGAGATTGAGGAGAGGATGGTAGGAGAAACATCAAGAAGGTAGAGCCCGTTTTGCAGTCGTCCCTTACCAATGATATTCTGCGTCCGTAGATCCTGCATCAGAAAAGAGGAAGATGTGAATGTTACTGAGCAATTCAAATCGGTAGTAAGGCGACTAACAGACAGTAAATTAAATGGGGAACCCAGAACATGAAGAGCCGAGCGTAGAGAGAGAAGAATTGAGAGGGATATCAGCAGAGTCGGAAACGGGGACGGTGTCGCCATTGGCTACTGTGATGTACTTAGGATGAGGAGCATTCAAGTAGTGATGTGGTGGTGGCGAGGTGATATGGTGGGTAGCACCTGAATCCACTATCCAGTGCGAACTAGTGGAGAGACAAGCGATACCTTCATTGGAGATGGAGGCGACGGAGGCAAGTGGATGACGGAGCATGCCTTGAAGTTGCTGGAGCTGAAGGCGAACTGCGTCAAGATCAACACGAGTGGCAGAAGGATTGTCAGCGACAATATGAGCAGTTGGTTGAGGACGACCATGCTTGCGGTAGCAGGTCGTCTCAAGATGGCCATCCTTTCCGCAGAACGTACACTTAGGACGTGGTCGGCCTCCGCGCCCCCCGTCTCAGGAGCCTGACCGTCCTCCACGAGTAGCTGGAGGGAGAGGAAGTAATGGTGCACACGAGTGCTGGAGAAGGACCGGTGGGGGAGGTCCAATAGTATCCGGAGGCGGTGAGACTTTGAGCAACATGGAGCACACATCAGATAATGACGGGGTTGTAGCCGATGAGAGGATCTGTGCCCGAATACTCTGAAGGTGAAGTGGGACACGAACCATCATCATGGCAATGCACACAGCCTCTTTTTGAGCATGTTGAGCTGCTAGATCAGTAGTAGAGGGTTGATGTTGTATCCAGGCTTCTGCGAGAGTCTTGGCCCGAGCAACAAATGAGGTTAAGTCAGCCGCCCGCCAGTGTCAAGGGTTTGAAGCTCGGTAATGAAGTCATACAAGTGCTGAAGGTTGTCTTTGCCGGAGTACAAGAAGTGGAGTTCCTCCCACATTTCCTTGGTCGTCTCGTGATACATGACCATGCGGTAAAGTTTGCCATCAAGTGAGTTGAGAAGCCATGTCTGAACCCGACCATCGTTACGCAGTCAGTCATCAGTAGGAACAGATGGGGGGTCCCTAGTGAGATGAGACAGAAGTCCCTTGGACTGAAGAACTCGTCTGACAGAGTGCACCCACTCGACGAAGTTTTCCTTCCCAATCAGGGAGATGGTGGTGATTCTTAGTTCGTCGCGCAGTTCAGGAGTGGGAAGCAAGCTGGCTGCAGGAGAGGTAGCGGTCTGTTCCTCTGGATGCACGGAGGGATCACTGGAGGAACCCATTTCAGAGAGGTCGGCAAGGCTGAGAGGATCTCTGCTAGAGAGGAGCTCGTTGCTGTAGACCGCTTGAGGGAGATCGCTGCTAGAGGCGGCGACAGGGAGGAGGTCGCTGCTGAGGGAGATCGCTGAAGGGCAGTCCGCGGGGAGGTCGCACGACCTCAAGGAGCTCGGCAGAGAGAGCTCGGTAGAGGGAGCTTGGCAGTCCAATGGAGGCGAGCTCGGCAGTGATCCTGCGAACAGGAGACCGCTGGGCAGGAGGCCGATTGGGAGAGCGCGAGATCAGAAAGGGATCGACCGATGGAGACCGGTCAGTGAGCTGCGATCAGGAGGAGACCGTAGTTGGAGACCGCAGCTAGAGACCGCAAGAGGAGCAGGAGAGGGAGATCGGCCGATGAGACCGAAGCTGGAGCTCGGGAGTTCTGCGGTTGGAGACCGCAAGAGGAGCTTGAGAAGCGCTGCGAGGAGAAGCCCGGGAGATCGCTGCGAGGAGCACGGGAGACCGCTGCGAGGAGGAGCTTCGGGAGACCGCTGTAGGAGGTCGCTGCGAGGAACTCGGGAGATCGCTGGATCAAAGAGAGCTCGGGAGAGGCGGGGCCCACGTGTCAGAGAGGAGAAGGCTATAAGAGAGCCAAAGAGGAGAGGAAGCTGGAAGAAGCAGAGCTGGCAGCAGGGGGAGCGGTCACAGAAAATGAGACTGCGAGAGCTCACCAAGAGAGGGGGGGGGGGGCGGTCAAAAAATGGGAGACCGCAATGTTTGGACCGATGCCTCTGATACCATGTAAGAAAGAGCCAAAGCTTGTATATTCCTTTCTATGTATCAAATACAATGTATGAATACAAATATATAGGAGGGAGAAAGAGAGAGGAAATCCTTATACATGATGTGAGACTAAAGAGAAGAGAGATCATCATCATCATCATCATAACCCATATAGTCCCCAATCACTGGGGGTATGGGCGGGGGAAGATTGGAAACAGACCTAACCTTTGGCACTATGCACAAAGTGGCTTCTCTCAGAGGAGAAAGACCTAACCTTTGACAATAAATGCACAAAGTGGCTGCTCACAGAGTACCACTGAAATAGTGGCCCCCTTGTAAAAAGAGAAGAGAGAGAAATAAAAAATAAAAAAGGCCCCAATATGGGCTTTTACATGGGCTTTTCTAACAGATTTCAATTGTGCAAATTGTCTTTAATTTATGTCAGATATGTTTGCAATCAATTTGGTTGTGTGGATTAAAGTGCAAATATGTTGTTTTGTATTAAAGGAGGTCTTAGGGCAATGAAATAAAAAAAACAAGAAAATTCTCTTATTTAGTTTTCTATCTTAGGGTTTCGACACTCCCCACCAGAAGCTCTTGCCTTTGACAGACGTGATTAAGACTCCAATGTATTGTGATTTAGGATCATAATAGCATGTACAGAAAGAGAAAAGGAGAGAGTAAAAAGTTGGGGAGGTGTTGTTGTGGGTTCGAGTGTGGAGGAATCGCAATAAGGGATCTTTAAGGGTTGTGGAAGAGAGTGTGGGTTAGACACAATGCTAGGGTTGTGGAAGAGAGTGTGGGTTAGACACAATGCTAGAACAATCGATGGGAGATCAGTTGTCAAGATAGATTCAACTTCTATAAACCGAGCTTCTTGATCAAGGTATTCATTATTTAGAATAAATTCCAAAATTTGAAACTAGAGTTATAAAATCCCAAGGTTCCTAATAATAAACCAAAATCCCCTTTATGATTTGTTACAAAAGCTTTTTGATAAGCACTTGTTGAACGTGATAGAGGAACCATGTGGTATTTAAGTGTGGCATAAAGTTCAAAAAATGCCCAATTCAGAAAATCAACACAAGAGGGTCGTTTCCTCAGAGAGAAATTTCCAAGTGTCGGGAGGTCGACAACAACGGACCATGGGGTGACTAAAGAAACAATGATGAGGTTTGGCAGAGATGCACTAAGAAAGAAAACACTAACATAAACCATTGAGATGCATGTTGTTATGCATGCTCTGCGACAACAACTACGAATGTTTTTATTTTAGTCATCTATGCAATTTATTTATGAAGGGTTTTTTGGTTAAATTGTAAGTGAATCTCCTTCATATATAAGAAGGAGGCTATGGAGTATTAGGATCCTTTGGATCATTTAGGGGTTTGGATCTCTCAAGTGAGAAGACTTCAAGGAGGAACTAGCCTCCTGGAGTAGGGCGTGAGTATTCCTCGTGGTTTTGTATCATGTTATTCCTATTGTGAATGCATCTATTTTTCTTGGAAACACCGATCCAACCTGCTCAGCCGCCCTCCTTATCCCTTAGTCGCTGACCTCAATAAAAAATACACCACAATTTTTGTCCCATCATTTCCTCATACACAACCACACCACACGGAGAGAACTCTAGCAAATCTCGTCCCATGCTCTAGGCTTTCGAAGCGCGAGTTCCACCCTCAACCTACTTTTGTTCCAGGCTTTCGTGCGCTTTTCATCGATGAGACTGTTCTCCTCAACGAGCCACCCATCCGCGATCGGTGCTCCAGCACCTGAGCGCACATTGCGCCCTAGCTCCAACCGGTCCTGCTTCATCCCAAGCGCGTTCTACCTCAACAACTTCAACATCGCGACCTAGCTCCTCCATCAATGCAAATATCTAGGACCTCGATCAGCTTGTCGACCTCGCCCAACACTCGCATGACGGCACCCCCACAAATCCATGGTTGACCATCGTTCCTCATGAAGTCGACCAGTGGCCCGTTGCCAACCCATTCTCTAGCAATGACCTAGCTCTCCTTGCGACTGCCCTAATCTTCTATCAACGGTCCACCCGCAGAATTCTACCCCAACACAAAGCGTTATCCACCTCATCGCCACAAGCCCTAGTTTCGTCCTCTCCTTCCGCAACACCATCGATCCTTCGTGAACTTACGATATCTACCACTTATGCTCCCCATCATACAGGTCGGCCATTAATCCGGGGTAACTCTGCCTCCTTAGGCCCCCAAAGCGAGTCGTCCATGGAAGAGCCCGCTTCGACGAGCCTGCATCCTAAGCTTCCCCGCAGGATCAACATCCTAACATTTGAGACAAACCCATTGAGTTGGACTGTCCACGCCGAGCAGTACTTCGCCATTCACCAAAGCATAGACAAAAATGTCTCCACATCCCTCTTTAGCATGGAAGGGCCAACACTCCACTGGGTGTGTTGGCTCCGTCACTCCTCTCCAAGCCTCGGTTGGGCGACTCTCACAAAGGCATTTATTTCGCACTACAATCATTGTTACACCGACAACGTGATTGAACGCATGTACAAGGTCCGCTAGACAGGCCACTCTTACGTGGATGAATTTATTGAGTTGGTCACGCAAGTTTCAGATCTTCTACCCGACCACTACTTGGTCTACTTTATGCATGGTTTACAACCTGAAATCCGAGCTCGCATCTGGACCCTCCATTTATCCAACATTAACCATGTCACGGACCTCACAGTACTCGTGGAGGCCAAATTACTTACGACCTCCACGGACCCCCATTCTACACCCACACCCTCCATGTCCCCCTACCAACCATACTTTGCCCATAATTCTAAATCGATAACACCACCACAACCTTTCCCTCGCCCACCCATCGTGCCTCCACGCAACACTCGTCCTATCCCCACTCACTGCCTTTCTAATCAAGAGTATCACGACTTGAGAAGTAAGAGATTGTGTTTTCGTTGCAAGCAACACTACTCCCCTACTCACGACTATCTTATCAAAGAGTTCTGCGCCATCATCGGCGATGACTTGGAGGAGATATGCATAGCTGACTTTGAGGCCCTCGAGATAATTGATGCACCACCAGACAAAGCCCCGAGCACCTTAACGGAAGCCAACACGTGGGTGTACCATTATTAGCCGACGGGAGATGCCTTGACCTTGGGGTCAAGGTCAATTTTCATATGAGATCAATGTTGTGGATATCGGCCGACATGTCTGACATGTCGACCGACATAAAGTTTTGGGAGGTAAAACATTTCATAACCGGTTTATATTTGGCTTGTATCGTTTTGAAAAAAACGGACCGATATATCGGTCCAAGAAACTGGTTATATGCCGGGTTTTTTTACTGTTTAAAGATGCGTCGCTGAATTCGCCGCTCGTTTTTTTATATTAAACCTCCCCCCCCCCCCCCCCCCCCCCCCCCCCCGCGGTTCATTACGCCGCTCCTGCCCTAGCTCCCCCTCGCGCTCTCCGTTGGTGCTCTCGCTCGCGCTCTCCGTGGCGCTCTCCCTCGCCTCTCTCGCGCTCAGCTGGTTGTTATCTCTCTCTCGCGCTCTCTCGGCACTCTACCTCTCTGGTTGTTATCTCTCTCACACGCTCTCCGCTGGTGCTCTCGCTCACTGGTTGTTATCTCTCTCTCGCGACTCGCGCTTGCTGGTTCTTCTCCCTGCTCGTTGGTGCTCTCACTCTGGATGTTCTCTCAATATTCGGCACTCTAGCTCGTTGGTGCTCTCACTCTGGTCGTTCTCTCTTCTCTCTGGTGCTCTCACTCTCTCGGCTGGTGCATTCTTCTCCCTACTTCCTCCTCTCATTCTCCCGCTCTCGGCACTCTAGCTCGATGGTTGCCCTGCTGCCAGCCGGCCGACCCTGCTGTCTTGCTCCCTGCTGCCTTATTGACCGACGACCTTGTTGGTTGTGGGTTCTGTAGCATGGTGGTTGCTTGCTACTTGCTGTCCTGCTGCCTTGTTGTGACTGGTGGCACCTTGCTGTGGTTGGTGGCACACTAGCTTGCTTGGTATTTGGGTAATTGGCAACATGCAACCTCTAAATATAGGGTTTTGGCACTTTGCACCATAAATTGTTAAATATTGCAAAATGCACCACCTAATTACAAAAAGCCTGCACTTTGCACCCTGGCGGGGGGGGGGGGTGGTGCAAAGTTCCAGCCTTTTTGTAAATGGGGGTGCATCTTGCAATATTTAACAATTTAGGGTGCAAAGTGTCAAAACCCTGTAATTCAATGGTGCATCTTGCCAATTACCCTTTTTATTTAACTCATTTATAATTTTGTTAGTCAACAAATGATTTGAAATACCCCTATTATTAATTATTTATCCAACTTCATTTTGCAATCGATGATGCATGTATAGAGAGCAAGTATCAAAAAGAAGTTGGTTGCAAACGACACCAACCGAATCAAATGCAACTACTGCAAGCAGACAGTGAATGGTGGAATTACATGTTTCAAGCATCACTTGGCTGGGTGGAAGGGTAATGTTAAGCCATGCCCTCAGGTTCCCACTGACGTTAAGGCGAAGGCGGAGTCGGCCCTAAACTCAAATTTGGAGAGTAAGAGAGCTAAGAGTGCAAAGTTACAAGCAACCTTGAATGAGGTGATAGTTGGAGGAGTACATGAAGATGAAGTAGAGGAGACTGTCATGCGTAGGAGCACAGGTTCCAAGGGTCTAATGGACCAATTTGTTCATTCATTTGTGGAGTCTAGCAAGGGAAAAGATTCCCAACAGAGCACGATAGACAGCAAGTACAAAAAGAAAGCCAGAGATGATGTTGCCGTGTACATAGGTAGATGGGCATATAAAAATGGGATCCCGTTTAATGTCATATGTAATTCCTCCTTCCAGCAGATGACTCATGCTATTGGGTTATGCGGACCTGGGATGAAGATCCCGACATTTTATGAGTTGAGAGAGAAAATTTGAACGGAGGTGAAGAGGACGAACGAGATGTTGGGCACATTCACGCAGACCTGCAAATTGAATGGTTGCACTATCATGACCGATGCGTGGACAGATCGGAAGGGTAGAAGCGTGATGAACATCATGATACATGTAGTTCTGGAGTGGCATTCTGGCTTTCGAAGAATGTCTCCTCCTCCACACATGATGGAAAGTTCATCTTTGACTTCTTGGATGAGGCGATTGATAGCCCTGGGAGCCCAGGAGAGGAAAGTATCTTGCAGATTGTGACGGATAGGGCGTCCAATAATATGGTTGCAACAAAGCTTATGAATTTGAAAAGGACTAAGCTTTTTTGGACTATTTGTGCAGCTCACACAATTAATCTACTGTTACAAGATATTGGAAAATTGAAGCCAATAAAGGGTGTTATCTCCTTGGGCCGCCAACTATCTATCTTCATATATGGTTACCATATCTCTTGACATGTTTAGAGAGTCGACGAAGGACTTGGACTCTCATGAGCTTATTCGACCAGGTGTGACTAGATTCGCTACAGCGTTTCTATCTTTAGAGAGTATCTTAGAGAAAAAGAATCAGTTGCGGGGCGTGTTCACATCTGCAAAGTGGGCTGCAACAAAGTTGACCAGTAGTGCCGGGGGAAAGCAGGTAAAACTATTGCATCTTTATTCATTTCATTTAAAATATATGTTTGCAACTAAGGCTTTATAGTATTTTCGTATTTTTTTACTAATTTATTTTGCATATGGAAGGATGCAATGATAGTGATGAGCGCTAGATTTTGGGCGAATGCCGAGCCGGCTGTTGGTATATTCACACCATTTGTGAAGGTTTTGAGATGAGTTGACGGGAATATATCTCCCATGGGGTGGTTATACGGGGATATAAAAAAAGCTAGGGAAGAGGTTGTTGTTGTTCTCGATCATCAAGAGAACAAATATCTATATGGAAGTTGATTGATAGCAGATGGGAGAAGAAGATGAGCAGCCCCTACACCTTGCAGGTTATTACTTAAACCCATATTTTTATTATTCCCATCGAGTGGAGATTGAGGCTGACGGAAGGTTTATGAGTGGTTTTGTTGAGTATCTCTCAAGGATATATAGGAAAGATCCTTCTACACATGATCACATTAGTGCTGAGCTTGATCTTTACCAATACCAACAAGGGTTATTTGGTAAAGACATGGCAAAGAGACAGTTATAAAATCCCAACTTAAATCCAGGTACATTGTAATATATATTTTTATTAACATTAATTTTTAATGATGTATTATGTATAATTGAATTGTGTTGTCATTTTAATTTTCACAGTACATTGGTTTATGCTTAATGGCGCTGATACGCCACACCATAAAACTATGGCTATGAAGATTTTGAGTCTGACTACTTCATCATCTGGCTATGAGAGGAACTGGAGCACCTTCGAGATGGTAAGCATTAATTTAGTTATTTAGTTAAATATAATATCTTGATATATGATTGTATACATTATTTAACATTTTTTAAAATTTTCATCAGATACATTCTAAGAAGAGGAATAAACTCGACAGCAAAAGATTGAACGATCTAGTATTTGTAAAGTTCAATGCATTGCTGAAGTCAAAATATTCAGACACATCTCGAGATCCATTGACAGCTAAGAATGTAGATTCTGGGAAGGTACAAAAGTGGATGGTGAATGCAGATCCTGAGGATGAAAATGAAGATGACGATGATGAAGTCTTTCCTGGAGAGGGGTTGACATGGGCATAGATTGACAATATAGTCGACGCTGATCATGATGAAAGGAGGCCTCCAAGATTAGCTACAAGCAAAAAAGTGGCAATTAGTTATCAAAGAAGGGGAAAGAGAAAAACATCTGAGGTGGACGAGGCAGATCTAGAGGGTTCATCAGATGAAGATCATATTCTATCTACTCTGCCGACTATAGATGAGTCTGTAAGTGATGAAGAATGAGGTATGTTTGAAATATAATATTTAAAATTTTGATCTCCTAAAAATAATATATAGTTGCAAGTTGCATAAAATTACTAGTTTTACAAATTTTCCATCATTAAAGTATTGTAATGTTATATATAGCTTTTAATATTTAAAAGTTCAATAGGTTATAAAATAGGTAGTACTGTGATATGTATAAAAAATAACATTTAATTACATATATAATTAATTAAATATTAAAACCGATATATGAAATATCCTCCGATATATAAAAAGTCGTCACGAAAACTCAAACCGACGTGTCCCCGACATCCGACATCTGGAAGCTTGTACGAGATATATTGTTACACATGCTCGGCAACGACAAACAGGAATGCTTTTTTTTGTCATCTATGTATTTTTTTGCTTTAAGAAGGCCTTTTGGCGTAAATTGCAAGTGAGTGTCCTTCCTATATAAGGAAAAGGCTATGGTGTATTAGGAATATGTTTGGATCATTTAGGTTTGGCTTTATCAAGTGCGAGGGACTTCAAGAGAAACCAGCCTCCTAGAGTAGAGCATGAGTATTCCTCATGGTTTGTATCTTGTTATTCTTATTGTGAATGCATCTATTTTCTTCTTGGTAACACATGATCCCGCCAAGATATAATCAAAGGTTGGTTCCCTCGCCTAACCTAAAAAGGATTTCAAAACTCTAGAAGTAAAATATGAAGAGACACACATAACTCTCTCTTATAGATTCAACTTACACATATTACTAAATGCTCATACTAGCTCCTTTAGGTGCCAACTATATTACACCCCCCCCCCCCCCCCCCCCCCCCCCCCCCCGGCCACGAATCTCATATCCGTAACAGAGATAAACATCAGACATGTTATCTGCAAGTTGAATAATGGAATTTGAATGTAATAGTGAAAGATACTAAACTCCAATTTCCGAATGGCGTAGCTTATGCTAGAATCAACCTTTCAAAAGTTCTCCCTCATGCTTCCCCCACCCCCCACCCACCTCACCCCCAACAACCCAAGCACCCACATAGAAAAATAAAAAAATCCTCTCCTTCCATATGCAATGTCCGCCTACTCCACTTTAACTCACCCTACTTTAACTCTAAAAGCCGTTCCATGATTACCCCATTCTTTTATATTGCAAATCCAAAATACCTGAAATTATCCTAAGTATTATTTGATCTTCGAGAGCTAATAACTTCAAATTAATATATCGTGCATTTAACACTACTTTGATAATTTAAAACACTATATCTTCTAAATTTTCCTTAATTGTTATACAAAAAAAAAACATTGTAATAATACTCACATAAACTCTTTAGTCACTGCTACAAGCCACTCCAAATCATTTGTAAACGATAAATTAAAGTGTAAAATATGAATGTTAATCCAATCATTTTAGTATATAAGAAGATTGGGAATATATAAATGGAGTACTTGGGGTCAAGAAAATATCACATGTGTTGTAATGGTGTGGGTTTTTTCATAAGTATGGCATACTTTTAACTGCAAAGAACCTTACGAGGCAAGACACAAATGCAAGCACCTCCTTTGGCTTGAGGTTGATGATCCCTCTGATGAGGGTGAGGACGAGGACAATCCAGAGATTTCACTCCATGCCATGACAGGCCCTCGTCGTTGTCACACCATCCATATTACCATTACAATTGCAGGTAAATTTGATTGTGGCCCTCATGAACTCGGGGAGCACGCACAGTTTTATCAGTAACCATAAAACACTTCTTCAGGCAGTGACGCATTGCACCTGCATCAATGTGTTAATGGCCAACAAGAGCAAAATTGAGTACAAAAAGATCTGTCACGACGAGCCCATAGTGATGGAGGGACGCCGCCTACTAGTCAACTTCCACATGATTGCTCTCAGGGTATTTGAGGCGGTGTTGGGCGTCAAATGGTTGCGAACATTGGGACCATTGACGTGGGATTTTGAATTTCTAACTATGCTGGTACAACTGGACTCCGAGACGGTAAAGTGGTAGGGTTGCACACCCGAGACACCTCCAACGACCTTATGCTTGGAGGCGTGACGCACTGACCAAGCGGAGATGGATCACTTATTACAGGAGATATGTGAGACTTTGCTACCGCCCCGAAGTCTTCCACCACCCCGTCGTCGTGAACACCATATATGTCTCTTATTGGGCACATGTGGTCGTCAGGTATTACCGGTACTCCGTCCTCAAGAAGGATGAAATCGAGTGTCGGTCCAATGCTCTGCTGCAGTAGAGAACATTCCTACACAACAAGTCCTCTTTCTCATCCCTGGTACTCTTGCTGCACAAGAAGGGCAAGACATAGCGTTTCTACGTGGACCACCCCAAGCTGAATTGCAAGATGGTCAAGGAAGAGTTTCCCATACCAGTAGAGGACTTCTTCGATGAGCAGCATGGATATCCAAGTTGGGCCTCTGTTCGAGGTACCATCATGTGCGCACCATGGGCACTTTGAGTTCTTGATGATGCCTTTTGGGCCATCAATGCCCCCTCCACTTTCCAAATGTTGATGAACGAGGTAATCCAAAACGATCTGCAAAAATATATACTTGTGTTTTCAATGATATTTTGATGAACAACAAGACTTGGAAGGAGCACCTCGCATATGTGCACCGTTTTTCAGCTCATTCACCAGCATCAGTTGTTCCTAAAGCACAAGAAATGCTCTTTTTGCACAGACAGATGACCTGTTTGGGGGCATGTGGTGCACAATAAGGGGTTTTCAACGGTCCTCGAGAAGAGCAGGGCGTGACCGTACGCGAGAGCTCTTCGGATTTCCGGGACTCATTGGTTATTAGCGTCGTTTTATCAAAGGCTATAGTACGATATCAAATCCACGAGTAGCCTTGTTGAAGAACGTGTTTGTTTGGGGAGAAGTAGCCACATTCTCCTTCAGGGAGCTCCAACAAGCCTTGGTCTCCGCACATGTGCTAAACCTTCCGGATTTTACGCAGGAGTTTTAGATCAAGTGTGATGTCTCGGGACAGGGGATCGGGGCAGTAATGCAACAAGATGGGCACTTGATTGCTTATTTCAGCATGAAGATGGTTATTCATGAACAAAAGCTCAATGCTTACGTGCATGAGTTGATCGGCTTGGCCAAGGCAAACATTGGAGACTTTACCTTTGGAACAGATTTTCCTGATACGCACAGATCACTTCAGCTTGAAGTTCCTCCTTGAGCAACGACTCAACATTGCACCATAATATCGATGGGTGAGCAAGCTTATGGGATTTGACTTTCGGGTAGAGTACAAGTAGGTGCTTTGAATCATGAGACAGATGACCTGTCTCAACAGGATCACCTGGGGGAAGCGCTATTTTCTATTTCACAGTTTACGTACGAGCTACTCACTACCCTTCGACAGGAGATGCATGATTCTTCGTGCCCACAACGTTGCATCACCGCATCAATGAGGGCAAAATGTTCCCCTGTTGGGCCACCAGGAATGATCTCATATTGTAAAAAGGCAGGCTATACTTGACTCGGACATCCCCAATCATTGCAATCATACTGCAGAGCATACATGGCATGAGTAACGAAGGTATCCACAAGACCTTCAACACACATGGACAGAGTTCTTTTGGAAGGAGCTTAGGAGGTGAGTCCACGAGTTCATTGCAGGTTACTCTATCTGCCAACGCAACAAAACCAACAACCTCCTATCGGTAGGTCTGTTACAGGCATCACCCCTGCCGACCCAGGCAGATGTATCGATGGATTTTCTCGAGGCGTTGCCTCCATCGAAGAGGAAAATCAGTCCTCATGGTGGTTGTCAACATGTTCTCCAAGGGGGCGAATCTCATCCTGTTGGCACCCTCTTACGGAGGAAGGCATCGCCGTGTTTTTTTGAGCGGGTGTTTCAATTGCATGGCCTCCCCGAGAATATTGCATCTGACTGCGATAAGGTCTTCACGAGTCAGTTTTAGAAAGCGTTCTTTACACTAAGAGGCACCAAATTGGTCTTCTCCTCGACCTAACATCCGCAGTCGAACGGGCAAATCAAAGTGGTCAATCAAATATTCGAAATGTACCTTTGTTGTATCACGGGGGATCGTCCGAAGGACTAGGTGTGTTGGCTTCCCTGGGTGGAGTATTGTTACAATACCTCCTATCACACATCCCTACAGACGACCATGTTTCGTATATAGGACGAATCCTCCACGCCTTCTGACATAATGCGACAGCGCCGCCCTTGTGAAGGTTGTGGATGGAAACCTCCTGACTCACGATCAGATTCTCACTACTGTTCGAACTTGCCTCCTCCAAGCACAGACGCATATGGAAAAAGCTTACAATCGTGGGCATCGTGCTTTTCTTTGCACCCTACCAAGGAAACACCAACCATACCACTAGATTTCGTCTTCGATGGCACCATATCACAAATTGGCCCCAAAGTACTATGACACCATTTAAGATTAGTGGCATGGCCTATCAAGTATAGTTAGTGGCCGAGGCCAAGATCCACAACGTTGTCTATGTATCACAGTTAAAGCCCTTTGTGGGGCCGACATCGACTGAGCAGCTACTAGCCCTGCCTCCACAGATCGCAGGACAATTACCATGCGTGTCAGCATAGCTTTGAGCACCAGGCACATCGACAAATTTTTAGAGGCCCTTGTGCATCGGGAAGGCGAAGATGCATCTGACGCCATCCAGAAGGAGTTCTTGGTCCTTTGTGTCGCCTTACCCTCAAGCTTAAGGGCAAACATGATCCCAATGGGGGAGGATAGGTTATGGGCTTGTGCAAGGGGACGGTGTATCAATGGCAAGTAAAGACGCACAAGGATTAAAAAAGGTAATATATATTTCCGCATCGTATTTTTGATGTTTTGGGACTATCATATTTTACTTATACATGTTAAGCATTGTGAGGAGTATTTTGGATATCATGTGAACTTGCCTTCCCTACTTAGACTAGACAAGGAAATGAGAAAGGTACCAAGCAATTAATCCTTATTTCTTCTCTCTCTCCCGCAACCGGCTATGCAATTGAGCCCTCCCCCTTCCACTCGACCGATGTAAGCTTCGGCTTCTCCCACCTCCTCTCTTTTCTATCTCCTCCAGCAAGCTTCGTATCTATGTCCTTCACCATAGGTCCACCCGGATCTAGGAAGGGGAAATCCAATCCTCTTTGAGATTTCTCCCTAGCTCACTTGCGCATAAGGTCTCAATCCAGAGCTCATATCACATACATATGAATCACACTCAAACTATTTTAGCATATAAAGAGAACCATGAGAATATAATGAGTACTTGGGGCCAAGAACATACCACGTAAGATGTAACTGATGTGGGTGTGTTTATAAATATGGCATACATCCCAAGCTCAACGGTATGCCCCGAGCTACCAAATTCAGCACTGACGGCCTGGAATAATTGATATAAACACTCTAGTGATAATGTAAAATGTGGCTGATATATCTTTCTTTTCTGTGACAATCTCACAGTGGATGTGATCACAGTTAAGATTTCATTTACTAATGAAACATCTTCCTTGAGAAACTTCACAGCACCCACAAATAGCTTAAGTAGAACCAATGAAAACTCTGACAACTGCTCGAGAGCACAATCTTGCAGCCATTCACTAATCATAGTAGAGGATATGACATCAGTGACTACCTAGATGAAATAAAGAATTATAGTTAGCTGTTAAATGAATGATAAGTGAAGAAAACAATAAAAATGGCACAAAAAAACTCTACAGTGCAAATATCTGGAATGACAGAAAACTATAATATAGAATCTGAAGAAGCTGGAAATAATCTAATAGCAATACAGTGATAATGAATCATAGCATGATAAATTTGTAACTATTATTTGTGGCTATAAAAAAAGATCTCGGTGGAATCAATTTATGAGTATGCGTAAAAAGTAGTATATATTGTTGGAATAGATCATTATTTGCCAGGGGTATTCCTGTAATTAATCAGATCTTACAACCATGTTCACTACAATCTTAATAGACATAGAAGTGGATTGACAGTTTATAAAAAAACAAATGATTGGAGCATTTGCATGGCTTACTTTCCTACTAAACAACAAGCTGCAAACATTTGTGCAAAGGTCTACACAAACCAAGATTAGAAGGATTAGTTAACAAAGCTAGGAATGGTAAACGTATGCTTCTTAGCTTGGGAGGCAAGGTTGAAAATAAATCATTTCTTGTCATGAGTTATTTTATTAGTCAAAGCTTTATATTTGTTCTTCCATTGCACCCTAATGCGTGAATCTAGGAGTATCGAAGACAAGTTGACATGAAGGTTGAGATGGAAACCATGACAAGGGAGTCATCATGAAGGTAACTCTTGAGCTTATATAAATATATATAAATACAATGTTTTAACTGTAATTTGACTGGTCTGTTTTGAGGGAAAAACAAAAGTTTTCAAAAAAAAATATTGTCTTTAGTAAATATCAGCCAATATATTGAATTTGATCTGCCATGACTTAAAAATATTGTTTGCTATTTGATTTTTTTCTTTCTTAAAATCATCATAGGTTATAAAATTAAAACTATCATAGGTGATAAACCCTCAATATGGCAAAACCCTCTTTGCTCACTACTTGAAACCCCCATCGCCTCGACTAGTTAAAACTCTCAATGCTTCCAAGAGTCACCGCTTCCGCTAGTAAAAATCCTCGAGATGTCGCTTCTTTCGTTCTCTCACGCTCCTTGCTCTCGATCGTTGAAGCTTCTTGTTGTCCTTAATGAAGCTTTGGCACTTACAGAGTACATGTTCACAGTTGTGGCTCCTACAGGTCTTTTGTACTCTCCTTCCTCTCCCTCTTCTCTTTCTCCATTCATTTATGGAGTCGACATTGGTGGCAGCCTCCTAGATCAACTTCAACTATTAAAATGGGCACACTTAGCCATAATTTTTCTATACATAGCTCTGTAGGGCTGATAATTTACATCTTTCTTGTCAACTTCAGCTATTAAAATGGGCTCACTTAGCCATAATTTTTCTATAAATAGCTCTGTAGGGCTGATAATTTAGATCTTTCTTGTTATAATATTTAACAAGCCCGCTAAAATAAAACTGAGAAGATTAAGCATATGTTCCTTATGATAAGGACATAGTTATATTTTGCGCTAGAACGGTAAATGGAATGATTGATTATATCATTTTTAAAGGGAATAATATCAGAGTTTAAAGCATATGGACTGACAATCATTCAGAAGAAGTTTTAAAGTAAATCATAAAGAAGTTAAAAAATCATTAGACTGTGTTAATTATATATGCTCAAAATCACATCTATGTATTGCATTATCCACGATATAAAAAAGCCTTTAGTAGTTGGCTCGCTGCTAAAACTTTTTCCATCCCTCCTAGAGCTCGTGTAATTAATCGGATATAATCAAGGAATTGAGGCCTTCTGAATTCCGATAGCAGTGGTTAGTTTTTGACATCTTGGAATTTTTTAAACTATTTTTCAAAATTTTCATTTAGCTCTTCTTTGTTAAAAGACAAGCTATCTTTAGCTCACCGGGTGGTGGCGATATCATTGGCTGTGGCGGAGTATTTATTCAATTCCATGTCTAGGGATCATAGGAACATGAAATAACCTAAAGGTGCGTTCTCAACATGGTATCAGAGGGGTAACATCCTCGGCTCCATCAACCTCAATGCCCGGTCTGCATATTTTTGTGATCGTCTCGCTGCTTCGATCGTTCTTCCGTTGCCGATCGGATCGTCGACTCCGGAGTCTCTCCCTTCTGCGTCGTCATCGCCGCTCCGGTTTTGTGCCTCCGAAGTATTCTCTCGCTGCTTCGTTTCACCGGGTCTTCCTCCCTCGCTTCGCCCACCTGGAGCCCTCCGCAAGCCAGCGCCCCCTGCATCTGCGCATCTTTCTCTGGTTTGGTTGGTTCTTGTTTTATTTTGTGGGCTTGCTGGAGTCTGTTCCCGTTTCCAGTCATCCTACCTCTGCCTCCAACATCTGCCATTGTTGATTATTGTGTTGAAAGAGGAGCAACCTTTGCAGGTGTCCAGTCTAGTTCAGGAGTTTTTGTTGCATGTTCCAGTCCTTGTCATCTGACCCTCATCTTCCTGGTGGAGGCTCTCCTTCCTTTGTGCTCTAATGGGGGACAAATTAAAGGGTGTGAATGTCCCTGAAGGGAATGTTGATCAACATAAATACTATAATGGAGGAAGTTCAAACGTGAATTTCACTCATGGTGTGATTCACATAAACTGAATATGAGGAACTATCTCCTATAGGCACAGTCTATGTGGATATTCATTGGGAACCGGCGAAGACTTGGGTTTATCACCGGATCCAAACAGGCTCCAAGCATGAATGACCCCTTGTATGAGGAATGGGAAGGTGAGAATCTTATTGTGATCAATTGACTTGTCAACTCTATAGAACCCAAGATTGCAAGTCAATTTCTTTTATGCCAGTCTGCTAGAGAAATGTGGGAATTAATTGAACAGAATTATTCTAAAAAGAAAGACTTGGCAAGGATATATCAATTTCAAACTGAACATATACATATGACGGGTATGAATGACTTCGAAGAGTATTATAGTAAACTAACTCATAAGTGTGCAGAACTTGATCAATGCTCAGCTATTCAAACCATCGAAGACTACAAGACTGAACTCATGCAGCAAAAGGTGTTTGAAATGCTTTCTGGTCTTCCTTCAGAGCTTGAATTCCAAAGAGTTCAGATGTTGGAAGAGATTATGTTCCTGATTTGGAGACTGTTGCCCACTCCATTCGGGGAGAGGCGAGTCTTATAAACTTTATTCGTACTGATGTGCATATTGGACATGATAAATTTGCTCTTGTTGCTGAACAGAAAAAGTGGCATCTTAGAAACATAAAACATGAAGATAAGAGTAATATGAAGTGTCCTCACTGCGGGAATAAAGGACATGGGAAAGATAAGTGTTGGGACCTGCATACCAACTTGGTTCCTCTAGGTTGGATTCGTGGGACTTATGGGAAGTATGTGAGATCCCAAACTGCTATGTATAGTAGCTTGGAGAACACAAGTTACCTTTTGGAGGAAAATAAAAGTTTAGTTAGAGAACTAAAGGCTCTGAAGGCTAGTGTTGGCGTCTTCTTACTACAGACCTGTCTGGTTCAGCTGCTCATGTTCAAACTACCTCTTTGTCTACTATGAAGTGATCTTCTCCCTGGATCATTGACACTGGAGCCTATGACCATATGACAAGATTTTCTAAGGGTATTACTTCTGTATCTCCTGCATCTGGCAGTGTTAGGCTTGCTGATGGATCTTCTGCTTCAGTGACTGGTAAAGGGATTATCCAAATCTCACCTACAATCTCCCTCAAATTTGTTGTTGTTCTTTCATTTCCTGCAAACCTACTTTTTGTGAGCAGTTTAACCAAACAACTGAATTGTGCTATCACTTTTTCTCTTCTCTTGTTTTTCAGGATCTGGCGAGTGGAAAGATGATTGGTGGTGGACATGAGTCAGGTGGTGTTTATGTTATGGGCACTGTTCTTGCCTTGGGTGCTCGGAAATCCTCATGTACTAATCGATTGATGTTGTGATACAAAAGATTTGGGCATGCTAGCTTAAAGACCTTGAAGTCTGCTTTCCATAGTATTTTTGATGTTGCTAAAACTAGAATTGAATGTCAATCTTGTGAATTTGGAAAACATTGTAGAACCAACTATGCTCCTAGTAGTAGTCGGAGTGTGAGATATTTTGATTTGATACATTCTGATGTGTGGACATCCCCTATCTGCTCTATGAATGAATTTTGTTATTTTGTTTCTTTCATTGATGATTACTTTCGCTTTACTTGGGTCTATCTTATGAGAAAGAAAAATGAAGTGTCTGAAATAGTTCGATTATTTTATCACTATGTGTAGACTCAGTTTGATGCTAAAATTAAAATTCTTAGGAGTGACAATGAAGGTGAATATACAGGTGGAGAACTTCAGAGGTTCTTGGGAGATCATGACATCATTTTCCAAACTTCTTGCCCAGGGACCCCTCAACAAAATGTCGTGGCAGAAAGGAAGAATTGTCATATCATCGAAACTACTCGTTGTTTATTATAAGAGAAGCACGCACCTAAGGGTCTGTGGGATGAAGGTGTTCTCACCTTTGTCTACCTAATTAATTGAATGACATCTGATACTTTGGTGGGGAAGTATCCTCTAAAACTTCTCTATCCAAAGCTTAATCTTCCACCCAAAGTTTTTAGATGTGTTGGTTTTGTTCATATTGTGGGACCACATAAGGATAAAATAGATCCTCAAGCTATTAAATGTGTTTTTGTTGGATACATCGCTAATCAAAAGAGGTATAAGTGTTACTCACCTTTGTTGCGTAGAAAGATTATATCGAAAGATGTTACCTTCTTTGAGCACAATTCGTATTACTCTGATGAAGGAAAAATGTTACATATCAAGAGAAATCTGAAGATGAGCGTGATATGATGCCACCACTACTAGCTCTTGTGGATGTTCTCTCACCCAGTAGCTTGGATGCTCCTATTGAAAGGGAAATTGCCACCAATGATTTGTGAGTCTATAAAAGAAGAAAGAACCTTCACGTATACCAGAGAAACCAAGTCAGAACAACTGAGCAAGAATGACATACTCATGTTTCACCACTCAGCACCACTAAGCCATATCTGAACATTGAGAGCACACATGGGGTAACATCTTCTCTCCAAATTCATAGTGGTCGTACCAGATATCCTATTGATAAATATGTTGGGTATCACTCTATCTCTCCTTCTCTGAAATCTTATCTTGCATCAGTTTCCTTTATTTCTATTCCTAACAATTTTTTAGAAGTTATTTCTAATCCCCACTGGGCGAAGGCTATGAAGGAGGAGATGAATGCTCTCCAACGTCAAAATACTTGGGAAATTGTCCCTATTCCGCATGAGCGTCATACTGTCGGATGCAAATGAATATATGCTATCAAATAACTTCAGGATGACACTCTTGATAGATATAAAGCAAGGCTTGTTGCTAAAGACTTTACCCAAATTGATGGGATTGACATCCAGGAGATGTTTGCTCCCGTTGCTAAACTTAACTCCGTTAGAATAATTCTATCTATTGCGGCTCACAAGTCTTGGCTTTCGTATCAACTTGATGTAAGAAATGCATTTCTCCACGGTGAATTAGAGCAAGAAATCTACATGACTCCTCCACCGGACATTGATGTTCATAAAGGACAGGAGTGCCACCCCAAGAAGGCCTTGTGTGGCCTCAAGCAATCACCACGGGCCTGGTTTGAAAAACTAAGTGTCAAACTCCTAAACTTTTCCCCGTTGTACTTATGATCACTCAGTCTTTATCTACAGGAAGGAGAAAGTTATCACTATCCTTATTGTATATGTGGATTATAACATTATCATCGGGACTGATGATCAACACATTACTTTAGTGTTAGCTTGGGGGGGGAGGCAAGCTATCTTTGGCTCACCGGGTGGTGACGATATCTCTGGTTGTGGCTAAGGAGTATTTATTCAATTCCCTCTCTAGGGATCATGGGAACGTGAAATAACCTAAATGTGCGTTCTCAACATTCTTATGAGACTCAATAATGTAGTACCTCGACAATTTCTTTGAACTTTGATAAACAATCATAATGCTGGATTATATTCAATTGCCTTTTGATAATGTGAAAATTTGAAAGTTAGATTTTAGGATTGTTTTGCATTTTCGGTGTGCATTTTCCATTTATTTTGAATCCTTTCGTGTGTGAATTGTCTCTTTAATATTGTGTTTCTTTAATTTGTGTAATGAGGGATTGATTATGGCATTTCTGCAGGTACCTATCGAAAGAAGTTAAGTTTCTTCTCTAATCCCTGATTTTGCAAGGCTCAATCTGTCAGCAGAGAGAAAGTAATATAACAATGTGGCATATGATACATAAAAACTCTGGATCTTCTATTAGAAAATTTATCACGAACCTTTTTTAATGCAAATAAGCCATATAGATTAGATTATTCAGTGGGCATGTTTATATGGTTAAAATCTACAAAGGCTGCTTAGGCTTTTGCATTTAACACTCTTGAAATATTTAGAGGAAAATAGATAAAGGGGTATTTAAAAGACTACAAAGACTCACAAAACATGAATAGTTGATGTGGGACTAAACTCATACACGCACACATAAAGACTCTAATGTATAGACTGAAATACAAAATAAACTCGATGCGATAACACCAACACTCCCTCTTAAGCTGGAGGGTAAAACCCACATCATGAAAATGTCATGTTGACAAAGGTAATGGAGGTAGAAATGGGAAATGATGAATATCGGTGGTGGCACGGAGTGCGACAACATGAGCGCACAAAACACAAACAATACACACGATTCCACACTGTGGTATGACAACAACATCTATACTCGAAAAATATGTGGAAGAAACAAAGTAACAGAAGATGTGGGTTTGAGTGTGTACATTTAAACACACAACAAGACATCCACATAGAAAGTCCGTACTGGAGCACATGTACCTATCGAAATGAGAAAATAGGGGAGATGCAACGAGTTACATATAAGAACACAGACAAAAGTCTGGTGGGCTATTAGGGTTCCCAGGAGGAATCCGGCAAAGGGAGGGCCGGCGGTGGTGAGGGAGAAGAAAGGGGATTAGGGTTGAGAGGGGACTTAGGGAGCAACCCTAATTTCTTGCATTCATCCAAAATAAAAGCCAAATAACACATACAACTCCCCTTATAACAGCGGGGTACGAATAGCCAAAGTTCTGGGGTGTGAATAGTAAAAATACAAACAAGCATGAAAAATGAAATATTCAAATGGAAGACGTTCCCGCGGCATCCGCCAGCGTAGTTGGGCATCGGGCCGACCCCTTCTTGCGTGTGTAGACCTTTCACGGCGTTGCCTCTTCATGTGAGGTCGTATCAATACTCCCGTCTGGAAAATTGTTCTAGTCCTCAAGGCAGTAATCTGGAAATTGACGGCGAAATTCGACCCGTCAGCCACGAAGCTTCGGTTTCTGTGTGGTTTCGCCAAGCAACTAGAATTTCCTCGAGTCCGGCATCGCCCGGAAGGTGGTGCGGAGGCCAAGTAGCTTGGCCGGAGAGTAGGGGGCCTCGCCAGAGAGGTCGATGTCTCCTAGAATGTGTTCCAGGTAGGGTGCTCGCCCACAACCCGGCGTAACTGAGAGACATGGAAAACCAGATGTATGTGGCTCCCGCTAGGGAGGCGAAGGCGGTATGCCATGACGCCAATGCGAGCGATGACTTTGAAAGGCCCGAAGAACCGCGGGGCTAACTTTGGGCACCGATACTTGGCGGTAAGGATGGAGCTTGATAAAGACCTTCTCACCCACTTGGAAAGAGAGGTCGCGCCGCTTTTTGTTGACAAAGAAAGTCATTTTCTCTTGAGCCCGGCGTAGGTGGTGTTTAAGTTGTTAGAGGATAGAGTCCCAAACTTGGAGATGGTTGGCAAGGCTTTCCACTTGGCATTCCCCTTGAAGGTGTCGGACGATTGACGGTAGTGGCCGGCCGTAGACAGTTTTCAAAGGAGTGGCGCCGACCGCATGATGGTAAGCCGTGTTGTAGGAGTATTCGGCCCAACTTAGACATTTGGCACACACCCAGGGTTGCACCCCAATGAAAAAACGAAGATAGGTCTCCAAGCACCGATTGAGGACTTCGGATTGGCCTTCAGTTTGCAGGTAACACGCGGTGCTCATGCGGAGGCGGGTGCCTTGGAGGCGAAAGAGGGGTGTCCAAAATGCGCTCAAAAATAATGGGTTGTGGTCGCTCACAATCGACCTTGGAAATCCATGAAGTCGCACTACCCCATTGATGAAGCTCTCCACCACGGAGGAGGCCGTGTAGGGATGGAGTGGAAGGAAGTGAGCGTGTTTGAAGAGGCGGACCACCATCACCAAAATACAATCGAAATCTTGCGAGCGCGGTAACCGTGTGATGAAATCCATGACATCATCTTCTCAAATCAATTCCGGAATTAGTCACGGTTGGAGGAGACCGCCGGAGAACATGGCTTCATATTTGGCCTTTTGGCAAGTGAGGCATGCGGCCACGAAGGCCTTGACTTGGCGGAACATGTGTGGCCAATAGAGAGACGATGCCAAACGGCGATAAGTGTGGAAGGCTCCGACGTTCCCCCCGGAGGGGGATGCATGGAATTCGGCTAGGAGGAGAGGAATGTTAGGCGACGACAGCGCGAGGACTAGGCGGTCTTTAAAGAACAAACGACCTCCCACAAGTGAATAGGACGGGCAAGTCGCGGTGTCGGCAATGAGGGGCGTCCGGATGGCTTTCCAGGAGGGTGGCCTCCACTCCATGTTGGATGGTCGCCGCTTCTTCCCAAACGGGCCGAGAAATAGCCGAGAGTTCTAAGGACTGAGTTTGATAGGAGAGAGCATCGGCCGCCCGGTTTGCTTTGTCCGGACGAAACTCAATGGTGAAATCATAGCCGGGGAGCTTGGCAACCCATACTTGTGTCGGCGTCGCAATTTTCCAATTTAGGACATATCGAAGGCTATGGTGGTCGGTGCGGACCACAAAGGGTTGGCCGAGTAGATATGGTCGCCAATGTTCAACCTCCAAGACGAGACCCATAAGTTCGTTTTCATACGCGGAGTGGCTCCGAATGGTACTTGAGAAGGCCCGACAATAGTAAGCCACCGATCGGCCGGATTGCATGAGAATGGCCCCGACACCGGTGCTTGACGCGTCACACTCCACTAGAAACGGAAGACTGAAATTTGGCATCGCTAAGACCGGTCCTTGCACAAGAGCTTGTTTAAGAGTGGCGAAGGCGGCGACCGTCGCGGCCGACCAGAGGAACAGAGCCTCTTCTGATATCTTCAAGATTTGTGTAAGAGGTCTTGTCATAGCCCCGTAGCCTTGGATGAAGCGGCAGTAGTAGCCGGTCAAGCCCAAGAATCCTCAGACCTCCCGAAGCGAAGTGGGGGTTGGCCAATGGAGGACCGCCGCGATCTTTTCTTCATCCATCGCCACCCTTTAGGCCGAAATAGTGTGGCTTAAGTAGCTCACTTCCGACGCGCCAAAGGAGCATTTCTTCGGGTTAAGCTTGAGGTGATGGCGCCGAATAGTGGACAGAGTGAGGCGGACATGTCGAATATGATCCTGCCAAAATGAGTTGTACACCAAAATGTCATCGAAAAAACGAGAAAGAGTTTATGTAGTAGCGCCCGGAAGATGTCGCTCACCAATGCTTGCAAGGTGGCAGAAGCGCTCATCAACCTGAATGGCATGACGAGAAACTCGTAGTGGCCATCGTGGGTCCGGAACACGGTCTTGGCGATATCCTCCGGTTGGACCCGGATCTGGTAATAGCTCGCCCGAATGTCCAACTTGGTGAAGTATGCCGCCCTGTGAAGCTCTTCAAGCAGCTCCTGGATGGTCGGAATGGGGTACTTGTCCGGTACGTGACACCGTAGGCAAGCAAAAGGATCGGCCTAGAGAAATGGCTCGCACTGGTACGGATAAGGCCCCCATAAGCATCTCCCACACAAGGCATTCGATTTCATCTTTTTTTGCACATGACCATATCGGTAGGGCTGCATCGAGACCGACGTGGTCCCAGGATGAAGTGGAATGGCATGGTCGGTCGGCGGTACCGTAGGCAACCCCATAGGGATTTGAAAACGTCAATGAACTCGGTGAGAAGCTCCTGGAGCTCGGTCAGGTAAGCATGAGGGACGGCCACGACCTCAAAAGGGGGTCATGCCACGCGGTAAAGTCGACCTTTGTGGTCCGCTGAATGGCGCGGAAGAAAATCAGAGTGTGGAATACGGTGGAGTCGTCGACGAGACGACACGGGCGTCCTTCATGGAGGAATTGCATAGTCATGGTCGCCCAATTGACCCGAACATCGCCAGTGTGCGGTGACAAGTCACGCCCAAAATGCGTCGATGACGCCCAAGCTAAAAGCATAGAAGTTTGTTGTCACGACGCATGGGCCCAAATGAGACAGTCACGTAAGGGCAGCATCCTTTGGTCGGATGGCGTCTCCCATCGCCAAGGCAGACTGTGAAGTGTAGGGAGGGCTCTGTCGGAAGGTGGGGCTGCAGTACCAGTTGCTCTGAAATGAAATTGTGGCTCACACCACTGTCCACCATAACGATGATCGGTCGATCCTGAAGCATCCCGGGGAGCTTCATAGTATGGGGGCCAGAGATCCCTCCCATCGAGAAACAAGGAAGCTCCAAGTGGTGGAAGGTGGCATTGGATGCGCCCGAGGGGTCGTCCTCTGGGGCGAGCTCGAGGGCCTCAAAATCAACCAGAGTGACCTCGGGGTCAAAGTCGCCAAAGATGGCGTGGAATTCCTTCACGGGGCAGACGTGGTTGGGGATGTACAATTGTCGACACCGGAAGCACAAGTCTTTGCTGCGGAGCTCGTTATAGTCGTTGTTGGAGAGACGGTGGGGGCGGCCCGGGCGGTTACCCCCGTGCGGGACCCATGGAGGAGCTGGGACGAGTGGCCACCATGGTGGTCGCAGAGAGTGGTGGCCGGCGGGATGTGCATGCGGCCGAGGAGACAGGTCGCCCTCCACCAAGCGGGCCATGTCAAGGGCATCAGATACCATCCGTGGATGATGCATGTGAAGGCGGGAGCGGATGTGCGGAAGCAAGCCTTGCATAAAAAACCCTAGATAGTGATCGGGTGGAAGGCCGGGAACATGCGTCACCAAGGCGACAAACTAATCAATGTAATCGTCAAGGGCGACCGTCTAACGAATGTCGCAAAGACGCTCAATGGAGGAGCCGGAATAGCGGGTATCATATTGCCTAATCAATTCTTGTTTGAGCTCGCCCCAAGAGAGGAACGGGTTTGATAGGTTGGATAGACGGAGCCACCGAGCCCAATGTAGCGCGTACCCATCGAGACCGACAATGGTGGTAGCCACCTTTTTTGTGTCTGGGGTGAAGTTGAGGTCAAAATATTGCTCCGCCTTAACGATCCATCCAATCGGACCGACGCGGGCAAAGGACAGAATGTCAAGGGCAAGGACGGAATGGCCCGGCGGAGGGGGATGGTGTGGTTTCGGCGGAGGTCGGCGCGACAGGGCACCGAGAAGAGAACCCCCGTCCGAAAGAGAATCGGAGTCGGCAGGGGTGGCGACGGATGCTTGGAGGTGGTCGATCTTGGAGTTGATTGCGAGGAACGCTGCTTGCATGGAGGCGAGGAGTTGGTTGTGTGCATCCACGTGGCAGCATGGGGCCTCGTCAGCGCTGTCCGCGGCGGAATCAGGGTGGAGCCGGGCCGCCGGGGCCATGTCGGCAGCTCGGCCGACGCTGAGCGGTGAGGTGTGCGACGAGTGAAAGAAGAAACGCAGCGACAGTGGCAATACCGACGGCGGTGGCGGGCGATAGGGCAAGTCGGACCAAATATTAGGGTTCCCGGGAGGATCCGGCAAGGGGAGGGTCGGCGGTGGTGAAGGAGAAGAAAGAGGATTAGGGTTGAGAGGGAACTTAGGGAGCAGCCCTAATTTCTTGCATTCATCCAAAATAAAAGTCAAATAGCACCTACAACTCCCCCTTATAATACTGGAGTGCGAATAACCAAAGTTTTTAGGTGCGAATAGTAAAACTACAAACAAGCATGAAAAACTAATATTCAAATGGAAAACGCTCTCGCGGCATCCTCCAGGGTAGTTAGGCATCGGGTCGACCCCTTCTAGTGAGTGTAGACCTTCCACGGCATTGCCTCTTTATATGCGGTCGTATCATAAGTCTTGTGGGACTAAGGCGAGAGTTGAGAAATAATACCACAGTGATGAATATCCAACATGTGGGGGTCCACTCAGACAAATTCCACTATGTGGGTCAACTATAGTCGGGGTCTGAGTCGCATTCGTCTCTAACACTCTCACTCGCGTGGGACACGTGCATTTATGCATAAGGAAACACACACAAAACTAACATCTGGACGACACAGACAGGAACAATATAGCAGACTGTGAAAGACAACATATAGACAAATAGACCATCAGCAAGCTCCATCATCTGCGAGAAGACTACATCATGGAAGGGAAAGCAATAACGGGAACTGGATCTAGACTGGACTGTCGTCAAAGAAACCTACGGGATCTCCCTCGTTCTGCAACAATTAGAAAAGTGAAGGCCAGATCTACGGCCCAAGAGTCGAAGCAGTGCAAACGGAGAAAGGGGGAGTCGAAGAAGCTAGACTTATGGCGGAGACTCGGGCTCATGACATCGAAAATAAAGCCTAGCCGCTCATCGAGCTCTATTTCACCGTCACAAGCGGCGATGATAAGATCAAGGAGGACATTTTATCCCTGATGGAGGACTCGAAGAGCTCGAAACATCTGAAGAAATCCATTTCCAACAAGAGTACGTGGGAGCTGTCGTGATCTGCGTCGAGCAGAAGAAGAGCGCTCAATCTGGAGCTGGGAGATCGTCGTCAGGCCTCAACGAAGTGGAACAACGAAGTGGTCGTCGTCGAGATCTGAAGCAACCGACGAGAACAACTGGGGCGCAGGAGACGAGATCTGCGGAAAAAAAAACGGGAGCAGAAGTTGTGGAGATGCGGGAGCGGAAAAGATGTCGTAGATGTCGTGAAGTTGCGGGAGCGGAAACAATGTCGTAGAGCTGCGGGGGTGGAAACGATATCGATGTCGCAGCGCTTACGGGACCGAGAGAAATTTTGAGGAAAATATTCCTAACTCGGATACCATGTTGAAATATTGAGAAGAAAATAGAAGGTGCATATTATTCTTCCCTTAAAGGGATATATAAAAACTACAAAAACTCACAAAACATGAATAGCTCGTGTGGGATTAAACTCATACACATATATCTAGACTTTAATACATTGACTGAAATACAAAATAAACTCGATGTGATAACTCCAACAAACTCTAACAATAATTACACTTTAGTTTCTAGTCTTTTCATGTGAGTTTGTTTTTATCATTGTTATTGATGAGTTGATTTACGCGTTATTTTGATCTAAATTATTTTTGCATTACATCTACTTTCACTTGTGAGTTCAGTTAGTAGAATTAAGTAAGAAATTTGAAGATTTACAAGACTCATCTTCTAGTAAGAGCCAATGATAGAGTAAGTTAGAGGATTTGCCTTAAGTTTTGAGGTCAAGGTAACCAGTAAAGAGTTACGACGTAAATGTTCCCAACTCAACTAGAAAATATTATTTGCAAAATGATAATGGACAACCACCACATCATGATCAGTTTCTACCAACTTTGATTGTGAAGGAAAATTGTTGGATTGTTATTATTTTCAGTACATATGCTGTATTTATTATTAGAGAAAATTTTCTGTGAGATACCTGCACGGGGAGGATCGTGGGGGAAATACAAAATTCTCTTATGTTTTTTATTTTTTTACAAAATAAATCACGAAATATTGATCAATGTATTTTTACGCTCATTTTAAGTACCCATATGACTATATTTTGGAGTGAAAATACAACTGTAAAAATGTCCATTTTTTGAACTAAAAATGAGTCCTTTTTTTGAACTAAAATCCAGTTCATTTTTACAATCAATGAAAATCCAGTTGTATTTATGAACTAAAAAAAGTCCCCCACAGATCTCCCGTGCGGCTATCTCACAGAAAATTTTCTCTTATTATTAAGAGACGCAGTGCACGGGGTCCCCCGTGCGGTAATGACTGTGCCCCGGCCGCGACGGTGCGACAACTCGACGACATTCTCGCCGCTCGCAGCCCCCCGAGAGCACAATTGCAGTCCCCCGACACAACTGCCCTCGGGGGGTTGCGAGCAGAGGGAGTGTTCACGCGCCTTCACGACCGGGGCACAGTCACGGCGGCACGGTGGGCCTCGCGCACTCTCTCATATATATATAAACGTAAAAAACAAAAAAAATCTACTACAGATACTATTTAGACTTAAAAATTTTGGGTATAAATATACCTAAACGTTTTATATAACCGTTTTATATTTATATATTATATATAAACGTTTTATATATTAATTTATCTACATATTCAAGAACTAAATAGTTATCAAATATGAAACCCATTCGAAGATGAAGACCATGTAATTGTTGGGCCGCTTCCTGATACCTAAAGATCAGTGTTATATATGTCGGCGGACATGTCGGCCGATATAAAGGTTTTGGACCAAAAACGATATGTTTCCATTTTATATCTGTGTTGTGGCGTTTTGAATAAAACGGGCCGATATATCGCATGTTTCTGATATATCGGCCAAAGAAACGGATGTATATCGGTCGTTTTACGGCTCTGATAATAACGATCTCTCTCACTTCTTTCTCATTCTCCTGTCCTAGTTGTCCCTCGACTCTCTCTGTCGCGCTCTCGGTTGGTTCGTCTCCCTGGTTGCTTCGACCTCGCTGGTTCTCTCTGGTTGTTGCGACCTTGCTGGTTCTTTTCTCTTTTGTTTACGACTCTCTCGTTGGTTTTTCTCCATGCCTCTCCCTTTCTGCAAAAGCATTGTAAGTGCATAATTTTTCAGGGTTTCTCTCAATTTCTCGCCGGTTCTTCCCCCTACCTCTCCCATTCTTCTGGTTTAGGGTTTCTCTCAATCTCTGTCTTCACTCGTTTTTTTCTTTTGCAGGTTTCTCTCAATCTATGCCTTCTCTCACATTCTCTCCGAGTGTGCTCTTCTTCTGATGGTCGTGGCTTGGTGCTCTTCTTCTGGTGACCGTGGCTTGGTTCTCTTCTTCTCATTAAGCTCTGCATTATTTGATTTCTCTCGCATTTATGCTCGGTTGTCTTGCCTTGGTGGCTTTGTGGTTGTGGCTTCTTTCAATCTCTCGGTTCTCTCTTCTATCTTCTCTCTGAGCTCTGCATTCTTCTATTTGCCTTGCTGCCTTGCTGCCTTGCGGGTGGTTGTGTCTGGTTGCCTTGCCTTGCCTTGGTGGCTTGGTGGTGGTAATGGCTTGGTGGTGGTTGTGGCTTCTCTCAATCTCTTGATTCTCTCTTTTATCTTCTCTCTAAGCTCTGCATTCTTAATATATTATGCATTTGTTGGTGTCTATGTCTGGTTGTTTCGCCTAGTCTTGGTGCTTAATGGTCGTGGATTGTTGGTGGCTTATTCTGGTGCTCTTTTTCTAGTTGCCTTGGTAGCTTGGTGGTTTTGTGCTTCGGTTTTTGATGCCTTATTTATCAATAAATTATTTGTTTTGTTGGACAACAAATGATGATTTAAAATACCTCACTAATAATTTATTTATCCAACTTCATTTTGCAATTGATGATCATTTGGCAGCCAAGAGCTTAGATATGGGGAAAGTACAAAAGTGTATGGTGAATGTTGATGTTGGAGAGGATAAGAATGATGATGGTGACGATGAAGTATTTCTCGTAGAGGGCTTGAAATGGGCACAACTTGGAGATATTGTCGACACCGATCTGGATGCAAGGAGTTCTTCAAGAATAATGAAGAGCAAGGAGGTGGTCACAAGTGAAAAAAGAAAGGGAAAGAGAAAAGTGTCTGAGAGGGACGAGGCAAATCTTGAGTCATCATGTTCGTCGGATGATGATCGTATTTTATCTACATTCCCGGCCATGGATGATTATGTGTCAGAGGAAGACTAAGGTAGTGTTTGGGACAGCTTATCGGCTCCGGTGCGGCAGCTCAAAAACGCAGTTTCCATCATAAGTTTTGTTTGGTTACGAAACGCAGGAAACGGCGTTTTTAAGTATCCGTTGTTTATAGGCTACCATCAAACCGCGGGTGATAACCCCAGTTCGACCGCGTCGTTGTTCTCTCTTCCCTCCCGATGACACCCTACCTCGCGATCTCCAGATTCTCTCTTCTCCGCTCCCGATCTCCGACGACCACTCCTCCGCCGACGTTTCTTCTCCGGTCTCCGACGCCCGCCGTGAAGTTGCTTGCTCGTGTTCTACCATTTCCAATTCTCCCTGTTGGCAGAGAAAGCCCTATTCCGCCGGCGCTTCTTCCCGGTTTCTGACGTCCTATTCCTACTCAGATCTCCTCCTACCCTTCCAGATTTGTACCATTTACAGAGCTCCAGCAACTTCAGGTATAATCCCATTTGATGTTGATATTGGATGAATTATTTGTGGCCGATTTTACTGTGTTAAGTATATATCAGTGGGTGATAACCCCAGTTGTGGTCCGTTCCTACTTTTGTTGCTTCATTGTGATTCTTACAATTCTTCTTGTTCTTATGATTCCCCTGGATGGATTTCAGTTCTTATCCCTTTTGCTTTGGTGTATGTAGAAGACAAATCTATGCCTTAAAAAAATATTTCATTTTAGTTCTTAATCCTTAATGCTTTGGTGTATGTGTATGAGTTATCCGTTTATGAGTGTATATGAGTTCTTAATCCGTATATGAGGTTAAAATAATTAGAAAAAAAACACCTAACAAAACTCCATTTGAAGACGGTCACTCTATGTTTTGTAACGTTGTTTTGTAATATCTGAAAATCATTCTAATTTTATTTGGTATGTCGTGTAACTTTTGTTTTAAAACTATTTCAGGCATTAAGCAAAAAAGTTAAATTAAAAAAAATTTAACCTACAAAAACTCCATTTTGCCAAACAGTTTATACGAAACAGCTTATCAAAAGCTCTGCAAACTCCATTTCACACAAACAGTTTTTTAACAAAACTCTGTTTTCCAGAAATAGCACTTTTACAATCAGCAACTTTTCATCAGCAACAGCTTACCCAAACTGGCCCTAAGGTATGTTTGAAATTTAATTTTTAAAATTATAGAATATACTCAATATAAATATAGTTGTAATTTGCAAACATCTTCAAATTGCTACTTTTACAATGTTTGTATGTTCAATGTTTTACTTATCGCATTATGTCATTCTTATTTGTGTAACATAAATGTTTTAAAATTGTTTATAAGATTTAAAAATTTAATAGGTGTTAATTTATTAATATAACATATATAAAAGAAAAAACATTTATGTACATATAATTATATATATATATAATTAATTAAATATTAAAACCCGATATATGAAATATCCCCCGATATTTAAAAATCAACACGAAAAACCCAAATCGACGTGTCGCAGACATCCGACATCTGCAACATTGCTAGAGATAGAGTAAACAGCTAGAAATATCCCTAGAGATAGAATGTTGAAACAGCTGGAAACATACATGGGGCGTGAGTGGTAAAGGTTTTGTAGATGGCGTAAGTTTTTTAATAATAGTATAGGTGTATGTTGCTTAGGTCACCAATATGTATATATATAGTGTGTTTCTCATCCAACATGGTATCAGAGAATCGCTAAGTTGTAGTTTGTGATCCCGTCGGGCTCTCCTTCAACGCTCGATCTTCTTAAACCTTTAGCTCGAGAAACTACTACTTGATCCATCAGCATGTCTCAAACCACTAATGAGCCTTAGTCAGCCTTTCCGCTCAAGAACATGTTGCTCGATCATTGGCGTCTCTTTCCTCCGTAGAGCTTGCTTCCCTGACGTATCTTCTTCTGATTCCAGCAACCAGCGTCAACAACAAACTCTTCCACTAATCTTGGTGTTATCTGCAAGATCTTCTGGTTCCAGCAATAAGACATGTCTCTTCCGCTTACCTTTGGCGTGTCTAGATGCGTCGACAGGCGTGCTTCAGCCAACATAATTTCTTCCACTAGTCTTGGCGCCAACAACAAGACCTTCAGTTGCTCGAGCTCCAGGAACAGCTCTGCGACCAGTTTCTCAGCATCTAGCCCTCTACGGCTTGGTTTCTTGTTGCTTGACGACTCTGCTTCTCCGCATTTCTTTCATAGGAATTCTTTTCGCGCTCCTGTGCTTTCCCCAAATATTGTTGAACTTCGTAGCGAAGAGAATCGGCTAATTAATAATGTGATTACTCCAGATGGGATGAAATTGATTTATATGAACTATGCCACTTGGTCTCGCTCATTTCGTCGTTTCATTATTGGGCAGGGTAATTGGAAATCTCAATGGTGAAATTCCAAGCCCAGTAGATACTTCCTGTACCAAATTCAAGGAAGATAGTCGGGCCTAGGAAATTGCAAATGCTCGAGCGGAATCTTGGCTCATCAATTTCATGGAACCTAATATTCATCAAAAACATCTATTTTCAACTCTGCTGCGGAAATTTGGAAATCACTTCAAACCTTATATGGATCATCTACTAAATTTATGAGATATTATCAAATTTCAAGGGAACTTGCTGCCATTTCTCGAGGAGATCAATCTATGACTGAGTATTACAATACTTTCACAGTTATGTGTGCAAAGTTAGACACCTTCAAACAATATCCCAAAGATTTTAGTTCAGGCAAGCTTTCATATTTTGTTGCACAAAGGAGATAGCACCATCTTACCAGTTATTGGGTGGTCGTCGTGATGACTACAACATGTCCTCTCTACCGACCCTTTAACTTCGTTAGATGTCAACGCATCTAAGTTATTTGAGGTAAAGTGTGAGCATCTTAATATGAGCACACCTAGTCAATCTACTACTATTGAGAGGACTGATTTTTTCCATACAGTCAGCTTTTTTTACTAAGTAATGCATATTAACTGAGAGTAGTGGGGGCACTATTACTAAGTGTGATCAAGGTAAACATAGTGGGTGTGGTGAATCTTTATCTCAATATGGACTGACAAAGTGTTTTCACTGCAGACTCTTCATCATCCCATTGAGGGACGTGTTATCCTGCATCTTGATATCTGACCACCTCGCTAGGCCCACAACTCTTTCGTGGAGTTCACCAGTATTGATTAGGATCGTCCCAGTGTCGTGTTCCTTGAGTTATGTGCCTTCTACACATCATAACAATTTGGTCATCTCCAAGGACCTCTTGCCTCCTTTACTCACAACCTCACATCATCACATACTCACGTCAATTTACCTACATTGCACCAGCAGGTATATCACATACTACTGCCCTCATTGCTAGCACTGCAAATGCTACCTCTTCTGCAACTGCTTGGATCATAGACTCTAGTGCAACTGATCATATGACAAGTGTGTCCTTTCCTCACTGCTTACCTTCCCCTACACATACTCTTGTGCGTATGGTTGATGGTTCATTGACTCCCATTTGGGGGCAAAGCACTCTTTTTATATCTCCCTCGTTTATCCTACACAATGTCCTTCATATTCCCTACTTATCTACCAGTTTATCATTTGTTAGTGCATCGACTTGTGCCATGAATTGTACTGTAACTTTTTTCATACAAATTGCCTTCTGCAGGACCGGTGTGAGAAGAAGATTTTTGGCAATGGACATTAGAGTGGTGGGTTATATTGCTTTGAAGAATCAGATGTTACTCCTCATCCACGGCCTCCACCTGAAATTTCTTCCTCTTTTACTGATTTACCTATCATGTCTCATGTTACCGAGGATGATATTATGTTATATCATGCCTATTTAGGACATGTGAACTATGGTGTTGTGTACTTTTTTTTCCTATTTTCAAAAATTCTTTCCTGGTTTTGCGTTAGAGTGTGATGTTTATTCTCACACTAAGCATGTTAGATATTCCTATCCTTATAACAGTTCTCATAATACTCATGCGTTTGAACTTGTGCATTCTGATGTTTAGGGACCGTCACCAGTTATCTATGTGGATGGATATCAAAATTATTTACCTGTATTGATGATTTCTCTCAAATGATATTAGTTTTGTTAATCAAGTCTTGTGATGAGGTTTTTTTTATATATAGAATTTTACATATTATGATTAAACTCAATTTCACCCTTATGGTGGGACCCTTCCCCGGACCCTCGCTGCGTGGGGAGGCTTTGTGCACCGGGCTGCCCTTTTTATGATTAAACTCAATTTCAAGCTCATGTTAAAATTCTTCGCACGGACAAAAAATATCTATCTTCTCAGTTTGAAGCTTATTTGCAAGATTAAGGAATTGTTAGACTCCTCTTGTCTTGTCCCTATATGCCTCAACAAAATTATGTTGCAGAGAGGAAGAACCGACATCTCATGGGAATCACTCGTGCCCTTCTTGCTTACCATAATGTTCCCCGGTCAATATGGTTCTTTGATGTTCTTCCAAGCTGTTTTAGCATACCCATGTTCTGTGGTTCTTTCCCATTGTCCCTTCTGAATCCTACTATTGCACACTTACTCCTTACTTTTACATATGTTTGGTTGTCATATGTTCACGATACTTGATCTTTGCAACGTAAGTTAGATGATAGATCTCTCTGTTACCCAGGAGCATGTTGAGACTTCTCTCCCTTCTCCAGTACCTGAGAAAGTCTCTCAGTTTGGCCTTTCCTAAAATGTATATCGGCATCCTTTTGGGCAACCAACTCTCCTTCCCGCCAGAATCTTCCATCATCGGGTCAGGTATATCTCCTCCAATCCATCGTTCTGGTATTAAGTTACTCTCTCTTACTGGCATGTCGTTGCAACTTCCTATTACACCCCGTAATGACATCGGCAACTGCGTGATCGCTCATCCTACTGCCAAGTATGTGGCTTTAGCAAATCCATTTATGGGCTCAAGAAAGCACCTCGAGCATGGTTTCAATGGTTCAATAGGGTTGTTTGTGATGTGGGATTCACACAATTGCAATCAGATCACACTTTGTTTACACATGCTAGTATTACTAGAAGCACCATTCTACTAGTTTATGTGGCTGACATTATGCAATAGGTGATGATCACATGTTTATTTCTCATGTGAAGGAAGCATTGGGTACTTCCTTTGATATTAAAGATCTGGGTGAACTTAGATACTTTCTAGGTATAGAGATCTTTAGATCACTACAAGGAATCAAAGTAAGTATGCCTGATCTTCTATCTGATGCGGGTATGTTAGGTTGCAACACCTTGCATACTCTTATAAATCTGTGTGCCACGCTTACAGCTAATGAAGAGGACCTTATTTGTGATGTTAACATGTACACGTGATTGGTTAGAAAATTAATTTACTTGACGAACGCACGACTAGATATAGCATTTGTCATGAGCATTGTGTCAAATTTTATGCATTCTCGCGTTCTAGTCACTTGGCCATACATAGTAACACGGGATCTTCAGATATATTAAAGCTTATCCAGGAAAAGTTCTTATGTATAAAAATCATGGAAATCTAAACATTTGTGGCTTTACTGATGTTGATTAGGATGGTTCATCGTCTGATAGGAGATAGATATCAGGCTATTCTATGTTTGTTGGTGGCAACGATATATTATTGATGTTCTGTAAATTATTAGGTTGATGGGGTGTATGGAAATCAAACAGGAACATCCAATACTCATATCAAAATTTTATTGACTTCAAATTTCTTTTGCATTTGATGAAAAATATTCTAACAAAATACCATAAGTTATCACAAGCATTACAAAGAAATGTTCAAGATATTGTCAATGTAATGAACTTTGTGAATTTTCCAAGGCAACTTTAATTTTTGAACGATATCGTGCAATGAAAACTTATGATGCATATGTAGGTTGCAATGTATAAATGCATTTTTAAATTGTTATTTACATAGGAGAAATAAATAATGAGTTAAATGATGAGAAATATATTAAAAATAATAATGTAAATTCATATGCGATAGTATTGAAATTTGAGGCACCTGTTAGGCGTTGTGAGAGTTTAGTCACTAGACATGTTAAACGGGGGAGGGGTAGACCAAAAAGACTTGGAATGAAACTATAAGGAAAGACATGATGTACTTAGGCATTAGTGAGACTATGATTAAAGATAGGGCGCAATGGCGACAGAAGATCCATATAGCCGACCCCACTATGGTGGGATAAAGGCTTGAGTGTTGTTCTAAGTTATTAAACTGTTGTTGTTGTTGTAGTATTGAAATTTGAGAAAACATATTTTTCATTAAAAAAATCAATTTTATATATAGATAATGAGAGTGAGATGTTAGATTGAGAAAGACCTACGGATCTTACACCTACTCAGATACTTTTCAATTCTTGATCAATCGAATCCAATACTTTTTAAAGTAAACTTTAGTTTTTATTATCACATTAAAAAGAAATACAAAAGGGCAGCCTATTGTGATGCCTCCCGGTGACTCGCAAACTATGAGAACTAGCAACTCAAAGAGTGTAAAGTTGTTAGCATATTGGTGGACATAACCACCTGTGTTATTAAAGGCGCACCAAGGCGCAAACGGGTCATGGAGCCTAGGCGCAAGGCGCAGGCGTGCGCCTGAGGCACGTGAGGCGCAAAAATGGAAGAAAAAAACAATCGTTTTTCTTTTATGAATAAATATACATTTGTAAAGTTGTAATGATTCATTTATAGTTTGTTTTCTTAAGTCAATGCCCAATTTAATTTGTTTTTATTATCTTATGAGTAGCCAAATAATAAATCAGTGAATTGGGAACCAAATCAGTGAACTGGCGTCCAGTTCACTGAAAATCAATGAACTGGGAGACCAGTTTACTGAAAATTAGTGAACTGGGTGCCCAATTCACTGATTTTCAGTGAATTGGGTGCCCAGTTCACTGAATTTCAGTGAATTGGGTGCCCAGTTCACTGAATTTCAGTGAACTGGGCACAATTGACGACTTCAATGAGGACTTTGGTGGGAAAATATTTGATACAATTGAAGCAGACGCCATCCTTGCTAGCCTAGGACAAGTAAATAAGATTTGATCCAGAGAACGCATCAAAAAAATGATAGAAAGGACCTTGAAACTTCAAGGAAAGGTGCGCCTTTAGGTTCAGCAAGGCGTGTGCCTAGGCGCGCCTGGGGCACCTCGCCCACTTCTGCCTTGCATAGGCGAGGTTCTGTGCGCCTGGCGCCTCAGGCTCGCCTTTCATAACACAGATAACCACTTAGGGTTAGAGCAAGGACGTTAATCCAGTCTGTCGAAGCCTCAATCAGGGAGGAACCAAGAAAGTTTGGAAGACGAAGACGATGAATTGCCGATGAGGAAGATGGGAAGAGCAGACGAGATTAGAGAGAGAGAGATGGATAGCAATCATGCAATAGAGGGGAAGTCAGAGAGGTGATAAGAATGAGACCTTGAATCGAAGTCGAAGTGAGGACTCCAGATCTAAGTATATAATATATTATATCTTTATATTAAAAATTAAATGGAGCTGATATCGAGAGGGTTTGAGTCGAACCGAAATGAGCTCGAAAAACCCAGCAACTAGGATTGGCTGGTTGCCTCGGTTTGTAGGTTTGATATGAGCTCAATGCCTCAATCCGAGCCAAATATCGGGCTGACTTTTTAGCTAACTTCAATCTACGAGCCGCCGCAATAACCTTATGGATCAATGGTTGCTTATTTGCTTATATTAAGAAGGATGTTGACAACATCAATAATGAGAATTATATTGTGTGCTTCTAAAACATGTACACCCATGGAGGATAGATTGTTGATCGGCATTTTTATTGTTGTTTCTTTCTTTCTCACTCGCAATAATAAAGAGTTTATTTATTTTAAATTTCTTTTTTGTATTTGGTGCTGCTCGGGCTTAGTTAAAATCCTAGTTCCACTATTGAACCTAAATACAAAGTCTGCTAGCTATTTCGAAACAAAATCAATCATAAAGGGAAAATTATCAACAAGAATATCATTTATTTGCCTAAAATACAGCCCAATTATCAATCCCAAATCAAAGATTTAATTTATGGAAAACCAACAAGAAATAAGCAAAAACATATACTTACCTGCAAAATCAACTTCATAACTTCCACAGTTGAATGTCCAGTTAGTCTACCGCCATAGAACAATAAAAGAGAGGATAACCATGGTAGTAAGCCAAATTCTTTGACTAAATGGCTTGCTAGTATGTGCAATTGCACGCATTTTTTAACAATCTACAATGTGAATTTCAATTCCATCATCATCAAAGCAGTTCAAACATAAAAGCAACATACAAAGAAAACTTTAAACTGAAGAGATTGAAAGGAAATTTATAATCCAGTCTTCACTACCATTGAATAATATCAACGTCACATTCAATCAGTAAACTTAGAGAAGCTTAGAAAATTTTTTAGTGCTTGGAGAAGACATACGTCAAATTGTATTTTACAATGAAACAACAAAAAAAATGCTAGCAGATAAGCACAAACGGAATTTGTTTAATAAGAATTAAGATAGTACAAAAACATTATTTCATCCTTGGCATTGTAAGAAATACTGGAGGTGATTCTACTATATTTTCTATTTAATAATATAATGGCTAAAGTTTCACAAGATTTTCTTGAACACCAGACCAACTATCCAAAATTTTAAGAAACAAAAGAGAAAATAGTGGCCTTTGTTACAGCATTCAAAGCAGTAATCTTCTGACACAATACATTCTGGTTTGGTTTTTTTAGTTTGTTCATACTAGCAATAATGCAGTGTCCCTCAGGCATAAAATCTGATCGCAACAAACTTTTCTAGGGGCACCAAAAAATGCAATTATAGCACACAGGTTGCAGCAAGAGTTCTCAGAATCCAGTGGTGCAGTGCCCTCAGCCTATTCACGATCTCTTCCAATGCAAAAAAAATTAAATTATTTTTGATATTTTATACATTATTTTTTATTCTTAAATTTTATATGTTATTAAAAAATAAAATTCTGTGGATAAAAGCAGAACCTTGTATATTCTCTTCTATGTATAAAATACAATGTATGAATACAAATATATAGGAGGGAGAAAGAGAGAAGAGATCCTTATACACAATGTGGGACTAAAGAAGGGAGAGAAACAAGAAAATAATATGGCCCCAAATGGGCTTTTACATGGGCTTTTCTAACACTCCCCCGCAAGCTGAAGCGTAAAAGTCGTAGGTACCCAGCTTGGACAAGAATTGAAAAAATAGGGAACTTGGTAAGGCCTTGGTGAGAATATCAGCAACTTGGTCAGTACCCGGAACATGCTTTAATTCTAACTTCTTCATTTGAACTTTCTCCCGGATGAAGTGACAGTCTACTTCAATGTGTTTCGTTCTTTCGTGAAAGACCGGGTTCTTAGCTATGTGTATAGCGGCTTGACTGTCACATAGTAAGACAGCTGGTGAGAGAAGTTTTATTCCTAGATCAGCGAGGAGACTTTCAAGCCATGTGAGTTCAGAGACAACTGATGTCATCGAACGGTACTCTGCTTCAGCTGAAGATCGAGCAACCACAGCTTGTTTCTTACTACGCCAGGTAACAAGGTGACCTCCAAAGTAGGTACAAAATCCACTAGTAGATCGTCGATCATCCAGGGAACCAGCATAATCTGCATCAGAATAAGCAACCAAAGTTGAAGTGGAAGATGAGGTTTTGTATACCAGCCCTTGATCAGAGACTGTTTTTAGATATCTTAGGATGCATTCGACAGCCTGAAGATGAGACATTCGAGCGGAATGCATAAACCGGCTGACAACCCCAACAACAAAGGATATATCTGGTCTCGTGACCGTTAGGTAAATCAATTTTCCAATAAGTCGTAGATAATATTCTGGATTTGGAAGAGGAAGATCATCATCAGAGGCGTGTGCACACAGCTTGTGATTTACATCCATAAGAATGTTAATCGGCTTGCATCCAGAGTAGCCAGCATCCTGAAGAAGATCGAGACAGTACTTCCATTGAGAGAGGACAAGTCCATCAAGACGTCTCGCGATCTCAAGACTAAGAAAGTATCGAGGGTTCCCCAGATCTTTTGTTTGAAAGACGGAGTTAAGGTGTTGTTTGACTGCTTGTATTTCCTTTGAATCATTTCCGGTGATTAGAATGTCGTCAACATATACCAACAGAAGAATCGTTCCTGTTGTTCAATGTCGAGTAAACAGAGAGAAGTCTGTCGAGCTCCGAGTAAAGCCAACTTCCCGAATAGCCTTACTGAACCTGTTGAACCATGCCCGAGGGGATTGTTTGAGACCATAGATTGACTTCTTAAGGTGACAGACTCGGGACTCCCCCGTGGTCTCAAACCCGAGAGGCTGTTGCATGAAAACTATTTCTATTAGGTCACCATTTAAAAAGGCATTCTTGATATCCAGTAGATGTAGGGGTCATTGGCGATGTACAGCCACGGAGAGGAGGACACGAACTGTGTTTAGCTTGGCAGCAGGAGAGAATGTTTCCTCATAATCGAGGTCTTGTTGTTGGGTAAAGCCACGAGCCACCAGTCGGGCTTTCAGAAGATCAATTGTCCCATCAGGAGCATGCTTGATGACAAAGACCCATTTGCATCCAACTGGAGTCTGGCATGGAGGGAGAGAGACCAGGTCCCATGTCTGGTTAACCCAGAGAGTTGTCATTTCTTCGTCCATGGCTGTCCGCCAGCCTGAATGTTGGAGAGTCTCCTGCACAGAGTTAGGTATAGAAATAGAGGATAATGAAGTAGCAAAGTGATGAAGCGGTGGGGACAGGCGATGTAAGGATACATAGTCGTCATGGGATGAGCGGTGGACGGTGGTGCTGGATTAGCAGGTTGCAGAGTTTTGGAGGTCGAGGTCGACTGTATTGGGGAAACGGAGTGAGGAGTGTGACGGGTGTAGACTCGGATAAGAAGAGGCTTGTGGAGAGCGGGAGCAGGGTCAGGAAGTAGGGGTCGAGGAGTGGTAACTGGAACGACAGGTCGTGGGAAGGAGGGTGGTGGAAAAGGTGGGGTCGGTGCGTTGAAGAAAGGTTGATCCTCTTGAAAGGTAACATCTGCAGAAATGGTAACTTTTCGAGTAGCAGACGTAGCCTTTTTGAGTATGTGAATAGCCGACGAATATGTGTTTGGTTGCACGGGGATCCAACTTGTTTGTGGACGGACCAAGTAGGTGGACGTAGCAGGTACAACCAAATATGTGGGGTGTGAGAGAGAACGCCGGAGTGGAGGGGAAAAGGAGGCTAAACGGAGTAGCGTTTTGGAGGACGGAGGAAAGAAGACGGTTAATGAGATAACATGACGTGGACAGCGCAAAGTTCCAATAAGCTTTGGTTACCTGCATGTGGATCATAAGAGACCGGGCAACATCGAACAGATGTCTATTTTTTCGTTCAGCAACGTCGTTTTGTTGGGGGGTATAGGCACACGACGTTTGGTGAATGATCCCAAATTCGGAGCAGAGATTAGCAAATTCATGGCTAGTATATTCGAGAGCATTATCTGTCCGGAGAGTTTTTATGTTTTCGAAAAATTGCGTGCGAATCTCAAGAAGGAACGCCCGAAAAACATGGGGAATCTCGGAGCGATCACGAAGTAAATATAGCCAAGTTGTTCGAGAATAATCATCAATAAAGGTGATGAAATATCGATAACCAGAGATACTAGTAATTTTGTACGGACCCCAAACATCGGAATGTACTAAAACAAAAGGAGCAGAGCTCCGAGTACAATGAGGAGGAAAAGAGGAACGATGTTGTTTTCCAAAAATACATGATTCACATTTAAAAGTAGAAAGAGAGATTTCTGGAAGAGCCTTCTGAAGGACTGGAAGAGGGGCATGCCCAAGACGCCGATGTCAATCAACGGAGGAGACTAAGGAGAGGATGGTAGGAGAAACATCAAGGAAGTAAAGCCCGTTTTGCAGTCATCCCTTACCAATGATACTTTGCGTCTGTCGATCCTGCATCAGAAAAGAGGAAGAAGTAAATGTTACTGAGCAATCAAAATCCGTAGTGAGGCGGCTAACAGAAAATAAATAGAACGGGGAGCCCGGAACATGAAGAGCCGAGCGGAGAGAGATAGAAGAATTGAGAGGGATATCAGCAGAGCCGAAGACAGGGACGGTGTCGTCATTGGCTACTATAATGCACTTAGGATGAGGAACATCTAAGTATTGATGTGGTTTCAGCGAGGTGATATGGTGGGTAGCACCTGAATCCACTATCTAGCGCGGAGTAGTGGAGAGACAAGCGATACCTTCATTGGAGATGGAGGCGACGGAGGCAGGTGGGTGGCGGAGCATCCCGTGAAGTTGTTGGAGCTGTAGGCGAACTGCTTCAAGATCGGCACGAGTGGCAGAGGGATTGTCAGCGACAATATGAGCAGTCGGATGAGGACGACCATGTTTGCGATAGCAGGTCACCTCAAGATGTCCATCCTTTCCTCAGAATGAACACTTAGGACGTGGCCGGCTTCCGCGACCGCCGTCACGAGAGCCTGAACGTCCTCCACGAGTAGCGGGAGGGAGAGGTGGTAATGGTGCAGACGAGTGCTGGAGAAGGACCAATGAGGGAGGTCCAATAGTATCCGGAGGCGGTGAAACTTTGAGCAACATGGAGCAGACATCAGATAACGACGGGGTTGTAGCAGACGAAAAGATCTGCGCCCGAATACTCTGAAGGTGAAGCGGGACACGATCCATCGTCATGGTAATACACACAGCCACTTTTTGAGCACGTTGAGCTGCTAGATCCGTAGTAGAGGGCTGATGTTGGATCCAGGCTTCAGCAAGAGTCTTAGCCCGAGCAACAAATGAAGTTAAGTCGGTCGCCCCGCCAGTGTCAAGAGTTTGAAGCTCGGTAGTGATGACATACAGGTGTTGAAGACTGTCCTTGTCGGAGTATAAGGAGTGATGCTCCTCCCATATTGCCTTGACCGTCTCGTGATACATGGTCATGCGGTAAGGTTCGTCATCAAGAAGCCACGTCTGAACACGACCATCATTACGGAGCCAGTCATCAGTAGGATCAGATGGGGGTTCCTTAGTGAGATAAGACAGGAGCCCCTTGGACTGAAGAACCCGTCAGACAGAGTGGACCCATTCGACGAAGTTTTTCTTCCCAGTCAGGGAGATGGTGGTAATTCATAGCGCGTCACGCAGTTCAGGAGTGGGAAGCAAGTGGTCTGCCCATTGTGATGCACAGAGGGATCACTGGAGGAACCCATTTGGATACAGTGGCCAGAGCAGAGAGAGCGGCAAGGCTGGGAGCTACTAGAGAGGAGGCCGATGCTGAAGAGATTGCTGAGGAGATCGCTGGGCGAGAGGCCGCTGGACAAGAGGAGGGGCAGCTGGGAGGAGGTCGCTGGAGAGGCAGACCGCTTGGAGGAGGGCCGTAGGGAGGGGGAGCCGCTGGGAGCTCGGCAGACCGCTGGGAGGAGGCAGACCGCTGGGAGGAGAGGTCGCTGGAGGAGGCCGCTAGAGGGGAGCTCGGCAGAGGGAGCGGCGAGCAGTGCAGGAGGTGAGACTGCAGAGAGGAGATAACGGCGAGCAGCGGGAGGTGAGACCGGCATAGGGAGATAGAGACCGGGAGCAGTTCGGCACGATCTCAGGGAGCTCGACAGAGGGAGCAGCGAGCAGGAGGTGAGACCGCGGAGGCAGATGGCGGCGAGCAGGAAGAGCGAGCGATCAGGAAGAGCGGGGCCCACTTGTCAGAAGGGAGGGAAGCTATAAGAAAGTCGATAAACAGACCAAGCGGGACGGAGGGAGGAGCAGCAGAGTTCGCAGGGGGTGTGGTCAAGGAAATGGGAGACCGCCGGCTGAATGAGCTCGCAGGAGGAGGTTGGCGGTCAAAAAATTGGGAGACCGTAGGTTCGGACCGAAGGCTCTGATACCATGTGGATAAAACAGAACCTTGTATATTCTCTTCTACGTATAAAATACAATTATGAATACAAATATATAGGAGAGAGAAATAGAAAGGAGATCCTTACACACAATGTGGGACTAAAGAAGGGAGAGAAACAAGAAAATAAAAGGGCCCCAAATGGGCCTTTACATGGGCTTTTCTAACAAATTCTAACGAGTGTGAGTTTGAAATTGAAATTTTTCTAAGGTTACGTTATCGGAAGAGTTCGAAATCATCAAGAGTGCACAATTTAAGAAGGGTATCAAAGGTGATTCAACGTGAGAGTAATTAAGATTTGAAATATTACAGTGACGCTGAAATCACCTCATGTTTTTTTCTTTCTATAATATAATATAGATATAAATGTATTTTGTACTTTGTAAACAGGCCATTAGAAGGTGTCAAAATCATGCAAATATAGATATCTTACCATCCAGATTATTATTATTATCTCTCCTATAACAAATATTTAGTTTTATGATTCATCCTATTCTGTAATTCACTTTGAAGACTACATAAGTTATAATTCCATTGTAAGCATCTTGTCAGTTAACTTCAACCCAAAAACTATTTTTTGTCTAAGATTTCCTGACTTCCATATTATTCTGTCTTATTCAATTGCTGAAATTTTTCCATCTATCACACATGTGCAAACAACCTAAATATGTTATCCACCATATTTTTGATAGGCATCATACTTATTGTATCTTTGATACTGATGTAGGATAGGCTAAGTGGGTGTACAACTAAATGCAATTCTAATGTGAAGTGGAAGTGCGGGGAGACAATTCTAATATCCTTGAGTACTACTATTTGACACATGCACAGACCGGCGACGAAATCAAAACATAGCAATAAATGATTAAATCGCACTTAGATCATTTAAGCAAAGCAAAAATATTTATTCGGACAACCAGACTTTGGTTTTCCTCCTTGTTGAGGGCCAAAGCAAGAGCACACGGTGAATAGCTCCTGCAAATCACAAGATATCCCAGGCAAATGACTTCTAAACAGTAGATACAATCAAGCATTAAATCACATAACCATATACATTAATATTGAAGAACAAAGATCCATACGACAATAAAATACTCACTAAGGGGCGTAGCAGTAGGCATGGTAGATCTGATAGTAGGAGATGTAAGTGTGTTGTCCCGGGGTAGCAATGATGGTGGAATGACAGTGTAGGTTGTATATGGTAGGTGGCGGGTAGCGGAAGGGAGGGATCTGGAGTAGAGGTGTTGGGCGTGGGTTTCCTGAAGTGATTTGAAGTCAGTGGGAGTATCACGAAGAAGGGGGGGAGTCGAAGGCGGGGATCTGAGGAGGATTGGTGGAGGCAGTGTGGCTTGGAACCAGCGAGGAGTGTAGGATTTTAGGCGGGATGCATGGATAAGTCAGTCCGCCCATCAGTCTGAGGGTGGTAGGCCGATGAGAATTTCAGGGTTGTGACATTTTAGTGCCATCGCGACTTCCAAAAATAACTCATGAATCTCACACCTCTGTCGGACACTATGAACTTCCGCAGACGGTGTAACCTAAAGACGTCCCCACAAACAATGACGCAACATGAGACGTGTCGGCAGTCTTGTTGCACGCAATGAAATGAGTCATCTTCGAGCATCAATTGACATCGAAAAACTGGAGTCGTGCTTCCTCAGAGTGCGAGGTAGACCGAGCATGAATTCCATGCTAATATCAACCCAAGGCTGGTGTGGAACATGTAGGAGAGCGATGTAGGCCAAAGTTAGGGTTTTTAACCATAAGATACTTTAACGCGATCAAATTTAACTTGTAGGCCGAGCGGGCCAAGTCGAGTTTTGCGCGTGAATTCACTCCCGTCGTTTGAGCTTCAAAAGCTAGTTAGTCATTATTTGAAAGAATAAAAGTTCCCATGTGTTTAAAAGATTCAAATCAAAAGTGGCGTTCGTAATTTTCGGCAAGCTGGAGCACATTGATAGTTTATGAATAACGGCAATAAAAGCAGATTGCACGTTCGAGGCAAGCTTTACTAATTAAATAAGTTGCATACGACTAGGCTAATAAATGAGAGCAAGAAAAGGGCGGAGTTTACCCTTAGCATACGCAAACTACGGCGAGGAGGTGGCCACTTCCAACTAAGTTGCACGAGAACCATTGTTAATGTCGTGATTGGATGGCTTCAATCGTCGGCTGGACTGTGATGCCCTGTTCAGTCGGCCTGGAAATCGTGGAAGGTTGCAGTTGTCGAGCTCTAGAACTGAGTGTCCCGAGGAAGTTCAAATCGCCAGAATAGACCGTCGATGTCAACGACGATCTGAGGAGATGTCGACAGCCACCGTCGGTCCGTTCGTCGTCGGAAGAGGGCTATATGCCGGCGGAAGGAGTTGACGAAAAGGGGGTGCGTCGTTCTTTGTCCTAAAGCACGCCGATCGACTACAGAGGGAGTTCGGAGTTGGTGTCATGGGACTGGAGCTTCCTCGTGCGACTGATGGTGAAGAACGAGTGGAACACAGGGAGGATTGTCGTCGGTCAGAGGAAAACGGAATCTCGTTTCCTCTGATATTGACCGGTTGCCTTCTCCATAACAGGGATCCCTTTTAAGCAGCTTTAATCAGAATATTTTAAGTGTATTTTCCAAAGGGGGATATTCTGTCTTTTTAGCTAGGTGTTCAAAATATTACTTCTTAATTCTCTTCTTTGAATAAAATCAAATCCCCTAATTTAAAGATATTTCCGCCTTAGTCGTATGCATCTATAATTATTTAAAACTTGCATTCCTAGCTACTCGAATTGTCGGACCATTTATTTAAGGTCTCACCGGGTGGTCAAACCGATGAGCCGAAACTCAACATAACAACGATGCGCAAAAAATAAAATGACAAGTAAAGCAATAAATAAAAAGATAACTATAGCGTGATGATATCACGCGTCCTTGGCTGCGACGATGGTTGCATCAATTCCCTCGGGGTTGACAAAACTCGACCCCGATGAGAACTCGCAAAAACTGGCGATAGAGAGAACGGGCGTCGTCGTCATTGCTTTAAATTTTTCCCAGTTAAACATTTAGGAAAGTTATATGTGCAAGGCCAATGCTCTGGATGCTGAATGAAGGAAGCATGGTTATGTGCACATAAATCAAAATGGATTCTAGGGTCTGCCCTCTCTGATGTCTTTGGCTTTGATTTGAGGGCATGATTCCGCAGCAAACGTGACGGTATAGGGGGCCACTATTTCAGTGGTAATCTGTGAGCAGCCACTTTGTGCATAGAGCCAAAGGTTAGGTCTGTTTCCAATCTTCCCCCACCCATACCCCCAATGATTGGGGACTATATGGGTTCTGTTGTTGTTGTTGTTGTTGTTGTAAACATTTAGGAAAGTTCCTCAAACTACTATTAACTACTTCAGATTGTCCAACGGTCAGAGGGTGATAAGTGCTTCTAAACTCAAATTTGGTTCTCATTCAACCCCATAGTGTTTTCTAAAAATACGAAATAAAACATTTAATATATTGATGCAACTCAACATGTCTGCTTATATCCAAGTGATAGTGAGGTGAAATAAAAGCACGGTCTCCACATATGAAATCGACATAGTGAGGTGTGTGGAATAAGTAATCATCATATATAATATAAGAAGACTGAGAAATATCAGGTGGCATTTCAGAACTGATAAATATGGAATCGAGCCTAAGTCACGTGGGGTGAGCGACACATCTAGATCACGACATACTCTATGGGGTGGGGGTTCAGACGGGAGTGTGGTAAGTAGTAACGTGGTGGAGTCAACGAAAAGTGAACTAGAAGACGTAGAGGTCCTCTCGCGTGCCCTTGGAATAAGGCAGTTCTTCTGGGGAAGAAGAACAATCTTATGTTCGTTGTGGTCGAAGGAATGAGAGTTCTTCATGTCGTCGTGCATGACATGTCAGTCGTACTGTCAAGATCGCCCTAATAGGATGTGAAAGACTCCATGGCGGCGACATGACATAACTCTATTTGATTATATGCTCCCTATAGAAAACTCTACTAGACAATAGTGGGTAACGGGCATAGTCAAATGACTATTGACTCTGGATAAGTTGTAGGATTGTTCTAACAGAGATGCATCTCAAGCCCTGATGTTTCTACCATACGCTGAGAAACAAAGTTCTCCATACTACCACGATCAATGATAATGGAACAGAATTGTCCCTGGATTCGTGCAGTAGTGCGGAAAATATCGTGCCTCCTATGGTCATCATCAATAGACTCGCTAGGGGTGATCAGGCTATAATGTAACTAGAGGGTGGAGAATAAGTGATATGACTGTTTTGAAATTTATGCACAAAAGCAAAATAGAACAGATCACAGCACAGCAAACAAACACAAAGCACAGCACACAAGGACACCAGATTTATAGTGGTTCCTCAAGACAATGTGTTTTGAGTAGTCCATTGTCCCTTTGCTCCTATCTAGCAGTGTGCTAGAGTCAGCAAACTCCACTAAATCTCAAATCTACTCCATAGATCTTACAGCTCAGGCACTGCATACCCTACAACTCAGATCCTCATAGGATCCTACCTCAGGTTCCAGGAACCCTACAACTCAGGCACACCAGGCCTTACAACTCAGATCTATCTCAGATCCTACCTCAGGTTCTCACAGAACCCTACAGCTCAGACTTATAAAAGTCCTACAGAGAATGTAAAAAATACAAGAATGAAGAACACTTCACACATTAAAGAAAATATTGGAGAGTTCTTCTGAAGCCAGATGTTGACAGCCTCTGGACTTGAAGAGAAACTATAAAGATCTTTTCTTGCAGAACACAGACTTCTCTTCTATCCTTTCTTCAATCTGGAACACAGCTTGACAGTTGATGTTGCTTGACTGAAACTTGTAGAACAGAAAGCAAGAGTGTATTGTTCTCGAGAGATTGTTCCTTCTTCAAACAGCCGTTTTTACTGTTAGATTGATTCGATTGTTCTCTGTTCGAAATTAGGGCAGACACTATTCCTTTTTATATGATCGGGGGACCTTCTAACGGTTTACTCAGAGGTCATTTAAGTGTCAAAGGCTCATTCCTTAACGACATCCATTGATTGGACCATCAGGCGGCAGCATTAAATGCAGACAACGCATTTCGAAAAATCTCGGTCTGTCTCGACGATATGAGCAACATCTCAACGACAGAGCTTGTCGTCTCAGCAATCCATCTTGGACTTAGACAAATCTTCAAGTCTTCTTAAATTTTCTTCAGAGAAAGATATATCGACGATAAGGAATAACTCAGCTACACTTGCAGTCACGGTGACATGAAGTCATCACGTTGATATCGTCGTGAACATCTTGCTGACATGAGGTCTTCTCGTCGAGATCATCCTGACTTCTCGTCGATATCGTCGAGATCATCCAGACGACACTGAACACTTCAGCTGCAACCTTTCTCCACGAATTCTGACTTGGTCTTCTCGACGATAAAGCTCCTTTACGACGATATCGTCGACTTAGCCAGATATTTAACTCGAGATTCTCGAAGAACTTCTGCAAGACATTCTTTCCAACGACAGCCTTACATTCTCGACGATAAGCCTTGACTATTTCAACGATAAGAGTAAACTTTCTCCCCAAAGAGTTTTATACTTATTCAACGATATGTATATTATATCAACGATATCTCCAGTCCTTCTCAACGATTTTGGACTGAGAGAAATTAGAGAAGTACTGAACATTCAGTCTATACTCTGCAGTCATAAATATGACATAGCATCAAATACATAGTGTTTTTATCATTGACCTGAGCACTTCTTCAAATCAGGAACATTGATGGGCACTGTTCTCAATAACCAATAATCTCTCCCTATTTGAAGAAGTCATAACTCACCTCAATGATAAATGTCAAACACAAATAGAATCAAAATTAAAGATATTCAGGCAATACAAAATGATTCAACTACCAACATTGTATAAATAAAGATAATGTTTTAAACAAAATATTTCAGTCATTTGCCCAAATCAATTTCCAGACAAACATTCTAGAGATGCGATCCTTAGTTCCTGCTGCTGCTTTCCTTTCCTTTCCTTCTTTGTCTTTCATAGAAACTGATTGGCTTTGGTATCTTCTTTGGAGAAGGAGGAGGACCATGGGGAAATGCTAGCTTGTAATTCCTCCTTTTCTCCATTTTAGGTGAAGATTCTAATCAGCAGAATAATATACTCTCTCTGAGCCATCTTGGGGATATCCAAATTCAATCCATGATTCTAAGATAAGGGTCCTAGAGTTGGGACTACACCTGCCTGATTGTGGATCCTGCTCAATTTCCCTTGATCTCTTTTGTCAATACTTCTTATTCTGAATTCTTTTCCTTTTCCTTTTCCTTGAGGTAGAAGATTCTCCAGCTTTAACACCATACTATTCTGAAGCAGTGCTTTCGGTTTTGCCAAATCAAAAACAGAGGGAGGCTTTTGTAAGGCTTGCTTTACTTGATTTACAATCCACATAGCCTGGTTGGAGCCTGCATTTATTATTGCTCCCTCCCCCTTTAGGACTTCTTCAGCAATATGATCATCTAAGGCCAATTGCACCAAAGTGACCCTTTCAAACAAATGTTGTTCAACCTCATCCAGATTGTTTCTGACTTCAAGCAGATGACCATCTAGAGTTTGAGTATTCAAGTCCACTCTGTTCATAATAAGCTTTCTATTTTCATTCATGAAATTGGCCACCTGTTGAAAAGCACGCTCAATATCACCTGATATAGTGACCTGATTCTGAATGATTTGCTGAGTTGACTGCCTGGTTAAGTTTATCTGCTCACCAAGATTATCCATGGCTGGAGCTGTTATGTGAAGAAAATGAGTATGTTGTGTGTTTAGATGATGTATATCTTCCTTCACACTTTGCAGCTCAGCCTTCATCCTTTGAGCATTCAGGGACAACCCCTTGAGAAGGTTGTCCCTCCTGAGACCATCCACTGTCTGCAGAATAAAACTTTCCATCTTCTCCCTTTGAGCATTCAGCAGTGCTGATATCATATGGCACAATGAACCTTACTGTTCAGTAGATGTTCCAGCAGCATTCACCTCTGGAGCACTTTCAGGATTACTGTCATTACCCTGAAAGTCAGGAGAGTCTATCTACATATGCTCTCCTTCTAGCAGCACTCCCTTTCCTTTGAAAAGAACTAGGTCAAGCCCAATTTGGGGTTCTGCGCTTTCCTCATTTTCTGGCTCTTTGCCTGCAATCTTCTCAGCTTCTGGGACAACCTTCTCCTGGACTTCTTCCTCAATTGAAGTTCCAACCTTGTCAGCAGCAAGACCTACACCCTGATCAACTAGGGTAGAGCACCCCAGATAGGTCTCAACCTCAACATCCTCAGTATCTTGGGTTGAGCTCCCAAGTAGGGACTCCCCCTCAACTGGATCGCCTCCCTGAATAGGGCTTCTTCTCTCTTCAACAACCTCTGTGATAGCAGGTTCAACCACAGTTTCTGGGATTTCTTGGACAAAAGATACCTCCCCCTCTGTCAGAGCAGGGTTTGGTAAGGATGGGGCTCCTCCTTCCTCAGAACTACTTGAAGACTCCTCCTCTGAGTCAACAACCTGCACAGCTTTCTTCCTCTTCTCTTTCTGAATTAATAAAGCATCTATAGGTGATTTGGATATAACTCTATCCTACCTGTCCAACATTTTGGAGTCCAACCTCTTAGAGTAGTGCAGAGGCACTCTCATCTTCCTTTTTAGCACCTCACCAAGAGAGTTCAGAAGGAAGAGACAAAAATCTGCCAAAAGAAGGGGTCTTCAGATTGCTTTTTATCCTTTGAAACAAGAATTCTCTCCAATCTGTCTTCTTTAAGAGAATAATTCTACACATAATCTCAAACATCTCCTTAGAAATCATGTCATGAGAACCAGGGTTGCACAACAGAACCTTGGGGTTCTGCGCTTATGCTCTCCTTCTAACAGCACTCCCTTTCCTTTGAAAAGAACTAGGTCAAGCCCAATTTGGGGTTCTGCGCTTTCCTCATTTTCTGGCTCTTTGCCTGCAATCTTCTCAGCTTCTGGGACAACCTTCTCCTGGACTTCTTCCTCAATTGAAGTTCCAACCTTGTCAGCAGCAAGACCTACACCCTGATAAACTAGGGTAGAGCACCCCAGATGGGTCTCCCCCTCAACATCCTCAGTATCTTGGGTTGAGCTCCTAAGTAGGGACTCCCCCTCAACTGGATCGCCTCCCTGAATAGGGCTTCTTCTCTCTTCAACAACCTCTGTGATAGCAGGTTCAACCACAGTTTCTGGGATTTCTTGGACAAAAGATACCTCCCCCTCTGTCAGAGCTGGGTTTGGTAAGGATGGGGCTCCTCCTTCCTCAGAACTACTTGAAGACTCCTCCTCCTCCTCTGAGTCAACAACCTGCACAGCTTTCTTCCTCTTCTCTTTCTGAATTAATAGAGCATCTATAGGTGATTTGGATATAACTCTATCCTACCTGTCCAACATTTTGGAGTCCAACCTCTTAGAGTAGTGCAGAGGCACTCTCATCTTCCTTTTTAGCACCTCACCAAGAGAGTTCAGAAGGAAGAGAGACAAAAATCTTCCAAAAGAAGGGGTCTTCAGATTGCTTTTTATCCTTTGAAACAAGAATTCTCTCCAATCTGTCTTCTTTAAGAGAATAATTCTACACATAATCTCAAACATCTCCTTAGAAATCATGTCATGAGAACCAGGGTTGCACAACAGAACCTTCCCCACAATATCAGCTAGAAATTTTCCTTTCTGATTAAATTCTGCTCTTTTCATAGACTCATAGGTCTTTCCACTGTGCCCACAGCAGGCATATCCTCCAGAAAGGTCTTCAACAGTCAGCCCTTCCTCTTCATCTTCTGCCTCCAGTCTGGGCAGTCTCAAGGCTTTTCCCAAGCTTTTGGCTGACACTTTTATATTCTTTCGAGCCACCACTGATTTTAAAGAGGTTTCAGAATGGTTAACTCTAGCTCCTTCAAAGATTTTGGACTTAGAGAGATTAGAGAAGTACTGAACATTCGGTCTATACTCTGCAGTCATAAATAGGACATGTCATCAAATACATAGTGTTTTTATCATTGACCTGAGCACTTCTTCAAATCAGAAACATTGTTGGGCACTGTTCCCAACAGTTCTTCATACTACCGTTATCAATGATAATGGAACAGAATTGACCCTGGATGCGTGCAGTAGAGTGTGAAAAATATAGTGCCTCCTATGGTCAACATCAATAGACTCGTTATGGGTGATCAGGCTATAATTTAATACACAGGCTAAGTGTTCGTCGTTTTCACCCTCTACTTCTATTATATCCTCAGACTCGGGCTCAGGCTCAGGATTTGAGTCATTAATGTAAACTTCATACTCAGGCTCTCGTCCATCAGTAGAATTAATAATAGCGACGAAGTGGAATCGCGGACACTCAGAGGATTTGTGCATCGGTTTCATGCACTTGAAACATCGAAACACTCTAGTGATGTGCTTAACCCCAATAATCTCCTTACCCCGAGAGGGGTTAGTGAGTGGAGTCGGAGTTCCAGCAGTGATGGGAGGGTGAGGGGAATTTGAGATCCTAGCAGTGGGGGTAGTAGTGACACTCAGTGGGGGTCTTTCAGCAGACCTAAGTCCGGATGTCCGCTTCTGTGAGGACTCTACTCGACGTGCGCGACTCGAAATTTCTCCTAAGTCCTTATAATCAAATAGCTCTAACTGGTCTCGAATGGAATATCGTAACCCGTTCAGATAACGAGATACAGTCATATCATCATCCTCTCGGAGATCGAAGCTAGACTGAAGTACTAGGAACTCATTCGTATATTCATCCGCCGATAGTTTTTCTTGTCGTAGGTTGTGGAACCTACAATATAGGGTATGCAAATAATCGGGTGGAACGTACCGTTTCCGAAGTTGTGTTTTAAATTTGTCTCATATGGTGATGGGGGGCATGCCTAAATTAAATATAGAGCGCTCTAACTGTCCCCACCAAACTAGAGCGGACCCCTTCAGTCTAAGGGTAGCATACTCAACCTACCTCTTGGGGTAATTGCTTTCAAGCCAGGAAACGGTCCATCATATCGCACCATTATAAACAACCCTCGGATTCTAATCGTTGTAGTCACCTACATCTAACTTCACTCACATATCCCAAAGGGGTTGGTTACGTGGTTCGGGTTCGGGGTGTGCAAGTTCTAGTGATCTACGGTTAGGGTTTACTTCGTTCTCTGGGGTAGGTGCTCGATTTAGGTGCATGGTGGCTTTTATATTGTTAACAGACGTGCGTAGTCCGTTCACGACGTGTCCGACACTGCCCATATTAGCGGTGAGAGTCTCTACCGTTTTCATCAAATTGTGCATTTGCTTGGTCAAGCCTCCTACGCTAGTCTCTAAATGATCTACTCGTTTTTCCGTTTAAAATAATTTGTTTTGTTTTTCTCACAAATTTTAAAATATTTTAATTGATTTTTTTTTTAATTTAAAAAAATTTAAACAAAGAGATCCATTTATGGTTAAAAAAATTACTCAAATATTTTAAAATGCGAGATTACCCGAGTGGGTATAAAAAAAAATTTACTTTTTTTTTAGATTTTAAAACTCAAACTCAAATAACATTTTTAAACTGCTTAAATTTAATGAAATAGTAGATCTAATTTAAATTTACTTTTTTAAAATATATTGAAATTTACTCAAAATATTTTGATGAGAATTATTTTTTTTAACTTTAAATAAAAATAATTTTCTTATTTTTTAGATAACCTGGATCGCTTGATTCGCGATAGGAGCGCATCAAAGGTGCTCTGATACCAAACTAATGTAGGCCAAAATTATGGTTTTTAACAATAAGATATTTTAACGCGATCAAATTTAACTTGTAGGCCGAGCGGTCTAAGTCAAGTTTTGCGTGCGAAATCACTCACATCGTTTGAGCTTCAAAAGCTAGTTAGTCATTATTTGAAAGAATAAAAGTTCGCATGTGTTTAAAAGATTCGAATCAAAAGCGGCGTTCGTAATTTCCGGCAAACTGAAACACATCGATAGTTTATGAATAACGGCAATAAAAGCAGATTGAACGTTCGAGACAAGCTTTACTAATTAAATAAGTTACATACGACTAAGCTAATAAATGGGAGCAAGAAAAGGGTGGAGTTTACCCTAGCATACGCAAACTACGGCGATGAGATGACCACTTCCAACTCAGTTGCATGAGAACCACTGTTAATGTTGTGATTGGATGGCTTCAATCGTCGGCTGGACTGTGAGTCCCTGTTCCGTTGGCCTGGAAATCGTGGAAGGTTGCAGTTGTCGAGCTCTAGAAGTGTCTGTCCGAGGAAGATCAAATCATCGGAATGGACCGTCGATGTCGACGGCAATCTGAGGAGATGTCAACAGCCCTCGTCGGTCCGTTCGTCATCGGAAGAGGGATATACGTCGGTGGAAGGAGTTGACAAAAAAGGGGGCGCGTCGCTCTTCGTCCCGGAGCACGTCGATCGACTGGAGAGGGAGTTCGGAGTTGGTGTCGTGGGACTGGAGCTTCCTCGTGCGGCTGATGGTGAAGAACGAGTGCAACACAGGGAGGATTGTGGTCGGTAAGAGGAAAATGAAATCTCTTTTCCTCTAATATTGACCGGATGCCTTCTCCATAACACGGGTCCCTTTTAAGCAGCTTTAATCAAAATATTTTAAGTATATTTTCCAAAGGGGGGGAATATTCTTTGCCTTTTTAACTAGGTGTTCAAAATATTACTTCTTAATTCTCTTCTTTAAATAAAATCAAATCCCTTAATTTAGAGATATTTCCTCCTTAGTCGTATGCACCTTTAATTATTTAAAACTTGTCTTCCCGGTCTAGCTACTCAAATTTTCAGACCATTTATTTAAGGTCACACAGGGTGGTCAAACAGATGAGCCGAAACTCAACATAACATCGATGCGCGAAAAATAAAATGACAGAAAGTAAAGCAATAAATAAAAAGGTAACTATAGCGTGATGATATCACGCGTCCTTGGTTGCAACGACGGTTACATCAGAGAATGTATAGGCCAGTGTTTTGTTTAGTCCCCTTGGTCGTCTGATAGGTACGGCACGAGCTCCTCTCGTGCATGATGACTACTTGCCCCCTCGAGTGAGATGAAGTCCTCGAGTTGTGTTGTTGTCGTAGTCCGGGCCCCTACACGAGCTCCTCTCCTGCATGTCGGCTACTTGCCCCCTCGAGTGAGATGAAACCTTGAGATGTGTTGTTGTCGTGGTCCGGGCCCTTGCACGAGCTCCTCTCTTGCATGTCGGCTACATGCCCCCTCGAGTGAGATGAAGTCCTCGAGCTGTGTTGTTGTCGTAGTCTGGGCCCCTGCACAAGCTTCTCTCCTGCATGTCGGCTACTTGCCCCCTCGAGTGAGATGAAGTCATCGAGTTGTGTTGTTGTCGTAGTACGGGCCCTTGCCCGAGCTCCTCTCCTGCATGTCGGCTACTTGCCCCCTCGAGTGAGATAAAGTCCTCAAGTTGTGTTAATGTCGTAGTCCGGGCCCCTGCACGAGCTCCTCTTCTGCATGTCGGCTACTTGCCCCCTCGAGTGAGATGAAGTCCTCAAGTTGTGTTGATGTCATAGTCCGAGCCCCTACACGAGCTCCTCTCATGCATGTCAGCTACTTGCCCCCTCGAGTGAGATGAAGTCCTCGAGTTATGTTGTTGTCGTAGTCCGGGCCCCTGCACGAGCTCCTCTCTTGCATGCAGGCTAATTGCGCCCTCGAGTGAGATGAAGTCCTCGAGCAGTGCTGTTGTCGTAGTCCGGGCCGCTGCACGAGCTCCTTTCCTACATGTCGGCTACTTGCCCCCTCAAGTGAGATGAAGTCCTCGAGTTGTGTTGTTGTTGTAGTCTAGGCCCCTGCACGAGCTCCTTTCCTGCATGGACTACTTGCCCCCTCGAGTGAGATGAAGTCCTCGAGCTGTGTTGTTGTCGTAGTCCGGGCCCCTACACGAGCTCCTCTCCTGCATGCTGGCTACTTGCCCCCTCGAGTGTGACAAAGACCTTGAGAGTGTTGTTGTCGTAGTCCGAGCCCCAGCACGAGCTCTTCTCCTATATGTCGGCTACTTGCCCCCTCGAGTGAGATGAAGTCCTCGAGTTGTGTCGTTGTCGTTGTCTGGGCCCCTGCACGAGCTCCTCTCCTGCATGTCGGCTACTTGCTCCCTCGAGTGAGATGAAGTCCTCGAGATGTGTTGTTGTCGTAGTCCGGGCCCCTACACGAGCTCCTCTCCTGCATGTCGGATACTTGCCCACTCGAGTGAGATGAAGTCCTCGAGCTGTGTTGATGTCGTAGTCCGGGCCCCTGCACGAGCTCCTCTCCTGCATGCTGGCTACTTGCCCCCTCGAGACTGGTCATCTGTTTTAATTGCAACATGAAGGTGACGCATGAAAATCAGACCGCCAGAAGAGCTTAAAACAAGGACAGCCCTAGACTCACCTGGTGACATGTGGTGAGGGCGAGACAAGTTTTCTCACTGTCCTCGACCAGTTCACGCGCAGTCTTCACCTCTTACTAAGGGGAGGGGCGAGACAACATTCAACTTGTTCGACGCTAAGAGCCAGAAGCGTTTTCCACCTCCAGTTGAGCTTCACTCCTAGGAGGTGTCGACTCTTCTCCACCTCCAGTTGAGCTCTGCTTATGGAAGGTGTCGATTCTTCTCCACCTCCAGTTGAGCTTCGCTACTAGAAGGTGACGACTCTTCTCCACCTCCAGTTGAGCTTCGCTCCTGGAAGGTGTCAAATCTTCTCCACCTCTAGTTGAGTTTCGCTCCTGGAAGGTGTCGATTCTTCTCCACCTCCAGTTGAGAGGAAGGTGTCGACTCTTCTTCACCTCCAGTTGAGCTCAGGTCTTGGAAGGTGTCGACTCTTTTCGACCTTAGTTGAGCTCGCTCGTCTAGCGAATGGCCTGTAAGATGTCGGTTATTCTCCACCTCCAGTTGAGGTTCGCTCCTGGAAGATATCGACTCTTCTCCACCTCCAGTTGAGCTTCGATCCTGGAAGGTGTCAAATCTTCTCCACCTCCAGTTGAGCTTCGCTCCTGGAAGGTGTCGACTCTTCTCCACCTCTAGTTAAGCTTCGCTCCTAGAAGGTGTCGACTCCTCTCCTCCAGTTGAGCTCCGTTCCTGGAAGGTGTCGACCATTTTCGACCTCAGTTGAGCTCGCTCGTCTAGCGAATGGCATGTAAGGTGTCGACACTTCTCCACCTCCAATTGAGCTCGCTCGTCTAGCGAATGGTCTAGGAGGTGTCGACTCTTCTCCACCTCCAGTTGAGTTCTTCTCCTGAAAGGTGTCGACCTTCATCACCTCCTGTTGAATTCACCCGTCCAGCAAAATGCATCAGCGCCGACGATTGTACAGCTCCATACCCACGGGAAAACCCAAGCTCGTCGAATAAGGGTTGGACAGTTCTTTCCGAGCTTGAGACGAGCTCGCAAAGAGTGGGAATTGTCGACCTTCTTCACCTCATGTTGAATTCACCCGTCCAGCAAAATGCATCAGCGTCGACGATTGTACAGCTCCATACCCACGGGAAAACCCAAACTTGTCGAATAAGGGTTGGACAGTTCTTTCCGAGCTTGAGACGAGCTCGCAAACAGTGAGAATTGTGTACAACCCGTATTCAATGAGGAGGCCCGGGAGGGGTGAGCTCAGAACACCTCGCCCAGGAAGAGCGAGCTCAAAATTTCACCTCGCCAAAAGGCGGCTATTTGAAGACCAACTCCTCAAAAGGCGGGAGCAGCTATTTGCAGTTCATCTCAAAAGGCGGGAGGAGCATCTATTCGCAGACCATCCCCCCTTTGGATTTGCCTATAAATAAGACCTCAAGGCACAAGTAGAGAAGGCTTTTTGGAACCCCCCCCCCCCCCCCCCTCTAGGGGTTGGGCGAGTTCAGCACTCTCCTTTCTTGTGTCGAGCTCAGCACTGGCTTTAGGAGGAGAAGTTCCTATAGACTTTCGGGTGTGTGGCGGGACCTCCTCGGTGCAGCACGCAGATCTTATTTATAAGCAACTCAGAGATGTTTCCTGTGCTCTCTAGCTCCTTGTTGTGTCTCATTCGGGTCGCCCACTAGACTAGTAGTCTTTGGTCACCCCCTTGGTCAGAACTCCGTTGAACCAGTTTTCGGGTTTCAACACGTATCATAAAACACACGCGTGTTCGATCAGTCGAAACATGTGACGTCACGATCATATAACCAAGGGTCTGCCAAGCAATACACGGGTGATGTCCATAAGGATGACATCGCACCACACTTGATCCCCAAATATGGCAAGACGGGTCGGAACAAGGCACCGTTGTGTGGCTTGAATCACGATCTTATCGACCCAAATGACACTATAAGGTGGGGGTGAGGCTCAGCCTTCACCTGCATACGTTCAAGACCCTTCTGGGCCATGATATTCACACATGTCTCACTATCTATAGCTAGTTTGCAGGGTCAATCTGCAATAGGAAAATAGGTATAAAAGATAGTGGTGTTGCGTCAGTCCTCATATACACAAGGGGTATGCAAGAGGCGTCTGACTACTCCCATCTTTAGTGATCTCTCAGCATCACTCTCCCAACCCTCCACTACAGTGGTTGTGAGATCTTCCTCCACCGTCTCCTCAGCCTTTATACTAGGCTTTCAGTCCTCAATAAGTATGTTCCACGTAGGGCACTGGGTCGCTATGTGTCCTCTGCCGAAACATAACTGGATGCCCCCATGACTTGCGAGCTCCAGGAATGACTGCCTAGCCCTTCGTGTCCACTGGGGCACGGGGAGGCGCGGTAGCCACGGCCTGGGGTGGGGCAGGCCTCCTGAAATTCGAGTTGTCTGGTCGGGAGGGAACCTGCCTCAGCCCTGAAGAACGAAGGTACTGCTCATACTCTAAGGTGAGCTGTAAGATCTGCTCAACGCTCTTGAGGCGATGTGGAATCAGGTCTCTATGAATATTAAAACGTAGACCGACACTAAAACATGAGGTGGTGGCAATGGGTTCCTCCGCAATATCACTCCTAACCACCAACTCGTCAAAAAACAAATCATATACTCAGCAACAGTAAGCGTCCCCTGGTGTAGGCCATATAACTAGTCGAGGAGTTGGTCTCTATAAGATGCAGGGAGGTACTTGTCCTTCAGTCTTTGCTTCATGTTTGTTCATCAGGCAATGGGGTAATGCTCGCCCCTATCAAGTGATCTTTCTAAGCTAGTCCAGAATATCTCGCCTTGCCCGTGAAGCTTCATCTTAGCAAACCAAACACATCGCTCATCACTCACGTCGTACCACTCGAAGTAGTGGCTTATATCAAGGAGCCAATCACAAAAATCATTCGGGTCCAGGCGACCGAAGAAGAGGGAGTGTCGATGGGTATGCGTCGGGTGATGTCATCCTCCTGAACAGGACCACCTCTACGGCCTAGATCATAAAATTCTTTTCGAACATGGTCGCGGTGACAGGGTGTGGGTCCACGATCTCTCTGGCCATGTGGCTGCGGACGGGGTCCGTCGTGGTGACGCAGGTGCCTAATGTAGGTAGGGCCTTGGCGTCGTTCATGGGTGTGTTCAGGGTTCTGCCTCATAGGTGGTGCGGGACCCCTACAGGGAGCATCACGATGGTGTCGACCAAGAGGAGGAACACCTCAAGGACGAAGGTCAGGACAAGGGGATATGTCGGGATCCCCCTCGGGAGGGTCATTCAATTGTGTCGGTGTGTCTCATGAGTTTTCTAAATTTTCAAGTCGTGTGTTCATCTCAGCAAAGTCATAGCAGTATCCTCAAACTGGATGTCAGGGCATTGAAACGATCTAAGACTAATAGGTGAAACTCAGCGAGGGACATGCCCGAATTCGAGCTAGTCTCCCGGTCGTCGGTGATGTGGGGATCATACATAGGGATCTAAAAATTCCACCACTACAGAGCATAAACGTGGCTCAAACCTGGGGCTCTAATACCAACTGATGTAGGGTAGGCTAAGTGAGTGTACGACTAAATGCAATCCGAACGCGAAGTGCGCAGAGACAATTCTAATATCATTGGTTACTACTATTTAACACACATGCACAGACCGACGGCAAAATCAAAATATAGCAACAAATGATTAAATCTATAACAACCTAAATCGCTACCAAAAATTAAAACGAATTAAAATAAAATAATTAAATCCCCGATGATGACAAAATGAAAAGCAATGTCTTGCATTTCGGAAATTTTTATCGTACCTATTTTGATGATTATTTTTATCGCCGATACATATTTGATCAACATGAAATTTTGAGAAATTTTGATTTATATGGTGGTATTATTTGCTGATCTTTGATGTGATAATTTAATTGTGGGTTAATACGAAAATAGTGGGCTGATTTGGTGGGGGGACCGGATAGTTAAAAAAATGAAGGGCTTGGATTGTAAACATCTGGATTCATCGGAATTGTGTTGTAGGTAAATTTTGATTAACCGGATAACACCTAGATTATTTCAAGCGGTTCATTTGTATGTTGGCATGTTTGGATTAAACCGGGTAGTCGATCTAAACTGACTGACCGCTCTATTCTGCGATATGTATGTGCCTTGGCGTTCTCTCCCCCCTCCGCTCTCGCTCAACATTTTTCCCTCACTGTTTTCCGCTAGGTCTCTCGACGAGAACTTTGGCGACGCATCAACGGTTTTCCTCCTCCATCTTTGATTTCAGCAAGGGAAGCTATCATTAGGGCGGGGATGGCAATGCGCTGCTCGATAGAGGCGAATACCGTGCGATTTCTTCTTCTTTCCCCCACTGTAACAACTTCTCTCCTCTTTCTTTCTTCTCTTTTGTGATGAATAAATAGCAAGAAAAATGATATGATAAGGGCATTAGAGCATTTCTTTCTCTATTTCTTCTTCTACTCTTCTTCCTCCCTCTTATTTATTTTACTGAATATGGACTTCTTCACAAGCTATAGCCGGCTGCCATAACTGTAACTGTGATTGATGTGGGAATTTACATGTTGTATGGCCGGCTGTATTTTTATGTTCTGAGTTTGGATTTCTCTATCTATGTGGCTGTATTTAGTTGGTCGGCTGTAATGGTAATGAAGTGGGATTTTTCTATTTATGAAACTAACTATAATTACCTAAGGCTGATTAAGAAGTTAGGGTTTCTTTCTTTTCTACTTCTTCATCTTCCTCCCTCTTCTTCAATTTTTGAAATGGTGTTTCCCTATTTGATGTTGGCCGGCTATGATTAAGTTAGGGTGTGTTGTGTTTTCCTTCATCCCTCTTAATATTTCTGAAATCAGATTTTTATTATCAGTAGAAATATGAAATAATGTTGATGTGGGAAGATAATTGTTGTTGACAGGCTATTTAGGGTGATGTGGGGATTGATTGGGCAGTGTGGGTTGGTGTGATTGTATCCTTGGTTGGATGATTGAGGGGAAAATTAATTGGAAAATGTATATGGCTGTAAATAAGTACTTAGTGAGTTGTGTTTTGGGGATTCTTTTATGTTTTCTTTTATGGACGGCTGATTGGAGATTCATTATGGGGATTTGGATTTAATTTTAACTTATGCCCAAGCGAAAACAATAATTTGAGTCCTTATGTACATCTTAAACCCTGGACAAGCAAATAGAAAAGCAGCTTCATTTGCCAACTACACATTGTTAAACATTTTCTAGATAACCACAACACCCACTCCATTCTGATCAAAGAACAGGGAAAATAATCAGTATTTGACAATTTTATTTTTATTTCAGCGCATAATTTATGCAAAACTGGAAAACAAAAAAAATCCAAGTTTGAAGGTGAATTCAACATTACCATGAGGGTGAGAATCTTAAATTCATCATCTGCCAGTGAGGAAGCAGCATAGCTTAATACTACATCCAGGATGTTATTTCTCAAGTAAAGCTTTGCATCATCAGGTGAATTCAGCCCTGTGAATAATAGACGTAGAATCCACAAAGAATCTGTTTTGAAATGGATAGAATTGCCCCCAAGTAATGTCTGAAATAATGGAATAGCCTGCGGAAGATAATATATAGACCGTGTAAGGAATCATTGTCATGGTGCCTATTAACAGAATAATTACAAATCAACAAGCAATTTTCACAATTCTCAAGCAAAAACAGAAAAAGATTAATTTCTTCTTTTCAAAATAAATGTACCTTCAGGTTCACACTAGGCGAATGCATCAGGAATTTACTTATTGTAAGGAAAAAATTCTGTGAGTGATCCAATAATGTTAGAGAAGCTTCTGCAGCAAATATTGCAATAACTGAGGGAATTTTCTGACATTCTTCAGTTATGCCATTCTGTAACCACGTCAAAAGAAGCTGCAACTGCAACAAATCCTTACTTTTTCGAAAACCCTGCCCATTGACAGTCAAACAAGAAGTATTAAGAAAATTAGAACAAAAACCCAAAATCTGATCCACATTACATAATGCAAATATAACCCTCTATCAAAATAACATTGACTAGATTTGTTTGACTAGCAAACTACAGTCTTCATGCTTTTTTTTATTTTTACAGTTTACATTCCTGGCATTTGGGAAAGTTAGAATGTGTTCGAATATCTATTTTACTTTATACTATTCCTAGCAGTTCCTTTCCATTGCAACCATCTGCCGGTTCCACTGCAACTCTACCTAGCCCAACTCATTCCATGCAACTCCTTTGTCAACATCTCTGTTTCCGACGCTTTAGCCCCTACAACTGCCATACTGCACACTAGATCGAAGTTCTCTTCGGTGCTATGCCAAATGAAGATGTCCACCAACGGGGTGCAATGAAAAAGAAAATAATGTTACCAAATGCAACAAAACCACACTACATTGATCTTTCTTAAGAGTTTTACTTAAATTTTTAGAGGGGTGTGACCTAATATGGATACGACGGCTATTCAAAAATATAGATGGAGACAATTCATATGTAACACTTATGTTAAGATATGCAAAAATTTAAGGAAAAGAGAATAAAGAAACAAATGATGGGTTGAAAAGATCTCACACAATCTAACCAAAATAAAGGTGAAGTGGGAACAACTTAATCGGTTCTTCCACGCATAGTCCTTCGCTGTGTCATGCCTTCTCTTGCAGTTGATCTCCACAAACAGTTCTCCAACGGTTCATTCCTTCTTTAGAGGTACTTTACCTCTTAGGTGGGAAATGAAAACAAAGAATGCATAAGTCATCAAAATAAACCTCTAAATTTCAATAATTTATAGACTGAACATAGTAGACCAAGAGTGGGAGTAGCAAATTTTGGGTGTGATTGATAGTAAGGGAGTCGAAGATGGGGTTGTGTCAATCTTTCAGGTTGGTCAAAGAGTGGGGTGGCCGGCGATTGGAGTGAAGTGGTGATAAGTAATTAAGCAAGTTAAATGGAATCAAATGGACAAAAGGCCAGGTCAAGAGGAAATGATTTAGGCTAATTTACATCAATCGTGGATCACAATATAACTTAGACAACATGATATATAATTAAGATCACTATGCATGACTCCCCCCCCCCCCCCCCCAAATGACTAGTAAAATGCAGAGCAACATATTTAAACTCAAATACATAAAACTCTTACTCATGAAGTAAGAAAAAATATCTATCATACTATGATCTTGCATCAACAAACTTTTCTCTCTAGGGTGTTGATCTCTTCTTGTAAAGATTTTCCCCATCGAGTGGACCTGTCCAATCGAGTTGACCCAATCAAGATCTTGCACTGATATGAGCCTATTTGGATCTCCCGCGAATGTAAGTAGTTTTTGGTTGAGCAAATAGTCGAAACCCGTGATAGGTGGGCTAGACCATTTCAGACTTTAGTTGCGCGAGCTTAATCTCATTATTGGCACGTTCGAAATGACCATGTTCAATTTTGTGCACCTAATTAAGTGTTTGGGAACGGATTTGACATTAATTGAAATTAAGGGGCATATTTGGTTTTTACACACTTTAATAACCCTAAGACTCTTTGCCTATTAAGAGGGGATTTAGGAATCGGTCGTTGAGAGTTTTTCGAGAACGCGAACAGGAGCGAAGAAAGGTTGTGGTTACTCTTCCCTCTCACGACTCTTCCCTAGACGCGAACACCATCATCTCCAGCCCGCAGAACTCCATCAATTCAAGAATTGTCGCTTGACTTCCTCTTCAGCGATTCCGGTCTTCATCGCCGCAAGACCTTGTGCGGACCAAGAATTTTGTTCACTGCAGATTGAAGAAGAGGATCGGTTCTTCCGTGCAAGTGGAAGGTATCTCAATAGAAACTTCCAAAATAAGAACGACATTGAAAATAATTTCCTCTGAGAAAATCCAATTATTTCAATTTAACAAAAATGTATTTCTTGGGAGCCTTCAGAGATGCTTGGCGCACTCAACATAACTAAACACCAAATCCATGTTAATATGGGTACCAAACTGTTGAGAGGAGAAAAATAATACTTGATATTATGAAACATGTAACACTCCTCAATATATAGGAGTGACAAACATACAAGCTCAAATAGAATAAAGCCAAAACCTAACACTCTCCCTCAAGTTGGGCTTGTGATATCTGTCACATCCAACTTGGACGTAATATTACCAAAACACCTATGAGACAATGCCTTTGTAAGCACATCAACCAGTTGTTGATCAGAGGGGACAAATGGAGTGTTAACAACTCCCCTCACTATGTTTTCCTTGATGAAATGTCGATCGACTTCAACATGTTTAGTGCGGTCATGCTGAACAGGATTGTGTGCGATGCTAATGGCAGCCTTGTTATCACAGTATAGTCGGATGTGGCCTTTGCCTTAAATCCCAAGATCAAGTAAAAGGGATCGAATCCACATTCCTTCACATATTCCCTGGGCCATAGCCCTAAATTCTGCATTGGTACTGGATCTGGCAACGTGTTGTTTTTTACTCCTCCAGGTCATCAGATTTCCCCCGACCAAGGTACAATACCCGGAAGTAGATCTACGATCAGTCGATCATCAACTGACTCTGCCCAATCAGCATCTGTGAAAACTTCAATGGTTAATTCTTTGTTCGGAGAGAACAAGATGTCACGTCCAGGAGAGGTTTTGAGATATCTGTGAATTTGATGGGCAGCATCCATGTGGTGAGATTTGGGAGCGTGCATGTACTGCTGATAACTCCAACAACATAAGAGATATCTGGGCGAGTATGAGATAGGTAGACGAGTCTCCCCACCAGTCGTTGAAAGCCATTGATATCTGCGACAGGTTCTCCACCATCCCTCCCCAATCTATGGTTTGCTCAATGGGGGTGTCAGCAGGTCTACATCCACTCATCCCCGTAGTCTCCAACAGGTCAAGGATGTACTTCCTCTGTGAGATAAAGATACCATGCTTGGATCTGGCAACTTCAATGCCAAGAAAGTACATGAGGTTCCCAAGATTACCTCAAATTCACTAGCAAACCTTGTCTTCAGGTTTTTGATTTCTTCCATGTCATCCCCAGTTATGACAATGTCATCCACATAAACAATCAACACCGTCAATTTCCCTTGTCTGTGTTTTACAAATAGGGTATGATCAGTATTACTCTGAGTATACCCAAATGTCACCATTGCTCGTTAGAACCTTCCAAATCAAGCCATCGGGGATTGTTTTAGGTCATATAGAGTCTTCTTCAGTCTGCATACCTTTCCCTCAGATCCCTCAGAGGTAAGACCAGGAGGTAGAGACATATACTTCCTCTTCCAAATCTCCAAGGAGGAAGACATTCTTCACGTCCAACTGGCTGAGACTCCACCCTTTGCAAGCAGCACACGAGAGCAAAATATAGATAGAGTTCATCTTTGCAACAGGAGCAAAGGTTTCCTGATAATTAATCATGGCTGTTTGGGTGTATCCTCTGACCACCAACCTAAGCCTTGTAACGGTCCACAAGACCTTGGGAATTTTGTTTCACCGAAAAAATCCACTTACAACCAACCACAGTCTTTCCTTGAGGAAGATAAACAAGGTTCCATGTGCAATTCTTCTCAAGGGTTATCATCTCTTCCCGTATAGCATCATTCCACTTTTGATGCCCCAGAGTTTCCTGCCACGAAGAAGGGATGGAAATGGAAGACATGGAAATGGAAGACAGAGAAGTGACAAAGGCTCTATGTCGGAAAGACAATGAGTCATAAGTCACATAATGAGATAAGGAATGTTGAGTGGAAGCACGGTTACCTTAAGGACCGGTAGACAGATCAGGTGTGGATTCTGGTATAGTGTGCAAAAACTGATTGATTGTGCCCCTTCGTCGACGAGTATAAACCTACAAAGGAGTAGGACGAGGAGGCAGAGCCGGCGGCAGAACCATATGTGGGATAGTAGGCTGATATTGAGGAGATATAGGTAAGGGAATAGCGGGGGAGCTCACTTCCATGGTAACAGTCTCCCCCTGAAGAGAGCTCCCATAATGGGACTCGACAAGACGGTGCCCTTCTTTGGTCTCACAAGATGAGATCATGCGGACGAGAGAAGGTAGGGGTCTGGTGTGAGATAGTGTGTCAAGCAGAATTGAATCTCATATGAGATAGCAATACGGGGTGACTGGATAACCACCGGAGGTGGATCGTATTGATGAGTGATCCATGGACACAAAAGTCTTGCGGGTCACGGGATGAAAACGCTTATACCCTTTTTGGGTGTTCGAGTATCCAATGAAGACACACCGAAGCGCCCGGGGATCAAGCTTGGAGGTGTGGTCCACATGGACAAAACAAACACATCCAAAGATACATGGAGGGAGCTCAATAGGAAGGATATTGAGAGCTTTTAACGGAGTTTTGTGGTTTAGGATACGAGTTGACAGACGATTAATAAGATGCGTAGCCGTGAGGACAGCGTCCCCCAGTAGTATTTGGGTAGGTGCATCGTAAGTAATAAACAATGAGCAACCTCCAAGAGGTGCCGATTTTTCACTCGGCGACCCCATTCTGGGCAGGAGTGTACACACAAGAAGTTTGGTGGATGATACACAAGTCACAAAGGTAGCGTTCAAAGTGAAAGTCAATGTACTCACGACCATTATCACTTCGCAATACTCTCACAGTAACATTGAATTGGGTGGTAATCATTTTATGGAAACACTGAAATAAAGGAAAAACATCATATTTGCTTTTCATGAGATAAACCCATGTGCACCTAGAAAAATAGTCGATAAAAGTGACAAACCATTTGCACCCAGAAATAGAAGCAAGCGGGCTAGGGCCCCAAACATCAAAATAAATAATCTCAAAAGGCGTAGCACAAGGAGGGGACATTCGAGGAAGAGATGCCCATTTGTGCTTACCCAGTTCACATACATCACAACGAAAAGTGTTAAAAACATAGGTAGACATAGCAGGGAACAATAATCTCATAACAGAGATAGAGAGATGTCCAAGGCGACAGTGCTAAGAATCCAAAGTAGAAGACGAAGCCACATGAAGAGCACGCGGAGGAGGAGGAGCCGAGCTGGAGGGGTCAAACAGATACAGTTCATCGCACAGTTTACCAAAGCCGATCACCTTTCCCGTCGTCAGGTCCTGAAAGATACAAGAAGAGGGGGAAAAATCACGGAGCAGTGCATAGAGTTGGTCAAATGACTAATAGAAAGAAGATTTCAAGTAAATTTAGGAACATGAAGAACGAACAAGAGAGTGGGAAGAGCAGGGAATGGTTCCTTTGACATCAATAGAGGAAAAGGAACCATCAGCAACACTCACTTTATCACGACCAGACAGAGGAGAGTAGGATACAAAACCTGAAGCAGTGTCAGTCATATGATCGGTGGCTCTGTTGTCGATAATCCACTAGGTGGAGGGCGGCTGGTAGCAAACTGAGCACCTGGGGGACCCTGGTAAGCATATGAGGAGGATGAAGGAGAAGTCTCAGAAGGATGGTCGTGCATCAGACGACGAAAGGCAAGAATTTCGTCTGAAGATAGAGCTGAAGGGGCCGCTGAAGAAAACGTATCATCAGAAGCATCAGATGAGCAGAGCGGGACTGGGTATGACGGCCCTGAGAGCGACCATAGACATGACCGCCATGAGTAGCAGGACCCCCTCTGGGCGGAGGAAAGTTGTGGAACTTGAAACAAGTGTCCCTGGTATGACGGACCTTCCCGCAATAATCACAGATCAGATGATCCTTCTCACCAGACTTGGCGGGAAGTCGCGAGGAGGACGCCCACCGGGGCGAAAGTGAGCGGCAGGAGCAGAGCCTTCTGAGGTAGGGTCGGAATGTAAAGTCTAGCGACGATCGAATTCTTGCTGAACAAGACTGTAAACTTCTGGCAGAGAAGGAAGAGGAGACCGCCCAAGAATCTGGACACTAATTTGATCAAAGTCACGATGCAGGCCATGGAGAAACTCAAAGATCCGATTACGTTCTTCACGAGCCCGAACAAGAACTTCGTCTGCAGGAGAGACGAGAGCGAGAGCATCGAAGTGATCATACTCTTGATATAGCTGAGTAAACTCTAGGTAATAGGAAGAAGGAGAGCGATCGCCTTGCCGCAACAGGAAAATCCGTCGGCGAAGTTGAAAGATCTGAGCAGCATTGTTACGACAGGAATAGGTAACCTCGGCACGCTTCCAAATATTAGCGGCAGTGTCCAGGAATAGATAATTCTGAGCAATGCATTCCTACATGGAGTTGAGCAACCAGGACATCACCAGGGAGTTTTCTGACTCCCATTGAGATAACTCAGGAGAGGTCAAAGCAGGAGCAAGCGTAGTGTCATTTACATATCCAAACATACGGCGACTCTTTAGGGCAAGAATGATAGAACGAGCACACGACAGATAGTTGATGTCATCAAGTTTCATGGTGGTGATCTGAGGAGTCTCATGATCATGGATAGGGAGGTCGGAGCCCAATGCGGATACCGGGGAGGAGCCAGAGGACAAAGGGGGAGATTCCACAGTCCCGTTCATATCAACCCGAGGATAAAAAAGGGAGGGAGGAGAGGCGGAAATGGAAGAGGCGGAGGTGCAAGAGACGGGATCGGCTAGACGGGCGGGATCGGCGCAGACGCCCGGGCGACGAGATCGAAGACGGCGCGAGCGAGGGCGGAGGGATCAGCGATAGACAACACCGATTAGTGCACCGTGCGCTCTGATACCATGTTGAGAGGAGAAAAATAAGGCTTGATATTATGAAACATGCAACACTCCTCAATATATAGGAGTGACAAACATACAAACTCAAATAGAATAAAGCCAAACCTAACACAAACTGATGTAGCAGGCACTATGATATAGTAGGTATTATAATGTATTAGCATTATGATGCAGTAGATATTAGTTCTATTTGTACTTTCCAAGCAACATCTGCTATCCCACTACCTTAATTTTTTTTAAACGACCCCATTGAAGAGAACAGAAACCAATGGTATGGTTGAAAAGTGAGATTCTTCTTCGAGTGAGAGTGATTTCCCGCATATAATGTAAGTCCACTTAAGTGAGCCCCATGTGCGATGGGTGAATGAATCCTCATATTTTTTTGGTGAAGAATCATCAGTAATCTCATGTATTTTCCTTGTCAGAAATGCTATTTTCTTTTTTCCTTTTTTATGTTCTATCAACTGGATTTTATATACTTCTAATGATCAATATCAATAAGTCATTAATGCGAAGAAGTTAAACCTCTATGGGCCTTGTAGAAGCTCACAATGATAAAAATTAGCATAACAGAAGACTTAGCTCCCGTTTGGCGGAGCGGATGCGTAGCGGCGGTTTTCAGCGCCTCCGCTGAATCAGCGGAAAAACGCAGCTCCTCCAACCGCAGCTACGCCTCCACGGTTGCGGATCACTCCTCCAACCGCCGCTCCTCCAATCCGCCGCTCCTCCAACCTCCGCGCCAAACAGAGCCTTAAAAATGTGTGCACTTAGGAAGAATCAAATTACTTAAAAGTACAATAATTCGAGAGACACTAACCTCCAAAGAAAAATTGAACCTTCCAAGACACTCATACCCTAGCTTTCGTATATTTTCATCGGATGAAGATATGCTAGCAAATGTAACTGCAAGTAAGCCAAGCCGAGAAAACTCTACAGGTTCAAGGTATCCCATCGATAAACTATGAATTGAAAATCGCAATATAAATAATGGATCATATGGTTGAATAGAGTCCTTCCCAAGAGTTTCCATTATCTGTGATGATTAACAAGGTATGGCATCACAAATTATGCCAAAAAATAATCTAAATGCATCAAAATACAGGAACAAGGATTTGACCTTGGGATAATTGATGGATGTGTCCTTTAGAATACTTTCCAAAGACACTTCTGAATCTCTTGATGATCTATTATTGCATAAGTGCAATACTGTGACAGCGCATAATTTTGAATCAATTGGAATGTTCTCTCTAAAGAGTATTTTTCTCTCTTCAATTGTTTCACAATCAGATGTCATGTTCAATGGCAATAATACATCATGAGATTTCTCCTTTCTCATTTTCAAGGCAGTAACACCCCAGATGTAATCTAACGCTTCGATGTTCCCATTATCAGGCCCCTCGTGCGATTCTATTTCATGCATTAGATGAAATATCTCACGGTCAATCTGACTTTGGGTTGCAGTATAGCCAGACAAAAGTAAAGAAAGTAATTCTTTTGAATTGAAGCATCTCATTCTGGGATTTTTATCTTGTTGATGAAACAATATTCTTAGCAACCTCACAAGCTCAAGTTTTATATCTTCAGCAGAATAATCATCGCATCTCACTTTTGAAGATGGTTTACAACTAACATTCTGTCGGACATTTTGTATACTACAAGAAATATTAACTAGTTTCAGAACACTGTTAAGAGGTTGAAGCAATGTCCCACTGGAGGCAAAAATAGATGAATCAGAAATAGCAAGATTCCATGAGATAACTTTCACGATAGCAGAGTGGCCGATCACAAGCTCAAGAATATCATTGAAGGAAAACATTGATCCTGACAATGCAATGAGAATGCAACGAATTGCTTTTAGCATAACAGGATCTTCAAACCTATGAAAGAGAGATGACTTTATGAAATGATTCATCGAAGTAAAAGATGAAATCTCAACAAGAAAGCTATGCATTTCATTCGATAACCAGACAAGTTCCTTCAAAATTAAATGCTCTAGGAATCTAAATACATAATAACAGTGGGTAGCACAAGAAACTACTGAGCTATCTACTTTCAGGGGAAACTGCTTGAAAATTTCTTCCAAAGCATTGAGTAGGATATTCATAAATTTTAGTTTTGCACGGTTCAATCGACCAGATTCCTTTTCTGTGATCATATTTTTTACACGTTCTTCCTCCAATATAGCCATAAACTGGATCGGACACTCTGATGTAAATAACAGCATCCTCATTAAGGATATCTTAGCGGCAACTTGATTCACCAATTTCAGAGACTCCTTATATGAGCAAGCATCCAGTCCTTCAGCGCCAACACTAAATTGTCCATCAAAGAAGCTTGACTGAGGACAAATTCTATCAAATAGTTTCAACCTTTTCTTCCATCTAACTGAACTTCCATTCAAGACAAAAAAGTAATTGAGCATGTCAACTGCATTCCCAATAAGGGAGTTGTAGTAAAATTTGTTAAACTCCTCTAAAGTGCCAGGTAAAAATTCATCATTATCTTGCTGAAAAATCTCACTAGAGACAAAAGTGTCCCAATTCAAGAAACCTTCCAAGAGAATACCAGCATATATGCAGGGAATCTTCAAAAGAGGTTGAATACCTTGGTTTCCATGCTTGGCTAAGGTAGAACTGAACAATGATAAAGCTACGGGCAAAAGCAGCAAAAAATCATCATTTAGGAAGCAGTCTTTTAAATTGGTCTTTTTACCGTTGGATAGACGCATATCACCAGCATCTGAAGAGTGCACAGTAGACAGATTGATGTCTAAAACAGCCAAAAACATTTTTCCAAAAACGTTCATGTGGACAGGACTTACTTCAGTAAGGAGTAACAATGTTTTTGCTTTAATCTTACTGGTAGAATGGATGCAGTGCACAAGCATCTTCACAGGAATGTCAAAGATCACATTTGATAACAGCACATGCAATGGAAGGAGTGCCATTGAAGGTTTCACGAATTGGTGGTTATAAATGAAATTTACAAACTTGAGTAAGCATATATCGCCTTGTTTGAGACTGAAATGTAAAGCAAAGTCAAGAATCTTATAAATGATTTTTGGAATAAGGGACGTGTCAAAACTTTTAATTCTTCCATCCAGAGAAAAATCAAATTTGAAGCCTAATGTTGATTCTTGTAGAAGAGAGTATAGCTTATCAAGTGAACAATCAGCAATATGCAAGCCCACAGAGACAACAGACACTAAGGATAATGTGCCGTCTGAAATGTCATCATCAATTTTACTGAACATCCAAAGTACAAGCTCCAACAAATCAAAGGGTGAAGTAAATTCCATCAAAGACTGAAATATGTAAAATATAGGAAGAAAAGGTCCAGGATTTTTGCTCACAACAAATTGCTCAAACTTTTCTCTGAACGGCAACAAAATTTTTTGTATCAAATTATTTTGAACTCTAAAGAGTGACTCGCAGGCAGAATTATGTGTTCCGGGAGAACTAAGAGAACTAATCACAACTGACAAAAACTTACAAAACTTGCTCAATAACTGCATGGTGAGGTGGTCTATTGGATGAATACTTTGCCTTAAAGCAGTCAGAAAAAAGTCTATAGAACGTCCAGAAGACACATCTGTAAATTCTCTGCTGAAGTATAAAGGATTTGAAATGTACAGGATCACAATGGGATGACTGAAAGTGAGCTCAGTAATAACCTGTGCATACTGTCCAACAGAAGAACCAGCTTGGTTGAAAATAACTTCGAGAAGATGATCAATTATATTTTGAACAAGAGTAATACACATTTGGAGAAGTTCACAAATGATAAAGGACTGCTTCTTTTTGCACATAATGAACATATGGTAAGTCCAAAACAGCGAATATTTCAGATGCAAGATAGATTCGTCAACTGAGCCTTCCAAAATTTTAACTTGAAGCAACTTTATTATTATATTGGAAGGAAAAACCTCTTCAATTCTGGTTAAAGGAGACTCCCAGGTAGCAAAGCTCAAAACTGCAGAGAATAGTGAATAAAATGTAGAATGCTTCAAAAATGAGCCGAATGCAGAAGCAGAAAATTCCATGGAATCACAAGTGACTGCCAATATTGGCGAATAGCTATGGTTAACTGCTTGGTTGATCATTTCAAGACCAGAAAAGAACATTTTGGGCCAAATCTCCATGATACGAACAAGAAGCTTCTGTTCCTGAAAAAAGATCGAACTCAAAAATGGTAGATCTGAAGGGAAGTGTAGCTGTATAATGGCTAGAACTGAAGGAAGATTTGCCAGTATATCATCAGGAGCTGCGCATAGGATGGATGATGTGAAGGCAGTAGATAATCCAGCTACCCTTTCCTCATGTGCCTTTCTTAGAAGCTTTTCCACTTCAGCAAGTACAAATGAGAAGGGGTTATCGCTTCTTCCATTGGTATAACCAGAAACAGAATGCGAGATGCAGAACTGTTCATCCATAATGTTGCAAGCAAAGCCAAACAGAGTCTTTAATGGCCTCCACTCACACTGGAAATTCATTGAATCCTCCTCTGCGGAGGAATGATCCTTAAATTTTTCACATAGAAGTGTATATATGAGATTTGGCAGAGTTCTCATATCTACCTGCCAGTCACATGGTCAAAAGTATGATCATAAAATAAAAAAACATGGTAGACTGCGACCACACTCATACCTGAGAATGCAGAATTAAGCTCAATGTATTGCCCACATACAAAGAAATCATAGATCTCTCATGTAACTTGAAGGTTCTAGAATCTGACTCAAGTAGCCTAAGGCACTTCTGAAGGACACAAACAATAAGAGGACTGAAAAGCACCGAATGATCTGTGAGAAATTAGACGGATACTAATAGAATCAGCATACTGCTTTTACATCTCACTAATAAACACAATAAAAACTTTCAAAAAATAACAATGTAATACTTAATAATGTGTAAATTTTACCCTCACCTAAATTCCTACCTACAATTGACCTTTACCTACTGACTACCCCTGCAAAGCAAGGAAAAAGAAAACCATCAACAAGGCAAAGACTAGATCAATTTGCATGCATGAGAAAAAGTGATGATTAATTAGTACTACTATAAGTATCATTCTAGGTAATTTTCCAACCATCTGAAACTAGGTCTACCCTTTTTCAGGACTTTACAAAAATATAAAGATGCAACATCATACTTGTAAACTATTCTACAAGGCCTTTTTAAGACCACTTCAATATAATCCTGAACAACAACATTTGCTAAAGACTCCAAGGTTTTGTGTACATATGCTAGTGGCTATGCATGTGGCTCTGTCTACTCTCTCACTCTTTCTCTCTCCCTCTCTCAAGTTGTCTCTTCTCACTACCACTCCCTTTCATTTGCAAGAAGTCCCCACCTGCTCACTCTTCCTCTCTTGCTGACTCTTTCTCTCTCGTGCCCATGAAGGAGGTACGAAATTGGATAATACCTTCATCTTGATATATCATGCCTGAAATACTGTGTTCATTTCTCTGCAAACTCCCCTCAAGGTAACCTAAAATTTTGAAAGATGCAACATTTTGTATTTTATTATTGACTAAAGGAACTTACTTAGTAGCGAAATGCTAAGGGAGTATGCTTCTACCTGTTCATTCAAATCCACAATTGGAGAATTACAAGGATTTCACATTTAAAAGAAAGAAACATTCTCTTCAGTAAAGCTTTTGAATGTACAATGGCACAACACAAAGGAAGAAGCAACCCATACATGCATTAAGGCTAAGGCTCTATTTGGCTCAGCTGCAGCGACTGGAGAAGCAGTGTGGTGAGAAGCAGTGGTGGAATAATCAGCTGTTTTGCACAGTGGCGACAGAATCTATAAAACTGTTTGGAGGAACAGCGTTTGCAGTGTTTTTTCAAACGGAGAATTTGTTTAAGCTGTTTGGCAAAACAACTGTGCGGTGTGCAGTGCATTTTTTTCTAAGTAAATTTGACATGCTAGTCAAATGAATTATGAATCCATTTGTTTCTGCTAACTGAGTATTTTTTTAAATTACAATTAGTTCATCACCGTTAACAAAAAATTTATAGAATCAAGATAGAAAAGAGGGAAGCCCTCTCTCATTTTAAACAAAGGATTAAACATAAGGATTAAAGAAATGAGATAAAAAAAAATTATTCCAACACTTCACCACCTTTAACATAACGATTAAACAAATGAGATAAAAAAAATTTATTCCAACACTTCACCACCTTGTGTCGGAGAAGCTGGTCTCGATGCAGATCATTGAGATCGAGGAATGAAAAGTCATTTTCTCGATGCTTCACCCTCACTCTCTGCGGTGATCATCTCCCTGGTTCGACGGTTGCTTCTCCATGGTATCTCTGTTGCTTCTCCCTGGCATCTTTGTTGCTTCTCCCTGGTTCGACGGTTCTCTCCCTGCTTCTTCTCCCTCACTCCCTCAGTCTCCCATTTCGTCGACGGCACTGTAAGTTCTCGGCTCTCTCCTCTGCTTCTCTTCTCGACACTTTCCTCTCTTCTCAACTTCTCTGTACTGGTGCTCTTCTTAGCCCTCTCATCTCTTCTCTCTCTGTACTGAACCACTGGTGCTCTGAATTTGTGGTAATATTAGGGTTTTTGGTTAACTGTTGCACTGGGCTTCTCTTCTCGGCCATCTCTTCTCTACATTGATGCTCTTCTCAGCCATCTCCTCTCTTCGGTGCTCTGAATATATGGTAGTTTGTGTGTGTGTGTGTGTGTGTGTGTGTGTGTGTGTGTGTGGGGGGGGGGGGGGGGGGGGGGGGGGGGGGGGGGGGGGGGGGGGTTGGCTAACTGTTGCACTGGGCTTCTCTTCTTGACCCTCTCTTATTTGCACCGATGCTCTTCTCGGCCCTCTCCTCTCTTCTCTGCACTGGTGCTCTTCTCGGGACTCTCCTCTCTTCTCTACTTCTCTGCACTGGTGCTCTGAATAGGTGGTATTTTTGGGGGCTTTGGCTAACTGTTGCATTGGGCTTCTTTTCTCAGCCCTCTCCTCTCTTCTTTGTACCGGTGCTCTTCTCGCCCCTCTCTTCTCTGTGCTGGTGCTCTTCTCGGCCTTCTCCTCTCTTCTCTACTTTTCTTTTATCGGTGCTCTGAATGTGTAGTATTATTAGGGTTTTGGGTTAACTGTTGCACTGGGCTTCTCTTCCCGGCCCTCTCCTCTCTTCCCTGTACAGGTGCTCTTCTCGCCCTCTCCTCTTTTCCATGTATTGGTGCTCTTCTCATCTCTCTCCTCTATTCTCTACTTCTCTTTATTGGTGCTCTAAATTGTGGTATTATTTGGGGGTTTGGCTAACTGCTGCTACACTGTATTTGTATTTTTATTGCTTGTTGGTTAACTAATGCACTGCTGTCAATTATCTTATTTGTCGGCCTTTGTGGTATTAATTGCTTTATGGATCAAATGTTATCCATATTATTTGTGGTTATCAACAACATATGATGATTAAAGACACCCGACAAGTAGTCTACTTATCCAACTTCATTTTGCAATATATGATGTGTATAGCCATGTTGAATGATAAATGATGATATTGAGTTGTTTCGTTCGAGAAATAAAAGGTTGGATGTGCATTGCTCGGTATTTGAATATAAATAGAATGTTGGTTTGATAATTCAAATGTTGGTATTGGTTGAATGTGATGGATTCTCTACTCTGAAGGATAAATTATTGGAATTTTAAAAGAATATTTGGTATAATACTGATGATGCAAAATGTCTTTGGATATATAGTAAGGTGTATGAAAAAAATGAATGATCACGGAAGATCAGACAATCTACTAAATGTTTAGGGGTCTTTTTCTGTTGTTGTATTAATTTTTATAATTCCTAACATTTGAATAGAATGTCCGCATTTTAAATAGTTTGTTTCATTTCATATATTTCAATTCATTTTAAATAGTTTGCTGCTTCGAATGTTTTAAGCTCTTGGTTATTTAGAATGGCTTCTTCTGTTGGATCTAGTGAGCTGCCCCTTTCAATGGTACCAACTAATAGAGATCCGACCACAATTGGTGATGAGGGCCGGTTTATAGCTCCCTTATCTAGGAGGTCTGGAGTTCAAGCCCCAGCCTCAACAACCCGCCATTGGAATTAGCGGCTGCCGCCAATCAGATCCATGGAGAGAGGTTGGGGTCACTGGTCTGCAGACCTGTAGCGCACCACAGTAGACCGGGGTGTTACATATAAAGAAGTCACGGAAGGAGAGGAGAGCCAAAGAGGGGAGGGAGGGAGAAGCAACATGGCGCCGGAGAAGATCAGGAGGAGAATCGCAGCCTGTGAAGTCGACCGCAAATGGGAGAATCCAGCGGCTCAGTGTCCATTGATGTGGAGAGGATCTCATAAGGAGGGAAGGTTCGCCCGCCGTGAACTTCAATCCTTCTCACGATCTTGTTTTTGTTGTTTGATTTATTGTTGTGAACAATTCTTTGAGATCTGGTTGACGAGACTCCATAGCATTTGGAAGGAAGAGCATTGCATCGACGTCAAAGCTTCATGAAATCAAAATTAACAGAGCTTGGCCTACCAGAGAGGAATATGTGCAAGCTCTCATGACTCATTTTTATGCGGTGCCGATAACATTTTTGTGTGCCTATAGCATAGCGTTGTGCTTTTAACAAAAATGTGCACAACCAAAAGTGTGGTGCGGTTAACAATGCCCTAATGTTAAGTCATGCCCTCAAGTTCCCTCTGAAGTTAAGGCGAAGGCTGAGTCGGCCCTCAATTCAAACTTGGAAAGCAAGAGAGTGAAGAATGCAAAGTTACAAGCAAGCTTGAATGAGATGGTAATTGGAGGAGCACATGATGATGAAGTAGAGGAGTCTGCTACTCGTAGGAGTTTGCATTCGGGCACAGGTTCCAAAGAGTTCAATGGACCAATTTGTTCAAGCTGTTGCGGAGTCAAGCCAGGGAAAAGATTCCCAACATAGTACAGTTGAGAGCAAGTACAAAAAAGTCAGGGATGATGTTGCCTTGTACATAGGTAGATGGGCATATGAAAATGAGATCCTGTTCAATGCCATATGCAACTCCTCTTTCCAGCAGATGGCAAATGCTATTGGGTTATGTGGACCTAGGATGAAGATCCCTGCATTTTATGAGTTGAGAGAATTTTTTGCGGATGGAGGTCGAGAGGACGAAGGAGATGTTAAGCACATTCACCCAGACCTGTAGATTGAATGGGTGCACTATCATGACCGAAGCATGGACTAATCGGAAGGGTAGAAGTGTGAAGAGCATCATGATACATTTCAATTCTGGAGTGGCATTCTGTCTTTCAAAGAATGTCTCCTCCACACATGATGGAAAGTTTATATTTGACTTCTTGGATGGGGTGATTGATAGCCCTGAGAGCCCAGGAGACGACAATATTTTGCAGATTGTGACGGACAATGCGTCCAATAATATGGCAGCATCAAAGCTTATGACTTTGAAGAGGCTAAAGATTTTTTGGACTAGTTGTGCAGCTCATACGATCAATCTTCTGTTGCAAGATATAGGAAAGCTGAAATCGATAAAGAGTGTCATCTCCTTGGGCCGCCAACTCTCTGTCTGCATCTACGATCGCACCATCTCTCTCGACATGTTTAGAGAGTCGACGAAAGAACTGGACTTTCACGAGCTTTGTTCGACCTGGTGTGACCAGATTTAATACAACATTTCTATCATTAGAAAGTATCTTGGAGAAGAAGCATTTGAGGGACTTATTTACATCTGCAAAGTGGGAAGCAACAAAACTAGCAAGTAGTGTAGGGGGAAAGCAGGTAAATGTACATATTTATTCACTTTAATATAGAATATTTCTTTGAAACCGACGCTTTATATTATTTACTTATTTTGCATATGTTAGGCTACAATGATAGTGATGAGCGCAAGATTTTAGGCGAATGTCGAGCAGGATGTTGCTATATTCACCCATTTGTGAAGGTTTTGAGAAGAGTCGACGGTGATACACCTTCCAAGAGATGGATATATGGGGATATTAAAAAATCTAGGGAAGAGGTTGTTCTCGATCACCAAGAGAACAAATACCTTCCTATATGGAAGTTGATCGATAGCAGATGGGAGAACAAGATGAGCAACCCTCTGCACCTTGCAAAATATTACTTAAACTCATATTTTTATTATTTTCGCCGAGTGGAGATTGAGGCCGACGGAAGGTTTATGAGTGATTTTGTTGAGTGTCTCTTAAGGATATATAGGAAATATCCTTCTACACAGGATCACATCAGTGTTGAGCTTAATCTTTACCAATACCAACAAGAATTATTTGGTAAAGACATGGCAAAGAGACAACTATAAAATCTCAACTTAAATCCAGGTACAATTTAATATATTTTTTTAATCAACCCTATAATTTTTAATAATACATAAGTGAAATGTGTTGTCATTTTATTTTTTTCACAGTACATTGGTGGAGGCTTAATAGTGCTGATACACCCCACCTTAAAACTATAACTGAAGATTTTGAGCTTGACTATTCTATCAGCTGCCTGTGAAAGGAACTGGAGCACTTTTGAGATGGTATGCATTAATTTAGTGATTTAACCTAACATAAATATCGTATTATATGATTGTATGCATTATTTATATTTTTTTAAATTTTATAGATACATTCTAAGAAAAGGAATAAACTCGACAACAAAAGATTGAACGATCTAGTTTTTTGTTAAATTCAATGTTTTGTTGAAGTCAAAATATTCTGACACGTCTCGAGATCCATTGGCAGTTAAGAGCTTAGATTCGGGGAAGGGACAGTTGAATAGTAGAAAGGAAAGACTCAATTGATTTATTCATCCCTCAGGAGGGCATTATATAGGACTTACATGGACTCTTAAAAGTAAAACTGCAAAGTGGGACTAAACCCAAATATACCTAAAGACTCTAATAGACCGACATTGACTCGATATTTCCAACACTCCCTTCAGCTTGGACATCATAAAAGAAATGATAACAGTGGTAGGCAAAGCGGACAAGACAGATAAAGAGGAAACCACACACACGAATCTACGAGACCGCGGGGATAACACCACACACATGAATCTACGAGACCGCGGGGATAACACTACACACACTAATCTATGAGACCACGGAGATAACACCACACACACGAATCCACGAGACCTGCGGGGATAACACCACACACACAGATCCATGAGACCTACGGGGATAACACCACACACACAGATCCACGGGACCGCGGGGATAAGAGAGAAAGAGAGAAAGAGAGATAGAAAACCACTGGAGACCATACCACCTACCAATCATCATGGAAAAGACATGGGGAGACACAAGCAACACACGACACGGGCCTAGAGGCCGTGTGGAACGAAGGAGAAAAGTCGGGAGAGATCATCTGAGTCGCCTTCATCCCAACACTCCCCCTCACGTGGATAACACGTGCATATAGGCATAAACAGAAGACATAGACATGACACAAATAAAACTACTAAAAAAAGAAAAAAGAAACAAACAAACTCCATCATCTCCATAATCGACGAGAGAAGCGAGCACCGGGATACACATCTCCGGCGGGATCAGCAAAGAAACCCTTCAGCAACAGCAAGAAGAGGCTCGGGTAGAGCCGGCAGCAGGCACATGGCAGATACGAACAACATTGAGGCCGCACGGAGATTAGAAGAAGTGGGAGCCATCGGCGTCACCACAAAGCAGTAGAAGGTTGCACCAGAGAACGAAGTTACTAGTGGAAGAAAGGGGGGTTGCTCGACGGAAGAAGGGGTTGCACGATCCGACGGAAGAACGAAGGTTGTTTGATCTCCCGAAGAGAGTTGTAGAGGACAGAAAGCAAGTCGCAAGTGCAGACGACATCATCAATCTTTGACGAAAGCATCGTCGATGGACACAAGAGCCGCTCCGATCGACGGGCGCGGCGGATGAGAGCAGCAGTAGCGCAAGGTGATGGGAGAGCAGAGATAGAACGCCACGGGATCATCGATGAAGGAAGCAGAGCCTCCTGTCGACGGAATCAGAGGTTGGTCCTGTCGACGGGAGCGGAAGAACTCCCCGTCGGGATCAGTAGCAGCGGAACAGAAGCGAGAAACAAAAAATTTGAGGGGCAGGAGCGACCCAAAAGCCCTAAGCCTCGAGAGAGAGCGGAAGCGGGCTCAACGGATCACACGCTCTGATACCAAGTTAAATAGTAGAAAGGAAAGACTCAATTGATTTATTCATCCCTCAAGGGGGCTGTTACGCCCCCGTTACGCTTTGCAGGGCGTCATTATACTCGGCGCAAGGAGCAACGAACAACGGGGCTGAACCTTCCGGTTCAGCCCCCACTCACTAAATCGGCCGGCTGGGGCTGAACCAAGCGGGTTCAGCCCCATTTGGAGGGGCCGGTCGGCCCCTCTCTTGCCCGGGTATTTATACCCGGGTGGCTCCATTGGGATGGGAGGCAAGTATTATTCTACAAGGTATTTCTCCTTCCTTCCTCTCAAACCCTAGTTTTCCCTTAATCCCTCATAGTTCTCTCTTCTTCCTTCTTCTTCCATAACATTTGGTATCAGAGGTGTTCTCTTCTCCGCCATGGTGACCACTCGCACTCAAAAGGAGTCCTCACGGCTTGAAACTTTGGAAGAGAATGTGGTTGGCTTGACGGATTCGATGGCGGCTATGGAAGGGTGGATGGTGACCCAGATGGGGGAGTTAAAGTCCCTGTTGAAGGGAAAAGGATCGACGAGTACAGATAACGCCGAATTGGGCCCCAACAGCGCGGACAACGCGCAATCTGGCCTGCCAGGGGACGGCGGGGTGCGGGGCGACGGGAACCAGGCCGGCGCAGGGTGGCAAGGCTCGGCGGAGACGGGGCTGGGTCCGGCGGGCTCGGGTCCGCCGATTTCGGCATACGGAGGGGTCGGCGAACCCGGATCGAGCCGGGGACAGGGCTGGGCGGAACCGACGGGGCTTCGACGTGGCTGGGAAGAGCCGGCAGGGCTCCGGCGACCTCCAGACCTAGCGGGACAGCAAAGGGGGGCTTCTCCCTCCTCCCCGTGGGTTTGGGCCGCCGGGCATGGCTGGATTTGGCCAAGCATGGGGCGGACAACCACAACCCCCTCCTTGGGGAAACGGTCAACACCAAGGATATGGAGGATTCGAGCCAGTGGATCCAGGAAGACAGGAAGGAGGTCATGGCGCACTACGTTTGGCTCCAGGGTTGACTCGCATGTACTTTCCGGAGTTCAGTGGTGGTGATGCCCTGGAATGGATTCAGAAGGCCGAATTATTTTTCCAGTATCAAGACGTGCCAGAAGGACAATGGGTGCAGTTGGCGTCCTTCCATTTGAAGGATGACACTTTCCAATGGAAGCAGTGGTTCCTGAGGGGACGCGAGCACATGCCGTGGGGGGAGTTTGTGGAAGGGTTTGCGGCCCGATTCGGACCATTGGAGTATGAGAACTTTGAAGCCCTTCTTCAGAAGCTTCGACAGAAAGGCTCGGTGATGGAGTACCGCACTGAGTTCGAAAAGTTGGCGAACCAGGTGCAGTGGCCGGAAAGGACACTTTTTAGTTGCTTCATATCAGGCCTCAAGGAGCATCTCCGTGATGAGGTGCAGGCGATTATGCCTCGTTCGTTAAATCATGCTATCACTTTGGCGCGTATCCAGGAGGAGAGGTTCAACAGGCAGCGGACACGTACTACGAGCAGGCCACCTGCGGCCCCAGTTACAGTAGCACGGCGGGAGCCGCCAACGGGCAGCAAGCCGACAGTGACTCGTCTGTCGTGGAATGAGCTCGCGGCCCGGAAGGAGAAGGGGCTATGTTTCAACTGCGACGAGAAGTTCATGCCTGGCCATAAATGCCAGAAAATACAAGTCTTCATGTTGCACGAGGATACGGATGACGAGCCGGCTCCAGGGGAGGAGTTGGAGGTGGACTTGGATGAGACCGAGTTCGGGGTTTCCATACATGCTCTCGAAGGGTGCGCTCCTCCGCTTACCATGCGTCTGGCGGGCCGGATCGCCCAGGAGAAGCTTACAATCTTGGTGGACAGTGGGAGCACCCACAACTTTATTCATCCAGCAGTGGCTAAGCGCGTTGGGCATGTGATCGACAAGGGAGCTGCCTTTCATGTTATGGTGGCGGATGGTAGCAAACTGCAGTGCGAAGGGGTGATGAGGGGAGTGGAGCTGCGGATACACGGTTATGTGGGACGCACCGACGTCTATCTGTTACCCATTCGGGGCTCAGACATGGTGTTAGGGGTGCAGTGGTTGCGCCAGTTGCAGCGGGTAACATTCGACTGGGAGCATATGACGATGGAGTTCATTCATGGGGAGAAGCAGTTCTGTCTACGGGCTATCATATCTTCTCCTATCAAGGAGATCTCTCTTCATAGCATGCAGCGATTGGGCGGCGAAGGACGGATGATGGCCGTCCTCCGGGAAGTTCAAGCAGACGACACCGCATCATCTGAGGTACCAGTTCAGTTACAGTCACTTCTGACAGACTATTCTGATGTTTTTCAGGAGCCACGCACCTTGCCACCGCCCCGATTTCGGGATCATCACATTCCACTCAAGGCGGGAGCCAAACCCACAAATATTCGTCCATATCGCTACCCTCATATTCAAAAGACGGAAATTGAGCGTAGTGTCCGCGAGATGCTGGAGGCAGGCATTATTCGGCCGAGTACAAGTTCCTTCTCGGCCCCCATTATTTTGGTCAAGAAGAAAGACGGTTCTTGGAGATTCTGTGTGGATTACCGGGCTTTGAATAGTGCTACGGTAAAGGATAACCTTCTGATCCCTCACATCGAAGAGTTACTGGATGAGCTGCATGGCGCACACAGGTTTACCAAGCTCGATCTACGATCGGGTTACTATCAGATTCTGATGGCAGAGGAGGACGTTCATAAAACAGCATTTCGGACACATGACGGCCACTATGAGTTCTTAGTCATGCCCAATGGGGTGACGAGAGGACCCTCCACCTTTCAGGCCAATATGAACGAGATGTTTCGGGCCTTCCTGCGGATCTTTGTATTGATCTTTTTTGATGACATCCTCATCTACAGCGCCAATTGGGAGGACCATGTGGGCCATGTCGAGCAGGTGTTGGGCCGACTTCGTCATCATCGGCTCTACGCCAAACGTTCCAAGTGCTCCTTCGGCCAGGAGGAGGTGGAGTACTTGGGCCATTTGGTCTCCGGCCAGGGGGTGCGGGCCGACCCGCGGAAGATTCAGGGCATGCAGTCTTGGCCGCGCCCTGTTACAGTTCGTGCGTTGCGGGGTTTTCTTGGGCTTACAGGATATTACCGGCGGTTTGTCCGGGATTACGGGAAGATCGCTCGTCCTTTGACTCAGCTGCTGCAGAAGGATTCTTTCTCTTGGAGTGAGGAAGCTGAGGGGGCATTCCAGGCCCTCAAACAGGCCATGACTACCACTCCGGTTCTTGCTTTACCGAATTTCACCAAGGAGTTTATTCTGGAGACGGATGCATCCGGCGTGGGCATTGGGGCGGTGTTGATGCAGGCGGGGCGGCCGTTGGCCTTCTACAGCAAGGCTCTGGCTCCACGCACCTTGGGTTTGTCCACCTATGAGAAGGAAATGCTGGCTATCATTCATGCGGTGGCTCTATGGCGGCCATATTTGTTGGGTCGGCACTTTACTATACGTACTGACCACCACAGCTTGAAGCACTTTCTGGAGCAACGGGTTTCCTCTCCTCTGCAGCAAAAGTGGGTTACTAAACTTCTTGGCTACGATTATGAGATTGTCTATCGCCGGGGTAAAGAGAACGTGGTAGCGGATGCTCTTTCCCGCATACAGGAGAGCACTCTCGCTCACATCTCGGGACTGTTGGTGGACTCCTTGGAGGATATTCAGGAGGAGGTCTTGAGGTAAGATTCCTTACGTCCCTTGGTGGAGGCTTTGCAGCGGGGCGAGACAGTGGTTGTTGGTTATCACTTGTGTAATGGCCGGCTATATTATCGGGGTCGGGTGGTTGTGCCCCCGATTCAGCATGGAAGACGGTTATGATGCATGAGTTTCACTCTTCGCCGACTGGAGGGCACGCAGGGGTGCTCCGGACCCTGCAGAGGGCGCGAGCAAATGTTTTTTGGGCTGGTATGCGGCGGGACATACAGCAGTTTGTACGACAGTGTGACGTCTGCCAGCGTCAGAAGTATGAGACTTCCTCTCCGGCTGGCTTACTGGTCCCCTTGGAGATTCCACAGCATATTTGGGACACGGTCTCCCTTGACTTCATTGATGGACTGCCCAAGTCCAAGGGGAAGTCGGTGATATTGGTGGTGGTTGACAAACTTTCTAAGTACGGACACTTCCTAGCTCTCAGTCATCCGTATACCGGCGAGTCCGTCGCCGCGCTCTTTGCTCGGGAGATTGTTTGCTTACACGGCCTTCCTCGTGCCATCATTTCTGATCGGGACCCTACCTTCGTCAGTGGGTTCTGGAGGGAACTTTTCAGGCTGCAGGGTACTCGCCTACATTTCAGCACGGCGCACCATCCCCAGTCGGATGGCCAGACTGAAGTTCTCAACAGGGGGGTCGAGACATATCTTTGCTGCTTTGTCATGGATGAGCCGCGGAGTTGGCCTGACTGGTTACATTGGGCCGAATATTGCTACAACACGTCCTATCACACCGCCAGCAGGATGACGCCGTTTGAGGTCGTTTACATGCGGCCACCCCCGACGTTGGGTAGCTACGAGCCGGGCAGTACGGCTATCCCGGCAGTTGAGCGGGCTCTTCGTGATCGGGATCACATGTTGGTCACTCTTCGGGAGAATCTTCGCCTCGCGCAGGATCGCATGAAGACGCAGGCGGACAAGCACCGCACGGAACGGGAGTTCGCGGTGGGTGACGAAGTATTTTTGAAGCTCCAGCCCTATCGGCAGTTGTCGGTTGCTCATCGTGGCAATCAGAAGCTGTCCCCTCGCTACTATGGTCCCTTTCGTGTGCTCAGAAGGGTGGGGCCGGTGGCTTATACTTTGGCCTTGCCAGAAGGCTCCCGTATTCATCCGACTTTCCATGTGTCCTTGCTCAAGCGGAAGGTGGGCCCTCATGTTCAGCCCAACACTCTTCTACCCGATGCTACTTCTTCGGGTGAGTTACGCCCACTTCCGGAAGATGTCGTGACGCTTAGGTGGAAGCACCGGGGCACGGAATACCGCCCCGAACTCTTGATCAAATGGAAGAATCTCTCGTCAGCACATAACTCTTGGGTGGATTTCTTGGATTTCAAGGCGCTCTACCCCGACTACCACCTTGGGGACAAGTTGGTTCTTGATGGGGAGGGGAATGTTACGCCCCAGTTACGCTTTGCAGGGCGTCATTATACTCGGCGCAAAGGAGCAACGAACAACGGGGCTGAACCTTCCGGTTCAGCCCCCACTCACTGAACCGGACGGCTGGGGCTGAACCAAGCGGGTAGCCCCATTTGGAGGGGCCGGCCGGCCCCTCTCTTGCCCGGGTATTTATACCCGGGTGGCTCCATTGGGATGGGAGGCAAGTATTATTCTACAAGGTATTTCTCCCTCCTTCTTCCTCTCTAACCCTAGTTTTCCCTTAATCCATCATAGTTCTCTCTTCTTCCTTCTTCTTCCATAACAGGGGCATTATATAGGACTTACATGGACTCTTAAAAGTAAAACTGCAATGTGGGACTAAACCCAAATATACCTAAAGACTCTAATAGACCGACATTGACTAGATATTTCCAACATGTACAAGAGTGGATGGTGAATGTTGATGATGACGAGGATGATAATGATGATAGCGACGATGAAGTCTTTCCTGAAGAGGGGTTGATGTGGGAGCAACTTAGAGATATTGTCGACAATGATCATGATGCAAGGAGGCCACCTAGAATAGCAAAGAGCAAAAATGTGGTGATTAGTTATCAAAGGAAGGGAAAGAGAAAAATATCTGAGATGAACGAGGTAGATCTAGAGGGCTCATCAGATGATGACCATATTCATCTACTATGCGGACTATTTATGAGTATGTGAGCGATGAAGAATAAGGTATGTTTGAAATTTAATTTTTAAAATTTTGATGTTATAGAAAATATATATAATTACAAACTTCTAAATTACTAGTTTTACAATGTTTCTATGATTAATGTATTGTATGTTAAATGTTTATATAGATTTATTGTAAAATAGTTGATATTGTAACATATATAAAATAAAAAGATAAAAAAACATAATATATATATAATTAATTACATATTAAAACCCAATATATCCCACGATATATAAATAACCGACAGGAAAATCCAAATCGACGTGTACCCGACATCCGACATCTGCAGTCTTGCTCATTGTTCATCTACTCGTTATGTTAATTTGTTTACTTTTAGAACATATAATTATACTTAGTATACATACAAAAATATTTTTTTGTTTATAAGATATTGAAAACCAATATTTTAAAATATCTCTGACATATCTCCAACTTTTGACATCCAACATTTACAAAACTCAATCCGACATTATCGTAGACATCCGGTATTTACAACCTCGTTCATTCATCTAATACATTTTTGTATGGTTCCACTACAAGTAAGGGATTGGATTCATATCAAGTTGGTGTTGAATAGGTTCATACCAGTAACACCAAATTTTGCCTTTTAAATTTTAAATACTTTAATTTGAGCTTTTTTAATTATTTAATAGGTTTAGAAGGCCATTTATTACTTTAGTTCGGATTAAATTATTTCTCTAAATTAAACATGAAAAAAGATTGTTGTCCACCCTTTTAAGAGGCCGTCATGCTCCAACAAAGATTTTTAGGACAGGGTTTCTTGGACAAGAAACATACAGGTAATTTTGGGATTATATTCTAGACCTCGAGAAATCTTCTTTTTGGCAATGAGCAAGAATCCTTTTCTTCCATCTACTTCCACGAGAGCGAAAGTTGATAAGGGATAGATATGGATCACAGAGTCATGCACACACAAAAACATTACAAAAACTATTTTGCTATAAAACAGTAATCATCTTTGATTTCCTTGCCTTATGTACAACAAAAACCCAAAGTTAACATTTTAATATAAACATTATAGATGATACTTTCCTTCTACAAAGCAAAGTAATAAGTACAGAATCACCACTAAATAATTTAGATAAGCTGACGCTACTATCTCTAGATGCTTGTATTTGAAAATTGAGCATAAAAAGATTAAATTACACAAAACGTACCATTAACAGAGAGAAGCTCCCGCATCTGGCTAAGATACTTGTATAGATTGTTACCTATGGTTGAAACCGCTTCACAGAGAAACGAAATAACAATTGCAGCTTGGTTGCAAACTCCTCCTTCGTTTTGTGTAAAATTAATAGTGTTAATATAACCAGGTAGAAAAACAAGCCAAACATCAATTTCTGAGAGATTTTGATCAAAGGCACCAGTGCTAATCATTGCCGATCGCACCAAAGCATATGCCTGGCTTCGAATATCCTTGACTTGAGAAAATATAAGGAAATTTAACAAAGGATGCAAGTGTTTGTACATTGATTCAAGCGCTCCAGTGGAAATCCGATTTTCTGAAGATTTTTGAATGTATTCAACAAGTAGAGACAACAGAGACTGTTGTTGATTAACAGATAAGCTTGAAGGATTATTTGGAAGAATTTTGAAAAAGTCAAATGATCCCTCAAAAGCATTTGGCAATGCCCGCTGTAAAACATCAATTACTTAAATCAGAAACATGAGAAGACTTTCTAGAGCGATCATAATTGAATTTTAAAATCAATTACACCAGTTTAACCATGTGTTAACCCAACTAGTTTTCACATCATGATATGAAAAGTTTCTTTACACAAATATATTTTTGACGTAGAAAAGGCCTAACTCATTCCAGAATGAATAAATTCTAAAAATTAAAACTAGAAAAATGGTTCCAACATCTATCAACTTCATTTACCAAACAGCTTTGTTTGCTCAGAAATGGCTTTTGGTGCTTCCCTCAATAAATGCAGGATTAAAGATAGACTTGATTACTCTATTTTCTCTCTCAAAACATAACTTCTTGAAAGAAAGCTTGTTTTTTTCGCCGGACCTTTGTTCTACTTGCTTCTTTTTTTCATGCAACAGTCACAAGAAGGCACCAGCAAGCTCTATCACTAATATGTCGAAAACAAGGAATACATTGAATTAGGAGCGTCAAAGCATCTTACAAAGAAAATTCAAAGAAAATATGGGTTGATTGAGATCTAGCTTAAATTTGACTAAGGGAAAACTGGCGTTTAGGCTTTGGCTCATTGATTTTTTGCCAGCTCAACCTTTTTAATCTGGCTTAAAATGGACTATATAGAAAATAGACTTATTCACCAAGAAATCATGCACACCGTCATCATCAATAGCATTATCCCAATGATTTGTAAATATTTATGAATCTTCATTTTCCATTTGTTCGTATTTGAGGTGTTTAAATGTACACTAAACAAATCATCTACCCCCTCCCCTACCTAATCCATGGACAATAACATTTTTAGGGATCTAATTAAGTGCATATTCTAATCTTTTTTGTACATACAAAAAATCATAGAAATTTAATTATATTATTTTATCTTAGATAGATGTCACACACACTATTTTCTAATATAGTCATTCCTTCATTTATATTTTTTACATGGCGACATACATCTTAGAATATTTATCTGTCACACTCAACTTAAATATCAAGAACATTTTTAATGTCCAAGACTCAGATCCATACAATATCATCAGCATGAGTGAGGTTTTATAAAATTTACCTTTGAGTCATCGTGATATCATTAGTCACATAGCAGGATAAAAACAACTCTCCATTTTAGTCACTCAAACTTAAACTGTAGAGATCATTTATATCCTCGTTCTTTTTAATAATTGATCCAAGTAACAGAGGCTCTGTTTGGTACTCCATATTTGCACCGCTAGCGATTTTGATTCGCTTCAACTAAGAAATGGAAGTGTTTGATAACTGTTAGAATTATTTGAATATTTTTTGTTTATTTCTCCTCTTGTATTACCCTCTATATACATAGAGGGCTATTATTATTCAAGTAAAGAAAATGATTTCACGGTTTGACAGGGTATCAGAGCTATTCCGTGGTACGCCCTAGCCGCTCGCACGTCCGTACCCTCCGCTCGATCCCGCAGCCCCGTCGGCGGCCTCCCACTTCTATTCCCTCCACCTCTCTTCTCTCCCCGCAGCCCCGCGTCCCTCCACCGCCGTCAGCGGCGCTGACGGTGCGGTAGTCTGCCGATCGGCGCACGGACCGATCGGCGCGCCCCGGATGGCTGCTCCTCCGGCAACCATCTGATGTGCCCCATTTTTTCAAAAAAAAATCGTTTTTCCTTCCCCTACCTCCTACCAGGGGGATCAATTAATCACTCCACTAGATCTCCCTATATCGTTGATCTAGGGATTTACCTCTCCATTTGCTTTGTCTCATGAAAAAAGCTCTACCTCCTCCTTCAAGCCTCCTTTGACTTCAGCACTCAAGGATCTATTGCTCTAGGGTCCCAAAGGGTCCTATTGGTGGTGTCCGGCATATTTTCTGGCATCGACACTTTTCTGGCGATCTTCTTGTGGTTTTTTTGACCTAATCCAAAATTATTCGGCGTTTCTTTGTTCTCTGAATTAATTATGTCTGAAGTGGTTGATTCTCCTGACGTATCAAAACCCATTGGATCTACCCGGGTTGGGCACGGTCATACGATGTCTCAGATTACCACGATTTGTCTTGATATAACAAATTACTTGTCATGGTCTCGATCTATTTCCTTGGCCCTTAAGAGTCGCCTTTTGTTTGGCTATGTTAATGGGACTATTAAGGAGCTAGAGAAGACTGCACCTACGTGGGCACAATGGGAATCAGAGAACTCTTTGGTTACGTCATGGTTGATTAATTCCATGCAAGAGGTTATTGCACGGAATTACATATTCTTGGATACAGCTGCGGATATTTGGAGTCGTGTCAAATCTACATATTCCCAGAAACACTGCTCAGATCTTTCAGCTACGAAGGAAGATCTTTATCCTTCGACAGGGTGATCGACCACCGTCTGCCTATTATTTGGAGTTCACTCAGCTATATTAGGAGTATGACCATTTTGCCTCCCTCGACCTTGTTTGCACTGCTGATGCAATCCTTGTTCGTGCTTATGAAGATCGGAACAGGGTGTTTGAGTTTCTACATGGTTCACACCGGGACTTTGATCAGATAATTGTTCAGATCCTTGGCCGCATTCTAACCCTTCGTTGTCAGAGACCTATAGTATTGCCCAGCAGGAATATGACCGTCGTCAGTCTTGGAGTTCAGAGGTTCTCTCTAGTGGTTCTGCTCTTGCTGCTTCTCATTCTGGAGGCATCAATCATCGGGACTTTAAGCCCAGGCCCACGGACAAAGACCACTTGATGTGTGATTACTGTGGTCAGAGTCGGCATACATGCGACACTTGCTTCAAATTACATGGGCTCCCTCCATCGAGAGGTGGAATGGTTCCTCGTGGGGCCGTGGTGGACATGGTCGTGGCCGCTCCAATTTCAGCTCTCCTCGCTCTGCTCACCTGACAAAGTTCATTGATGATAGTACCTCAAGTGGCCAGATCTCTGAGCCTTTGTCTCTACCTGGGGCCTTTTCTACTGATGAGATGATGACTCTCCGTCGCATGATGCAGGGGTTATCCTCGGAGCCCACTTCTGGTCCATCCTCGTCCTTTTCTACTGATGAGATGATGACTCTCCATCGCATGATGCAGGGGTTATCCTCGGAGCCCACTTCTGGTCCATCCTCTTCCTTTGCTCATTCAGATACTCCAAGTGCTCACTCTGCTGTTGTACCGTCTGCCACTCATTGGATCATTGATTCTAGAGCCACAAATCATATGACTAGGTCATCGTCAAGTTTTGTTTCCTATTCACCATTGTCTGGCAGAGACAAGATAAGCATGTTGATGGAACCCTTTCCTATATTGCAGGAAAAGGCCCTATCAATTGCTCCTCCTACCGTGGCTTTTGCCTTTCACGTCCCTTATTTTACTCGCAACCTCTTATCTGTTAGTCATATTACAAACTCCATGAACTGCTCCGTCACTTTCTTTCCTTCTTACTGTGTCTTTCAGGACCTGTAGGCAAAGAAGGTGATTGGCTCTGGTAGGATGCGTGATGGATTGTACGTGTTTGATGTTGCTGTTCCACAGGCCTTTCATGCTCACCAGCTTCCTCAGTTGGCTACCCGGCATCGTCGCTTGGGCCATCCCTCTATTACTACTATGCAGTCGATATTTCCCTGTTTTTCATCTTCTATTTTTAAAACTTTTATGTGTGATGTTTGTGAACTTGCTAAACATAAGTGTGTCTCTTTCAATCACGTGTCTAAGCCTTTTGTTGTACTTTTTCATAATATTCATAGTGATGTATGGGGCCCTTGCCCTGTTGCTTCGATCTCTGGTAATCATTGGTTTGTTACTTTCATTAATTGTTTTTCTCGCACTACATGGGTTTATTTGATGTGTAGTAAAAGTGAAGTGCTCTCTTTTCCAAAAATTCCATAAAATGATTTCTACTCAATTTGGTGCAACCATTAAAATTCTTCGTAGTGATAATGGTCGTGAATATATGGATACCAAATTTGAAAACTATTTGAGTGATCATGGCATCGTTCATCAAACCACTTGTGTACATTCTCCTGCACAAAATGTTGTTGAACGAAAAAATCGTCATCTTCTTGAAGTGACACGATGCTTGTTATTTACGATGTATCGTCCAAAATACTATTGGGGTGATGCCCTTCTTACTGCGACTTACCTCATCAATCTTACGTCGTCCCATCATCTAGACACTCGCACTCATCTTCATATCCTAGGTATCCATCCTACTACTTTTGTACCCTGTGTGTTTGGTTGTTTATGTTTTGTTCACATTCATAACATTACTCGAACAAAACTTGATTCGTGTGCCCTTCGTTGTGTGTTCATTGCTTATTCCCCTACACAGAAAGGGTATAACTGTTATCATCCACCTAACAGGAAAATATTTGTCTCTATGGATGTCACTTTTTATGAAAGTACCTCCTATCAAGAGTCCTCACTTCAGGGGGCGTCTTCATACTTGGAAGTGAGTGCTCCTACTCTTCCTCTTCTTATTCCTCCTCTATACATTACCACTCAGGGGGAGAGTGCGGATATTCCCAAAGAAAAGGAGTTGCAAGTGTACACTCGGAGAAGCAAAAGATCAAACACTCAATCGCATCCCATAATATCAGAGCCACCACCGGATTCGTCTACAGCACCCCTGGAGTTACCTATTGCCCTCTGAAAAGGTATACGCTCATCCACTCAACATCCGTTATCTAACTATGTGTCATATGCCTCTTTAACCTCTTCCCATAAAACCTTTGTCGCTCTTCTTTCTTCTGTGTTTGATCCCGGTACATGGCAAGAGGCATTTGGTCGCCCAACATGGACAAAGGCGATGATGGAGAAAATGCAGGCTCTAGAAAAGAACCATACATGGGACCTGGTCGATCTCCCTCCTGGCAAGAGGACAGTTGGTTGTCGATGGTTTTTTACAGTAAAACAGATCTCTGAAGGTATTGTGGAGAGATTCAAGGCACGATTGGTGGCAAGAGGCTACACTCAAACTCATGGTATTGACTACCAAGAGACATTTGCTCTCGTGGCAAAAATGAATACAATGCGGGTCCTATTATCCTGTGTCGCTTGTAAAGGGTGGGACCTTCAACAGCAAGATGTAAAGAATGTTTTCCTTCACGGCGAGTTAGAAGAGGAAGTCTATATATCGATGCCTCCAGGTCTTGTCCCTATCGGCTCTGAACGAAAAGTGCGTAAATTGAAGAAAGCTCTATATGGGTTAAAACAATCCGGAGAGCTTGGTTTGGGAGACTTCACAAAGTTATGATCTCATTAGGTTATACCCAAACTCATACCGATCACACTTTAATTATCAGACGGAAAGAGATGAAGGTGGCTCTCCTGATTGTATATGTTGATTATATGATTATTACAGGTGATGACATGGATGAGATTTGTGCCCTAAAACAAAAAACTTGCTAGTGAATTTGAAGTGAATGACTTGAGTAAGTTGAGATATTTTCTAGGGATTGAGGTAGCAAGATCAAAATATGGTATTCATATTTCACAGCGGAAGTATGTCTTTGATTTATTAAAACAAACAGGAATGAGTGGTTGCAAGCCTGCTGATACTCCTATTGAAGTGAACCACAAACTTGGCGTGATGAAGGGGAGTTAGTGGAAGATATTTCTAGTTATCAAAAGCTGGTAGGTAAACTGATCTACATATCTCATACCCGTCCTGACATTTCATATGCAGTAGGAGTGGTAAGTCAATACATGCATTCCCCAAAGGTCAGACATTTTGATGATGTGCACAAAATTTTGAGGTATTTGAAGACCTCGCCTGGTAGGGGCTTTCTATTCTCTCCTAGTGTTCACTTAAAAATTGAAATATATACTAATGCAGACTGAGCTGGATCAGTTGGTGATAGGAGATCTACTACATGATATTGTTCTTTTGTTGGGGCTAATTTGGTCACTTGGAGAAGCAAGAAACAACATGTAGTGGCTCGCTCGAGTGTGGAGGCTGAGTTTAGATCTATGGCTCATGGCATATGTAAGGGGATGTGGCTTCGTTCCCTCTTGAATGATCTTGGTTTATTGAAAACCGGACCCTTCAATTTGTATTGTGACAACAAGGTTGCAATCAGCATTGCTCAGAACCCTGCCCAGCATGACCGCAGCAAGCACGTTGAAGTTGACAGACACTTCATTAAAGAAAATATTATGAAAAGGATCGTATGTACCCTTTTCGTTCACTCAGAGGGACAACTTGCAGATTTTCTCACCAAGGCATTGAGCGAAAAAACATTTTCGCCTATTACTAGCAAGTTGGGCATGAAGAACATTACTTGCTCAACTTGAGGGGGAGTGTTAGAACTATTTTAATATTTTTTGTTTATTTCTCCTCTTGTATTACCCTCTATATATATAGAGGGCTATTATTATTCAAGTAAAGAAAATGATTTCACGGTTTGACAATAACCTCTATTTTGGAGATCTGGTGCAATAGGAAAGGCCAAAAACTCCAATTTGAGCTTCATTTCCACCAAAAGGTGGGAGCTCCATTTCACACTGGAGCCCTCCCAAACGGATCCTTAAAAATATCACAAATAAGTATTTATTAATCTTCTAATAATATAAATTAATAATTGCTAATATCACGCCCAACTAAAATTGCTTACAAAGTATCAAGTCTCTGTTTTGCTAATCAAAGTTTTTTGTTTTCAAAAAAATATCTTCATTGTTCTAATTTTTCACTTAATTTGGTGAATATTTCTGTAAAAAGAATGGACCAAGGACCTCACGTTAGATATCTATTGAAAGCATCTTCATAACTAAAATAAAAAGTATAGACAAAATGTTGGTCCTTGACGTGAACTTACTATGATTGGTAATTTTTTATCACTCCACAACTACTTTGAATGTTAATTAGTTCTTCATCGTGCATATCTTCAATAACTTCAACATATCTTTTACACACCAATTATTCCTTAAAGTGCATCAAACTGAATTTCATGGAATTGGATCATATTTCTTGACAAGATCAATAAATTCATATGAATTTCAACTCTTTAGAGATCTATACATTTTTCATAAACTACCCTAACACAAATTTCTTCCATAATAAATCTTCGGGGACATTAAACCAAATTGATTTTCCGAAATTATCTAATTTTCTAAATATGCTCAATAATTTTCTATGGTCAATAATTTTCTAAATCTTTCGGGGAATGACTCAAAAGTTCGATTCATCTACGATTAATATAATTTTTACCGTCTTCTTTGTTCTTAAATCCTAAGCACCAAATCTCGTGTCCTATGGCATCCGTTTTATCTTCGAATTTCGATTGAAAATATTTGCCAACAAAACTGCTGCAATATCATTCGTAGCTTTCCAAATTTCAACATGTATCTCATCAGGATTTAGGCCTTAACTTTAAGCATCTTCTCAAAGGCTATTGTCACTTCAACTTTTTGGATAGATTTATAATGTACTTATGTACTTCATTACTTTGTTCATAATGATTTTCCAAAATAATTTATTCTTTAAAATTATCATTCAATAACTTCTTAAAGTAGTTTGGGCGTCTATCCATAATTTTTTAATTTTTATTAAGATTTTATTATCTTCACCCTTGGGCGTCCGCACTCAAGTAGTTTTTGCACCCCTGGGTGTCAGCACTTGAGTGTAGGTGGGTCGTTGTGGAGTCAGGCGCAAGGGTTCGTCCCTATGATCTCGCACAAGCGGGACGCAAGGGGTAGTAGAGGGGGTTGTGTGTTGTTCTTTGCACTTGTGCGTTAACAGAGGGGTAGTCGTCAGGCCCTGAAGTATCTATGGGGAGCGTGCGTATAGGGGATTGGTGCGGCATTGGCAAAGGTGGCGAGAGAAGGCTTTGATACCAAGTTGTTACGATCAAAGTCATAACAAGTTGATAACTCATTGGTAGCTTGCAGAAGAGGTGGTTGGAGATAATGAGGGTGGGGAAGTTGTCGGAGATAAAATGGAATCGTCTAAAGGAGATGAGATCAACATACGAGATGCGACAAGGGATCTGGACTCAACCTCACGATGTCATAGATGTGGGGATCAGCTAGGGTTAGGAATAGGGAGCGAGGGAAGGGAATAATAGTTACGGAAAAAGATATTTCTTTTTTCCTTTTTTATAACACAAGGGAGTCTTTAAATAGACTTACAAGGACCGCACACCCAAATTAATTATCAATGTACCCTTACATGAAAATAAAAATGGGGCATGCATATCAACCTCTACCTAACAACACCGGTATCACACCTAATTTAACATACACAAAATAACAAATCATGTAGGCCCATAACAATTTGGCTCGATATAAAACTCAATCATACCTACAAATCTAATATATTGCATAAAATCCTAAAGAAACAATGTTAGAATTATTTAATTCAATATCTAGCAATCATAAATGTTAAAAAAAAAACAAATGCCAAAACAAAAATGAAAATCAACTTCATTTTCCTAAAAATAGAAAGCTTTTTTAACATACCACTAAAGCAATACCAAGTTTGAATACAACAACAACACTCAAGCCTTTATCCCACTATAGTGGGGTCGGCTATATGGATCCTTTGTCGCCATTGAACCCTATCTTTAATCATAGCCTCATTAATGCCTAAGTACATCATATATTTCCTTATAGCTTCATTCCAAGTCTTTTTTGGTCTACCCCTCCCCCGTGTTTAACATGTCTAGTGACTAAACTCTCACAACGCCTAACAGGTGCCTCTAATGGTCTCATATGTACATGTCCGAACCATCTTAATCGAGCTTCTCACATCTTCTCTACAATTGGTGTCACTCCTGTCTTATCCCTGATACATCCATTCCTAATTTTATCCATCTTAATCTAGTTTCTCGCATCTTCTCTATAATACCAAGTTTGAATAACGAGATTAATTAAGCATGTTATTCGTTTTACTAGGTGAAGTTTAAGGTCTTTCCATATAAGAGATTTGTTATCATTTGATACAAACATATAAATTGCTTCCAACAAAAAAAATATTCAAAGTGAAGTTTGTTTTAATTTTTGCCTTAACAATACTTAATTATTTGAATGCCATAAGTAATGTAAAAAATGGTTAAGTACTTTTATGTACTGAATGATTTTGATCAATCCAAATTAATAATTGTTCTGAAAGTGTCAATAGAAGAAAGAAAATCAATCTGCTTGTGTAGAACGTTCAACATGAAATAGTGGTTTCGGCCATTCGGGCTGCTCTTCTATGATGGGGATACAGCATGCCCTCCTTCTCCAGTTGGGCGACTGCACGGAAACTTCTCTCCTCCGCCTCTGCCAGCGCGCTTGGGACGGCACGGGTTTTCTGTTGTGCGGTGTACCAGGCCTGGCGTGGACGCAACGCCAGAGTTCACCATGGCGAGGTAGCGACCTTTACGGTCATGGTGGCGACCATTGTTGAGAACCTCTCCATTCAGCAAACTCTGACATTCCATGGGCACTGGGTACCATCCAACCTAACCGGCTGTCGACACCACTCTCTTGGTGACCCCGCCACCTGGATTGATAAAGTTCAATGTGGATGGTTCTCTCTCCTCGTCCGGACTTGCTGGGCTTGGGATGGTGGCCCGCGGGGATCAGGGTGTTATCATTTTTGTTGTTGGGTCCTCGCTATTGCACTGGGATCTTGGGGAAGTGGAGGTGGCAGCGGTCTTGGCTCTGAAGGATCTGATCCCGCCATCTTTGTACGGGGTGCACGCTATTGTGGAGGGTGACTGTTTGACCCTCATGGACAGCTGTGCGGCTGGTTTGCGACGGGGCGACTGGAGCATGATGATGGGCAGCGTGGAGGACTTCTCTTTTCTGAGTTGTTTTCCCCAGCTTCGGTTCCAGCATATTGGTCGTGCGGCCAACAGAGTTGCTGACTTCTGTGCTCGCTTTGCCCTACGGGGAAACTTTGTATGGCTAAATGTAGACAGCACCCAGACTGAGTTTGCCGAGCTTGTTCGTGCAGACTTTGATGGCATGCTGTAGTTTTGTTTTTTCCTTTTTTTGTTTTCTAATTTACAAAAAGAAAAGAGGGTTACAGGTCATAAAGCCTGGGATAAATGGGTCTTGTTTACCTTTCTATAATAAATGTAGAGCCAAATTCCATTTTAAGCCTCAAATAATATCGAAGAAGGAGCAAGGATAAACACTTAGTACAGAAACAAAAAATTGCCAGAAATTTATTGGAATGAATTGAAAGTTATTATGGAAGCTCAAGTTGGCTTGCATTGGTCCCAAACAAGGAAAGTATGAAGTTAGAAATCATGGTTTTAATTTCATCAAATAATTTGATCCAAGCTTCAAAATTTTATTTCTTTTGAGGAAAACTTTGCCTTCATGAGTGAAACTACATGTAATAATTTATTTCATACTCATTTGTAAGCTCTGTGAGTTCAATTACCATAATTATACTGCTACAACTAGAAACCAAAAAAATACATAGGCACCCTGCAAAGTATAATTTATACACAATGATCTGGTAACGGGATTAAAATAGATTTGCACTGGAATAAATAAGAAAATTTTGAGACTTTCACTTACCAAATAAAATTTAAGAACATCAAGTAATTTTGAATGAAAGAAATTATCGGCATCCTTCAGTTTATTACCAAATTCTGACTTTTCAATCGAGCCCCAAATCTCACATACTGTAGAAAAATGATCCTTTTCAACTTCTGAGTTATGATTGGAAGATAAAGCTGCCACTTCTGTTGAATCCTCAGTTGGCAGCATGTCTAACCCACTTATAACAATATCTATGTTGTCACTAACTTTATCTGATTTCAATTTCTTCTTTTTAATGTCAGGAAAATTCGCAGGTCTCTTTACACCTACGCCTGAATAATTTGCACCTGATGAGGAGAGCAACTTCAACAAAACCTGAGGATCTGGAAGCTCCGCGCGGATCTCATTCTGCACATAATGCTTCAATGAAACCCAGTACTGTGTTTTGTCTTCATCAGAAAGAGGCGAAATAATTTCACAATCACTCAAGTGCTTATCCACATGCATAAGGCAATCTAACATTGGCAGATTATGCATGTTAACCATGCTTTCCCCATGGAAACATGCTTCTTTCCTCAGATTGGTACTCTCAATAATGATATCAACTGATCTGATTAGACTATCCAATAACTTCAGAGACTCAAAGATGAGCCTCAGAGAACCATGCTTTACGGAACTGTCTGAATGAAGCAACCCCTTGTTCATAACTGATCTAGTAAAAGTCCGTGGAACGATGCATTTCAATATGTCGCGGAGTTCCTCAATGCCTGCAACTGGCTGATCACATGAATGTGAAGACATAGTAGCAATAATCACACCAGGATCTAATGCGGATACTAAATCAGCAGCGAGGGAAATGGCAGAAAACCTGCAACATGTTATAAAATGTAAACATTATGTTAAGAAGGAACAATGAAAAATAAGAAGAAAAACAGAAGTTCTATACATCAAAATATAGTAAAAACTAACCATGAAGAAGATGGCCGAGGTTCAAGATGATAAGGGAACTCATCCATATAAGAAGAACACAAATTTGGATTCCCTTTAACAATGGCCAAAAGAAGTTTCTTGTGATTTCCTACCTCTGTGGCTTTCAGCTTCCTCGTTAGATCCAGAAGCCGTTTTTTATTCCCTTTGAAGCCTGGGCCTGACATCAATCCATTACACGGATCAGTGCAGACCATGACCAAAACATCATGAGCAATATCAGCCGCAGGCCCTGTCATTTGATTTCCAGAAATAAAGCTCAATTGCTCAAGTGTCACACTTCCGAAAAGAACACTACGCAACCCCGGTGGAACTAGTGAAGACTCTGTCAGAACCTTATCACGCAAGGTCGACAACACAATAATGATAGTATCACAATCATCATCTGCAAGCCCACGGAGCACTCCAGAGTACATGTCTCTCTGCTGAAGGATCCACCTCAAGAGCCTAGGATTACCAACTTCTAAGAAGGACATAGCAAATTCAACAAAGGCCCGCCTAGTTACAGTTTTCCTGCCATGCTTAAAATTCTTGCCAACCTTCTTCTTTTGTAACCCAGAAAGCTTTGAAAAAACAGGAATCTTGAAATCAAACCTTTTAGCGACATCTGATGCCAGGCCCATTCTACGCCTGACAATAGACCCTAAAAGGTAAAGTGCAGCACTCTGTCGCCTCGATTCTTGACTATTAAGCTCGGCATAAACATCCTCCAATTTATCCTCAATTATAGACCTTGCAACATTGTCAAGGTTGCTTCTTATAGAGACAGGCTGAGATTTCCCATCTGGATGACTAAGTATCACTGAAACCAATGACAGTATGAAGGACATCCCAGGCTTCCCCAGGTGGAGTCTCCAAGCTTCCAAAACCTCTGCACATTTGGGGGACAACTGAACATACTCGCGAAGAACCTCCCCACCAAAATTACCCCTTAACAAAGAAATAAAATCATTTGAAGCATCCGAGTAAATAACAAGTTCTGGGGAATGTAGGTTCTTCAATATTTCTGTGAGTTTGAATATGTATGAGGTTCTAATAGGATCTCCTAATCCTGTTGTTGCTCCAGTCACCCCCTGATCATCCTCCATCATCTTGTTGAACTCTTACCTGTCCTGTGAGACATGCAAAAGAGAAAAATTTCAATTGCAAACCGAATCGTTCTGATGTTACGGGCTAATGCATAGAAAATGAAGGGACCATGAGAAGGTATCTAATAAGATTGACTAGGACTCTAGGAGAAGGTCACTCTCTTGGTAGAGAAAGCTCTTCACGAATTCCTACGTTGTTGATACACTAGTAGTTCCATATAGTTGGTTATGAAATCAAAGTATGTCAATCTAAATGCAATTTGACTTGATGATGTGACATTAAACTCAGCAAAGTAAACATGGAACAACCTGAAATAACACTAGAACATGCAATTCAATTTAAGAGCGTAAAATCTTTAAAGAATAAGCAATGTGTACTGAACAATAAATTCAAAGATAATAACAGAATGTGCAAAATAGGTTCAACTAAGCTGAAATAAGTACAATCACAAAATTAATTTCCCATTAGTAGAAAACTAGGCCAACTACCATAAACTAAACAGATTCATAATCAACAGATAATGGAGGATCTACCCGGGCATGGTAGGTGTGGTTAGTTGATTAAGGCTTCAAGGAAAGACAATAAACTCCTCACACAAACATCATAAAGGTAACGTAGGATCGTAAGGAAATCAACACACAACGTGTGCACATAAAAAAATCATACAACAAGGGGCAGAGTCGAAACCGTGTAGAGAAGAATGAGGTAGGGAAATTTTGAGATGATGAGGAGGTGAAGCTTTTGTGGTAGTAGTCGACATCTCCAAAAGGAGGAGGATAAAAAACTAAGTTTCTTTTTCTTCTCTTTTCTTCAAGATCTATTACTCTTTTCAAATGAACATATTATTTATATCAAACACAGCAATTTTATTGTTTACTATAGCCCAGAGAGGGGATCAAAGATACTCAAAGGAAAAAAACAATATTCTAAATAAGGAAATATATAGGGTCAAAGAGAAGGGTCAAGAGGATAGGGATCATGTTAAAGGGGGTATGTTTCTAAAACGAATCAACGGAAAAGGGAGAGAATTTAGAAGAACTGCATTTTTAGTGTTTTTCAAAGTTGACAAGTCATGTTATCTGTTCGGTGGAACAGTTGTGTGGTGGTTACTTAAATAAAAAATACTAAGGTACCCATATTCTTAGTATTTATATTTTATAATTATAGAGCATTCACAAACAGTTACAACAACACAACACTCAAGCCTTTATCCCACCTAAGGCTGATATCGAGTCGAGTTCGAGCGATTTTGGCTCGGCTCGAAATCGAAATTTTCGAGTCGAACTCGGCTCGAAATCGAAATCGATTTCGAGTCGACTCGACTCGACTCGAAATGGCTCGATTCCGAGCTGGCTCGAAATCGAATCGAGCCAGCTCGAAATTGAATTGAGCTGATTCAAAATCGAATCGAATTGGCTCGAAAATGAGCAATTTTTCTCTTTATTCGTAATTGGCTCGAAATTAAATTGGGAAACATCTAAATTTAGCAAATGAAACACTTAAAGCCTTCAATATTTTTATTTATGTTTAAAATTTAGTGTTTTTAATTTTAAAATAATAACATATTAATTAATACATAATATTTTTAATCAATTCGAGTTGATTCAAATCATATTTCGAGCGATTCAGGGCTGACTCGAAATCAGATTCGAGTCAAATTGAATCGACTCAAATTGAGTCGAATCAATTTTAACCGATTCCGATTCGGCTCAATATTCGAGCGATTTTCGAGCGACTTTCGAGTTTCGAATAATATGCTCTGCCTTAATCCCACCATAGTGGGGTCGGCTATATGGATCCTTTGTCACCATTGCACCCTATCTTTAATCATAGCCTCATTAATGCCTAAGTACATCATATTTTTCCTTATAGTTTTATTCCAAGTCTTTTTTGGTCTACCCCTCCCCCGTTTAACATGTCTAGTGACTAAACTCTCACAACGCCTAACAGGTGCCCCTAATGGTCTCCTATGTACATGTCCGAACCATCTTAAACGAGCTTCTCAGCATTCACAAACAGTTATTAAAGAAAATAGTTTAGACAGCTAGATGTATGCAAGAATTATGCTTTGAACCATCAATATACTTTTCAATGTGGTTGTTACGGTCGTAACCCCCGGACCGGGCTGGGCCCCAGGCAGGCACATCCTCCCGGGCGATTCCCACGATTCCCAGCCGGGCACCGTAACAGGGCCGCGGCCCATACACCCCAACCAAATCTCCGCCCTCATTTAATCAGGCGGTAGGTTGTTGAGGCCAGGGATCGAACCCCCGACCCCCTTGATAAGAAGTCCTTCCATGGACTCTCATCACCAACTGAGCCGCGGCTACTCTTCGTCGAGACCTCCGGAGATCACATATGGAAACCGCCTTAATTATTTCATGTAATAATTGATATTAATTAATTATAGGATATTAATTAATTAATATTAATTAGTATTAATTATGAAATATTATTTAATGTTTTTCTTGTATTGTTTTCCCTCCCTCATCTATATAAGGGGGAGGGGTTGGGGTGTTTAGTCATGCTTGGAATGTATGAAGAATTCTAGGGTTGCTCCCTAGTTCATCTTTTATCTTCTCTCCCTTCGTCTCGCTCGCCACCACCGGCCCTCCCCCTTGCCGGATTCTTCTTCTCTTCCCCGATCTCATTTCTATTCGGTAACAATGGTCCGACCTGCTGCCGCTACGCCCGCCCTCGCGCCGCCGGGTGTTTTCGCTCAACCATCATTTCCCCCGACGGCTCCAACAGCCCTCCCTCCCGCCGTCGAAGCGCTCGACCCGATAGCCCGCCTCCGGGCCACGACTCAACAATTCCTCGCCATAAGCGCTCAAATCCACGCCCACCTCGAGCGACTCGGCTGTCCTCCAGCTTCATCTCCGACAGCCGCAGCACACGCCCCTGCCGGTACAGCCCGCACCGCTGCCGCTGCACCTCCCATCCAAATTCCGTCGGCCGCAGAAGTCATCCGCACCACCAGCGCCCTCGAGTTTCCGGCCGCCCGCCCCGCTCCACCAGAGGCTGATTCCGACCCGCAGTCATGTCCCACTACAGCCAATTCCGGCCAGCTACTGCCGTCTTCCACTGCAGCCGAATGTCTGGTTCCCGCACTGGCAGTTCCTCCAGCCTCCACCGACGACTGTTGCGGGCCCCCTAAGCTGGAGCCCGGCTTCTTGCCGCCTCTCTCTCATCGCAGCGTGTTCGACCCCGTTCCGAAGACACCAACCCCCGCAGCGACTCCGCCACGGGCCGACGCCATCACTCCCGGCCCAGTGTCGTCGCTCACAGCACCCCTGACGCGAGTTCTCGCTCTGTCGCCATGTTCGCCGACGGCGGCCGCCGCACCTCCCAGCACCACAACTCCCGCGCCACCTCCGACAGCCAATCACCGCACTGCAGCGCTCGCACCAGGCTCGCCGATCAACAGCCCCGATCCAGGACCGGCCTCGCCGCTCCTGGACCTCCAGCAGTGCATCCCCATCTCACGCCGTACTGCCGCCAGCCTCATCTTCCTCACTGTCCCGCCGACAACCCCGACGGAAGTCCCTTCCGCTGTCGCCCTCCCTATCGATTATCTGATAACCCGCCCAGCCCTCGAGCAGCGCGTCAGCAAGGCTAATTTCCGCAGCCCATCATGCCCTCTTTCCCATACCATCATTACTGTTCCGGGCCCCACATCTGAACCCATGCCAAATTGTTTATCTTATTTTTTCTCTTGGGACCCACGAGCACACCCCCCTCTATGTTATCCTTTTGCTTCTCTGCCACGCCCAGCACCCTCCTCTTTTCTAATTTCTGCTATCATCAATGACACCGGGCCCCACACACAACAGCCTCCATCCTATCCTTGTGTTCCCCACTACACGCCAAACCCCTCCTTATCACTTTCTTACCTCCTAATTACTTTTTGGGCAAGCGGACCCCACCTCACCTCTCCACATTTATTACCATCCTCCAAAGTTTCACCTGATTTTTTTTTAATCTGCGGCCCACTTCCCTCCTGCCATTCCCTTTTATCATTTCCTTACACCTCTCGCTCTTCTATTTTCACACACCACGCCGCCATCACCATTGAAGATATTTTCAAATATTGGAACCTCGACCTTGGGGACAAGGTCGATTTTCAAGAGCGGTATATTGTTAGGAATGCAAGGGCACGTCACGGGACCACACTCGTCAGCAATTATGGAGCGTGGATATGGAAGCCGCCGTGGTCGCCGGAGCGGCTACTCTTCGTCGAGACCTCCGGAGATCACATATGGAAACTGCCTTAATTATTTCATGTAATAATTGATATTAATTAATTATAGGATATTAATTAATTAATATTAATTAGTATTAATTAGGAAATATTATTTAATGTTTTTCTTGTATTGTTTTCCCTCCCTCATCTATATAAGGGGGAGGGGTTGGGGTGTTTAGTCATGCTTGGAATGTATGAAAAATTCTAGGGTTGCTCCCTAGTTCATCTTTTATCTTCTCTCCCTTCGTCTCGCTCGCCACCGCCGGCCCTCCCCCTTGCCGGATTCTTCTTCTCTTCCCCGATCTCATTTCTATTCGGTAACAGTGGTCTTGAAAATTTATCATCAAGTTTTCCAACCATCATTACCGAAATGGGTGGCTGGTCTATTGTTTAATTCAATTTTCCTCGGGCATAGATCACAAAATATCATGGCGTACTCCCGTATAGCAGGCATTCCTCTCTTCTTTTGTTTGCTCATCTAGCACAAATTATCCCTGGTAGTACATGAGGGGAAAAATAGAAGACTACTGAAATAGAAGAAGAGGGATAGAATGACCAACACTACAAAAGGAAAAGAAGATAGAATAGGTATTGCTTAGACTCTAGAAAGAATATGAGAAAACAAATGAAAAGTATTGTGCTTCGGATTATCGATTTCTTCAATTTCGTGTTTCTATCAGACTTTGGCACAAATTAAGCTTGACTTGTGATTTGGACTATTATGGTTCCCTGCTAGAAGGTGTTAAGCTTGACCTAGCAAACACTACCCTTGTGATGTAAACTAAGTTTCAAAACCCTTTTCCATGACGTGAAACAAACTCGAGTCTCTTTTGCACCTCCGCATTCAAACACACAAAGTTTCTAAAGTTTGAAAATGGATTCCTGAGAGTGGAATTTTGACTTGATGACGAGTTGGGTGAAGCATGGAACAATAATTTCACAAGCTCAATCGCATAAAACAACATATGACAAGTAATGACCATGAGAAATAATGAGGATGTGTTCATTTTGCAGGAACTCGTTAAAATAAATTGGTTTTGGACGAAAAACAAAAACTCATAGGTTGCGTTCGTTTCGCAGAAATTCAGAGAAAAAATTTGGTTTAACCGAAAACCAAAAACGCTTAGGTTTTGGAATTGGGACAAAACTAATCCCATTGTTCATTTGCAAAAAAAATTTCAGGCACAGGAATTGAATCTGTCAATTATTTTTATTCGGTTGTTGGATGGAATTCAAACGCATGAATTGATATTTCTGACTCAAACGTAGGGGGGTTTTGTGAATGCTTTTGAGTTAAACCCTTAAGAGATCTCATTTTTTATCCCTGTGCACCATAGTTTTGTGAGTGGAAGAAAGATTTAGTTCATCGTTTGGATCTACTGCTCGCTTTATTAATTCTTCTTATGCAGTCTAGGAGGAGCATTTTGAACTTGTTGGGAATTTTACAATAACTCTCTGCAGATTCTTCTTTAATTTTCTGGTAAAAACAGAAATATTTTTAGATTCTATAAACAAGGATAATAGTCTATCCTGCTTTGTATATAAGGACAATTAAGATAGAAAGGAAAATCAAAGCTTTGATGTCTGATTTATTTGCAACACGATCAATCAATCTGGATTTAAAGCAAAAGAAGTGTTGCTACTTATGTAACAATCTTGTCAAGGTTCTGTAGAGCAGTGTGCGTTAATCTACTTGAGTTTGAGAGATGTCTGGCTGAACTTTACTTGATTAATCAAGATCAAGTTTGATTGTGTGTATGGTATGGAGGAGATGTCAGGTTGTCTAAGCTAACACAAAACAACCAAATGAAGGAATGTAATAACAAGCAGAATAATTGATTGGGGTGTTGCATCTAAGTAGGCAGGTATAATGGTATGCACGTAGCCATAACACGTGAACGAAATCCAAGGAATTCTTAGGGTCCGTTCGGTATGTAGTTTTTGGCTTTTAATTTTTGGTTTTGGCTTAAGTAAATCAAAACTGGCGTTCGGTTGGCGGGTTTTCGGCTAGGTTTTGGAATTACTGAAAACCCCCGGTTTTCATTTAACCCTACCGCCAATTCTTGTCTCATCCCTCCATTTTTGCCGCAGTTTTTGATTTCTCTTCCGCAGACGTTCCGCTCGACGCCTCGCCGCTCCCCGCGCCTCCTTCTCCGGCGACCGGCGACTGCTATATAGGGCCGCAAAGAGGGAAGCCGCCGATGGATGGGATCTCCGACGAACCAGCGCCGACGGTGGCCAGGGCTTCTGCTGCTCTTTGCCGTCATCGTAGTCGTTGCCGAGATTGTTACATATCCAACAGAGATCGCCTCCCTCGGCCGTCTCGACAGGATGAGGAGGACGGTTCAGAAATGGACCAAATCCATCCACTCACCCTCCTCTGCTTCCCCTTCTCTCTTGACGAGTCTCGTCCTACAGGATGAGGAGGACGGTCGTTGCCAGGAGTGGCTGGAGGCGGAGGATAATGTCTCATATTCCCGAAATTTTGAGAAGGACCCGGTCCTGATTGCTGGCTCTGATCAGGTCACTGTTCTCCCATTTTTATTTCTTCGTTCAGTTTTGTCAGTGTTTTTATGTGGGTTGGATTTTATCCAGTAATTTTTTCTCTGCCTTTGTTCATGATCTTGTTAACCTCTCGCAGGCTGTTTTTGTTGTTTTGTTTATTCGGGCCCCTCTTCTACACCAGTTAATTGCTATCCTGCAGCCGAACAACATAATTGCTATCCTGCGACCGACGACTGCTATCCTGCAGCTGAACAGCATAATTGCTCAATTCCAATTCCTGCAGCTAAAAACCTTCCTGCAGCCGAACAGCTTTTTTGGAATTCAGCAAAACCAAAACCTACTGTTTTTGGTTTTACTGAATTCCAATTCTTTAAAACCAAAACCCGCGATCCGAACGGACCCTTAGTTCATACTTCATAGAAACTTCCAAAAAAAACAAAAGTCATGGTTCAGGTGATGCGTCTCCCTCCAAATACTTGATAGAAAGGAGAAAATACTAGTGATCTCACAATCCGCCTTGCTAACTGAGAATTAATGAGAAAGGAGGAAAAACTAGCGCATACAAATCAACTAAATAAAGAATAAAACTAAAGCCTTAAACAAAAACAAGGGAAAAATATTGCCGACGCTGGAAGTTCGGCCGGAGCTGAGCAAGAGGAGAAGCACCTTGCCTACGGGAGAGGAGGACCACCTTGCCGACGCTGGAGGAGGAGGAGGATCGCTGATACTTACCCACGATTGCGGATGGCTCCTCCAACCGCCGCTCCTCCAACCGCCGCTACTTACCCACGATTGCGGATCGCTCCTCCAACCGCCGCTCCTCCAATCCGCCGCTCCTCCAACCTCCGCGCCAAACAGAGCCTTACAGGCGCGCTGTTGAGGGACTCCCAAAAACCCAAAACCCTGCGCATGTAACGCACCTTGCATCACCGTCAGAAACCCCGATCCGGCGGTATATTTCCGCTGGCACGCGATTGATCTAAAATAAAATCATTTTTTTAATAGGATACGCAAATAATCTACACCGTTGAATTGTTAATGTATATTTGGATACATAATGTTTCGGAGGCTTAAAGGTTTCAGTTCGGTTCGAATACTGAGATATCCGATACCTGTATTAAATATAGGGTTTGCCTATAAAACCCAAGCTAAGGGCAACTGGTAGGGAGTTCCACTTTGACCACCATCCGGGATGCTTCGAGCAACCTAACAATCTCGAAGTTTGCCCCAGTTACTCCTAGTCGCCCGCTCCCAAGGGGAACCGCTCGGATCCCATCTCGCACGGCTCTCCTACCGTGTGCGCCCGCCGCCGCTACCGAACGGCTCTCCTACCGGTTGCGCCGTCGCTGCCGAAGGGCTCGCCGTCGCCGATCTCGCAGCCGCCCGCACGAAGCCGCAGTCGCCTGTCTCGCACATACATTCCCCTTCATCGCCGGTGTGCGCGCAAGGATCCCGCGCGCGACGATCCCATTTGCCGCCTCGCCCGGCTCGCCTCTCGCCTGCACCGCTGTCGGGCGCCGAAGTCCTCACCCGTACGTGAACCGATGTTGCCGCTCGGTGACCTAGACGCCCGCGTGGATCCCGCCGCCGTCCGCCAGATCAAGCGTCGTCGACGCCGCTACCGCCTAGACCCCGCATCGCCTACGGCGCTAACGCTCAAATCTCGCGCCGCCGTCGGCGCCTCCGCCTGGAGCCCGCGCTGCGATCCGAAATTTCACGTTGCATCGCCGCCGTCGTTGCCCGATCTTGCTACCGCCGGCGCTAGTTGCAGAATTTTATGTGTGTGTGTCGTCCGATCCCGTCGTCGACTCTAAGTCTGGGTGTCGTCACCACCCTATTTTTCCAAGATCGAGGTCGGATCTCTTTTTGGGGACGCACAATGATAAAGGGGAATAACTTCTCATCCCCGGTTCCGATGATAAAATTGGAAAAGTTCACGGTGACGGAGTTCAACGACTATAAGTTGAACACCCGGTTTGGGGTAAAGTACCTGAACGTAGTGTTCTACACCGTTCAGTCTAATCGTGTCGATATTATTGGGAGTGACGATGAAGGCACAGTGGATCACCGATGAGGACTTCTGTCGTGACTATTTGTTGAAATGTCTTTCCTCCAGCATGACAAAGACTTACCTCAAGATGAATACTGGCAAGGAAATCTGGAGGCTCTGGAGGAGCACTTCAAGCAGGAGGAGGATCTGTCCAAATCTCACTTGATGGACAAATTTCACTTCTACACGTTCGACGAGGAGAAAGTTATTCTCCCTCAAGTATCTAATTCCCAGGTTGCAAGCCCAAACAACAAGATCAAAAAATTCAAAGACAAATGTTTTAACTACAACAAGTGGGGGCACAGTGCATCTGATTGCAAGCTTCCTAAGAAGGAAAGGACCAAAGGACCACAAGAAGGCAACCAGGTCAATATGGTTAGTCTTGCTGAGCCCTCCAACTTTTTTGTCATTGTTGGAAACATAAAGGCCAACACTGAGTGGTACCTGGATTCGGGGGCAATATGTCATGTTTGCAACAACGCTAATCTGATGACAGAGCTCACCGCTGCAAAAGAGTATGTGACAGTTGCAAATGGTGAGACTGCTGATGTGCTGAAGGTGGGGAATGCAACTTTGTTGCTCTTCTCAGGTAAAACTTTAACTTTAAAGAATGTTAAAATTATTCCGTGAGTAGCTGCAAATTTATTGTCTATTAGTTTACTATGTGATGTTGGTACGTCTTTCAATTTCGGTAGCGGTAGAGTAACAATATTAGTTAACTCGCACTATTTTGGGTGTGCATACGCCCAAAATGGAATGTACTGACTAAGTCTAGAAAACGAAATAGTTCAACAAGCACAATTAAACTTAGTTAGCCCTAAGTCTCTGCATGAGAGACAAGAACACGTGAACTATATGAAGATGTTCCAAATTGCTATAACTCACAAGATCACCTTAGACACTACAAACAAAACTGATAAATATGAAGTGTGTGCTCAGACCAAGATCACTGAGAAATCTTTCAGTACGGTTACTACGAGCACGACATCTCTAGAACTCATACATTCCGACATATGTGATTTCAAAAGTTTTGTTACTAGAGGAGGTATGAAGTATATGATCACCTTTATAGATGACTGCTTTAGATTTTGTCACTAAAACTAAAGATGAAGCGTTTGAAAAATTCTATATTTTCAAAACCAAGGTAGAAAATCAACTTGACATGAAAATCAAAAGATTTAGATGGAACCGAGAATCGGCCCAACGAGGAGTTCGGACCCCTAGAAGGGTGCAACTCGCACTTACTGATCCCGCGGAGACTCATGACTGAAGACTTGACACTGACCCAGACCCTTGGCGACAGTGTGAGGTCCCACCACACACCCGAAAGATCTTTAGAGCGCTTCCCCTCCTTAGCCAAAAACTAGAATTGGGCACCTTGGAGAGCCTGATGAGCTAACCAAATATGACATGAGGAGAAGGAAGCTCAAGAAGTGGAGTCCTCTCTAAAGGTGCCCTTCAGGGTCTATTTATAGTTTTCCTCTTCTGTTCTGCTAATAGCGAGATTTCGCCGTTTGGTTTTATTAATCGCACCCCAAACTGGTCTGCTAGCAGCTAAACTCCGATATTCTGAAGGGTTATTGGCAGCCCACCAGGGGCAGTTGGGTAAATTTTTCTCGACCCTTACTAGGTGAGTACCCCATGAAGGCGCCACTCGCCAGTTTCTCCGCGAGCGAGGTCCACGAGATCCCTCTTTGTGAGCGGCCCGCGAGGGCACCGCTCGCTAGCCACTGGCGCCATACACGCCATTTGGCTCGCTCGCACGAGGCGACGAGCCTGTGCTCTCCTCGCCATTGCTAAATGCACCCCATAAGCGCCGAGCATCCTCCTGCTTTGCCTTCACGTTGCGCTCCTAGCAAGGAGACAGACCTGGCTCGCCTCACAGAGGCCTGGCTTTCACTTGTGCGTGGCGGCGAACCATGGCTCGCCTCGCCTCTGCTCGCCCTGCCTTGCCTCCGCTTGCTTTGTCGATACCTGATTCTCCATCTTACCCTTCGACGAACACGGGGTTGTACATTAGAAGTGATAGAGGAGGAGAATATATGTCCAGTGAGTTGAAGTGTTTCCTTGTCCATCAAGGAATCATAGCAGAAACCATTGCTCTTTATTCAACACAATCAAATGACATAGCTGAGAGGAAAAATAGAATGTTAGCAGACATGTTAAATTCTATGCACTTGACTGCATGCATGCCTTCGGCCTATTGAGGAGAAGCAATTTTAACTGCAAACCACATTCCAAATAAAATTTCTTATGTTAAGTTAGAGGTTACACCCTACGAGCTTTGATTTAAGAGACCCTCAAACCTCACTAGACTTAAGACCTGGGGCTGCATAGCATATGTTAGGGTTCCTGATCCTATAAGGTCTAAGATTGGATCTAGGACCAACACTTGTGTCAACCTAGGTTGTGCTGAAGATAGTGCTACAGATAGATTCTTAAATATTTCTAATAATGTCGTTATAGAATCTAAGGGTGTTGTGTTCTTTGAAGATAATTTTTTTAAAGATAAGAACTTGTCACTCTCAGGCATGCAAGTAGCTATTACTGACGAAGATCTTGAATCAGTGTCGAGCACCTCGTACTCCGTTCCCGTAGACAACTTTAGCCCAGAGTCTAGGAGGACTTTCGTAAGAGAGAGAACTCCCAGAACTTTTGATAGTAATTTTGTCACTTACCACGTTGAGGCAGATCCATCCACCTATAAGGAAACGATGAGATCAAGAGACTCACTTCCCTGGAAAGAAACTATTGATGAAGAGATGAACTCTCTTTTTCAGAATAACACCTGGACGTTAGTTGATAAACCAAAATGGACTAAAACCATAGGGTGTAAGTGGGTTCTGAAAAAGAAATTAAACCATGATGGCAGCGTAGCTAAGTATAAGACACTATTGGTGGCTAAAGGTTTCACACAAGTCAGTAGAGTGGACTATTTCGTTGTACACTGTCATGTGCGTCACCTAGCAACCATTAGGATCCTCCTTGCCATTGTATCTGTTAAGAATTTTATTGTTCATCAAATGGATGTTAGGACTGCGTTCTTAAACGAATATCTGACCGAAGAGATTTACATGAATCAACATGAATGTTTTATTGTAGAAAGTCAAGAAAATATGGTTTGTAAGTAACTTAAATCTTTATACGGACTAAAACAAACACCTAAATTATGGCATGAGAGAATTTGACTGTAGTGTAAAAGTCATGAGATTCATGTCGAGTCTTTCTGATAAATGTTTTTACATACGTCACAGATCAAATAAAGTCACTTTAATATGCTCGTATGTAGATAATATGCTTATTTTAGGGTCTGATCAATCTGAAGTGGATAACGTGAAGTCAGACCTCATAAAAGAATTTCGCATCAAAGACCTAGGTGTAGCTGAAACTATATTAGGCATGCGAGTAAGCTTTGAGAAAATGGCATCTCCCTAATTCAAAGCCACTACATAAAATCCATGTTGGATACGTTGTGATAAAATGAAAGTTGAGCATTAGAGACACCATATGACTACAATAACCGTCTAAAGCCCAACGAAGGAGCTACGGTTAAATAGTTAGATTATTCTACACTGATCGGTAGTCTCATGTATGTTATGATCTACACTAGACCTGACTTAACCTTCGCGGTAGACATGTTAAGCAGATTCACTAGTAATTCTGGTTAAGACCATTGGAATGCCCTAGCTATGCTGATGAAATATTTAAACCACACACAAAAGTATGTCTTATATTACAATGATCATCCTTTAGTTCTTGAAAGATATTCTGATGCATCATGGTGCTCGGAAATAAATGACAACAAGTCCACCAGTGGTTTTGTTTTCACACTAGGAGGAGTTGTTGTAGACTGGAAGTCCAAGAGACAACCATGCATTGCTCTCTCTTCTATGGAATCCGAACTCTACGCTCTAGCTTCCGTAAGAGAAGAAGTAGAGTGGATAAGAGATTTGGTTATGGACATTCCACTGACAAGCTTGAAACTGAGTTCTGTTGCAGTTTACTGCGATAATCAGACTATAAAAATGATTGTTACGAACACTTTGTTCAATAGCAAAAGAAGGCAACTAAAGATGAAACAAGCCTGGTTGACCTCTCTCACAAGTCAAGGGATTATGACCCTGATTGATGTGAGGTCAAAAGATAATATTGTAGATGCCCTGACCAAAGGTTTAAATAGAGTTCCCACATTGAAAAAACATTGGGGGAGATGAGATTAAAATTTATAGAAATATGAAATTTTCCTCCAATATTTATGTTTTGATAGCAAGAACTTATAGATGCAAACATTCAATCATTTAATAACAGACTGAAAACCACAAATAATTTCTTAATGAAAACCCAAGATGATTAGTTGCTAGTCATTCCACTTTTAATGACTTAACATTTATCTCATTGCAAGTTGATTCAGTGATTATTCAGCAGGGAATATAAAGTCATTGTAAAAGGTTAATCTAACATTAATGATCACAACACATTATTCCACACTTGATAACAATGTGTTGATTTATTAAAATCATCACTTGACTGGTCTTTGTTAGACTAGATAGAGATGCTGATAGTGTTACTTCACTACTGCTACAAATACTAAGCTCATTTAGGTAGGGCTAACTTACTTTAAAATGTCACTATATATGTTTTATGAATTCGTAGAGTCTAAACTCATAAAATTCTTTGCAGACACTGGTGAAGATGGATGAGAGAAAGTAAATTTTGAAATGGATGATGATCTACTCTTTGAGTATAATTGTTACATGTTGATCCATGTTATTTGCTATTCCAGACTTTTACCCATGTATTGCATTTTTATGTGTTGTGTTTTTTCTTGTGCAAAACTCCTTATTATATTTTTAGTGATGCTATCTCTTATGGATAAACGAGTAAAGTCTGAATTCTGATATGTTTTACTTTTTTGCACTCTGAAACGTAAACGTTATATATCACAAATATATGAGGAGATTGTTGATGTATATTTGGATACATTACGGTTCGGAGGCTTAACGAGTTTAGTTCAGATATCGAGATATCTGATACCCGTATTAAACCCAGGGTTTGCCTATAAATCCCAAGCTATGGGCAACGGGCAGGGAGTTCCACTTTGACCACCACCCGGGATGCTTCGAGCAACCTAACAGAAATCACATATCATACGACTATATTTGCTCCCGCACTGTGATCTATAATGATCACCGTAAGTTACACACGCCTAAATATTTCTCATTAAAGTAATCAAATGAATGCAGGAATGGACACATTTCTCCTAATTTTTAGGATAAAATTTAAAGACAGGAATTGTTGCTTAAGTAATGAAAAATAATATGAACATGTGAAGTTGGGTTAATTGTGTACATCCTTTAATGATAAATTAATATAATTCTACAACTTCTTTTACAAAAATCTCGAAATGGAAAGTCTCAAATTTTACGTCCTCTAGGGCAGCAATTATGGCCCTTTCCGGATACCATTGGTGGTATGCTCCACCTCCCTTGCCCCGACCACGATTAGATGCAATCTGTTTCATATGAAGTATGCAGCTCCTAACGCTCCTCTTCTAGGCGTTGTAGTTGGTTAGGCTGAGGTCAATGTGGCAATGGATGGAGACAATGGCGTTTTTGATTCTGGGTGATTGGCACAAATGTAGGCGGCGATGCCACCAATCTAGGACGAGAGAGAGCAGTCGACAATGTCGGCGATGATCAGCGTTGTCGCCACGAACTTTATCACCACGCTGAAAACTCGGCAAAGGAAATCCTTCTTCGACCAGTGACTCACGAACCCAAAGGAAGAACCTGTAAGTTCGTCGGAGAGTGGAAGGGAGAACTCGCGATCTCCTATAGACACACTGTCGAGCGAGCCCCAAAACCGATCACTTTGGGGATAGGACTTTTTTTAAGAGTCTTGGTATAAGTAGATCATGTTTTGTATAAATCATTACTATATGCAAATCAGAAGAAATCTAAAATTATTATATGTATACAAAATTGTTATATGCACATCAATGCAAACAAAATAAAAAAAAAATGTTTATGTATGCAATCAACTATTAGTAGAACAACTACTGAAGTTGATTCATTAACCCAATATCTTTGGAAAATTTGTGTGAGAATTCTTGAAGCAGAGGCTCTGGAAATCATGAACAACAATTGCGCTTTTATTACACTAACCCGCCCGATCTTTCTTTAAAACCAAATGTCAGAAGTTATAACACCAGATTTGGAATCATTAACCGCACCATCAAAATCATAGACATCGTTTAAAAAAAAACCCATAACGCATAGGTTTTAGATTGAAGTTAATTTCTTCCTACAATAATGTCGAATGAATGCAAGAATTGGAATTGGGAAACCCAAATTCAATTCCTGCAAAATGAACGTACCCTTAGGATTTTCTATGCAAACTCAAGACAGGTGAATATGTTATATTTTAAGAATCCTCGTAAATTTCATTGTAATATTATGGAGCAATAAGAAGGATGCCAAGAGACTTCCCGACACTAGCTAACAATGTGGAGTGTTCCGTGGCGACGAGGCAAGAAATACGAGGGAACGGTCAGTTGGAAACGTGCACAGGAGCCAGGAGGTCGCAGGAAGGGGGTTCTGAAGTTGACAAAGGTCCTTGAGGACTGTCCGAACACCAGGGAACTATCGTCCGTAGGGGACGGCTGATGGAAGGCTTTTCGAGGTCGACGGCCTGGATGATGCGCTTTTGCGCCAAGGGGAACAAAAATCGATTGGAGAAGATCATCGGAAGGGGCGTCGAGGTTGACGGTAATCTGGACGGTGCTCGTTGCAGACTTCAAAGTCCCTCGAGTTGTGACAGAGGTAGGACGGTGGATGTTCTGGTTTTGCTGGGTCAATAGTTGTTGGAACTAAGAAAAAACCGGTTCACAAATGTTCGGGCCAAAGAGATGACCAAAGTTTACTTGTCCCTGAATTAGCACGCATAGTCACGAAGCAAAAAAAAAAAGAGAAGTCGCAACTATTTTCGTATTAGACAAGGTGACGTGTTACATTGTGGAGGTCTCCGCCGCATACTTAGTAGTGTATATGAACTCCCCCTCCCAAACCAAGTGTGTGCTAGCTCGGGAAAAGTCAGGGGAGGTCGCCAAATCTTCAAATTGGCGATTCTTCGCGGAGTGTGTAATGTCTTCCACCCGTTACAATGAGATTCTATTTATAGACAAGGGGTACCGGGATTCTCTCAATTTGAGTCGAAATGAATTGTATCCATTTCATGATCCTGACACCTTGGACCCTCGAAATATGAGTTTTTGACACTTTACACCCCGAATCTTTAAAATTGGCATTTTGCACCCCCAATTACCGATTTTTAGCATTTTGCTCCCCCAAACCTATATTTCAAGGATATTTAGGTTCGGGCAACACCAACAATACTCATTTTGGCACTTTACACCCCGGATTATTGGTGCTGCTCGAACCTAAATACCCTTGAATGGACATTTTTGGTGCTGCCTAGACCTAAATACCCTTACAATTTTGGCATGTGATGCAAAGTGTCAGTAATCCATAATTAAGATTACAAATTGTCAATTTTAAAGTTTCGAGGGGAAAAATGCAAAAAAACTTATATTTCAAAGATACAAACTACCGAAAACCCTGAAAAAAAACCCGGCCGAGCGGTACGAGAAATCGAGCCTCGAGCTACCTTTCCCGGTCCGTAGTAGTGACTTGCCTTTCTCCGTGCTTTTTATATGTACCTCACTGTAAGCCGCTCAACCATCACTGAGTGCTCTCTCGTCCTCTCTTCGCCGCCGTAATCCCCGAGGGCCGCCAGATCGCGAATCATTAGCTTCTTCTTCCTCCCAGTCATCGTTTTCCTCATGGCCCTCTCGTTCGCTCGGTCCAATTTTATAAGCCATGGGCGGCCACTGCGGACCATATTCCCCGCTCCGAGCTCTCTCAAACGGACTCATGGCTCTTTCCGCGTCATCCTTCGTAACATTTTCCAAAACCCGATTGTCTTCGCTTCATATCTTCCGGCGGCCCCTCCTTATCCTAGCTGCTGCCCGCGAGCTTCGTGAGGATCTTGCTTTGGCGAATTCCAGCTCTGGAAAGACTCAGAACGACATCTTTGGGGACTTGCAGCGATCCATTGCTCTCAAGCGCTTGGAGGAGAGAACCCTCGATTCGAAGTCTATTCGGGAGGAAGAAGGAAGACCAAAGGTCCAGATTGTTAGGTCACCTGAGTTCAGTATCCCTCTTTGTAAGCTCTTGGAACAGAGCGAGGTTATTCCATTTAGTGCCCGTGGTGATACTGGCGTGATAATTACTGGAATCGAGAATGACTCGAGGAAAGTAATCCCCGGCGATCTGTTTGTTTGCTGTACTGGGTTTAAAACTGATGGCCATTTTTTCATTAACGACGCCATCGAGAGAGGTGCTGCGGCGGTAGTAGCTTGTCGGAAGATCGATTTGCACGGGATTTTGGAGTGCGGATCGCTCGTGATGGTAGACGACGTAAACTCTCTTCTTCCTAGTCTTGCCGCAAATTTCTATGGAAATCCATCGAAAAGAATGTCTGTAGTCGGAGTTACCGGAACAAATGGAAAAACCACGACATCCCATCTGGTGAGAGCTATTTACGAGACGATGGGACTGAAAACTGGCATGCTGGGAACTGTGGGATATCATCTTCCCGGCCAGAACCAGTTGGATGTGCCGAACACAACTCCTGATGCTGCGACTGTTCAAAAACTCATGGCAAGAATGGAGCTGAATGAAACTCAAGCTATTGTAATAGAGGCCTCTTCTCATGGTTTAGCCCTTGGGAGATGTGATGCCATTGATTTTGATGTTGCTGTCTTCACCAATTTAACCCGGGATCATTTTGATTTCCATGGATCAGAGGAGGATTACAGGAACAGCAAAGCGAAGTTGTTTGCTAGGATGATTGATCCAAATCGACATCGTAAAATTGTGAACATTGATGATCCACACGCTAATTTTTTTGTTTCACAGGGAAATAAAGATGTTCCAGTTGTGACATATGCAATGGAAAATATGAATGCTGATGTTTACCCCTTAGCATTTGAGCTTTCATTGAGCAAGACAGACATCTTAATCATAACACCTAATGGGATATTGGAAATTTCGACAAGGTTGAAAGGGAGGCACAATATATACAACATTCTTGCTGCTGTGGCCGTCGGAGTAGGGGTTGAAGCTAAGCTGGAGGACATTAAAAAAGGAATTGAAGTAGTAGATGGTGTTTCTGGTAGATTCGAGCTAATAGACGAGAATCAGCCTTTTGGATTGATTGTGGACTTTGCTCATTCGCCAGATGCTTTGTCAAGACTTTTGGACACTGTAAGAGAACTTGGTGCTAGGAGAATCATCACTGGTATGCTGTTAATGGCTTTTTCTTCTTTCCTTTATATGTTTTATACCTTCCCAAATTCCATTTACAGTGCATTTATGGTCAACTTTCTCCGAAGTAAGTGTTGGGAAATGAGCTCCAGGCTCCCCTTCACATTATGAATGAAAATTATAATATAAAATTATTTTGTAAATCATTATTTTAATTAAATAAACTAACAGGGTGTGCATGTGTCTCTCATGTATAGTGTGTGGTGGTGATTGTACCTTTGTTCGTCGCTCACTATCTCGCTGTATTATCGTCGTTGCACATGCATAATGGACCCGTGTACATTTTGTTACTCTTTTTATATATAAATATTGTGACATTAGCGAACTCCTTTATTGATGGAAATAGCTCGCGCCTCTTTTGGTTGATTTTAGTGATCGACAGTTTTAGGATCGTCAGATGGACGATCGAAGAGGCAAAATGGTCATTTAGGGCGTATTTCATATTCTTATGTTTTATTTTTTATTTTTCTGAGGTCTATTTTGAGAATTAGATTAAGTTGTCTGTTCGAACGATCAATGCCGTCAGATACACGTAACTTAAACCTCCCATATATATATTTCTATTAGATTGTAGGTTAAGGTAGATCAAGAGTTTGGGTTTCTACGTAAGCCGCTCCGTTGTGCCCTTCAACAAGGGACTCTATTTGTTTTTGAGTATATGATTCAATGAGTTAATAGTGAGGATATTCAGGAGGAGGCCATGCTTCTTGATTTCTATTTGGACTCCATTCCAAGATACATAGGGAATTGACTCCCCACTACTCAAAGTTTATCAATCAGACATTTCATCCGCCCTCCAACACGAGCATTATCTTAAAACGGCAGTATCAATGTGAGTTGACCCACGTTATGACCAATGCACCATTAGGAATCCTTACTCAGTGCCACTAGTGCGCCTACTTGTGTTCCCATTGACACGAGAAGCCCGACCCTTGACTTTGATCCATCCCGTCTTCATGAGGTTCAATGCTCGACAAGTATTATTTCACTCGATTATGCGGTTGAATCCCACCCTGCCTTTGTGTTGCAGGATGAGAGTGATATTTGTGTGACCAGTGAGTATGTCCATATCTCGACCCGAGGATCACCTATGAGTACGTGTTTCTTAGAGTTTCTCCACATTGTAGTGATTAGTCATGTCCCGATTGAGAGTCAAAGACCCAATTTTGACATTGTAATTGCAGCCTCATCAATTTCCGAAGACACTACCACCTTTGATAGTACTTGTATAAGGATCATCCTGCCATTGATGAGTTCTTCGATAAGCCTCCCAATGAGCCCCAAATGAGCCACATGATGAGCTTTTATCATTTGGAGACATTCGGCATCCCCTAGAGTCATGGCCTAGTATCAATGCCTCCGACATTCTTTCGACTGATTGTCCTATTCACGATGAATTTGCCTATGCACCTGGTGAGCCTCTTGACGAGTCATCCTCTGAGAGACATTTGGCACGCCATAGAGTCATACCCTACTGCCGATGTCTCAAGTATTCATTTGGGTGTTCGTCGCACACTCGACGAATATTCTTAAACCTCACCTAAAGAGCTTCCTAATTAACCACCCCTTTTTAGAGACATTTAACGCACTCTAGAGTCACCACCTAGAGATCCATTGTATTTGTTCTCCATTTGCATCATTTGCTTGTGATGCATATCATATTCCAACATAAGATTAAATTAAATAATGAAACATTTAAAACTTGCGTGGATAATCACAGTAGAGAGCAGATGTTCAAAGAAGGTGATCAAGTGATGATTCATACACTTTCTGAGAGGTTCACATTGGGAACTAGTGCAGACCGACGTGCTGAAGTGTTTGTGACGATTAAAAGTGACGATCCCCTCAACCCTTCCCGTTCAACCACGCGCATGCAATTAAGCGCAACCACTCCACAATACAAGCTTAATACCAATACAAACACAATATTCACCAAGAGAAAATCCGACCAAGACGACGATTCGAAAAGAGGTCGAATTTACTCCCAAAAGAAAAGAGCACAAGATTTCCCCCAATCCTCATAGCATCAACAAAGAGGATTTACCCAATCCTTTCAACGACACAATGAGGATTTACCCAATCCTCTTAATCACAAAACAATCGGAAACAACGCTAAAGCTTCGATTAAGACTCGTTGAATACAACAACGGTTTCGAAGGCAACGTCTGACCTCTTTCACCAAAATCACATATGAGACGAAACACAAGGTTGAGTAGAGAAATCGTTACCCTAACACTCAAGATAAATTCAGTGGAGAATCTCTCTACCACGGATCCACCGGAGTCACACCGACTGGAGGGTACGACGAGCCAACCCCTCACAGAATCACACTGAGGAGTTCCCAGCGACGGGGCAGCAAGCCTTCGCTAGAGCGGCGACCGAACGGGCTCGGGGAAGAGGGCAGTGGTAGCTTGGACTAGCCTGAGCACAACCACACAGATTCACTCCGAGGGACTTCAGGCGACGGGGCAGCAAGCCTTCGCGATGGCGGCGCTCGACCGAGCGCAAGGAAGAGGGGGGGGGGGGGGGGGGGGCGTCGGACTCACCGAGAAGACGCACGCACACAACAACTATGTTTTTTTAGGTTTCCAAAATCTCCTTTCATTTCACCAAAAAGACCTATTTATATGGTCTATTACAAATAATCCTAACCACACATCATAAGGCTTTCATCCTAGCCATTAAACAAAGCTAAATAAAATAAACAATTGTAGGGAGTGGCTGAAATTAAAATTGCTTTATACGACTTCAGAAAATTAATGGCGGATGGCGTTTAATATGCCGAAACCCATATTAAATGTCATGTGGCCGAGTGTGGACGCGAGCGGAGGTTGTAGCGGTGCTTGATGCGGTGAATATTTGCATTATCAAGATTGTTGCGGCGAATATCCGCAAACATTGGCGGGTCGGCTCCAACGGCTCCATCAGGAACTTTGAGTGTTAGGCGCATAGATCCATACATGAGTCAAATTCTTATGGGCTTGATATCACTATGAATATGAGTATTCATCTTATATTTGATGCAGAAGGTTTGATTCTAAATGATGATCCACTTATGTTATTGGAACCTCTAGCTCGACTGTTGATTACATCCACATCTTCGCTCAAGTTTCAGCCTCCACCTCACCGCAGCTTTTCCTTCCACCTACAACATCTTACATCATTTATGGGACCTTCAACAGCTTTCGCGGATGAGACCTCTAGTGGACACAACATATGCTAGGAACTACAAAATTAAGGCGACATCAGAGTTCTTAGAGCTACCTCGATTTTGTTCTGGCTTGTACCCGGAGCATGATTCTAAGCTGATGAGAATGATGGAGATCGCTCGTGTTTCTTTTGGTTGATTTTAGTGATCAGTAGTTTTAGGATTGTCAGATGGATGTTTTTTCATCGCTTTCAGCTTGATTTTTCATATTTCTATATATTTTTCTTTTATTTTTCGGAAGTTTTTTTAGAATTAGTTTAAATTGTTTGATCGGATAATCTGAACCATCAGATACACTTAACCTTATAGAATTAGTTTAAATTGTTTGATCGGATAATCTGAACCATCAGATACACTTAACCTATTAGATTTTAGGTTCAGGGAGATCAGGCGCTTGAGTTTCTATGTAAGCCACTCCCTCCCATTGGTGCGACACCAAGGGTTCCTTCCTCACCGTTGGTGCGCCGCCTCTTCCAACAGCTTGCAGCCAACTCGCCTTCACTCAAAGAGCCGCATTTGTCTTCTCTGAATCTGCGGAGCCCGCCTCTGCTCCTTCTCGCTCTAGAACGCAAGCCATCGAATGTCGCTACCTTCATACCACCTTTCCAGCCCCCGAACGCCCTCAAAAACCTCGTTGGAGCCTTTAGCCACCACTCACAGCCACCGTAAGCCCCTTTTCAGCCACCTAATCATCCAACTGCCACCTCCTATCCTCCGACCTCCCTCTCCTACCTTCCCAGGCGCCTTCCAAGCCTTCGACGAACCTCCACCGCTTGGGGCACCCCATCCGAGCCTCCCCTTCACTCCTCATACCTTTCCCAGTCCCAAAATGCCACAACATTCCCAAGCCCTATCTCCTTACCTTGAGGCCTCCAGAACACTAAATTTTCCACTTTCCCAAAATACCCAAACACCTCAAATCCTTCAATCCCTAGAAATCCCTCACATCATAGTTCCATGCAACCTGCACATTGGAACCAATGCATAGTGCCTACGGCCATCTCTTATTCAGTTGACATTCAATACTTTAGCACTTTCAATAGCGTGTGATTATTACTTGTTGGCCGGATTAGAAATAATTGTGATTTGCTGTGATTGGTTGCGCAATCTTAAACTCCTTTTTATTATGAGTGGTGTTAAAAGCACACCAACATTTGCTATAGTACATCAATAAGGAACAAAATAACCTCAAAAACTCTAACCATTCTAAAACCTCTCCTTTAAGCGTGCCAACCCGACGGAACTCTCGCGACAGCTCTTCTTCTCACGACGCATCCCCGCCTCTCTCGCCGCAAGGGAGTTCAGATGCTCCATTGACTTGAGGATGTCCCTCGACCTTCCCAGTTGGAGCGGCTATGTGACTGGTGGCGGCCCTATAGGTCGGTAGGGGCCTGGTACATGTGGTGGTTGATCGAGTCCAAATGAACGTCTTCCATGGCATCCACTGGAGGAGTCGGAGCGGTGTTTCTAGTTGACGGAGGATTTGCCGGAGATAAAAATGCTCCAATTGTTCCTCAGAGCTAGCAGACTCATTCTCAGTTGATCGATCCCATCCAGATGCTCCCGTATTTTGGGTGAGCATAGATTGGTATAGTAGTCACTCACGCCATATTCGATGATTCCTTGAGGTAGCTTTCTTCAAGTGCTCTTGATTTATTCCATGATCTCCCTTTCATTACCTGAGCTTCTCTTGTTCTCCTGGAGATACTTGCTTTCTGGATTTTCCTTGGCGTTGAACATATGAACATGCTAAAGAAAATTCCGTCCTTTTGTTTGTTTCCTAGTAGCTAGCTAGATTGCAGGCAGAGTGGAACTGTTTTACTTGTATTTAATGAACAGATATTGGATTATGACATACTTTTAGTTTACTAATGTTTATGGAGGGCATGAAGTTGAAAGTCAACACCTTCATACCATCTCCCACAATGCCAAACAAAGGAAATGACATGTTTATTACCGTCAGTAGGAACGATGTAAGACACCGAGATTTGAAACGAATGTGATTGACCCTTTATTTTGACAAAGCTATGTCCTCAAGCTATGTCGGAAGAGGGGAAAGAGAAGAGAGAGAGAACTTTTAGAATTAAACTTGGCATCCATCTAGCTTGGCCGGTTCCACCATTTAGAGTTCACCAAAGAGAGGGCCCCTCATTTGGGCTTAAAACATATGGGAACAACACAAAAATAAAAGATATGGAAAATAAAGTAAAATCCAAACTTGACTAGAACTCAATAATAATTCGTCACGCCTCCGTCACATGCAGACGATGTTGGTAAGGGCGGCCCCAGTGCGGGTCGAGCTCGTCGCGCGTCATAACATCGTCGCCCTCGTCGGAAGACAGCTTGTCCTCAAGCTATGTCGGAATGTCCAAAGGAGTGGGTGGAGGAGAACCCACATATGACTTCATTTGCGAGATGTGGAAAACATCGTGGATGCGAGCAGTCGGGGGTAGATCCAAACGGTAGGCGACCTCGCCAATGCGACTCATGATTTGAAAGGGTCCATAAAACTTCGGGCCAAGCTTGTGCGAGGTGGGCCTTATCGCGGAGACTTGGCGGTAGGGCGCCGACGCAACCACACCCAATCGCCGATAGAGAATACGACCTCCCGATGGCCCCTGTTGTATGCCACCTCCATGCGTTGTTGTGCCTGTAGAAGACGGTTCCGGGCGGCCAATAAGAATGCATCACGATCTTCCAACTCCTGGTCAACCGAGTCGACGAGAGCTGTGCCACCCGTATAGGACAAGAGGCGGGGCGGCGCGCGAACGTATATCAACTGGAATGGCGTTGTTTGAAGTGCCGTGTGGTAGACGGTGTTGTAGCAATACTCGATCCAAGGGAGCCAACGAGGCAAATCCCGCGGGCGGTTGCCGGTGATACATCGCAAGTACATTCCACCGTTCGGTTTACCACCTCCGTTTGGCCGTCAGATTGGGGATGATATGCCGATGAGAACGAGAGCTTGGTGCCGCTGAGGGTGAAGAGCTCCTTCCAAAAGTTACTTGTGAATACCTTGTCGCGGTCCGACACAAGTGTCTCGGACATTCCATGCAAGCGGAATATCTCTTGAAAGAAAATCTGGGCCACATTTTCCGCAAGTAGGGGGCGCGCCATAGCAATAAAATGAGCCCTCTTGGAGAACCGATCCACCACAACCATTAGAATTGATTTCCCTCGAACTGTGGGCAGCCCTTCAACGAAATCCATGGACAAGGCGAACCAAATTTGTGTGGGGACCGGAAGAGGTTGGAGGAGGCCCGCTGGAAGGAGATGATCCGTTTTGTTTTGTTGACACACCGCACAGGAGCGGATGAAGGCGTGGACTTGTTTGCGCATGCCTTTCCAATAAAATTCAGCCCGAAGACGTTGGAGGGTGCGGTGAATGTCCTCATGACTGCGACCATGAGTATCCTGGAGAATGGTGGGGAGGAGCGGCGACGAAGCCTCTAGATAAATTCGGTCCCGGTAGAGAATAAGGCCATCTCGGGCCGTCCACTACGTGTCGGTTAGCTGCTCGGCCGCCCGACGGAGGAGCTCGGACAAGCTTGGGGAGTGTCGAATTTCTTGGTGGAGTTGGTCAAGGAGGTCTGCGGTTGGGAAAGAAATCGCAAATAGAGATGGCTCGGTTTGGGCGCCCCGACGAGAGAGAGCGTCGGCGGCGCGATTTAACGCTCCTGCTTTGTACTCGACGCGGAAGTCAAACCCGAGAAGCTTGCTCACCCAACGTTGTTGCGGCACTATAGAGAGACGCTGCTCAAGTAAGTATTTAAGGTTGTAGTGGTCCGTCCGGATCAGGAAGGTGCAACCCCACAAGTAAGGACGCCAGTGTTGGACCGCCTTGGCGAGGCCAATCAACTCTTGCTCGTAGGCCGGCAACTTGCGATGATGGAGGGCTGCCCGGCAGCTGAAATACGCGATCGGGTGGCCCTCTTGCTGAAGGACTGCGCCGTAGCCAGTGTCGGACGAATCGTATTCGTCCTGAAATTCCACAGTAAAGTCGGGCAGACGAAGAACCGGAGCAGACATGAGGGCCTCCTGTAGTGAGCGGAAAGCCCGTGTCGTCGCGTCCGTCCAATGAAACGCATTGCGTAAGAGAGCCAATAATGGTTCGGCAAGGGTGCCGTATGCACGAATGAAGCGGCGGTAGTAGCCCGTAAGGCCCAAGAAACCACGGAGGTCGGTGGGAGATCTGGGAAATGGGCCATGCTGCCACCCTTTGAAGTTTCTCCGGGTCGATCGAAACCTCCATGTTGTGAACAATATGGCTCAGGTAGGCTACGGAACTCGGGCCGAAGGAGCATTTGTCGGTCTTAAGGACCAATCAGTGAGACTGAATGAGTTGAAGGACTGCATGAAGGTGTTGGAGGTGCTCCGTCCAAGACTTACTGTAGATGAGGATATCGTCAAAGAAACTAGGATAGATTTTCTTAGGAGAGAATGGAATACCTCATTCATGAGTGCTTGAAAAGTGGAGGGCGCGTTTGTAAGCCCGAATGGCATGACCATGAACTCGAAATGGCCGTGGTGGGTACAGAAGACCGTCTTCTCCACATCTGCGGCTATCATGCGAACCTGATGGTAACCCGAGGACAAGTCCAGTTTCGAAAAAAATTTGGCTCCATGTAGTTCATCCAAGAGTTCTTCCACCACGGGGATTAGAAACTTGTCCTTTACGGTCTGAGCGTTAAGGGCGCGGTAGTCCACATATAGTCGCCACGAGCTGGCCTTCTTGTGCACTAAAAAACCCGGTGAGGAGAACGGGGACACACTGCGTTGAATGAGACCTTGTTGGAGTAGGAGCTCACACTGCCGTTCAATTTCGTCCTTTTGATGGAAGGGATAACAGTACGGTCGGACCACAATAGGCCCCGTTCTGGGGTGGAGACAGATGCGATGGTCCTGCCGACGGCGAGGCGGAAGGCCCCAGAGTGGGCTGAATATGTCGGGAAAGGTCTGAAGGAGCTCGGCAAGGTCCGGTGGTGGGTTGTCCTTCGTCGGAGAACTCTCCGTGATCGGCTCCGTATGTACCAAAAAGGAGGATGGAATCGGCCAAGGCGCACGGCCTTGCCACTGCACAATACGGGAGCTCAAGTACCATGACATAATCAGACGATCGAAATCCCAAGTGAGGGGTCCCAGAGTGCGAAGCCAGCGTACCCCCAAAACTACCTAGAACCCTTGCAGGTCCACCACAAATAAATCAGCTTGTGACGTGTAGTCGTCCACCCGTATGTCCACCTTTTGACATACGCCGGGGCACTACATCTGTTGGCCATTGGCCACGGAGTCTTTAACGTGGCTGTGAAGGGCAAACAGAAGGCCCAACTGGAGGGCGGTCTCGTGGCGAATGAAATTCTGGGTGCTGCCCGAGTCCATGAGAGCTAGGCGTTGGGCACCGCCAATCAACACGAACATCTGGATTGTTTGACCCTCTTGAGGTCCCGCGATAACATTAATTGAGAGTTGCGGTATACCCGGTTCGTCTCCACCGTCCTCGTCCTCGTCGGATGGATCATCCACTTCGAGCCAAAATAGACGCTTGCACCGATGACCTGGTGTAAAAACCTCGTCGCAATTGAAACACAAGCCTGTCTCTCTGCGGGCGGCCATTTCCAGGCGGGAAAGGCGGCGACGAAAAGGCGGTCGGGCCGGTTTATCCCCCGTGGAGACCTTGTCCTGGGCACTAAAAGGGGGGCGGGCTGCTTGGTAGTCACGACGAACTACAGGGGGACGATCTAAGAGCAGTCGTCGAGCACAGGCCTGAGCAAGACTCATCGCCATGGTGAGATCACACAGAGCTTGGAACTCCATATCCCAGAGCAGCCGCTCATGTAGGCCGGCAGTGAAGAGGGGAACCTGTTGTTCCGGTAAGACGGATGTCGCCCGCGATAGCAATATCTGGAACTGCTCCAAGTAGGAATCAATGGAGCCTGTCTGTTTAAGAGCCATAAGGTTGCCTAGCGGATTGCCCGGGAGGGCGGGACCAAACCGCATGGTGCATGCCGCACTGAAATCCTCCCATGAGAAATTGGGCGTTCCCGCTTCAATTAGGTGAACCACAACTGAGCCGGTCCTAGGAGGTGGAACTAGGCGATGCCCACCCGGTCATCATCCGGCGTGCGCTGAGTGGCGAAGAAAATATCGCAGCGGGTTAGCCAAGGCAGTGGGTCTTCGCGGCCTTCGTAGATAGGGATATCCATCCGGACGGAGCGCGAGTAAGAGCCGTGGTCCGCGGTCGGATTGGCGGAGTCGACCCGACTGGCCGCGGGAGGGCTGTACTTATAGGGCGTCCAAGCGAGCGTGCTCCTTATAGTGCGTCCAAGCGAGCGTTGAGGGCATCCATTTTTGGCGTTTTGCGTAGTGAGCATCGATTGGAAGAAGTCCATCACCTGAGATAGGGAGGGTCCACCTTCAGCCATCGGAGAGGCGGCCCGGTGCGCGGCGGGCGGTGTTGGAAGCAGGTCGACAGAGAGAGAGAGGCGAGGAGCAGACGACGAGGGGCCGACGGGGAGATCTGGAGCGGAAGGAGTGTCGGAGGGTGAGACGCCGACGTTTGGCTCTAATACCAAGATGTTATGGACCTCTCCTTGAGATCGCATGAAAGGCCTGATGAACGAAGGGGGCGCACAGGAGGAGGGAAGTCTCCCTTCCTAGAACTCGAGGAGGGTATGGAGGCGAGACGGAGGAAGGCTGCTGCTGGCAAGGAGGGCGACGAGGGATTGAGCGAGCGGGCGCTGTGCTGCGCGCGACCGAAGAGGGAGCTGTGATAGTGTTTCGTCGGGTAGAGAGAGAGAGAGAGGGGAAAGAGAAGAGAAGAGAGAGAGAAAACTTTTAGAAATAAACTTGGCATCCATCTAGTTTGGCCGGTTCCACCATTTAGAGTTCACCAAAGAGAGGGGCCCCCAATTTGGGCTTAAAACATATGGGAACAACACAGAAATAAAAGATACGGAAAATAAAGTAAAATCCCAACTTGACTAGAACACAATAATAATTCGCCACGCCTCCGTCACATGTAGACGACGTTGATAAGTGCAGCCCCAGTGCGGGTCGAGCTCGTCGCGCGTCATAACAGAATCCTTCTTATAAATAGAGAATTTTAGCAATACAATTTCAAAACTATTTGAATACGTCAATATTGGAAGTAACATGGTCTCCAATTTCTCTCTCTCACATTTCAATCTCCCTGTACATCTGTATCTCCCTTCATATCCTTATCTCCTCCTATCCATCTTACCTATTTTTTCCGAAAATTGAGAGATAAAGAGATAAAGGAGAGATCATCATAAGCTTATACTCATTTTTATTATCCTTTGTTAATCATTCCTTCACTTCCTGCGGTCTTTGGGACCAATGTGTGGTTAAGGATCAATTGGAGCAAGAAAGAGAAGAGAATAGAGGGAGGATTTTGAATTTCAATTCATTTAGTTAATCAATGCATATCTAATTACAAGCCAAAGTCTCTTATTTATAAAAATAAGGTTAGAAGATATTTCAAAAATCTAATACAATGCGAATTATATCTGTAATCCAATCATCAACAATAAATTCAAACTAATAACTATTCAAAAAGGATAACATCTTGTTTATATAATCCTAATACTTATGAAAAAGGATATATTCTTATTTAAATTAAAATAAATAACTTAAAGATATTAAAATAATGTTGAACAGTTTTCCTTGTGCTGAAATGGTACAGTTATCACTGTTTTAGTCTGTCCAATGTGACTAACCCAAATCACTCGTAATGCCTTGCTCTTGCAGTCTTTGGATGCGCTGGTGAGAGCGATAAGGGAAAGCGATCAATGATGACAAAAATTGCTACAGATAAAAGCGAAATAGTTGTTTTGACAGCGGACAACCCGAAGACTGAAAATCAATGCAAGTCATTTTATCTAAACCTTACCCTTTCCTCTTATATTTTAATTTATCTTATTTTCTTTTATTAATGAGAAGGTGATAACTCAAGGTTCTAGTATTTTTTTCTGGCTTTGGAATTTACTCTTTTTACCTTTTTTTCCTTCAGCAAATATTTTTGACGACATGCTCTCTGGCTTTGGATGGACTGTGGAAGACTATGTACGTCAATGTAGGAATGAGTGTTGTTTGTGTCTTCCTAATGGTCATAGACTTTTTGTGCATGATTTGAGAAGAGTAGCTCTGCGTGCAGCAATAGCAATGGCAGAGGAAGGCGATCTTGTGGTAAGTTCCTTAGCTTTACCACACTTTTATTTGGAACCTTTTGCTTAGCAATCATGAATGATTTTTGGAAAATGTACTTTAAAAAGATTAAGCAACCTGTTTCTCACTTTAAAATTAATATGACCTCAAACTCTATATTTGTTGAAAACACAAATTGGTTGTGTTATTAAATTATGTGTTTGTTGTGTGCAAGTCTTATTGTTTAATTCATTTCTATTGTGTGCGCCCTAAGGATCCCTTTGTAATTTTAGGGTATTCCCCCTATTTCTATATAAGTAGTGTGTGTAACCTACCGCAAGAACACTATATCTTATAAGGTTTAATGAAACGTTAGTTTTTTTCATAAGGTAGGAATCCAAGGTTTGTTACTATTAGATTTTGGAATTACTTTGTGCAAGTCTTATTGCTTAATTCATTTCTATTTTGTATGCCCTAAAGGTCCCTCTGTAATATTGGGGTATTTCCCTATTTCTATATGAGTGGCTCGCATGTAACCTTACACGACAACACAAATTTTTCTGCTTCATGGTATCTGTAGAGAAATGGAATGCGGAGTAGAATATTTTTTTTATTTCTTCTTTTATCAAAATTCTAATACTAGAATTTGTACATAAATTTATAGGGGATGGAGGAGTGAAATCTCAACTCCAATCCAAAATGTGGGACTAATTTATAAATGAGAAATGAGGCCTTTACATGGGCTTTTACATTGATTTATTCATTTCTTTTACACTCTCCCGCAAGCTGGAGCATACAGATTGTAGGTGTCAAGCTTGAAAATGAATTGTCGGTATAGTGGGTGTGGTAAGACCTTGGTGATGACATCAGTAATTTGGTCGGCAGCGGTACATGTCGCAGATCAAATTCCAAAGTTGAACTTTTTCCAAGATGAAATAACAATCGACTTCGATATGTTTAGTGCGTTCATGAAAGGCGGGGTTCTCGACAATATGGATGACATCTTGACTATCGCAGTAAAGAATGGTCGGAGAGGGGATCTTTATACCAAGATCAGTAAGAAGACTCTCTAACCATGTAAGTTCAGACATAATGGATGTCATTGAACGATACTCAGCCTCTGCTGAAGAGCGTGTCACCCTCGTCCGCTTCTTCGCCAAGTGACTAGATGTCCTCCAAAATATGTGCAATAGCCACTTGTAGACGGCGATCATCGAGGGATCCAATATAGTCTACATCAGAATATGTAATTAATGATAGAGAGGATGAGGGCTTATACAGAAGCCCTTATCCCGGAGCATTCTTCAGATATCGAATGATCCGCTCGACAGCCTGGAGGTGGGACACCTGGGGAGCATGAATGAAACGACTGACCACCCCCAACAACAAATGATATATCGGGTTGTGTGGCAGTCAACAGTCAAATAAATGAGCTTGCCTACAAGTCGGCTTTAGTATTATGAGTTAGAGAGAAGCATATCAGAATCAAATGTGTGAGCACAGAACTTGTGGTTCACATCCATTGGTGTATCAACATGCTTGCATCCTGACTCCTGAGTAGTTTGCATCATGAAGACGGTCGAGACGGTACTTCTTTTGAGAAAAATAAGTCCATCGGGGCGACAAGCTACCTTAATACCTAAGAAATAACAAAGGTGACCCAAATCTTTGATCTGAAAGCGTGAGGCCAAGTACATCTTAATCATTGATATATCATTCAGATCATCACCTGTGATGAAAATATCATCAACATATACAAGGAGGATCATCGTGCCTGTAGGGCGACGACGAGTGAATAAGGAGATGTCTGCCGAACTCTGAATGAAGTTGTAATCTCGAACAACCTTACTGCACTTATCAAACCAGGCCCGAGGAAACTATTTGAGGTCATAAAGAGATTTCTTGAGATGACAGACAAGCGACTCCCCCGTGATTTCATAACCAGGTGGTTGTTGCATGTAGACAGTCTCAACGAGATCGCCATTAAGGAATGCATTTTTATATCAAGTTGATGCAATTGCCAATGACGATGGATGTCTAAGGAAATCAATATCCGAATGTATTCAACTTGGCAACCAGAGAAAACATCTCTTCGTAGTTGAGATCATAATGTTGAGTGAACCTGCAAGCTACAAGAGGAGCTTTGAGGTATTCGACTGTCCCATCGGGATGATGTTTCACAACAAAGATCCGTTTCAATCCCAAGCGGGATTGGACAGGAGGAAGGGGGACTAATTCCTGAGTCTGATTGGCCCAGAGGGTAGCCATTTCCTCGTTCATCGCTGCCCTCCACCCCGAATGTTGAAAGCTTCTTGTGCGGAAGAGGAGGTGGATATAAAGGACAAAGAAGTGACAAACCTGTGAAGGTCCGGAGATAAGCGGTGAATGGAGACATAATTAGAGAGAGGGTGAGCCATAGTCGGATCAGCTAGCCGTAAAGCGTTCTCAGTAGGGGGAGTTGCCTTAGGACATCAGACATAGGACTACGACGAGTGTACACATGGAGAGGAGGAGGAGGAGGAGGTGGTATTGTTAGCAACATGGGAGTTGGAGTTGGGAGCAGAGGTGTGTTGTTGACAGGGACGTTAGGACGCGGGATAGCAAGTGGGAAATCATCACGAGAAGGCGAGGAGTAGAAGGGTTGATCCTCGAGGAAGGTGACATCAACGGAGGTGACTTTTTCCCATCAGTGGGAGAATAACATACATAGACCTTTTGCGTGCAAGAGTGGCCAATAAACATATATTTGGTAGCACGTGGGTCCAGTTTGCCCATTGCAGGGCCAAGACGATGGGCAAAGCAAACACTCCTGAAGATATGCAGAGTCAAAGATAAAAGGGGTGTGGAAGGAAAGAGGACGGAGAATGGCGTCGCAAAGTCGAGAATAAACGAGGGCATGCGATTAATTAAATAGCATGCGGTGGAGCCGAATAGAGGTTGAAGATCTGCATTTGAAACATAAGAGATCGTGCAATCTCGAGGAGGTGACAGTTCTTTCGCTTGGTCACTCCATTTTGCTATGACGTGTAGGCACAAAATGTTTGGTGGATATACCAAACGTATTACAAGTTTCTTGGAATGTGTGACTTGTATATTCGAGCGCATTATTGGTTCAAAGTATTTTAATTGAGTGCGAGAATTGAGTATGAGTCTCAGTAATGAAAGAGCGTAAAACATGTAATACTTCAGAGCGATCGCGCAGCAAATACAATAACATGGGTCGGATTCGGTGGGGGGCTGATCGTGGGCTGGATTCCGGGAAGTTTTCTTTCTCTAAAATCGGCAATAACATAGTGGTTGCCCCTTACTCATATTTATAATAAACTATCATAGCGCATCCCTCACATCAACGGCTATGATTGGTCGTTGATGTAACAGACCCAATTACATTAAGTAAAGACTGAAAAATACAATGTAATATATGAAAATGCAAGTAAACGAAAATCCGGACGCATCCGTGGAATCAGATCGTCGAGCCGGAGACGTCAAATCTGGCATGTGGTCAATCGCCCTCGAACAGACCAAAACTCGTGCTCCACCGCGGGTCCGCTTCGTCGATCCCCGTAAACAAATGGCTAAAAACCGGATCTCCCACGGGGCTTTACATATGGTCAATAAAATTTTAGTAAGAGTTTTCCTCTGCTTATAATTTTACAGCCATTTCACCTTTTGATAAAAGGGATAATTTTTTTTTCTCATCCATGCTTTGCTTATTTTGAAAGTTTACTTCTCCATCTATTAGAGGACCATTCTGGGAGGGTACACCTCCCCACCTCCAAATTCTTATGATTCTTCCTCAAGTATTTGATATAGGGGTTGTTTGGCCATGCGGACGGTGGAAACATACAGAAAATGGGAGAAATACAAAAACACATTTCATTAATTTCTAACATACAAGTATTTGTACACTTATATAGAAAGAGAGAGAAGAGAGAAAATCACATTATAAGATGTGGGACTAAACAACTACAAAGAGAGTGGACTCTGGCTTGGCCTTCTTTCTTGGGCCTTTGTACATGGTTTATTTAACACCGGACCATTTGGCCGGGCGGTGGAATCCGCCCCGTCTTTATTTTTCAGTGAATTTCCCGTGGAAATCCGCCACGGGGAGGCCTCGCGCGGTTGGGCTCCGTGGGACATCCACTCCCCTATACCCGGCCATAATCATTCGCATAATTATTCTCTTTCTTGCTGATCTGAGAGCTGGATGGCAGGTTGTTGCGGGCAGAGGCCACGAAACCTATCAGCTCGTAGGAAGCAAAAAAGTTCACATCGATGACAGAGAAGAGTGTAGAGAAGCTCTGCGTGATCTTAACAGACTACAGCAGGCTGGTCTAGGGAAACGGTTTCCTCTAATGGTAATTTAAGCTATCATATGTTCATTATTACAGTACTCTTTTTCTTAAAGTTGCAGCGGATAACATAATGCAAAATTTTTCCCAGTTTTTTTCGATAACAGTCAGCTGGTTAATATAGTAGAGATGCTATTTGTCGATATAAAAGATGTTTAAAAAAATTAATGTGTCTTTTAGAGTATGAGCGACCTAAAGTAAATTGTTCATTGGTGGTGGGGCCAAAACCAATACACCCCACTGTGTAGGAATATATGAAGATTCTCAATACGTACCTCATGTGTAGCACGTAAACTTGGAGGACGTGGGAGTAGGATATGAGCTAAGTATGACTCTGAAATCATGTTAGAATTCGAGCATCCAACCTAAAATCAACTGGTCATAGGCGCAGAGGCCTATGATCATAAAGAGCACAAGACAATATGAATTTCCAAATGCGGGACTAAACCGATGCATGTAGTAACATGTGAAGAAAATCTCAACGCATTCGTCGTGTGTACGAGCACCATGTTAAGGGGACAAAGATCTGCATAAATAGTACAAAACAATATGAGTTTCTTAATGTTGGATTAAACTAACATTTTAGCATGATTTGCTTCATTAAAATTACTTAATGGAAGATGGAAGGACAGTTTATTTTGGGCCAACAAGCATCTTTCCTAATAGTCTGACAGCAAAACTAGGACAAAACAGCTTCTTAATATCCACATGGAAAGAAGAATCTGAGTTTACCTAAAGCTCCTCAAGCAGTGGCGGATCCATAAAATTATAAATGAGGGTGCACAAAAAATTTCTAAACACAAATGCTAGCGGGGTTAGCGTAGGAGGGTCGTGGGTCACATGTTGGAAATTAATTTTGGGGGTGCACATAGCTGAACTTGGTCTACGAATAGCCAAATTTGGTCTGCGAATAGCCAACTTTGGTCCGCGAATAGCCAATATTTGTCCCAAAACAAACTAGTTACGTGACGTGAGAGCGCTTCCATCTTATCGGAGCTGTTTCTCCCTCATCTGGCCACCGTTTTTGACATATAAGTAGTCAAAATTCATTGCCTCGAGGAGAGAAATCCAAATCCACTAATAATTTTGAAAAATAATGGGGGTGCCAGTGTCCCTCGGGCCCTCCTCTGGATCCTCCCCTGTTCTTAAGGGTCCATTTAACACGGCGGGGGCGGTCGTGAACACAGTGTTTATGAACCGTCGTTCGTGAACGTCCAACCTCACTTGAGGAACTTCATTCATTTTTATGTTCAAATTTTTTTTCTTTGCGGTCATAATCATTGTTATGTCAACTAGACACATTTTTCATGACAGTGGTGTTTTTGTCCAAACTCACCGGAGCAAAAATGTTATGTCAAACGGATAACGATTCGTAACCATCGCTTTCACGACTGCCACCGCTGTGCCAAACAGACCCTAAAATTTTTGAGCACTCATAAAAAAGAGCTACTATGAGTACCGTCATCGTAACTACCACCACCTCATCATCAACAGCCTTATCTTAATAATGCGTGGTTTGCACTTTGCTCTGTAAATCCTCATTTTTCATTCACTCCTTATAAAGACGTTAAATTTAAGCTATGCAAATCAATTAGAACTATTGTCCATTTATATTAGCGCTGCCCCCTTCTCTGGAAATTTTTGGGTCCGGAGGAGAGAGAAAATTGGAACCACTTACAGCACGCCATGTGTAAAGCGGATTTGGATGGATGTATGAGATTTATCGGGCAATAATTCCCATAAAAATGTACTGCCATTATTTTCCCCGATTACAACTGAGGAGCGGACCCAAAAATCGCTTCTTCTCCTGCCCGATCTTTTGACCCCAACTCTTATCTATCCATCTAACGATGTATTTTTTTTACTCACCGTAAACACATCTATTTGCAAACAAAGAAAATTTTATAATAATTAAAAAATTGCCATAATCATTTAGTAAATTAATGCATCCAAATAACTTCTCATTCAAATAAAGTTAGCACAATGACCGCCCTCGCCGGCAGCGAGCTGGTCAAATTTTTTTACTCGGTGCGAACTTCGGGTGGCATCAAGGAGCTTACGACGAGGGGGCGTCGAGCGATTCGATGATCGCAGTTGCTGACCACTTCAGCATCCTGACCGCCCTCACCGGCGGCAAGCGGGTCAAAATTTTCCCCTCGGGGCGAACATCGGGTGTCCTCAAGGAGCTTACGACGAGAGGGGCGTCAAACGATTCGATGATCACGGTGGCTGGCCCCTTCAATGCATCGACCGCCCTCACCGGTGACAACCCTCTCAAATTTTTTCTCTGAAGTGACTAGCCCCCCACGATCATCGACGAGGGGGTGTCGAGAGATTCGATGATCGCGGGGCTGGCCACTTTAGCGCACTGTCCTCCCTTGCCGGCGGAAAGCGGGCTGGGTCAATTTTTTCCTCTCGGGGTGAACTTAGGGCGGCCTCAAGGAGCTTACAATGAGGAGGTCGTTGAGCGATTAGATCGTGGCCACTTCAGCACACTAACCGCCCTCACCGGCGGGTCAAGGCGAAGTTCGAGCGGCTTTAAGTAAATAAATATTCTTTTCCCAAAATGGATTCAGATTTTATTAGTCACAATCATTCAGTTAATTAATGCAGCAGTTAACCTTTTTTTCCGTGCAGATTAGCAGAGAATAAGCTGCTCGCATCATCAGTGCCTCAAAAACTGCTCTAGCCTGGTTTTCAGCTGCACCGTTAAACTTTTCTCATCCTGCTGTAAGAATCATCTTAATAAGATATATTCAACTCTTCACGTTTTTTTGTTTATGAGCGGCTTACAACTTTGCTTTTTGAAGAACTCATAGTTTTTTTTTTCTAAATAGAGAAAAATTCAATTCTTCGGCCGCGTGATCCCGGAAAATTTCTCGCTTGATCCTGGAAAGTTTTCATTTGAGCTATAGTTAATCATTTGAGAAGATGCGTGTACAAAATATAAATATTAAAGTGAGTCAGTTTTGTCGCGTGAAAGTGATGTCTAAGGTTCCGTTTGGCACGGCGGTGGTGAACACGGTGGTTACAAACTCATATTCATTTTTTATGTTTAAACTTTGGTTGTAAGTAATCGTCCTTAAACGTGATCAAAACCAAACACTTGGCATAAGTTGTTTCACTACTTCTCATCTAATCTTGGTTCACTTCATTAGAAAACTCCTCTGGGTTCGTTAATGCGTCTACTAGGGACATCCTTAGTTTCGCAGACATCTTCAATGCATTGTATACGCGGAGGAGTGCAGGAAGATTTTGGAGGTTAGCTAATATGACATAGCGAACATGTTGTCCATTAGCCGCTAATGTTTGACCAGCAGGTCTCCGGGTAACTGCGTTTTGGCTCGAGAGACTTTTTTGCTCCGCACCTTTCAGTCGAGCCTATCTCCTTTTTTTTCTGCTGGCTAGCTGAAAAGGTCTTGTTGCGGAACGCTTAGGGCTCTTGGTAGACCGGTTCACTTGAACCACCTTAGCTCGTGAGCGAACTAAGCGCGCAAACAGTCAATTAGAGATTCGTTGGTTGCACTGGGACTTTTTAGCGTGGAAAACCCGGAAAGGGTAAAAAACCACGTGGTCGGAGCTGTGCCGACCAAATTCCACTATCTTCTGGGAGGTTACAACTTGGAAACTAGAATTCGAGCGCGACAGACCGCTGCTCGTTACAATACTTGGAGAGCGAGAGAGCTCCGAGAATGACAGACCACCTTTCGGAAAAACTAAGTCCTTTTCCCTTCTGAGAATGCTGGTCGCCTTTCGGTAGTGAGAAGGCCAGTCGCCTTTCCCTTCTGAGATTGCTAGTCGCCTTTCGGAAGTGAGAAGGTCAGTCGCCTTTCTCTTTTGAGAACGCTGGTCGCCTTTCGGAAGTGAGAAGGCCAAACGCCTTTCCCTTCTGAGAACGCTGGTCGCCTTTCTGGAAGTGAGAAGGCCAGTCGCCTTTCCCTTCTGAGAACGCTGGTCGCCTTTCTGGAAGTGAGAAGGTCAGTCGCCTTTCTCTTCTGAGAACGCTGGTCGCCTTTCTGGAAGTGAGAAGGTCAGTCGCCTTTCCCTTCTGAGAACGCTGGTCGCCTTTCTGGAAGTGAGAAGGTCAGTCGCCTTTCTCTTCTGAGAACGCTGGTCGCCTTTCGGAAGTGAGAAGGCCAAACGCCTTTCCCTTCTGAGAACGCTGGTCGCCTTTCTGGAAGTGAGAAGGCCAGTCGCATTTCTCTTCTGAGAACGCTGGTCGCCTTTCTGGAAGTGAGAAGGCCAATCGCCTTTCTCTTCTGAGAACGCTGGTCGCCTTTCTGGAAGTGAGAAGGCCAATCGCCTTTCTCTTCTGAGAACGCTGGTCGCCTTTCTGGAAGATGAAGATCTTCAAGTCCCGAAGGAGATCTTCAAGCGCTGAAGGAGAATTCCGCAAAAGTCTGCAAGGAGCTCTCCCGGGTCCAAAAGTCAAGGTCCTCTCAAATGAAGCCCCAGGGCCCTTTTTATAGCTTTGGCCGGGGGTAGTCCGGTAATCTTGCCGTTTGCAGTTTCCATAAATGCTCGGTGGACGAATCATATTTTCCGATTCGGGGCACACGGATCGCCATTTTTCGTGAATGACCACCTTGCCCCTCGGGCAGCTTGGGCGGCTCGGGCAGTTCGGGCAGTTCTGTTGGAGGCGAAAAAGGCGACTAACTGTTCCTGAAAAGTGAGACGCCTGAAAGACAAAAAGTGAGAAGCCGGAAACCCAAAAAGTGAGAAGCCGGAAAGACAAAAAGTGAGAAGCCGAAAACCCCAAAAGTGAGACGCCTGAAAGACAAAGTGAGAATGCTCTGAGCTCGCTCAGAAGCGTTCTGAGCGCGCAACGAACATGAAAGCGCTTTGAACGCGCTTAGAGGCGTTCCGAGTGTGCTTAGGAGGTGAACGCATTGCGTGCGTGAGGGCGTACCGTTCATGGTGATGAGGGTTCGATTGCGGGGGCGTCAAGTGTTCGACCAACGCCTCTTGCTGCGCGGGAGGGAACTCCGCAATTGGGGAGTGCAAATTGCACTCCCCAATTGAGTACGGTTGCGGGGAACTCCCCAATTGGGGAGTGCCATGTGAGGGGGAAAACTCCCCAATTGGGGAGTGCAAAGCACTCCCCAATTGGGGAGTGCCACGTGAGGGGGGGGCTGACCAAGTCAGCCCCCCCTTTGGCGCTGGGGGTGCGGCAATGCCGCACCCCCCCAATTAATTATGGGGGGGTGCTGCAGCCGCACCCCCCCTAATTAATTATGGGGGGGGTGCGGCAATGCCGCACCCCCCCTGCTGGGTATTTGGGGGTGCGGCAATGCCGCACCCCCTAAATAATTTGGGGGGTGCGGCAGTGCCGCACCCCCTGCTGGGAATTTGGGGGTGCTGTCGCACCCCCCTTGCTTGGAATTGGGGGTGCGGCATTGCCGCACCCCCCCTTGGTGCGGCGTTTGCCGCACTTTTTCGGTGCGGCGAGTGCCGCATCCTTCCGGCAAAGTGTCGCTCCACCGCGGCGAGCGCCTGCGTGCTCGGAGGTTCCCTTCGTGATACGGAAGCGCATCCCGTTTTATTTTTACGGGTGCATATCAGGTCTATTCACTAATTAGAGTCACTTCAGTTTCCGAATTTCGCCTAGTTATAGCCTTCGCTGTAGAAGCACCTTGTTCCTTTCATCCCTATTTGAGTTCGAGGATTCTTTGTCCACTTCTTATAGAATTTCCAATGCAACCTACGCTGTCATCCTTCTCCTAGCGCCTTGACTCCTATCTGAATCCTCTACTTTCCTTGCCTGCCCGGTCTGGTTCACCTTACCTGCTGGCATAACCGTTGTTATGTTAAACACATACATGACGGTGTTTTTTTTTGTCCAAACTCACCGGAGTAAAAACATCACGCCAAACGGATGACGGTTCGCAATCACCGTGTTCATGGTCGTCATTGCCATGCCAAACAGATCCTAAGAGCGTTGTTCAATGAATAAGGTTGAGCCGTCTGAGAGTCGGATTTGATCAGGTTAAGCGACTTCGGAGCAATTTTTGGTATCCTTATTCTACGACGACTACCTAAAAAAGTCAGAAATCATATATACAACAATCAAGTGGGAGAAAGACCTTATTAGTGAAAACATGATAATTCTAGTAGATTGTGAATTAAATATGCTTATAATCTTTCTCGTAAAATCATGTTGCAATGACCAATTGATTTTGGAGATCAAAAGAGGAGCGGTTGATGAATGTTAACCAGAGAGAAATTCGTCAGCGAAATAGAGTCCGACGAGGAGAGTTGAAACCAAGTTATTCGTGAAGGATTTTAAAGAGAGGAGTCAAACAACGAGATAATTTCGGTTGGACGAGACGAGGATGCTTATAATTTGTTGAAGTTCGGTGTCGATGAGATCGGTGTAAGCTGTGGTTGGACACGATTATTACCAACTTGATGTGAGAGTGATGTGAGTGACGTCACGACAGTCAACAAACCAGGAAGAGGGCTTACAGTAGATGGTTGATGGAAGTGTTATAGTCTATGGTGTAGGCTGTGGCTCGTGACTGCGGAGAAGAAGTCGATCGAGATTTATCTAGTAAAGATGAAGACGAAAGTGTCTTTTTATTAAGGATGAAGCTTTGCCCATGTATGAAGCTTTCACAGTGGATGAATGTTGTAGATGTCGTCCGACATAAAAGTTTTGGGGATAAAACGCAACGACATCGATATTTTAAACAAAAATGTCGTTTTTGAAAATATCGCCCGATATATTGGTTTAACCCGATATATCTGGCGATATTTCGCGACCGATATATCGTTTCGTGCATTTCTTTAAGTCTAGCGTCGACGACTTTCTCATCTCGCTCTCATTTGGTGATCTTTATGCCGTTTATTGCAGTCGACATCTCTTTGTTATGTAATTGATAAACATACATTATATGTATATATGCTTATTTTGTAGTTTATAAACATAAATTATGTATACAATTATGCATATTTATAAAAATGTGTATATATATGAATAAATTTATTTAAATATTAAAATCCGACATTATAAAATATCCCCCGCAATCCGACATCCGACATTTCAAACTCAAACCGACATGAATCCGACATCCGACATGTACAACCTTATTATGAGATCAAGGAAGACTGCATTTGATCAAGCTTGATGGTCGGCGAAAGTGTCTAGGGTTTGAGAGTGCAAGTTGAAAGGGGTATTGCAATTAGATGATTAGAATGCGTATATCTTCTTTATCATTGTGCGGGATAATAAGGCTCCGATAAGAAGCAACTCTCGAATAAATAAATAAATTGTGGAGTCATGTAAATACTCGTTTAGAAATTTGTCGGTCGAGAATTATCTAGTAGAGAAGCGTCCTTACTGCGTACTCTAATGCTCGCCAGATCGATTAACTCGACTATTTGTGCTCTACTACGTTGTTTCACCTCTACGTTGTGATTATCTCAATCTCGTGATGCTCCAAAAGTTGAGGTCGAGTGTATGAATTTAGCTTTCAACCTTCAGAAATGTCCTGGCTTCTTCGGATTTTCGAAGGATACTGAATATAAAAAGAGCGATGTTAAATGTAGGCCGATTTTGGCTATATGCAGGCCACAGCTTTTTTAAAAAGAGCGATGTTAAATGCATGCCGGTTTTGGCTATATGCAGGCCACCGTTTTTTGAAAAAATATATCATTTTTTTCTTTTCAACCTGCAAGAAAAATGATTTGAGTAGTTTAGGGCTCCGTTTGGGGGGACTTATTTACACCGGTCAAGCGGTTACGACCGCATGAACCGGACCTAAATTAAGGTCCGGTTCATGCGGTCGTAACCGCTTGACCGGTGAAAATAAGTCCCTCCAAACGAAGCCTAATACTTCATGTATTATGTGTTTTTTCCTTCCATTCAACCGTGTCCCCAAGGAGTTAAAAGTAACGAGTAAAAGTTTAAAAAATATGAGCCTTCGGATAAGGTCTCGTTTTCTCCCGATGAGTCTTCAACCTTACGTTCCTCGAAGTCGAACAGTGATTTCAGATATTTAGTTAAATGTAATCAGTTATTTTACTTGTTTTCTCCCGATGAGCCTTCAACCTTGCGTTGGACACTCCTTTATAACAAATAAATATATTTTTAGAATTAAAAATTGAAATACAAAAAAAATGACCGAGAAAGTGAAGATTTATATATTCGTATCTCATATTTTATGTAACCTCGTACGCATGATATTTTACTTGTTTTATGAATGCTATATTTTGTTTGGTGATTTATTTAAGAAAATGTTAATTTGATTTTTGAATATAGTCTGTAAATATGAAATTTGGCCTACATGAATAATTTTTTCGCCTGCATATATCTACGGCCTGCATAAAGTCAAAAGCAGACTGCATATAACATTACTCTATAAAAATCATGTGTATCTATTTTTTTTTCATGTGACTACTTGAGTTGAGCATTACATATATAGCTGTGAATTGTTATAAACCCATGTGTACACTTTGACTAAAAAATGTTAATAATTAAATGTAATTTTAATTGACTTTGAGAGGACTATAAAAGTATTTTATTTCAGTAGCCAATAATAATAATAATAATAGTAATAATGGAGAATGGATGTGATTTATTTATTTATCTATAGCTGTGAATTGTTATAAGCCCATTATGCCTCTTTTTTGGAAAGACTTATTAAAGGCTTACCTACACTCATTTTATAAGCATATGTGCGATCGCGATAGTACCCCGATAATGACAGTGTCCTGAAACGATTGCGCTCCTGCCGCTCACGGCCCCCCGGAGCGTATTAGAAATTTGAGCGTCAGCCGGAGTATTGTGTTGGGGGGCCGCGAGCGGCGGGAGCGCAGTCATGTCGGGGCACTGTCGTTGCCGGCAGGGGGGATCTAGGAATTTCAATAAGGGGGGATAGACATCGTCTTTCTCTAGCAAATTTATTTAAACACATCCATCTTATCGCAGTCGTTTCTAGCTCGTCTGGCCATCGTTTTTGACAGGTAAGTGGCCAAAATTTATTAACTCAACGAAAGAAATCCAAATCAACTATCCATTTTGCAAAATTTGAGGGGGGGGGGGGGGGGGGGGGGGGGGGGGGGGGAGGGGGGGGAGGGGGGAGCACCTGATCCGCCCCTAGTTGTCGGGGCGCTTTCGCAGCCAGGTATTATCGCGGCCGCACTGGCCCGTGCACTTGTCTTTTTAAAAATTGATTGGATAATGCTTTTATTCTAAAGGCTTCACGTGGCATGAATCTTCCTAACGAGGTCAATTATAAATCCACTGATTAAAAAGAAAAAAAAGGAAGATTCCGTAACCTTAGCTAATTAATTTATTATTTTTCATTTAATTAAAAGTGATAACAATAATGGCAACCACCTTTTCGCCTTTCTAACGTATAATACATTAATACTATTATTTTCAATAATAATGTGCAGATTAAATCCGAATATTTGACGAGTAATTTTTATTCTTTATATTGGCAGCCTGCGAATGATTATTTGCAGCTCATTTATAATAACAGTCCAAAAAGCTGATATTGGCAGCCCGATAGATATTGTCAGCCTAAATTTAAAAAAAAAATTAGAGTCTAAGAAATCAGATTTAATTAACAATAATAGTTCATAGTAAAATTAACATGATAAAAAAGATATGTCCAACACAATCTATAAAAAAAGATAGGACAAAAGAGTGTCGCTCTACTAAATGCATCCCCCTGCAAATATAAAGTTAACAAATTATTGTAAATTCTATGTAATTTTATGACTGCTAGATATATAAGTATTGTTAAAGAACTGATCAATTTTTGCATAGTAGTAAGCCCTTTTATGTAGCTTCAAAAGTCACAAAATGTTTTGCAAACGATGAGAATAATATTTGATTTGTAAAAGTGATGTCAACAAAACAAAGAAGCGACAATCTGTAACGATTTGTCTTATAAGTGCAATCAATCAAGAAAGTGTTTGAAAATAAATTACTTAACTTTACTGCGGTTTGATGCACAAAGAATATGCTCTCTGAGTGATGAGTCACACAATTTACTTCATTGTAACTAATATAAGCCGCTTCATTAATGCACTTATACAAATATTAAATTGGAGTACTGTCCATCAATTCATGTTTATAGATCTTGGCTTTCTCATTGTAAATAGTTCCCATTGACGTATGTAGAATTTAACGAATTTCTACTCTTCAATGTCGATAATATCTTTCTTGGTTTCACCCTGACATTATACATATGTTCAACAACTGCGTTTTCACTTTGATCTAGTCTCCCAGCATATGAATGCGCATCGAGATGGACCAACCCATGATTATGCACACTACCCATAACATCAACCTTCCACTTATCAATGGCCTCTCTACGACGGCCAATTGCAAATTTGCAACAACACCGCTTGAAGATAGATTTTCTCAAATTTCAAAGCATTTATTTTGAGATTCTCTGACGAAGGCAAATCGATCACACTCAAGAATAACTCTAGGTTTTGCCATTAACTCAATCTTATCGGCATTTGTGATGATTACGACAAAACCTAAACCTTTACCAATATTTCTAGCTAATTCTACCATTTCCTCTTTGCAACAAAATTTCCTATTAGTAATGAAATGTTCTTCGACATCAATTGAAGGTTTTTCGGAAAAATCACCTTACGTCAATAATTTCACACTTTCATCGACACTGATTTCAAGATAGATCAAAGACTAAAAAACTTTGTTTAGGACAAGAAAAGCATAGCCAAAAACCAATACTTAGAGGATAAAAACTCTAACCTTTGCCAAAAAAATTAAATACTTTCACCACAATTTATTTAAACAAGGAGAACCCTACATGAGAATAAAAAATGAAAAATAAACACAATATTACCCTAGCACAAGGAGATGAAACCTTAGGTTTGGATCACGACAATTCCTAAAAAAATTAACATGCATTTCTCTCTAAATGGTCAAAGAGATCTCAAATAATGCTATTAAACTCCATAATACAAAAATGAGGTGAGAGGAGACCAAACATTACCAGATTAGAGCTTTTGGGTGGGGGGGGGGAGCTCTGTCGGCCAAATGACATCAAGGGCTGCTGGGCGAGGTAGTCCACGGGAGAGGTAGTCGGTCGGCGGCGGGTGGCCGGCGGCTGGGCGGCAAATCCGTTGCGGTGTATCGAGCGGCAGTTCCAGTGCGCGAAAGGGGCCGAAATGGGGGCTTGGATTGGGAATCGGAGGAATAGGAGGGGGCTGCCTTTAGAAGTTTTAATTTTAGATTCAAATTGAGTTTTGGGGGTTTTTTTTGGGCTGCGCATAGCCAAACAAGAGCTGCCAATATAAATACCCTTTATTTTTCGCCATTTAGCAATTTCTATCCCACGAGAACTTCACTTGGATCAACATTTTCCATAAACATAAACATTTTTTAACATAGTTAAAGATCACATGCCAAGAGCATGCAATCATGTGGAGGTTTTGGGCGGGTTCGGCTCTGCAGAACTCATGTATTGCGCGGATGGGATTCATGGGCCCGCCAACATGAGCGGCGGTCTCGACCGCGTGGATCCCATCCGCCCGCACAAATGGCTCCTTTGTGGCAACCACCCGCTTTAGAATTTTAGTCGACTACCATTGAAGTAATCACGGTAGCGACAAACCGCTGTGGGCATACTTGGGTCTTATTTGGTGGCTGGTGGCGGTTGCAGATGGAGGGATTGGAGACGACGCAACAATGATTTTAAATGAACCTCCCTCCATGCGATTGGAGTCAGACATAAACCAGTCTTTTTTAGGGATTGTTGGTTTCAAATGGAAACTATTCAAGCGGTCAAAACATAATGTGTGTTTTTAAGCCCCGTTTGACGCGGCATTTTTGCTCCGGTGAGTTTGGATCAAAACGCCACTGCCATATAATGAATGTTTGCCCCCTTTGATGAGAGAATTTTACTATCCGCACCCACATGATGAAGAATTTTAATATTCGCACCCCATATTATGGGATTTTACTATCCGCACCCATGCACGGGAGGTGACGCCAAGTGTCAGGAGTGAGTGTGGCGAGCGCATGGCGGGAGGACGTCAGTCGGGAGAGACGACAGTGGCCGAGAGGCGACGACGTCAGTCGGGAGAGACGACGACGTCGGCGCTCGGGAGGCGACAGCGGCGCTCGGGAGGCGACGGCGGCGCTCGGGAGGCGACGGTTGCAGTCGGAAGGCGACGACGACAGTCAAGAGGCGATGAAAACAACGTCCAATGTGGGGAGGGTCGAGCGACGGTGGTCACGACAACTCCCGAACTAGGGAAGTGGGGGAGTTGTGGGTTGCACTCTTCAAATTAGGAGAGTGCGACAACTCCCCAATTGGGGAATGCAGAGCACTCCCCAGTAGGCATCATTCCCCAAATTATGGGAGTGCTCGACCGCACTCCCCAAATTAGGGAATTTTTTTTCATACGACCTTGTGCATGGTACGTTGAACGTAGAAAAATGTGTTTTATTAATTTTTTTTTTATTTTTTATAAAACAAATTATAGAATATTATTTAGGGTTTTCTTAAAATTATTTTAACATCTTATTTATCTATAAAAAAAATCCGCCCGGACAGCCTTTTAAAATCTGACCGGATATCGTTTTTTGTATTTTCTTAATCCTTGATTTCGCTAGCGGTCCGATAGCAGATCGGACGGACACAATCTCCCTGCACGAGTGAGCAAAGTATGTGTTGCGTACCAAATTATTTTCCCCAATTAGGAGAGTGGGGAGTGCGGTACTGCCCCCCCCCCCCAAAAAAAAAAAAATTTAGGGGAATTTGGGGAGTGCAGCGAACTCCCCAAAGTGGGGGAGTGTGGTACTTCCGCACTCCCTAATAGTTGGTGCGGAAGTGCCGCACCCACAAATAGGGGTGCGGCCAGCAAGCACGGGTGCGTGGGGGAGCGTGCGGGTGAGGGTTTGAAGAGTTATAAGCTGACTTTGAAGAGTTATAAGCTGCAATATTTGAGAGAAGTCTGATGGATAGAAATTGGCAAGACACATCACCTTATGTATATCAAACGCTGCAAATTTTTCACTTGGATCTAAACAAGCCATACAAATCAGTAGCTCTGCGTTGACTTCATTAAACCGATGGTTTAATTCATTCAGTTGCAAATTAATAACTGCATACAAGACTTCAACACGGTAATGATTCAAATTGGTTCTTTCTTCAACCTTTCGTATTGATCTCCCCAAAACTTTAAAGTTCTCCTCCATTTTTATTACTTCTACCTTATGAATCTCACAAAATAATGTAACTTCTTTTATCAAATCAAACCAACCATCATCCCTAAATTTTTGCATTCGTTGTTTGAAAATATTGACCAAGTGCATAACATTTATTATATTTTGATCCCTCTTTTGTAACGCCTGTGATAATTCATTCGGCATTCCTAAAATATGCTTCATTAGATGTAGATTAAATGCAAATTCATATGTTTGAACAAAAGTTAAAATAACAGATGCCTCTGATCTTTTCTTGAAATCTGCCCATCCAATCATGTAAATGACATCAAAATATTTACCTTCAATCCAAACTTGGAGAAGAAAACCTGGGAAACCTGTAAATGACAAATCTAAATATTATGACATCAAAAATCCAAACTTGAGTTCATGCTTGCCCGTAGCTGGTTGCCCTCCCACTTCCAAAAATCGTGAGCAGAAATGTGGTCGTTCCTCTCTAACCCTAAGAAGTCGACTCTGCAACAGAGTTGTTTGATGTATGCCTGGAAAATAGAGAGAAAGCGGAGAGGGAGAGAGAGGGTAGAGGGAAAAAGAAGCAGAAAATGAAGAAATCCCACCTTCCTCTTTCCAGCAACTCCGGGCAGCAGCGGGCGGCAGCGGGCGGCAGCGGGCGGCAGCGGGCGGCAGCGGGTAAGAGCATGTGGAAATACCGAAGAAGGCGTAGAGGAGGAAGAAGGAGGAGGAGATGCTTACATTGAAAACTGACGGCGCTGCAACATGTCGCGGTGAGAAGACGAGGCGTGCTCTTCTCCTGCGCGATTTTGGAAAACCTAGCGGGAGATGAATTTAGAAGCCCGTATGATGTATTAAGGGAATAAGGTAAAATTTTGGGGGGAATTTTTCCCTCCATAATTATTATATTATTATTTTTTATAGTGTTCAAAATAAATAAAAATTTAAAAGAATGTACCTTTTGAAATGCATATTTAATATACAAAAAATTTTGACCCCGGACCCCGCATGCCACTGCCCCCTTGACCTCGTTCATTGAGCGGGTAGAGAAACCCCCAAAAACTTTGTGCGAGGTCGGGATATTTCATCTTGGACTATTCGACTAATTAGCTCAGCGACATTATTGTCTTCATTGTTATTGCGACTCGGCGCCTATCTCGGAACATTCGCATAACAACTCTAGTCATCTTCATTATTATCGTTACTAAGCTCATTCTTTAGACCATTCGTCTTTTAGCGCATCGACGTGGTCTTTTTCGTCTATCAATGCATTAATGTAGTCCTTTTCTTTGGAGCATTCGTCTGCATACTTCAATATTGCACTGAATGTCTACATATTAATTTTATCTTTCGTGTATAGTAACTTATTGATTAAACTACTCGTACATGGAATTCACCTTATTCGCCTTTTTCTATAAGAATAACATATTCAGTACCTTATTAATTGGAATTACGCTATGAGTATGATGAGGTACGGTTCTTATTTCTTATAGAAAAAGGCTAGCAGTAATTGGTAATTTATATAGTAACTATTAAACAATGAAGAATGCGCTCAAGCCGGAGCTCAGGAAAATCGTCAAAGAGCAGGCTATTAGAAGCCAATAATGTTGATATATATATATGTTCTATAATGGATTCACTTTGGATCATTCAGTAGATCGATATCGATTGTGGTGAATCAACAATAGTTCTGATCTTAGATTGATATATTTACGCATATGCTGTGAATGAAAAAGCTAAATTAATGTTTAAATTAACACATTAATATATTTACGCTTATGTTATGAATAAAAAAAACTAAATTTTAGTCAATTATCTCATACTACTTTTTTGCCACGGCCAAAAACCGTGGCTAATACTTATGTATTTACCACGAATTAGGAAACCGTGGCTAATAGTATCTTTTTAGCCACGAATTCTATAAACCGTGGCTAATAATTTCTTCTTTTGCCACGAATTAGGTTTCCGTGGCTAATACTTACTTATTAGCCACGAATCATGGGCCGTGGCTAATACTTAACTATTAGCCACGATTTTTGACCCGTGGCAAAAAAAGTGTGGCTAAAAGTCATTTTTCTAGTAGTGATATCCCTGTTGAAACCAATACATGGTCTCTTGTGAAGCTCAGGCCCCCAAAAGGGGGGGGGGGGGGGGCAGCTAGCACTTACTGATCCCTCGGAAGGAACAGACCAAAGCCTCAGAACTAGACATAGACCCTTGGTCGCAGCGAGGAGGTCCTTCCACACACCCGAAAGATCTTAGAGCGATTCCCCTCCCAAGCCAAATCTGAGACTGGGCACCTTGGAGAGCCTGAGGGCTGAACCAAGATAACATAGGGAGAAGGAAGCTCAGAGTACTGAGATTTGATCTTCTCCAAAGGTGCCCTTCAAGGTCTATATATAGTTTTTTACTTGTGGTCTGCTAATAGCCGGATTCCGCCTTACACTTTTGCTATGCGCAGCCCAAAATGGTCTGCCAACAGCCAAGCTCAGCTGTTTGGAGAGGCTAACTGCAGACCACCAAGGGCATCAAGGTAAATTCACCTGCAGCCCCCTGTTGGGCGAGTGACCCATGAAGGCGCCACTCGCCAGTCTCTCTGCGAGCTGGGCTCGCGAGATCCCCTCTTGCGAGTGGAGGGGGCCCCCACTCGCCTTGCTGGATAATTGCTACGAGACCTTACTTGACTCGCCCTGGCTAAATACACCCCAGAGCGGTCTTTAAAATATTCATGTTATCGCCTCTCGCTACTCGCGAGCGGGAACCCTAGCTCGCATCTCTGGCTCGCCTCGCCCCGCCCCGCCCTAGCAAGGTACTCGCCGCGAGTCTGCGAGTGCTCCCTGACTTACTTGCGATCGATTCCTCCGCGAGTCCGTGAACACTGGGTTGTACAATCCCCAACGAGTATCTCCGTCTCTTTTGATACTTGTTTCTTGATTTAAACCTTGGCTACAACTACAAGTGCTAGTTGTAATTGATGAGCAAAGCAATGAATATAATAGACAGATTCATTTTCTCTTAATATCAAACTTTTAAGGCCTCCGAATTCCCCCTGCATATTACTTGCTCCATCATATCCTTACCCACGTAGTCTTGAAAGTGTCAAACCATGAGTAGAGAATAACAAATCTATCGTTGCTTTTAAGGATAAAGCTGTTGTATCAGTGACATGAATGATATCAAAAAACACTCAATAATACTTCCAGCTTTATCCATATAGCGAAAAACAACCGCTATTTGTTCTTTAATTGATATGTCATGAGCTTCATCAACTAATATTGAAAATAGGTCATCACCAATTTCTGAAACAACGACCTCTCTAATCTCACAAGTAATGACACTTATTATATCTTTCTGAATCTAAGGTGATGTTAATTTATTATTTTCTGGAGCATTTTGTAAGATTACTTTTGCAATATCTACATTGTGCTCTCCCAACCATTCTAAAAGCTCAAGAAAATTTTCCTGATTATTAGATGTCGCGGATTCATCATGACATCGAAAAGATAGACCTTGGTTCAACAAATATCGAATAACATCAATTGATGTTGTTAAACAGGCGTGATATTCTGCTTTAGCAATATCTATTTGCTTACATAATGCAACTTGAATGTAAGCATTTTGACTTATAAGATCTTGACATTTCTTCAAAGTTGCGTTATGTACACTAGCATGAGAGTCTACATGCATTTGTAATTTTTTTACTTTTCTTCCAGTGAGACCATCCCGTAGTGACAAATGTATTTCCACCTTCTTGATCCTCATGTTCAACTTTAAACAAATAACAGCACAAACAAAATGCAACATCTTTTGCTATATTGTACTCTAACCAATTGCTATGTAAGTTAAACCAATCTAGAACAAAACGCCTAGGATCTTTACCAAAAGAATTAAACATAAAATTATGATTTCTTGGTTGACACGAACCTTTTAGCCAATAAGCCTTTCGAACTTGATCTCTTATATTCACATGATAATCAGAAATCATTGGTCTTAATCCAGGATCTGAAATTACCTCATCCAAATTAAACTGTTCACGATTTCTTTTAAGATGTTTGAATTGACTTGATTCACTAGCAATTGCACACTCTTTCTCCTCTGAAACATCAACACATGAATTTGAAATAACTTCTCTGCTTGGGACATCAGAATTAGGTTGCTCATCTTGTTGGGAATATTGCCATCAATGTTCCTTTGATTTGAAGAGGCATCACTCACAATGCTAAGTACATATTGTATTTGATACAATCTATTTTGTCTCAAGTTTTATACAGGGAGATGATATTCTATACATTGGAATATATTCAAAGGTATGTTGTTTAATCAGCTGAGAAGATTACACTGTCTCAGCTGAACCGCTGAGAAGGCATAATTGGCGTGTTCGTCGAACGCAGAGAGCAGTTCGTCGAACGCAGAAGGAAGTTCGTCGAACGCAGAAGGAAGTTCGTCGAACGCAGAAGGCCGCTCGTCGAACGATGAGACGGGATAGAAGCAAGCGTTGAGATTTGGCGTGTTCGTCGAACGCAGAACACAGTTCGTCGAACGCTGAGACGAGACAGAAGGAGCAGCTGAGACTTGGCGTGTTCGTCGAACGCAGAACACAGTTTGTCGAACGCTGAGATGAGACAGAAGGAACATCTGAGACTTGGCGTGTTCGTCGAACGCAGAACACAGTTCGTCGAACGCTGAGACGAGACAGAAGGAACAGCTGAGACTTGGCGTGTTCGTCTGTTGAAACCGATTTCTCGATCTCTTGTGGAGCTCGGGGCCCTCACCGAGATGAGGGGCAGCTAGCCCTTACCGGTCCCTCGGGAGAGGTAAGGCCGACGACTCGAGCAAAGAACAAAGACCCTAGTCTCAGCGAGGAGGTCCCTCCACTAACCCGGAAGATCGTTGAGCGCTTCCCCTCCCAAGCCAAAGCTAAGACTCGGGCACCTTGGAGAGCTAGAGAGCCCAAACCAAAGCGACCTAGGGAGAGAAGAGCTCAAAGATAATGAACCGGTCCTCTTCCAAGGTGACCATTGAGGTCTATTTATAGATTTTAGTTTTGTGGTCTGTCAATAACCAAATCCCGTTGTCCATTCTTACTATCCGCACACCGGATTGGCCTGCCAACAGCCAAACTCCGCTGTTCGGAGAGGCTAAATGCAGACCACCGGGGGCCTCTTGGTAAAAATCCCTTCCTAGACTTTCACTGGGCGAGTCAGCCCACTTCGCGGCCTCCCTCGCGAGTGAAGCTCGCGGCCTCCCTCGCGAGTGAAGCTCGCGAGCCTCTGGATCGGCGAGCCCCAGAGTTATTACTGGCACGTTGCATGGCTCGCTCGCCTGTACTACCTCGGCGAGCCCCAGGATGACTATCCGCACCCACTCTAGGCGGGCTCACCTAGCGGACCCCTTCCTTGAATGGTTGGGCTCGCCCATAGCGACCCGGCCAAGCCGACTGCCCTCGCGAGCGGAGCTCGCGAGCCTCTGGGTCGGCGAACCCCAGGATGGCTATCCGCACCCCAAAATGGCTAACTGTACCCCAAGAGTGGTTAACTGTACCCCAAGCGTGGCTAACTGTACCCCGAGGTTCCGGGCTCGCCTGGCGAGCTCCCTCCTCAACTGGTCGGGCTCGCGTGCACTGCCCTCGCCGAGCTTCGAAGGAGCCGGTTACCTTCCCTTCGCTGGGCTCGCTCGCCTGCGCAGTCTCTTGCTCTTCCTTGGCCTGCCTCGCCGGAGATCAGGGTTCGCCCCTTTTGGCTCGCCTCCTTGAGCGCGAGCTTTGGTTGCTTCCTGGCGAACATCGGGGTTGTACACAATCCCCGCTCTTCGCGAGGTTAGCCTAAGCTCGCGAAGATACATCCAACCCCTGGTGTTCGCCGACTCTGCTGACGTGGCGGGAATCTTTTGGTGGGTCCCCTGCCCGAAGCTATAAATACTGCCCACCGAGGGTGGTGATCAAGCCTTCCCTTTTGTTCCTTTCTCGCCGAAATCATTCTCCCTTCGGGATGTCCACCAAGCAGAGCGCGTTGGAACGACTGAAGGCTTCTAGGGAGATGGCGAAAGCTCGGGCCGCCGAGCGCAACGCCTGGATGTTCAACCCTGCCACCTCTCCCCAGACCAAGAAAGCCATGACGATTAGGAAGTCGCCGGGGGAGGACATGACACTGCCTCCTGATTCCCCACCTCCGCCGAATACCGTGCTCGCACAACAGGTATCCTCAGTCTAAATTCTTTACATCGACCCCTTGCTCATTCCCTTCCTTCTCGCAGAATCCTCCTCCGGAGGACCGCCTGGCAAGCCTTACGCTGACGGCTTTCGGCGCTCCGTCCCCCGTGAGGCTGGGGTTGCTAGACGTTGGGGTCGGGACTTCGTCCCAACAGGCGCCTCTCTCGCAACCTCGTAAGTCACTCGCATCCTACTTTATCTCCGTTTAAGTCCGTGATATCCACACGTCGGTGGCCTATGCAGATACCCCATCGTCGAGTCCCAAGGAAAAAGTCTCTACCCCGGTGAGCTCGCCGGTCCCGCCTAAGGTTAACGTGGCGACCCCAGGCTTCGGTCTGATGGGCAAGCGAAGTCTGGGCGGCTCACTTCTCGACGGCGCCCAAGTCGCGGAGAGAGTGGTATACCCTCCTGGACTGGGGAAACCCCACGTCTCGGGATTCCGCGAAAACTTCCAGGGTCGGCCGGAGTCTTCGCGCAAGCCCCGCCTTGAGTCCCCCTCCTCGCCAGGTCAGCATATTTTCGCGAGCTCCCATCTCTTGCCCGCCCTCGGGCCCTTCTAACCCTTCGTTGAAATCCCAGGAGCCACCCCTGAGTCAGAGCATGGGAGGATGGAGATGTCGCCACCGCCTTCGCCTAGCCAGATTGAAGACTTCTTAGGTGACCCTGGCGACCCCGTGCGGATGAAGAGTCGGGTGTCTGAGGTGCTTCAGAAGCACGGCATGATGTTACGCGAGTTGGAGGAGCGGTATGACGCGGACCGGGCTGCTTTTGACGAGAGATTCGCCGTGTTGGAAGACGCGAATGCGCGCTTAATCGCCGAGGCGGAGCCGGTGCCTCGCGCAGATGTTACCTCGCCCGGCGTGCACATCTCGCGGGGCGAGGATCAAGCGCACCTAATCCTGCGTGAGTTTAAAGCGCTTCGCGAATACCATTATCCGAGAGTACCGCCGCGTGCGGGCAAGCGGGGTCGGGGTCGCTGGAAATGGCTTCCCTACCCCTGAGGCTGCAGCGGGTTTTTAATTCTGCTACTCTTTTGCTTGTATTTCTTTTATGACGTCTGTTGAACAATAACCGGTATGGTGATATTCGCGAGTCTGTCGTGACTCGCCTTTTATCGTTTTCCATTTTTAACGTTTCCCTTTATTTCTGTGGTGTGCATTTGGTTTATTCGGCTCGTCCGCTGTGTTTGATATGATCGCCCTCGCAGAGCGCTTGCGAGCTTCTGTGCAACGCTATGCCCGGACCCCTTTTTCTCGCGGGCCGGCCTTGGGTGGGACTCAATTATCGCGCGATGGCGAGCCCTGGCTCGCAAGACCGCAGTCCCTTTGAGCAGAAAACTACTTTATTTTAGTTATCCGCACTCCTGACGCTTCGATTCCCGTGCCCACCCGAATTTCTTATAAATAGCTCGGATTCATTCTCCTACCCGTCGCATTTATTTCTCCCGTCTTCTCGCGTCCACGCTCATCTCCGTCCTCGCAAGATCGTGTTCGCGTTCGCTGCTTATAGGTTGCCTCTTCCTGACTTGATGCGGACGAATCAGCAACTGGGAGCGGATGGCGAGAGCGAGGGGCGGTCAAAGTGCGCCTCAGCGTTTCAGGCCCACGAGTTCTACTGTGCGAACATCACAGCCGAGGAGTATAAACTCGCCGTGGACCGCTATCTCCCAGAGGGCTATTCAGCCCGCTGTCCAAGCGAGAATTCTACTTTAAACGAGACTGAGGCTGACGAGCTCGCGATCCCCGTTGCGCACTTCGAGAATGGGTTGCGACTCCCTCTGTGGCCTGAAATTCGTCAGGTACTTCGCCTGGCCTTCTCGCCGCTTCACGTTCGCTATTGCAACTTTCTCATCGTTCTTTGTAGGTGTTGCGATATTATGGAGTGTTACCGAGCCAGTTGACCCCAAATGCGATCGCGGATATTGTCGCGTTCGCCAGTTACCTGCGGGAGGAGAGGATCGAGTTCAGCCTCCTCGTCTTCCGCAAGGTGTTTTCCTTCCGCGCCTTCCGAGACGGGACTACTTATTTCGCGAGTCAGCACGTCACGGTCTGCGAGGCGGTGAATAAGAGTCACTATTGGACTCAGAAGTTCCTTCTAGTGAAGGGACCCTTCGGCAATCTCCACTTCACCCCCCTCCAGCGGGATGACGTCACTTACCGCCCTCCGAGCTCGCTGAGCGGCGCCGACGCTAAACTCCTCCAATACCTCTCCGGCAAAAACTTCGAAGTCGTCTATCTGCGGCGCAACGTTGATTCGTTACTCGCCGTTCCCCAAGGGGAAGGTAGGGCTCGATCTCGCCCCACTCTCCTTTCCTTTCTTCATTGCATAACACTCTTACTTTACAGGCGAGCGCGAGATCCCTGTCAACCCCCCGCACGCGCAAGGCGCCACTCTCACGGCGGACACTCTCGCGACCGCAGCGGCAGAGGCTTGCCGCGACCTTCCCGCCGTCGGGTCCGGCAAGAAGCGGCCTCCTTCTGCGAGTCAACCGGGTTCGCGGCCCTCCAAGAAGTTGAAGGGAAAGACCATCGCTACCAAGGATAGGAGCGCGGTCGTTTACCTAAGCGAGACCGACGGCTCGCCTCCTTCCCCTGCGAAAAAACCTGACCCCCCAGCGGACCAGGGTGTTGGGAGTTCTTCCGTGACCCCCCAACCCAAAGGCCACAGAAACTTCGGTCTGGGCGAGAAAGTTTCCGACGTCCTCGGCGAACCCCTGCTCGCTTGGGACCCCACTGCCAACCGGATTTCCTGCTCCACCCTTCACCCCTCCTGGGTGGAGCTCGGCAAGGCCGGGGAGGAGGCGTTCTCTCTCTCCTTCGGCTTATATGGCCGCGAGGACGCCGCTGTCTACAAAGACATGGGACCACGGCAGCTGGTTTATGAAGAAATGCGAGCCCAGTTCCGTTCGACGGAACTCGCGCACATGGCGGGGCGCCGCTATCTGCAGGCGGATAGGGATATCCGCGCGTACCGGGAGGAGCTCAAGAGAGCTCGCGAAGAGATCAAAGGTCTTAAAGAGAAGGAGGAGGTGACGGAAAGCCTTCTCGCCGGGATGCAGGGCAAGATGGTAAGTGATCCTTGGGTCTCTTTTCCTTGCCGTTCGCGACCTCTAGCTTTCTCCTAACTCGTTTGACGCTCAGGATGCCGACGTAGCCACCAAGCTTCTCGCTCGCAACGGCGAGCTGGAGTTGGAGAATACGATGTTGAAGGCTCGAGTGGATGAGCTGGTTCGCAGCGTGCTACCCCCTCTCCTGGGCGAGTCGGCCCCCAACAGAAGGCTGCCGAAAGTGAGGAGCAGAGGCGGCGAGATGCACAGGAGGTCGCCAACCTTGTCTTCACGACCCTTAAGGATGCGAGCCTGCTGGCCGAAGACGCGATGGAGTTTACAGCGGAAGACGTCTGCCCGGACCTCTTCGCCTTGGCTCCCTGGTTGGGGGCTCGCAAAGATGGCGAGGACCTTCCAGAATGACTTCCCTTTTTCCTTCCCTTCTTGTGAATGTATATTATTCTTTTTGGGCTGGCGAGATCGCCGCCGAACATAGAAGGACCTCGTGATAGTTTTTCTTTTGTTAACATTTATGATCATGCTTGTGTTCGTTTCTTTCCTCGCATTGGGTTTCTTTTCAACCTCTCTTGGCTAATTGTTACGCGGTAGTGTTCTCGGAGGGCTCGCGAACAGGCATGTCTGGGCTCGCCTCGCCGAGGTTTCCTTTTCACGGGTTACGCGAACCCGGGTTGTCGTTGCCCGCGGACACTGCCCGCCGAACCTAACCTTGGCGAGCACGGGCACAGGCATCCTGCGAGCTGAACTTCTCAGGTTATAGCATTTCAACCCGCTACCTCAGGCTTCACCGGCCTCGACTCAAACCCTTCTGGCTCTAACACCCCAACCAATCAGCATAGCCCTTGACCTTTGTTAGTAGCCTTTCCAGAGATCAACCAGAACCCCCCGTCTAGGTGAGAGCCCGGGAGCAGAATCGATCTGGGGCAAATCAGCACCAACATTTCCAACCTTGCCAGCCTCTCCAGAGATCAACCAGAACCCCCCGTCTAGGTGAGAGCCCGGGAGCGGAATCGATCTGGGGCAATCCAGCACCAACATTTCCAACCTTGCCAGCCTCTCCAGAGATCAACCAGAACCCCCCGTCTAGGTGAGAGCCCGGGAGCGGAATCGATCTGGGGCAATCCAGCACCAACATTTCCAACCTTGCCAGCCTCTCCAGAGATCAACCAGAACCCCCCGTCTAGGTGAGAGCCCGGGAGCGGAATCGATCTGGGGCAATCCAGCACCAACATTTCCAACCTTGCCAGCCTCTCCAGAGATCAACCAGAACCCCCCGTCTAGGTGAGAGCCCGGGAGCGGAATCGATCTGGGGCAATCCAGCACCAACATTTCCAACCTTGCCAGCCTCTCCAGAGATCAACCAGAACCCCCCGTCTAGGTGAGAGCCCGGGAGCGGAATCGATCTGGGGCAATCCAGCACCAACATTTCCAACCTTGCCAGCCTCTCCAGAGATCAACCAGAACCCCCCGTCTAGGTGAGAGCCCGGGAGCGGAATCGATCTGGGGCAATTCAGCACCAACATTTCCAACCTTGCCAGCCTCTCCAGAGATCAACCAGAACCCCCCGTCTAGGTGAGAGCCCGGGAGCAGAATCGATCTGGGGCAATCCAGCACCAACATTTCCAACCCTAGTACCGCAGCAGTTGAAAGCATAACAAATGAAAGTAAGATGTTGATTGGATAACAAAATAAGGTTTTCAAGGGTAGAATCGTTTCAAATCATCCCCACTCCGAGCCCGGTCAAGGGGCATCCCTTCCACATCCTGGAGGTGATACCCCCCCGACTTGAGCACCTCGCTTACAATATAGGGGCCTTCCCAGTTGGGGTTAAGCTTACCCACTGTGGCCCCTCTGCCGGCCGCATCGACCTTCTTCAGGACTAGGTCCCCTTTCTGAAAGTGTTTGATCCGGATATGTTTGTCAAAATAGCGAGCCATCCGCCTCTTGACCTCTTCCTGCCTGATGGTGGCCAAGTCCCGGAGTTCTTCCACCAGGTCCAAGGATAGCCTCTGCTCGGCATTGTTACCTTCTAGCCACTCTTCATCCCCTTCGCATGCAGCGGTCACCCGGGGGGGTCTTTACCTCGAACTCTATGGGGAGAACGGCCTCGGACCCGTGGGAGAGCTTGAACGGAGTCTCCCCGGTGACGGTATTCGGAGTAGTCCTCATGGCCCAAAGGACGGAGGGTAGTTGTTCCACCCAACTTCCTCGTAGGTTTTCCACTTTCTTTTTTAGCAGGTTGACGATTATCTTGTTCGCCGCCTCCACTTGCCCATTGCTCCTCGGGTGATGGACTGAAGCAAACCTGAGGTCAATGCCGAGCTGAGTGCAAAAACCGACAAACTCTTCACTCGCGAACTGTGGCCCATTGTCCGTTACTATGGCTAGAGGGAGCCCATGTCTGCAGATTATTTCCCCCCACACAAAATTCCTTACAACCTGAGAAGTTACCTTAGCTAGTGCCTTCACCTCTACCCACTTGGAGAAGTAGTCGATCATGACCAGCAGGAACTTCCTCTGACCGCTGGCTTGGGGAAAGGGGCCGACCAGGTCTAACCCCCATATGGCGAAGGGCCAGGGGGCCGTGATGGTCCGGAGCCTTTGAGCGGGGAGGAGTTGGAGCGGAGCATAGAGTTGGCACTTCTGACACTTTCTTGTGAACTCTGCTGCATCCTTGCTGAGAGTGGGCCAGAAGTAGCCTTGTCTCAACACCCTCCCTTCCAGGGTCCGACTCCCGGAGTGACTGTCGCACTCCCCGGAGTGGATTTCTTCCAGCACCCTCGGGACCTCCTTCTCGGAGACACAACGAGCCAGGAGTCCCGAGAGAGTCTTTCTATATAGCCCCCCTGCATGCAAAGAGTAATATGCGGACTTATACCTGAAGCGCCTCTTGTCCACATCCTCTCCAGGGAACTGTCCGGAGGATAGGAAGGTGATGAATGGATCCATCCACGAGGCCTGCTGATCCACTTCCATCGACTCTCCCTCCTCGATGGAGGGCCGGAAGAGTTCCGAAGTCGTTCCCCCCGCTCGAGGACCGAACTTGGCTAGGAGGTCCGCCTGGGTGCTCTCCTCCCTCGGCACATGTTTGATTGAGAAGGTGCGGAACTGCCCGATGACTCCCTTAACCTTCTCCAGGTATAGCAGGAGGGTTGGATCCTTTGCTTCAAACTCTCCTTTGATCTGGCATGCCACCACCATGGAGTCTGTGGAGACCTCCACGTCCTGCACACCCAGTTCCCGGGTCAGCCGAAGGCCCGCTACCACTGCTTCGTACTCCACCTGGTTGTTGGTGATCGGGAAACGGATGTTTAAGGCTTGCTCAATCCGAGTCCCCTGAGGACTCACCAGGACTATTCCCCCCCCCCCCCTCCCGAAGGAGTGTTTTCCCGACGCTCCGTCCACCAACATCCTCCATGCTTCTGGGGGAGGTGGCTCGTGCTCTCCTACTTCGGCCGCGTAGTCGGCCATGAAGTCTGCCACTGCTTGAGCCCTGATGGATGTCCTGGGTACGAAGGTGATATTGAACTCGCTTAACTCCACGGACCACTTTGCCAACCTTCCTGAGTGTTCCACCCCTTCCATGATTTTGCGGAGCGGATGGTCGGTCACTACTTTAATTGAATGGGCTTGAAAGTAAGGTCGGAGCCTCCGGGCCGATACCACTAAGGCGAAGGCTAACTTTTCTAGGATTGGGTATCGGAGTTCCGCCTTCTTCAGCACTCGGCTAACATAGTAGATTGTGAACTGTTTCTTCCCCTCCTCCCGGATTAGCACGGAACTTACTGCCTCGGATCCTACCCCTAGGTATAGAGATAGGTCCTCTCCTGGTCTCGGTCCCTGGAGCAGGGGGGTTTGAGTGAGTTGTTCTTTCAGGGCTTGGAAGGCCCTCTCGCATTCCGGGGTCCATTCGAACTTCTTGTTTCCCTGCAGTACTTTGAAAAAAGGTGCACATTTTTCTCCCGCCTTGGAGAGGAATCTGCTGAGCCCAGCCAATTTCCCTGTGAGGCTCTGGACCTCCTTCGGATTCCTCGGCGACTCTAATTCCATCACCGCTTTAACTTTGTCCGGGTTGGGCTCCACTCCCGTGGGGGTGAGCAAATGGCCCAGGAACTTCCCTCGGCTTGCCCCGAAGACACACTTCAAGGGATTGAGCTTCATCTTGTACCGCCGCAGGGTCCTAAATGTCTCTTCGAGGTCTCGGAGGTGGGTCCCGAGGTCTCGGCTCTTAACCATGAGGTCGTCGACATAGACCTCTAAATTTCTTCCTTTCTGTTCGCGGAAGACCCTATCCATCATCCTTTGGTACGTTGCCCCTGCGTTCTTGAGCCCGAAGGGCATCATCTTATAGCAATAACATCCATCCCCCGTGATGAAGGAAACGTCCTTGATGTCCGGGGGATGCATGCGGATTTGATGGTAACCTGAAAAAGCATCTAAGAAAGACATTACAGAAAAACCGACGGCTGAGTCAACCAGCGCGTCGATTCTGGGCAAGGGGTAGCAATCTTTCGGGCATGCTTTATTAAGAAGTGAAAAATCGATACACATACGCCACTTACCTCCACCCTTCTTCACCATAACGACGTTGGAGACCCAGCCTGGATACTGGATCTCCGATACAAACCCGGCTTGCAGAAGTTTGCCCACCTCTTCGCGGATGGGTCCCTCTAGCTTGTCCGCGACGGCCCTCCTCTTCTGACGGATAGGTCGGGCACCGGGGTCGAGGTTGAGGCGATGGCACGCCACATCCGCGTCGATCCCAGGCATTTCTGCGGCGCTCCAAGCGAAGACGTCCACGTTCTGTTGCACGCAAGCCAGAACCTCCGCCTGATCTCCTGGGCTGAGTCCTCCGCTGACCCGGACTTTTTCCACCACCCCCAGCCGGGTGATGACCTCGAGCTCCACGACCTCGTCCACGGCCTCCAGCCGGGACTGTTCCCCCCAAGCCCTTTCTTCTTCGGTACAAGCGGGGGCTGGGATCTCTTCCCCGACTCCCTCCCCTAACACCATCAGCTCTTCCGCCCTTTCCTCCTGGGCCTTCTCCTCTTCTTCCTTTCTCTCCGCCCGGGGTATCTCAGCCACCCCTTCCTGGGCATGAACTTCACCTCCCTTCTTCTCTTCAGCCACCTCCAGACCTCCGGCTTCGGCTACCTCCTCCATCACCTTATCCCACTCCTCAGCTTCTCCCATCCAGGAGATGGTGTTGACCGCCGTCACGTAGCACTGTCTTGCCACTTTGGGATCCCCCCTGATCCGCACCTGGACCCCTCCGTCATTGAACTTGAGGCACTGATGAAAAGTGGAAGGGACGCAGCGGAACGCGCTGATGAGTGGCCGTCCGAAGATGGCGCTGTAACTGCTCGGGGCGTCCACTATGACAAAGCGACAGTTCCGAGACTGCCCACCCAGGGTCACATGGAGCCCTACCCCTCCTTCTACTTCCTTCCTCTCCCCCGAAAATCCGAACAGAGGGCCATCCGAGGCCAACACCCTTCTGGGTTCCACCTCCATCTTGTCGAATGCCTTCTTGAAGATGACATTGACCGAACTCCCATTGTCCACTAGGATTCGGGAGACGGTGAAGTTCTCGATCGCCGTCTGGATGACCAGCGCGTCGCAGAACGGGTCTTCGTAGCTCGGCATGTCCTTCTGGGTGAAAATAATTTTTTCGGCCGGGGGTGGAGCGGTGGATGTTGACGCTACGCTCCGGCGGTAGATGGTATGGAGACTAGCCTTGCGGGTTGCCTCCACTCCTACCCCCCCATGGATCACTCCGATCCCTCCTCTATTCCCCAGATCTGCTCTATCCTCACATCTTTCCTCCTCCTCCTCCCGAGGTTCCACCTCCACGATCCTTAATGGTTGTTGCTGTGGTGGCGCGGGTGCTCGGCCCCTCTTCACCTCCAGGAACTCCGGACAGGTGTCCGTGGAGTGGCCTTCCACATCGTGGAAGATGCAATAGGGCACCGCCGCTTCCCTTGCCCCGGTCTCTGCTATCCTGTTCCTTCTTCTCCTAGCGGCCGCTGTCTCCGCTTCTCCTCCCCTTCCCCTTCCTCTCCCCCGGCCAATTGCCATGGCCTGTTGAGGTGGGGGAGGCAACTGCATCGGGCCTTGCCTCCACCCCAACTGGGGGGGTCTCCATTGACCTTCGAAGCGGTTACCCCTCCCTGGGCCGTAACCCCTTCCCTGCCCCTGCACTCCTCCACCTTGCGGCCTCCATCCCCCCTCCGGGGCCCGGGGCTCTTCTCTTCTTCTGACCTCTTGATGCCTCATCTCCGGCTCACTGAGCTTTGCCAGCCTCTTGGTGAGCTCTGGGTTGGCTTCTTCGCTTGCTACTTCCTCCGCCACCCTCTCCATCAGCTCCTCATAGGAGACGGGGGCCTTCCTTTTCAACGCCATCTTGAAGAAACTTTCCTTCAACCCGACCGTGAAGGCGAGTTGAAGTGCAAACCCGGGCACCTCCTGAGTGAGCTGCACTTCCTCCTGGAACCGATCCGCATACTGAGCCAACGTCTCCCTGGACTCCTGCTTCACCGCGAAGAGGGAATCAACGTCCTTCTTCCTCCTTTTTGAAGTTGAAAATCTCAACAAAAAACTTCGGCGCAGGTCCTCGAACGCGTAGATGGAGCCTGCCGGAAGTGAATGAAACCAGTCCCTGGCCTTCTCCTTGAGAGTGACGGCGAAGAGCCGACACTTGAAGGCATCGGACATCGGCCTGATGGAGACCGAGTCCTCGAAAGACTGCAGATGCTGAACTGGGTCATCTCTGCCATTGTAGTAAACTCTATCCCATTCCCCGAATCCCGCTGGAACGGGTGCAGACAACACTAATTCGCAGAAGGGGCTTCCCCCTCCTACCATCTTCTCTCGCTCGGCTCGCGGACCTAGCTCGCTAGCCAAGCTTGGGATCGCACTCGCGAGGGCGACGCTCGCCTGAACCACCCCGACTGTCGTCGCATCTTCCTGGCGCGCGCTCGCCTGCGCCGCGCTCACTGGGGCAGAGCTCGTCGGCACTGAACTCGCCGGCGCGGAGCTCGCTAACACCGGGCTCGCCGGACTGGCGAACAGCACTCGCCCTTCCCTATCATGTCCTGGTTCAGCGGCAACTTCTTTTCCAGCCCTTCCTCCTGGTGCCCTCTCGCCGACTGCTGTTGGGGGAGTGGTCGCCTGAGGTGCCGGGGTCGCAAAATCACTTCGCAGAGCCGTGACCGTGAACCCCAAGGTGTCGAGCACCTCCTTCCTGAAATCCGCGAACATCCTAGCCATTGCTTCCTGAGGGGTCTCGCCGAACTCCTCGCCCTGCTCTTCATCCCCAGCCATAACTCTTCTCTGGGACTTTCTTGAACCAGCCGCGCTCCACGCTCACCGCACCAAAATGTTGAAACCGATTTCTCGATCTCTTGTGGAGCTCGGGGCCCTCACCGAGATGAGGGGCAGCTAGCCCTTACCGGTCCCTCGGGAGAGGTAAGGCCGACGACTCGAGCAAATAACAAAGACCCTAGTCTCAGCGAGGAGGTCCCTCCACTAACCCGGAAGATCGTTGAGCGCTTCCCCTCCCAAGCCAAAGCTAAGACTCGGGCACCTTGGAGAGCTAGAGAGCCCAAACCAAAGCGACCTAGGGAGAGAAGAGCTCAAAGATAATGAACCGGTCCTCTTCCAAGGTGCCCATTGAGGTCTATTTATAGATTTTAGTTTTGTGGTCTGTCAATAACCAAATCCCGCTGTCCATTCTTACTATCCGCACACCGGATTGGCCTGCCAACAGCCAAACTCCGCTGTTCGGAGAGGCTAAATGCAGACCACCGGGGGCCTCTTGGTAAAAATCCCTTCCTAGACTTTCACTGGGCGAGTCAGCCCACTTCGCGGCCTCCCTCGCGAGTGAAGCTCGCGGCCTCCCTCGCGAGTGAAGCTCGCGAGCCTCTGGATCGGCGAGCCCCAGAGTTATTACTGGCACGTTGCATGGCTCGCTCGCCTGTACTACCTCGGCGAGCCCCAGGATGACTATCCGCACCCACTCTAGGCGGGCTCACCTAGCGGACCCCTTCCTTGAATGGTTGGGCTCGCCCATAGCGACCCGGCCAAGCCGACTGCCCTCGCGAGCGGAGCTCGCGAGCCTCTGGGTCGGCGAACCCCAGGATGGCTATCCGCACCCCAAAATGGCTAACTGTACCCCAAGAGTGGCTAACTGTACCCCAAGCGTGGCTAACTGTACCCCAAGCGTGGCTAACTGTACCCCGAGGTTCCGGGCTCGCCTGGCGAGCTCCCTCCTCAACTGGTCGGGCTCGCGTGCACTGCCCTCGCCGAGCTTCGAAGGAGCCGGTTACCTTCCCTTCGCTGGGCTCGCTCGCCTGCGCAGTCTCTTGCTCTTCCTTGGCCTGCCTCGTCGGAGATCAGGGTTCGCCCCTTTTGGCTCGCCTCCTTGAGCGCGAGCTTTGGTTGCTTCCTGGCGAACATCGGGGTTGTACATCGTCGAACGCAGAACACAGTTCGTCGAACGCAGAGTCTGGCAAGTTCGTAGAACAAAGTATGGTGAGTTCGTCGAACGCAGATTGCGAGCTTTGCCCGTAGCGCAAGCTACATAAAGACATTGTGGGGTCCACCAGTCTCTCCCATACTACTCAGAAGGACGGCTGAGAGCCGTTGAAGGTCGGGGATGTATAAAAGAAAAAGTTATGGCACTTTGGAAGAGTGCTAGTCGAGTGCTAAAGAAATTGTTTTTCCATTGACGGCTGCCGCTCTCGTCTTTCTCCTCCTGCTCACTGAACATCAAGAAGAAACTGAGAGAGAAAGATAGCTCCTTTATAAGAAGGAGCAAGGTGATCTTCCATCTTTCAACAGAAGAGGAAGATCAGGTTGTAGCTGACATCAACATCTCCAGCTACAAGAAAGCACCAGGTGTGCAGGAACTACATGGGACTTCTTCTGCCGTCTGATGTGGTAAGCTTCAACAAAACTTTTACTGTAGGGCTGTTTGCCTGAGCTTGTATGGCTGTTTGCCTGAGTTTGTAGGGTTGATTAGCCTGAGGTTGTATGGCTATTTAGCCTGAGTTGTAGGGCTGTTTAGCCTGAGTTTGTAGGCCTAAAGGGGTCTGAGTTGTAGGAGGTGGATTCCTCTGAGGTAAGGTTGTTTAGGCCTGAGTTTGTAGGACCTGTTGTGGTCTGAGTTGTAGGATCAGTGACTGATCTGAGGTAGGGCTGTTGTGCCTGAGGCAGGGTTGGGAAAACCTGGGAGATCCTGAGGGATCTGTGCTGTAAGCTATTTTAGCTGAGATTGGAGGAGTTGGCCCTGTCTAACACACTGTTAGAAGGGTGAAGGGGGAAAGTGGACTACCCATAGACACACTGTCTTGGGGAACCATTATAAACACTTGTGTGTTTTCTGGTTGTGCTTGATTTCTTGCATAGAATAGTTTTGACTGTTTATATCTGGAAAGTAAAAATCAAAAGACCTATTCACCCCCCCCCCCCTAGGTGAATTAGATCATATACCTATAATCTTACACATCTGATTATAATTTCTTTTTAAAATACTTTTTCATTCTGAAAAATAAAAATTCTACCCCAATAAACAAACACTATTAAAGAGCATGGAAGAGAAAAGCTTATAAGTTATACCTTAGGAGTTAGGATGAAGATGATAAACGGAGGAAAGTTTGCTGCCTGCTAGAATAAAATGGTTCCCAATGCCCACAGTGCACAAAGAACTAAGCCTGAAATATGAAATAAATAGTTTTCCTTAATGTATTGATTAGAATAAGCTTATGTAAGATTTAAAGCTCAATACATTTTTTCCTTAATGTATTGCGTTAGGATTGCATAGTGAAAAGAAATAGGAGGAGAAGATGAAATCGAGCTGCTTCGAGACTCCCCTTCACTTTTAGACAATTAGGCCTGAATGGAGGAGAAGATGAAATTCATCCACAGGACCATAGCCACATGACTGCATTGTTCCTCAAAATTTTGGAATTAAATCTTCCAGAACAATTTCATCTTCATCATCCACAGACCACAGCCACAGAACAATTTCATATTCATCATCCTTATTTTTCTGAAATGAAATCATGAAATTCATCCAAAGACCAAAGTTGCAGGCACTTTCCAATTAACATAACCGCGGAAACTAACTTTGGCAAATATTATGTTCAAATCTAATATGGCTATGTGCAAACCAAACTTGATTTGCACACCTATTTTTCACTTGTAACATAGTATAATTTTTAGGTTTGCACTCAAAATTGATTTGCACATAGCCATAATAGGTTTGCACATAACATTTGCCAAAGTTAAATGATGGATGACCCTCTCTCTCCCCTCTCTCTTTCTCTTTCCCCGGACCGATGTCCCCGCTCTCTCTCCTCTCTCACTCACTCTCTCCCACGTGAAATCCCCCCCTCTCTCCCTCTCTCTCTCCACACATTCTCTCTCCCACGTGAAAGCGCCCCTCTCTATCTTCGCTATGGTATAAGGGTGAAATAACATTTGGTGCAAGTGCAAAATGGTCCAACGAATTGAATGTTGCACCAAAGAGCACTTCTCCCTTGTATTATAGTAAGTATAGAAGTATATATATATATACACATGCACTCCTCTACGGTCAATCGCGTCAGTACCCTGATTACAACAGTGCACTGTGGGGCCTAGTGCCCCGCGCGATAGTACTCCGACCACAACATTGTCCAAGCGCGAGGCGCTCCCGCCGCTCGCAAACCCCAGAGCGCTATACTCCTTCCGCGCTCATTTTTTCCGTGTGCACGCCTGCACAGGAGGGGGGGGGGGGTGCGAGCGACGGGGAGAACACATTTTTATTATAGGCAAAATAAAAAATTTTGTAATAAAGAGAGATAAAACCGAAAAAATAAATGTTTCGCAAAATGATATTTTTCCATTTTAATATAGCATATATCTATACTTATATTATAAAGATGATCTGCCTTCTACAGTAGTGTCCGTCGCAGCATGATGAAGGAGTGATGGAGTGGGAAGAGACAGGGCCGGATTAAAGAGAGAGAGAGGGGAGAGAGAGAGTGGCGTGGCGGAGAGAGGGAGAGAGAGCGGTCCGAGAGACAGGGGCGGTGAGAGAGATCGAGAGGAGAGAGGGAGTGGAGAGAGAGGGGCGGTGAGAGAGAAGGATAGCTGTCTAGATTAATATATTAAGGGAATTGTTATTGGTACCTCATAAATGGCTATTTGTAACCCACGTCTATTTGTATCCAATTAGGATATTTGTACCCATACTTGATAATCGTACCCATAGAAAATTGCGTCAACATCAAAAAATTTGTATTGTCCATTAATAACATTTACATACATTTTTTTGCACACCTTAATAAAGCCAACTCGATCAAATCTTCTTTGGTTTGAAAGTTAAGGGGCATGCAAAAGTGCATTCCAACATCTTTGGAAACTTCAACATTTTCAAATAAAGCCAACTCTTTTGAAGTCATCATTAATTAGGTGATCAAAAAATTCAATCTGAACAAGTATCAAAATATTAATAATTATGATTGACAAAAAATACAATCAGAAAAATCACAAAATTTGAACTAATCTGGGAGCAATCTAAACGAGTATCAAAGTATCAAAAAATGCAATCAGATTACCAAAATTACTGGGAGGAACAAATTATTCAAAAAATGCAAACATTATGAATGCAATCAGATTACCAACATAACATTCGAGCAGGAGCATTCGAGCAAAAAATGCAATCAAATTACCAACATCATGAATACAGTTTTCTCACTATTTTTCTGAATTCAGATGACCTATCATAGCATTCAAGCAAAAAATGTAATAGAGCAAAAACTGGGAGCAAAAAAATCTTTGTTGAAAACTGGGAGCAAAATACCCCAACAGCGGGAGCATTCGAGAGAAGGGATGCGATTCAAAAAATCCAAACTGGGAGCAAAAAACCCTAATGCTAAGAGAAAGAAGAGGGGTTTACCTAGGGCCGGCATTCATCAATGCTCAGGGGATCCCGACGCCTTCAAGAGAAGAAGATATAGGCGAAATCTGGAGGTCGGCGAGGGTTAGGGCAAACATCCACAAAAGAGGGGAGGGAGAAGGGTTAGCTTACGTGAAGATCGAGGGGAGGGAGAAGGGTTAGCTTACGTGAAGAGGGGAGGCCGACGAGCGGAGAGGTTGCAGTCCGGCCGAGGACAAGGCGCTGGCGAGCGAAATGGCGAGGCGAGCGGAGAGGTTTGCGGGATCGCGGGAGAGCAGCGAAAGCAGCAAAGGGAAATACGGGTACAAATAATAATTTGAGGGGGGGGGGGGCAAATTGAATAGAATTTAGATGAAAATGGGTGTGATTATTCATTAATGGGGTATGAATAACATTAGAGAGAGGAAGAGAGAGAGAGGGGCGGTGAGAGAGAGGGATAGCTAGATTAATATATTAAATATATATAGAGAGAGAGAGAGGAAGAGAGAGAGAGAGAGAAAGAGAGAGAGGGGAGAGAGAGGGGCGGTGAGAGAGAGGGATAGCTGTCTGCCTATCTAGATTAATAAATTAAATATATATATAGAGAGAGAGAGAGAGGGGGAGAGAGAGAGAGGGAGTTATAATATATATATATATATTTATATAATATAATATTGATATATATATATATAATATTTATATAATATATACGAGAGCGTATATACAAGCATCTTTGCCCGGGCTACGCCCGGGCTCGATGCTCTCGGGCGACCTTTGGCCGCATTAATGTGTGCTTCACGATGCTGGGGTGCGAGCAGCGAGGCATTCGTGACGTTCACGAACGAAGCCCGTGCAATCGAGAGCAGTGAAGATGAGCGCAACACAGGCTTTATGCAGGTGAATCCCGCATTGATGCGGCCGAAGGCCGCCCAAGAGCATCGAGCACGGGCTACGCCCGTGCGAAGATGCACGTGTGTGTGTATATATATATAATGTTTACAACGATGAACTCAGTTTCAAGGAGGAATGCTCTACTGTACTCTGTTCTTTACCTTATCCAGCTCGTGCACATTGTTCCCTTTCTTAGAAATTCAAATTAAACTAATTAATTAAGGCAATTGTTATTTGTAGATCATAAATGTCTATGCGGAGACCAATATTTTCTCATTTTATTCGAGTTTACAAATTGTTATCCACAGATCAATTTTAAATTTGAACAGTTGATATCTTTGTTCTTCTAAGCAGGGCTCGACAACGAAGGAACATCTCTGGTGACCTTTTGAGCACTTCAATGTGTGCACGGATCGTGATTCATAGAATAAATGCGCGGATAGAGACCGAGTTGAGGAAGAAAGACGATTTCTTCGTTGTGTATGCGATCTCGGTTTGTTTCAGAAGATTTAAATAGCTAGGATTTGTTTGGGAAGATTTAGACAGCTAGGGTTATTCTTTCCGTGTGATAATGAAGGCGAATAGGATGATTAAATTTTTTTTCTTCACAAATCTGCGGATAACAAAAATATTTGTGAATAGACAAAATCTGCAAATAGACAAACACGATTTGTGTATAACAACCGCCTTAATTAATTAGTAGACTTTAAGTGATACAATGGAAGTACGAATTATTAACGTTACAATTAAATTAAATAAAAATGATGGCTTAGTTATTTGATTACTATGTCGAATCATTATATTATCTTTAACTACTATATACAAGAAGTTGTCTTTGGTGCAACATTCAAAATTGTCAAATATAGTCTCATTCTTTTACTCCAATGACTTAACATATATTATGAAAAAATGGAAATTCATAAAACATAGTGATTATTTGTGTAATTACACTATATCTCTGTAATAAAAATAATGGTGAAAATTAATAAAATTCAAAAGTTCTTAGTAAACCTCATACACCTACTATGGTAGGTAATCATTATACCTCCTAAACCTACTTTAAAATAATTTTTTGTTAAAATATAAATGTTAAACAAAAAACAATTATAAAATATTAATTAGAATTTTTGTGCGGTCATTTTGAGTACTCATATGTATATGTTGTGGGCGCAACCGGCTTGATGCAAGTGCTACCCAGAGCGTCATGGGCGTAGCCCGCCGTCGCGGGCCGGGTACTATTGCGCTTGGCCGGGGGCGGGCGGAGCCCACCGTCGCCGGCTGGGTACTGTCGTGTTTGGTAGTAGGGGCGGAGCCCTGTGCCTGTCACTCTTACTGTATATAAGAGTGATAGGTATGGGCTTTGTCCCTACGATAAACCGTAACAGTACTCAGACCGTGATAGGTATGTGGCTCCGCCCCTATCAATTAATTAATGCAGATTAAAATAAACACATTATCAATTAATTAATGTGGAAGGTAGTTATATATCACTTTTCATGATGTATATATCATCGTGAGTGTCAAATTAATTTAGTAAAATTGATTAGTTTAATGATACCTCATCGAAAATACTGCTAGCATGCTTAATAACAACTTTCGTCGAAAATACCGCTGAGATGTTTAATGACTACTAAAAACTTTTTTGTTTATGAATTTTTATCATTACTTTTAATTTAGGGATTGTTATACATCCATAAAGGCCTTGGGGTGCGTATAGAGAAAACTCCACTAAAGAGAGGTGGGGTCAACGGTCAACGCATGATCACTCAAGTTGGAGAAACCGGACCCGCCATTTTCACCGCCAACACGCAAGCACGCGCGAAGCGCGCGTCGCGCCCCGCCATGACCGAACCCCGCTATTGGGGTGCGGTTAGCCCGCACCCCACTAGTGGGGTGCGAATAACCGCACCCCCCCCCCCCCCCCCCCCCCATAGTGGGGGGTGCGACCAAGCCGCACCCCCCTTTGGGGTGCGGCCACGCCGCACCCCATGAGGGGTGCAGCCAAGCCGCACCCCCGTTTGGGGTGCGGCCAAGCCGCACCCCATGCGGGATGCGGCCAAGAGGTGTCGCCCCCCTCCCTCGGGCGCGACCGCGCCGCGACCGCCTTTAGGGGCGGTTGAACCGCTCTCCCCCGTTATGGGTTTAGGGTAAATCCCCCCTCTTCTGACTCGTCGCCTGCTCGTCGGGTTCCGGATTCCGCCTAAAATGACTCCTAGCACACTCATAACACTCTCGTGTTCGTTGCGCGCTCAGAGCGCTCCCGCGCTCGTTGCGCGCTCAGAACGCCTCCCCAGTCGCTCAGATTGCTTCTCCGTTCGTTGCGCGCTCAGAACGCTTCTGAGCGCGCTCAGAGCACTTTCACATTTCAGGCACGCTCACTTTTTGTCTTTTTGACATGCTCACATTTTGTCTTTCTGATGCATTTTGTCTTTCTGATGCGTTCACATTTTGTCTTTCTAGATTCTAAGATTTGAGGAACAACCCGTCGCCTTTTTCGCCTCCAACAAAACTGCCCGAACTGCCCGAAGGGCAAGATGGTCATTTACGAAAAATGGCGATCTGTGTGCCCCGAACCAGAAAATATGATTCGTCCGCCAGGTATTTATGGAAGTTACAACAGCAAAATTACCGGACTACCTCCGGCCAAAGATATAAAAGGAGCCCCAGGGCTTCATTTGAGAGGACCTTGCCTTCAGCACCCGGGAGAGCTCCTCGCAGACTTTTGCGGAATTCTCCTTCGGCGCTTGAAGATCTCCTTCGTGGACTTGAAGGTTTCCTTCGTCCCGAAAGGCGACACCGCTTCTCACTTTTGTTCTCCGGAGCCTTCTCATTTTTGTTCTCGGGGGCCTTCTCACTTCTGTTCTCCGGAGCCTTCTCACTTTTGTTCTCCGGAGCCTTCTCACTTTTGTTCTCCAACATTCTCAGAAGGAAAAATACTTAGTTTTCTGAGAGGTGACCTGTCACCCTCGGAGCTCTCTCTCTCTCTGTTATTGTAACGAGCAGCGGCCTGTCGCGCTCGAGTTCTAAGTCCCAGATTGTAATCCCCAGAAGATAGTGAAGTTTGGTCGGCACAGCTCCGGCCGCGTGGTTTTTTACCCTTTCCGGGTTTTCCACGTTAAAAAGTCTCAGTGTACTCAACGAATCTCAAATTGACTGTTTGCGCGCTTAGTTCGCTCCCGAGCTAAGGTGGTTCAAGTAAACCGGTCTACCAAGAGCCCTAAGCAACCCGCAACAGGGATGAAGTGTAATTACTTGAATATACATTTATTCTAATTTTTTAAAATAGATTATAATGTGTGTTAAGTTATTAAATTAAAACAATAATTCTATATTTGACAATTTTGAATGTTTCATCAAATGCAAATTTCACTTTATATATTGTATATATATAATTGAAGGGCTTTCCCAAAAATAGTTCGGTCAAATCGAAGATTTTCTTGTCGTAGCCTTGACCGGTTCACCAAGACAATTAAAGTAAGCCCCTCCTTGCAAAGTTCAAGACTCGATTGGTTCGGTTAAAGGACGCCAGAGCGCACGAGGGCCACACCCGCAAGAGCGCCCCTGAGCCACCCCCGCGACGCACATGCGCAGCACGTCCGCGTTTGCGCCTAGTACACGCATGCAGTGCACGGGCACGACGCACGAGCGCGACGCACGCACGCCCCCGTGCGCACCCAACGCACTGTGTGGCCGCGCACGCTCCCAATGTGGCACCATGCACGCTCCCAACGCTCTTGCGCACATACGCGCTCCCAGCACGCACACGCCCAACCGTGGTCGACTGGCAATATGAGATACCAAGTGACTACTGGGTGCACGTGTTGTCGTGGCCCACAAAAAACAACACGAGAGAATCAGTATAGTTGATATAGACTCACAAATACACTTCGGCGTGTTATACAATATTGATATAATTAGAACCGTGTTATGTGCATCCCAAATGTGGCTAGGTGCAAACCAATTAAAATATTAGAAATTTAGGTTTATTTTAAAACACCTTTTATCTCCAACTCACTAGGTGCAGCCCGACCTAATTTCCCGTAAGCTTCCCAAAATCCGCCCCTTCCGCTTCCGTGATCTTCACGTTCGATGCCGACCTAAACTCCCGCCCGCTCTTCCCGTTCGACGGCGATCCGCATCATCCCTCCCGCCTCCTTCTTTCCTATCACCGCCGGCTAGCCCCGCCGCAACTTCGGCATCGACCCGCAGGCCAATAGCCCTGCTCGACGCCGACCCCCCTTTGTTCGTGAGGCCCTGCAGGTATTAGGGTTTCTCCAACATATTTTTTTTCGGTCGTATTTCTTGTTGTTTGGGGACCTATTGTACATTTGTAGTGATGTTTATATTTTCCTATCTAAGGTTTCTCCAACACTTCTTCCTCCTTTGGATTCAATGGAGCATAAGAATTGTCAACCCGTAGATCTTCATGAAGACTCTATGGAACAACCTCCAGGCGAAGATATCAGCTTTTTCCTCATTACTTTCTCATGCATTTGGGTGGAGATATCGAGAATAAAATGTAAAGGAATGAGATAAACTCAATGAAAATGAACCGGTTAATATGAAAAAATATTGAGTAAAAGTATTTTTTTCTTGTAATATTGAACTTACAATAAATATTTACAATATTATTTAGTTGGCTAACAAAGATATTACTTTTATGCAGGCTGCTACTAATGATACCATGAAGTTTTGGAGGTACAAAATGATGGAACAAAACTTTACAAAGTATTTTGTTGTGTGAAAATGTTACAACTAATTTTTTGTATTAACTAAAATGATTGTAATGGAGGATTTTTTTTTTAAATTGGTTTGCACATAACATAATGATTTGCACTTATAATTCTATGATTTGCACATAACCGTGATTTGCACATAGCGAACTTTGTTTTGCACATATCATTCTTCTATAATTATGTTTATAACTGTATAATTTCAAATCATTACGTTAAGGCTATAATATAATATCTAGAAAGCGATAGTTAATTTTTGGCGGTTGATATATGCACACATAATTTGGCTATTCGTAGTCCTTTTTATATGCAACCCATAAATTATTATTTGTACACGTTGTTATTCATAGTCCAAAATAAAAAATTAATTCGCATTTAGATTTCTAAATTTCAACTGATCCATTCTACCCAGTTGTTTCATCTTTCAAGGGGTTTATATATTTTTAGGAGTAATGAAATTGAAGCTACAAAGTTCGTTCCAAATTTACTGTTGTGGTTTAAAATTGGAATATTTTGAGCTATTGTCTTTCATTATTGTAATGTCTTAGTAATTGTTAGGCGTCTTAGTGTAAATGATCTTTGGAGAGTGCAAAACATTTAATTGTTCCCTCTATTTCTTCCAGTATTAGTTACACATCTTGACCTAGCATTCGAAAGACCTGTTTTTTTGGTACTGATAAGTTATTAATTAAGATTATTAACCGTGAAAAAATGAACCATAAAAAAAATAGAGATGAAAAAATGACCAATGGCATCAATAACATTCGTGGAAGTCACTCTGACGAGATACATATGCTGTTGTCAACGGAATGGAGAGCCGGCGTAGCCCCTTCGGCGAGGTTGCGCGCTCAGGCGAGGGTGCGGGCATGACAACGACGAAGTGGGATGAATAGGGGAAGAGGCGCTGGTATCGGGAAAAAGAAAGGGGGGATGTGATTATGAAGAGGTATGGTTTCTGATTTCTATTTTTAAAACTTAAAATATGGTCTGTGAATAGCCAATTTGGGTGTGCGTATATCAATCACCTAATTTTGTACGACAAAATACCTAAATCAATCCCTAAACTTTAATTAGAAGTTGAATTTGTTTATAATATTTCAAATGGTTGATATTATTCCCTATAGTTTCTACCTTTCCAAAGTAGTCCTAGTTAACTTTTTATCCACTTTTTAACTATTTTAGCATTATCGACGACGACGAGGCGCCCATATGACATTATGATTATGTGAATATTAATTATTTTCAAAAATAATTTAATTTTAATTTTAAGCGCTGATGCTATAAAAAAAGCTTCTAAAAGTGTTAAATGTAGAACTATGTCTCTTATTACTAATTTATGAAAAGAAAGTCTAACAAAATAGCGGATTTTATAAGAAAAATTACACCGTAATCAACTTCTAAGCAAGTGAGCATGGATCTTGTTGCTAGTCGCCCAGTTTTCCTCCGGTCCAGAGAAATGGACCGCCTTAGCTCCGAGTTGAATCAGGTGCGCAAACAGTCAAGAGAAAATCAAATAACAATGACATAGACGTTTTAGTGTGGAAAATCCGAAAATTGTGAAAAACCGTGTGGTCGGATCTGTGTCGGGCCAAAATTCACTAGTTTCCTTGAGTTTACAAGAG